>CM046882.1:378732958-380103119 GCA_025667525.1 Glebionis coronaria | reverse complement strand
TTTCCTTTCGCTTCGTTCAAAATTTTTACTCATTTTATTTGAGCAAATTATTTACTCTCATTTTGATAAAAACTAACTTTATAATAAAATCAGTAATATTAAAATGGTGGCACACAAAAGTAATATTCAACCTTGAAATTAGGCGTAACAAAAATTCAAAATAGTGATCACTTTTTGTTGTTACATATGACGATGTTACGACGACATGTATAAACAAACCCAAATGATATACACTTTTTCGCTCCATGTTTTTATTTTTGATGACACACATTTTTAATTTATATTATATTTTTAATGATACATATAAATGAATGTTAAATGTTTTTTAGCGACGCATTATTTTATTTATTGACACATTTGTATTATTGTATTAATTTTTTTTACACTCATTTAGTGACACATTATATTTTAGTACTCCCTCCGTCCCAAAATTATAGTCCGTGTTTCCTTTTTGGGTTGTCCCAAATTAATTGTCCACTTCTAAAACTTCCAAAAATAGGTAGGAATTTTAGATCGAGATTACTAGATTACCCTTAATTGAAATCATAATTACAAACTTTAAAAAAGTTTTAAATTAATTGGTTAAGGGTAAAACTGTCTTTGTGCAAAAAGTAAGTGAGAGAAAGCTGAAAAGGTGGTACTTTTCTTAAACTATGTGTTTTTTGTCGGGGAACAATAATTTTAGGACGGAGGGAGTAGTACATATGTATGAACGTAATCTTTACGAAGAAACAAACAACGCTCATTCAAAAAAATCTAGTTAAAAGGCTATGTACTCAGAAAAAATATACAATCAACTACAAAATCCCAAGTGATACGTGTTCGAAAAAATACATATAAAAAATTCCAGTGATACGTATTCGAAAAAAAAACAAAACCATCTAAAAATACAAGTGATACGTATCTAAAAAATACACGACCCAAGTGACACATATCTCGAAAAGTACACTAAAAAATACTAACAATTAAATTAAGCAAAAATTTGATAAATTACTAGAATTGATACAATATTATAAACCGTTTAAAAAGGAAAAAAATTGATACATTATTATAAAAACTAGATCACTAAAAATAATAAATTAAAAAAAGAAAAAAATAATTTGACATCTTGGGCTTAATGGAAAACCAACAAACCATTTGATACATCAAAACGGTGATATTTATGGTTGATGTAATATACACATTTACAAGAGATCCGACAAATGGTATATTAATATTAAAAAGGAGATAAATCACAATTTACAACAAGCAAATCGTCGGAAACATGGTATGCACCAACGGCCTTTCGGGTGTTTAAAGTTGTAGTCTCCGGAATCTTGATATTGCGTGAAACTATACAAACAGCAGCGACGGCAGTCACTGGAATCAGATAGAGGTCCGAGTTTAGTTTGAAAATTGAATACGATTGTAATCGCCAAATACAATGTCGTCTTTTACACAGGTCGTTGTAGTCGAAAGTTAATTAATTACATGTTTAGATTTAGATATTATTTTGGAAGAAGATGATGGATTGATAGAGAGAGAGATAAGGATGGTGGCCTGTTTTGGAGAAAGTTGTTGTTGAGATTTTCTTTTGATAAGAGTGAAAATAGGGTTTTTGTAAAAAAGCAAATACCAGTTATGCCCTTTTTAATTTATTACTTATAATGATTTTAATTTTTGTTTTGTATTTAAGAAAATGACACATGTCAAAATTAGGTTGGTTCTTATTGTTTTTATTTTAAGCCCGGGTACTTACATGAACGCAAATCTATATATATGTATATATATATATATATATATATATATATATATATATATATATATATATATATATATATATATATATATATATATATATATATATATATATATATATATATATATATATATATATATATATATATATATATATATATATATATATATATAGTGCCGTTATTCTAGTGACCGTTTTTAAAATAAAAACAATAAGAACCAATCTAGATCGTTGAATGTGTCATAATGAATAATCATTAAATATAATTAAAAAATGGCAAAGTTGTTATATAGTGGAAAAACAATGGCTGGGTCACAGCTTAATAACACGTTTAAGGAACTCATTAATTATCATCTTGAATTTTTTTAAATTTCCTTTCGCTTCGTTCAAAATTTTTACTCATTTTATTTGAGCAAATTATTTACTCTCATTTTGATAAAAACTAACTTATAATAAAATCAATAATATTAAAATGGTGGCACACAAAAGTAATATTCAACCTTGAAATTAGGCGTAACAAAAATTCAAAATAGTGATCACTTTTTTTGTTGTTACATATGACGATGTTACGACGACATGTATAAACAAACCCAAATGATATACACTTTTTCGCTCCATGTTTTTATATTTGATGACACACATTTTTAATTTATATTATATTTTTAATGATACATATAAATGAATGTTAAATGTTTTTTAGCGACGCATTATTTTATTTATTGACACATTTGTATTATTGTATTAATTTTTTTTACACTCATTTAGTGACACATTATATTTTAGTATTCCCTCCGTCCCAAAATTATAGTCCATGTTCCTTTTTGGGTTGTCCCAAATTAATTGTCCACTTCTAAAACTTCCAAAAATAGGTAGGAATTTTAGATCGAGATTACTAGATTACCCTTAATTGAAATCATAATTACCAACTTTAAAAAAGTTTTAAATTAATTGGTTAAGGGTAAAACTATCTTTGTGCAAAAAGTAAGTGAGAGAAAGCTGAAAAGGTGGTACTTTTCTTAAACTATGTGTTTTTTGTCGGGGAACAATAATTTTAGGACGGAGGGAGTAGTACATATGTATGAACGTAATCTTTACGAAGAAACAAACAACGCTCATTCAAAAAAATCTAGTTAAAAGGCTATGTACTCAGAAAAAATATACAATCAACTACAAAATCCTAAGTGATACGTGTTCGAAAAAATACATATAAAAAATTCCAGTGATACGTATTCGAAAAAAAAACAAAACCATCTAAAAATACAAGTGATATGTATCTAAAAAATACACGACCCAAGTGACACATATCTCGAAAAGTACACTAAAAAAATACTAACAATTAAATTAAGCAAAAATTTGATAAATTACTAGAATTGATACAATATTATAAACCGTTTAAAAAGGAAAAAAATTGATACATTATTATAAAAACTAGATCACTAAAAATAATAAATTAAAAAAAGAAAAAAATAATTTGACATCTTGGGCTTAATGGAAAACCAACAAACCATTTGATACATCAAAACGGTGATATTTATGGTTGATGTAATATACACATTTACAAGAGATCCGACAAATGGTATATTAATATTAAAAAGGAGATAAATCACAGTTTACAACAAGCAAATCGTCGGAAACATGGTATGCACCAACGGCCTTTCGGGTGTTTAAAGTTGTAGTCGCCGGAATCTTGATATTGCGTGAAACTATACAAACAGCAGCGACGGCAGTCACTGGAATCAGATAGAGGTCCGAGTTTAGTTTGAAAATTGAATACGATTGTAATCGCCAAATACAATGTCGTCTTTTACACAGGTCGTTGTAGTCGAAAGTTAATTAATTACATGTTTAGATTTAGATATTATTTTGGAAGAAGATGATGGATTGATAGAGAGAGAGATAAGGATGGTGGCCTGTTTTGGAGAAAGTTGTTGTTGAGATTTCTTTTGATAAGAGTAAAAATAGGGTTTTTGTAAAAAAGCAAATACCAGTTATGCCCTTTTTAATTTATTACTTATAATGATTTTAATTTTTGTTTTGTATTTAAGAAAATAACACATGTCAAAATTAGGTTGGTTCTTATTGTTTTTATTTTAAGCCCGGTACTTACATGAACGCAAATCTATATATATATATATATATATATATATATATATATATATATATATATATATATATATATATATATATATATATATATATATATATATATATATATATATATATATATATATATATATATATATATATATATATATATATATATATATATATATATATATATATATATATATATATATATATATATATATATATATATATATATATATATATATATATATATATATATATATATATATATATATATATATATATATATATATATATATATATATATATATATATATATATATATATATATATATATATATATATATATATATATATATATATATATATATATATATATATATATATATATATATAGGGTGAGGTTATTTTCAGAACCAAATAAATGTACAGAACTGCGAGAACCACCTTTTTACTCTTATAATGCACATGTATATTCATCGTGTTAGTTCATTAGGTAGAAATACATGAATTTTCATTGTCGTAGGTCACTAGAAAGATGTATCCTAGGACCATGCACATGTATTTGTTTTTTGTGTATTATAACTATTTTTTTGTTGGATAATATGAAAACACATGTGCACTCTTCATATTTCTCATCATACTCGGATCTATAACCAATAAAACAATTAGTAAATGTTAATTTAAACATAATAATTCAAATGCATATGCATTGTTAAGAGTATAAAAGTGGTTCTCGCAGTTCTGTACATTTATTTGGTTCTGAAAATAACCTTACACTATATATATATATATATATATATATTTATATATATATATATATATATATATATATATATATATATATATATATATATATATATATATATATATATATATATATATATATATATATATATATATATATATATATATATATATATATATATATATATATATATATATATATATATATATATATATATATATATATATATATATATATATGTATAGTGTAAGGTTATTTTCAGAACCAAATAAATGTACAGAACTGCGAGAACCACATTTATACACTTAACAATGCATATGTATTTTCATTATTATGTTTAAATTAACATTCAATAATTGTTTTATTGGTTATAGATCCGAGTATGATGAGCGAAATGAAAAGTGCACATGTGTTTTTATATTATGCAACGAAAAGATAGTTATAATACATGCAAAACAAATACATGTGCATGGTCTTAGGATATATGTTTCTAGTGACCTACGACAATGAAAATTCATGTATTTTTACCTATTGAACTAACCCGATGAATATACATGTGTATTTTAAGAGTAAAAAGGTGGTTCTCGCAGTTCTGTATATTTATTTGGTTCTGAAAATAACCTCACCCTATATATATATATATATATATATATATATATATATATATATATATATATATATATATATATATATATTTTGGTAAAGGGGAAAACAACCCCGGTAAAATATATTTACCAAAAAAACAGTTAAGTACAAATGGAATGCGGCTGAAGTACCACATTAACCTCAAGCTAAAAGCTTGAACATCAAAGTCACATGACATACCATGCAACTAAAAACATAAACAATACAAATCCAATCACCCCAATTGGATAAAACCACCTACAAAGACACGGATGAAAAATAAACATAATCATTTGAGCATAAAATCATCCGAAATATTCCACCGCTGAAACAACCGGGCACTAGCATTCGTCTTCTTAAAGCGACATGACATAAGTCTAGCACGAACACACGTCACAATACAGTTAACAAGCTGATCAACCGACCTCCTTGACACCTTAAATAACCTGTAGTTCCGTTCCTGCCACAGAAAGTAAACACAAGCCGCGAGCACAAGTTTGGATAGCAAACACTTAGAAGTCTTCCTATTGGCCACCGGTTCCAGATTGGAAACAAAGACATACAGTGAAGTATTAAAAAATACCTCCGCCAAAGCACAAATGGCCCTCCAAACCTGAGACGAAAATGTACACTAAAAAAAGAGGTGATCATGTGAGTCAGGCTGGATATCACACAGCGAGCACCTCCCGCTTAATATTGGAGAAACATTCCATGCATGCAACTTATCTTGGGGTTTAAGGCGTTTGAGCATGACAAGCCACAAAGTAACCGCATGCTGAGGAATGCACAAGGGAAATCACACCACAGGCGCCCATGAAACTGTTGGGTCAAAAAGTTGATGTGGCAGAAACTCAAAATCGAAGAAAATATCAAGACATTTGTTCAAGCGTTGACAAGAGCAATCTAAGCGTTGACAAGAGCAATTCAGGCGTTGACTGAAGTCAACAAAAGTCAAACGCAGTCAACAAAGTCAAACGCTGATGGATGTTGAAGATTTGATGGAGAATTCTATTTAGGGAATATATTGAGTATATTATTTATGATATACACAATATATAGTTTATCTAAATAGAAGATTTAGATGTTTATTTGATATTATCTCTTGTAGATTCTGTTCCTTCCACTATAAAAGGAACAAGAGTCTTAGGTTTTATACACAATTCAATTCATTCACAATGTAAACCTAAAGTGTGTGTCGCACTAGACGTGGGATTCAATGTATACACGTCTAGTGGTTGTTTATTATTAATATAATGAACAATCGTTGAGTATTTTATGTGTCTTGTGCCTAAACACCTTGTTCATGATCATTGTTCTTTTCCGCTATGTTATCATATGAATGATGATCAACCTAGATATAATGGTTCTTAACCATTGAGTCTAACGATCAATGGACTCCACAATTGGTATCAGAGCCTAAGGCTCATGATATCTAGGTCCGACGAGGTGTTCGTGTATGGTGAAGAAAAGAAAAATTCGTATAGAGTTTTTCTGGACGTTTTTGTGTGCGCAGCAGTATTCAGAAGGTCATAACTTTTGATTGAACCGTTGGATCGTCACGAAATTTCTTGTGTGTATTCTATACACATATATCTAGATATCCACCGGAGGGATTGTCGAGTTTTATCTCCAATCAAAAGTTATTAAGCGTCAAAGTCAGCAGGGAGTTTATGCAGTTTTCTGTGGACAGCCATGTTCAAAACGCGATTGCTCCTTCGTTAACCGTTGGATCGTCGTGAAATTGGCGCTGTAGGTTCTTGACACTTATGTCTAGAATCTCACTGAAGGGATCTTCGATCTGAGCTTTCATGAGGAAGTTATTAGATGTCGAAGTTGGCTGCAGAGAAGGTTTCAAGATTTCTGTTTTGATATTATTATCAAATTAGGGTTTCTATAAACCTTAGGTTCTATACTAGACAGAAAAGGATGGCGTGTTCTTGGCTTTTATGATAGTTTTACTAGCTTTGGTGAGTTGATCCTTGGATCAATGATGAACCCTAGTAGAATTACTTGCTGACAATACAGATTCAGGTTTGAGGCTCATGTTCTTGAAACCCTAGATTCGTGTTTGAAAAGACAGAAGGTTTTTATCAAAGAGATCAGTGGCTGGTTCATATTTAATATATGCTTGTTGAATTCTACGGGGTACTATGGAAGGTATTATTCAGCCTCCATGATTATTATGCATGGATCCCTCGTAATTTATTCCAACAATAGCAAAACATACAAAAAGCAATTCCTTTATGACGTGAGCCATCCAATTCTTATTGGAGGAAAACTTTGTGTTCACATGGTTGATAATCATGTGTGTTCACATGATTTGTTTTCACACGGTCAAGAGTAAAGTGTATCACGTGAATATTGAAAAGGGATGATGTGCAAATGAAGAAGTTACGTGAGGAGATTGGCTACTGATTATCCATACACAACAAGTAAGACATGTTGAATTCAAAGAAAGAAAAGACGTGTGGAAAAAGAGACATCTGTTGAATTCAAAGAAAGAAAAGACGTGTGGAAAAAGTGACGTGTTTAAAGGAAAGAAGAAGATTTGCTCCTAAAATTTTGGGATTTTATTTGTGATGGTTAATTTGTAACGTGAACAAGGTTTGCATGGAAACTATTGTGTGAATATATTACATTCTATTTTTGGACGTGATGGAATGAAAACAAGTCAAAGATGTACGTGATGTTGAACAAAACAAAGCTGATGTGCATGTATTAACAGTAAGGTATATTCTTGGTATTCTTTAGTTTTTAGTACCATTGTTAAGTATTGTTCAGCTACTGTTATGAGATGATGACGTCAGCCGCTGATAAAAGATTTTAAGGCGCTGACAGTGGGCGCTGACAGTGACACTAACAAGTGTCATCCGAGATATGAAGTTTGGTCCGCTGACTAGTGTTGTCCGATGTGGGACAATACATAGTGAAGGTTTATCGGACAGTGAAGGATCTCGGGTAAAGGAGAAATTGCTGCTGTTTGAGAAAATTGGTACGTTTTGAGCACACAAAAAGGAGGTATTTACACACGAAGGTACATGGAATCTCCGTTTCTATACAGAATATCAATTTGATATTTATGGCTCGGATATTTTTCATAAAGAAGTATATGATTAAGGGGAAGAATTCTTATGGTAAGTTTGATGTTCGAAGAAGATTTTCGCGGGTTTGTGTTCTATCATATCTTCAAACTTTCAGCGGGTTTTAAGATAACTTGTAGGCGCTTTAAGTTGTGACAACGGATTTGATAAAAAGATAGCAGAGGTATGAGATTTTTCTTAAGACGCTCTATGCTCATATTTGCTAGAGAACTCTTTTTGTCAAGAGACTACTCATTATAGCCGTGAGTTTTTAAGTCTGCTCATTATAGCCGTGAGTTTTGGAGTCGCATGGATAGTACAAGACATGGAACATAGGTTTGGGTTACTCTACTTCTACATCAAAAATATTATATTAATTGTTCTTCAAGATCATTACACAGACCTACATTTGGAGAATCTTTAAAGATTGCATACATTGTTTACTTCCCTGTTGATGTGACAAAAGGGGGAAGATACGCATGCTACACTTGAGGGGAAGCAATTTGAAGATCATGTACAACTTACAAGAGATACACAAAGAGTTTTGCCGACATCAACTAGGGGAAGATTGTTGGGTCAAAAAGTTGATGTGGCAGAAACTCAAAATCGAAGAAAATATCAAGACATTTGTTCAAGCGTTGACAAGAGCAATCTAAGCGTTGACAAGAGCAATTCAGGCGTTGACAGAAGTCAACAAAAGTCAAACGCAGTCAACAAAGTCAAACGCTGATGGATGTTGAAGATTTGATGGAGAATTCTATTTAGGGAATATATTGAGTATATTATTTATGATATACACAATATATAGTTTATCTAAATAGAAGATTTAGATGTTTATTTGATATTATCTCTTGTAGATTCTGTTCCTTCCACTATAAAAGGAACAAGAGTCTTAGGTTTTACACACAATTCAATTCATTCACAATGTAAACCTAAAGTGTGTGTCGCACTAGACGTGGGATTCAATGTATACACGTCTAGTGGTTGTTTATTATTAATATAATGAACAATCGTTGAGTATTTTATGTGTCTTGTGCCTAAACACCTTGTTCATGATCATTGTTCTTTTCCGCTATGTTATCATATGAATGATGATCAACCTAGATATAATGGTTCTTAACCATTGAGTCTAACGATCAATGGACTCCACAGAAACGCTGTCAGCGCTCGGCCTAAGCTCATGCCAAGCATTCCAAACACTAAACGTAGTTTCAATACCCAACCTAGAACGCCAAACCAGCTTATCCTCCGCCAATAGAACAGGAATATTAATAGTTGTATCAAAGGGATACTTTTGCTGAATATGATCCGGCCAATGTAAAATCCCATTAGATAAAAGTTGGCTAACCTTAGATTCTGAATGCAAACCTGATGTGTACATATCACGATGGGTAATAACATTAGCTAACAGACTATCATCACACCATTTATCAAACCAAATCGAAGTCTTCGAACCATCTCCAATTTTATGCCAAAAAAAGTCACGAACATAAGGACGAAGCTGAAGTAGTTTCCGCCAACTCCAAGTCATATTCCCACGAATAGGAATGCTCCAAAAATTCCGGTCCTTGAGCTTATAGCTAAAAATCCATTTCACCCATAACGATTCCTTCAAGGATAAAAGCTTCCAGATGTGGGAAACCATAAGAGCTTTGTTAAAATCACCCAAACGACGAATACCAAGCCCGCCCTCGGATTTAGGAAGACACACATTATCCCAAGCAACTTTAGCCTTACCCCTAACAAGAACACCATGACACCACAAAAAACCCCTCATACGCTGCTCGATCGCCAAAAGAATACGACTGGGAAGAATAAACATCGACGCCCAGTACACATGCAACGAACCAAGAACCGATTGTATCAACTGTAATCTCCCGGCAATGGATAACGACTTATTCTTCCAATCATTGATGCGAGCATCAACCTTTTCAAGTAATTACTTACAATCACTATAAATAAGCCGAGTAGAAATCAAAGGGACTCCAAGGTATTTAACCGGTAACCTTCCTTCATCAAAGGGCAGAATCTGAAGAATAGCAAGCTTGACATAGTTTAAAACATTACAGAAGTAAGCAGTACTTTTAGGAAGACTAGGAGCTAAACCATAACTACCCTTAAAACCTCCAACGCCTCCTTAATAATAAGAGCCGAACCCGCATCACCATGAGCAAAAATGAAAAGATCATCAGCAAAACACAAATTAATTAATTTCAAATGCGAACAATACCGATGATACGTAAAACGATCCTCCTCCTCCGCTTTCCTCTGAAGAATGAGGGTCAAGATTTCCATGATTAAAGTAAATAGATACGGAGATAAAGGACCCTTTGACGGAGACCACGTTTACCCTTAAAGAAACCATGAATAGAACCATTAAGGCAAATATATATATATATATATTATAATTATACACAAATTGTAAGTAAAACATTTTTACTTAAACAAGAAATTTATTTACAAATTTAATTGGACGTTATTAATACTTGTACTACAGTTACTTAAATAAATTCAGTAATACTAATAAACTGTTTAAAAACTGTATAAGCATGCACATACGATTCCTGCATTATTTACTGAGACAGTACTATTTAATTAGTTAGTTGACTGTGACGTGAGCATTATTTGGAATTCATTTACTACACAACTATTACAAACTCTAAGGTGAGTTTACAGCCCCACACAAAACATTGATTAACTTTTCCTCTAAGGGGGAGAAAAAATGCAACTTGTTTTATGGACATAAACAGAACTATATAAACTTTGATTACGATTGCCTATTGTAGAAACTGTAAAAATTATTGCAATTGCCCGAATGTTATAAATAGATCTATTTGGGATTGACGATCCCCATCTAGGTGAGTAGCGCTCACTGTGCCTTGGCCGGGACAACAGATGTATACCATGTTGGAACTGGAATTGGGAGCCTTTTTGTAAGGCATCGGGTCCTCATCTATTGAGAACCATGGAAGTTAAGCCTCTGTTTTGGGCAATAGAGAATGTAATTACCTTTTTAGTATAAATTCTTTGTGCATTGCTACTACTGTAATCGTTTATTATCCAAACTTATTTTATTAAACCTCCAAATTCATCAACTTTATGTTGACCCTCTAAGCATATTTTTCTCAGGAAAATGAAGCTAGTACGTGGTGTGTGCATGAGCTCAAGCATCATGATAGTCTGCATTGTAGGACTCATCAGGGGTTTCTACTTGGGGAAAAACAAACAATTTATTTTTATAATGTTAATACAATTTTTATGAATTTGTAACACTGTTCATGCAATATATGTTGGATAATATTTTATCCTATGCTCTATGTACTATTTGCTATCGATCCAACCCTGTGACATCCAAATATTGATTCCGCTGCAGTTGACCCGACCCGGGGTGTCATAGAGAATGGTATTAGAGCGATAGTTATAGAGAACCTGATAAATTTTAAATAAAATAAAAATATTTTTTTTTAATTTAAACTGGACTATAACTAAACAAAAATCTTTTGGGGATTAATTTGGGACTATATTAGTTAAGCATGTAGAACGTAGGGCATATAAATATATATATTATGTGAACTAAGTGTGCATTGATTATTAACAATCCGGTTAATTAATCTTATAAGTATTAACGTAACCTTAAAACATTGCGATATGTGTTTAAAAAGGGTATACACTATAAACTTGTAATCAAAATTTTTTCTTTTGTTTGTAAGCTTATACTTACGTCAAATTTAAAATAATACTATATTCAGAGTATCATGACTTAACCTGTTGCATCCCCGACTATTCTACTAGAGGTAGCCCCCTCTATGTCACCACGATCCGTACATTGTGGATGGCTATCGGCCTCAGATTCAGAGGACAGCCAGACTGTTGGAGCTGCATTTCCTGATGACTCTCTTACTGCTCCACCATCAGCTACACTAGTCCCCACCACTATAGAGGAGGACCAGGTGACTCCTGACCTACCACCTCTAGCACCGTCATCATTGCCTCAGGTCTACTTTCCCGGGTCTCTACTTCCCCGTAAGAGGAGGTATGAGGCTATTCCCGACTCCACTTTTGTAGTCGGAGAGGGTTCCGGGACGGGACATGCTGATACGGTCCAAGCCCAGATAGCCGCTCTGGTCGCACTCCAGGATCAGGACATGTCGGATGTCCACAGCATGTTGGCAGCAGGCCAGGCAGGATACACTATCGTGCATGAGCGTATAGACTCTATCTCTTGGGCTATGTGGGTGGAAGCCCAGGCAACAAGAGGTGTTTGGGCCATTACCGATGAGGCCTTGCAGTGGTTGTTGGAGGACAATTACTATCTCCATCAGCGTATTCATACCATGGAGGGCCTTCAACACCAGACCCATGCTGCTCTCACTGCACAGGAGCAGTCATTGTCCACCTTCTTTGACCTTGCAGCTATACGACATGAGGGTGTGACTACAGAGACCGCCTATCTCCGAGGAGCCGTTGACAGACTTCGATCCCAGTTGCTGACTGCACTCCGTCTGCTTAAGGAGACCCGATTGGCAGTTCAGGCATTGCGGAGTACCAGGACAACACCTGTAGCTTCACCAGCCCCAACAGCACCAGCCTCATCCAGCAGACCTGCTAGGTAGGATTAGAGTAGATGTACTAGACTTCTTGTACATCATGATAAGCTTTTGGGTTGTATCCCAGCTATCATGGTATAGGACTTTTTGTACTTTTATTTTCTTCCAGCTTTTGTGACCTATCATTGTACTGTACTCTTTCGAATAGGTGTTTTGATGTGATGTACTTAAGACTGTGTGTACCACTACCCTGGACAAGGCCTGTTGAGCCTTAGACTTGGATTTGTTATGCTCGATGTATGTTTAATTTCTTACGGATATGGCATGTAATCACTTTCTTTTGTTTTATCCATTATGTGTTGTATTATATTATGAAATCTTGACAGGTTATACAATTTGTTATGAAATCTATGCATGAAATTTCCTCGTGCAATTAATATAAAAATTGTACTAACACTTAAACTAATGATCTCATCTTGTGTATGATTATGACAAATGGCGATTACTCGATCGAACCCCAACGATGCAACAACCTCAAATGCCACAAATACTGACCATACTGAAGCCACTCAAGATGTCACTGCTACCCAACTCAGGGAAATGATAAGTGAGGGCATCACAGTAGCCATGACAGCCAGAGGAGTTAACCGGAATATGAATGATGGTGAAAACCTTAATGTACGCAGAAACAATGCCAACAGGGGTTGCTCTTACCCTGACTTCCTGAAATGCAAACCCTCATACTATCGACGAAAGGAAGGAGTTGTGGAACTAATGCAATGCTTTGAACGGTTGGAGACTGTATTCCGTATCAGTGATTGTGCTGATGAGAACTCAAATTCACCACCTGTACACTACTTGAGAGTGCCCTTACTTGGTGAAACTCAGTTATTGCTACCCTTGGGCACGATGCTGCTTATACTCTCACATGGGCCAACCTTAAGGAGAGAATGACTGAAAAGTACTGCCCAAGAGGCGAAATGAAGAAATTGGATATTGAACTGTGGGACCTTAAGTGCAAGAACAATGACATTATTTGGTACAACCAAAGATTTCAAGAATTAATCCTGATGTGTACCAAAATGTTTCCTCAAAGGGAAGAAAAGATTAAGAAGTGTGTTATTGGACTCCCTGGCGCCATTCATGACAGCGTGCTTGCATCACGACCCACTACTGTCAAAAGTGCTATGGAGTTTGCAACTAAACTGATCAATAAACGAGCCCGTAACCTGTCGGAAAGGCAAACGGAGAACAAAAGAAAGTCGGACGAAAACTTCCGTAGCCAGCATTAGCAGCCTCCCAAGAGACAGGACGTTGGGTAAGTTTACGGTACTACCCCCACAGCCAGCACCAGGAACTACTAAGGCTCCAAGCCTAAGTGTCCAAAGTGCAACTATCACCATCTTGTTGGAGGTCAGTGTCATGGATGTTACAAGTGTGCTCAACCAGGCCATTTTGCTCGTGATTGTCAAGCCAATGTCGTTACCCTAGTTCGACCTAGCAGCAACCCTAGGAACAGCAGCAGAGGCGGATCCAATGCCCGTGGGAGCGGGAGCGGACAACAAGGAAACCGTAACCCTAAAGGAGGAAAAAATAATGGTCCGAGGAGAACAATAGTGTGTTACGAATGTGGAGCCCCTGGACATGTGAGACCAGATTGTCCCAAGTTGACCAACAAGAAAAAGGATGACTGGAGCCTCATCACGAGTGTACATGGTGGGCAATGCAAAAGCCAACCCGGATTCCAACATCGTTACCGGTGCGTTCCTACTAAACCATCGTTATGCATCCGTTTTATTTGACACCGGAGCAGACCAAAGTTTTATATCAACTGAATTTAGTAATGTATTGGAAGTTACCCCATCAGTTCTAGACCCCCACTACACGGTAGAATTAGCCGATAGAAAATTTGTGAAAGTTGATGCTATCATTCGAGGTTGCACTTTAAATATTTCCAATCACCCGTTCAACATTGATCTGATCCCGTTAAACCTTGGTAGCTTCGATGTCATTATTGGCATCGATTTGTTAGCAAAATATCATGCAATTATTGTGTGTGATGAAAAACTGGTTCGTTTACCGTGGGGAAATGAAACCTTGATCATTCGAGGAGATGGTAACCCGAACATAATCAACACTAGGCTTAGTGTCATCTCCTGCACCAAAGTCCAGAAATATTTGTTAAAAGGATGCCCCATCTTCTTAGCCCGTATTTCCCAAATTGATGAGGTAGGCAAACCTAAACCTAAAATACATGTCCAAATCACAATGGGTGTATTTTGTAGGGTTATGTTTGTCATCTCAGGCAAAGCTAAACCTAAAAGACATGTCCAACTCCTAATGGGTGTATTTTTTAGGGTTATGTTTGTCATCTTAGGCAATCCCTAAACCTAAAAGACATGTCCAACTCACAATGGGTGTATTTTGTAGGGTTATGTTTGACATACCCCAAAAAAGATATGTTAGATGTCCCCTACTTTTGGACAATCCTCTTTCTTTTCGGGTCCAATTAGTTCGACAATACCATCACCCAACAAGCCTTGAAATGAATGACTTCTTTCTTTTAGAAGTCAAAATTTGTGCAAAATTTTGAACCACTAACAGTGGATGCACGACCCTTTTCAGCATCCCACAAGATGCACACTTCTTTATTCTTGTTATCTTCTTTTGTTTCCACCATTTAAGGTACTTCTTTTCTACACCACTAACGCCCTAGCCCAACCACAAATGAAGTAGATTCTTTGCAACTTCCTACCCAATCACCACCCACAGTAATCTTAACCATCCCGCTGAATGGAGTTTTAGTATCATTAACTAATGTTTGCATCCCACGGGCTTGAAGTATATCAGAAAGTATTTCGCATATAGTTGTTGACACGAGAGCGGTACTAGTTAAATTTTTTTTATCAACCCACAATTTTCACCATCGGGTGCAGAGATATAACATATATTTCCCCAGAAAGATGGATGCAGGTGTAGTACATCTCTAACTTTCCTAGCATATAAAACATGCTGACGTGTCCTCATCCTATCAGAAACCATTTGCAATGGATTTTCTCTCCTAACCAAAGCCAAAACACCATTGGTCTTCTCCCAGCTTTTGGAAGGATGCGACCCTGGCCCCGTTGAAAAAGCCCATGTAAGTCCATTCGTAATAGCAGCATCCAAATACTGCTCAATCGGATGTATAGTGTAACCAGGATAAAGATCTCTTTGCATTGTCTTTACCATTCGTTTCTGAGATGACTTTTAGATCTATAACATCTATTCACTTAACCGATGACAAATTTCTTAGTAGCTTTGAGGACAAAGCTAAAATAACGGGGTGGTGCTATAAAATTCTTGATTTTACATTTATAAATAATAAAAACCTTGTACCCAATAATGCCAAAACATTTTTCTCATATATTATATTTCTATAAAATATGTGATCATGTCCATTGTGTACTTGTACTCTTGCATTTTATTTAGTTGTAAATAAGTACATAAAATTTACCTTGTAATTACACATGGATAAATAATAAAAATGCATATACTTGTGATTATACATAACAGTTAATTAAAATTAAAAACCTTTCTCACCCTAACTTTATGTCTAGCCGTGTATATACAACATGCATGCATACATTTCACTTGAAAAATACACAAGTATACACTTTACCTTTCTAGTTAATCCTCTCAACACTTGGCAAAACCTTTTTGCCTCCCTTTTTGATCACCTTCACACGGCACCTTGAGGAGTTCAAGGGGGTGTCTTGTTTTTTGGTGAGGAAACACAACACTTGGAAAAGATTGCCTTACCAGGGAGATATTATTCTCCTTCTCTCTTCTTTAAGCCGAAACACACACACTAACATACTCACTTCATATGCAAAACAAATCTCAAACTCTCTCTCAATCTCTTTCACTGTCAATCATACGACTTGAAGCCTATATGCATCCAAGAACACATTAACTTCACCAAGATCTTGTCTTCATCCTCTTTACTACTAATCATTTGGTATTATCTATACCAACTTGATACTCAACACCACCAAGATACACCCTGCCGAACCAAGTTAGGTCACGGCTTAGATTGTTTTTAGGGTTTCATCTTCATCAAGATTGAAACACTAATCTCCATAGTTCTTTTGATCTTTCCTTGGTAACTTTAACTAGAATGTATCACTTATTTTACTTTCTTCATTTACTTATATGCATGCATAATCATCCACTTGATAAATACATATGATGAACTTATAAAAACTCAAGATTTGGTGAAACCATGACCATATAGGTCACTTCATATTTTCTTTTTGTCATAAGACATGTATAAAAATTATTTGGTAAGAAACATATGATTATATACTTAGAATAAACTTGGTAAAAATCATAAAAACCACTCTATAGATTTATTTATAGCCGTGAGCTATAGGTCCTACTTTTGGGATTTTTGGATTAACTTATAAACATTAATCTTATGAGTGATCATGTATAAACTCAAAAACTAGAAAAACCATGACCTTAAAGGTCACGGCTTATTTTTGTACACACCAATGATATGTGTAACCAGTTTTTAATGATGGAATATGTAATCATCTAAGTATAATGACCTACTAAAAATCATCAAAACATTTTATGTACTTAATTATGGCCGCGAGCTATAAACTTCATGGGATGGATTTTTAATGAACATGCAAGCTTATGATAAACCTAGATCTTATGTATAGACTTTAACTTAACTTATAATCATGTAATAAACATAGATCTTATAATGGGAACACATGGAAAATATATAGCCGTGGGCTATATAAGTTCATATTGAACTTATGTTAAACTTGTTAACATGGAATAAGTTTAGATCTTATTTTTAGACTTTGTAAATTAATTGTAAATATATGACAAGCTTAAATCTCATCTTGGAATACCAAGATTTAATAAATCTGTGGGCTATATAGTTCTTTGTGGACTTATGATTGACTTCTAAACTTGTATATAGCTTAGATCTCATTGTGGGACTTTTAAACTTACATACAAATATATAACAAGCTTGAACTTTATCTTGAAATGCTATAAATAATTATAGCTGTGGGTTATGAGCTTATGTGAGGGCTTATAACTTACATGCAAACTTGTAGCTAATTTAGATATCATTTGAAACATCAAATAAAACATGTTGTGGGTTTTTACTCTTTATTTAGAGATCATGACTTAATTTTATTAAACCAATAATAAGCTTGTAAGAATACATAAATTTTATACCTTGATAAATTGTTAAGTATTATTAATGGACTAATCAAGCCCATGCAACATTAGCCCAAAACTTAAATAGGCCCAATAAGCCCAATACAATATAGCCGTATATATGTAAGGGCCCATTAGGTCCATTTGATGTCTTGAAAGCCCAATTAACTAATCTTAGTTTATTAGTGGACTTAAAATATATTTAGGCCCATTAGATAGCCCATTAACTCCTTTGGTCCATTTAATGAGCCCACTTAGTACTTTAATACTTAAATGAAGTTTTTATAACAAAAATATAACTTATAAAAACTTTTGAACTAAAAATGTAAATTTATAAAACATAAGGACTAAAACTGTGACATTTGAAACTTGTTTTGATAAACTATTAAGTACAAGGATTAATATTGTAAATATCCAAAAGTCTAGGGCTTAATAAATGTCATCCATGACATATTAAACCCTAAAGACCATTTTGTAAGTTTCCTAAAGTTATTTTGTCATTTTATAACCCTAAGGGCCATTTTTGTAATAAGTCGAAAAATTTAGAAGCCTTAGGGACTATTTTTGTCATTTAATGAAAGTTATAAAACCTAATTATAACTAGAGGGACTATTTTTGCCATAACCCAAAAGTATTACATGCCCTAGATACTAAAAGTGAAAAATCCGAAAGTTTTACTTTAATAAAAAATATGGAGGGACTATTTTGCACATATCCGAAACATAAACAAACCCTAAACCCTTATTTCATTTAAAATTAGTAAAACTTGAATATATCCTAAACTATAAGGACTAAAACTGTAATTTCTTAAACTTGTAATTTAAAGACTATTTAGTAAATGTTGGAAACTTTTGTGGACTTTAAGTTAAATAAAATATTTATATTTTACTTTATAAAATAATTTATATAAACTATATATATATATATATATATAAATTAAATACAAATATAATTATACACAAATTGTAAGTAAAACATTTTTACTTAAACAGAAAATTTATTTACAAATTTAATTGGACGTTATTAATACTTGTACTACAGTTACTTAAATAAATTCAGTAATGTTAATAAACTGTCTAAAAACTGTATAAAGCATGCACATACGTTTCCTGCATTATTTACTGAGACTATACTATTTAATTAGGTAGTTGACTGTGACGTGAGCATTATCTGGATTTCATTTATTGCACAACTATTACAAATTCTAAGGTGAGTTTACAGCCCCACACAAAATATTGATAAACTTTTCCTCTAAGGGGGATAAAATATGCAACTTATTTTATGGACATAAACATAACTATATAAACTTTGATTACGATTGCCTATTCTAGAAACTGTTAAAATTATTGCAATTGCCCAAATGTTATAAATAGATCTATTTGGGATTGACGATCCCCATCTGGGTGAGTAGTGCACACTGTGCCTTGGCCGGGACAACAGATGTATACCATGTTGGAACTACAATTGGGAGCCTTTTTATATGGCATCGGGTCCTCATCTGTAGAGAACCATGGATGTTAAGCCTCAGTTTTGGGTAATAGGGAATGTAATTAACTTTTTAGTATAAATGCTTTGTGCATTGCTACTACTGTGATCGTTTATTGTCCAAACTTATTTTATTAAACCTACAAATTTAACAACTTTATGTTGACCATCTAAGCTTGTTTTTCTCAGGAAAATGAAACTAGTACGTGGTGTGTGCATTGACTCAAGCATCATGATAGTCTGCATTTTATGACTCATCAGGGGTTTCTACTTGGGGAAAAACAAACAATTTATTTTTATAATGTTAATACAATTTTTATGAATTTGTAACACTGTTCATGTAATATATGTTGGATAATCTTTTATCCTATGCTCTATGTACTATTTGCTATCGATCTACCCCTGTGACATCCAAATATTGATTCCGTTACAGTTGACCCGACCCGGGGTGTCACAAATAAAATATAAGAGATACACCTTAGGAATAAGGGAGTCTAAGTACGTGATTAAGGCATATAAGTAGTGTTAGCATTACTAACTTATAATGAAAATGATCTCGTTTCACGCTTAGCATGAATGTGGTAAAAATCGAGGACGACGAACTCATCTCTATGACACATTCACGTGTTATTATTATTTAACCCTAAATGTCACATTCTCGTGATGAAAACAATACATTATGTCTAAAACGCACATAGTAGTTAATTTAAATTTTTGTTTCAATAAATGTGATATATAATTAAATTTTGGAAGTGCTACAATACTTAATTCTAGTATTCCGTAAGGGCTAGACAATGGTTTAGTATGAGGGTGTGACGAGACCACAATTATACATGGTCTCGTCGTCTAAATATGGCTTAAAATGTACTAAAATATCATAAAAACCGTGCAAAACCCTTTGTATCTGTTCATTGTGTGTTTGTAGGTTCGGTTATCGTGAATTTACCTAAAGATAACAAGAATCAAGAAAAAATGAATACGGGAAACGAAGCCACACAAAGAACCATACCCTAGCATTGATTTTCCATGAAAGTCCTTGAAGTTTGAAGAAATTATAAGATTGTTCCCTCATGTTTGAAGACTTGTCACTTTAGGCCCTTATAAATCCTAAAATTACAATGGAGTCCTTTAAGTTTCAAGAGTTTACTTAACAAGCCCTTGAAGGTCTCAAAAATTACAAAAGAAGTCCTTGATACAAGCTTACAAAGTTACAAGGGTCATTTTTGTAATTATGCCAGAGATGTTATACAAAGAATTTGCCCTAAAAATCTGCTAAGTAAAGTTTGGAATGAAAATGACATGCTGTTGAAACCTTGGGGATCAAACAACCATTTCTATAACCCATTACACAACAAGCCCACCCACTAAACCCATCATAGCCCAAACCCTGAGCACTTACCCGTTTTCTTTAATTAAACCTATGAATTATATTATTTAAATTAAATGAGCGGCAAACATTTTTAACCACCCCTATACAGATCAAAACATACATTGTTTTGATAAACCCTAAAAGTACAAAATCTACATAATTAATAAGTTATAACTCCATAAACTCTAGATTAACAATTCACCACCTCTTGACCAAACCCAAACCATTAATCCTCCACCCAACCAACCCATGTGACCCCTACGTGGGTATCCTGCCCCGTCCCTTTCTCCTCAAACCCAAAAAACTAACCAAATCCACGAAGCTAATTAAACCCTTGGTCCCCAATGGTAAATGGATGGTGTAGATTGGTCCAAGACAGCTCATACTCTCTGGCAATCACATGGGCATGATAGAGACCCAATTTGACCAAAATTTCAAATTTCATTCAAAGGGTAATATTAGAAATCAATAAGCTAGGGTTTAGTATTTGTTTCAAGTATTAGAATAGTCGGATAGCTAGTATAAAAGGAGCTCCAGATTGTGGAAAGCCCTTTGTTCCAACTTTTATAATTTTTTCTAATTTGATGAATATTTAAGGTGTTATCTTTTAATATTGAAAAAGTTGAGTTTCAATTTACTTGTTTACTTTAATACCTTTACATTTTCTACAAAATAGTGTAGATTTATCAAAGATTTATTTGTTCAAAGACATTTGGCCAAAATCCTTTTTGACATCCCAAGTTTTTGACAAACTTTATGAGAATGACTGACAATCATCTCACAAAGATTGGTGAGGACTTGGTTATATTTTGTTGGTTACCTCTTTATTTTACAAGTTTTTGGGTTATAAGTTTTTTCCAAAAACAAAATTGGTTATCTTTTTTCTCTGGTGGACTTACTTTCCAAAAAGCTTCAACAAAAACTAACTGACAATTGGTTATTGTCAAAGGTTTTTGGATTTCAATTGTTTCTTGTTTCTTTTGGTGTGTTACATTGGCCTAAAAGACATAAGCATAAGGAGTGTGCATAAGGAGTGTTGTAGTTTTATGCTTGGACCGTGGTAGCCTATCCCTTATACTCTCTCATTCTCATTGCAAATATCATCACCTCCTTCTTCAAACAACCTCCATGGAGAAGGCATAACCTGTTCTCTTGGCTTGAACAAACCCAAGCAAGGTTTTGGCTTGAACCCTCCTTGTTGCTACTTTGAATGATTTTTGTGTGATCTTTATTTGCATACTAATTTTGAGTAGCTATATTGTTTATTTCAGGTTCTTTAAATGTTTTATGGATGATTCTATTAGTTTAGATTAATTTGAGTTTGATTTGTGAAATTTGCCTTTGTTAAAATCCAAGCAGATAGATTTTAAGGGTTGTTTGGGTAATCTGGTTTAAGGGTGTTGGGTGACAACAATATCCACCATTGTACCATGCACAAGTTTGTTTGGTTTATTTTACTGCTATTTCTGTATTTGTTTAGATTTTAGATTGGTAAAACAACGTTTCCATGTTCTAAGTTTTAGCTATAAACTACCAAATTACATTAGTATAGCTTTTTGGCTTGATTTGTGAAGATTGAAGCTTGAAACTTTGTAATCTGTTTGTATTAGAGTTTGTTTAGGACTGAGTAAAATTGTTTTGTGGTTTGGGTGCTTTTTATTGGCTTATTGATTAATCAAAATTCATCAAAAAGCTTAATATAGGTCCTTGTCTGATAACTGTTTGTTTAGTCTTACCCGATATCAGACATAAAGCCTTTGACTTTGTTAGATATCGGGTATAGGTATTTTTCATATGTGCTTATTTTTGCATAACTATGTGACTTTTCTGGTTATTTTGGGCTTTAAGTGATTGTTTTTAGCTTTTTTTACTCCCCAATAGCAGAAAGCTATTAGGGGTGCTTTTGCTCCGAAAAGACAAAAAAAAGCTCAGCTTGGCATGGTTCGAACACATGACCTGCCGTACAAGGGTTCCGTGTCTTCCCATTGTAGCAAGTGCTCTTATTTAGTTATCATTTCCCCACGTTTTTATTTATACATTGCTTCTTTTGTAGCTTATTAAACAAGCCATAGCTGTTGAGCTTATTTCTAGCTTATTTAGTTAAACTTTTGCTGTCTTTTATTTTTCCCTTATAGTTTATCAAGTTTTAGATTTTTTAAAGTTGGTTTGATATTTTTCCCTTTAGTCATTTATTTTTAATCCTTTTTCTAATTTCTGCTTTTATTTAATAGTTTAAAAATAGTAAAAAAAAATTTAATTTTTTGAAAAATACTTTTAGACTTAGATAAATATAAAAAAGGTTTACAAATAATAAAATCTTTGTTTGGGGTTTTCCTGATTATTTTTAATTTTAGCACTTTAATTAGCTTTTAAAATTAATAAATACTTATTTAAAAAGTTTCACGAAGTTCTATTTATTTTCCACCTTAGTTATATTTAATAGGATTTATTTGTAGTTTTTTTAATTTTTTTAGTCGAATTTTATTTTTACGTCTCATTTTACGTTTTCACGTTTATCGTCGTAGTGTATTTTAGCATAATCTGTCCTTTATTTTTCTCTGTTTTCACATCCAAAAAGGATACTAATCTAAATTACGTTTTTATAATATTGGCACACATAACAATACCCTCCTCGAGAACGAACTCACTTTTCAAGTATTTACGGTTTTCCTAAATCGTAAACGTTTAACACTTGCCCACAGTGTTTGCTTATTTTTTTCCTAAAAATAAGTAAGAACCTAATTTACCTACAATCAGTACCTAAATCCTTGATACTAAAGGTGATGTGAATTTTTTCTTGATGGTGTTGATGAGTGGTTGGTGATCTCCTGTTAAGAGTGAAGTATCAACATAGCTTCTCTTGAAATTGAGGTGAAGAAGGAAAGTAGAGAGCTAGGTGAACCATTGCGTGTTGGCTTGCTTTAATCCATAAAACAACTTCTTTAACAGTAAACTGAGCCTAGAGGAACATATTTTTTGTAGCATATTGGTGCAAAGGTTTCATTATAATATATTCCTTTCTTCTGTGTGAATCTTGAACTACTAACCTTTCCTTAAACCTTTCAATATTTCCATCTACATCATATTTAATTCACTAGACCTATTTTCTCCATATTGGAGTTTTATTAGGAGGTAAAAGGTCTAAATACCTACCTTTTTCACATATGAAAGACCTTATTGATATTAACAAAATCATTGAACCTCACACTTACAAACAAGCATACAAAAACCTTAGATAGATAGATGCAGTGAACAAAGAAATCTAGGCCTTAAAGTTGAATAATAGAAAAAAAAATATACTCGCTTTTTATGTGATGTAATCTAGAGATGTTTTGTGGCGTATGATAGCCTAAGAATATAAAAGCAATCTCACTTTTACATTTCTTATATGTAAACACTAAATAGTGACACTATACTAGCCTAAGCTTTAGTGATTTAGTGGTGTGTGGGCTTAGTATCATGGGTCGGGTTTTAGTATGGCTTGGTACAAAAACCGTAACATGTACAATATTAGATTAACTAGTAAACTTGAAACACGTTCTACCCGATTATAATATATCAGATAAATTAACCTAAAACACCTAATTGACTAACCGAGACTATCTATTACACACTGAATGAACTTCCTTGTTAGACTCAATACTTTGAGGTTAACAATCTCCCCCGAATTTAGTTCATTGCAACACTCCTTCTTGAGATCTATAAGATTGATTTTGTCGTTATGCTCTTGTGGTCATCTTCTTGTTTTGGTCTTTATCTTCATCTTCGGCTTGTTCATTCATGCTTCAATCTTTGATCTTGAGCCTTTGTCATTTTCTTTTGACTTGATCTTTAAATCTCAAGATCTTGAAATCTTTTCTTTGAGTTGTCTTTGTCATCTTTTCTATCTTGTGATCTTGTGTCTTCACTCACATGCTCATAATTTTCATCATATTGAAAGCTTGATAACAATCTCCCTTGACAATCTTTGTTTAGATAATCTTTGATATCTTTAATGAAGATCGTGAATATCATAGTTGTGGAAGTATTCGTCTTTGTTTGATCTTTCGTATTCTTGATTCCTGAATCTTGATGCGCTAAGTATGTCTTTGTATCTTGGGCATGAGCAGGTGGCAATGGCTACGACTCAACTGGAATGAGGTATTTACGCCATCGTCTTATTTTGCATTTATTAGGGTTAGCAATAAAACCTCCAGTTCCATGTGGACCGTTTTAGAATATAAATATTGTATGTGTGATCGGTTAGATTCTTTGCAGAATCTCCTTGACAGGGTTTCTGGCTCTGCTAGCATGTTCTTTAGAACAGATGTCTGAAGACTTGCACACTAGAGTACTAGGTTCTAGAATAGTCAAGAGTGAATTAGTTGGTTATTATCTTACTGATTGAGTCATCAATTTATTTACTAAAACAAGTTTGATTCATATATAATCGCACCATAGTTTCTTTCCAGTTGACACAAGTTTGATTCATATAGAATCTCGCAAGTCACCTACCGAAGTGCTGGTTGAGGTTGACACTGGAAGGATTTACGTTCGTCAGTGTGACTAGTAACAAGTTTCACTCTAAATGTTTTGTCATAATCAAAAGGATAATGTGCAGGGCTCTTCGTTGTCACTTGTGTTCTAGATGTTGAAAAACAAATGTTTATCATGGATTGTGTCCAAACAAGATTTAGACGGGTTCCTTAGCTCTAGAATTGATTTGTGCACTTTGGTTTTAGTAATTGAATGTTGGAGTTGACCGCCACCTTTTCAATGTCAACTAACTCGGAGTGAGAAAGTCCTAGTAGTCGTATTTATCACCATGAAAAATGAGACAAGTTTCTTTTGAGAGAAACTCGAATTGCTAGGGAGGGTTGTGCAATGCATCACTGGGTCTATGATGTCTTGTCTTCAATACCACCAGTCATCTTTGTTATTCTTATAGCATATGTATTGACCCAGTTTTTTCCTAACTTACATGGAGGGCTACTTTTAACACACTTAGAGTTCTGTATTTAGATGAATACTTCCCATATACATGTGCATCAACATTTGAAAGTGTTCCGCATATGCAGGTAAGAGTTGTACTTGAATCTTTAAGATCACATGTTTATTACATATTCTTCGATAACATTTTAATCAAATTTTCTCTCTTATCTTTAATACATTAAATCATTGATACTAAAAGTACTAATTTAATCAAGACATACCAAAAAAATAGTTTTGTAAAACTTTCAAAAAGAAAAATGTCTTACTTAATATGAATCATGAAACATTTTCTTTTGCTCCCTTCAATGATACATGAAAATGTCTACAAAAAATATTTATTAAAACATATTACACCTCATTAATGCTATTAACAAATTCACTTAATCTCTTACAAATAAAGAAAGCTAGGCTTTACCCGTTGGACGAGTCGGGTCCAACCAAGTTTTAAAACATTATGTCTAATCTTTAAATTATTAACTTTTAACATTTTTTATTTATAACTCATAAAACTACTAGCACTGTACTTGTGCGATGCGGCGGCGGATACCCTGTAATTAAATGGAGAAAGGTAAAAAATGATTTCAGACAGTCCTTGTTTCTTATTTTCATAAGTGTCGATCGGTTTTCTCCAGTTTTTGATTAAGCTTGTTGACTTGGTCTGATTTTAAAATCATATGTACCACTAACTTGTAAGTTATATAAAGTTATTTTTTTGTTTTTTAACAGTTGTATGTATGATAAGATGTATTATTCAATTTAGGAGTGTTTTTAAAATATTATTAAATAGAGTGTTTAATATATTAATTAATGTGTATTTGTAACATATGCTTTATAACATGTATTAATTAAAATTAATTTTAGAAAAGTGATGTTAATGATTTTTATTGTAATTATTGTATGGTAAAATTTGTATATTTGGTTTTTATAATTGTATTACTTAAATCATATTTAAGTTGTACATTAAAAGGATGTGCATCATGTTGTTTTTGTTGCACTACTTAAATTTTATGCATTTATTGAGAAGATGATGTGTAAAATGGTTTATATGTATTATTATAGTAGATTGTAGATTCAGATTATAGATAGAGACATCATTGATTTTTATCATGCCAAATAAATGAAAACTACATTATTAGTAGCTATCATCATGTGTATCATTTGTTTCATTAATTGTATTTCTCGTATAAGAGTGTATTTATTAGTTATATTAACCACCGAGTCATGGTATAACCTGTTTAATCGACAATTGTGTCGTTTTTTACCAATACAAGCTAAAAGTATGAGAATCAAACTATAAAATAAAAACTTGAATGGAAAAAAAAGCTAGAATCATCCATATTCATTATGGATTAAACACTCATCGTATACAACTCAATTAAATTTTTGAGTTGTATGTCTGTTAGCTTAGGTAGTGGGGTGGTACTACGCACATACAATTGTGAAGCTATCTAAAAGATAAAAACATCCAACAAAGAAAGGCTACAAAAGTTGTACTTGTAACACAACTCAAATTCGTATGACTTGAATCCTAAAAAATCACATTTGACTAAAAAATACATATGAAGAAGAAAAAACAATTATAAGAAAACATAAGTACTTTGATATAGAAGAAGTTCCACCATCAAAAACACAAACTCATTCTTTTTCTATCGAAAGAATCATCACCGCCACAAAGACATACATACACCATTACACTCAACTTCTCAAAACATAAACCCATAAAATAAAATGCAAAACAACCTGACAACAATACTAACATCACAAATCTAACAAACCAATCAATAGATCTGAGTTTTAAATAGATAGCCCCGTTACAAAAAAAGATCAATGAATTCCATATGTTATCTTATAAGATCTGGCTAAAACAATGAAACCACCATTGCAAAAACGAACATAAAGCCCCAATTTTGACTTGTTCAATTGCTTTTTTGGCGACAACAACTGCAATTTTTTCCGGCGTCTCATAGTCAGCGACGACTGGTGATGGTGGTTAAGAGAGAGCGGGGGTTTTTTGTGTGGGTATTTTTTCATATGTGTTTATAGATTTGTTGGCTTTATATACTTTATATGTTTTGTTTTGATGAAGCTGTTATAGAATAGGCTTTAAAACATTTAAATAGACTGTTACATGATGAGCCGTTATTAAATTAAATTCAATTTAACATAATTAAATTTTTAGTAACAAACTTTTAATCATTCGTATGGTGAAGATTGTATAGTAGAGATAAATTTCTTAATAAAGGGTGGATAAAGTTTTAATACTATTATTTTTAGAATGGCATAAATTTATGGGAAAATCACCTAAAAATGTATTAAACTTACCACTTTTTATGGTTGTATGTAACGAACTTTTTTTTCTCATTATATCAACAAACTTTTAAATTTCGATCTTTCTATGTAACGGGTTACCTGCTTGACCCTTAACCGGTTGCTTACCTAACAAATATTTGCACCATTAACCCTTTCTATTAATGTCCGTTTATAAATAAAAAAAAAACAATAATGCAACTTTTATTATATATTTTCCAAATTATTTTGTTTTAATTAAAAAAAGAAAATCAAGCGGTGTAAATGACCAAATCTGCTGTTGGCAAACAAAAACAATATAACCACTTCCAGCAATCTTCATCTCAAATCCATCTATCACTCAACCCATCACATTGAACACCACTATCATACGGTAATTATAACAAACAACATCGAAAACCACATCCATTTTATATACACATCATCTCGACAACCCCAATCAACCGCCGGTCTAATCCACCCCCATAACCTCTAGCGTTTTCACCTGAATCAACACCATCATGTGTTTCCACCAATGTTTTCTGATTCGTTTTCAGATCTATCGTATTCATGTTTTTTCATACCTGTAGCCATTATTGGTTGCTTCAAAGTATAATGGTTCATGTACAAGATCTTCAAAAACAATATCTAAATCTATAGTATCCTTCAACAATATCCTTATCCCTAGAAAAATCACAACCCAAATCACTACACACACATTAGTCATAACCAAAAAAAATATTTGTACACTTCAAACATGACCCAAGTTAGCTCTAACAAAAAACACCCACCACCCCGATGCTCTTTCAGACCTGTTGTGTGGCCACGAAGGCGATGGCCTAACGACGAAGGCCTAACATTGGCTGCTAAAAACGATGGCCGCTGCCTAAGAAAGGCGGCGTCACGACAACGGATGGCCTAACGACGACAACAACATCATATGTGTGGATTGAATTTGAGTTGAAGATGATAATAGATCTATGTTTTGTTGTTTATGTAAATGATAGTATTTGGATTTAACGAATTTCTTGTTTTTTTCGAATATGCAAAATGATAGTGAATCATGATTTTGATATGATGATGAATCTTATATTGTTTGTTGTTCTTTTATACTAACACGTAACATTTATTTTCATATGTGTTAGATTTTAGATATGGTAAGAAAATAAGTTGTGATGCTTATTGGTTGGAGATAAATAATTCTTTTTAATAAGAAAATAGAGATGGATCGGTAGCTGATGGTTTGTTAAAAGTTCTTGTTAAGTCATTTCTGGATATATATTTTTTATTAAGGTAATAATTTTTTTTAAATTAAAATTTAGCTAATACCAAACGATCGTTAATAAAAAGGACTGATGTTGCAATAAAAATACACGATCGTTAGTGTTACCTGCTTCACGTAGGATTAGCAGGTTTAGCAGGTAACCCGTTACATACAAAGATCGAAATTCAAAAGTTTGTTGATATAATGAAAAAAAAAAGTTCGTTACATACAACCATAAAAAGTGGTAACTTTAATACATTTTTAGGTGATTTTCCCTAAATTTATTATATAGTAGTAGAGATATGTTTTAAAATGTTGTATAATGTGAATATAAAATTATATTTTTAAATAATGAGATAAATTAGTTATATATTAATTAGTATTTATTAATTTTGAAAAAATAGAATGAAGTAACATTTGTACAATGTGTTACTTTATTTATAAATTATGGTAACGGGTGTTTTGATTATATATTAATTATATTTTAATTATATTATTAAATGTTATGTGTTGTTGTAAAAAAATATATGCTTGTTGTGGTTGTATACATGCATTAATTGAGGTGTTTTAATTCGTCCATGTTCTACATTTGACTTATTAAATTATATTACTTAAATAATATTTTAGTTTGTGTATTAAAAAAACGTAAAATATGTTGATTTAGTGATACTACTTAAATTTTCTGTGCATTAAATTACTAGATAGTCTAAAATAAATTACAAGGAGTATAGATTCTTTTATCATTACAATTATTTATCGTTGTAAGATCTCATTGTTATGCAAGTTACTCGTGTAGTTTCCCTAATAAGTAAATTCGATTGAATTCACGAGTTAAATGAGTGTACTAAGAAAGTGACATGTGGAACAAAAGTTTTAACAAAGTTTGGTTTCTTCTTCATAAATTGATCGGATCAATATGCCATCCCAATCAAATTAATCTTATTTAACCATATATTTACATGGTCGATAGAAAATGGCAGGCAATGCAAGAATCAAAGAAAGGTTATTATCTCGCAGAGGTGGTTATGCAAGCTTCTTTTCAGAAAATGCTCACAATGATGATACTAAGAATTCCCTCCTCGATTCAATCTCCAAAAAATGGGAAAATTTTCAGTTATTTACTGTCAAGGTCTACGAAATGGGTAGATCCGACCCCAGACATATCATATTTGGGGTTAAATCCGGGCTCGCTCTCGCGTTTGTTTCCATACTAATATTTCTTAAAGAACCATTTAGTTACATTAGCAAAAATTCCGTCTGGGCTATCTTCACTGTCATCCTTGTCTTTGAATTCAGCGTTGGTACGTAGTATTCCTCTATGATCGACCATTTCATGATTGAAGATGCATTGAAGCATGCATATACACTAGTTTATTACTCTATTAATAATACTCAAGGTAACCAGCTGATAGTACTAAGCTGTATATCCGATCACTAGTCTTTTCTTCGCATGTGTTACCCGTTGGACATCTGAATTTTCATTTAGGATTATTTAGCTAGTAAGTTTATAATATAATATATGGTTAGTATACATATGTAGGATCAACCCTTAGCAAAGGCTTTAATGAGGCAGTGGGAGCAATTTTTGCTGCAATACTTGCATTAGGGATTGCTCAAGCATCTGTGTGGTGGGCTGGGGATTGGCACGAATTTGTGGTTATCATCAGCATCTTTATAGGAGGTGGTTTATCCCTTTCATCAATATTTTTTTTTAATTTAATCTTAGATTTAGTATAATTATATTCTTTTATAGGTTCTATGACAAGCTATGTGAAAATGCATCCATCCATGAAGCCTTATGAATACGGATTCAGGGTTTCTATGATGACATTTACTATAGTACTTGACTCTGGTACTTCACATTTCATTAGAACAGCTTTTTATCGATCCATATTAGTTGCTGTTGGAGCAAGCATAGGTTTGATAGTGAATATATGCATTTATCCAATTTGGTCCGGAGAAGATCTCCACAAATTGGTTGTCAAGAACTTTCGGGGTGTTGCTATTTCCTTGGAAGGTAATATAGTATATATTAGAGGTCATGCATTAGTTTAATTAAAGCCTCAATTAAGTAAATAATAACTCCTCTCACTTTCATGAACTGAGTTATATAGAATGTGTTAAAAGATACCTTCAAAACATGGAATATGAGAGGATGCCTTCAAAAAAGATCCTTCTGTATCAGGCAGCCGATGACCCCCTCAGTACTGGATATAGAGCAGCAGTACAATCTACTAGCCAAGAAGAAACTCTAGTAGGTGTTCAACACAATTATATCCTTATGTATAAGTGAGGTCCAATAATTTGCCATTACGTTTACCTTGAATTTTTGTAGTTGGGGTTTGCAACTTGGGAACCACCTCACGGACGTTATAAAATGCTAAAATATCCATGGGGGCAATTTTTGAAAGTTAGCGGTGCATTAAGGCACTGCACCTTTCCGGTTATGGCAATGCATGGATGCATACTTTCAGAGATACAGGTAATAGAAATTGTTTTTCTTTCGTTTAATTTCTCCCTGTGGTTTGCGGTTTTTTTGATTGCATACAAATAGGAACCATGATCCTAACGTTTAAATTACTCTTGAAAATAAATTAAATGGTTCACGACAAAGTATACACTTTTGCACAAATGGTCCTTCTCAAGACCGTTTATGCAACAAAATTTTCCTCTCACTGACCATTTATGCAATTAGTTTCAAAAAGGGATAGATTCAGTGATTTTGAGCATAGAAGAAACATTATTATGACTCTTATAAACGTTGATTGAATATTGTGTAGCCTTCAGCTGAATTGAGATTGATGTTCAAAAAGGAGATACAAATGGTCGGTATAGAAGGTGCAAAAGTGTTGCAGGAGCTAGGAAACAAGTTGGAAAAGCTAGAAAAACTAAGCTCATGTGTTGACCTGCTTGAGAAGGTGCATGAGGCTGCAGAGGAGTTGCAAATGTTAATAGATAAAAAATCGCATCATATTGTCAACTCGGATAAATGGGCAGGACAAAATGAATCTGAAGACCTTCAGGACCTAAAAGACGAGGAAACAATGGATTCCTCCAATCATATAAAACCATGTCATACGTCGAATCATCACATCACAAATGTGTCCATAAATCACTCTTATATTGGAAACACGGAAGAGGAGCTGTTACAGTGGCCTTCACGTGTATCACTTCTTGGGGATGCTATACTTAATCAACGTGAGGTAAGGACTTACGAGAGTGCAAGTGCTCTATCTTTGACAAATTTCACATCATCCTTGATTGACTTTGTTGCAAGGCTTCAGAATCTGTTGAACTCATTTCAAGAGCTTAGTGATAAGGCAAAATTCTCAGAACCAAGAAAGTAACCTCACCTCTACTTATCCATTGATTGCTGAGTTATATAACTGATTGAAATTCAACTTGTGCTAGTCCCTTTTGCCTTTAATTTTGGCGGTATTTGAAACATGTCTTTATATCAGAGTGCTACTGTCCATAAATTTTGTATGCTTCATCAATTTCAATCTGTCGTACATAGTGTTGGCATATGTGAAAAATATTAACCCCAAAATTAAAACACCAAGAAGACCAGATTTATCTAAAATGATTAATAAGAATAGTTCTCAAATGAATGCTTTCAACATATACAAAAGAAAGGTGTAGTCCCCAAATAGATGCTACACAAGAAATACAAATCAAAACAACCTAACCAAATTAAACACTGAATCAATCACAAGATGTGAATGATTAATACCAGATCAAGAACAATGATATACAACCCAACAAACCCTAATCGAACCAAAAGAGAAACTGTGTGTGAAAAGTATACAAGTTATGATGAATAATAATCAGCTTAAATAGCCACATGCCTAATCTTTCTCCATTTGACATATTTAGCCCTTTAAGAACATGCAGTTGCACAAAAATAGCTAGAAGAATATTTGCAATCAGGTCTTTAGAGATAATAAGCTTGTAAACTTATAGAAATGATACTTTCAACACCCTCCCTCAAGCTTAGGATCTGAACAAATTCTTTAGAGTAAGCCTCGAGCACAAAAATTAATGTTGAACACTTCATAATCCTTTAGTAAAAACATCTGCAGTCTAAGCTTCTGAACCAACTTTAACAGTCTTAATAAGACCTGAAGCAACCTTCTCTCTCTCTCTCTCTCTCTCTCTCTCTCTCTCTCTCTCTCTCTCTCTCTCTCTCTCTCTCTCTCTCTCTCTCTCTCTCTCTCTCTCTCTCCCCTCCCTCCCTCCCTCCCTCCCTCCCTCCCTCCCTCCCTCCCTCCCTCTCTCTCTCTCTCTCTCTCTCTCTCTCTCTCTCTCTCTCTCTCTCTCTCTCTCTCTCTCTCTCTCTCTCTCTCTCTCTCTCTCTCTCTCTCTCTCTCTCTCTCTCTCTCTCACACACACACACACACACACACACACTAAATGTACATCGAAATAAAAGTGCTTGGTTTTTTCATGCAGTACAGGATTAGCTGCTATTTGAATAGCTGAACTATTATTACAAAACAGATACACTGGAAGCACATTCTTAATGTTTAAATCCTGTATAACTTTAACAAACCACATAATCTCACAAGTTACAAACGCCATAGACCTATACTCAGCTTCAGCTGATGTCTTGAAAGAGTTGCCTGTTTTTTACTCTTCCAAGACACCAACCCACCAAACATATACACACAGTACCCAATAACAGAACTTCTAGTCAGTTTGCACTTAGCCCAATCAGACTCGGCATATGCACTTAAAGTCTTACAACTAGACTTCTGATATACAATACCCTCACTAGGAGCAGATTTAAGATACCCAAGTACTCTTAAAGCAGCTTCTAAATAAGATTGTAAGGAGCATGCATATATTGAATCAAACAATGAACAAAATATGAAATGTCAGGTCTATTGTTACATAGATATATAAGCTTTCCCACAAGTTTCTGATATGAAGACACATTTATAAGAAATTTATCAATTTCAGACTCTTTATGTGCTAAAATAGCATTTTCAGTCATAGGTGTTGTCATAGGTTTACAAGATAAAAGCCCATATTCATGTAACAACTCTATACAATATTTTCTCTGATTTAAACACAAACTATTTTTCATTTTCAGAACTTCTATACCCAAGAAAAACTTCAATTTTTCAAGATCTTTAATCTTAAACATTTTATTTAAAAAACCTTTGAACTTATCAATCTCAGACATATCATTTCCAGTTATAACAATATCATTCAACATAAACCAATAAAGCTAGAAACAATCCACTATTATTCTTAACAAACAAGAATGATCATTTTTACTTTGTTAAAAACCAGCTTCAAGTAAAGTTTCAACCAAATTTTTGTTCAATTATCTAGGAACTTGTTTAAGACCATATAAAGATTTGACTAACTTACACACTCTATTGTTTTATCCCAATAACCAAGAGGAGGTAACATATATACTTCTTCATCTAAATCCCCATATCAAAAGGCATTATTAACATCCATTTGAAATAATTTCCAATCATTTTGAACAGCCATGTTAATAAACCACCTAACAGTACTAATTTTGACAGTAGGACTAAAAATTGCATCATAATCAACACCTCCTTTTTTACCACAACCCTTAGCTACTAACCTAACTCTATATCTTTCAATTTCACCATCTGACTTATACTTGATTTTATATATCTATTTTCAAGGAATAGCTTTTCTATTACTAGGTAATTTAGTTGATATCGAAGTATTATTCAAATATAAAGCTTCCATCTCATTATTCATAGTCTGAATCCAATTAACATCTTAAACAGCTTCATTAAAACTAGAACGCTCAACAGTTTTATTCGACTTAGAAATAAAACAACAATTATCATAAGACAATTTAGTATGATTAGCATATCTATTCAAACCATATCTAGTCTTATTTTCTAAAACATAATCATTTAATTTCTCAAGTAATTTAGAAACTCTATCAGATTCTCTAACAATTGAACCAGCACTTTCAACTTCTGTTCTATTAACTGGAACAAAAAATGGGAACCTGATTTAGTAAAATTGGGTCATTGCCCTTAGAGATAGGATTATCATCCATTGATGATGCAACATGAGTATAACCAGATGACTTATCCTCTAAAGTATCATCTGAATGACTCACAAATACCTCCCCTGCATCATCAGATGGTCCATATCCATCGTCATAGGGACTTGAGGACGGATGAGTGCCAGACTCTAACAAATCAAAAAAATTATTATTTACATCAGAAAAAACACTAGACTCAATACTTTTATCAAGATTTTCATTTTAAAAGGAAAAACAGTCTCATAAAACTTGACATCTCTTAAAAAAATTATTTCTGTTATTCAAACTCAACAACTTATAAGCCTTTTTTGAAGAAGAAAACCAATTAAAACATACTTTTCAGATTTTGAAGAAAACTTATCAGAACTATTTAATACACTAGAAAAACATAGACACCCAAAAGACCTCAAATGGGAAAGGGAAGGTTCACTATCATACAACTTACAAAAAGGAGACTGGCCAGCGAAAATAGAAGAAGAAACTTTGTACCATTATCAGATCTGATAACCTTAATTTTCTTATAAAACTGAGTAAGTATCAGTTTAAAAAAAATCCAAAAAATATCCAAAAACCTCATCTTTAGATTTAAGCAAGTAAACCCAAACAGCCATACTGAAATCATCAACAATAGTAAGAATATATCTAAAGCCCTCCCTAGTAGTAACCCTATAAGGCCCCCAAACATTTCGATGAATCAATTTACCTAAATCAGAGACTGATGATCACTAGAAGGAAAATGTTCTCTAGACTGTTTAGCAAAATGAAAAATTTCACAAGGCTCAACATGTTCACGTTTACTCAATTTTAAAGTATTCAAAATTTTAAGAACCTCGTCATAAGGACGACTGATACAAAGGTTTTGCTTGGGGTTCAAATTAATTCTCGGTATCTTCTCGAATCGATCACGGTTCAAAGTGGAATAGTTGTTCTTGGTTACTAAAAAGGGTTTTGGGTTTTCTATTCTACGGAAAAGGAATAAAAGGGCAAAGTCGTGCAAACAAACTAAAAATAATTGCAAAATTAAAATTAAATAAAAAGAAGTTAAAATGGAAATTAAATAAAAGAAAACAGTTTAAAAAAGTAACTTAGAAAAAACTGAGGAAATGAGAAAACAGTAGATAAAATCAAAACTGAAAAACCTTCATTCGGAATAATACTTGATTCGGAATACTTGGCGAAATGCTTGGTTCGGAATAACTAAACAGAAACCTTCATTCGGAACCTATGCTTCATTCGGAACATTTACCTTCATTCGGAACATTTGTTCATCCGGAACTTCTAACTGAAAATCTTTCATTCGGAATATATAAAAAGACTGATTCGGAACATTATTGATCTGGAATAAAATTGATTCGGAACACATTGATTCAGAACACACTGATTCGGAACTTTTCAAAAAAAACTTTGATTCGGAACTTTCAAAAAAACTTTGATTCGGAACTTTCAAAAATGCTTGATTCGGAACATTTAAAAAGACTGATTCGGAATAAATTTCTAAAAGCCTTGATTCGGAAAACTTGTTTATGCGGAATAAATGGGAAAATGGTTGGTTCGGAATCTGGGTTTGGTTTTGAATACGAAGAACAGTAGGTAAACAGAAAAGACGATTTTTTAAAAAATCGACCAAATTAAACCAAAAGATTTAAACCAAACTAACCAATAATCATTTGCTAACCATAAACATCAATTCCCAACAACAAAAACACAAAACCCACTTACTATTTAGATCAAATCAACCAAAATAAACACTTTGAAAACTTTAAATCAAAAGAGAAAGATGAACAAGATTAAATGACGGATGATATTGAAAGATTAAGATATTAAAATTTACAAGATTTAAGGATTCAAGAAAAGTAAAAATCACCAAACTCCTTAAGGGAGTTGGTGTTCTTCCTACGAAACAGGAAAGAAAGAAAAACAAAAAATAAAGACTAGCTTCCAAAGTTGTGAGGTGAATCCTATTTATAGGCCTTGTCTTTGGTTGGTGAGTGGGATTTCTCCCTTTCTTTTTGTCTTCTCGTCTTTTCAGAAAAGTTGACGTTTTCGATTCTGATTCGGGATTTGTCGACGAATAAATTCAACTCGTCTTTTAATTTCTTCGTTTAATAGACTTGAGTTCTTTCGACATATGTAAATCTTCCATCTTTGGTCCTTTTCTTCGATAAATCTTCAAATAGGCCCATTGACTTCAAATCTTTTGCATCTCTTGGACAATAGACTTCGTCTTGAGTCTTTTTCTTCGATAAAACCCGTGCAATCCCATGTTTTCTTCAATATTTATTCGGTTGGCTCTGAAAACACAACAAACACACAAACCACGTATAATTCCAAACAAATGATATTAAATACGCGTTTTGGTATTGTTTTAGCAAGTAATAAGTGGTAAAAGGATGGGTGTTTTCACACCTATCAAATCCCCTACACTTAACCATTGCCATACCCTCATGCAATGCTTAGTGATAAAGCAAATTTACACTTTTCTCATAATCAATCATCCTTGGCCTTATTGATATACTAATGAAACAAAATTTAGAGTACTAAGAGAAATTAAAACTTTAAAGGAAACAAAAGGATAGAAAACTATTTTCACTTGAAAATAGCTACATGGAAATAACTTGCAAAGAGATCTAAGACTTACATTAGGGCTTCGGTGCTGCGAAGATTCATCACCCTCAAGTTTCACGTTCCCCAAACTAAGCTTAAAAATGAGATCATTGTTATTATAAGTTAGCAAAACAAACACTTACACACATGGCTTAATTATATGCTTAAACTCCCTTATTCCTAGGTGTATCTCTTATATTTTATTGTTGTCTTAGAATGATCATGAAGATGCATTTTTGGACTTATTGCGATAGTTTATTTAGGCTGAAAGCAAAGAAGGACGATTTGATTAATAGTTAGCTAAAGGACAAAATCTCTTAAAACTGCTTCTCGGGATATCAAAAAGTTCATATCTTGGCATAACTCGCTTCACGATTTGAGACCTTTCTCGGGCCGATATTTGGCATGTACTTCATACTTCATATCTTGAGAGACGTTCTTAAGATAATGGTCTTCTCTTCGTTAATAGAGTTTCTTCACTTGGAGACTTTTGAGGGATACTCCAACTTTGTCGACCACGACTTCATCATTATTTCTTCAATTGTAAATTGGGATTTTGAGATACAACGATCCGCCTCCTTTTCGAACTTGGATCTATTTATCCTCATACCTTGTTAGGGTCTTTTCGGATAGACTTCTCCATGATCTTTATGGGAGTTGATTGCTTTTCATCGTGAGTCTTGATCCTAATATTGATTTTGGGAATAATGCTTTTCACATCATCTTGGATCTTTAGCAATAAAATGGAATCCTCATGCCTTGTTAGGGCCTTTTCGGACTCGCCAATCTTTGCGCCCCGCTTCATAAGTTATGCCTTGGCTATGAACTCTTATCATTACCGAGCAACTTTTAAACGATCTTGGGCTAGAAGCTAAGTTATTTAATAAAATCGTACGACCTTACTTATTGCAGATAAATTATTAGCAAGTGATGGGAGAATAGGCAAATAATCACACCAAGTGTGCTTGTGCAAGAGTACCGACTTATAATTGACTCTATCATTTCTCGTTCTCCACAATTTAAAATCTCAAATAATGACTCATGGATGCTTAGCCTAATAAACCATTTAAGGTCTACATGGTTAAGGATACTAGCTAGAATAAACTTGGATAAGTCTATTCGGGTTGAGTCAAAATAATCGTAACGGGCCTAATATGTCGAAGACTTCTAAACTTGCTACACCACTTTATTAATATTTTTGACTTTATTGTGGGATATATACATATGAAAGCAACGATAAAAATTTAAAAATTACGACTAAATGGCCAAAGTTAATAAAAAATTGAAAAATGCTGAAAAAGATGATTTTTCCGGTTAAATGAAGGCATTTTAATGGAAAAGTCCACTTAAAACTTCGATAGAAGTCCCCCTACACTTAATATAAACATTGTCCTCAATGTTTAAGCATGTGGGAAAAGTCTCCCCTACACTTATGACATTGTGCACGTTGGTTAAATCAAGTTAAGGAAGAGACGACTAAAGTGATCAATTTCAAATGTGAGTATGAAGAAAATTGAATCACGATAGTTGAGAGATAGAACCGGATTGCGGATAACATGGGAGCATGGTTCTTCAAAGGTTCCAAAAGGGCATTCATCCCTGTAATCACATCACCACACAAACACAAAAAACGTATATAGGTCCCCCTACATTTAGGAGGTAAAACGGAAAGGGATAGATACTCGGGTTGCCTCCCGAGGAGCGCTTGTTTTTGATAACCGAGTCACGAGCCTGACTCGACCCAAAATTAGTTCATGGGAAACATGGTGAGGGATGGAATCATCTCTTGAGAGATGTCCTCACCAAAGTACAACTTCACCCGTTGGCCATTCACCTTAAAATTAGGTCCATTAGGTTGAGCGAGCTCGAGAGTACCATATGGAAAGATTTGGGCAATGGTGAATGGGCCGGACCAACGAGATTTCAGCTTGCCCAAAAAGATTTTCAACCTAGAGTTGAAGAGTAAAACTTTGTCTCCAACTTGGAACTCTCGGTTTTTAATCTTAGAGTCGTGAATGAGCTTAGTCTTTTCCTTATAGATCAAAGAATTTTCATAAGCCTCATTCTGGAGTTCATTGAGCTCATTGAGTTGGATTTTGCGTAGGTCACCGGCTTTGTTGATATCGAAATTAGCCCACTTCAAGGCCCAGTAAGCCTTGTGCTCCAACTCAATGAGGAGGTGGCATGCCTTTCCGTACACGAGACGATATGGTGTACAACCAATCGGAGTCTTGTATGCGGTACGAAAATCCCACAGAGCATCATCAAGTTTATCGGCCCATGAGGCACGATGCTCTCCCACGGTTCGTTCAAGGATTCGCTTTAACCCTCAGTTAGATATTTCAGCCTGCCCATTAGTTTGTGGGTGGTATGCGGTGGAAAGACGATGATTGACACCATACTTAGCCATGACTCTTGCGAATTGATCATTGCAAAAATGAGTCCCACGATCACTAATAATGGTACGAGGCACACCGAATCTAGCGAACAACGATTTCAAAAATTTACAAACCACCCTTGCGTCATTAGTGGGTAAAGCTTTGGCTTCAACCCATTTAGAAACATAGTCAACGGCTACAAGGATGTATTTGTTTCCTTTGGATGAAGGGAATGGCCCCATAAAGTCGATGCCCCATACATCAAAGATTTCATATTCTTGTATGAAATTTAGAGGCATCTCATCTTTATGTGTGATCTTGCCTAGTTTTTGGCAAGCATCACAATGTTTAACCATTTCGTGAGCGTCACGATAAATGGAGGGCCAATAAAATCCCGAGTCAAACACTTTCTTAGCAGTAAAGTTGGGATCAAAGTGACCACCGGTGGGTCCTTTGTGGCAAGCTTCGAGAATGTCTAAAGCTGCCGGTCCATCAACACATCGGCGAATAATCAAATCAGCGCATTGTTTGAAGAGATACGGGTCATCCCAAAAGTAAGTCTTAATGTCTTTGAAGAACTTTTTCTTTTGCTGGGATGTTAACCCGTCAATGAGAATTCCACCCGCCAAGTAGTTTGCAATGTCCGCAAACCACGAGGCTTCATCATTACTCGAGTTGATAGACATTAAGGTCTCAAAGGGAAAAGAGTCATCGATCTCTTTGTTCGGATGATTCCCTTGATGAGGATCCTCAAGTCTACTGAGATGATCCGCGGCTAGGTTTTCAGCTCCCTTCTTATCATGAATTTCGATTTTAAATTCTTGAAGTAGCAAAACCCAGCGAAGAAGTCTTGGTTTAGAATCTTGTTTAGTTAACAATTACTTCAACGCGGAATGATCGGTATACACGATGGTGGTAGAAAGGACAAGATAGGGGCGAAATTTTTCAAAAGCATAGACAACAGCTAAAAGCTCTTTTTCGGTTGTCGTGTAATGCAATTGAGCCACTGTCATTGTCTTGCTAGCATAATGGATTGGTTGGAAGTGTTTGTTCACTCTTTGGCCCAAAACCGCTCCAATAGCAAAGTCGCTAGCATCGCACATCAATTTGAAAGGTAGCTCCCAATTAGGGGTAACCAAGACCGGTGCCTTAGTTAGCTTATCCTTAAGAAGGTTGAAGGCTTCAATACACTCTTTGGAAAAGATAAAAGGAGTATCTTTTTCCAAGAGGTGGATCATCGGGCGAGCGATTTTAGAAAAATCATTGATGAATCGACGGTAGAAGCCCGCATGACCGAGGAAACTTCTCACACCCTTCACGGTTGAAGGTGGAGGGAATTTAGCAATAACATCGACTTTAGCACGGTCCACTTCAAGACCGGCTTTGGAGATTTTGTGTCCTAGCACGATGCCCTCTTTTACCATGAAATGGCATTTTTCCCAATTAAGAACAAGGCGAGTGTCTTCACACCGCTTAAGCATACGTTCTAAATTGGCAAGGCAAGCAGAGAAAGAATCGCCATAAACCGAGAAATCATCCATGAAGACTTTCATAGTTTCTTCAACCATGTCATGGAAGATAGCCATCATACACCTTTGGAACGTCCCAGGAGCATTGCATAAACCGAAAGGCATTCGTTTGTAAGCAAATTTTCCGTAAGGACAAGTGAATGTGGTCTTTTCTTGGTCTTTGGGATCGATGGGAATTTGAAAATACCCGGAGAAACCGTCTAAGAAGCAATAGTAGTCATTACCCGCTAGACGCTCGAGCATTTGATCCATGAAAGGAAGAGGAAAGTGATCTTTTCTCGTGGCATCATTGAGTTTGCGATAGTCGATACAAACTCTCCACCCAGTAACGAGACGAGTAGGAATCAACTCGTTGTGTTCATTGGGAACAACGGTTATTCCGCCCTTCTTGGGCACACAATGGACGGGACTTACCCATGGCGAATCCGAAATAGGGTAAATCATGCCGGCATTAAGAAGTTTGATAACCTCTTGTTTGATGACGTCATGAATTCGAGGATTAACCCTTCTTTGGCTTTGGATTGCGGGTTTAATGTCATCTTCCATGAGAATCTTGTGAGTACAAAAAAATGGATCAATTCCGCGGATATCGGAAATTTTCCAAGCAATTGCCTTCTTATGATCTTTAAGCACGGCGATAAGGCGAGATTTTTCTTCTTCGTTCAAGTCCTTAGTGATGATGACGGGTAACTTCTTCTTGTCTTCAAGGAACACGTACTCGAGGTGAGATGGTAACTCCTTATGCTCTAAATCTGGAGGATTTTCAATGGTAGGCGTAGTCAAATTCGGTTCATCGATAGCAATAGCCTTGGGAGATGGTGGAGAAATATGGTTCTCTTTGAGAAGTTTCTCAATGAGACGAATGTCTTCGTCCCAATCGGTGGGAGAATCGTCATATTCTAAGTTCACATCTCCCATGGTTGCTTCAAAATCTTTCCAAAGGAAATCACTTTCTCCAAATAGAGTTAGTGATGAATCAATAGAGGCAACAGTCTCAACATTGGGAAGAGAGGTACGACTACTTTTACAAGCATCATTAAAGTGTTCTTCACAAGCCTCATCAAGAACGTCGATACAATTAACACTCTCGTAGGTATAAGGCTGTTTAGAAATCTTACCCATGTTGAAGACAATTTGATCGTCACCAACTCTCATGATAAGCTCACCCGCTTCTACATCGATGAGAGTGCGACCGGTCCTCAAGAATGGACGACCAACGATTAATGGAACACGAGGATCCATCTCGTAGTCGACTACGACAAAATCGGTGGGAAAAGTGAATTTGTCGACTCCTACAAAAACGTCTTCGGCTATCCCCACTGGATAAGCAACCATACGGTTAGCTAATTCCAAAGTCATTTTGGTGGGGACGAGCTCAGGGAGAGATAATTGCTTCCAAACGCTTAGAGGCATTAAATTGATACTAGCACCTAGATCGGTTAGGGCCATGCAATTCTCTACTCCCGGGAAGTTGCAAGGGATTAAGAAGCGACCCGAATCACCAAGTTTGGTTGGCAATTTTCTTTAAGATCACTGTAGAGCAATTCTCGTTAAGTTGGGTATTAGAAGGAAAATGTTCTCTAGACTGTTTAGCAAAATGAAAAATTTCACAAGGCTCAACATGTTCACGTTTACTCAATTTTAAAGTATTCAAAATTTTAAGAACCTCGTCATAAGGACGACTGATACAAAGGTTTTGCTTGGGGTTCAAATTAATTCTCGGTATCTTCTCGAATCGATCACGGTTCAAAGTGGAATAGTTGTTCTTGGTTACTAAAAAGGGTTTTGGGTTTTCTATTCTACGGAAAAGGAATAAAAGGGCAAAGTCGTGCAAACAAGCTAAAAATAATTGCAAAATTAAAATTAAATTAAAAGAAGTTAAAATGGAAATTAAATAAAAGAAAACAATTTAAAAACGTAACTTAGAAAAAACTGAGGAAATGAGAAAACAGTAGATAAAATCAAAACTGAAAAACCTTCATTCGGAATAATACTTGATTCGGAATACTTGGAGAAATGCTTGGTTCGGAATAACTAAACAGAAACCTTCATTCGGAACCTATGCTTCATTCGGAACATTTACCTTCATTCGGAACATTTGTTCATCCGGAACTTCTAACTGAAAATCTTTCATTCGGAATATATAAAAAGACTGATTCGGAACATTATTGATCCGGAATAAAATTGATTCGGAACACACTGATTCCGGAACACACTGATTCGGAACTTTTCAAAAAAAACTTTGATTCGGAACTTTCAAAAAAACTTTGATTCAGAACTTTCAAAAATGCTTGATTCGGAACATTTAAAAACACTGATTCGGAATAAATTTCTAAAAGACTTGATTCGGAAAACTTGTTTATGCGGAATAAATGGGAAAAATGCTTGGTTCGGAATCTGGGTTTGGTTTTGAATACGAAGAACAGTAGGTAAACAGAAAAGGCGATTTTTTACAAAATCGATCAAATTAAACCAAAAGATTTAAACAAACTAACCAATAATCATTTGCTAACCATAAACATCAAATCCCAACAACAAAAACACAAAACCCACTTACTATTTAGATCAAATCAACCAAAATAAAAACTTTGAAAACTTTAAATCAAAAGAGAAAGATGAACAAGATTAAATGACGGATGATATTGAAAGATTAAGGTATTAAAATTTACAAGATTTAAGGATTCAAGAAAAGTAAAAATCACCAAACTCCTTAAGGGAGTTGGTTTTCTTCCTACGAAACAAGAAAGAAAGAAAAATAAAATAAAGACTAGCTTCCAAAGTTGTGAGGTGAATCCTATTTATAGGCCTTGTCTTTGGTTGGTGAGTGAGCTTTCTCCCTTTCTTTTTGTCTTCTCGTCTTTTCAGAAAAGTTGACGTTTTCGATTATGATTCGGTATTTGTCTACGAATAAATTCAACTCGTCTTTTAATTTCTTCGTTTAATAGACTTGAGTTCTTTTGACATATGTAAATCTTCCATCTTTGGTCCTTTTCTTCGATAAATCTTCAAATAGGCCCATTGACTTCAAATCTTTTGCATCTCTTGGACAATAGACTTCGTCTTGAGTCTTTTTCTTCGATAAAACCCGTGCAATCCCATGTTTTCTTCAATATTTATCCGGTTGGCTCTGAAAACACAACAAACACACAAACCACGCATAATTCCAAACAAATGATATTAAATACGCGTTTTGGTCTTGTTTTAGCAAGTAATAAGTGGTAAAAGGATGGGTGTTTTCACACCTATCAACGACCAAGCCTATTATGCCAAACAAACTTAGACATATGAAAACACATAATAGAAAAATTACTCTTAACTTTAGGTAACTAACAATTCACATCAAACACATATAAACTACCAGTTTCACTACCAGTCCCCAGGGTATTCTCTTTTTTCAAATCCTGAATAACACAATCATATTCATTAAAACCAACATCAAGTTTACTATCTTTAATCATTTTGTTAACAAACAATAGACTAACAGTATATTCAGGTGTAACCAACACATCAAATAGAACAACATTATTAGTAAGTCTCAAATTACCAACATATTTAATAGTAGCAACAGTCCCATTAGGATGTCCCACAGTAATATTCAAATCAGAAATATCAACCACAATAATCCACCCATAATGCAAAATTTTATCTTTTTTTATAACATTAGCATTAAAAACTTATAATAGTGATTATTGAAAAACACATTAGCAATAAAGAAGGTAAACCCCATACCTGCCATATTGGCATGAACCCCAGAACTATTTTTCTCACCAATCAAACTCATAATTTTGCAAATTTGATCATTAGTGAAAGGTAAAGAACCAACAAATTTTTTCACATCAACATGATTACTAGAATTACCAGTTGTTAAAACCACCATTATTATTAGAAAATTTTCTCCCATTTAATTTTTTTAAACCAGTAGGATAACCATCAAGTTTAAAACATCTATCAATAGTATGACCTTTCATCCCACAATGCTTACAAGACAAAGAATTATAAGCATTACTATTATTCTACCCCCTATTTGTTCATCCCAAACTTAGATCGTTTAGCTTTGTTTTATCAAGATTGAATCAAGTATAACACGTAGAGATTATGCCAATCTAAGTGTTATGCGGAATTAACACTTAGAACAAAGAACAAATCAAAACACAATGTAAAACAAACTTTTACTTGTATTGTGTGACAACCATGGTTTTGAGGTTCGTCACTTGGTCTTACTTTTAGGTTATTTTATGTGTGACTACTTGATTTTTGTGCTTACGTGTTTATTTTGTGTGAACGAGGTTGGTGTGATTATCGTTTATGAGTATAGAGTACTCATAAGTAAATCGAGGAACGGTTAATTCATGTTCATGAGATCACAATTAGTGACTATGAAATGAAATGGTGATATTTTGGTGGTTACGTATACGTATAAGTATTATAGTAATAGTGTATTTTTTAGGATTTACGGTTTAGCATTTAGAGGTCTCGGAAGAGGTAATTAGTCATATGAATATTTTTCGGGATGGTTTTAAGTCATTTAGGACTTAAATATAAAGTTTATTTCAAAATTTGAGATTTTTTTATAAAAGTGTATATTTTACGACTTTTACGGTAAAACGCGTAAATTTGACTAGTTTTACGGTTTTGAGGTTTTGGAGGCTTTAGGAGCTGAAATAAATTAAGAAAAATGAAGGTAATATTATTATTACATATATTAATAATAAAAATAAATAAAAAACGAATTTTAGGGGTGTTAGGTCGGTTTGGGAAAAAAAAGAAAAAGAGGGAAAAAAAAGGAAACAAGTGTTATAATTGGACTAGGATTCTTGTGTACACTATATAATGTTTTACTAAACAAAAAATAAAAACATAAATCCCTGGAGCTAATAAAATTCGTGGGTTTCACTAAAAAAAAGTTAGGGTTCTTCATAATTTTGGGGTTTTTTCATCTTTCATTAATCATAAGTTAAAACCTTCAAATCCCTTTTTAATTTAATTGTTTTAATGATTTCTTAATCATTATTATGATGGATTAGGGTTAGGGTTTAAATAAAATCAGTAAATTAATGATGTTATAATCATAATATGATGATCATATAATCTAGGGTTTGTATTAGATGGGGTTATGGGTAATTAATTTGTTCAATTTGTTTAAAACCCGTTTTTAAAAACTGGGCAGATTTTGAGTCAATTGTTTTGATCATATCGGGAGTTCTATAAACTTTTATTTAACGATCCAAGTACCCCTGGAAAGCTATTTGAAGTGGATTTCCAATGCAAGAACTAAATTGGAGGTCGGGAAGTGGGTCAAAAACAGGTTACAACAGTCGGAGGTCAAAACAGTTTTGAATTCAGCCTGTTTTCTTTTTAAGTTTTGGGTTGTTTGGGGCACTTAGGGTTGCATTGGGATCTTCTCACAAACGTGAGAGATGGTTTATATATTGTAGTTAATATCTGAACTTGGGCTAAGGTGGTGGTTTAGGGTAAGACCCATTAATGGTAACAAACTTTTAGTACGTTTAAAATCAGGAATTCTGGAATGACAAAAGTAGATATATATATATATATCGGGGCTTTAACAGTAGCTTTAAGGTTAGGGCAAGTGGGAGGTGTTAGCCAACATATGTAAGGGTATGAATATTCCTTTTACAGAAACCATGGGTAGGTTTAAGTGGGCGTTTGACCTAAAGTTTTGAGACCTAAAACTGGGACTGTTTTGGGTAAAATACGAACAGGTTAGTTATTAAACTTAACCAAGTTAAGGACTTGTTAAGGAAGGGTATTGGGGTAATTAGAGCTTATTAATGAGGTATATATGTGAGAATATGCTAGAAGTCCATCATAGGTTAATGAGCCATCTTAGTGATTGGTTCGTTTATTGATTTCGTGTTTTTGGTTTGTTAGCTTGTTGCTAGTGCAAGGACGTGTGAAGGAGCTATCAGGTGAGTTTCATAGTCCCATGTTTCCTATTGATTTTGACTTCCAGATGGGATGGAAGAGACACTGTGTTGAGTTATTTTCTAAATTGATGTTGTGAATGTGTTTGTGATTTGAGATGGACTTGTGTGTACATTATGTGATTAACTGCTATGTGATTTTTTATTGTGTGTGATTTGGATTGGGGGACACGTGCCGTCTCAGTTATTGTGGTTTGACAAGGTAGTGGCCTTGTGGTTTGACAAGGTAGTGGCCTTGTGGTTTGACAAGGTAGTGGCCTTGTGGTTTGCCAAGGTAGTGGCCTTGGGATAGGTACATAGGGTGATCATCTAAGGTACCATGGTGTTGTTTGGCAAGGTAGGAGCCTTGGATTGGTTTGGTATGATTGGTCTTGATTGATAGTTGTTAATACATAATTGTAACACATTGTCCATATGTTCTTTTGTTGATGATTGTTATTCACAGCTTGTAACTGATTTAGCGTTGGAGTCTAAACCTATGACTCTCACCAACTTTATGTTGACGTGTTTTAGTGTCTCTTTCAGGTGATACTATGGTTAAGCATGAGAAAATAAGTGGCTAGGATGGGAGAAGCATAGGATTGCATGTAGAAGGAGAATCCCCGTTTCCTTCTTAGTTTTATTTGATTGTTCTTTTAATAAGTGATACTGTGGCACACATTTGTTTGTTGGTATGTTATTTGTTGTCTTGGGTAAGAAGTAGGACTGTTATTTACTTACCTAGACCCCTTGCATTTGTTGAGATATTGTCATGACCTTCGTGTCATCATTTTTATGACATTTCTTATTTCATATAGTTGTCTCTATAGACACGCCATGTTGTGATGATATCCATACGTCGCGCCCCATGTTCCGCCATGGTGGGGTGTGACAGAATGGTATCATAGATAATGGTTATAGAGAGTTAGGTTGCCTAGTCGCGTAGCCTAGTCTATAGCTTAAGGGTCCCTGCATATAGGCGTCATAGGAGTATGTGTGCATTTATTATAATTGATGTGTTTGGATGTTATTTATTGCGATGTTTTGACTAGTATGAATTGAACCGTAGTATGTTCATACTTAGTCACATGTTATTTTCTTTTCGGGTTTATGACTAGTGCGGGTTGAACCATAATCGTCCACGCTAGTCACTGTTGTATTTTGTTTCAATTGTACATTATAATACATAATTTAGTACAAGGTAGTTTCTATCTTTTATCGAGTTATTTTACATACCTGAGGTATGTTACTTTTCTTTTGATGTTTAAGTCATGTTCCCTAAGAATCGTGTGGTGGTTCGAGCTACTAGGAGTACACGGGTAGGAAGGATTTTAAGTTGTTTCCACTCTTACGGGCGACATGACTTATAACTGATTATGTTTTCGTTTTGGATTTAGTCTATGCTGTTTTAGCTAGACTATGGATTTTTGTATTCCAAGAGTATTACTATGTTATTTTAATAGATGGAGTTTTTGACCTTATTGTTTATGTGGTTATGAGCTTATGTGAGTAGATGGATTTATGTGTTATATGTTGTATTGATTCTTATAAGTGTCATCATAAGAGGGAGTGCATTGGGGAAAGGGTAATTGTATAAGTATGGTGGCCAACATAGTTATACAAGTACCACAACTTCAATGGGTTCTCAAGTATGATTGCATGAAAGAGGGTTAGTACATGCTTGTATATGGTGAGATGTAGAATTTGGGTATACGTATTATATATGAGTTTATGTAATGGCTGCCTATGATATGGCTATTGTTCTTTTTGTGTTATATGTTTTGGATTATAGTTGTGTTGTGTGATTATGGGGTCACACGATATGGTTTGATTTTGGAGGTGGGCTTTATGTTTTGTTGTGGCACGGTGAGATGGTGATTACTCGTATGGAAAAACGAGCGTATAAAGCAATTGATTGACTTGACATGTATGATAACGGGTATGTTTGGGAGATTCGATAGGTATATATATGCGGATGTATATATACTACTACGTGTTAGGTTATGGTATATGGTCGTTCACTAGTTATTAGAACTTAAACGTACCTTGTGTTTGTCGTGTTTTATGGTGCTGGAGTTTGTTGGAGTTCCAACGGCGTTTTGAATCTTTTGAAGTGTGTCTTGTAGCATATTCTTTGAGTTTCGTATTTCACGTGTACGTTTTAAAATGGTGTTTTTGGTTTCAAGTCTATTGAAATAACTTGGGATTTCTTTTGTGATAATGAAATCTTTTTTGTTGGGTCTTGCATTTCTTTTGGTCGGTATATATCGAGTTAGATGGTTGGTTGTGTTCGGTAAAATAAGGGTAAGGTGTTGGAGTCGTGTTTGAAACAAGATGTAACATAAGACTTATTTTTAATCAACACTTATATATTTCAAATTCTTAAGGACTTTCTTTAAAATAAAGCGAAGTAAAATTTCTTTCTACTTACATAGTTTATATAATTGGGTTTAGCCGATTCACGTCATTTATAATTATTAATACAAGGTTAAATTGAGTTTATAAAGGTTACACATACAATTATATCTGTCATTTAAAAGGATTACATTAATCATTAAGTTTATTCTTTAGTTTTTTTTTAAAACAACTAGTATAAAACTGATTTGGTCATAACTTGTTCGTTTTTAGAGCTTTTTGAGTGATTCAAAAGCCAAAAATTATGTACTCGGAACGTACTTTTCAAATATTCAGAATGTATAGTCATGGGAGGTTAGTATCTTGGCTGAAATTATTGTGCAAGTGTCGGGTTAGAGGTTGAGTTTGAATAGTAGTTTTTTTTTGATATGGGATGCACGGGATACCTTGTTTTTGAGTTGAGTTTTGAGTTCGTCAAGAGGGTTGTTTGTAGATTGTTTGAGTCACATGGATGTGGGAGGTAATAGTAAATAAAAAAAAGATATATATTCTTTTGGAAAAGTCGATCTTTTGCACGGTTTAAATAATATGTCGCGGGGCGTAATATGTATGGTTGCCATTGGGTGTTTCTTGGATTATTTTTCGTTGTCATGGGTCATTTTGAATTGATACACGTACTGGGTTTGAGTTTTCTTTTGAGTCTCGTGGTTTTGACTTGTTTTAACTGGTGCACGTGAAATGTCGTTAGTTATCCGTGGGTTTGATTCGTTGATCGTATCTGGTGGATTCAGGATGTAGTTTTGGTTACGTATTGTTCGGGAGCGTTGAAGTAATCGTATGAAAGACTTGGTCGCGCCTACACGCTTAAGTAGGTGACCATGAGAGAACGGTCGGAATGCCCTTAGTGGGGAGGAAAGAAGTTCGTAGACGAACTAATGTGGTCATGAGGTCTCTTAGGAGTGTCAAGGGAGATGAATAGAGGTTTGCGGAATGTATGGTTATTGGTACAAGTAACGCGCCATAGAGAGTGTTGGGAGGGGATATTGTTCGTAAGGCATGTATGCTTTCTGAAAATTTCCTGAAACTTAGTAGGTTTGCCTATTACTTTGAGGTAGAACCATGAATAGAGCAAGTAGGAGAGGTGAGAAGAGTTGTAGTTAGTGCCTTTCCAAGGCAAATCGTTGATGGAGTGATTTAAAAACAAGAGCTGTTAGAAATTGCAAGAAATTTATTCGTATTGCTGCTAAGAGAGGGTGTGAGGAGGACATAGTTGAAATTGCTAGGGATGCTGTATGGACGCTTTGGGTTTACGGTTATGCATTTGGCTTCGCCAAAGCACTAGCGGTTCTCATGGAGTCAATGAACCGAGTGTGCATGAACGTATGTAAACGAGTTGTCATCGGGAGTATCGACGGCATCTTGATCTACACAAATCTAAGAAGGGGAGTGAGGCGAATTATGTGTCGGTTTTGGAGTGGAGTTAAACGTGAGATTTTCAAGTGTGAGTTTTAGGATTAAGTTGGCCAGGACTAGCAGTCAGAGATGATGGCATATCGTGGAACCAGCAAGGGGCGAAGTGAAGAAGGACGAGGAAGCATTTTGGAGGCTGAAGAGGTGGATTCAATGATGAGCAGATCTTGGCATTATCGGAAGGACTGGATGAATTCGCGAAGCATGACGACACGTGGAGCAAGGATTTGGATGTGTACGAGAACGACAAAGAAAGGCGATTGCTTATACGTTGCAGAACTGAAGACTTGGAAGAACTAGATAAGACTTAGTTAGTGGAGCTGGATTGTTATATGTGCCTAGAATGCAAGAGGCATTTGGTGTACGAGACGTGGAGAATGATCTATACGGATCATGAACATCTCCAACACATATTTAATCATCTTGATTGAACATTTGGCAATGGGTGATTGGTTTAGAGGGAGTTAGAAAACTCTTTAGCGATGGCTGAGTTTTCATATAACGATTGTAAAACCCGCATGCTTTTACCATGAATAGTGCCCTTAAGATCGTACGTTCTAGATTAAAACTTACCTCATTTAGTATTGATCACATTCATGTGCTAATAATCAAGCAAGTGCATACGTGTATGACATGACAAGTATCGGTTACGTACGAACTCATGATAAACAGTTAATAAATATATCACGTGAACATAATTAAATCATGATCACCATTTAAAATACAAATTAGAATACTTACGTAAATACATATAATATAATTACGAGCGTTAAGATTACGGTAACTACATGATAAAATAAACAGAAACGCTTCAGACACGAACACGTTTAACCACGAACGAACACGAAACATCGGGACACGAGAAAGGTACGGGTACCCCATGTGGGGCCCCCATACCCACGGCACATATACAAGATGGGCTTAGCCCATGGACTTTTACAAGTAAAGGGGGGGGTTATGGTAAAAACATGTTTTCATTTTTCACTTTCAAGAAATAAACAAAAAACCCTAAAAAGAGTTTTCTCCTCCTCCTTTTTATCCTCTTTGTGCCGCCACCTTAACATCACCATAGGAGGGTGATTGGTTGATTTTGATCTCAAAAACTATTGTTATAATCAGTGTTTGTTCATCCTTTTTCCAAGCTACATAGTGGTATACCTTTCTAACCCTTCTTTTTAATTCTTTTTAATTCTTTTAATCTTTGATCATTTTCATGAACATGTTATTATTTTCTTATTAAAACATGGTAATTAATCATTGATCTAACATGTTTTGGGGTTAATTAAAATCAAAGATTGATTTAAAGGGGTGTTTGTTTTTAGCCGCCTAGCAAAACAAACCCGAGGGGGGTTTGGTTTGCTATTGCCGCCACCACCAAGACCATTTTTGGTCTTGGTTGGCTCATGTGGGACCCACGGCAGCAAGGAGGCACACGTGCCCCGAGTTTGGCTCGGGGTACGGTGTCGAATTCATGCCCGATTCATGGTTCGTTGGTTAAATCATGATTTATGCTACATGTTAATTTTTATGAATTATGAACTTAGGATATAATTAATTAATAATATGAAATATTAATTAAATCATGACTTAGGTTATTTTAATTATTAGTTTAACATGACATTAATTTAACCTAAGTATTTTATGTTATAAGTTATAATTAATTAATTATTTAAAACATGCCTATAATTAATTAATTTAGACATGACTTAGGTTATGTTATTAATACATAATAATACACATTTTAACCTAAGTATTTTATTCCATTTTAATTAATACATGTTATACCTTAATTTAAAATGCTTAACCTATAGTTTAATTAAAATACATGAAATAATAATTAAACAATACACTATATCATATGACTTAAGAAATAAGCTTATAAACACTTAGACTTATTTGTTAGCTTATGTAACTAGCTTAATTCTAAATATGGAAACTTCTATTTATAGAAACTTAATTAAATAAGGCAACTAATCTAATTATGGAAACCTTCTATATATGGAAATCTATCTATTTCAGGCAGCTAATCTAATTATGGAAACCTTCTATATATGGAAACTTATTTAATTAAGGCAGCTGATCTATTTTTGGAAACTTTCTATTTTTAGAAACTAATCTATTTTAAGCAGTAAATTCTATTTTTGGAAACTTTCTATTTTTGGAAACTTTCTATTTTTGGAAACTTTCTATTTTTGGAAACTTTCTATTTTTGGAAACTTTCTATTTTTGGAAACTTTCTATTTTTGGTAACTTTCTATTTTTGGAAACTTTCTATTTTTGGAAACCTGCTATTTTTGGAAAGTTACTTATTATTACACAGTAAGTATAATAATACATGAAACACCAGTAATACTTAATCAGATTAATCAGAATACTAGATAAACACAGTTTAAGGCTTTAAACAGTGAACCATGACCTAAAACATACCAAATCAGCTAAAATGAGACACAAAACCCAGTACGTAATCAGTGAATCGATACTTATACACGTGTGTATTCATGTAGCGTTAGTGATCCAGAAGTAGGAGTCTTTCTTCCGTTCATTCACTGGACTTGAGGTACGGATTCCCGTCCTTTCAGTATGGACATTCTTTCCTTATTAGGATTTCCCCGTATGCAGCCAACTGTTTTCCCCAGTATTTGTTTTATTGTTTTGAACTGCTTATGTTTAATTAGCATAATCTATAGCCATATACAAGCATGACCAGTTTCACCTAGTTATGGAGGTACCATAACCATAGCATTGGAGGCACCGATGTTATGACTTCCCCACGGTGGAGTGATTGCTCGTGGCGTCCCTTTCAGTTTTGGCCATATTATTATATCATGTGGGGCGTATGGGTGCATCCTAGTTACATGTTTTATTCAGTTTATCATGGTGAATGTGGTGTGTGCCTTGCACCCTTCACAAGGAGTTGATCCCTCCTACCCAAACCAGTATATTGATTAGAGGCATCCCCTCTAATCAGCATGATGAGGTCACCCCTCCAAGTATTCATGCATGTGACCTTTTCATGACCTATATGGGCTATGGTATATATATGTTAAAACAGTTTTCACAAGATAAACATAAGGCTTTTCAAACTATAAAACCAGTTTTCTTGATACTTAACCAGTTTACTCAGTACTTAGCCTTCCGCTGTTATATGTTACATGTTTACTCGATTTCATGCTATATTGTACATCCGTGCACTGAGCGTCTTGCTCAGCCGTTTCCTTTTCATGTTCCCAAAACGGCAGGTACTCAGGGACGCTCGTAGATCTCAAACGTAGGTGCATATGGACTGGAAGCTTTACTGTCTTTCTTTACTTTATGCATTTCCTTTACTTTGATACAGTTGCTATGGATATTGTTTCGTCCTTTCCTTTTACAGTATTTATGTTTGTGTGTGATGAGCTTTACTTTGGGGTACCGATGTTTAATTCTGGTATTTCCTTTTATGGTTGAATAATGTTTAGACATTTATCCTTGTATGCTTTGATGACACGCCATGATTATGCGTAAGATTCCATTTCCAAAATAGGGTGTTACAACGATAGTTATCATACTAGAAGTCGATAAATGCCATTTGAGGCACTATGTGAAAGGATAGGGTAAGATGTCCCCATTGTGGACTAGAAATGGTAAAAGAGGCTACTAATGTGGTAGTGATGTTTGTGGAAAGGATGAGTGCAACAAGGGATGCTATATATAAAGGAGGAAACCACTAGAGTTAGTGACAGAGTTATGTATGAAGTTTCACCCATAGTAACGGGTGGTATGATTTGGTAAAATGGAAGAGTTGATTTAGAGTTTTGTAGGTCCATTTATGATCTTTGGAAAGATCGGACCAGTAGATTATGGGTATAGAATTACCTGGGGGAAATGAGTTGTATACATGATACATTTCATGTATTGGGGTTGGTAAATGTTGTTTGAGGATGCATATTTGCATGTCCGGTTATTCGGGTTTTGTGTTATTAAGAGTCTTTGTTTTATCGAAGAGTCATTTGCGAGATTTATTGAATGTGAGGTCAAGAGTTTGGCAATGGGTTTAATTATTTTTGGTTTGTACATGTGGTATCTTGAAACTTGAACTAAAGTTCACGTGGAAATGAGAGGAGTTCATTTAGAACAAGTATCCTCTTGTGATTTGTTGTCTGTGTGTTGATCCTAAGGAGTAAATCTCGGGACGAGATTTCTATTAGGAGGGAGTGATGTGACAACCGTGGTTTTGAGGTTCGTCACTTGGTCTTACTTTTAGGTTATTTTATGTGTGACTACTTGATTTTTGTGCTTACGTGTTTATTTTGTGTGAACGAGGTTGGTGTGATTATCGTTTATGAGTATAGAGTACTCATAAGTAAATCGAGGAACGGTTATTTCATGTTCATGAGATCACAATTAGTGACTATGAAATGAAATGGTGATAATTTGGTGGTTACGTATACGTATAAGTATTATAGTAATAGTGTATTTTTTTAGGATTTACGGTTTAGCATTTAGAGGTCTCGGAAGAGGTAATTAGTCATATGAATATTTTTCGGGATGGTTTTAAGTCATTTAGGACTTAAATATAAAGTTTATTTCAAAATTTGAGATTTTTTATAAAAGTGTATATTTTACGACTTTTACGGTAAAACGCGTAAATTTGACTAGTTTTACGGTTTTGAGGTTTTGGAGGCTTTAGGAGCTGAAATAAATTAAGAAAAATTAAGGTAATATTATTATTACATATATTAATAATAAAAATAAATAAAAAACGAATTTTAGGGGTGTTAGGGCGGTTTGGGAAAAAAAAAAGAAAAAGAGGGAAAAAAAAGGAAACAAGTGTTATAATTGGACTAGGATTCTTGTGTACACTATATAATGTTTTACTAAACAAAAAATAAAAACATAAATCCCTGGAGCTAATAAAATTCGTGGGTTTCACTAAAAAAAAGTTAGGGTTCTTCATAATTTTGGGGGTTTTTCATCTTTCATTAATCATAAGGTAAAACCTTCAAATCTCTTTTTAATTTAATTGTTTTAATGATTTCTTAATCATTGTTATGATGGATTAGGGTTAGGGTTTATATAAAATCAGTAAATTAATGATGTTATAATCATAATATGATGATCATATAATCTAGGGCTTGTATTAGATGGGGTTATGGGTAATTAATTTGTTCAATTTGTTTAAAACCCGTTTTTAAAAACTGGGCAGATTTTGAGTCAATTGTTTTGATCATATCGGGAGTTCTATAAACTCTTATTTAACGATCCAAGTACCCCTGGAAAGCTATTTGAAGTGGCTTTCCAATGCAAGAAACGAGAACTAAATTGGAGGTCAGGAAGTGGGTCTAAAACAGGTTACAACAGTCGGAGGTCAAAACAGTTTTGAATTCAGCCTGTTTTCTTTTTAAGTTTTGGGTTGTTTGGGGCACTTAGGGTTGCATTGGGATCTTCTCACGAACGTGAGAGATGGTTTATATATTGTAGTTAATATCTGCACTTGGGATAAGGTGGTGATTTAGGGTAAGACCCATTAATGGTAACAAACTTTTAGTACGTTTAAAATCAGGAAATCTGGAATGACAAAAGTAGATATATATATATCAGGGCTCTAACAGTATCTTTAAGGTTAGGGCAAGTGGGAGGTGTTAGCCAACATATGTAAGGCTATGAATATTCCTTTTACAGAAACCATGGGTAGGTTTAAGTGGGCGTTTGACCTAAAGTTTTGAGACCTAAAACTGGGACTGTTTTGGGTAAAATACGAACGGGTTAGTTATTAAACTTAACCAAGTTAAGGACTTGTTAAGGAAGGGTATTGGGGTAATTAGAGCTTATTAATGAGGTATATATGTGAGAATATGCTAGAAGTCCATCATAGGTTAATGAGCCATCTTAGTGATTGGTTCGTTTATTGATTTCGTGTTTTTGGTTTGTTAGCTTGTTGCTAGTGCAAGGACGTGTGAAGGAGCTATCAGGTGAGTTTCATAGTCCCATGTTTCCTATTGATTTTGACTTCCAGATGGGATGGAAGAGACACTGTGTTGAATTATTTTCTAAATTGATGTTGTGAATGTGTTTGTGATTTGAGATGGACTTGTGTGTACATTATGTGATTAACTGCTATGTGATTTTTGATTGTGTGTGATTTGGATTGGGGGACACGTGCCGTCTCAGTTATTGTGGTTTGACAAGGTAGTGGCCTTGTGGTTTGACAAGGTAGTGGCCTTGTGGTTTGACAAGGTAGTGGCCTTGTGGTTTTCCAAGGTAGTGGCCTTGGGATAGGTACATAGGGTGATCATCTAAGGTACCATGGTGTTGTTTGGCTAGGTAGGAGCCTTGGATTGGTTTGGTATGATTGGTCTTGATTGATAGTTGTTAATACATAATTGTAACACATTGTCCATATGTTCTTTTGTTGATGATTGTTATTCACAGCTTGTAACTGATTTAGCGTTGGAGTCTAAACCTATGACTCTCACCAACTTTATGTTGACGTGTTTTAGTGTCTCTTTCAGGTGATACTATGGTTAAGCATGAGAAAATAAGTGGCTAGGATGGGAGAAGCATAGGATTGCATGTAGAAGGAGAATCCCCGTTTCCTTCTTAGTTTTATTTGATTGTTCTTTTAATAAGTGATACTGTGGCACACATTTGTTTGTTGGTATGTTATTTGTTGTCTTGGGTAAGAAGTAGGACTGTTACTTACTTACCTAGACCCCTTGCATTTGTTGAGATATTGTCATGACCTTCGTGTCACCATTTTTATGACATTTCTTATTTCATATAGTTGTCTCTATAGACACGCCATGTTGTGATGATATCCATACGTCGCGCCCCATGTTCCGCCATGGTGGGGTGTGACATATTGATAATCAATGAAGTACAAAGAAAGTATTAAGAACGTATATCAATACCAAACCCTAAGACCTCCTTTTTTAACATAAGGAGTCTTGAACACTAATCTATTTATCAACAATTTTAGGAAAAGATAAATATTAAGAATACAATGTAGAACATATCTTTTCTAAGTATACAAAACGTGTTGATTAAGTAGTTGATAATAACTGGGATTTCCTTTGTCAGCGCTTGAATTTGTCTTGTCAGTGCTCATTCTGTCAACACCTCTATTACTCTTGTCAGCGTCCAAAATCCTCTTGTCAGCGGCATAGTGACTTAGCTAATTTTATTCCCAACAATCCTCCCATAAACTTTATACTTATACTAAGTTTCAAGTTTCTAAATAAAAATAAAATACAAAGAGGATTCTTACAAATAAAACATACTCCTTATTCTGAGAATATACAAATCTCATAAAGTCCATGCTAACATCACTGGTGTAATTAACCTCAAGCTTGGTGAAGACCAACTTCTTCAACAATTATTGTGATAGAGGGTATTCATGATCGATCAACAAGTATTCTACAAACTTTGTAGTACTTAGATGGTAAACGCCAACAGCTGAATACAAGTGCCACTTCAACTCACTTAAATAAACCAGATCCAACAAGACTGGATCAGCCTCATCATGAACAAACATCCTTCTAAATGTTGTCCAGATCTATATTCCACTCATAGAAGAAGGAGCTTCAACCTCATATACCTCCTTCATCAAACTCCAAAGAGTTTCCACATCCTCTCTATCATAGCTGCCAAACAATGAAACCAAAGAAGTAAAAGTATGTACCTTATCACCAGGCTAGTGATCTTCTAGAATCCCACAGAATCTTCTTTATACTTGATTATTGGATTTCTGAAGTCCAAGGGTACAACATCAGCTAGATCAGAATCCATTAATGGAGAAAGTACCATATTCTTCTTTAAATCTGCTTCCATTGGGTGCAAATGGTCAAGTGTTGGAAACTGCAACTTGAACCCTTTCTTCACTGGCTTAGGCACAAATAAAGCCTTCTTGATCTTTAGCTCTTCTTCAATATCTTCTTGTCTCTTTGCAGACAACAATCTGAATGTGTTTGCCTCACATATAGACTACCAAATGGGATAGGCATAGTACTCTAGTTGGTCAAATGAAAGCTTCCTCAATTTAGTATAAGTCCACCCTGTTTGATGGCATCTAAGAAGCATATTGTAAAGCTCGCTTCTGGATGTCTTTCTCTCAAAGAGTACCCTGTTTTCCCTATGATCCAAAATGATCTTGCAATCACCTTGAACTCATAACAGAATCTCCAAACCCCAAATTTGCTCAGTTAAAGACATGTTTGGATTTTCTGCACACACCTCTTCCCATCTGAAATACATTGTAGAAACATGGGGAATATCAAAATCTACCTGCTTCTTTAACTCCATGAGCTTTTCCCTTGCTAGCTCATCCTCCCCATACTCCAATTTATCCAAGTCCACCAATTTGCTCATATAAGCACTTGAGCTGTGTAAACTTTCATCATCACCAGATCCATCAATCCCATATCCTTCAGATTCAGATTGGACAATTTGGGCTTTAATGCTTCCTTTCCCAAGCCCTTTCTTATCTTGATCTTGTAACTGATGAGCAAGCATAGCATCAAACTGTTACTGGGCTGCATCCTTAGGAATAACTTTTTCTACCAAAATAGCTTTGCCCTTATCCAATGGGTCAATAAGAGGCAAAGTAGATGTTACCTGTGTGGAAGGCTCCTTGATCATGAATGGTGGTTGGGATACGCCAGTCAAACTAGGAATCCTGTCAGCGGCTAAAATAGATGTGTCAGCGTTCAAATTACCCTTGTCAGTGGCTGAAATTCCACTTACTTGCAACATCATCTTTGTGAAAGACTGCTGCATAGGGGTAACCAAAAGATGAGTAGCTTGTTCCTTCAACCCTACAAGCGCCTTCGCTACTTCTTTTATCCCATAAAAACATTCATGTGACCCCTTGTCACTCACATTAGTAGGTACTTCCTCCCCTTTGTAAGAATCATCTTTAGAGGACAACACCATAGCTTTCCTTTTTCTTAAACCAGCATTCTCCAAAACTACAATCCTCTCCCTCAACTGAGTGAGTGCAAGGCCTTGCTCTGTGACTTTCTTTACAAGTTCTACATTAGACTTTTGCAAGCCAATGCAGGTAGCCGTCAATTCCAAATTGGTTAGTGGTTGAAGACTGCCCTCCTCCAAAATTGGGATATGACTTGATAGGTGTGAAAACACCCTCCTTTTACCACTCATTTCTTGCTAAAAACGAGACCAAAACGCATATTTAATATCATTTGTTTGGAATTATGCGTGGTTTGTGTGTTTGTTGTGTTTTCAGAGCCAACCGGATAAATATTGAAGAAAACATGGGATTACACGGGTTTTATCAAAGAAAAAGACTCAAGACAAAGTCTATTGTCCAAGAGATAAAAAAGATTTGAAGTCAATGGGCCTATCTGAAGATTTATCGAAGAAAAGGACCAAAGATGGAAGATTTACATATGTCGAGAACTCAAGTCTATTAAACGAAGAAATTTAAAGACGAGTTGAATTTATTCATCGACAAATCCCGAATCAGAATCGAAAACATCAACTTTACTGAAAAGACGAGAAGACAAAAAGAAAGGAAGAAAGCCCACTCACCAACCAAGCCCAAGGCCTATATATAGAAGATCCCTTCACAACTTGGAGACTAGTTTTTCATTTCCCAGTTTTTCTTTCTTTCTTATTTTCGTAGGAAACCAACACCATTAAGGTGTTGGTGATTTTTCATTTTTGTTGAATCCATAAATCTTGTAAGTTTTTAATCTTCCCTTTTGTTTGTTTAACCTTAATCTTTCAATATCATCTTTCATTTAATCTTATTCTCTTTTTCTTGGTGATTCAAAGTTTTACGTTTTATTTTGTTGAGTTTGATCTTCAAAAGTAAGTGGGTTTTGTGTTTTTGTTGATTTGGTTTGATCTTTATCATTAGTAGATGATTAGTGGTTAGTTTGGTTTAATCTTTGGTAAAAACTTGTTTTGATTATCCCACATGAAGCAATATTCCAAGTAAACCATTTTATTCCGGATCAGTTTTTTTATTCCGGATGAAGAAGTATTCCGAATGAAGCATAGTTATTCCGAACCAAGTTATTATTCCGCATGAGCTAGATATTCCAGATGAACATTTTATTCCGAATGAGCTGATTATTCCGCATTAGCTGTTTTTCCGAATGAAGGTTATTTATAACATTCCGCATGAGTTGATATTCCGAACGAATTAATTTTATTCCGGATCAAGCTATTATTCCGAATCAGTGGTTTTGCAAGTAAAAGTATTTTACTGTTTTATTGTTTAATTTTAATTCAAGCTTTATTTTATTAACTGCTTTTAGTTTGTTTTTTTATCTCTTTACGCATTTAATCCTTTTTAGTAGAATAGAAAACCAATCCCCTTTACTTTCCACCAATAACAATTGAGTCTCACTTTTAATCGGTAATCAATTCGAAAAGATCGGATCTACGAACTTTCATACGAGCTTAAAAACCTTGTATTAAATGGCGCCACTGCCGGCTCTTTTCGTTAAGATTAACGGTTTTTATTGAGAGACGCGTTGGATTTTGGGATCCGTTCATCTTTGAACGTTATTTTCCTTGCTTTAAAATTTTCAAAAATCCTTAAAAATATAAAATTTTCAAAAATACAAAAAAAATCAAAAAACATAAAAAACCAAAAATATTTCTGCTTTGTTATTTCTTTTGCAGGTGTATGCGCACTCGATCAACGTCTTATCCCGAGCCTGAGACTCTCGATAAATTAGACATGGCCGGTGTACACAACAATAATAATCCACCTCAACCCAACATGAATAATGACAACAATGAACCTCTACCGGACAATCGTCCAATGATCGAACTTTTGCAAGCACATGTAGAGGGCAACCACGATGCTATGGTCATACCCGCTGAAGGTCTACAAAATCTTAAGATTTGGTAAACTATGGATTGGATCTATTGATTTAAAGGTGATGGGAGGAAGATGGGGAAGAAGGAGATGATGGTGTAGAGAGAGAAAGGAGAGAGGAGGAGGAGGTAGAGAGAGAAAGAGTTTTATTAAAATGAAAAATGTGAAAATGAGAAGAACCACCACCCCTCCTAACATGCTAGGAGGGGTATATATAGCCCACCCTACATGTGGGCTATATGGGCTATACTTGGATCACGAGCCTAATACAATAATATATCGTTGGAGCGACCGATCCTTCATAAATACGTAAAAACGTATTTCCAACAATCTCCCCCTAAGGGAGGTCGCTCCAAGTTACAATGTTCTAAATATTATATAGCTCGTGATCTATGCTAATAATGATGTGACCGAGACTTTCTTTGGGAAAACATATTTCTAACAATCTCCCCCTAAGGGAGGTCACACCATTTTACAAAATCTTAAACCTAGCATCTATGCTTGAGTCTTAGATCTTGTTCTTGTGAATATGCTTGATGTGATCTTTGAATTTAGTCTTGAGCATGTTTCCTTGCCTTGACCTTGTGCATTCATCACTTGTGAAATTTGCCTCTTTGTGACTTCATGTTCCACATACTTATACCTTTAAATTCTTGAAAGCTTCAGAGTTTGATACAGCGGAAGACTTGACCTTCAGACTTTCTTGAATTTGTTGAAGTACTAATTGTATGTAGTATAAGCATGTGGTGACGACTTCTTCTGGATTGTACACCGCAATGCCACCTTCTTGTTACGCTGCATAAGACAGTTAGCAACAAACAATATACACGGATGAAATGGCCTTGAACATTTCATTCTAATTCGGTAGCATTTTACCTCCGGTCGGTGAAGACCGTTGGACGATATTAAATATCGTACTTGTGGCAGGTAGTTTCAATAAAGAACCTCCTTGACAAGATTTCGCGGGTAAACCCGTTCTCTTTACTCGACCGTCCAAAGCTGACTGCGAACGTAAAGAGTGAATCATTTGGATAATATTATCCGCATGATTTGAAGCCGTCAAATCATGTTCCTGGAACAAGTGAAGTTCAATTAAGAACCGCACCATCATTGCTTTCCAGTTGTCACGAGCTTGATTCGTATAGAACCTTGCAAGTTACCTACCAAGTGCTGTTTGATGTTAACACTAGAAGGATTTCCATTCGTCACTGTAGATACTTAATAGTATTACTCTGAATGTTCTGGCAAGATCACTAAGATATTGCGTAGAGGCCTGGAACGTGTTTAAATTCATTTAAGAGTTTAAACTACTGTTACTTTCCAGTTATCACAAGTTTGATTCATAAAGAATCGCACAAGTTACCTACCATGAGCTTTTTGATGTTCGCTCAAGAAGGATTTCCATCTTCATTGTAAATACTTTCGTATTACTCGGATGTTCAGGCAAGATCATGAAGATTTTGCGTAGGACTCTTAATATATTTCTTACTTTTCACATTGTGTGAACAAGCAAGGAATAATGAAATTGTGTCCTAATGAGATATTTGATGATCTCAAACGGCTCTACACTCGATCGTGCATTTTGGATTTTAGTGATCGGAGGCTGGAGAGGAGTGCCACCTTTTCAATACCAATTTATTCGGAGTGAATAAATCAATAGATAATGTGTTGTCTCCGTGTGATTAAAACAAATATCTTTTGAGAGATATCTGAGTTAGCTGGGATGGGTTGTGCCTTGCATCACTGGGTCCATGATGTCTATCTTCAATATCGAGAATCATTAAAAAATGATCTCAATAGCATATGAATTGACCCGGTTTCTGCCTAAGTTGTAAGGAGGGCTTCTTTCTTTACACCCTTTATCTTTACAATTATTTTTCATTCTTCAACCCCTTCAATGCTTACCAATACGTCATAACTAGCACATTGTTGTGATTGTTCCAGTGCTAACTTAAGTACTTGGTCGGCATTCAGCTACGTTCACAATCTTTCTCCATCTTTCCTAAGGACTACTATTTCTAGCTATGGAATGTCCTTGGGAAGATTCCTCCGGTTCTAGAGAAATCATTGGACTTTAACCTATCCTACCATCCTTATGTCACCACAATCTTCACCGTCGTGAATAGAGATGTTTTGGGTAAGTGTATGTCACCATGAAATCCATTTTGAAGTGCAAATCCATTTTGCTCCCCCTTAACATATGCCACGATATCCGAAAACATTTCGCACATGTCGGGATGAGCTAGCACGTTAAGTCAAACCATTTGTGATTAATCATTTCCCATATTAAATCACATTTCCTCCCCCATATTAAAAATATTAACCCAATCGATGTTTTTAATATCAATTGATTTAATAGCATTTTAAGAAAATTTGGGAAGAAAAATGCAAATCCAATTATCTTCATGAATTACACAAGCTCCCCCTCAAATTAATGAGGGACTACTTGAAACGTAAATTAAATACCTTTTAAACACAAGTGTAAGGTATTTATCACGTGCAAAGATCATATATGATAATGAATTCACAATATTAGCAATTTACGAGGTTGGACCTGAATGATGGAGAACATCATATGAAAGAAGCACATGGTTCTTGTTCACGAATGTTGGTCTTCCTCGTAACTTCTGAAATTATCTTCCCCTTTACACCACATGGACAATTGATATCGTTGTCTTGACACCAACTTGTGAACTATTGGCACTTTCGGCATCGAAGAGTCTGAACGCTTGACAATTGCTCCCCCTCAATTGTTGACCTGTGTTCTATTGAAAGAGCTGTAGTCGCCGTTTAAGTAGTCACATCGTCGAGTATGTAGATATCAATTGTAAATTGCTACGGTTGGTGGAGATGATAACTTCGGATTGTAGAGTCAAAGCTTTCCGGTGAAATGCTTGACTTCAATGTGAAAAGCGGGTTACTATCGGAAATAATAGCAAACCATATGGAGCATGTTTTAAATGTTTTAAACTTCTGCTCGAACTTTATATACAACCCCGTGTCATTATTGAATGACATTTCTAGGTTCGTAAATATTATCGATTCCAGAAGACATGCTCTTTTTATCAAAACATTTTGAACACACAATTTTGAAAGATTTAGAAAAAATCTTTTGAAAAAATTCTTGAAAAATTGTGTTCCATGTTTTGAAAAACAATTACTTGAGCTTAAGATGTCGAATATCTTACAAAACGAGCTCAAGTCCGAGAAGTTGTTAACTTCCCGTTGTTAAGGATAAGTTACCATCGGCGATAAACTTTCCTTTTATCTGAAGGACGAGTTCTAAGCTGACATTTACTTAGAAGTCGTTTTCATGAGCTTGAAAACTTTGACTGTTTTAACGGAAAGCTCATGACCGAGAAAGGTTAATTTCTCGTTATGAGGAAAAGTTCTCTTATTTAAAAGATACACTTTCCTTTCTGAGCTTAAAACTTTGAATGTTTTAATACAAGCTCATGACCGAGAAAGGTGAATTTCTCGTTAAGAGGATAAGTTATCATAAAAGATAAACTTTCCTTTATTTTAAGTTCGAGTTACAGTCTGACATTTAACTGTAAGTCATTGTGCATGAGCTTAAAAAACTTTGAATGTTTTTAATATAAGCTCATGCCCGAGAAAGATTAAGTTCTCGTTATAAGGATAAGTTTATCATCAGCGATAAACTTTCCTGCCTTTGAAGAACGGGTTACAGACTGTCATTTATCTATAAGCCTTAATGCATGAGCTTAAAAACTTGGAATGTTTTTTATATAAGCTCATGCCCGAGAAAAATGAATTTCTCGTTTTTAGGATAAGTTTATCATCGGCGATAAACTTTCCTTTCTTTGATGAGCGAGTTACAGTCTGTGATGTGACTATAAGTCCTTGTGCATGAGCTTAAAAACGTGGAATGTTTTCAACATAAGCTCATGCCCGAGAAAAATGAATTTCTCGTTTTTAGGATAAGTCATCATCGGGATGAACTTTCCTGTCTTTTGAGATCGAGTTACAGTCTGTTATGTGACTGTAAGTCCTGTACACGAGCTTAAAACCTTTGAATAGTTTTAATATAAGCTCGTGTCCGAGAAAAATTAATTTCTCGTTGTAAGGATAAGTCATCATTGGGATGAACTTTCCTGTCTTTTGAGAGCGAGTTACAGTCTGTTATGTGACTGTAAGTCCTTGTATTAAGCTTAACCATGAATCCCCTTAGACACTTGTTTCTCTGATATCTGCTTCTTCAGCAACCAAACTCTGAGAGTATCCTTTGTTGAACGGTATACAATGATTGAACCGCTTCGTTCTTTTGGAACATCAACTTTGGTACCTGCATTCTCATTAGGAGTTTGTATACTTTTGCATGGGTTAGAGATATCTATTTTAGAAGCACGTGGGGGTTCACGGTTTTTGTTTCTTGTATCAGAGGTGGCCTGAGGGGATGATTCACTTGTCTTAGTTGGCAAACGTTTCCTTTTATAGAAAACTTTAAGTTCAGGCTTAAGTGATGTATCATCTTTTTCAATTTCCTCCCTAGCAGTTTTAGTAGAGTCGGAGATTATCCTAGTTAAAGGGCACTCGTTTCCTACAATAGTGAAAGTTCTACCAGTGGGGCGCCACATGTTACCAATGGGTTTGATTTTAGCTACCCACTGGGATTTAAGTCTAGCACGGGAGTTTACCTCATTAAGCAATTTTTTGATACAGGAATCATGATTGGCTCTAAAGACACATTTCCTACATGTTTTACAAGTAGCATATTTAATGTCCGAGTAATTCCTAGATGATTGATCGATCCCCCTAGGAGATGACATGCTACGGTGAGCAGTGTTGGGTAATCTAGAAGGCATCTGACTAGGTTTGACATTGCTATCTCTTACATGTGTCTCTTGCTTAGCTTCCCTAAGATCAGATTTATGGCAAACGTCATTTGAACTAGTTCTAGACGTGGTCTTGGTATTTTTAGGGAAACTAGGGGCAATCATCTGATTAGATTTTGCTAACGCTGTTTTGATCACATTGGGCCTAGTTGCTGGAGTGACTGGTCTAGGAAACTGAACCAAATCAACTTGGGAGGCAAACCGCGGTCTCGAGGATTGTGGTCGCTCGGATCTAAATGCAGTAGGTTGTCTGACAGTCGGTTGTCTAACGAACTGATTTGTAGGCGGTTTCCCCAAGATTGATGGTTTTTCAAGCTTAGTGTCCACACTAGGTCCTCTAGTTTTCCTTAACTCGTTTTTCAACGCAGCTATAGCAAAAACCTTTTCCTGAACTTGGGCTTTTAACGTTTCATTCTATTTGAGCAATCGATCTTGGGATGCCAATTTAGACTCTAGTAACTGAATTTGTTTCAAAAGATTTTCCTTTTCAGCTTTAGAATCTAAAACTTTTTGATCCAATTTTCTTTCAAGAACAACGTTTGACTTTTCAAGTTTTTCAAAGTATGTTTCAAATTTGTTCGTTTTCTTAGAAAATTCAAGTTTGGCATCCTCAAGATCTTTTGATTGTTGAGCTACAATCGTTTCGAGCTCTCTAATCTTAGAATCAGAAGCAGTCAATGAAGCAGTCAAAAGACAATTATCATGATGTTTAGCATTTTGAACACTTTCTCCCCCATTATGACTCACATCGGATGAATCAGAAGTGGTATTACTATCACTCGTTTCCATCCCATGTTTGTCATAATTAGGTTCAGAATTCTCAATATGCGGCATATCATCAGCATATACATCATAAACAACATTACATTGTACCATGTTTGAAGGCTCTTCGTCATAAACGGGTAAGGTATCATCAAAAGAGATCTCGTGAACATTCCCTGACGTGCCACTGGTATCATGTTGTCCTCCTGATTCCGTGCTCATGGCATCGACAGGCTCCAAGTTTTCAACCGTATGACCAGTTTCCTCTTGCATCGAAGAGTCTTGCACTCCATTATCATACCCTTGCTGAAGTCGAGATCTTTCATAAATCGAAGACGAGACCGATGACATGAGTTTCAAAATTGTATCACGGAAAACTCGAAGCTCGGTATGTGTATCTCGAAGAAAGGATTGGCAGATCACTGAACTTTCAGGCTTGATGATATTGAATTCGAGGAAAGGCGTGAGTTGTGTCACAAGATCCTTATATGCAAGTGCCGATGCAGAGTGATGAAAGTTGTCATGGTTGAGTTGCTCGGCGAGTTGGGTCAAAGTGGTGAATATTGAGTCGATGAATATATGACGGTCTTGACCAAAGATTGTCACAAATTCGCTCCCTCCTTGAATCCATGAAAGAGTGACAAGATGAGACTGAAGCATTCGAAATGAAGTAATGCCATGTTCTCTAACTTTGTTTTGCAAATTATGCGATTCTCCCTCGTTCGATGTCGACTTCAAAAAATCCATTGAATTTTTTGTGGTTGTTTTCGTGATTTTGCAGTTCAAACGTTGATAAAACAAACCCGATCAAAAATTCGTAGTCACTAGAAATGAAGCCCGTCACTTTGACTCGTCACTTTTGTCTTTAAATCCAGCCACAAAAACTTTTAACCCGTCAACTATTTTACCACTTTGATGCTTTCAAAATACCCGCCTCAACACGATATACTAAAAATCCAAATATATCAATATAATAAATTGAACTAAAATTCAAATTAGAAAATCTATATAACAAAAATAAACATCTTCTGTCAATAAAACGTGTCTCAAAATAAAATTCAAATTAGACAAAATTGACAAAATACGTGGTAGGTAGAAAAAGCAAAACGTGGCCTGATGAGATTATATAAAGCTATGACCAAATCCCACCCTATTATCCTCCGCCCTTTTCTCTGCCCCTATAACTCTCTCTCTCCTCAGCCGACACATCCCAAAACAAGAACTCAAACAAATAAAACCAAATCTCATATAATCACCATAATCACGAAACGAATCATATATTTGATACAACTGCCATATCAACCAAACAGAAAACTGTTCTTCAGGATCCAATTTTCGAGAGACAAACTCAAACCGTACAAGATGAGGCAACAAGAATAGATAACTGTTCTCGGGTAGGTACTATTGATGGATGTCTCGTTTTTTTTTTGAGTGTCTTTTAATCGAAAGAATGAAAAGATTATAACTTGATTGTTATAAATCTTTCATATTTGATTTCGAATATTAAATCCAGTTAGATCTGTGATGATGAAATCATGTAAGATCCAAAGATCTTGACATGCATGATTGACTTTTAATCGAATCAAATTGAGAGAGTGTTAGAAGGTGATGTCTTCGAGTCTGTTGGTTTGTGTCTACGAGTGTCTTGAGTTTATCGAGTCTGTTGGTGATGAGATATGAGTCGAGTCTTCTGAGTGAGTCGAGGGTGTTGAGTAAAAAAGGTGTTTGAAGTCAAGTATGTTTTTATGGTTTGTTGATGTTGTGGCAGTCGAGAGGGTGAGGGTGAGTCAAGGGTGAGTGTGCGAAGGTGAGGGTGAGGGTGAGTGGATGTGTGAGTTGGTGTTTAAGAGACGAGGATGTTGGTTTTTGGTCTTGAGTTGTGGGCGAGGTTTTGGTACGAGTGTGTGTTTTTGGTGTGACGAGTCGAGAGTGGGTGGGTGTTAAGTTTGAAATGGTTTGATTGTGTGTGGTATCTATACGGAATAAGTTCTATCCGGAATAAGTTCTATCCGGAATAAGTCTATTCGGAATGATCCGTGTCTATACAGAATAATCCGTGTCTATACGGAATAATCCGTTATACGGAATAATCCGTTATACGGAATAACAAGAAAAGGAAACAGAAAGTGGAGATTGATGGATCAAAGTGATGAAACTTTTGACAGATTTGGACAGATTGGTTGAACAAAAAAGGACAAAATAAAAGATGACAAATTGAATGTATTAAAAAAAACTGATAAAAAACTGATAAATTTAAAATTAATAAAAATCTGATAAAACTGAAACTGCTTATCCAGACATCAATTTGATAAAAATGATTATAAAAAGATGAGAAAAAATTATAAAATTTTAAAAAATGATAAAAACTGATTGGACAAGTTAAATCATAAAAAAGATTGATTGGACAGATTTTTAGAAAAAAGAGACGAAAGATTTTCTAAAAAAAAATTATAACAAGAAAATCAATAGAAAAAAAAAACGCAAATCCTAAGATTTAACCATGGCTCTTGATACCAATTGAAGGTCTACGGAATCTTAAGATTTGGTAAACTATGGATTGGATCTATTGATTTAAAGGTGATGGGAGGAAGATGGGGAAGAAGGAGATGATGGTGTAGAGAGAGAAAGGAGATAGGAGGAGGAGGTAGAGAGAGAAAGAGTTTTATTAAAATGAAAAATGTGAAAATGAGAAGAACCACCACCCCTCCTAACATGCTAGGAGGGGTATATATAGCCCACCCTACATGTGGGCTATATGGGCTATACTTGGATCACGAGCCTAATACAATAATATATCGTTGGAGCGACCGATCCTTCATAAATACGTAAAAACGTATTTCCAACACCCGCAATTGGAGCCAACAACTATGAGCTCAAATCCGGCTTCATTCAAATGGTCTCTGCTCAATCATTCTTGGGGCGTTCAATTGATGATCCTCATGACCATATTAAGAGGTTTCTTCAACTCACTAATACGGTTAAGTATAATGGGGTTTCACAAGAGGTAATTCGCTTGCAACTTTTTCCTTTCTCCTTAGACAAGCCCGGCATGGCTTGATAAGGAACCGCCACAAAGTATTCTTACATGGACGGACTTAGAGACCAAATTCATAAACTACTTTTTCCCACCCTCTCGTACTACCGCTTTACGGAATGAAATCATTACTTTTGAACAAAAGTACGATGAGACTTTTAGTGAATCTTGGGACCGTTTTAAAGAACTTTTAAGAAAGTGCTTACAACATGGTTTTACCAAAGTGCATCAAATTAATACTTTTTACAATGGTTTAAGCATGAATGACCAAGATTCACTAAATAGTGCCTCAGGGGGTAATCTTTTGGTTAACTCTTCTAATGCCGCTTGGGATATTATTGAGAACAAGTCTAGAGTGCAAACCAAGAGTGTTCGGACCAATGTGGCTAGTGCTAGCACTAATGAGAGCGACAAGAGACTTGATAAGCTTACTTCGCTTGTTGAATCACTTGCTCTCCAAGCCGCCAACAATACCAAAGCTATCACTGCCCAAGCTAGTGCTTTGACTCAATCATGTGATATATGCGGGGGATCTCACTCATACACCGATTGTCCTTCGACTTACGACAATCCGGAAAATGTGTATGCCGCCAACGGTACCTATTCTACAGGAGGCTATCAAGCACGTCCTCAAGGTGACCGCAACTTGCTCAGCTATCGCTCAAACAACTTTCTTTCACCTCCCGGTTTTCCCCCACAAAACCCGAACAACCTCAATCGCAACAATCAAAACCAACCACGTGCTCCAACTCCATATCAAAACCAAAGAAACCCATATCCACCTCAAAGAAACAACCAAGTTTACCAACAACCTGCTTATCAACCACCCGCCTACCATGCTCCTCCTCCCAACCAACCCACCGTATTACACCAAGATGTTGAAACCTACATGAGGACTAATGATGTGATCGTGCAAAATCTTCAGCGGGAAATGGCCAACATGAAAGAAGATATGGTGAAGCAAGGGAATGATCTTCGAGCTGATATGCGAAACACTTTGGCAAGTCAAACGAATGACTTGAGGAACATGATGGCTAGTTTCTTCCCAAGTAATCAAGCCTCTGGATCGGGTTCTCTTCCGAGTAACACCGTTACTAATCCAAGAGGGGAGATGAAAGCAATCACCACTCGCAGTGGAAAAGGTTTAAAAAGGAACCCGAGCTTCCTACACCTACACCGGTGATTGTGACAAAGGAAAACGATTCTCCTTCTCTACTTCCTCTATCTTCTATTCCACCACCTTCTATTTCTACCCCTCCACCACCCACGGATGTGAGTGCGAATTCCATTCCAAAGCCTTCATCTCAACCCAATATACCTTATCCTTCAAGGTTGAGGAAAGAGAAATTGAAGAACAAGGACGATATTCAGGTTTCTAACTTTCTTAAAATGTTTAAACAACTGAATTTCAATATCTCCTTTGCTGAGGCTCTCGCTCACATGCCCAAATATGCTAAAATGTTTAAAGATCTTCTCAGTGATAAGGAGAAACTTCTTGATATTGCTCAGACCCAACTTAATGAGAATTGCTCTGCAGTGCTCTTAAGGAAATTACCCACCAAACTTGGTGATCCGGGTCGTTTCTTGATTCCTTGTAACTTCCCTGGGGTAGAGAATTGTATGGCCCTAGCCGATCTAGGTGCTAGTATAAACTTAATGCCTTTAAGCGTTTGGAAACAATTATCTCTCCCCGAGCTAGTCCCCACACGAATGACTTTGGAATTAGCTAACCGTACGGTTGCTTATCCGGTGGGGATAGCCGAAGACGTCTTCGTTGGTGTCGACAAATTCACCTTCCTGGTGGATTTTGTTGTCGTTGACTACGAGATGGATCCCCGTGTTCCATTAATCGTTGGACGTCCATTCTTGAGGACCGGTCGCACTCTCATCGATGTAGCCGCTAGCGAATTAATCATGAGAGTTGGTGACGATAAAATCGTCTTCAACATGGGTAAACTTTCTAAGCAGCCTTCTGAAAACGAGAGTGTTAATTTCATTGACGTTCTTGATGAGGCTTGTGAAGAACATTTCAAAGACACTTGTAAAAGTGGTTCTTCTTCTCTATCCACTGTTGAGACCATTGCCTCTATTGCTCCTTCACTAACTCCATTTGGAGAAAGTGATTTCATCTTGAAAGAATTTGAAGCAACTTTGGGAGATGTGGACTTAAAATATGACGATTCTCCCTCCAATTGGGATGAAGAAATTCGTACCATTGAGAAACTTCTCAATGAGGACCATATTTCTCCACCATCTCCTAAGGACATCTCTATCGATGAACCAAATTTGACTACGCCTTCCATCGAAAATCCTCTGAATTTAGAGCTTAAGGACCTACCGTCTCATCTCGAGTACGTTTTCCTTGAAGACAACAAGAAGTCACCCGTCATCATCGCTAAGGACTTGAAAGAAGAAGAAAAATCCCAACTTATCGCCGTGTTGAAGAATCACAAGAAAGCGATTGCTTGGAAAATCTCCGATATTCGTGGAATTGATCCTCACTTCTGCACACATAAAATTCTCATGGAGGACGACTTTAAACCCACTATTCAAAGCCAAAGAAGGGTGAATCCTAAGATTCATGACGTAATCAAAAAAGAGGTTATCAAACTTCTTGATGTGGGAATGATCTATCCTATCTCGGATTCACCATGGGTTAGTCCCGTCCATTGTGTGCCTAAGAAAGGCGGAATCACCGTTGTGCCCAATGAAAACAACGAGTTGATTCCTACTCGTCTCGTTACAGGGTGGAGAGTTTGTATAGACTATTGCAAACTCAATGATGCTACGAGAAAGGATCATTTTCCCCTTCCTTTCATGGACCAAATGCTTGAACGTCTAGCGGGTAATGACTATTACTGCTTTTTAGACGGTTTCTCCGGGTATTTTCAAATTCCCATCGATCCCAAAGACCAAGAGAAAACCACATTCACTTGTCCTTACGGAACATTTGCTTATAAAAGAATGCCTTTCGGCTTATGCAATGCTCCTGGGACATTTCAAAGGTGTATGATGGCTATCTTCCATGACATGGTTGAAGAAACTATGTAAGTCTTCATGGATGATTTCTCGGTTTATGGTGATTCTTTCTCTGCTTGCCTTGCCAATTTAGAACGCATGCTTAAGCGGTGTGAAGACACTCGCCTTGTTCTGAATTGGGAAAAATGCCATTTCATGGTAAAAGAAGGCATCGTGCTAGGACATAAAATCTCAAAAGCCGGTCTTGAAGTGGACCGTGCTAAAGTGGATGTCATAGCCAAATTACCTCCACCTTCAACCGTGAAGGGTGTGAGAAGTTTCCTCGGTCATGCGGGCTTCTATCGTCGATTCATTCAAGATTTTTCTAAAATCGCTCGCCCGATGACCCACCTCTTGGTAAAAGATACTCCTTTTATCTTTTCCAAAGAGTGTCTTGTTTCCTTCAATCTTCTTAAGGATAAGCTAACTAAGGCACTGGTCTTGGTTACCCCTAATTGGGAGCTACCTTTTGAGTTGATGTGTGATGCTAGCGACTTTGCTATTGGAGCGGTTTTGGGCCAAAGAGTGAACAAACACTTCCAACCAATCCATTACGCTAGCAAGACAATGACGGGGGCTCAATTGCATTATACCACTACCGAAAAAGAGCTTTTAGCTGTAGTGTATGCTTTTCAAAAATTCCGCCCCTATCATGTCCTTTCTACCACCATTGTGTATACCGATCATTCCGCGTTGAAGTACTTGTTTACTTCTAAGCCAAGACTTCTTCGTTGGGTTTTTCTCCTTCAAGAATTTAAAATCGAAATTCGTGACAAGAAGGGAGCCGAAAACCTAGCCGCGCATCATCTAAGTAGACTTGAGGATCCTTATCAAGGGGATCATCCGAATCAAGAGATCAATGACTCTTTTCCCCTTGAGGCCTTAATGTCTATAAATTCCAATCTTGATGACACCCCGTGGTTTGCGGACATTGCAAACTACTTAGCGGGTGGAATTCTCAAGGAAGGGTTAACGTCCCAACAAAAGAAAAAGTGCTTTAAAGACATTGAACATTATTTCTAGGACAACCCTTAACTCTTCAAACAATGTGCGGATCTTGTCATTCGTCGATGTGTTCATGGGCCGACAGCGGTACAAATCCTTGACGCTTGCCATAAAGGACCCACCGGTGGTCACTTTGGTCCCAATTACACCGCGAAGAAAGTATTCGACTTTGGATTTTATTGGCCCACCATTTATCGTGACGCTCACGACATGGTTAAACATTTTGATGCTTGCCAAAGACAAGGCAAGATCACACATAAAGATGAGATGCCTCAAAATTTCATACAAGAATGTGAAATCTTTGATGTATGGGCATCGACTTTATGGGGCCATTTCCATCATCTAAAGGGAACAAGTACATCCTCGTAGCTGTTGACTACGTTTCAAAATGGGTTGAAGCTAAGGCTCTCCCTACGAACGATGTGAGGGTGGTTGTGAACCTTTTGAAGCAGATCTTTGCTCGATTCGGTGTTCCTCGTGCTATCATCAGTGACCGCGGGACTCATTTTTGCAATGATCAATTTGCAAGAGTCATGGCTAAGTATGGTGTCAATTACCGTCTTTCCACCGCTTATCATCCCCAAACCAATGGTCAAGCCGAGTTATCCAACCATGGATTGAAGCAAATTTTGGAACGTACTGTGGGGGAGCATCGTGCCGCGTGGGCCGATAAGTTAGACGATGCTTTATGGGCTTTCTGTACCGCATATAAGACCCCGATTGGTTGCACACCTTATCGTCTTGTGTACGGGAAAGCATGCCACCTCCCTATCGAGCTGGAACATAAGGCATACTGGGCCTTTAAGTGGGCTAACTTCGACATCAACAAAGCCGGTGATCTTCGCAAGATTCAACTCAACGAGCTTAATGAATTGAGGAATGAAGCTTACGAGAACTCATTGATCTACAAAGAGAAGACCAAGATCATCCATGATGCAAGGATTAAGAACCGAGAGTTCCACGTTGGTGATCAAGTCTTACTTTTTAACTCTCGGTTGAAGATCTTCTCAGGCAAGTTGAAGAGCCGCTGGTCTGGTCCATTCAACATCGCCAAAGTCTTTCCATATGGCACCATTGAGTTTTCTCAGCCAAATGGGCCCAATTTTAAGGTCAATGGCCAGCGTTTGAAGTTGTACTTTGGTGAGGACATCTCTCATGAGATCATTCCATCCCTCACCACGTTTCCCATGAACTAGTTTTGGGTCGAGTCAGGCTCGTGACTCGGTTAACAAAAACAAGCGCTCCTCGGGAGGCAACCCGAGTATCTATCCCTTTTCATTTTACCTCCTAAGTGTAGGAGGACCTATATAGGGTGCTTGTGTTTGTATGGTGATGTGATTACAGGGATAAGTGCACTTTTGGAATCTTTGAAGAATCGTGCTCCCATGTTATCCGCAAATCCGGTTCTATCTCTCAACTATCGTGATTCAATTTTCTTCATACTCACATTTGAAATTGATCACTTTAGTTGTCTCCTCCTTAGCTTGATTTAACCAACGTGCACAATGTCATATGTGTAGGGGAGACTTTTCCCACATGCTTAAACATTGAGGACAACGTTTATATCAAGTGTAGGGGGGACTTCTATCGAAGTAAGTGGTCTTTTCCATGAATTTGTCCTCATTTTAACTGGAAATTTTGATTTTTCGACATTTTTCAAAATTTTTAATCCATTTTGGCCTAGTTGTATATTTGTATTTTCCTTTGTTATGGTTATTTTCTTTCCTTGCTAAAATAAAGTTCAATAAAGTGGTTTTAAAATTTTTTTAAGTCGTGAATATTTTGACTCAACCCGAGTTTACTTATCTAAGTTTACTCTAGCTAGTATCCTTAACGTGTTTAAGTCAAGTTTTGCTAGGCTTTTATATAGGGAACTTTAAAACGCGAAAGTCTTAACTCTCTCGGGTTAAGAACAAGAACTTTTCGCAAGTTCCTATAATTGATCCTAGAGAGTCGTTTATCAAGGGAACTTTAAAATGCGAATTCTAAAACTTGAAAAAGTCTAAGAGTTTGCAAGATCCTATAGATGACTCGAAAACCCAAAGCTGTGATTTAATTGGCTAAGCATCCACGAGTCTCATTCCTTGAGATTTTAAATTGTGGAGAACGAGAGATGATAGAGTCAATTATAAGTTTGGTATTCTTTCGTGAATTTATGTGAGTTGATTATAAGCCTATTCTCCCATCGCTTGCTAATAAATTTATCTGCAATAAATAAGGTTGTACGATTTGAAAAGTTACTTAGCTTCTAGCCCAAGATCGTTTAAAAGTTGCTCGGTATTAATTAGAGTTCATAGCCAAGGCATAAATTATTGAAGCGGGATGCGAAGATTGGCGAGTCCGAAAAGGCCCTAACAAGGCATGAGGGCTACATTTTGTTGCTAAAGATCCAAAAGTGATGTGAAGAATCATTTATCAAAGATCAATATGAAGGATCGAGACACACGACGAAAAGCAAGAACTCCCCAAAAGATCATGGAGAAGTCTATCCGAAAAGACCCTAGCAAGGTATGAGGATAAATATATCCAAGTCCTAAAAGGAGGCGGATCGTTGTATATCAAAGTCCAAAATAAAGATTAGAGAAAAATGAAGAAGTCGTGGTCCAAGTATGAAGAATCTCTCAAAACATCAAGTGAAGAAATTCCTATTATGAAGCGAAGACCATAATTTCAAGAACGTCTCTCAAAGATTTGAAGTATGAAGTCGCTGCCAAATATCGGTCCGAGAAAGGTCTCAAATCGTGGAGCGAGTTATGCCAAGATATGAACTTTATGAGGTCCCGAGAAGCAGTTTTAAAAGATTTTGTCCTTTAGCTAACTATTGATTAAATCGTCCCACTTTATTTTCAGCCTAAATAACTATCGAAATAAGTCAAACAATGCATCCTCGTGATCATAGTAAGAAAATATTAAAATATAAGAGATACACCTAGGAATAAGGGAGTCTAAGTGAATAATTGGGCCACATGAGTTCGTGTTAGTTTGCTAACTTATAATAAAAATGATCTTATTTTTAAGCTTGGTATGGGGAACGTGAAACTTGAGAATGAGGAACATTCATGAAAACCTAAAACCCTAATGTAAGTCTTTGAATTCTTTACTTGTTTCGTTCTTTTGATTTCCATAGTGTTTAGAACTTAATATAGGCCAAGGTGGGTTATTTATGATGAGAAATGTAAACCGTGCTTTAAAATTAATGCATTGCATGAGGGCATTGCAATGGTTAAGTGTAGCGGATTTGATAGGTTTAAAAACACCCATCCTTTTACCACTTATTTCTTGCTAAAAACGAGACCAAAACGCGTATTTAATATCATTTGTTTGGAATTATGCGTGGTTTGTGTGTTTGTTGTGTTTTCAGAGCCAACCGGATAAATATTGAAGAAAACAAGGGATTGTACGGGTTTTATCAAAGAAAAAGACTCAAGACGAAGTCTATTGTCCAAGAGATGAAAAAGAATTGAAGTCAATAGGCCTATCTGAAGATTTATCGAAGAAAAGGACCAAAGATGGAAGATTTACATATGTCGAAGAACTCAAGTCTATTAAACGAAGAAATTTAAAGACGAGTTGAATTTATTTATCGACAAATCCCGAATCAGAATCGAAAACGTCAACTTTACTGAAAAGACGAGAAGACAAAAAGAAAGGAAGAAATCCCACTCACCAACCAAGCCCAAGGCCTATATATAGAAGATCCCTTCACAACTTGGAGACTAGTTTTTCATTTCCCAGTTTTTCTTTCTTTCTTATTTTCGTACGAAACCAACACCATTAAGGTGTTGGTGATTTTTCATTTTTGTTGAATCCATAAATCTCGTAAGTTTTTAATCTTCCCTTTTGTTTGTTTAACCTTAATCTTTCAATATCATCTTTCATTTAATCTTATTCTCTCTTTTCTTGGTGATTCAAAGTTTTAAGTTTTATTTTGTTGAGTTTGATCTTCAAAAGTAAGTGGGTTTTGTGTTTTTGTTAATTTGGTTTGATCTTTATCATTAGTAGATGATTAGTGGTTAGTTTGGTTTAATCTTTGGTAAAAACTTGGTTGATTTTGGTTAAAAATCATCCTTTTTTATTTCCCTGTTCTTCGTCTTCAAAACATTCCCCAGATTCCGAATGAAGTAAATATTCCGAACCAAGGGTGTTATCAATTTATTCCGAACGAAGCTTTTTATCATTTATTCCGAGTAAGCAAGTTATTCCGGGTCAACAAGATATTCCGAACCAACAGTTTTCATCTAGTTATTCCCAATCAGTGTGTTCATTCGGAATAATCTTTATTCGGGGTGAATCATTTTTCCGAACCAGCCTTTTAGTTCAATTATTCAGAATGAAGGAATATTCCGGATGAAGGAATATTCCGAATGAGTCTAGTATTCCGAATGAGCTGTTTGTTTTGATTATTCCGCATGAAGCAATATTCCGAGTAAACCATTTTATTCTGGATCAGTTTTTTTATTCCGGATGAATAAGTATTCCGAATGAAGCATAGTTATTCCGAACCAAGTTATTATTCCGCATGAGCTAGATATTCCGGATGAACATTTTATTCCGAATGAGCTGATTATTCCGCATAAGCTATTTTTCCGAATGAAGGTTATTTATAACATTCCGCATGAGTTGATATTCCGAACGAATTAATTTTATTCCGGATCAAGCTATTATTCCGAATCAGTGGTTTTGCAAGTAAAAGTATGTTACTGTTTTATTGTTTAATTTTAATTCAAGCTTTATTTTATTAACTGCTTTTAGTTTGTTTTTTTATCTCTTTACGCATTTAATCCTTTTTAGTAGAATAGAAAACCAATCCCCCTTTACTTTCCACCAAGAACAATTGAGTCGCACTTTTAATCGGTAATCAATTCGAAAAGATCGTATCTACGAACTTTCATACGAGCTTAAAAACCTTGTATTATGACTCCTCAACATGGATTCATCAAGCAAAATCCTCCCAGCTTCATGGCTAGGACCACTAGAGGAGAAGACTCCAATAGTCCTTTGTATTTTCTCCAGTCTAAAATCAAAGGGTTCAGAAGATGAGGTGGATTGGTGAACATGTGTTTGGGGTGGTGAGGTGACAGTGGGTGTGTTGGCTATGTCAGCGGTTGAAACGCGAGTGTCAGCGGCTGACGGCTAGGGGTCAATGGTCATTTGTTCAACATGGTGGGGGAAGGTGGTTGTTGTTCTTGTTCTGGTCCAGGTTCAGGTAGTGGTTGGGGGTTTTGGGCTGCTTCAATGACAGCCAACATGCGAGGTGTCAAAGGTAAGAGTCTAAAAGGTTGAGTGTTCACGGACAGAAAAATCTTTTCTTTTGAAGTAGGGATCTAATAAAAATTATCATGATCCCTACGACAATATCCTTGTTGCTCAAAAACCATTTGTAAAAACCTAGGATAAGCAAGAGTCATCTTGCTACCCTTGTGATTGTAGTGTTTTTGTACCCTTTAGGAAAAGAGAGGCAAAGTAGTGGTAAGCGTTAAGTGTCGGTTTAGGAAAACCGAGCACTAATGACCAAACAAGTTCGTTTCCCAAGGAGGCAAGTGCGTTGTGTATTGAATTGATTATGATTTGTGATTATATGATTGCAAAAGAAAGAAATGAGATTAGAAGAGAAAGACGGTTACGAAAACGGATTAAACTACGACGAAAAAGGCGAACACGTAAAACCGTAAATAGTGTCAAAATTAAAATTTTAACCTAAAAATTCCTAAAAATTACTAAAAATCCACAATAATATTCTAAGAGTTTACAAAAAATCAAAACTTGCTAAAACCTTTTAATTAATTCAATAATGACTTTTTAATGCTAATTAAAGCCCTAAAAATCACAATTAAATATTAAAAAGCCCTAAACAAAATCTAATAGTTTGTAAACCTCAAAAATGACCTAATTAATCTAAAAACTATTTTTTACAAATTTTAAAACCAAATTAAACTATTTTTAAACACTTAAAAACTATTAAAATCTATTAAATCTTAAATTAATTCTAGAAATTAATTGAAAAGTCTTAAAAATATTTGGAAAGTGACAAAACTCCTAATTAAGTGTCCTTAACCTAGGAAAAATGTAAAAACTAAAAAAAATAAAACTTCAATTTTTAATAATAAAATAATATTAAAATATTCAAAAAAATAAAAAGTTTGTAAATAAATTCTAAAAAATTACCAAAAATCCTAAATAATGTAACTAGAACAAAAATGCAAATTAAAGTTCCTAAAACCTTTTTATTAATTTTATATAAAATTTTAAATTTGTTAAAAAACCCTAAAATCAAATAAAATTAAAAATTAGACTTTTTGAAAACTTTTTTGGATGTAAACCTCAAATTACTTAAACAAAGCCTAAAAAATATTTTTCTAAAAATTAAAAACACTTTTTGCTATTTTTTATCTATTTAATAATATACGGCTAAACAAAAAATGATAAAAAATAATTAAATAAAGAGAAAAATTAAAACTTAGTGTAGAAAAATCCTAGACCCTATTACTAACCTAGGAAAAATAAGCTAACCCAAATAAGCTTATTAAATAAGCTGAAAAAGCCCAAATAAGCTACGACTTATTTAACAAAAACCAAAACACAAACACCTTATGTATTAAACTTTGCAAAGTAATACCAGTCAAAGTCCCTAGGGCAACGGTAAGGAGTGTGTGTTGTGAGAGGAGTGGCGCAGGTTCGAGTCCTGGCCACGTCCTTTTTGGTGTTTATTTTTTTTTCTTTTTAAACTTTTAAAAACACAAACCAGTTACTCTTTGATTACAAAAACACAAACACAAATACAAAGAGAGCAAGACTAAGCTAATCAGGAACCAAAAACGTGCTCAGTCACTTTTTTATGAACACAAGCAGAATGTTTTCTTCACTTGTGCAATTATAATCAAGAGGGCTTGATTTGATGATTCTTGTGGATGATTTTGATGGACAATGGCACCCTTATACTCTTTGGAGTATAAGGAGTCAAATCAAACAGATAACAAGCAAGTTGCACACAAGTTCAAACCAAAAAATTGCACACTTAAGTTACTGATTAGATTATGCAGGTCTAAGAGTATGTATCTGATTTTCTTGGCACAAAAAAAATGAAATTCAACTACTTAAATCTAGCACAATGATCAATCAAGTGACTTGTAAGCAATCACAAACCCTAAACAGACCTATGACCTAACAGAATATCAAACTAGATGGCACAGATTTCACCAAAGCAATCAGAAAAATGGCATGACATATTTTTTTACCTTTATACCAATTTTTAACTTGCAAACTTGTTCTAACCCTGTCCAAAATGAAAACCAAACACACCTATAACCTAATAACAACCTACTGAGTGTATCTAAACAGGTTTTAATCCAAAAACTTTTCACCAAGCCCAGTTTAAACCTGAATCCAAACACCCCTTTATATCGGAAAATGAGATTTTTTTCAAAGCAAAACTATTTAATTTCACTCAACACTGATCTAAATAGCTTCTAACATGCCTAGTAACCCCTAATTGAGCAAAATCATACAGCTAAACAATCACTTGAACAAATTCATACAAATCATATAAACCAAACTCTTGAAACTGAAAATGAGGGAACAAGTTTGTTACCTTGTGGGACCCACATCCAGGTCCCACAGTGACTGCCAAGTCACCTCCTATAGGCTGGGGCCTATGCGGGCCTTGGACAAACAATCAACAGCTTTTCAATCCTTCCTGCTAAGATCAAAGTAGAACAAGCAACTATACAATATTCTGATTTTTCAAACTTTTTGAAAACCTTTTTTTAAAACCTTTCTCCCAAATTTCTAACACGTTTATCTTGTTAAAAACACTTGAACAACAACTGATGAATCCTGAAAAAAAACAAAACCTTGAATCAACTTTCACCACAAAATCCCAATTTCAGAAAACCTTCAAACAAACTGAATTTTAAAAAGAACTTAGAAAATAAAACTTGGAACACAATCTAAACAACAGAAATGTAAATGAAGATGGCTCTTTCTTCTCATCAACAAACTTTCACCTTTTTCATTCATTAAAAATAGGACTTACAAAGTTGTGAAAAAAAGGAGAAAAAAGAACAAAACACATGTCACAAGTCGACATGTATTTATAATACTCCTAAGAACTAACTAGAAGCTCAAATAAAATAATACAAGAAAATAAATTCCTAAACCCTAATGGATGGAATGCCCAATTCTGCCCTTGGTCTTTTGAATTTTGAAACTGGTCAATGAGCTCTCATGTGATGTTTGTTGATATGCCAGCTTGGAAGTTTGATCATAGACGTCCAAAACACCTTGGGGACCAAGTAGAAAGATCCAGGACGTTAAACTGGTCGGGTGTGGGAATTGGGGGAAAGTGATGGGTGCAGGGGAGGGTCCCACAAGACACATAGGTGTGTCTTGTGGTGGTTTGTGAGGTGGGTTAGGGTGACAAAAAGGGTAATTAGGGATCTGGAAACACTCAACTCAAACCCCTTTGATTTCAGTCCAATTGATACTAGGGGTGGTTAGGTTTAAGGGAGATTAAAAGGTGATTAGATCCAAAAAAGGGGTAAAGTTTATTTAAAAAAAAGTGTTTGGGAGGGAAATTAGGAATGGTAGACTGGGGTTGACCAACTTAATTTAAATAAACCGGTTGGGTAATGGGTTGTGGGCTACGGGTTGGGTAGGGTTATGGGTATTTGGGTGGGTCATGTGACGTGTCAAGGTGTAAGTGGTGGTGAGAGTTTGATTGTTTGGCAGTTTAGGTCCCCAAGCTTCTTTCTTTCCTTCACTTTGTAATAAAATGGCACAACTTCATTCCCTTTGATTTTAAGTTTCACCTTTTGTCATTTTTGGCACATAAACTTTCCATACTTCTAACAAGGACTTCAAGTGTAATTTTGGCATTCTTCAAGGGTTGTTTTTGTAATGTCTTCAAACTTTAAGGATTTTGACTTGTTTGTTGACTTCTTGGAGGACTATTATTGACAATTTAGTTTTGTTGAGGGACTAAATTTGCCAATTCTTCAAAGTTAAGGGTCCTTTTTGTAATTTTGACAAACTTTAGGGACCAAACTTGTAATTATGAAGATACAAGGGTATAAAGTGTCAATTCTTCTAACTTGGAGGACCAATCTTCATAATTCTTCAAATCTTCAAGGGTTTTCTTTGGAAAATTCTTCATTAGGGCTTGGTTCATCGTGCGGCTTCGTTTCCCGTGTTCGTTTTTGATTGATTCTTGTGATCTTTTGTCATTTTCTCAATATCCGTACCTAAAATACACAAGCAACAAACACAAGCATATATTTGGGTATTTTGATGATATTTAATGCATTTTAAGCCCATTTTGAACGATGAGACTATGTATAAAAGCAGTCTCATCACTCCCCCATACTAAACCATTGTCGTGCCCTCACGCAATACTAGAATAAAGTATCGTAGCATCTCCAAAATTCAATTTTATTCACTTTATTGAAATGATAAACTAGCTACACTACTACTATTACTACTACTTGTGTTTTAGACATAATGTATGATTTTTATCGCAAAATGGGACGTTTAGGTTCATAGAATAAGAACACGTGAATGCTTCGTTAGAAATAATTTCGTCGTCCTCGATTTTCACTCTAATTCCATGCCAAGCGTGCAACGAGATCATTTTCATTATAAGTTAGTAATGCTAACACTACTCATATGCCCTAATCACGTACTTATTCTCCCATTATTCCTAAGTTGTATCTCTTATATTTTATTATGTCTTGAATGTTTCACGAGGATACATTGTTGACTTATGCGATAATAGAGATTTAGGTCTAAAAATAGAGTCCTAACGGTGTAACTAAGACCATCAAATCAATAACCCCTCCTAATAGACAACGATGTCAAAAAATTAAGTTGACAAGAAGAATCGATAAACACGGTTTTATAACGGTTTTGAACATGAGACTTATTACCAAGACTTTTATACGCCCCCTAACGGAAGGACCTTATTATCTTTGGTTTACCTCCATCTTTTATTCAACTTCGCCATGAAGCTTTTATTATGACTTCGGTCTTGCCTTGCCTTTTATTATCCGCCTCATCGGTGGTTTTATTAGCCAAAGACGTATATCCTTACGCTAAGGCGAATTTTGGATCTTTAAAGCTTCGAAGATTAAGGCTTGATTCACTTTCAATTTTGCATAGATTTTAGGCCTTGTGGGGCTTCAAATTGTTTGCTTGATTTAGGTGAGCACTTGAAATCTTATTATTAGGTGAAGCTTTCGATTATTCGGGTGCCAATACTTCAAAACCGTGACGCTAGCGATACCTTAATGTCTTCCCAATTTAATTACACGGAAGCTACTAGAAAAGACTAGAAACCCAACAATCCTAACTAAACCGCTAAGTCAATATTTATTAAGCAAAAAATATTTACATGCGAAGGGAGAATAAGCAAACAACGAGAACACATGAGTTTTTGAAAGAATACGAGTACTCTACGTTTAGCATAGTAACTTATAATTAACTCTATCATTTCTCGTCCTCATTTAAGAGACTTAGCCTAATGTGTAGTTAAGGAATCAAAGCTAAGTGCTCAACACACACGGTCGAGTAAAAAATTACTCTTATTCTCGCCATCGGAAAATCTACATTCGTGTCTTCAAACACTTATAAAACATGAGAAAAAATTTAAAATTTGGCCATTTTTAGCCTTATTTTGCAACAAAAACGATAAACAAAACGATAAACTTTGGAAAGCGTGAAGGTTTGGCAAGGCAAGTATCTATTCACCCCCATACTAAAGTTAAACATTGTCCTCAATGTTTCGAGTCTAGGGGTGCAAACACCCCCATACTAGAGACGTAGTCGAATGCCTAGTCTAGCATGGAAAGGGTGTAACCAATAAATTAATAGCCGTTTTTGAAGTGTGCTAAAAACCTAAGGTTAGAACATCAAAAGGATATATCATGGATATTGAGAAATGTCTCCAAAGCAAACGATCGAGTGCTCCCATAAAACGAACACGAGGGGCTCCAATCGTGAAGATCATGATCTAAAAACCACAATTCACAAACAACCACGGAACAAAGGTTGGAAGGGCACAAATCCCCACACGTAAGCTACATTAGAAAGCGATAATATGTACATAGGATAAGCATGGGACTCCCCCACGAGGCACCTCGTTTTTGATTACCGAGTCATGAGCTCGACTCGATCCCCTCAATACTAATTATCATTGGGGAAGGTGATTTGGTCGAGGTAGTTCAAGGATGGAACTTCCCCGCCAAAGTAGTGCTTCAACCTATGTCCATTCACCTTGAAGTTAGGACCATCATCTTGAGCTAGCTCGATGGTCCCATGCGGAAATACTTGAGTCACGGTGAATGGACCGGACCAACGGGATTTCAACTTACCGGAAAAGATTTTCAATCTTGAATTAAAAAGCAAAACTTGATCCCCAATGTTAAAAACCCGCTTTTAATTTTAGAATCATGCAACTTTTTAGTTTTCTCTTTATAAATCAATGAATTTTCATAAGCAATATCCCTTAATTCATCCAATTCATTCAATTGCATTTTCTGGTGTTTGCCCGCGGTCTCCATATCATCATTACAATGCTTTAGGGCCCAATAAGCCTTGTGTTCTAATTCGATAGGCAAATGACAATTCTTTCCATACGCAAGCTTATAGGGAGTGCACCCAATGGGCGTCTTATGAGCGGTCCTAAAGGCGCATAAAGCATCGTCCAACTTATCCGACCAAGATTGTCGGTTTTCCCCAACGGATCTCTCCAAGATCCTCTTCAAAGCTCGGTTTGAAACCTCGACTTGCCCACTCGTTTGTGGGTGATAAGCCGTAGAAAGCCGATGTGTAACCCCTTATTTCCTTAGAACCCTTTCAAATTGGTCATTACAAAAATGGGTTCCACGATCACTTATGATAGCACGAGGGGTTCCAAACCGAGAAAACAATTGCTTCAAAAACTTGACTACCACACGCGCATCATTGGTGGGCAAGGCCTTGGCCTCCACCCACTTAGAAAGGTAGTCAACCGCAACAAGGATGTACTTATTACCACGAGATGATGAGAACGGCCCCATAAAGTCTATGCCCCAAACGTCAAAGATCTCACATACTTGAATGATATTTTGTGGCATTTCATCTTTTTGTGAGGCTTTTCCTTGTCGTTGGCATGCATCACAAGACTTCATAAGAATTTGTGCATCTTGGTAAATAGTAGGCCAAAAGAACCCGGCATCAAACACCTTTTTAGCCGTGAGATTAGCACCGTGGTGACCACCCGTGGGTCCCTCATGGCAAGCTCTAAGGATGTTAGAAGCTTCGGTGCCAAATACACAACGTCGGATGATTTGATCCGCACAAGTTCGAAACAAGTAAGGGTCGTTCCAAAAGTAGAACTTGACATCACGAAAGAATTTTCGTTTTTCTTGAGTCGTCATACCCTTAATGATGAAGTTACCCGCATGGTAGTTTGCAAAGTCCGCAAACCATGGGGTGGAAGAATCAAGCTTAGAATTCACTATACCAAGTGTCTCAAGCGGAAATGTTTCGGTGATTTCCTTGGGCTCGTAAACACTTTGGTGAGGATCTTCCAAACGAGAGAGATGATCGGCCGCTAGATTCTCGGCTCCTTTTTTGTCAACGATTTTGTGATTAAATTCTTGACGGAGGAGAATCCAACGAAGTAATCTCGGCTTAGCATCTTGCTTTGCCATGAGATACTTGATAGCCGAATGGTCCGTATACACTATGCATTTCGTCAAGACGAGGTAAGGTCGGAATTTCTCAAATGCATACACCACGGCAAGGAACTCCTTTTCCGTTGTAGTGTATTTAAGTTGAGCCTCGGTGATTGTCTTGCTAGCATAGTGAATAGGCAAGAAGTGCTTATCATGACGTTGCCCCAAAACGGCCCCAATAGCGTAATCACTAGCATCACACATAAGTTCAAAGGGGAGGTTCCAATTTGGAGCAACAAGAATGGGAGCTTCGGTAAGTTTCCTCTTAAGGATCTCAAAGGCTCGTACACAATCTTCGTCAAAGACAAAACGTGCCTCTTTTTCAAGAAGATGTGTAATGGGTCGAGAAATCTTTGAAAAATCCTTGATGAATCAACGATAAAAGCCCGCGTGGCCTAGGAAACTCCTAACTCCCTTGACGGTTTTGGGATGAGGTAATTTGGCGATGACGTCTACCTTAGCTTGATCTACCTCAATCCCCGCTTTCGAGACCTTGTGCCCTAAGATGATTCCACTTTTAACCATTAAATGACATTTTTCCCAATTGAGCACAAGGTTGGTTTCCTCACAACGTTTTAACATTCTCTCTAGGTTCGACAAACACGAAGTGAAAGAATCACCAAACACGGAAAAGTCATCCATGAAGACTTCCATCGTTTTCTCGATCATATCATGAAAAATAGCCATCATGCATCGTTGAAAAGTTCCCGGTGCATTGCAAAGACCGAATGGCATTCTACGATAGGCAAACGTTCCATATGGACACGTAAACGTAGTTTTTTCTTGATCACGAGGATCGATGGGAATTTGGAAGTAACCGGAAAAACCATCTAGAAAGCAATAGAAATCGTTTCCCGCAAGACGCTCCAACATTTGGTCCATGAAGGGCAAGGGAAAATGGTCTTTTCGAGTGGCTTCATTCAACTTACGATAGTCAATGCACACTCTCCATCCGGTCACGAGTCTAGTGGGAATTAACTCGTTGGCATCGTTTGGCACAACGGTCATCCCTCCCTTTTTAGGGACACAATGAATAGGACTCACCCAAGGGCTATCGGAAATAGGGTAAATCATTCCCGCGTCAAGGAGTTTAAGGACTTCCTTTTTGATGACATCGTGAATTTTAGGGTTTACCCTTCTTTGACAATGGATTGTGGGCTTGAAATCCTCCTCCATTAATATTTGTGGGTACAAAATTTTGGATCGATTCCCTTAATGTCGGATAACTTCCACGCAATCGCCCCTTTGTGGTCCTTAAGAACATCGACAAGTGCGGTTTTTTCATCATTCGAAAGATCCTTCGCAATAATAACCGGCAACTTGTCGTCCTCCTCCAAATAGATATATTCGAGGTGAGGAGGTAAATCTTTCAACTCGAGGATAGGTGGTTCCTCAAGTGAAGATGTGGGCTCGATACTCATAACCTCCTCGGGTGGAGGAAATGGGAAATCGTTGAGAAAATCCTTGATAATCGAGAAGTCCTCATCGTTGTCGAGGTCTTCGTCACAAGTACGTGGAACATCGAATTCTTCCAACATAAAACCACCACCTTCAAAAGGAGTGAAGGTTGGTGTCGAATTATCAAGAATTGGATCTAACATAGTGGGATTGCCACTAGTTTCTTCATCACCAAAGCCTAAAACTTCTTGTGAAAATTCCTCGCAAACCACGTCAATCATATCAACGAGGTTAATGGTAGAAACGGAATAAACATGAGAAAGTTGAGAATTTTGAGTTGCGTTTATAACAAGTTCCTCGTCGTTGAAACGTAAGGTGATCTTTCTAGCATGCACATCAATTAAAGCCATAGACGTATCTAAAAACGAACGACCTAAAATAAGAGGAACTTGAGGATCCGTGGGGATATCAACAACAATGAAGTCTACGGGATAGTAGAACTTCCCCACTTTCACAAAAACGTCTTCCGCCAAACCACATGCGAGAATCGTGGAATGGTCGGCCAACTCAATAGACATTCGTGAAGGAGTAAGATTAGGAAGATTGAGCGACTTGAAGATTGAAAGTGGCATCAAGTTAATGCTAGCACCAAGATCGGCCAAGGCATAGCATTCTTCCATATCTTGAATTGCACAAGGGATCAAAAATTTACCTGGATCACCGACTTTTTGAGGTATGCGATTAAGATAAACCGATGAACAACTAGACATTTGGTGCAATTTCTCCTTGTTGTTCAACATACTCTTAAAGTTAGCGGCAAATCGAGGCATCATGACCAAAGCATCGGCGAAACTCACATTAAAGTGCAACTCACGAAACATTTTCATAAAAAGCTCAAATTGGTAGTTGTCGCGCTCTTTTCGTTTCTCCTTCCTAAGTCTCGATGGGTAAGGCAAGGGTCGACCGTAGGTGTGGCATGAGCGATACTTTGTGGGATTGAAATATGCTCCTTTTCGACCACCACCTCGGGTTCTTCCTCAATTTCCTCCACCGTTGGAGTAATTGGTTGAGGAGTCGGTTCTTTAAGTGTCTTACCACTACGTGTGGTAATCACTTTCATCTCTCCCTTCGGGTTTGAAACGGTGTTACTAGGAAGACCACTCGAAGTAGAGGCTTTGTTTCCCATGACGGCTTCTAAAATTGCATTAAGCTTAGCATCTTGACTATTAAACTTCAAATCTTGACTAGCGGCTTTTTGGTCAATTCTTTGTTCAAGCCTAGCATGACTTTGTTCAATCTTATTGTTTTGACCTCGAATTTGATTGGCAAAATCATTTTTCAACTCATTTCTCATGTTAAGATTTTCTTTCACAAAATTTGCTAACTCCTTGGTGTTTTTAGCCGTGTCCCTAGCTTGATTAGCCAATTGCTCTTGAATGTTTTCCAAAATCTTATCATTTGCCGTGGCGTAATTCAAAAAGTCCATTGGAAGTTCTTTAGTGTAAACATTTTGAAGACCTTGACTTGTGTTTTGAAAATTACGGTTTTGATTTTGATTTTGCAATTGGCTACTAGTTCCTTGATTCCCATAGTTGTTATTACCCTTGAAATTGTTCCTTTGATTGCTTTGGTAACCAACTTGATTGTTTCGATAATTGTTAGCATTTTGATTTGGTGGAAAACCCGGTGGAGTCAATTGATTAGTGCGAGGAACTTGACCGTTTTGGTTATAAGTTCCCGCGGCCGCGAAGGCACTCGAAGTGTTACCACCGTTGGTAATGCACTCGGAATAATCGTGAGCTCCACCACAATACATACAAGAAACCTAAACCGCTTTAATCGTAGCGGGAGCGGGTTGTTCACCAACTTTAAACTCAATTAACAATCGTTTCAACTTATCAAAAATTTTGTTCTCTAAATTAGCCTCGATTTGGCAAGCATAAACGGTGTGTGACAATGAAGGCGAAGGCGAAGACGAAGTCTTACGAACACTCGACGTACTACGAGGACTATAGACCTTAGACCTATTCTCAATGATTAACAATGCTTCCTCGACCGTCTTACACAAAAAATTACCACCCGCGACGGCATTAAGATAATCACGCTCATGATCGTTCAAGCCATTGTAAAACGTGTCAATTTGATGCAAGTCGGAAAAACCATGATGAGGACATTCGTTCAACATTTCCTTAAACCTATTCCAAGCCGTTGAAAAACTCTCATTATACTCTTGTGAAAACTTTGAAATCTCGTTTTTCAAGTGCGTAGTCTTAGAGGGCGGAAAAAATTGGTTCACGAATTTTGAAACGAGATCCTTCCACGTCAATATAGAATTGGGTGGCTCTTTCTCTAACCAAATTTTAGCGGGCCCCACTAAGGAATACGGAAAAAGCATCATCTTAATCGAGTCGTTTGAGACGTCCTTAAACTTGCATGTGGCGGTGAGACGATTAAATTGGCGAATGTGGTTATGAGGGTTGTCCTTTTCGTCACCTCGAAACTTGTTGTTTTGAATCATGGACAACAAACCCGTCTTAACCTCAAAATTCTCCGCAAGGATAGCGGGAATCACAATCGCTTCTCCATAACCCTTGGTGGGTGCTTGAAGCAACTCCATCATAGTTCGATTAGCCATGGGTGCTTCTTTCACTATAATGGGTTCGTCAATAGGAGACTCCTCACTAGAAGGAGTGATTGATTTGTTTCTTCATTTACGAGCACGTCTTGCTTTAGAGCGAGTTTGCATAAACGTCACGTACAACGAGAAGGCGAGCAAAGAAGATTCTTTTTGGTGTTTTTACTTTTTCAACTTTTTTGTGGTTTTTGATTGTTTTTAACTTTTTTGGATTTTTGGAATGTATTAGGTAGACACAAATTTACAAATCTCCTCCTTAATCAAATCTCTCGATTAAAGAAGCCTCAAGGAATGAAAACGATCACGTGAAGTGAACGTCTTCGATGACTTTAGAACGATGGTGGAACACCAAATCGTTCAAGAGGGTTTAATCAATAGAAACCAAGAAAATATATATGATACTTAGTAATACTTTGGGCGGCAAAACCCTCGATTAGCTTTCAAAATCAAAATACGCACAAGCAAGCGGAGGAAACGAGGCGGCGCGAAGCACTTAAGAGCCTTTTTCCTTTAGGTCGTGAAATACAACCGCCTTATACCCACCTTATAGTTTGTATTTATCAAAATCGAGCTTCACGAAAGTATTTATCTATTTTTGCCTTTTTCTTTGGTTTGAGATTCGAATACAATGATTGGGTAATGACCTCCCAAGTCAAGGTTGTGATTTCTCACGTATTTGGAGTACTTGTAAATTTATTGTTCTACGTATACAATATAGTAATAGTATTCACAAAAAACAAAAAACCGATAATACGTATTAGTAGAGTGCTACTAATACAATTAGCTATTTATGGCTATATAAAAAACAACAATTGTTCAACCAAAACACAACACGCCTCCCCGGCAGCGGCGCCAAAATGATTGTAGTGTTTTTGTACCCTTTAGGAAAAGAGAGGCAAAGTAGTGGTAAGCGTTAAGTGTCGGTTTAGGAAAACCGAGCACTAATGACCAAACAAGTTCGTTTCCCAAGGAGGCAAGTGCGTTGTGTATTGAATTGATTATGATTTGTGATTATATGATTGCAAAAGAAAGAAATGAGATTAGAAGAGAAAGACGGTTACGAAAACGGATTAAACTACGACGAAAAAGGCGAACACGTAAAACCGTAAATAGTGTCAAAATTAAAATTTTAACCTAAAAATTCCTAAAAATTACTAAAAATCCACAATAATAATCTAAGATTTTACAAAAAATCAAAACTTGCTAAAACCTTTTAATTAATTCAATAATGACTTTTAAATGCTAATTAAAGCCCTAAAAATCACAATTAAATATTAAAAAGCCCTAAACAAAATCTAATAGTTTGTAAACCTCAAAAATGACCTAATTAAGCTAAAAACTATTTTTTAAAAATTTTAAAACCAAATTAAACTATTTTTAAACACTTAAAAACTATTAAAATCTATTAAATCTTAAATTAATTCTAAAAATTAATTGAAAAGTCTTAAAAATATTTGGAAAGTGACAAAACTCCTAATTAAGTGTCCTTAACCTAGGAAAAATGTAAAAACTAAAAAAAATAAAATTTCAATTTTTAATAATAAAATAATATTAAAATATTCAAAAAATAAAAAGTTTGTAAATAAATTCTAAAAAATTACCAAAAATCCTAAATAATGTAACTAGAACAAAAATGCAAATTAAAGTTCCTAAAACCTTTTTATTAATTTTATATTAAATTTTAAAGTTGTTAAAAAACCCTAAAATCAAATAAAATTAAAAATTAGACTTTTTGAAAACTTTTTTGGATGTAAACCTCAAATTACTTAAACAAAGCCTAAAAACTATTTTTCTAAAAATTAAAAACACTTTTGCTATTTTTTATCTATTTAATAATATACGGCTAAACAAAAAATGATAAAAAATAATTAAATAAAGAGAAAAATTAAAACTTAGTGTAGAAAAATCCTAGACCCTATTACTAACCTAGGAAAAATAAGCTAACCCAAATAAGCTTATTAAATAAGCTGAAAAAGCCCAAATAAGCTACGGCTTATTTAACAAAAACCAAAACACAAACACCTTATGTATTAAACTTTGCCAAGTAATACCAGTCAAAGTCCCTAGGGCAACGGTAAGGAGTGTGTGTTGTGAGAGGAGTGGCGCAGGTTCGAGTCCTGGCCACGTCCTTTTTGGTGTTTATTTTTTTTTTCTTTTTAAACTTTTAAAAACACAAACCAGTTACTCTTTGATTACAAAAACACAAACACAAATCCAAAGAGAGCAAGACTAAGCTAATCAGGAACCAAAAATGTGCTCAGTCACTTTTTTATGAACACAAGCAGAATGTTTTCTTCACTTGTGCAATTATAATCAAGAGGGCTTGATTTGATGATTCTTGTGGATGATTTTGATGGACAATGGCACCCTTATACTCTTTGGAGTATAAGGAGTCAAATCAAACAGATAACAAGCAAGTTGCACACAAGTTCAAACCAAAAAATTGCACACTTAAGTTACTGATTAGATTATGCAGGTCTAAGAGCATGTATCTGATTTTCTTGGCACAAAAAAAAAATGAAATTCAACTGCTTAAATCTAGCACAATGATCAATCAAGTGACTTGTAAGCAATCACAAACCCTAAACAGACCTATGACCTAACAGAATATCAAACTAGATGGCACAGATTTCACCAAAGCAATCAGAAAAATGGCATGACAGATTTTTTTACCTTTATACCAATTTTTAACTTGCAAACTTGTTCTAACCCTGTCCAAAATGAAAACCAAACACACCTATAACCTAATAACAACCTACAGAGTGTATCTAAACAGGTTTTAATCCAAAAACTTTTCACCAAGCCCAGTTTAAACCTGAATCCAAACACCCCTTTATATCTGAAAATGAGATTTTTTTCAAAGCAAAACTATTTAAATTCACTCAACACTGATCTAAATAGCTTCTAACATGCCTAGTAACCCCTAATTGAGCAAAATCATACAGCTAAACAATCACTTGAACAAATTCATACAAATCATATAAACCAAACTCTTGAAACTGAAAATGAGGGAGCAAGTTTGTTACCTTGTGGGACCCACATCCAGGTCCCACAGTGACTGCCAAGTTACCTCCAATAGGCTGGGGCCTATACTGGGCCTTGGACAAACAATCAACAGCTTTTCAATCTTTCCTGCTAAGATCAAAGTAGAACAAGCAACTATACAATATTCTGATTTTTCAATCTTTTTGAAAACCTTTTTTTAAAACCTTTCTCCCAAATTTCTAACACGTTTATCTTGTTAGAACACTTGAACAACAACTGATGAATCCTGAAAAAAAAAACAAAACCTTGAATCAAATTTCACCACAAAATCCCAATTTCAGAAAACCTTCAAACAAACTGAATTTTAAAAAGAACTTAGAAAATGAAACTTGGAACACAATCTAAACAACAGAAATGTAAATGAAGATGGCTCTTTCTTCTCATCAACAAACTTTCACCTTTTTCATTCATTAAAAATAGGACTTACAAAGTTGTGAAAAAAGGAGAAAAAAGAACAAAACACATGTCACAAGTCGACATGTGTTTATACTACTCCTAAGAACTAACTAGAAGCTCAAATAAAATAATACAAGAAAATAAATTCCTAAACCCTAATGGATGGAATGCCCAATTCTGCCCTTGGTCTTTTGAATTTTGAAACTGGTCAATGAGCTCTCATGTGATGTTTGTTGATATGCCAGCTTGGAAGTTTGATCATAGACGTCCAAAACGCCTTGGGGACCAAGTAGAAAGATCCAGGACGTTAAACTGGTCGGGTGTAGGAATTGGGGGAAAGTGATGGGTGCAGGGGAGGGTCCCACAAGACACATGGGTGTGTCTTGTGGTGGTTTGTGAGGTGGGTTCGGGTGACAAAAAGGGTAATTAGGGATCTGGAAACACTCAACTCAAACCCCTTTGATTTCAGTCCAATTGATACTGGGGGTGGTTAGGGTTTAAGGGGGATTAAAAGGTGATTAGATCCAAAAAAGGGGTAAAGTTTATTTAAAAAAAAGTGTTTGGGAGCGAAATTAGGAATGGTTGACTGGGGTTGACCAACTTAATTTAAATAAACCGGTTGGGTAATGGGTTGTGGGCTACGGGTTGGGTAGGGTTATGGGTATTTGGGTGGGTCATGTGACGTGTCAAGGTGTAAGTGGTGGTGAGAGTTTGATTGTTTGGCAGTTTAGGTCCCCAAGCTTCTTTCTTTCCTTCACTTTGTAATAAAATGGCACAACTTCATTCCCTTTGATTTTAAGTTTCAGCTTTTGTCATTTTTGGCACATAAACTTTCCATACTTCTAACAAGGACTTCAAGTGTAATTTTGGCATTCTTCAAGGGCTGTTTTTGTAATGTCTTCAAACTTCAAGGATTTTGACTTGTTTGTTGACTTCTTGGAGGACTATTATTGACAATTTAGTTTTGTTGAGGGACTAAATTTGCCAATTCTTCAAAGTTAAGGGTCCTTTTTGTAATTTTGACAAACTTTAAGGACCAAACTTGTAATTATGAAGATACAAGGGTATAAAGTGTCAATTCTTCAAACTTGGAGGACCAATCTTCATAATTCTTCAAATCTTCAAGGGTTTTCTTTGGAAAATTCTTCATTAAGGCTTGGTTCATCGTGCGGCTTCGTTTCCCGTGTTCGTTTTTGATTGATTCTTGTGATCTTTTGTCATTTTCTCAATATCCGTACCTAAAATACACAAGCAACAAACACAAACATATATTTGGGTATTTTGATGATATTTAATGCATTTTAAGCCCATTTTGGACGATGAGACTATGTATAAAAGCAGTCTCATCACCTTGTTGTGCAACATGCCCTCAAAAATCATATGAGAAAAATTGTATTTTTTCCTAGTGGCCATACAAACAAGAACACAGGCGAATGATTGATTGATTTCATTGAAAGTGTACACTTGGGACTAAGACATTGTAGGAGGACATGTATTAAGAACTTCCAGGCTGGGGGAAATTGTTGTTTTAAATACTTGTTTATTTTTCCCTCAATGGGAAAATCATACCCCAAGCCTCTAAGTCCTTCCTTTATCTGCTCAATGGGAAGGGTAGTCACACCATCAGCATCATCAAGTTGTAATGCTTGACGAATAAGTGCTTTAGTGACCCCCCATTTGGTCCCATGAACAGTCCCAGATAATGTAATCACTCCATCAAGTGTTTCAGAACTTGCACGGTTCCAAAACTGCTTGATGTGTGTGATAGGAATGCGTAGAGCATGAGTCAAAGCATACCTTAGGTTGGAAGCCAAGAGATACTCAATCATTCGAGTATATTGGGGATGATGATCAGGATCAGCCTCAAGATAAGCAACCAGATTGTGTTGATCCCTGAATCCCAATGTAGCACCAACAGTTTTAGACAATGGAGCCATGAAAACCGTTGTGAAAAGCTTTAAGATGAAAGATGTGTAGAATTTTGGTTATGGAGAAAGTTAGACAAACAAGCAAGTTACCATGTTTAAATAGAGTGAGCCATATATATAGGTGGTAAGCTAAGTTACTATTGGTTGAAAAAGAGGTAAGTGATTCAAAAAGTAATGATTAAAATCTTAAAAAACAATAACTTATCTATTAGCTTTAAAAGAAATTACCACATCCCATAAAATTACGGCCAGAAAAATCGCATAAGTAACAACTAGGTGGGACCCAGTGTTCTTCAACGGTCAAAATATGAATGTCAGCGGGTAACGGCTATATTTTGTCAGCGTGTAAATTTTACCATGCCAGCGTTTGAAAATGTGCTTGTCAGCGTCTAAACCACTTATGTGTCAACGGCTAAAAATAAAAAGTAATAAAATAAAAAGACCTTATCAAAGAGGTTTACCCTAATGAAGATAACTCTTCCTCTGACACAGACTGAAATTAGCATTCTCTGTCCAATTATACACACTTGCATAAGCAAGATAGACATATCTGTCCTCAAGTGACCCTTGCTAAAGTAAGTCCTTTGGAGTGAAGTTATCTCATATAAACACTTTGTAACTCCCAGGTAAGCCCATTTTTATTTACACCAAGTCTCTCAACCGACCAATCCTAATTATAGGTAAAATAGTATTGGCAACATGCACAATCATATCAACTTTGCATGCTACAGTGTCTCAAGGTTTAGAAATTCCAACAATTCTTCAAAAGAAAAGTCTTCATTATTCCTAACCCCTACTCACTAGTGGACACAATCTAGAATTGTGATAAGAGCACTCTAGAAGTACCCAAAGACCTAAAGGTTTCCTAAAACTCCCCTTAAACTTACACAGTTTGCAAAATAAATGAATATGATAAATATTTATCTCAAGATAGGAATGTAAACATTCCAACCATCATAAATAAATATTCTTCATATCTATGAAGTCCATAAGAAACTTTTTATCCTATTGCATAATGCTCAAAATGCCTGCATGATTTGGAAAAACCACAAAAACTAACATAGGCTGTTAGCGGCTTCTTTCCACTTGTCAGCAGATAAAATGCCTTTGTCAGCGGTTAGAAAATATAGTGGAAAATCTAACACATTTTAAAAGTAATAATAACAGTGCACATCCTGTACATACTATACATTTAATGCAAAAACACATATTTATGGATTGATCATTCCAATACTTGTGACCAAGTACTGGAATCTCCTAACATCAAAAGGTTTAGTTAAAAGATCAGCCACATTATCTTCTGTGTCTACTCCATCTGGATGTATTAAACCTTTTTCAAAACAATCCCTTATAAAATAATGCTTGATTTCAATGTGTTTAGTTTTAGAATGATGCACATGATTTTTAATAATGCAAAGTGTACTGTTATTATCTACAAAAATCTTGGTATGGATAAAATTGTACCCATAATCCAAAAGATAATTTTGAATCCATAGCACTTACCCACAACATGCAGCAGCAGCTACATACTCAGCCTCAGTTGTTGAATTGGCCACCACTGTTTTTTTTCTTGCATTACCAAGAGATAAGTCTGCTCCCAAGAAATTGAAATCCACTAGTTGTGGATTTCCTATCATTGTTGTCTCCTCCATAGTCACTATCTGAATAGCCCACAAGCTCCAATGGAGAATCTTTAGGGTACCATAATTCCAAAGTAGGATAGCACCTAAGATACCTAAAGATCCTTTTGACAGCTTGAAGATGACACTCTTTGGGAGTCACTTGATGACGTGCACATGCACACACAACAAACATGATGTCAGGTCTAGAGGCAGTAAGATACATCAATGAACCAATCATTGGCCTATAATGCCTAACATCAACATCCTTTCCATCTCCAATCTTTCCCCAGGGGTGTTCCCTGTCCATGGGGGTGCTGGCCTGTTTTTCATGTGGGGAAAACCCAAATTTCTTCAAAATCTCATCTATATATTTGTCTTGAGAGATGAAGATACCATTTTCTCTCTGTTGGACTTGAAGACCTAGAAAGAAGTTCATCTCTCCCATTGCACACATTTGAAATTTGTCAGTCATCAGCTTGGAGAAATCATCACTCATCCTTTGGTTAGAAGAACCAAATATGATATCATCAACATAGACTTGTACAAGAAGAAAATCCTTCCCTTCCTGTTTTGTGAACAAAGTTTGATCTATGGTGCCCCTTTTGAAACCATTTTCCACCAAGTATGTGGAAAGAGTACCATACCAAGCTCTAAGGGCCTGATGAAGGCCATACATTGCCTTTTTATCTCTATAAACTTTGTTTGGATGCTTTGAATCTTCAAAAATAGGAGGATGCATAACATATACCTCTTCTTAAATTGTTCCATACAAGAAATCACTCTTGACATCCATCTGGTAGACTCGGAAACCCATGCAAGAAGCATAGGCTAGGAAAATCCTTATTGCTTCAATTCTGGCAACAGGTGCAAAAACCTCTTCATAGTCAATGCCTTTTTCTTGTGTGTAACCTTGAGCAACCAGTCTTGTCTTGTTTCTGATCACAATACCTCTCTCATCTATTTTGTTTCTTAGAACCCATCGTGTTATAATTGGTCTCACATGCGTGGGACAATCTACTAGTTCCCAAACATCCTGGATAGAAAACTGGTGAAGCTCATCCTTCATTGCTTCAACCCATCTTGGTTCTTGTAGAGCATCAAAAATCATCTTGGGCTCATTCTCTGATAGAAAACAGGCAAATAAACATTCTTGAACTAAAGGGGTATCATCCTTTTTGTGAATGTTGGCAATGGATCCTCCTCTAGGATTCTTCTTTCTTCTTGTTTGAATTTGTGAATTGATGGGACCAATGATTTGAGTAGGAGGGTGAACTTTGGACACTTTTGTAAGAATTCCTCCCCCAAACAATGTGTTGTCATGCACTGTAGATTCCAAGGTGCCATGATCCTCACCATCATGATTTCCATACTCACTTGAACTATGAAGCACATTGTCAGTGTTTGGATTGATGACGCTGAAACCTTCATTGGGTATGAAATTTTCACCAAGTTCAAGCATATCTTTATCAGCAGATGAAAGCAAGTTGTCAGCGTTTGGATCAGCCGTGTCAGCGGCTAAACTACTTTTGTCAGCGGAAGAAATACTTTCACCGACTTGCTCTTCTTGTTGCTTTCTATCCACTTCCCTTTCAGTAGATTCCTGAATGAATCTTCACTCCAAATGGGTAAATCCATAAAAGAAAATGTGGGAGTGAAATCATTTGCTTGTGATCCTATCACCTTTGTAGCTTGTGTACCTGTATTATCAACAATAGGTTTTTCCACAGTCTTTGAAGAGATCTCCAAGACAACTGGATTAGTAACAGCCAAGTAATTCATGGATCTAGATAATGGCTCTAAATCAAAAAGCCAATCTGGTCCATTTGTAGGATCACTAGGTTTACCCTCCAAAAAGTCAACATGCATATTTTTAGTTATGACCTTATCTCTCCTGTGGTAAACCCTATACCTTTGCTGTTCATTAAATAACCCACAAAATATCCCTCGTCAACTTTTGAATTACACTTACCTAGGTTGTCACTAGTATTAAGAATCACTACATGACATCCAAAGGGTCTAAGAAAATCTATATTAGGTATTATATTCCAAAAGAGCTCATATGGGGTCTTATTGTGAATTTTGTTGATAAAGTCTCTATTCTGAACATAGCATGCAATATTTACAGCCTCAGCCCAAAAAGCAATGGGTAACTTAGCATCTACTAACATGGTCCTAGCTTCTTCAATAAGAGTTCTATTTCTCCTTTTAGCTACACTATTTTGCTGTGGAGTTCTAGCTATGCTAAACTCCTTAGTAATTCCCTTATCCACGCAGAAGGCATCTAGTATGTCATTTCTAAACTCAACACCATTATCACTTATGAGAATGTTAACTGTAAACCCCGATTTCTTTTCCATTTGATTAATAAAATTAATTAGGGTTTTGGCAGTATCACTCTTTTTTACTAAAAAGAAAGTCCATGTAAACCTAGGATGATCATCAGTGACCACAAAGCAATAAGATTTACCATTTAAACTCTCTATATTAGTAAGTCCAAATAAGTCTATGTGAAGCAAGTGTAGTGGTTTAGAACTAGAATGCACACTCTTAAACTTAAATGAGGACTTGTGATGCTTGCCTTTATGACATGAAACACAATTATGATCATTGTGGAATGCTTTTGAGGGAAATCCTCTCACAAGATCATGCCTCACAAGTCTATTCATGTTCTTAAAGTTAAGGTGCCCTAACCTTCTATGCCATAAGATACTCTCATCTGCTGAAGCTTTAGCATATAGACAGGACAAGTTAATACTCATTTTAATCCCTTGAAGATTGACATTATAAATGTCCTTATGTCTAGGTGTTCTAAATTCAATGAACTTATCAGCAGGTAACACATAGTCCTTACTTAAAACTAAGCATTTTGTATCAGTAAAAAGAACTTTATTTTCATTGTCCCACACTTGTGACACACTAAACAAGTTATAGTCAAGTTCTTTTACCAGAAAAACTTCATCAAACATCAAGTTGTTAGTGATAAGAGTGCCTTTGCCTGATATTGTACCAAATCCTCCTCCAAAGTATACTTTATCACCATCTAGAATAAGAGTAAAGTTTGTCAAGTAGTATTCCTTTCCAGTCATGTGCCTTGAGCATCCACTATCCCAATATCCATGGTCATTAACCTGCTTTGGAATGCCCTGCACATAAAGAAAACAAATCAGTTTTCTTTGGGAACCCAAGCCTTAGTAGACTTGGATCCATTTGGTTGTTCAACAAGAATGGACTTGTTTATTGTAACAACCCCTGTTCATCCCTTTTAACATTAAACAATCAGTTTGTCCCAACATGCTTTTCAATATATTTAAACCTATTGCAAGTCATGGAGACACCATTAAGTTGGATGATGCCTTAGATCCCTTTTCATTAGGTTATAAATACTTATTATTACTGGGTCTAAAATTGGGTCTGGGACAACTGCTAATTGCGGCATTTTCATATCAAACCTAATTCTGTCAGCGACCGGTTTTTCCCTATCAGCAGATGAATTGTTCCTGTCAGTATTTGAATTAGGGTTTGCTACGGGAACCCACTGTTTGTTAGACCAAGTATTGGTCTTTTGGAATGGTCTTTGGCCTTGCGTGTTAGTTGCCTTAGAGAAGTAAGGAGCTGGTCTAGTGGTCTGTGGTTTAGTATGAACATAAGGCTTTGGGTTGACCATGGTTGACTTATTGTCAGCGGTTGGTTTGTATCCACTGACACACCTATAAGCCAAATGTAAGAAGCTCTCACATGAATAACAAGCCTTTCTAGACATAACCTTAGGTCTAGGTTCATAAAATCCAGTCCCATTAACACTAGCTTGACTCTTTGGTGATCTAGGTTTTCTATACATTTCAGCATACTTAACACAAAATTTGCTTTTAGGTTGTGAGCCAAGGTCAACAGGTTTACCAGTAGTAGATTTAGTGATGACAATGGGTTTAGAGTTAGTCTGTTCATCACTAAGAAGTCCTCCTTTAATAAAGAGAGAAGGGTTGGCTCTCTTCCAAAGGTCAAGGTCAGTCACCCTTTGCTTGTATTCCTCAACTGGTGTGAGCACACATGGTGGGGGAGTAAATTCCTCCACTTGGAACTCTGGAATACCATTCCTAGAAAAGTCCTTAGAAACCCCATAGAAGTCACCTGCTGGGGGTGGAACAGCATCATACTCCTTTGCATGCATCCCAATCCCATACATGTCTTTAGGATTTCTCTGTTCACATATAACCTTTTCTAAGGTTTGACTAGCTTTTTCAAACTTTCAATTTTAATTCCTACATTCTCCCTAGCTAAGTGTCCCATTCTATGACAATTAAAACACTCAACTTTGGATTTATCAAATCCAACAGTCTCTTTGCTATTGAAAGTCATCTTCCTTCCAAATCTCTTGTTCTACCTACTGGCTCTTATACTGCTAAGAGCCATATTCCACTTGATATCCATATCCTCAAGATCAATATCACTAATTTGCTGAAAATATTCAAAAGAAATTGATGATCCATTGGGTAAAAAAGCAATATAAGCACAAACGGTATCCAAATCAATTCCTGTTGGCTTAAGATTTGGTGAAGCATAGTTGTATGTGTCAGCGTCTGATGAGCCATTCTAATGAGAAGTTTGTTCGCTGACAAAGCAAGAGTTGTCAGCGTTTGAAGAGTCATGGTGGGAAATAAAAGCCATGCTTCCAGAAGGTGTTTTACTTCCTTGTTTAAGCAGAACATCATTTTCCATGACCTTTAATTGATTGTAGATATCATCAAAGGTCATAGTCTTGTAAGCTTGTGTGGCCAATATTGAATTGTCATGAATTTCCCAACAATCTCCAAGAGCTCCAAGGAAAGCAGCATTAATGTCATCATCTTCAAACTCAGTCTCCATGAATGCCAGCTTGCTAGTAATGTCTTGAAGACGACTTCTCACCTCGCTTAACTTTTCATTAGGTCGAGTTTTAAAGACTGTAAACTCCATTACCAGCTTCTTCTTCCTTTGTTTGAGAGTGTCCTCATTACCACCATAGGTGGTCTCAAGGGCTTCCCAAAGCTCTCTAGCAAATTCATACTTTCTGAATTTGTGTTGGTTTTTGCTTCCAAGAGCCAGTTTGAGAATGCTTAATGCCTTCATGTCAAGCCTTCTATCGGCTATCTCTGCAGCTGAGGTGGCTCTTGCATCTTCAGGTCTAGGAATCAAATCTTCAGGCTTAACATTGGTTGTTCTCCTTTTTTCAACAGAGTCCAAGATCTTTTGAGCCTGGTTGAACTTGTTTCCAAGCTCAACAACTTCCCAAAGAACATAGTTGTCCACTTTGAGGTATTGCTTAAAATTGAACTTCCAGATTTCAAAGTTATCAGGGTCAAGCATGGGGATTTTGAGATTATGATTTGAGGATCCTGAACTTCGGGTTTCTAAGGTTAAGGTTGACATGATGATTTTATGGTTTTTGAAAAATTAGGGTTTTATGCGTTTAGGGTTTTGATGTTCTTTTGATCAAAGTTCCTCAACAAGCTCTGATATCACTTGTTGATCCAAACTTAGATCATTTAGCTTTGTGTTATCGAGATTAAATCAAGTATAACACATAGAGAAACTTTATGTTTATGACAATCTAAGTGTTATGCGGAATTAACACTTAGAAAAAAGAACAAATCAAAACACAATGTAAACCAAACTTTCACTTGTATTGATAATTGATGAAGTACAAAGAAAGTATTAAAAACGTATATCAATACCAAACCCTAAGACCTCCTTTTATAACATAAGGAGTCTCAAAGAATAATCTATCTATCAACTATTTTAGGAAAAGATATATATTAAGAATACAATGTAAAACATATCTTTTCTAAGTATACAAAACGTGTTGATTAAGTAGTTGATAATAACTGGAATTTCCTTTGTCAGCGCTTGAATTTGTCTTGTTAGTGTTCATTCTGTCAGCACCTCATTTACTCTTGTCAGCGTCCAAATTCCTCTTGTCAGCGGCATAGTGACTTGGCTAATTTTATTCCCAACACTGTTAACCCCATTGTTATTAAATCGATTCAAAAAATTTATTATTACTATCAGATTTATCAACAAAAGAGCTAACCTAAGGTTTCTGAACCCCATAAATAGAACAAGACCTCTATGTGAATCCTCCCTCCCCACAATAACAAAAGCATCTTTAACATCAGAGAATTCAGTTTGAGTTAACAAAGAACTTAAAATTGGATGATAAACATCATCCAGTCCCATTAAAAATTTCATAAGTTTCATTAACTGATTATGTTTATTAAGCTCTTCTCTATCATCACAAGAACAAAGAGTCAACTTAGTCAAAATATCAAACTCTCTTCACAAAGAATTTAGTTTATGATAATACTCAGAAACAGACAATCAATTTTGCTTAAAACCATTTATCTTTTGCATAAAATTAAACAAAATAGAAACATCAAGTTTATCATATGTCTCTTTTAACTTAGCCCAAACCTCAGCAACATTTTTAGAATATACTTGACTCAAACAAAAATCTTCAGAAATACTATTTAACAACCAAGACAAAACAACAACATTACACCTATCCCACTAATTAGACAAAGGCATACTATTAGCATAAGTTGCTTTAAGATATGTACCATCAACAAAACCTGTAGAAACTAGAAGGGGGAGGGGGGTTGAATAGTTTCTTGTATTTACTTGTTAAAAGATGGTTTTCAAAAATCCTTTTTCTCAAAAACTTAGACTTGAGGAAATAAGTGAAATCTTCTTATGCACAATATGAACAATGATAGTGAAACTAAACTAATACTAACTAATATATATATATGTACAAAGAATAAAGAATGTAAAGAGTTAAGGGTAAAGAAAGATCAAACCAAACACCAAGGATTTATAGTGGTTCGGCAACGAAGCTCACTCCTCGTTCCTACTCCACTCCTCGAGTACTCCTTACTCGAGAGTTCACTACACAACAAGCTCCTTGTGGTGGAGAAAACCGTACACGTCGCTTAACCAATTTCCGACTCTAAGTTAAAAGTCGAGCCCTAATCGTAGCTAGGACCAATCTACACAACTATACTTAGTACATACACAACTTCCAAATATACACAACTACTTGGATCTTCACAACTATTACACAACAACAAATGTATAAGATTTGATCTTCAAAGGATCTTTGGTGGTGGACTCAACATTTCACAATGATAGTGTTCTTGTCTTTGCACTTGAAGAGGAAGAGATGGATGAGATAGATTCACTTCTAAACAAGTAGTAATCAATCAAATGATCAAGGATTTGAGTGATTTAAGAAGTATGTTTGAATCTTGAAATTTGTGTGCAAAAGAGGTGAATTGAAAATCTGAGAAAGGTCCACTATTTATAGGACAAAGGGCCAACTGCTATATCTGCCCGCGGTTCCTTATCTCAGCCGGCGGTACCTTATCGATAAGGAACCGCCTAGGTGCTAGGGAACCGCCGGACTAGACTCCGCTCCCTTTTTGTCCTTTAGTGGTGGAGGTCTAAACTGATTATAAAAATATCCTGAAAGGATATTCAAAATCAAAAGGGAATATGCCATTTTCAAATTTTCAAATATTTAATTTAATAAAACATTTTATTAAAAAGAAAGTTAAATTATAAACTTGTCACACTTAATAAAAAGTGAGTTTTAAGAAAAGATTAAATCACTTGATCACTTGATTAAGGTTAGTACTTGTTTATTCATACCTTAAGTGAAAAAGGGTAAAATGAAAAATACTTGAACTCAAGAATTCGTTTTTCGTTGTTTTCGTAAATGCTTGTTTTTACATATTTTCGTAATCAAAACTAAGCGAGACTGAAAAATGAAAGTAACGTTTTTAGGCATTATTGCATTAACAATCTCCCCTTTTTTGATTCCGACAATACATAAACTCAATCAGACAAAAACAATGTTTTCGAAGACGAGTTTATTCATTTCTCCCCCTTTGTCGAAGTAAAAAGGTTGCACAAGTCGGTGTTGAAGAGACGGACTTTGCAAAGACTCCCCCTTGGTGCTTACTCCCCCTTGCTTGGGGCACCGAGGAATCGAGATATGGTGACAAGCTACATAGAAGGGTTAGTTGAACAAAAGAAACAACCAACAAGAGATAGCTATAGGTCACACAAAAATATAAAAAAATAAAAAAAAGAGAAGAAAACACAAAGACTAAGATCCAAGTGAAGTCATATAAACTAAAAAGAGTCATACAAAAGACGTGTGAAAGAGGAAACAAGCCACAAGCATAAATCTAATCCTAGTTAATCTAGAATTCTAAGATTTGCTTAAATTAGGTGTCTTGAGGATAAGAAACCAATGCTTATATGAAAGACAAGGTAGTGGCGGAATGTGGTGGTGGTGGCTTGGTGGAGATCTCATAATCAAAGTGAAGAGGAGGTTTGATTAAGAGACTCTTGATGTAGCTCAACTCCTCATAGATGTGTGCTAGCAAGATGTTGATATTGACAACAATGACAATATGTCCCATGGTGCATGACCTTATCATGAGAAGGAGGAAGAACACTAAAGGGTGGTGGTGGAAGAAAAGATGTTCCACAATCAACATTATTGGTAAGAGAGATGTGATTAAGAGTGTTCTTGGGTGAATTTTGATTGAAAGTGTTCTTGGGTGAGTTGGGATTGAAAGCAATTGGGGAAAATGGAGGAGAATCAAGGCTTTCATTAGGAGAGTAAGACATTTTGGGATGTGAATTAAGGTAAAATGCTTATGGTTAAATTGGGAAGGCTCAAGGTATTTTTGGGGTGGTCAAAGGGTTGAAGCAAAGATTCTCAAAAATGTTGGAACAAATTTGGAATTTCAAAAATACCCGAAAAAAGAAGCATTGTACGCGGTTCCTTATTGCTTCCGGCAGTTCCTGATTGATAAGGGACCACGGTTCATATATGGAACCGCCTACAGAGGCTGTGTTTTGGTGGTGAAGGAAGATTTTTCAGCAAATCTTATTTTTCTAGTCTAACTTATCATAGGGATATGCTTAAAAGCAAAGATAGATGATAGGTGTGAAAACACCCATCCTTTTTACTACTTAATTACAATAATAATCGAGCCAAAACGTGTATTTTATGTCATTTATGTCGGAATTATGCGTGGTTTGTGTTTTTGTTGTGATTTAGGACGAAAAGGTGAAAAGTGGAGAAAACACGGGCATTCACGGGCTTTTATCAAAGAAAAAGATGAAAGACGAAGTCAAGAAATCAAGAGTGCAAAAAGAACGGAAGTCCAAGACCAATTCTGAAGATTTATCGAAGAAAAAGTCAAAAGACGGCAGTTTACTAAAAGCCGAATAACTCAAGTCTAATTTATTGAAGAAATTACAAGACGAGTTATTGATCCCGAGACAAAAGTCGAAGAACTTAAAAGATTAAAAGACTAAAGTCGAAGAATTTAGAGATTAAGGACTTAACATGCAATTAAGGAAAGAAGAAAGAAGGGAGGAAGCTTCCTAAGCACCTCCCTAATCTCCCCTATAAATAGATAATTATTGTGTTCATTTCAAGTTGTTGGGTGGATTGACAACCCACCTCTTCCACCATTTTCATACCTTGCACAATTTAATTTCTTGCACTTTAATTTTCCTTGTATCGCACCTTTTAATTCCTTTTAATTCCAAGTAAGTTTTATTGAATCTTTACTTTTCTTGTTTAATCTCTCATCTACCTTTCTTGTTTGTGTTTAATCTTATGTTATGTTCATGTTATTGAGTTCCATAGTTTTGATCAAGTGGGTTTTGATCATTTTGATTATTATTGTTAGTGTTATTGATTTGGTTTGATTGATTATTGTTAGTTGATGTTTATTGGTTGTTTTGGTTTAATCTTTTGGTTGATCTTGATTGATTTTGCTTAAATTCGTGTTCTAGTTCTTTCCCCTGTTCTTCATTCATGCTACTGTTAACATTGCCCAGTAAAAGTTCCGAATGAGTATTTTAAAAGTTCCGAATGAGTGTGTTTTAAATGTTCCGAATCAATGTGTTTAAAAAGTTCCGAATGAGTGTTTTAAAAGTTCCGAATCAATTTCTTTAAATGTTCCGAATGAAGTTCTTTTTAAAATGTTCCGAATCAGTTCCTTCAAATGTTCCGAATGAGCTTATAAATTAATTATTCCGAATCAATTAAGTTCCGAACCAAATTTTCCTTTATTGTTCCGAATCAGTCTTTCTTTAATGTTCCGAATGAAGGTATTTTAAAATGTTCCGAATCAAAAATATTCCGAATCAGTGTTTCTCTTCAATTATTCCGAATCAATTACTTTTTATTCCGGATGAATCATTTAGTTCCGAATGAACCAATTTGTTCCGAATAAAGGAGGTTGTTCCGAATGAAGTAATTTGTTCCGAACGAACCAAATTGTTCCGAATGAAGGAAGTTGTTCCGAATGAACACTTTTTCTTAGTTTTTATAATTTCAATTTTATTTTATTTTTAAATTAATGTTTTTAAGTCTTGAGCTTTATTTTTCCCGCCTTTTTACTTAGTCGCACTTTTAATTTACTTTCCTTAATTTTAAGTTTGTGTTATTTTATTTCTCGTCACGTTTTAATTTCTCGTCATTTATTTTCCGTCAAGTTCTTATCTTTCAAGTATTTCTTTTTACCGTCTTTACTTTATTTTTATTTGCTTCAAGTCTTTATTTTTAATTAGTTTACAACACCCAGCAATTCTCTTTTCCACCAAGAACAACTGAGTCGCACTTTGAACCGTGATCAATTCGAGAAGATACCGAGAAACGAACTTTTCAACCTAGCAAAATCCACATTAAAATGGCGCCGCTGCCGGCTCTTTTCGTGAAGATTAACGGTTTTTTGTGAGAGACACGTTGGATTTTAGGATCCGTTCACTCGTGAACGTTATTTTTCGAGTCAAATTTTTTTTCAAAAATCCAAAAACATTTGAAAAATCATTAAAAGCATTTCTTTTTCAAAGTTTTGCACCAAAAATATTCTTCTTGCTTCTCTATCTTTCTTTATGGATTCTTATGTCCATTGCGTCGGGTGTGGGAAACAATTACCTGGGAACGACTCATGTCAATGGTGTTCATGCGAGCGATGCGGAAGAGATCTTCCTCCTATTTCAATCGATTCACAAATAGGATTTTGCCCATCGTGTAATTCGATTAATTCATCCTTTACTTCTAATGAACTTACTCCTCCATCTTGCATGTATTGTGGAAGCGATTCTCATTGGCATGTTTCGTGTCCGGATCGATACCCGTCTTATGACGAGCAAGAACCGGATTACATTCATGCCAATGGTAATAGCTATCCACAAGACGCACCTAGTCTTTCTCCTCACCCGTTTTGCAACAACTGTGGGGGCCCTCACGATACTTCTTATTGTCAGCCACTGAATTATTATGAGCCACATCCGTGCTATAATTCAGGTTTTCAAAATTTTCAGCCCCCACATCACACCCTCAATAATCAATCCTCTCAGAGAATTCGTCTTGCCCAACAACTCACTACTTTGAATGACGAAACACACTCCATCATTATGCAACTTCAAGAAGCCGTTGTTCTAATAAAAGAAGCATGAGAGGAGGAAAAGCGACCGCAACAAGAGCAAGTATCTAATCTTAGTGATTCTACCCCTCCTCTTGTGCATCCTTACTACTATTTCGATGATGATGATGACGATGTTGTATGCACTTTCAACCCATCTTCTGAAGTTGCTGCTCCTACTCTCGATGTTCCTACTGCATCTCCTACTGCATCTAAGGATCTTGATTCATTGAATGAGCTTATTGATGTTGGTCTCGACAAATTATTGGATGATGAGGTTTGTGACTTACCAACTATGGAGCTTGAGGACGACGTTGCTCTTACGGAAGAGGTCGATCCTAGTGATGACGATTTTTCTCCACGCTATGAGAATTTCACTTTTGAAATTTCTCAATCTCCACCGGGAGATGCAGGCGATGACGATTTATTCTCTCTGGCTTACGAGAAGTTCACCGATGAACTTGCTCTTGAAGATGAGGTGGAAGAGGTGACTCTCCGCGACAGATTACGGAAAATGCATCTTCTTATTGCCCAAATCGAAGAGTTGACTTCTCCTCCTCTTTCTGAGTCTTTACCTCCATCTATTCCTCCCGTTGAAGATAATGACCCATTGCTAGAAGAAATCGACATTCACTCCATACCTCCAGGTATTGATGATGATGACACGGAGGGGGATATTATTCTTGATAATTTGCTAAAGGAAGGTATTGACCCAAGTCCCCCTCCCGAGCACCTTTCATCCTCCCCTTTAGCCACTATTACGGAGGATGAGTGCTTTGACCCGGGAGGTGACATGCACTATTTCATGATTGATAACATTACGGCTTTGCCGAGTGCTCAGCATCCATTGTCTTTGGGGGATGACAATGTGCTTACTTTACCCACCCCACCTCCCGTGGATCTTGATTTCACATACTTTTCGTATGTTGAAAGAACCTTTCTCCCATTCAAGACATATCCCCCCGCCTCTCCTTTATTGATGTCCTCCGGGAACGAGGACAAGGTCTTTGATCTCGGTATTACATTCAAGGCTTCCCCATGGACCATTTAATTCGGGGACGAGTCAGGCTCGTGACTCGGTTAATATAAACAAGCGCTTTTCGGGAGGCAACCTGATTATCTATCTTTACTTGTTTTCACCATAAGTGTAGGGGGGAGCCCCGTGGTGTTTCTTGTTTTCTTTCTTATCATGTGCATGGATTAGAGCTTCAAAGACACACTCTTGATGACTTTTGACGAACCGTGATTCCGTGTTCCCTTTTTCCCGGTTCTATCCTAAACTCTTTTCGATTCACTATTTTATATTTTCCAATATTAAAATAGGAATCTCTTTAGTTGTCTCTTCCTTAGCGCGATTTAAACAACGTGCACAATGTCCTAAGTGTAGGGGAGTTTACTCCCACATGCTTAAACATTGAGGACAATGTTTATATTAAGTGTAGGGGGGACTTCTATCGAAGTTAAGTGGTCTTTTCCTTGTAGCTGTCCTCATTTTAACCGGAAAATCAGTTTTTCGACATTTTTCAAAATTTTTGATCTATTTTGGCCTATTAGTTTTACCTTTGTATTGTTATTTTCTTTCTTTGTTAGAATAAAATTTTAATAAAGTGGTTTTAATTTTCAAACGTTGTGAATCTTTTGACTCAACCCGAGTTTACTTATCTAAGTTTACTCTAGCTAGTATCCTTAACGTGTTTAAGTCAAGTTTTGCTAGGCTTTTATGTAGCGAGCTATAAAACGCGAAAGTCTTAACTCTCACGGGTTAAGAACAAGAACTTTTCGCAAGTTCCTATAATTGATCCTAGAGAGTTGTTTATCAAGGGAACTTTAAAATGCGATTTCTAAACTTGAAAAAGTCTAAGAGTTTGCAAGATCCTATAGATGACTCGAAAACCCAAAACATTGATTTAATAGGCTAAGCATCCACGAGTCTCATTCCTTGAGATTTTAAAAATTATGGAGAACGAGAGATGAGAGAGTCAATTATAAGTTTGGTATTCTTTCGTGAATTTATGTGAGTTAATTATAAGCCTATTCTCCCATCGCTTGCTAATAAATTTATCTGCAATAAATAAGGTTGTACGATTTGAAAAGTTACTTAGCTTCTAGCCCAAGATCGTTTAAAAGTTGCTCGGTATGGATTAGAGTTCATAGCCAAGGCATAACTTATTGAAGCGGGATGCGAAGATTGGCGAGTCCAAAAAGGTCCTAACAAGGCATGGGGACTACATTCTGTTGCTAAAGATCCAAAAGTGATGTGAAGAATCATTTATCAAAGATCAATATGAAGGATCGAGAAACACGACGAAAAGCGAAGTACTCCCCAAAAGATCATGGAGAAGTCTATCCAAAAAGGCCCTAACAAGGTATGAGGATAAATAGATCCAAGTCCTAAAAGGAAGCGGATCGTTGTATATCAAAGTCCAAAATAAAGATTGGAGAAAAATGAAGAAGTCGTGGTCCATATATGAAGAATCTCTCAAAATTTCAAGTGAAGAAATTCCTATCATGAAGAGAAGACCATTATTTCATGAACGTCTCTCAAGGGGAAGTATGAAGTCGCTGCCAAATATCGGTCCGAGAAAGGTCTCAAATCGTGAAGCGAGTTATGCCAAGATATGAACTTTATGAGGTCCCGAGAAGCAGTTTTAAAAGATTTTGTCCTTTAGCTAACTATTGATTAAATCGTCCCACTTTATTTTCAGCCTAAATAACTATCAAAATAAGTCAACAATGCATCCTCGTGATCATTCAAGACAACAATAAAAAATAAGAGATACACCTAGGAATAAGGGAGTCTAAGTAAATAATTGGCCCACATGAGTTCGTGTTAGTTTGCTAACTTACAATAACAATGATCTCGTTTTTAAGCTTGGTTTAGAGAAAGTGAAAACTTGAGGATGATGATTATTCATGACATTTCCAAAACCTGAAGGTATGTTTTTGATTTATTTCTTACTTTGAATGTTTATAATTTTCTATCTCTTTAATAAAGGCCAACGTGGATTGATTATGATGAAAAATGCAAACGTGCTTTGTAACTAATGCATTACATGAGGACATTGCAATGGTCAAGTGTAGGGGATTTGATAGGTGTGAAAACACCCATCCTTTTTACCACTTAATTACAATAATAACCAAGCCAAAACGTGTATTTTATGTCATTTATGTCGGAATTATGCGTGGTTTGTGTTTTTGTTGTGATTTAGGACGAAAAGGTGAAAAGTGGAGAAAACACGGGCATTCACGGGCTTTTATCAAAGAAAAAGACGAAAGACGAAGTCAAGAAATCAAGAGTGCAAAAAGAACGGAAGTCCAAAACCAATTCTGAAGATTTATCGAAGAAAAAGTCAAAAGACGGCAGTTTACTTAAAGCCGAATAACTCAAGTCTAATTTATTGAAGAAATTACAAGACGAGTTATTGATCCCGAGACAAAAGTCGAAGAACTTAAAAGATTAAAAGACTAAAGTCGAAGAATTTGGAGATTAAGGACTTAACATGCAATTAAGGAAAGAAGAAAGAACGGAGGAAGCTTCCTAAGCACCTTCCTAATCTCCCCTATAAATAGATAATTATTGTGTTCATTTCAAGTTGTTGGGTGGATTGACAACCCACCTCTTCCACCATTTTCATACCTTGCACAATTTAATTTCTTGCACTTTAATTTTCCTTGTATCGCACCTTTTAATTCCTTTTAGTTCCAAGTAAGTTTTATTGAATCTTTACTTTTCTTGTTTAATCTCTCATCTACCTTTCTTGTTTGTATTTAATCTTATGTTATGTTCATGTTATTGAGTTCCATAGTTTTGATCAGGTGGGTTTTGATCATTTTGATTATTATTGTTAGTGTTATTGATTTAGTTTGATTGATTATTCTTAGTTGATGTTTATTGGTTGTTTTGGTTTAATCTTTTGGTTGATCTTGATTGATTTTGCTTAAATTCGTGTTCTAGTTCTTTCCCCTGTTCTTCGTTCTTGCTACTGTTAACATTGCCCAGTAAAAGTTCCGAATGAGTTTTTTAAAAGTTCCGAATGAGTGTGTTTTAAATGTTCCGAATCAATGTGTTTAAAAAGTTCCGAATGAGTGTTTTAAAAGTTCTGAATCAATTTCTTTAAATGTTCCGAATGAAGTTCTTTTTAAAATGTTCCGAATCAGTTCCTTCAAATGTTCCGAATGAGCTGATAATTTAATTATTCCGAATCAATTAAGTTCCGAACCAAATTTTCCTTTATTGTTCCGAATCAGTCTTTCTTTAATGTTCCGAATGAAGGTATTTTAAAATGTTCCGAATCAAAAATATTCCGAATCAGTGTTTCTCTTCAATTATTCCGAATCAAATTATTTTTATTCCGGATGAATCATTTAGTTCCGAATGAACCAATTTGTTCCGAATAAAGGAGGTTGTTCCGAATGAAGTAATTTGTTCCGAACGAACCAAATTGTTCCGAATGAAGGAAGTTGTTCCGAATGAACACTTTTTCTTAGTTTTTATAATTTCAGTTTTAGTTTATTTTTAAATTAATGTTTTTAAGTCTTGAGCTTTATTTTTCCCGCCTTTTTACTTAGTCGCACTTTTAATTTACTTTCCTTAATTTTAAGTTTGTGTTATTTTATTTCTCGTCACGTTTTAATTTCTCGTCATTTATTTTCCGTCAAGTTCTTATCTTTCAAGTATTTTTTTTACCGTCTTTACTTTATTTTTATTTGTTTCAAGTCTTTATTTTTAATTAGTTTACGACACCCAACAATTCTCTTTTCCACCAAGAACAACTGAGTCGCACATTGAACCGTGATCAATTCGAGAAGATACCGAGAAACAAACTTTTCAACCTAGCAAAATCCACATTAATAGACAAAGAAAACACATACTAACTCACCAAATAGGGATTTGACCAAAATACATGCATTTTTAAAAATCGATGTAGGAGGTGTGTAAGACAAGACCTTAAGTCATGACACAATGATCCTCCATGATTCTATCTTGTTCTTGCTATGTTTGAGAGAATCGTACATATGAATTATGTAAGCTCGAAATTAATAGCAAGAATCTATGAAAAACGTTTTTAGATTGAATTAACAATGTCAAAACATTTCTTGACCATTTTCGAAAGAGACTTTTAGGATTTTGAAAAGGAGAAGAGAAGATTTTCAAGAAGAGTTTAGGAGACTCAATGACTCAAAGTGATAAAAGACTCAAAAGAAAGTAAGAGACTCAATAAAAGGAAAGCAATTAAGGAATATGTTCCATTAATCCTAGACCTAGACGCAAGTAATTAAAAGGTTCCCTCTTAATTGGCTTAGTGAAGATGTCGGCTAAGTTATCCTCAGAGGGTACCTTCTCAATTAAAATGTTCCCATTTTGAACATTATCCCTAAGAAAGTGGTGACGAAATTCTATGTGCTTGGTTCGTGAATGTTGCACGGGATTCTTGCTAAGGTCTATAGCACCTTTATTGTCACACATGATGGGAACATCATCAAGACAAATCCCATAATCAACAAGCGCTTGCTTCATCCATAGAGCTTGTTGGCATGCTTTTCCGGCACTCACATACTCGGCTTCCGTGGTGGATATCGCAAGAGCGGTTTGTTTCTTGGAGAACCAAGAAGTTAAACAACAACCCATGAAGGTACAAACTCCACTATTGCTTTTCCGGTCCACATAGACTCCCGCATGATACGATTCCGCGTAGACAATGGTTTCTACGCCGGTCCCTTTAGGATACCATAATCCTAAGTGTATAGTGCCATTAATGTATCGGAAGATACGCTTAACCGCTTCAAGGTGAGATGTTTTGGGAGCCTATTGGAAGCGAGCACAAAGGCAAACACTAAACATGATATCCGGTCGACTTGCCGTTAGGTATAACAAACTACCAATCATACCTCTATATTTGGTGTTGTCTACCGACTCACAATCATCATCTACGGTGAGTTTAGTATCAGAGGTCATTGGGGTCTTCATTGGTCTAGATTCTTCTAATCCAAATTTCTTTAACATACTTAGATTGACTAAAGAAAATACCATCGTCCATTTGTTTAATTTGGAGTCCTAAAAAAAGTTAAGTTCTCCCATCATACTTATTTCAAACTCATCATGCATGATTTTGGCAAAGTCATCACACAATTCTTGACAAGTTGAGCCATATATAATGTCATCAACATATATTTGCACGATTATGAGGTGAGAACCTTTCTTCTTTGTAAAGAGAGTGTTGTCTACCATTCCCATGGTATACTCATGTTTAACAAGAAATGCTTTAAGTCTATCATACCAAGCTTTGGGTGCTTGTTTAAGACCATAAAGTACCTTCATAAGCTTGTAAACATGATCCGGTTTCTCAAAATCAGTGAAGCCGGGAGGTTGAGCCACATATACCTCCTCATTGATCAAACCGTTAAGAAACGCACTCTTTACATCCATTTGTTGAAGCTTAATATCTAAGGCACAAGCGGAGGCTAAAAGGATTCTAATGGATTCTAAACTTGCTACCGGTGCATATGACTCGTCATAATCAATCCCTTCTTGTTGATTATAGCCTTGTGCTACAAGTCTAGCTTTGTTACGAGACACAACACCATTCTCATCTAGCTTATTCCTATATACCCATTTGGTTCCTATAATGGTAGAACTTCTAGGTGGAGGAACAAGTTCCCAAACATCATTAGCAACGAATTGATTCAATTCTTCTTGCATCGCAATGACCCAACTCTCATCCGTCAAAGTTTCTTTAACATTCTTTGGTTCAATCATGGAGACGAAACAAAAGAAGTTGATTTGGTTTTGGACTTGAGATCTTAGTGTCCTTTGATTTAAGTCACCAATGATATTATTGAGAGTATGATCCTTAGACTCCTTAATGTTTACTTCCTTTTCAACACTAAGGTCTTCAACTCCTATTTTTCTAACCTCTTTGGCTTTAACTACTTCTACTTCATCCAAGTCATCATCAACCAATGGTGGTGTCTTGGTTAAAGGAGGGGTTTCATCAAAAGTCACGTTAAGTGATTCTTCAATTACGCTCAAGGTTCTATTGAGGACTATGTAGGCTTTGCTAGTTTGGGAATAACCTAAAAAGATACCTTCGTAAGACTTTGGGTCGAACTTGGTAAGGTAGTCTTTGGTGTTGAGGATAAAGCACTTGCTTCTAAACACCCTAAAGTATTCCAATGAGGGTTTCTTACCTTTAAGAATCTCATAGGGGGTCTTTCCTAGGAAAGGCCGAATAAGAATTAGGTTGAGAATATAAGTCGATGTGTCCATGGCATTGCACCAAAACTTTTGAGGCAAAGATTGCTCGTTTAACATCGTCCTACTCATCTCTTGGATGGTACTATTCTTCCTTTCAACTACCCCATTTGATTGTGGAGTGCGAGGAGCCTAGAAGTTATGGGTAATACCATGAACTTCACAAAAGGCACCAAATTGCACTTCATTATCAAATTCCCTACCATGATCCGTCCAAATAGAGACAATTGGACATCCTAGTTGATTTTGAATTCTTTGACTAAATATTTTGAAATGATCGAAAGCTTCATTCTTAGATGCCAAAAATCTAGTCCAAGTGAATCTAGAGTAGTCATCAACTATAACTAGGGTATAATGGTTACCTCCATAACTCCGTATGGAGGTAGGTCCAAAGAGATCCATATGTAGGAGTTCTAAGCACCGAGAGGTTGAAACCAAATTCTTGGCTTTGTGACTTGAGTGAACTTGCTTTCCAACTTTGCAAGCATCACAAAAGTGACAATCAAACTTCATCTTGGGGAGGTGTCTTACCAACTCCTTAGAGACTAAAGATTGAATTAGACGCATATTAGCGTGACCTAATCTTTTATGCTAAAGAGTAGAACTATCATCTATAGTCGCAAGACATATGTTGTCTTTTGACTTCTTATTTACCTTCATGACATAAAGCCCATGCTTTCTAACACCTTTTCCAATGACCTTTCCATCTTTTACGATTTCACTATCATTTTCGGAAAAGATGACCTTACACTTATTATCACAAATTTGACCTATGCTTAAAAGGTTAAACCCTAAATTATCTACGTGCTCAACATTTTCAATAGTCACGGAGTCAAGAGAAACCGTACCTTTGCCAATGATATTGCCACGTAGACTACTAGCGAATGTGACGTTTCCTCTATCATATGCTTTGTAGCGCGAGAATAAACTTCGATTACCCGTCATGTGTTTAGAACAACCACTATCCTTAATCCATTCATCGGGCTCCAAATCAATTCCCAAGCATATCTAGGTAACAACACACACGATCAAACATTTGGTCCCCAATATTTCATGGGTCCATAATTTTTAGTTCCAAACATCCCTTGCATTTGGTTGGGATGCATGAATGGAGGAGGGGTTCCCCATGGGGAACAAAAGGGAGGAGGATAATAATTCATATAACCATTTTGTTGTTCATTATTTCTCCTAGGTGTATTTGATCTTGGTTTAGAGTTGTGGTCATTCCTTCTAGGTGTTGGAGTTTTACTTCTAGGTCGTGAATTGTTTTGACTATCTCTTCTAGGTGTCGTCGTTCTACTTCTAGGCCTAGACTCATTTCGTACTCTTGGTGGAGTAGAAGATGGTCTTGATAAACTTCTATTTCCCATTAGAGGTTTACTCAAAGTCTTATAGAACTTATCAACGGCATTGTCGTCAAGTATGGGTAATTTCACTTTGTTAACAATAAGATGCTTAGGATGTTCACTTAAATTTGACTTTTCAGAAAGTTCAAGATTTTCATCAAAAACACTTTCTGGCTGCAGTTCCTTATCTATGGCGGAGGTTCCATAGCGATAAGGGACCGCCCCATACAATCTGGGACCGCGTACAGCAGATGTTTTTTCGGAAAATCTGACTTGTTTAGGTTCACTGGTTGATGCTTCATTTGAGTTAAAACCTACACCAAGTCTTTCATTAGAATGGATTTGGTTGTTTAACATATCATCAAGAGCACTAGTACCTTTCATGAACTTTTCCAGTTTAATTGAGGTTCTCTTGAGATCTACATTCTCTAACCTAAGTTTCTTACAACTTAAGCAACCTATATCAACTTCTTTATTTTTCTCAATCTTGGCTAATTTTTCCCTAAGTTCATTAATCTCATTTTCAAGGTTAGTTTTAGTTGATTTTAAGGTCTTGTTCTTTTCTATGAATTTAAGGCTAAGTTTGTGTAAATTATCATATTGGCCTACTAATTCAGTATCATCTAAGCTGGAGCTATCATTGCTATAATATTCGGTTTCAGAATGTACCTCTTTAGAAGTGTGAGCCATGAGACATTTCTCCTCTTTGGGGTTGTCATCAACATCTTCACCGCTATCGCTCCAAGAACCACTAACGAATGCCGTGTGATTCTTATCGCGTGAAGGCTTTGGACACTCACTAATGAAATGATTTGGATCACCACATCTAAAGCAATTCCTATCACCCTTTTCGTTCTTGGCAAACCTATTCTTTAAGAATGGTTTCTTGTCATTGTTGGGTTGCCTCACGTGTTGACCTCGTCTTTTGAAGAACCTCTTGAAATCTCTCACCGCCAATGCATACTCCTCGTCATCACTATCCGAGGAACTATCATGATTGCTTTGTGCCTTCTTGACTTTGAGTGCAAGATACTTCCTTTCACTCTTGGTTTTCACCAACTCTGAGTCCTTCAAAATTATCATCTCATGAACCGTCAAGTTGCCTATGAGTTCATCGAGTGATAGAGTTGAGAGATCTTTTGATTTTTCGATTGCCGTGACTTTTGCTCTACACTTCGGATGTAAGGACCTTAGAAACTTCCTAACATTGTTCTTGCTAGAAAAACCTTCAGCAAGTGCTTTTAGACTAGTAATAATAGTGTTAAATCTAGAAAAAGCACTATCAATAGCTTCATCTTCTAAGATGACAAATTGTTCATATTGTTGGACAAGAAGATCGATTTTGCTTTCTTTGACTTGGCTATTACCTTGGTGGGTTACTAAAAGAGTGTTCCAAATATCTTTAGCGGTTTCACACATAAAAATCCTTTCATACTCTTTCTTAGGCAAAGCATTATAAATCACCATTTTAGCCTCATTATTTTTCGAAGGTTTCTTTTTAGTATCATCATTAGCTTTGTCAAAAGTGACCAATTCCTTTGTTTTAGAAACTTCATTAAATTGATAAGGTAAAAAATCACCATTGGTAATAACATGTCAAAGATCTAAATCTTTTGATTTCACATAAGTTTCAAATCTATTTTTCCAATAAATAAAACTATTGCTTTCAAAAAGTGGTGGTCTTTGCATAGATTTCCCTTCTAGGTAGTTGTTGGAATCCATAGATCGATTCAAGTTTTAAAATACAATATACTTTAAAAATACTTGAGCAACCCGCTCTGATACCAATTGTAGAAACTAGAAGGGGGGGGGGAGGTTGAATAGTTTCTTGTATTTACTTGTTAAATGATGGTTTTCAAGAACCCTTTTTCTCAAAAACTTAGACTTGAGGAAATAAGTGAAATCTTCTTATGCACAATATGAACAATGATAGTGAAACTAAACTAATACTAACTAATATATATATGCAAAAAGAATAAAGAATGTAAAGAGTTAAGGGTAAAGAAAGATCAAACCAAACACCAAGGATTTATAGTGGTTCGGCAACAAAGCTCACTCCTCGTTCCTACTCCACTCCTCGAGTACTCCTTACTCGAGAGTTCATTACCCAACAAGCTCCTTGTGGTGGAGAAAACCGTACACGTCGCTTAACCAATTTCTGACTCTAAGCTAAAAGTCGAGCCCTAATCGTAGCTAGGACCAATCTACACAACTATACTTAGTACATACACAACTTCCAAATAGACACAACTACTTGGATCTTCACAACTATTACACAACAACAAATGTATAAGATTGGAACTTCAAAGGATCTTTGGTGGTGGACTCAACACTTCACAATGATAGTGTTCTTCTCTTTGCACTTGAAGAGGAAGAGATGGATGAGATAGATTCACTTCTAAACAAGTAGTAATCAATCAAATGATCAAGGATTTGCGTGATTTAAGAAGTATGTTTGAATCTGGAAATTTGTTTGCAAACGAGGTGAATTGAAAATCTGAGAAAGGTCCACTATTTATAGGACAAAGGGCCAACGGCTATATCTACCCGCGGTTCCTTATCTCAGCCGGCGGTACCTTATCGATAAAGAACCGCCTAGGTGCTAGGGAACCGCCGGACTAGACTCCGCTCCCTTTTTTTCCTTTAGGGGTGGAGGTCTAAACTGATTATAAAAATATCCTGAAAGGATATTCCAAATCAAAAGGGAATATGCCATTTTCAAATTTTCAAATATTTAATTTAATAAAAAATTTTCTTAAAAATAAAGTTTAATTAAAAACTTGTCACACTTAATAAAAAGTGAGTTTTAAGAAAAGATTAAATCACTTGATCACTTGATTAAGGTTAGTACTTGTTTATTCATACCTTAAGTGAAAAAGGGTAAAATAAAAAATAATTGAACTCAAAAATTCGTTTTTCGTTGTTTTCGTAAATGCTTGTTTTTACATATTTTCGTAATCAAAACTAAGCGAGACCGAAAAATGCAAGTAACGTTTTTAGGCATTATTGCATTAACAAAACCCATCTTGTTTCTAGCTTGCAAAGAAATTTTCATAGTAGTAGCGCAAACTCTATAATTTTCAGAACCTGTAATTTTTATCCTAATCAAAGAAGCACTATTATTATCATTAGACTGAAGTTGCAAAGGATTACCAACATCTAAACCATTAATCACATTAATATTAATATTATCACCACTACCACTAGCACCTACCATGATTAAAACACACAAACAAAACGCTAAACCCAAGATCAAGCCAAAAGATAGCTCTCAAGCTTCCAAACCACTTATAGTGGTAGCCTGGTAGGTCTAGAGCTGGGACTTGAAATGGGTTCATAAACATAAGAAAACCAAAGATAACAACAAACAGAATACCAAATCAAATAAATAATCAACCAATGACACCAAGAACAAAGAAAAGAAACAAGAAATCAACTAGTACATAAACAATGAGTTAAGATCCCTTTATCACTCCACAAAACCAACAATCGACCAATCAGATCAAATCCCTTCGACTCCTAAACCCTTTAAACAAAAAATAAAAAATAAAAAGTGTGAGAGGTGTTACAGAGCACAAAATAGCTTTCAAAAAGTTGATCAAGAAGATCAATAAAACTAAAACCATGCCAAACCAAAACAACAGCGGATACCTAAAAAACAACTTACACCGTTAGATAAACGATAAACCAAACTTACCAATGAAAACCCCTAATTTATCGTTTTAGGGTCTTTCAAGAACTAATAGAAATTAAACAAATTCCTAATGTTAATAAACAATTAACACTATCAAGAACATACCCTAAGTTGAAAAACTGAAAACCCACAAAAATTTTTGAAAACCCTAATTTTTGAAAAATCAAATTAACACGTAGAACTATTAGATCCAGCTAATTAATTCATGATTAAAACTAATTAAAAAGTTTTTAACCCAAGAATAGAGCCAAGAAATTCAAAATCTTTCAAAATCACATACTCAACTCCTCATACAATTATGTATCAAGTGTGTTAAAACAACATTTATTTGAAGGGGGGCTTGTGATGATCATGTAGATAAACGGACTTGCATTTTACACCCAAAACCTTTGTTAAAATTTTATTAAATCAATTGATAAAAAAAATATCGATTGGGTTATATTTTTAAACGGGGGAAAAATGTGATTTAATATGAGATTAAGTCTATCACAACGGTGTTTAATACAATGGTTTGACTTAACGTGTTAGCTCATCCCAACATAGACCAAATGTTTCCGAATATCGAGGCATATCTTAAGGGGGAGCAACTGGATTTGTATTTCAAAATGGATTTTGTAGAAACTAGAGGGGGGGGGGGGGGTTGAATAGTTTCTTATCGGTTTATCTCCTAATTAAAATTCCTTTCAATTAGGTGAGTGCACAAAACTATCTTTTACTTCAAAGCTAGTTGCACAACGATTAGGTTCAATTCTAATGCATTAACAATGTATAATAAGTGTAGTGATAATGAATGTAAGTAAAGAGTAAGGAAAGAAACAACCTAGTAGGAAGACACCAAGATTTATAGTGGTTCGGCAACGAGGCTCTATCCTCGTTCCTACTCCACTCCTCGAGTACACCTTACTCGAGATTTCCACTATATCTACAAGCTCCCTTCTTGGCGGAGAAAACCTTACAACGTCGCTTACATTATTTTCCAAATCTAAGCTAAATGTCGAGACCTAATCTTAGCTAGGACCAATCTACACAACGTCGCACTTCACTCTTTTACGACACAAGGCTAGATGTCGAGTTCTAATCTAAAGGTAGAACCAATCTTAACAACGTTTGCTACTTCACCATTTTCCGACACAAGGCTAGATGTCGAGTTCTAATCTAAAGGTAGAACCAATCTTCACAACGTTGCATACTTCACCAATTTTCGACACAAGGCTAGATGTCGAGTTCTAATCCAAATCTAGAACCAATCTTCACGTGTGACAATCTGACATTTTCAGGTAGTAAATTGTTTTCTCGTATATCATTTTGAAACTTATTTTTATGTTGGTTTGTGAACTCACAATTTACGTGTTGAAATTAGGGCTTACGTGCATAATTTAACGTCCTTTACGACTAAACCGGAAACCCTAGGTTTACGTATTTACGTTTTTGAACTCCATTTCTTATGAGACAATTTTTATTAGATTCGTTTTGTGCCGTTGATTCATAATTTATAAAAATGTTTTTCGTAAAACGACCCGAGGGCACACAAATCGAGGAAACTATAATCGAGGAGTACCCGTAAATTAGTGGGGATGAGACAAGTTTACACTTGCCTCACCCCACTATGGGCGGCCAAAGCTTAACCAACACATCAAAGATGTGTCAAGTTTATATAAAAACTAAGGACACTTGTCCTTAGTTTCTAACCAAAACCACCAAACACTTAAAACAACTAACTCAAACCATTTCTCTCATTTTGATACATGCAAATAACTCAAAACCTCTCTCTACTCCCTCCCTTTTCCGTCTATACTCCACCACCAAACACTCCATTCATCACAAATTTCTACCATGAATCTTGTGTATAACTTGCATAAGATGGAAACCCATTGAAGACTTGTTGATTTGAGGTGATCCTAACATCCAAAAAAAAAATTCAAAGGAGTCTAGGGCTGATTTTTCTCAAGGTGTTTCATATATTTGGTGATCTTGAAGGTGGTCTTGATATTCCATAAGATTGGTTACCAAAAACCAAGTCTTGTTCTTAACCTTTCACTATATTGGTTGGTAACAAAATCATTTCTTCTATCATTTTATTATTTTGTAAATGTAATCTTGTATTTTCTTTATGAATGTATATGTATATTATGATAAATTATGATCAAAGTATGTGGGGATTTTGTGTTAATAGATTTGGTTAAAAAGATTAAAATCAACAAGTAAAGATGTTAAAATCTTGATTAAATTTATAGGCTGTATAAAACAGTGAGTAACCATATGATCACTTGGTAAAATGGATTAGATTATTAAATATACAGTTAGATATATAATTTTTACATATGTGGAGAGTTTGCCACTTAATGGAATCATTAAAATGAGCAAGATATGATCAAAATACTATTGAGGTACAAATCTGTATAGTCTGTTTTGGACGAATTATTAGGAATACTTAGAGGATGATTGAGCAGTATCTATAAGGAGCTATTTGTAGCACATATTATGTAGTTTGTTCTGCTCAAATTTGAGCTTCTATCTCCTTGTAGAACTCAAGATATGGCAAAAATGGTGGAAGTGACTTTGATAATCAGATTTGTAAATAAAAGTATATAATATAAAATGAGCACTCAAGTATTATTATTATAAAATAAATACATAAAACCCACTAACTAATAATAAGTATTATAAAATGAGTATATACTATGATAAATAAACTTGGCAATTTATAAAAGTACAAACTCAAATGTTTTCTAAAGTTATAAAACTATATATAAATTTTACGTCTTTTCGGTTAAAACCGAAAGATTAACGTTTTCGCCAAATAAAACATAGACGCTTGGACCTGTCTAATGTAATATTTTTATAACTCATATACTGATATTTAAGTACATTTGACAAGTAAAAACCGATAAAACCCGAGATTTATAACTTATGGACCTTAACGGGCCAAAGTAACCTTATTGGACCATTAGCTCAACTAGTTTGGCTAAACACTAATGGACTTACTCATGGGCTTAACCCACTTGGGCCCAACATATGAGTATAGGCCTGGTTTTAAAAGTATAAATGGACTAATTTAATGTATTGGGCTTTTAATGGGCTTATTGGGTCTTAATATGTAACAAGTTAAAACTAGTGTAACTAGCCTAAAAATTTACTAACACATAACACTATAATGTTATATAAAGAGATAAAAACCCACTTGATCATCATCATACTTATAATATCATCACATATACATAACAATTATTTTAATAAAGTCATTTGACGAAAGTCTAAGACCGAGTATTATTTGTCTAGGTTTCCGTGATTGAATCACGCACCATCGCCGATAACCCGCCTTTCCTAATCAACGTCAGTTCATAGCCTCACACTCTTTTAAATGTTTTATGAAATGTTTTGTAATCCCGCGAGGGAGATAACATGCTAGTTTTTTTTATAAAAATAGAACACAAATAGTCCCGATGGTATGTTTATTGATATAGACCCGAATGATGCTATGACCCAATGAATGAGATGAAAAGGATTATTATTGGTTAGGTTATGTCACTTAAAGTCCCATTAGCATGAATTGTAAACTACCGGGATTTGGTAGACGCTTATGCATATAATATTACTATTTGGGGAAGATCACCCCAGTTCGCGCCTTGACGGTTGATCCCCGTCGCGCCACATTGAATTGTAAGCGAATTTATGTATGAGAAGATTTACATAGCGTGATTTTTGTGACGACACGCTAATTTAGATGAGAAATTTTTTTCGGGTTCGTGGCCCGTTGTTTTTTATAGTAAGGTAGCAATGTCATGCGGCTAGTAATAATCCAATACAATCCAATGCAATTCGATACAATATAATGCAATGCAAATAACAATGATATTGAGACTACGGTCTCATGGACGATTTAAGATGTATGACTTGATTTATATATATATTGCCTGACTAGTAATACGAGGACTCACTTCTGATATTACTTGTGTTCTGCTTTCTATAACTGTTTTATGTAACGATTTTATTAAACTCTATGAATTCACTCGGCATTCGCTGATATAATTTTCACATGTTTTATCTCAGGTGCTTGAAGGTAACTTGGATGGAGATCGACTCTGATGGCCCACATAAAAATAATATTCATTCAAACTGTCTTTTGTAAACTTTATGACGGTAAAACTGGGGAACCTGATGTAAACTTTTTACTTTTATTCGGATGAATGTATGTTAAACCTTTTACACCCATTTTTATGCGTTGTCTATGATTTGAGTTATTGTGCTATCCCGTAACACTCTATTGACCCTTCTGCTGACCCGATATGAAAATTGAGAGTGTTACAGTTTGGTACCAGAGCTCTCATTATAGAGAACGAAAGATTTTTAAAACCAAGGTTTTGAATAAACCATTTCAAAATCTTTTAACTATAAACATTTTTCTCAAAAATGTCTAAAAATCTTTTGACAATAACGGTGCCAGAGATCTCCGATGTTACCAACAAGCCTTATTGAGAAGATATATATTTTGATATATATAATTTATTATATATATATATATATATATGTATATATCATGAATTTAGTATGTAACTGCTTAATGATTATTTTTATGCTAATAAGAGATATATTATATAAATGCAGATTGTCATGGCTGACCCTAATATTCCTGTAGAGAACCATGCTATTCTCGAACCTAACATAGATGATAACCCTTATTTATATTTAGTGGATTATAATTTAGAGAAGGATATGGATGATGAATAGGAGGAACCACTTGAGGATCCCGAGCCCGAGATAGGACTAGGAGATCAGATTGCCCCTCAGGTTGATGTTGTAGAGAATGATAATGATAATGATGGTATTGAGGAAGATGATGAGATTGGAATAGATAATGTAGGTAATGAGGATGACGACGAGGATGTCGAGGAGGAGGTAGGTATAGATGACGAGGTTGATGATGATGATGAGGCTGAGCTTATTTTCCCTTATGATGTAGAGTATGGTGAGCCCTTACCCCCTCCAGTTGATTGGTCTGATTCTGAGTTCGAGTTACTTAGAGATGAATTGTCTGAATCATCTAAATCTGAGTCTGTATCAGAGGATGATGAGGATGATGATACACCTGATGGTATGGGATTGCTACCCGTAGTCATGTGATAGGAGAGTCGTCTAGGGTTCGAGAGGCTACTCATATTGATGGACTTGCACCTTCGGCCTTGAGACGTGATTTAGATGCTTCCCGTGTTCAAGGTAGTATGACAGAGATTGGGTTAGGTGTTGTTCAGACTCATGTTGCTTTATTGGAGTCGAAGACTAAGATTGGTGAGAAAGAGAGAGAGTTACTTTATTTGGGTTTGACTGATGTGGAGCTAGGTTTGAATTAGGCTTTTAGGAGATTATCTATGTTGGAAAGTGGTGAGTATGCCGAGATGAAGAAAAAGGTGAATACCATGGAGATTCAGTTAAGTGTGGCTCGTGCGATGCGTGAGAAGGCAGAAAAAGAGTTGATTATATCTGTTGGTTGGAACAGTAGGTTTTATACTAAGATGGTAGAGAAAGGAGTGATTCGTAAGCGCCCAACTGAAGATGTGTCTTGTGATCGTCCGAGGAAGATACCTGTAAAACCTGTAAATTCAGGTTTTGACTATGTCATCATTGTATACGTCACTTTATGATATCTGAATAAATAGTACCACCTTTGCATGAGATCTCTTGAGCAATCATATGCATCATACACATCATACATTATTTTAATCATCAAAACATGAGGACACTTAAATCTCATAGCATACTTTGTGATTCTCATCACTTAAGCACAAGGACATTTACACTTGGATGACTACATTATATAAACATGCAGGACTTTAAACAGTCACTCCTTTCTGAACATGTTAGTCACTTGAACATACACTCCTAAGCATTCATCACATTTGTTCATACATCCAAACTCATGATCACAAATAATACACAATTACTTAAGTGTAAATTCTTAAGCTTTAAATATATTAATGTATATATATTTTTCTTACACTATAATTGACTTTACGCTAAGACACCAACTATTTTATACTTAAACATTACCTTTGACCATTTTTACCTTTTTAAACTAAGTTGACATACTTTTGATGTAATAAAATCTTTTCTCATATAAAAATGACCATACTTACACCAAGGGTCCCAAACCTAACCAAAATTAACCTATACTTATACATACTCACTCAATATGACACCTATACTCCTAGTGACATTACCTAGACACAAAATTAAACATAAAAACCCCATAGACTAAATTATAGCCGAAAATATACCTACACACAACATGTATATACCAAAAACCCTTACCATGTCCAACCTTGACTTTTCGACTTGTACAAAACTAGTTATTTAAGTGTTACACTATGGAAAACACTCCCTTTCCCTTGACTAGAACCAATACCGCCGATATTAACTTAATACCATGTGTCCATGTATAACTTTGGGCAATTAAGACATGTACTAACCTTACTATGCACATGCCAAAAGTCCAAACACCTAGCTCACTCTTTGCACCCTTAGACGTGTGATAGGACCCCTCCACACAACCCTTACACTTGTACAAACATACCAGTTATGTGAAACACTATACAAGTCTTACATGTCCCCTTTGGGAGCACATCATGCGATGGCAAAGGAGTATGAAGGGTCAAGTGTACCTATTTTTTCATTAAAGACATGTACTAACATAGTACACTACCAAAATCTCCATATCTAGCCTTTTCATCTCTCTTGCACGTGTATAACCCCCAAGCCACAACCCTCAATCTCCTTTGTGATATTTATCATCCTTGAAGACTCGCACATCCCTCACAACACAAAACATTCGGATATACAACTTAACAAAACGCCTAGATAACTCCTAGCATTTACTCTTAGTCTTCTCCAAGGATTTAGTGTTCATATCTAAGATATTTAACATTTAAGGCGAATCCAAGATCATCCTAGCGGAACCCGACGTCTAGAATCATCAAGCTATAGTCATCATCCCATTTTTCTTGAAAACAAGTAAGTGTAAACCTCCTTTAAGCTTTTCCTTACTTATTTCATGTTTCATGCATATACATGTTATGGAAATGGAGTTTACGATGCATGCTCACGTTAAAGTCTCATGAACAAACCCTAAAACGACATACAAGCCCACGACTTATATGAAGTTTATGGGTGTTCTTGCCTTAAAACCATGAAAACGTGTACATATAAGCTTATGTAACCTATTTAAGCCTTAGAGTAAATCACTTTGCCATAAGAGTTATGAGAAAGTAATATAAGCCGAAACATTTAAGCTAATATAAGCCCATAATTCATACAAGCGTAGTCGTATGTTTGTTGGATGTTTAAGCCCAGAAAATAAATATAAGCCGAGACACATGAGTTGGTATAAGCCATGTCAAAGGACTCCTAAAACTTAATATAAGCCGAAAACCATAACTTATAAAAGCCACGTCATTTAAGCCCTAGAAACATATATAAGTCGAAATTTGAAATCCTATATAAGCTAAGCATGTAGACCATAAAAAGCTATATGAGCCGAACCTTAGAAATAATTAAGCTAGCTTATATAAGCCCTTGAAATGTTAAAATAAGCCAAGATTGTATAAGCCCTCGTATAAGCTAAATAAGCCGGTTATAAATAATCCCAATAATTTAAACATAAGCTTAGAAATATTAACATAAGCCCAATAAGGAAAATAAAGCAGGTTCATGCATTGGATTCCAGCATTTTAGGAGCATCATGTCTACCATTGGGCTGGGATATTTACTTCAGTTTTCAATAATAAATGTGGTTTACAAACAAGATACTAAGTGTGTACAACTGATTCATGTAATTTGTATTAAATGACTTTTATGATCATTGCTCTATATACTATGTGCTATCGATCCACCCAAGTAACACCCCAATTACTATTCCATTGCATTTGACCAACTTGGGGGTGTTACAGAAATGGTATCACAGAGCATAGTTATAAAGAACCAGATCGATAATAAAAAATTTTAAATATAATAAAAATTTTAAATTGGACTATAACTGAATTTTAAAAATCAATAAAATAAAAAGAAAGTTGATTTTTTGGGAACCCTTATAGGTTATGCATATAGTACATAGAGCATACACATTATGTGAACTAGTTTCACACTGATTTATAACCTTTGAGTTAATAAATAACCTAAGTACCTACTTACACTCTAACAGTCATAGTTAAAGGGCATAAACCGCATCGCATTGCATTTTAAAAACTTTTTGAATTGTGTAAGCTAAAAACTTACTCAACTTTGAAATGCTATTTTCAGATATCATGACGCCACCTACTATTGTGACTACCTTTGAGGAGCTCATGGCTCCTACCACTACTCTAGTATCACCGACGTCAGTATTTGTTGGACCGGCATCCGACACGGAGTCTAGAGATGACCAGCCAGACGGGGTCAACATACTCACAGATTCACCTACTCCATCACCACCTACTGTATCCCCTACTTCACCATTGCTTGTAGTAACTGCATCTCCTCCTAGGGAGATGGATCAGGTTGTACCATCCTTACCAGCACTGCCACCACCTTCTGCACATCACCCTTACCCCACCAGCACTCTACCACCTCGCAAGAGGAGGCATGATTTCATTCTTGACTCGACATTCGAGGTATGAGAGGGATCTGAAGCTGGGCAGCCCAGCCTTGGCGCATTGCGGGCACAAGTTGACGCACTTGAGGCCCGCCAGGCGCAGGATACCGCTCTCATTCATGCCCTATTACAGGCGGACCAGCAGGGTCGCGCCTTGCTTCACGAGAGGTATAGGTCTCTCTATTGGGTTGTGGCCAGTGAGTCACACACCACGTAGAGTTCTCTGGGTATGACCTAGGGAACTATGCATTGGTTACTGGATGAGGTTGCTTATCTCCGCTGCCGATTAGCTACACTCGAGGGTCACTCATACGAGACCCAGGCTGCTATCCTCACCCAGGAGGAGACCTTTCGGACATTCATAGACCTAGTAGACCTCCGCCATCAGGGACTCACTACCGAGACAGACCATCTACGGAGAGCCGATGCAGCACGTCAGCACCAGTTGCTAGAGACTATGAGATTCTCCAATGAGACTAGGAGGGCGATGATCCGTATGCAGGATGATCGTGCACCTACGCCACCAGCCGGACCACCTACACCAGCAGACAGCCATACTAGTGTAGGCTAGATTTCATTGTACATCATGACAAGCATTGAGTTGCATCTCAGCTTGCATGATTTAGATCTTTTGTACTTGTATTTCCATTTCAGTTGTATCTGTATCGTAGCACCTAACCCTTAGTAGGTAGGTTATCTTTTGTAGTATTACAAACATTTGTACCACTATCTCAGACAGGATGGTTGTATCTCTGTCTTAGATCGGTTGTATTGTATTATATTGATGTTCACCAGTATTGATATATCATCCTTTACTTGTTTGTTTGAATTTATATTATTATGAAATCTTGACAGGTTATCTACTTTGTTGTGAATTCTATGCATACCTATTTTTATGTAGCTTAATATTATAATTCTACTAACCAACTGATAAATCTTATCTTTGTGTGTGATAGAACAATGGCACAAAGGGTCACTCGACAGAACACTAACGCTGCTCCTTCAGCGACCGTTTTAGAAGCACAACTCAGAGTGCTTATCGTTCGGCATTGCTGATGCCCTAGCCGTCAGGGAAACAAACCCCAGCGAGAACCAGGGAGACAGTCAAAACTCGAATGCTAGAGATCGAGTTGCCAGAGGATGTACCTATCTCGACTTCCTGAAATGCAAGCCCAGTTACTTCAAGGGCAAGGAAGGGGTAATAGGACTCATGCAATGGTTCGAAAGGACCGAGACAGTATTCCGCATTAGTGATTGCATCGGGGAGAACAAGGTGAAATTTGCCACCTGTACTCTCTTGGAACATGCTCTCACCTGGTGGAACTCCCTAGTTGCTACTCTTAGACATGACGAAGCCTATGGGATGACCTGGAATGCATTTAAGGAAAGACTTACCACGAAATACTGTCCTCGAGGCAAAATCAAGAAGTTAGAGATTGACTTGTGGAACCTCAAATGCTTGAACCATGACATCACGACTTACAACCAGAGATTTCAAGAGCTAACTCTGATGTGTACTCGGATGTTCCCTGACGTGAAGGACAAGATAGAGAAGTATGTCAGTGAACTTTCGGATTCTGTGCACGACAATGTACTTGCATCCCGACCCACTACATTCGAGGGTGCCATAGAGTTTGCCACAGAGATGATGAACAAACGGGGACGTGATCATGTGATTAGGCAGACTGAGTACAAGAGGAAGGTTGAGGAGAACTACCGTGGTTACAATCAGGCCCAGCCACCAAAGAAGCAAAACTTGGGCCAGAGCTGTAGTGTTGTTTCCTCAGCACCACCACCATATGCAGGCAACAAGCTAAAGTGCACCAAGTGCTATTTCCACCATTTCTCTACTGTTGAATGCCGAATGCCCGGACAGGGAAACTCGTATGTTCTAGCCATCAGGAACAACTCCAACACCAACTACAAGACCCGCAATGGCAACAGTCAGAACTTTCGTGGAAATGGACAACAGGGAAACCGCCAGCACACTGGCGGCGGTAACACAACCCATAGGAAAATTCGTTGCTATGGTTGTGGAGAGATTGGACACATCAGCCCTGATTGCCCAAAGCGAGCAATTAGGAACGAGAACAGAGGAGGAGCACCGTCTAGAGTCTATGTGATAGGAGACGCCAAGACCCACCCACACTCCAATGTTGTTACTGGTACGTTCCTTCTAAACAATCGCTATGCAGATATATTGTTTGATACGGGAGCAGATAGGAGTTTTATATCCACAGAATTTAGTAGCTTACTAGACATCACACCTACACCGTTAGACGACTGTTACATAGTCGAATTAGCAGACGGTAAGATCATTGAAACTAACACTATTTTAAGAGGTTGTACCTTAAACCTTTTAAATCATCCATTCGATATCCAGTTAATACCTGTAATTTTAGGTAGTTTCGACGTCATTATTGGTATGGACTGGTTAGCTAAATATCACGCGACCATTGTGTGCGACAAAAAGCTAGTCCGTATACCATGGGGAAACGAAAACCTAATCGTTCGAGGAGAAGGAAACTCAGATAGAACTGACACCAAGCTGAGTGTTATCTCCTGCACTAAAGTCCAGAAGTACATACTAAAAGGATGCCCTATCTTTTTAGCACATATTTCAAAAACCGACAAGGATGAGGAACCAGAGAAGAGACAAATCAAGGACGTGCCAATTGTCCGTGATTATCCTGAAGTTTTTCCAGACGACTTACCTGGTTTGCCTCCGGCTCATCAAGTGGAATTCCAAATCGACTTGATACCAGGAGCTGCACCCGTAGCTAAAGCACCATACCGATAAGCACCCACCGAGATGAAAGAACTCGCAGAACAACTTCAAGAACTGTCAGTCAAAGGTTTTATCAGACCCAGTTCCTCACCTTGGGGGAGCTCCAGTACTCTTTGTCAAAAAGAAAGACGGATCTTTCCGAATGTGTATCGATTAAAGAGAACTGAATAAGCTAACTGTGAAAAATCGCTACCCACTGCCACGAATCGATGACTTATTTGATCAGTTACAAGGATCAAGTGTATACTCCAAGATCGACCTACGATCAGGGTATCACCAGTTGAGGGTCAGAGAAGAGGACATACCGAAAACAACTTTCATAAATCGTTACGGTCATTATGAATTCCAAGTCATGCCATTTGGCCTGACTAACGCTCCAGCCATATTCATGGACCTCATGAACCGAGTGTGTAGACCCTATCTAGATAAGTTCGTGATTGTGTTCATCGACAACATACTCATCTATTCCAAGAACGAGCAAGAGCACGGAGAACATCTTGCTCAAGTACTAAAAGTACTCAAGGAAGAGAAGCTGTACTCAAAATTCTCAAAGTGCGACTTTTGGATTCCTAAAGTTCACTTCCTCCGTCATGTGATCGATGACAAAGGAATTCAAGTGGATCCCGCAAAGGTCGAATCCGTGAAGGATTGGGTATCACCCACTTCACCAAAGGAGATTCGCCAATTTTTAGGCCTTGCCGGTTACTACCGGAGATTCATAGAGGGATTTTCTAAGATAGCTAAATCTATGACAAAGCTTACTCAGAAAGGCGTAAAATTCGATTGGGGAGAAAAAGAAGAGGGCGCATTCCAAACCATTAAGCAGAAATTGTGTAGTGCACCCATTTTATCTTTACAAGAAGGCAACGAAGACTTCGTCGTCTACTGTGACGCCTCACACAAAGGCTTAGGAGCTGTCTTGATGCAGAGACAGAAAGTGATTGCCTATGCTTCAAGGCAATTGAAGAAACACGAGCAAAATTACTCTACCCATGATCTAGAGCTTGGATCTGTAGTTTTTGCTTTGAAAATTTGGAGACACTACCTGTATGGAACGAAGTGCACAGTGCATACTGATCACAAGAGTTTGCAACATATCCTAGACCAAAAGGAGCTAAACATGAGGCAACGTCGTTGGATAGAATTGCTCAATGACTACGACTGCGACATCAAATACCACCCAGGTAAAGCCAACGTAGTTGCGGATGCTCTAAGTCGAAAGGGAACTGATCCTCCCATGAGAGTTCAAGCCCTAGTCATGACCATTAGTTTGGACCTACCCAAGTAAATACTAGAGGCTCAACTCCAAGCACAGAAACCTGAAAACATCGGAAGAGAAGACATAGGAGGAATGCTTAGGACTGACCTAAGCAAGGAGAAACTAGAAGCTAGAGCAGATGGAACATTATGTTTACACGGAAGAAGTTGGTTACCATGCTACGGAGACTTGAGAAACGTGATCATGCACGAATCTCATAAGTCCAAGTACTCAATACATCCCGAATGTGAAAATATGTATCAGGACGTGAAGAAGTTATATTGGTGGCCAAACATGAAAGCAGACATTGCCACATACGTGAAGAAATGTCTGACTTGTGCGAGAGTAAAGACATGACATCAGAGGCCATCTGGTTTGTTAGTCCAACCCGAAATACCTAAATGGAAATGGGATAACATCACCATGGACTTCATTACCAAACTCCCTACTTCATCTCATGGGTACGATACAATCTGGGTAATCGTCGACCGATTCACAAAATCCGCTCATTTGCTGCCCATCAAAGAGAATGACTCACTGAACAAGTTAGCTAAGTTGTACCTAAAAGAAATAGTGACTAGACACGGCATACCAGTCTCAATCATTTGTGATCGAGATGGTAGATTCACGTCAAACATTTGGAGAGCCTTCCAACGAAGTTTAGGAACAAACTTGGACATGAGCACCGCATACCACCCGCAGACTGAAGGTCAGAGTGAACGAACAATACAAATCCTAGAAGACATGCTAAGAGCATGTGTGATCGACTTTGGAAAAGGATAGGTCGAACATATACCATTAGTTGAATTCTCCTACAACAACAGCTACCATGCCAGTATTAAAGCAGCACCATTTGAGGCTCTGTATGGCCGCAAGTGTAGATCACCAGTGTGCTGGGCAGAGGTGGGGGAATTTCAACTGACTGGACCCGAACTAATTCAAGAGACGACAGAGAAGATCACCCTCATCAGGCAGCGAATTCTGGCTGCCCAAGATAGACAGAAGAGCTATGCAGACAGGAAACGGAAGCCTATGGAGTTTGAGGTAGGTGACCGTGTTATGCTGAAAGTTTCACCTTGGAAGGGCGTCGTCTGATTTGGGAAACGTGGGAAACTAAATCCACGTTATGTGGGAGCCTTCAAGGTGATTGCCAGAATAGGTGAAGTCGCCTATCGTCTAGAGCTGCCCCAGCAGCTGAGCCGGGTACACTCTACATTCCATGTCTCAAACTTGAAGAAGTGCTACGCGGATGAGCCGCTAGCCATGCCATTGGAAGGAGTCCACTTCGATGACAAACTCCAATTCATAGAAGAACCGGTGGAAGTCATGGAGAGAGTAGTCAAGAAACTAAAGCGAAGCCAAATCCCGTTGGTTAAGATACGATGGAACTCTAGGAAAGGTCCTGAGTTCACATGGGAACGTGAGGACTCATTTAGAGCTAAGTACCCACACCTTTTCACCTAAGTAGTGACGTCATCTTAAGCTTTGAGGACAAAGCTAAAATAACGGGTTAATGATGTAAAACCTGTAAATTCAGGTTTGGACTATGTCATCATTGTATACGTCACTTTATGATATCTGAATAGATAGTACCACCTTTGCATGAGATCTATTGAGAAATCATATGCATCATACACATCATACATTATTTTAATCATCAAAACATGAGGACACTTAAATCTCATAGCATACATTGTGATGCTCATCACTTAAGCACAAGGACACTCACACTTGGATGACTACATTCTATAAATATGCAGGACTTTAAACAGTTACTCCTTTCTGAACATTTTAGTCACTTGAACATACACTCATAAGCATTCATCACATTTGTTCATACATCCAAACTCATGATCACAAATAATACACAATTACTTAAGTGTAAATTCTTAAGCTTTAAATATATTAATGTATATATATTTTCCTTACACTATAATTGACTTTACGCTACGACATCAACTATTTTATACTTAAACATTACCTTTGACCATTTTTACCTTTTTAAACTAAGTTGACATACTTTTGATGTAATAAAATCTTTTCTCATATAAAAATGACCATACTTTCACCAAGGGTCCCAAACCTAACAAAAATTAACCTAGACTTATACATACTCACCTAATATGACACCTATACTCCTAGTGACATTACCTAGACACAAAATTAAAAATAAAAACCCCATAGACTAAATTATAGCCGAAAATATACCTAAACACAACATGTATATACCAAAAACCCTTACCATGTCCAACCTTGACTTTTAGACTTGTACAAAACTAGTTATTTAAGTGTTACACTACGGAAAACACTCCCTTTCCCTTGACTAGAACCAATACCGTCGGTATTATGTGACAATCCGTCAATTTATGGTTGATATTTTATTCTTAATATTTATTTGAAAACATTATTTTAATGTTACAATATGAACTCACTTATTTTTGGGAAGTAATTTGAATTTACGTCTAAAAGTAGCATCGACTACGTCTAAACCGGAGGATTCAACGTTACATGCTTACGTTTACATACACCATCTTTGGTGACAGTCCGACATTTCAGAAAATAAATTTATCCGTGAATATTATTTTGGAGTTTTAAATTTGTGTTAGTTCATAAACTCACAAATTTACTAGAAGAGATTAGGACTTACGATTTTATTTTAACATCTTTTACGACTAAACCGGAAACCCTAGGATTACGTATTTACGTTTTCGAACTCCGTTTTTGATGAGACAATTTTTATTGGATTCGTTTTGTGACGTTGATTCATAATTTATAAAAACGTTTTTCGTAAAACGACCCGAGGGCACGCAAATCGAGGAAACTAGAATCGAGGAATACCCGTAAATTAGTGGGATGGGACAAGTTTTACACTTGCCCACCCCACTAAGTGTGGCATCCAACATTAAGCCACCTCACCCCATGAGGTGTCCAAGCTTAACTAATAAGCTTCAACACATGTACTAGCCTAACATCTAAGCTAAAGTTACCTCAAAACCATCCAACACTAAACCATTATCTCACAAAATACACATGCAATACCACTCTCATTTCTCTCCTCCCTCTCTCTAAAATTCGTCCCAAAACCATCATCAAACACCCCTATTTGATCTATTTTAGCCATAAAATCATGTGTTATTCATACACATGATGATGCTCCTTTGAAGCCTTGAAGATTGGAGGTGATTCTAACATCCAAGGAGGTGATTTGGTGATGTCCAAGGGCTGATTTCTCAAGGAGTTTTCATGAAGATCAAGGGCTGATTTCACAAGGAATCTACAAATACTTGGTGATCCTATAAGTGGTGTTGATATCGCATAAGATTGGTTACCCAAAACCAAGTCTTGTTCATCATCAATCCCATCTTTTCATCACTAATGGTGGTATAGAGATTGTTCTTCCTATCTTCGTGTTATTTTGATTATGTAAACATGTATTTTATTTCCTATTGTATATGTATATGATGATTATATGATGATAAAAATGTTATGTGGGGATTTGTTGTTGATAAATATGATTAAAAAGGTGAAAAACTATAAAGAACAAGGCTAAAATCTTGCTTAAAAGTGATGGCTGTATAAAACAGTAAAGAAACAGGTCATGGACTTATAAAATGATGAAGTAGAATCCATTTACAGTAAGCTATATGTCTTGTACACATGTGAGAGTTGGCCATGCAATGGAATCAAAATAATGAGTGAGATATGATCAAAACAAGTTAGGTGGTCTAATCTGAATAAGCAGTTTTGTAGGGACTGTTAAGGGATGATAAACTTAAAATGGGCAGTAGCTATAACTAAGTTAAATGTAGCACATAATATGAAGAACATGTCACCCAAAAATGAGCTTCTAATTCATTATAGAACTCTAGATATGGTAAAAATGGTGAACATGAAGATAAAAATCAGATTTTTAAGAATTAATGTTTATTATTATTATATAAGCACTCACATTTTAATGTATAAAATGTAAAAATAAAAACCCACTAACTTATAAAACTTATTTATATAAATATATAAAAGGTTAATTAAATGGATCACTTATATAAATGGTAGTGAAATAATATTTATAAGTAATAAAAACTATAAACTTGATTTTTACGACTTTTTCGGCTATTGCCGTAAAATTAACGTTTTTCGCCAAATAAAACTTAGACGACCAAACCCGTCTAATGTAAAGTTTATAAAAGTCATATACTGATGTATAAGTAACTAATACAAGTAAAAACCGATAAAACCCGAACTATAAGAAATACGGACATTTACGAGCTAACTAAACATATTGGACTAATACTTGGATTAATAATTGAACTAAATAAGATAAACACTTATAAAAAGAACTTATTGAGCTTAACCCATTTAGGCCCAACTTTTAAAGTGTAGATACTGATAATATAAGTATAACATGGATTAATACAAGTTAAAGAACTTATAATAAGTTTATTGGACCTAAAACACGTAAATAGGTAAAACTAGTAAGAAGATACCAATACGTAAACACTAAAATGAGTAAACAAGAATATGTAAACCCACTTGATCATCATATATATATAATCATCATATGTATACATAATTGTTATTTTTATAAAGTCATTGGACATGAGTCTAAGACGAGTATTAATTGTCTAGGTTTCCGTGATTGAAGCACGTACCGTACGTCCGAATTGCCGATAACCCGCCTTCCCACATCAACGTGAGTTCATAGCCTCGCACTCTTTTAAATGTTTTTATGAAATGTTTTATAAACCCGCGAGGGAGATAACATGTTAGTTTTTATAAAATATGACACCATTTGTCCCGATTGTTTGTTTATTGATTTGGACCCGAATGATTGAATGACCCGATTGTATGACCCGATAAATGATTAAAGGACCCGATAGATGAAATTAAATGGATTATTAAAGTTAGGTTATGTCAGTAAAAGTCCCATTAGCATGAATTGTGAACTACCGGGATTTGGTAGACGCTTGTGCATATAATAGTACTATTTGGGGACGATCACCCCAGTTCGCGCCTTGACGGTTGATCTCCGTCGTGCCACATTGATTGGTAAGCAAATTTATGTATGAGAAGATTTCCATAGTGTGACCTTTGTGACGACACGCTACTTTAGATGGGCAAATTGAGTATCGGGTTAGCTACCTGTTGTTCGTTTAGTAAGGTAACAATGTCATGCGGCTTATAATAATCCAAAACTAACGAAATACTACTAGACGCTCCGAATTACGATGTATTGTCTGACTAGCAATACAGGGTCATACTATTGATATTATGTTCGTGTTTTGGTTTTCATAACCATATTCATATAACGGTTTTTATTTTCATACAACGTCATAAGACGTATTGTATGATGTCTTTACGACATTGGCTCGTATAATGATTTTTAAGGCAATCGCCTATATTATGATTTTGATGAAGATTTGTATAAAATGACTTTGGCTATTTTATGCCCTATTAAAATGATTTGTACAAAATGATTTTCAGTAATAATTTTATACTGATATTATATTGATGGATTTTATTAAACTCTATGAATTCACTCGGCGTTATCGCTGACCTTTTCTTTTAACATGTTTTATCTAAGGTACTTGAAGGTAATTCTCGGGAAGACGACAAGAATTCATGGCCCGCACTTAAACAATATTTTCCATTCAAATATTTTGTAAAACTTTGTATGAAATGTAATGACTTGGGACCGATGTAACTTTGATATTTATGAATGGAAATGCTTTATTAATAAACGACGCGATTTTTATGCGTTGTCTATGATGTGAGTAATGTGCTATCCCGTAACACCAACTAGTCTTCCGCTGTATTGAGTTGTATAAATTTGGGGGTGTTATAGTTTGGTACCAGAGCTCTCGTTATAGAGAACGAAAGATTTTTAAAACTAAGGTTTTGAATAAAACTTTTCAAAATCTTTTAACTATAAACATTTTTCTAAAAATGTCTAAAAATCTTTTGACTATAACGGTGCCGAAGAATTCCCGAGTTACCGACAAGGCCAGACTGAGAAGTGTTATTTTAATATATATATAACTTGGATTATATATATATGATGTAATTTTATTACATGATTGTTTGATGATTATTTTGATTTTTATACGAGGTATTTATACGACGTAGATTGTCACATGAAACCCTAACTCCCCTAGCAAATCTATCGAAGCTATTCTTGTAGGAATTCTAGCTATCCTAGATCTAAACCGAGTTGCGGATATTTATGATCCCAACAAATGGTTGCTATTCGTAGAAATGTAGATATTAGTTGATTGTGATATTGAAGTAGAATTGGCGAGATTAAATCTGATATCGATGTCATGACGATCTTTTCTTATAGAGTGGAGTTTGACAAAACATTACCACCTAGAAAGATGTCATCTGATTCGTTGTCATCCAATTCTTAAATTGAAATCGAAAGGGTGAATGTTGCACTTGAGGCTGTCATTGGAACCATTACCCAAAAAGCCTCATGCCACTAGTACCTTTCCGAGAAGTCTAGTTGAATGATCAAGTCATTTCGTACTAGTGACTCATTTGATAATTGTTGTTGTAAGAGATATAGGATTGGAAATTAAGTGTTGATTCATATCGAGCTTTTATTGCCCTATTAAGGTTTATAAATAAGGTTGAAGTGTTTGATAATGAAGTAGGATATCGCATTGAGTATAAGTTGATTAAAAACTTGAATAAAGTAAAACTTAACCTGTATGGAATATGAGATTGTTAAGAGGAAGTCGTTAAGTTATTTGATTTAATTATAAGGATTGTTGGTTCGTGTTAAGGGTTGTTCCTAGGCCATTGTCCAATAATGAGGATGCCCTGTGTCCAGGAAATAAATTGAAGAAATCTTCTTCTGAATTGGGATCGATGGATCCTCCGGGACATGTGGAACACCTAATGACTCTGGTAGATTACTATTCATTGTGGTATCTTTTAAAAATCCCTAACTTAACTGAGATATCAGTTGGTAGGATGAGTTCTGAGAATTGTATGACATAGTGACACGCAATGTGTTACGGTACAATTTGACTTGTTTGTGATTAATGAAAAGACTACCTTTGATTGCTAAATTCTACATGTATTGATGTTATCTATCTTTTATTGCTTCTTCCTAATGTTCGCATTAGTAATGAAACCATTGAACAAGTACTCATCTTAAATTAAGTTACGTTGTGGATTATTCTCTTTGTATTCTTGAGTGCCATCGAAGTCACGAACCTCATGATTAAGTGGCCAAGCCCATTTCCTATTATATTGAAGATAGTTCTTGGTGAACAACCTTTGATCACTCTTTTGCAGATCACTCATTGTTTTTATAAGATAAAACAGTATCCTTTGAGAAAATTGAATTTTCATCACTATAAGGATTATTCAAAGTGAGATTTATAAGTGATTGTTATCAAAATGAAGTTGTTTATAAAACACCTTGGAAAACTTAGTTGTTTTCATAACAAGGAAAAATTTTTGTAAATTTGTTTTTGATTCTTATTTAAGAATTAAGCATGTAAATGTTTTTATTATAAAACATGATGGTAATGTTTTGACGAACTGAGTATTGCATCGTTAGTCTTGAAATTGTATATAGTTGCGCGCCTACATACAATTTGGAATGGACCATGCAAGGCTGATTAGTAGTCACCATAAAACTGATTAATAAACACTAAATTTTCTTTGAAGATTGTGGAAGATTAAAATTTAAGAGATCTGCAAGAAGTGAAATATAGGGACACAGTGTTAGGGACACCTACATATGTGCCCGTACTATTTATTCTTCTGAGTTGAATTTACTCATCTGTGGAAATTGTCTTATTTGACAATTGACAATTCTTTCTTGTCCAATTCTCCCGTAGTGAGATTCTTAGAAAAAGTATCTGATTACCGAGTGTTGATACCCGATTGGATGTATCGACGTTCCTATCACTTCTTTTGATTTGATTTCATTTGAATGACCTGGGTAACGATCCGAGGAGCTTTCGAATGCGTACTCAAATTATGAAAACATGGGATATATTCATATTCTTTAAATGTTTTCGTCTGTATCTGATTTGAAATTCTCTCGCATAGATTTTGCGTTGACCTTACTCTTTAGATGATAGTTGTGTCTCCATATATCCTTGAATTTGTGAAGGATTATGAATTATTATTAGTCTTTTGAGAAGTTCACATCTTATCGATGGCAATAAAACTGGAAAGTTGATAGTGCCAGTAGAATGGATTGATTGATTATGACATGACGACATTGTCTTAATTGATGGGAACTCGAATAGAATTCCCCTAAATGATAAGATGTTGATTATCAAAGGTGATCTAAATAATTCTTGATGGATGACCATATCCTGTATTTAGACTTGAAATTATATTGTGAATGGTTGTGAATTAGTCATAGATATTATAATCTAGAAAGAACCTAATATGAATTTATTAAAAGATGATAATGTTATCTGAAACTTTAGGAAGTATTTGTTGATGAATTACCTAGACTTTTGCCATTAAGGCAAGATTGAATTTGGTACTGATTCTATTCCCGGTGCTGCACCTGTGGCTTGTGCACTGTATGTCAGCACCATCTGAATTAAAGGAATTACCGTACAACTGAGAGAGTTGTCGGAGAAAGATTTTATTATACCAAGCCTGTCATCATGAAGAGCTATGGTGTTATCATTCCTTATATTTATAGATTACTGTGACTGAGTAAATTGACAATCGAAAACGATATCCATAACTCGAAATGGAAGATTTGTTCGATCATTTACAAGGTTCTAGCGTATGTTTTAAAGATTTGATCCATAGCATGGTTATCATCAACTTCGCATCTGCGAAAGAGATTATCTATTCCAATCACTACATTCGGTACTTGTAATGAACATTATGAGTTTCACGTGGTGACGTTTGGATTGACTAATACACATGTAGCATTCATAAATTTGGTGAATCATGTGTGTAGGCTGTAATTTGATAAATTCATGCTCGCGATCATTAAGTACTATATGTTTATTTATAAGAATAAGAATGAGTTAATAATTATTTATAGTTTGCCCTGAATTGGCCGAACAACGAAAACTTGTACCTTGAATAATTAACATGAGATTAAAGACTTAAACCTTTACATTATTTGACTATGTGATTAATAGCTAATGGAATCTATACTGACTCTTCAAATTAGAAGTCATTTAAGACTTTGAGTTATACTAAAAAGAAAATGAAAATATATTTTGACAAATGTTTTAACAAAGGATTTTAAGGGATTATTCCCTTATACACAAACCATTTAACTAAACTTCTGTTTAGGGGTAAATGTTTGTGTATACCTTAAGACAAACTAAGAAGGATTGAGGAAACCCATTAAACCATAACTTGAAATTTGAAACGAAAATTTTTACTTTTCAACTAATAAAATTGTGACCAAAGTATAAATAAAGATTTTTCGAACATTTACGAATCTCATTAATTATTTTCAGTAAATCAACAAAAATCTTGTAAATAAAATTTAAAATTATTTTAAACATTTTCATATAATTGGACAGACTAAGAAATTTAAAATCTCTACATTTACATTTCATAAAGATTGAATATTTAATATTTAACTAGACGTAATAATTACTGACGCTTTAGACGACGGATTGATAAAACGAATAAAGATGATAGTTGAGAAGAAACTAAAACTCAGAAAATGTGAAGAAATAATTTTTGAATAAATATGGACATGATAATTATATCATCAGGAAAAATGAATATAATTACTGACACATTATGTATAAAAGGATAAAGAACCAATTAGGACATGTTCCTTAGTAATGACTGTGCAAAATAAATTGCCGAACAATTTAAAATATAGCCAATGTTTGTAAAAAGGATAATATAAATAGTGAAAGGTTTCACGGCTAGTGTGAACCATTAGAATTGAGAAGCCGATAGCGTTAAATGTTTTAAAGGCCATTTGTGGTTACCTAAATAAGGAGGATTGTGAGATATAGTTATGTTGGAATTTGTAAGTATAACTATTCTATTCATGATATTTCTGACTGGAAGTATCTTTGTTTGAAGAAGTTGTACTAATGGCAATTATGAAGGCAGACATCGCCTCATACATTAGTTAACATCTAGCTATTGCAAAGGTCATCATCTGAATTTGATTCGATTTGGGTCATCGTCGACAGACTGACCAAATTTGCTAATATCATTCCTGTTAATGATAAATGCAAAAGAGTTATGTAAACATAGTGTGCCTGTATCGAACATCTTTATCAAGATCCTCGCTTCGCATCGAATTTCTAGAGATTTGCTCAGAAATCATTGAGAACGAACCTTGATGAGAGTACTATATACCACCCCAATCGAAGGGACGAGGTAAAGTAACGATACAAAATACTATAAGCGCTGTTCTATGTTTGAATGATTGACCTTTAGTAATAGACTGTATAATCGTTTTCCTTTGGAAAGATTATCATTGATAATCATCGCATTAGGATTGAGATCGAATCTTGTTAGGATCTAAATATTAGAGCATCTGTAAGCAAGAGTTGAGATGAAGACATCCGACATACACTCATTGTGAGTTGGACATGTCTCTTAGGTTTAAGGTTTCCTATGATGGCGAACCTAACCTTACAAAATATTCGACCCGCGAGATCTGTAATGATTGTTGAAATTAGGATTTGATTATTGACTGCCGATAGTGGGCAAGAGGTTATGTGAATATGAAATGTAGATCTTGAAGTGCCAAATGGGTAGCGAAGTTATGCCACAATTTTTAACCTTGGAAAAATGAATTCATGATCTGACAAATCATGGGATATAAGTCCCCGTTGTATGGGACCATTGAAATGATGTAAAAGTTGGGATTGAAAGGCATATAAGCTGGATCTACCCTAGGACTTCAAGAACTGCATGAATTATGTTTCGTAAATCGAACTTGATGGAATATCTATCAAGTTAAAAATCTAAATTCTTCTTAATAAAGTTTAGATCGGCGAAAAGTTGCATTCATCAAAAACCCGTGAATATCATGGATAGAGAAAGTAAGTCAACATTAAGCCTGATCTTATTCCCGTAGTTATGTTTGATGAAACTCGCGTATTATAATGGATTACACTTATGAGAAAAGACCGAATGTGGAGGAAATACCCACATGGCTTTAACTCTATAAGAAGCGAGTAGTAAGGTAAGATGATCTTTGAGGACAAAGATCCTGTTTAGGGGTAAATGCTGTGACAATCCGTCAATTTATGATTGATATTTTATTCTTAATATTTATTTGAAAACATTATTTTAATGTTACAATATGAACTCACTTATTTTTGGGAAGTAATTTGAATTTACGTCTAAAAGTAGCATCGGCTACGTCTAAACCGGAGGATTCAACGTTACGTGCTTACGTTTACATACACCATCTTTGGTGACAGTCTGACATTTCAGAAAATAAATTTATCCGTGAATATTATTTTGGAGTTTTAAATTTGTGTTAGTTCATAAACTCACAAATTTACGAGAAGAGATTAGGTCTTACAATTTTATTTTAACATCTTTTACGACTAAACCGGAAACCCTAGGATTAGGTATTTACGTTTTCGAACTCCGTTTTTGATGAGACAATTTTTATTGGATTCGTTTTGTGACGTTGATTCATAATTTATAAAAACGTTTTTCGTAAAACGACCCGAGGGCACGCAAATCGAGGAAACTAGAATCGAGGAATACCCGTAAATTAGTGGGATGGGACAAGTTTTACACTTGCCCACCCCACTAAGTGTGGCATCCAACATTAAGCCACCTCACCCCATGAGGTGTCCAAGCTTAACTAATAAGCTTCAACACATGTACTAGCCTAACATCTAAGCTAAAGTTACCTCAAAACCATCCAACACTAAACCATTATCTCACAAAATACACATGCAATACCACTCTCATTTCTCTCCTCCCTCTCTCTAAAATTCGTCCCAAAACCATCATCAAACACCCCTATTTGATCTATTTTAGCCATAAAATCATGTGTTATTCATACACATGATGATGCTCCTTTGAAGCCTTGAAGATTGGAGGTGATTCTAACATCCAAGGAGGTGATTTGGTGATGTCCAAGGGCTGATTTCTCAAGGAGTTTTCATGAAGATCAAGGGCTGATTTCACAAGGAATCTACAAATACTTGGTGATCCTATAAGTGGTGTTGATATCTCATAAGATTGGTTACCCAAAACCAAGTCTTGTTCATCATCAATCCCATCTTTTCATCACTAATGGTGGTATAGAGATTGTTCTTCCTATCTTCTTGTTATTTTGATTATGTAAACATGTATTTTATTTCCTATTGTATATGTATATGATGATTATATGATGATAAAAATGTTATGTGGGGATTTGTTGTTGATAAATATGATTAAAAAGGTGAAAAACTATAAAGAACAAGGCTAAAATCTTGCTTAAAAGTGATGGCTGAATAAAACAGTAAAGAAACAGGTCATGGACTGATAAAATGATGAAGTAGAATCCATTTACAGTAAGCTATATGTCTTGTACACATGTGAGAGTTGGCCATGCAATGGAATCAAAATAATGAGTGAGATATGATCAAAACAAGTTAGGTGGTCTAATCTGAATAAGCAGTTTTGTAGGGACTGTTAAGGCATGATAAACTTAAAATGGGCAGTAGCTATAACTAAGTTAAATGTAGCACATAATATGAAGAACATGTCACCCAAAAATGAGCTTCTAATTCATTATAGAACTCTAGATATGGTAAAAATGGTGAACATGAAGATAAAAATCAGATTTTTAAGAATTAATGTTTATTATTATTATATAAGCACTCACATTTTAATGTATAAAATGTAAAAATAAAAACCCACTAACTTATAAAACTTATTTATATAAATATATAAAAGGTTAATTAAATGGATCACTTATATAAATGGTAGTGAAATAATATTTATAAGTAATAAAAACTATAAACTTGATTTTTACGACTTTTTCGGCTATTGCCGTAAAATTAACGTTTTTCGCCAAATAAAACTTAGACGACCAAACCCGTCTAATGTAAAGTTTATAAAAGTCATATACTGATGTATAAGTAACTAATACAAGTAAAAACCGATAAAACCCGAACTATAAGAAATACGGACATTTACGAGCTAACTAAACATATTGGACTAATACTTGGACTAATAATTGGACTAAATAAGATAAACACTTATAAAAAGAACTTATTGGGCTTAACCCATTTAGGCCCAACTTTTAAAGTGTAGATACTGATAATATAAGTATAACATGGATTAATACAAGTTAAAGAACTTATAATAAGTTTATTGGACCTAAAACACGTAAATAGGTAAAACTAGTAAGAAGATACCAATACGTAAACACTAAAATGAGTAAACAAGAATATGTAAACCCACTTGATCATCATATATATATAATCATCATATGTATACATAATTGTTATTTTTATAAAGTCATTGGACATGAGTCTAAGACGAGTATTAATTGTCTAGGTTTCCGTGATTGAAGCACGTACCGTACGTCCGAATTGCCGATAACCCGCCTTCCCACATCAACGTGAGTTCATAGCCTCGCACTCTTTTAAATGTTTTTATGAAATGTTTTATAAACCCGCGAGGGAGATAACATGTTAGTTTTTATAAAATATGACACCATTTGTCCCGATTGTTTGTTTATTGATTTGGACCCGAATGATTGAATGACCCGATTGTATGACCCGATAAATGATTAAAGGACCCGATAGATGAAATTAAATAGATTATTAAAGTTAGGTTATGTCACTAAAAGTCCCATTAGCATGAATTGTGAACTACCGGGATTTGGTAGACGCTTGTGCATATAATAGTACTATTTGGGGACGATCACCCCAGTTCGCGCCTTGACGGTTGATCTCCGTCGTGCCACATTGATTGGTAAGCGAATTTATGTATGAGAAGATTTCCATAGTGTGACCTTTGTGACGACACGCTACTTTAGATGGGCAAATTGAGTATCAGGTTAGCTACCCGTTGTTCGTTTAGTAAGGTAACAATGTCATGCGGCTTATAATAATCCAAAACTAACGAAATACTACTAGACGCTCCGAATTACGATGTATTGCCTGACTAGCAATACAGGGTCATACTATTGATATTATGTTCGTGTTTTGGTTTTCATAACCATATTCATATAACGGTTTTTATTTTCATACAACGTCATAAGACGTATTGTATGATGTTTTTACGACATTGGCTCGTATAATGATTTTTAAGGCAATCGCCTATATTATGATTTTGATGAAGATTTGTATAAAATGACTTTGGCTATTTTATGGCCTATTAAAATGATTTGTACAAAATGATTTTCAGTAATAATTTTATACTGATATTATATTGATGGATTTTATTAAACTCTATGAATTTACTCGGCGTTATCGCTGACCTTTTCTTTTAACATGTTTTATCTCAGGTACTTGAAGGTAATTCTCGGGAAGACGACAAGAATTCATGGCCCGCACTTAAACAATATTTTCCATTCAAATATTTTGTAAAACTTTGTATGAAATGTAATGACTTGGGACCGATGTAACTTTGATATTTATGAATGGAAATGCTTTATTAATAAACGACGCGATTTTTATGCGTTGTCTATGATGTGAGTAATGTGCTATCCCGTAACACCAACTAGTCTTCCGCTGTATTGAGTTGTATAAATTTGGGGGTGTTACATATTAACTTAATACCATGTGTCCATGTACAACTTTGGGCAATTAAGACATGTACTAACCTTACTATGCACATACCACAAGTCCAAGACACCTAGCACACTCTTTGCACCCTTAGATGTGTGATAGGACCCCTCCACACAACCCTTGCACTTGTACAAACGTACCAATTACGTGAAACACTATACAAGTCTTGCATGTCCCCTTTGGGAGGACATCATGCGACAGAAAAGGAGTATGAAGGGTCAAGTGTACCTATTTTGTCATTAAAGACATGTACTAACATAGTACACTACCAAAATCTCCATATCTAGCCTTTTCATCTCTCTTGGATGTGTATAACCCCCAAGCCACAACCCTCAATCTCCTTTGTGATATTTATCATCCTTGAAGACTCGCACATCCCTCACAACATAAAACATTCGGATATACAACTTAACAAAACGCCTAAATAACTCCTAGCATTTACTCTTAGTCTTCTCCAAGCATTTAGTGTTCATATCTAAGATATTTAACATTTAAGGCGAATCCAAGATCATCCTTGTGGAACCCCACGTCTAGAATCATCAAGCCATAGTCATCATCCCATTTTTCTTGAAAACAAGTAAGTGTAAACCTCCTTTAAGCTTTTCCTTACTTATTTCATGTTTCATGCATATATATGTTATGGAAATGGAGTTTAAGATGCATGCACACGTTAAAGTCTCATGAACAAACCTAAAACGACATACAAGCCCACGGCTAAATAAGCCGGTTACAAATAAGCCCATAATTTAAACATAAGCTTAGAGATATTAACATATGCCCAATAAGGAAAATAAAGCAGGTTCATGCATTGGATTCCATCATTTTAGGAGCATCATGTCTACCATTGGGCTGGGATATTTACTTCAGTTTTCAATAATAAATGTGGTTTACAAACAAGATACTAAGTGTGTACAACTGATTCATGTAATTTGTATTAAATAACTTTTATGATCATTGCTCTATATACTATGTGCTATCGATCCACCCAAGTAACACCCCAATTACTATTCTGCTGCATTTGACCAACTTGGGGGTATTACAATACCGAAGACGATGGATGATGGCCCTTCTAGCAGTTCTCAGTAGACCAGTCTATCTTTAGTAGTATCTTTTGTATCTTTTGTAAGTTTTAACTAAACCGACATATTGGTTAGTAGATCTGGTACGAATTTTGGGCCTGTATAGTGCTAGGAATTTTGATGTGGAATGTTTACTAAGACAATGTGGTTGTTTCTAATCTAATGAAATATGTATCTTTGTCTTGAATTCCATATCGTGCCTTATTTGTATCTTGATTATGAATTCAATCCATCTTATATAAATCCCTCATTGGGTGAATGCTTAATATACTTTGAAATTGTGGAATTATAGAACCATGCCGCCCAAGAAAGCTGTGACTGAGGATGATGTACGTAGGATCATTGCGGAGCAAGTTGCCGCATCTATGACTGAATTTATGGCAAATGCTAGAAATGGAGCTGGCGGTAGTGGAGCTGGCGGTAGTGGAATTGGTGGTACTAATGTGAACGTGAATGCTAATGCTGGAGGAAATATAGGAGGACTTGTACCTAATGCGCCTGAAGTCGGTGGTTGTACTTATGTGACGTTCATGAAGTGTGAACCACTCCCTTTTAATGGAGCTGAAGGTGTTGTAGGATTAAGCCAGTGGATTGAGTAGATTGAGTCAGTGTTTCGGATTAGTAAGTGTAAGGAGGAGGATATGGTGAATTTTGCTATGGCTACTCTTAGAGGTCGTGCGTTGACTTGGTGGAATGGGATAATTGCTTTCATGGGCATTGATGTTGCTAATACTACTCATTGGGCTGAAATTAAAAAGTGGATGAATATAGAGTTCTGTCCCCGTAGTGTGATTATACGGTTGGAACAAGAGTTGATTCATCTGCTAATGAAAGGCGTGGACATTGATAGCTACACAAACCAATTCCATGAGTTGGCCTTGTTGTTTCCTCGATTGGTGGAACCCGAAGAGATCCGAATTGAGCAATACATTAAAGGGTTGACCAAGAATATCCGAGGGGATGTGACATCATCAAAACCATTGACCATTGATGATGTTGTTCGAATGGCTTACCAACTCATTGGACAAATAATTCAGGACAAGGAGGATGAAGCACATGCTGGTGAGAAAAGAAAGGTGCAGGCGATCGTGGAGGTCGAGGTGATAATAGGTAGAATTTCAATCGCCTTCAAAACCAAAGAAGGGGGAATGCAAATGCTCTTACCAACAACACACCTCGCAATGATGAAAAGTGTCCTAAGTGTGGTAATAAGAGGCATGCTGGAAGTGCCTAAATTGCGGAAAGCTAGGACACAAAGTGGAGAAGTGTAAGAGGGGAGTTATTTGCTTCAACTGTAATGAAGAAGGTCATAAGAAATCGGATTGCCCCAAGTTGAAAAGGACTGGACCTAGAAGAAACCCCCAGGGTGGTGCTTATCAACTTGGAAAGGTTGAGGTTAAGAAAGAGGATCCGAATGTCATTACTGGTACGTTTTTACTCAACAATCATTACGCTGTTGCTTTATTTGATTCGGGTGCTGATAGGAGCTTTGTATCTACTAAATTTAGTGCCCTTATTGAAATTTAACCTGTTGAGATAAATACCAGTTACGAAGTAGAATTGGCTGATGGTAAATTAGTAAAAACTAATAAACTATTAAAAGGATGCTCTCTAAATCTCTTAAACAATTCCTTTTCGATTGATTTAATGTTTATAGAACTAGGTAGTTTTGATATTATTATTGGTATGGATTGGTTATCGTTGAATAATGCTACAATTTTATGTGGAGAAAAGAAGGTTAAGGTTCCTCTTAGGAATAGAACGTTAGTAATTGATGGTAATCGAGGTGAATCCCGTTTGAAAATCGTTTCATGTATTAAAGTCCAAAAGTACTCCAGGAACGGTTACGAGTTATTCTTAGCTCAAGTGACCGGGAATGAGTATAAAGAGAAACGATTGGAAGATGTACCTATTATCTGTGAATTTCCTGGGGTATTTCCCAATGATTTACCCGGACTTCTGCCAATAAGGCAAGTCGAGTTTCGAATCGATCTAATTGATGGTGCTGCACCGGTGGCACGTGCGCCTTACCGATTAGCACCTTCCGAATTAAAGGAATTATCCGAACAACTTAAGGAGTTGTCTGATAAAGGTTTTATTCGACCGAGCTCGTCGCCTTGGGGAGCTCCAGTCTTGTTCGTTAAGAAGAATGATGGATCTTTCCGTATGTGCATCGATTACCGTTAGCTGAATAAGTTAACGATTAAAAATCGATATCCTTTACCAAGGATTGATGATTTATTTGATCAACTACAAGGCTCTAGTATGTATTCTAAGATAGATTTGCGGTCTGGATATCACCAACTTCGCGGTCTGGATATCACCAACTTCGCGTCCGTGAAGAAGATATTCCAATCACTGTATTTAGAACTCGTTATGGACACTATGAATTTCAAGTGATGCCATTTGGGTTAACTAACGCACCTGCGATCTTCATGGATCTAATGAATCGAGTGTGCAAACCCTAGTTGGACAAATTTGTGATCGTATTCATTGACGATATTCTAATCTATTCTAAGAATAAAGAGGAACATGGAGAACACTTAAGGACTATCTTGAATTTGTTAAAGGATGAAAAGTTGTATGCTAAGTTTTCGAAATGTGATTTTTGGTTGGACTCTGTGCAAATTCTTGGTCATGTGATTAACAAAGATGGAATTCATGTTGATCCTGCAAAGGTTAAAGCCATTAAGAATTGGTCTGCATCGACAAGGCCAACGGAGGTGCGACAATTCTTGGGATTGGCTGGCTATTATAGACGATTCATTAAAGAATTTTCTTTAGTAGCTAAACCCCTGACCAAGCTAACTCAGAAAAATAAACCTTTCGTTTGGGGAAGTGAAGAAGAAGGAGCATTTCAGATATTGAAGCAAAAATTATGTAGTGCACCAATTCTATCATCACCCGACGGAAGTGAAGATTTTGTAGTATTTTGTGATACATCTCTTAGAGGTTATGGAGCTGTTTGATGCAGCGAGAAAAGGTGATAGCTTATGCTTCTAGGCAATTAAGGAAAAATCAGGAGAATTATACTACTCATGATCTTGAGTTAGGAGCTGTAGTCTTTGCTCTTAGGTTGTGGAGACATTATTTGTATTTCACCAAGTGTACGGTATTCACCGATCATAAAAGCCTACAGTATATTCTCGATCAAAAGGAATTAAACATGAGGGAATGAAGATGGATAAAACTGTTAAGTGATTATGATTGTGATATAAAATATCACCCGGGTAAAGTTAATGTTGTTGCCGATGCATTAAGTAGAAAGGATAGAGAGCCTATCAGGGTACGTTCTCTATTCTTTAATGTGCACAATAATTTGCCTGAGCAAATTAGAAATGTGCAAATAGAAGCCTGTAAGAAATAAAATTTTGTTAATGAAGGGTTTCGAGGTGAAAGAGATCCTTTAGAGATTAGAGATGATGGAGTGAAATGCTTAAGAGGTCGTATGTGGATACCTAAGTTTGGAGGCTTAAGAGATTTAATCATGTTAGAATCCCATAAATCTAAATATTCCATTCCTCTTGGATCTGATAAATTGTATCATGATTTGAAGAAGTTATACTGGTGGCCGAATATGAAAGTTGATATTGCTATGTATGTTCTTCAATGTTTGACTTGTGCAAGAGTCAAAGCTGAACATCAAAAGCCGTCAGGACTACTTCAACAACCAGAAATTCCTGAATGGAAGTGGGAGCGAATCACAATGGACTTTATCACTAAGCTTCCTAGAACATCTTCTGGAAATAACTCGATTTGGGTCATTGTCGACAGACTGACCAAATCAGCTCACTTCATTCCTGTTAAAGAGCAGTTCTCACTGGAGCAGCTGACTCGTATTTATCTTGAGAATGTTGTATGTAAGCATGGAGTGCCTTTATCGATTATTTCTGATCGAGATCCTAGATTCGCATCGAATTTTTGGAATCCCTCCAAAGATCTTTGGGAACGAATCTCGACATGAGCACTGCTTATCATCCCCAAACTGATGGGCAGAGTGAAAGGACGATACATACACTGGAATATATGTTGAGAGCTTGTGTAATAGATTTTGGTAAGAATTGGGATAAACATTTGCCTTTAGCAGAATTTTCATATAAAAATAGTTATCATGCTAGTATTAAGGCTGCACCATTTGAAGCTTTGTATGGTAGAAAGTGTATATCTCCTGTATGTTGGAGTGAAGTTGGGGATACCCAACTCACAGGACCGAAATTGATCCGGGAGAGACTACGGAGATGATAGTTCAGATTAAGAAACGACTGTTGACTGCCCGAAGTAGACAGAAAAGTTACGCGGATGTGTGGCAGAAACCGATGGAGTTTGAAGTGGGTGACCGTGTAACGTTCAAAGTGTCGCCATGGAAAGGCGTCATAAGATTTTGAAAGAGAGGGAAATTGAATCCCCGCTATATTGGACCCTTTAAGATTTTATCTAGAGTAGGTCCGGTGGCTTACAAATTAGAGTTACCCGAAGAACTTCATGGTGTTCACAACACATTCCATGTATCTAATCTGAAAAATGTTTAGCAGTGTGTGATGAGAAAATCTCGTTGGATAAGGTCCGAATTGATGAGAAGTTGCATTTTATCGAAGAACACGTAGAGGTTATGGATCGTGAGGTAAAGCAACTTAAACAAAGTTGAATACCTATCGTCAAGATCCGGTGGAATTCAAAGCATGGACCAGAATATACTTGGGAACGAGAGGATGAAATGTGGAAGAAATACCCACACCTCTTTGATTTCAATAAGAAACGGGCATCAAAATGAAATGGATCACGAGGACGTTGATCCCTTTTAGGAGAAAATGTTGTGACAGTCTTACATTTTCAGGTAGTAAATTATTTTCTCGTGTATCATTTTGAAACTTATTTTTGTGTTGGTTTGTGAACTCACAATTTACGGGTTGAAATTAGGGCTTACGTGCATAATTTAACGTCCTTTACGACTAAACCAGAAACCCTAGGTTTACATATTTACGTTTTTGAACTCCGTTTTTGATGAGACAATTTTTATGAGATTCGTTTTGTGTCGTTGATTCATAATTTATAAAAAAGTTTTTCGTAAAACGACCCGAGGGAACGCAAATCGAGGAAACTAGAATCGAGGAGTACCCGCAAACTAGTGGGGATGAGACAAGTTTACACTTGCCTCACCCCCACTATGGGCGGCCAAAGCTTAACCAACACATCAAAGATGTGTCAAGTTTATATAAAAACTAAGGACACTTGTCCTTAGTTTCTAACCAAAACCACCAAACACTTAAAACAACTAACTCAAACCATTTCTCTCATTTTGATACATGTAAACAACTCAAAAACTCTGTCTACTCCCTCCCTTTGCCGTCCGTACTCCACCGCCAAACATCCCATTCATAACAAATTTCTACCATGAATCTTGTGTATAACTTGCATAAGATGGAAACCCATTGAAGACTTATTGATTTAAGGTGATCCTAACATCCAAAAAGAAGTTTTCAAAGGAGTCTAGGGCTGATTTTTCTCAAGGTGTTTCATATATTTGTTGATCTTGAAGGTGGTCTTGATATTCCATAAGATTGGTTACCAAAAACCAAGTCTTGTTCTTAACCTTTCACTAAATTGGTTGGTAACAAGATCATTTCTTCTATCATTTTGTTATTTTGTAAATATAATCTTGTATTTTCTATATGAATGTATATGTATATGATGATAAATGATGATCAAAGTATTATGTTGGGATTTTGTGTTAATAGATTTGGTTAAAAAGATTAAAATCAACAAGTAAAGATGTTAAAATCTTGATTAAATTTATAGGCTGTATAAAACATTGAGTAACCATATGATCACTTGGTAAAATGGCTTGGATTATTAAATATACAGTTAGATATATAATTTTTACATATGTGGAGAGTAGGCCACTCAATGGAATCATGAAAATGAGCAAGATATGATCAAAATACTATTGAGGTACAAATCTGTATAGTCTGTTTTAGATGACTTATTAGGAATACTTAGAGGATAATTGAGCAGTATCTATAAGGGAGTTATTTGTAGCACATATTATGTAGTTTGTGCTTCTCAAATTTGAGCTTCTATCTTCTTGTAGAACTCAAGATATGGCAAAAATGGTGGAAGTGACTTTGATAATCAGATTTATAAATAAAAGTATATAATATAAAATAAGCACTCAAGTAATATTATTATAAAATAAATACATAAAACCCACTAACTAATAATAAGTATTATAAAACTTGGATGAACACAAATAGTCCAAGTATTCACAAATACATTGGATCTACACAAGACACAAATAAACAAATGATGAACATGACTAGATCTTTAGGAGGAGGTGATCTTAATCAATGCTACATCTTTAATCACATCACAAGTGTGTGAGTGATCTTCTTTTTGGACAAGGTAAAAAAGGAGATCAAGAGGATAATCATGAGTAAACATACTTAACACATTAAGTGATCATTTACAAATGACTAGGATTAGAAAGGAGAAAGAAGGCTGAAGAAGATGTCCAAAAAGGGTTGATGAGAATGCAGATTTGACTCACTATTTATAGGACAAAACATCCAACGGCTATATCTGCCCGCGGTTCCTTATTGGCACCCGCGGTTCCTTATCGATAAGGAACCGCCATAGGTGCTAAGGTACCGCTGGCGTAGACTCCGCTCCTTTTTGTCTTTTAGTGAATTTGAAATATCTGAGGCTGTTTAAACCTTCAAAGGATATTCTTATGGCATATGGAATATGCCATATTTAAATTTGCATTTTCATTTTAATAAAACGTTTTCTTAAAAATAAAGTTTATTAAAAATCTTTTGTAATGTTTGACAAAAGTGAGTTTTAAGGCTAATCACTTTTATGATCACTAAGCATGATTAAGATATGTTAGTGTAATGACTATTACCTTGATGATAGTGTTTGTTAGATAATTCATTTTATGATTGTGTTTGACAATAAATGTCTTTGTAATTTGTCGTGATCAAAACTAAGAAACATTAATTGATACTAACAATGTTTTTAGGCATTGCTTATGCATTAACAATCTCCCCCTTTTTGATTACGAAAAACTATAAACTCATTTACGTAAAATACAAGTTTATTCGAATTATTAACGAGTTTATCACTATCATTTCTCCCCTTTTGTCGAAGCAAAAAGGTTTGCACAAGTCTTTAAAGAAGAAAAGAACCAGACTTTTGCTAGTAGCTCCCCCTTGGTGCTTACTCCCCCTAGCTTGGGGCACCAAGGCAATGAGCTAAGGTGACATGCTACACAAAGGTTAGAAGAAAGAAAAGAAACACCAATGTATATATGTGCACTACTTACTAACTAACTTGAGAAGGAGAAGGAAAAGAAATCTCAAATAAAAAGTAAGCATTTGCTAAGGATATCCAAAGAGTGTGTATTGAGAACATCATAGTTCAATTGGTGGAATAAAGGAAGAAAAGAAACATCCAAACGAATCAAAGATGATTTAAAATGTCAATGGGTTAAAATTTAAAATTTGTGGAATCACCCATAATTAATTTTAAGTTTTAACCATGATCAACTCCTAAACAAATGTGTATAATCAAATTAGAGGGAAATGTAACACACATAACATTCATATTACAAAAATATGAAATAACATACAAGATAAATATTCATACATACAATATGAATATTCAAAACAAAATAAAATATGGAAAATAGACCACTAAGCATAAGCTTATTCTAATAGTGATAATCTTCCAAGATTTCTAAAAAAAATTATTGACTCAAACAACTAATGTAAAAAGAGTGCCTTAGTTGGAAAAGAAAGAGGACGAAGCATCATTTGAAGTTTTGTTCACGGGAACGAAAACTTTGAGAGGAGGTCGAGTGAGGAGGAATTCAAGAAAATTTAGCTTTTCATGGATATGAGCAAGTTCAATTTGTTGAAAATGACAACAAGCACACGAGGAATCATGATGCAACACAAAGTCGTTAGATGGGGGAGGTCCATTAAGATTAGAGTTTGGTGGGCAGGGAGATAATGGATAAGAAATGTTTTCACAATGCCTAGTGAGGTTATGGAAAGAATTTAGGTCATTGAGTTGAGGAGGGTTGAAAGGTTTAGGTGGTGGTGGAAGAATTTTTTTTTCTCCAGAAATTGGATTTATAGAGTAAGTCTCATTCCAATATTGAATCGGAGAGAAAGAGGAATTCTTGGAGGATTTTGGAGAAGAAGAATCATGAGGACTCTTATTCTTTTTTTTTATACAAATGGGTTTAACCAAGATTTTCAATTTCTTTGAAAGCTTAGAAGAAGAAGCTTTAGGTTGAGAAGAGTGTGACAAAGAAATTTCAAGGTTAGAAAAGGAAGAATTAGGCATTGTGAGGGATGAAGGAAAGAACTCCCAAAAGAGAAGAATTTAAAGAAAATAGACAAGGCAAAGATTTGAAATGAAAAAGAAAGGTTTTAGAGAATGTTTAGCCAAGTTGGATAAACAAAGAATCTTAACCAAAACAATGGTCAAAGAAGAAAGACCAAAAATAATCCAAAATCGGCCTGACTGGGCGCCGTTCCTTAAAGAGGCCCGCGGTTCCATATCGATATGGAACCGCTTGGAGGCTTGAGAACCGCGTCCAGTGGACTGCAAAATCAGATTTTCAAAAGTTTTGGACAAAGATAAGACTTTTTCAAAAATTTGCAAATCTTGGATTGTTACCTCTTTTAGCACTAGAGTATGCTAGGGTTGCATAAAAGCAACACATTCACAAAGAATGTCTTGACAAAGGGTGACAAAATATTTAAATAACATTTTCGTCCAATTTTAAATCAAGTTTTTAAAGGTTGTAATAGATTTAGGTTCAATTTTAAATAAATTGAAGTTTTTTAATGTGATCACATAGATTAAAGCACATAAAAACTAAATCCATAAAGCATCCACATGAGAAATTCATGAGGGAAAGAAAAGGAAATACAAGAATTAAAAAGACAATTAACTACTACAAAGATAGCTAACAACTAGGTCTTGAGTTCATAGTTCTCTTTGGCTTGACCTTCTTTTGAAAAAAGCATGTTAATTTGAAAACCATCATTCATCTCCTAGGAGGAGGCATGGAGAACAAGACAAGCAAGAAGTCATGAAACCTTGAAGGCCAAGCATTTCCATCCTTAGGTTTTGAATGATGTAGTTATTATAAAGACAACATGGGCAATTTGCACCATGAGATTCTAAGAACCCAAAGAAGTATGGATCACCCATGAAGTGAGGGATAGGAATGCCCAAAATAGGAGCATTGGTGTTAGAAGGTGGAGGAGATGGTGGAGGCATGGTGTCCAAGGGTGAGATGGGAGAGTTTGGTGGAGTGAAAGGAGAGGTGACCAAAGGCTCAAGTACAAAGGGGATACTTTGTAGAGGTTGAGGTTGAGAAATCCCATCCAAAGGAGGACTATGGGTGAAAGGTGAAGAGAGCGCATTCATTCTTGATTGGAACGAAGAGGAGATAGAACCATGAGAATGGTTAGTACCATGGGTAGAGTTTGTCTTGCATGGAGCAAGGGGTGGTGAAGGTGAAGATGAAATGAGAATGGGAGAGATCTCATTTTTGGGAGTGTGAAAAGATGAAGAACCAATGTTGGGTATCTTGATCTTAATTTTGAGGCTTCTTTTTAAGGAAGAAGTTTTGGAAGAAGTAGATGTTCTAGTGGACACCATGATTGTGTGTTAAGGTTTAGAGAAGTGTTGAAGGGATGATGAACACAATCAATATGAGGGGGTTTAAGAAGAGAATGGAATGATCCAAACTAGTAATGGGTTAAAATCATTTTAGGTGTATAATGAAATTAGGTACCCTAGTTTAGGAAAGTGCAGGTTTTTCAAAAATTTTATCAAAGTTTTTCACAGATTAAGGAAAACAGTGTAAAGCAAAGATTATGTCAAAACAGGAACAGGCGGTTCCTTATGTAGGTCCGCGGTTCCTTATCGATAAAGAACCGCGGGTTCGATATGGAACCGCGTCCAGTGGTGACAGAAAAGTGCACTTCCAAAAACTTTGGTCAGCCCAGATTTCACACAAGTAAAAATCAAGTCAAAGTTAACTATAATTTAAAATCTAGAAGGCGAAAAACACATAATGAGCACAAAGCTATGTAAATCGGACGAACAATTATATAGTTAATTAAGGATTAAAATAGTTAGCAATCCAAACAAGTATAAATAGTTAATACACAAACATAAAAGAAAAGAAACTAAATGTTCAACACATAGCATGTTCAACCACATGTTCTCCTTGAATCAAATCAAAGTCTTTATCTTCTTTTCTTGCCAAATCCTTTGATCAATTTTCCCAACTACTTGAATCCACCTCTTGACTCAACTCGATGATCATGTAACTCACCTTGGGTTTTGAGATTTTACCGATATACATCCTCAAGACTAAGGTTCTCCAGAATTTCACTAGAGGAATGGTTAGGAGGAGGAGAAAAGTCTTTTAACCCGTCCATAAATGAGTTAGTGGAGGGGTAGGAGTTACTCGAAGAACCAAAATGAGTACTTGTACCTATGCCATCACCATCACTTGTTGGCATAAAAGTGTCCTCATCATCGGACTCTTGTTGGTCGGCTTTTCTTGAGCCTCTATCACTTTTAGGCTTTCTTTCATATACCTCTTGAATAGGCAACATTACCCGTTGAATCGGTTGAAAGCGAGAAAGATTGAGATTAGGAAAGTCACGAACAACCCTTTTTAAGAGGCGAGTAAGGAGCATGGCATAAGGGAGGTTTGTTTTAGGCTTGGAGATATCATAATTGATCCATCGAGCGATAAAATATGCTAAATTGTACTTGGTTTCGGGAAAGATGCAAAAGATCATATGCACCAAGCATGCCGGAACATGATCCCTATTACCACCAAGACAAAAAACATTTTCCCTAAGAATGTTGGACAAATGGACCAAATCATCATTAGGGTCGCTTAAGAGAACCTCATGACGTTTCACCTGACGTATTTTAGAATGAAGGCTTCTTATAACGGTTCTATTAGGCACTTTGGAGATGACGTCAAGGATGAAGTCAAGGTCAACTTCAAATGGTCATTTGGAGGACAATCGTCGGATTCAAGGAGAGCTTCAAGATTCCATTTATCCGTGAACCGACAAGTGCCCTCAAATGGCACACCAAGAATTTGATCAAAGGCCTCGAGAGAGTATTGAATGAGTTGACCATTCAACCCCAATTTACATTGTGCAGCGGAAATACACAATTGGGTGCTAGACACAAGCATCATCACACAAGGTATATTGAACGACTCAAAAGTGAGATGTATACACATAAATATAAACAAGATTTTCATAAAAGGTTAAAACATAAATTTCATCCCATGATTGTACTAAAACGACACCAGAGTAAAGCGTTTAGTCCCCATGGATCTCGACCAACAACCAACAAGTTTAGTACAATACATCAACATAAAGTAAATTGTTCAACAGTAAAGGATAGAAATAGTTTTTAGACCAACATTCTTCCAAAAGCCAAGCCACAACCTCCACAGAAATGATCCATGCTCCATCACTTCCTATTACCTGAAATACATGCTAAAACGAGTCAACAATAATGTTGAACGAGTCTATAGGTTTATCAAATCACATTTGAACACAAGAAGAAAATCAATCATAATCATTTATAGAATTGTCGTGCACACAATCTATATTCAAGGTAATAATAATAATAACAACAAACATTGTATTTAAGCTCATGACACCGACCCCTTAACCAAATAGTCACCCACGCCAAATGCCGGCATGACTAGAATAAAACCATTGCCCCTCTAGGGTATCAGTTGCTAGAATACCACATTCTTATTCACGTAAAATTATCCTTCCCAACGGGTTACTTAACGTAATGCCCTGGTCTTAGAGAGGGTGGTCAACCCAATAGTACTATCATTAGAATAAGCGGCTATTCTTGACTCACAACATCAAGTCAGAAGATAGTTAACTGCTCATGAATTTAGGGTCTTTAGCAACAAGTTACTCAATACAATGTAATCAACTTTAGGCAACATTCGGGTCCAACAATTACTCATGACTTCTGTTCATTTATTTTCCAATAGCATGTATCCCCCTCACGGGTATAAAACATTTAGTAGCTAGCATAAAAAGCGAGGCTACAGACTCACCTTAGTATAAGAGATCTAGCGAGATGATCGTCGATGGTAATGCCTTTCAAACACGAGAACCGCTACCTATCAAATAAGGCGCGTTCATTAATAATGACTCGAGAAATAAATGATACATAGCAACATCAAACTCAACTCATAAAGTCATGATAAACTCGAGATAAAACGATATGAATAACTTTATCATACTTTACTATACATTTACTTTACCATTTTACACTTTTAACAAATTCCGTCGGTACATACTACATGTACTAGCTTATTTACCCCTTTTAAACTTGTCAATCGTTTATGAAACGACTCGATAAACTAACTTACTATATATAGAAAGTCCTCCTACAAGTTTATCAAATGAAATTACTTTTAAGTCCTTTACTCGACTCATTTCCAAACTACAAAATCCGGACATATTTACGTTAATTTTTCATACAACCGTTTTAACTTATTTAAACGACTCCGTTTACAAAACCGACACTCGGGTTTTAAAGTAAACTCAACCTCTAAGGTAAATACCTCATTATAAGTAGGTTACATATTTCAAAACGTCCATTTAGAGTCCCCGAGATTCGATCCAAATATCGACAACAACTATATGTAGTGTCGATACTCGTCTCCCGGTACACGATCAATCAAAACATCATAACTTCGCGCTCGTTTGGAGCTAGAAGCTCTACCTTATATCAAATCGAAGTTAATAAAATTATCTACAACCCTAGGGTATAAGTTAAGACATTTTCAAAACATAAAAATTAGGATTTTACTGTTTACTTACTGTTATAAAATGACCATTAAAAACTTGTACAAAATCACCTTTTTGATCAAAACCAACCATAGAAATGTTCATTCCTATACCCTAACATCAACATATATGAACCATAACATCTAAATCATCATCAAAATTAAAACCTTTGAATCAAAATGAAGTTTTTAACAAATCTTGCAACAATCACCATTGATCATGGCAAGAACACCATGCATGATCATGGTTTCTACCTACCAACATCAAAAAAATAAAAATGCCTTGCATGTAAGATTTTCTTATACCAAAATGATTCTTTATCAATTATAAGAGTGGGTCTTGCTTTGGTTTAGCTCAAATGATCCTCAAAATCAAGTTCAATTTGAAAATGTGTGGATTTGGGGTGGTGGGTGAAGTTTCGACAAATGAGAGAGAGAAAGAAGAGATGATGAAAAATTTTAGTGGAGAATTTGTGAGTTTGTGTGTTTGTTTAATCTTTTATATAGTGCTTGAGGGACCTTGGTTGCAATTTGGCAATAGTTGTGGATCAAAATGAAAATAGTTAGCTAAAAATGCGGGAAATAACTATTAGTCAATTTTGAAAATATTTACGGGGCTCGGGTTTCATAAAGATACTTTTAAAAATTTAAAACGTACCTCAAATATAATAATATCGACTCTCGACTCTACTTAACACGTCATATAAAATAAGACATCAAAAATGACAAAAATCGAACAACCGACAATAAAACGTAAAATATTTGGCATCCATCGACATCACGCTTGCTAATACTCCTTATACTCATTAAATATAAAATATAAACCTTCCAACATCAGTTTAAACATAAACCTCCAAAAATAAATATCATTCAAATTCATCCAAAAATTTCAAAAATAATCGTAAAATAAGATTAAGCAATGACCTCGGTTTTGGGTTGTCACATCCCCCCTGATGAGATGACTTTTATACATGATCTCATCGTTCTTTTCGGGCTTTAAGTGCATTAAAATGTCATAAAATACCATATATATGCTTGTATTTGTTTGCTTGTATGTTTTAGGTATGGATTTCATGAAAAAGAAAAAAGATCACAAGAAACAAGGAAAAACGGACACGAGAAACGAAGCCGTACAAAGAACCAGGGCCTAGTTATGAATTATCCAAGAAAAACCCTTGAAGATTTGAAGATGTACATGATTGATCCTCAAAATATGAAGAAATGACACTTAAAACCCTTGTATATTCTTAATTACAAGTTTGGTCCCTTAAGTTTGTCATAATTACAAAATGGTCCTTCAACTTTGAAGAATTGGCAAGTTTAGTACCTCAACAATTCTAAATTGTCAATTATGGTCCCTCATGAAGTCAAAGATACAATGAAGACCTTTGAAGATCAAGAATGTAACACCCCCAAATATACACAATTCAATACAGCGGAAGACTCGTTGGTGTTACGGGATAGCACATTACTCACATCATAGACAACGCTTAAAAATCCTGTCGTTTAATAATAAAGCATTTCCATTCATAAATATCAGATTTACATAGGTCCCAAGTCATATTATTTCATACAAATTTTACAAAGCATTTGAATGGAAATTGTTATTTAAGTGCGGGCCATGAATTCTTGTCGTCTTCCCGAGAATTACCTTAAAGTAACTGAGATAAAACATGTTAAAAGAAAAGGTCAGCGATAACGCCGAGTGAATTCATAGAGTTTAATAAAACCATTAATATATCATCGGTATATAATTATTACCGAAAATCATTTTTGTACAAATCATTGTAATAGGCCATAAAATAGCCAAAGTCATTTTATACAAATCCTTATCAAAAATCATAATATAGGTTTTTGCCTTCAAAATCATTATACGAACCAAAGTCGTAAAAACATCATACAATACATTTTATAACGTTGTATAAAGTTAAGTAAAAACCGTTATATTAATATGGTTATGTAAAACCAAAACACGAACATAAAATCAATAATAAGACCCCGTATTGCTAGTCAGGAAATATATCGTAATTTAGTGCGTATAACAATATTTCGTTATTTGGATTATTATAAGCCGCATGACATTGTTACCGTACTACAACAAACAACGGTTAGCTAACCCGAAACTCAATTTGCCCATCTAAGTTAGCGTGTCGTCACAAAGATCACGCTATGGAAATCTTCTCATACATAAATTTGCTTACCAATCAATGTGGCACGACGAGGATTAACCGTCAAGGCGCGAACTGGGGTGATCGTCCCCAAATAGTACTATTATATGCATAAGCGTCTACCAAATAGTACTATTATATGCATAAGCGTCTACCAAATCCGGTAGTTCACAATTCATGCTAATGGGACTTTTAGTGACATAACCTAACTTTAATAATCCATTTTATCTCATACATCGGGTCATATAATCATTCATCGGGTCATACAATCATTCAGGTCCAAATCAATAAACAAACAATCGGGACAACTGGTGTCCTATTTTAGTAAAACTAACATGTTATCTCCCTCGCGGGTTTATAAAATATTTCATAAAAACATTTAAAAGAGTGTGAGGCTATGAACTCACGTTGATGTGGGAAAGCGGGTTATCGGCAATTCGGATGTACGGTACGTGCTTCAATCACGGAAACCTAGACAAATAATACTTCTCTTAGACTCTTGTCCAATGACTTTATAAAAATAACAATTATGTATACATATGATTAGTTTATCTATATGATGATGATCAAGTGGGTTTATACATTCTCATTTACTCATTTTAGTGTTATGTATTGGTAACTTTTATACTAGTTTACTAGTTTTACTTATTTACATGTTTTAGGCCCAATAAGCCTATTATAAGCCCAATACCTTATATTAGTCCATTTTACACTTTAGAAGGGTCCGACCGTCTATGTTTTATTTGACAAAAACGTTAATCTTTCGGTTTTAGCCGAAAAGACGTAAAACTTAGGTATATACTTTTATTACTTGGAAAAACATTTATACTTGTAATTTATATAACATGTCCCATTTTAATATCAATATATATGTATATCTTTATTTATGATTATTATCAACTAGTGGGTTTTATATATGTATATTTTATATAAACTTTTGAGTGCTTATATTATATACTATTTATTTACAAAATCAGTCCTAAATTTTAAGTCCACTAAAATGTCCATATTCAGAGTTTTATGATGATATAGGACCTCAAATTTTTATGATAGAAACTACATGATATGTGATTCATTTTACTCCTTTATAGCTACTGATGAATCAACCTCTAAATATATTAATAAATTCGTCCAAAACAGTGTAGACACATTTGCACTCTAATCTTGTTTTGATCATATCTCACTCATTTTGATGATTCCATTGCATGGCCAACTCTCACATGTGTATAACACCAAATACTTACTGTAAATTGATTCTACTATGCCATTTTATCAGTTTATCATTTGGTTACTTACTATTTTTATACAACCATCATTTTAAGCAATATTTTAACCTTGTTACCTATGGTTTTCCATCTTTTTAACCATATTTATCAACACTTGATCCTCACACAATATTTTTATCATCATATATTCATCATATACATATAAAATAGGAAAGAAAATACAAGATTTAAATAATCAAAATAATAAGAGGATAGGAAGGACAATCTCTATACCACCAAGATTGAGTAGTTTATGATCAAGGCTTGGATTTTGATGGAAACACTTGTGATAGATCAATACCAACTTTGAAGACCACCAATATTTGTAAACTTCTTGTTAAAATCAGCCCTTGGACATCACCAAATCACCTCCTTGGATGTTAGAATCACCTCTAATCTTCAAGGCTTCAAAGGAGCATCATCATGTGTATGAATAACACATGATTTTATGGCTAAAATAGATCAAATAGGGATGTTTGATGATGGTTTTGGGACGGAATAGAGAGAGGGAGGAAGGGAGGATGAGTGGTTTTGCATGTGTAAATGAAGAAATGGGTTGGTTTAGTGGTTTTGGTGTTGGTGTAGCTTACTTTGTAAGCTTAGCTAACAAGTGTCTTGCAAGTTTATGTATAAACTTGCCACCAAGGCTTGTTTTGGCCGTCCCATGTTAGTGGGGTGGGGCAAAACTTGTTTTGTCACATCCCACTAATTTACGGGTATTCCTCGATTCTAGTTTCCTCGATTTGCGTGCCCTCGGGTCGTTTTACGAAAAACGTTTTTATAAATTATGAATCAACGGCACAAAAGAATCTAATAAAAATTGTCTCATAAAAAACGGAGTTCAAAAACGTAAATACGTAATCCTAAGGTTTCCGGTTTAGTCGTAAAGGACGTTAAATTATGCACGTAAGTCCTAATCTCTTCTCGTAAATTTGTGAGTTTATGAACCCACAGAAATTTAAAAATTCTAAAATAATATTCACGGATAAATTTATTTTCTGAAATATCGGACTGTTACCAAAACGGTGTATGTAAACGTAAGCACGTAACGTAGAGTCCTCCGGTTTAAACGTAGTCGATGCTACTTCAAGCGTAAACCCAAATTTCTTCCCAAAATAAGTGAGTTCATAATATAACATTAAAATAATATTTTCAAATAATACTTGAGAATAAAATATCAACCATAAATTGACGGATTGACATAACATTTACCCCTAAACAGGATCTTTATCCTCAAAGATCGATTTATCTTACTACTCGCTTCTCATAGAGTTAGAGACACGTGGGTATTTCCTCCACATTCGGTCTTTTCTCACAAGTGTAACTCATTACAATACGCGAGTTTCATAACTACGGGACTAAGATCAGGCTTAATGTTGAGTTACTTTCTCTATCCATGATGTTCATGGGTTTTTGATAAATGCAACTTTTCGCTGATCTAAACTTCATTAAGGAATAGTCAGATTTTTCACTTGATAGACATTTTATCAAGTTCAATATACGAAACATAATTCACGCAGCCCTTGAAGTCCTAGGGTAGATCCAGCTTATATGCCTTTCAAACCAATATTTTACATTATCTCAATGGTCCCATACAACGGGGACTTATTTCCCATGATCTTTCAGATCATCAATTCACTTTTTCCATGGTGAAATTTTTTGGCATAACTTCGCTACCCATCCTGCAATTCAAGATCTACATTTCATATTCATATAACCTCCTGCCCACTACTGGCAGTCAATACTCAGATCCTAACTTCAACAACCATTTCAGGTCTCGCGGGTCGGGTATTTTGTAAGGTTAGGTTTGTCATCATAGGCATCCTTAAACCTAAAAGACATGTCCAACTCACAATGGGTGTATGTCGGATGTCTTCATCCAAACTCCTGCTTACAGATGATCTTATATTTAGATCCTAACAAGATTCGATCTCGATCCTAATACGATAATTATCAATGATAATCTCTCCAAAGGAAAACAATTATACGGTTTATTACCAAAGGTCAATCATTCAAGCATAAAACAACACTTCTAGTGTTTTGTATCATTACTTTACCTCGTCCCTTCATTGGGGTGGTAAACAGTACTCTCATTAAGGTTCGTTCCCAATGACTTCTGAGCAAATCTTTAGAAATTCGATGCGAAGCGAGGATCTTGATAGAGATGATCGATACAGGCACACTATGTTTACACAACTCCTTTAAATACAAAAGAGTCAATTTCTTCATCGAGAATCTATCATTAACAGGAATGATATAAGTAGATTTGGTCAGTCTGTCGAAGATGACCCAAATTGAATCAAATTCAGATGATGACCTTTGCAATAGTTAGACGTTTACTAATGTATGAGGCGATGTCTGCCTTCATAATTTTCCATTAGTACAACTTCTTCAGATAAAGATACACTAAATCAGAAATGGCATGAATAGAGTACTTAATCTTACGAGATTCCAACATGACTACATCTCAATATTTAGGCAACAACAAGCGGCCTTTAATACATTTAACGCCATTGGCTTCTCAATTCTAATGGTTCATGTTAGCCGCGAACCCCTTTTTATTATATATATTATCCTTTTTATAAGCATCGACTATATTTTAAATTGCTCGGCAATTTATTTTCACATTCATTACTAAGGAACACATTCTAATTCATTCTTTATCCTTTTTACATAATGCGTCAGTATTTACATTCATCTTTCCTGATGAAATGATTATCATGTCCATAATTTACTCAGAAATTCTTTCTTCATATTTTCTAAGTTTTAGTTTCGTCTCAACTATCATTTTTATTAGTTTTGCTCAATCCGACGTTTAAAGCGTCGATAAATGTTACAAGTAATCAAATAATAAATATTCAATTTTTATGGAATGTAAACGTAAAAATTTTAAAAAAATTTCGGTTCGTCCAATTATAGAAAAATGTTCAAAAGAATAAATCTGAATTTAATTAACACGATTTTTGTTGATTTACCGAAAATAATTAGTGAGATTCGTAAATGTTCGAAAAATCTTTTGTTACACTTTGGTCAAAAAATTTCTTAGTTGAAAAGCAAGAATTGTTGTTCCAAATTCCAAATCAGGGTTTATATGGTTTCCTCAATCCCTCTTAGGTTGTCTTAAGGTATACACAAACATTTACCCCTAAACAGGAGTTTAGTTAAATGATTTAGTTATAAGCGAATGATTCCTTAAAAATTCTTTTGATAAAACATTTGTCAAAACATATTTGCACTTTCTTTTTGGTAAAACCCAAAATCTTAAATGGCTCAAAATTTTGAAGAGTCAATATAGATTCCATTATCTATTAATCACACGGTCAAATAATGTAAAGGATTTAGTCTTAAATCACATGTTAAATACTCAAGGTATAGGTTTTCACTACTCAGCCAATTCAGGGCAGTTTATAAATGATTATTAACTCCTTCCTATTCTTATAAACAAACAGATGGTCCTTAATGATCACAAGCATGAATTTATCAAATTATAACCTACACATATGATTCACCAAATTTATGGATGCTACATGTGTATTAGTCAATCCAAACGACATCACGTGAAACTCCTAATGTTCATTACAAGTTCTCGATGTAGTAATTGGAATAGATAATCTTTTTCGCGGACGCGAAGTTGATGATAACCATGCCGAAGATCAAATCTTGAATATACGCTAGAACCTTGTAAATGATCGAACAAATCTATCATCTTGGGTAGTGGATATAGATTTTTATCATCAATTTACCTAGTTCATGGTAATTCAAATATAAGGAATAATAACTCCATAGCTCTTCATGATGACGATCTTGGTAGAATAAAAGTCTTCTCCTACAACTCTCTCAGTTGTTGGGTAATTCTTTTAATTCAGATGGTGCTGATGTACAGTGCACATGCCACAGGTGCAACACCAGGAATATAATCAATACCAAACTCAACTTGCCTTAATGGCGAAAGTCTAGGTAATTCACCAACAAATACTTCCTAAAGTTTCAGATAACAGGAAAATCTTTTAATAAATTTACTTTTAAGTTCCTTCTAGATTACAAGATCTATGATCAGTTTATAACCATTTATGCTAAAATTTCAAGTCTAAATGCAGGATATGGTCATCCATCAAGAATTATTTAGATCACTTTTGATAATCAACATCTTATCTTTTAGGGGAATTCCACTCGAGTTCCCATCAATTAAGACCATGTCATCATGTCATAATCAATCAATCCATTCTACTGGCACTATTAACTTTCCAGTTTCGTCACCGTTGATAAGATGTGAACTTCTCAAAAGACTAATAATAACTCATAATCCTTCACAAATTCAAGGATTTTAGGAGACATAACTAACCTTAAAAGAGTAAGGTCAACGCATAATCTACGCGAGAGATTTCAAATCAGATACAGACGAAAACATTAACGAATATGAATATATCCCATGTTTTCATAGATTGAGTACTCATTCGAAAGCTCCTCGGATCGTTACCCAGGTCATTCAAATGAAATCTAATCAAAAGAAATGATAAGAACGTCAATACATCCAGTCGGGTATCAACACTCGGTAATCAGATACTTTTTCAAAGAATCTCACCACGGGGGAATTGGACAAGAAGGGGATATCAATTGTCAATTAAGACAATTTCCAAAGACGATTAAATTCGACTTAGAAAAATAAATAGCACGGGCACATTTGTAGGTGTCCCTAACAATATGTCCCTATTTTTCACTTCTTGCAGATCTCATAAATTTTTAATCTTTAATAACTTCAAAGAAAATGTAGTGTTTATTAACAATTTCATGGTGACTACTAATCAGCCTTGCGTGGTCCCTTCCAAATTGTATGTAGGCGCGCAACTATATACAATTTCAAGATTAACGATGCAATACTCAGTTCGTCAAAACTTTGTTATCATGTTTAAAATTGAAGAAATGTAAATCTTGCTTATGTTTTTAGAGAGAGAAAGAGATAGAGAGATGGTGGATTACACACACTTCTAGAGAGAGAAAACCAATGTTTACTATGTGAAAAAGTGAATAACCACACACCCTCTCCATCTAAGGAGAGTGTTTATATACCCAAGCCTTGTAATGGGCTTGGGCTTACATGTTTGGGCCGGCCTACACATGTTGTAGGCTAGGCTTGGACTTGTTTGTTAAATAACGGTGTATAGACTACGAGCTACTACTTAGTATATTGTCGGAGTGACCGAATCTTCCTAAATACGTAAAAACGTATTTCCAACAATCTCCCCCTAAGGGAGGTCACTCCAAACAAGGGCGTTACCCGAGTTACAATAATGAAATAAACCTAGCATACTATGCTTGTCTTGAGCTCGTAGTCTTCGTCTTTCTTTTCCTTTTCTTTTTCTGGTGAACATGCTGATGTGATCTTTGATATCAATCTTGAGCATTAATCTCTTGCCTTGATCTCGTGCATCCATCACTTGTGACCTTCGCCTCTTCGTGAAGCCATGTCCCACATACTTATACCTTCGTAATTCTTGAAAGCTTCAGAGTTCGATACAGCGGAAGACTTAACTTTTAGGCTTTCTTGAATTAGATGAAATATTAAGTGCATAAAGTATAAGCATGCGGGGACGACTTCTTCTTGGATTCCGCAACGCCACCCTCTTCAAATACCGCAACATAAGTAGACACGAACGAAATGGCTTTGAACATTTCATTCTAAATCGGTAGCATTTTACCTCCGGTCGGTGAAGACCGTTGGACGATATTAGATATCGTACCCGTGATAGATAGTTTCGATTAAGTAACTTCCTGACAGGATTTCGTGGGTAAACCCGTTCTCTTTATTCGACCGTCCAAAGCTGACTGCGAACATAAAGAGTGAATCATTTGGATAATAATATCCGCATGATTTGAAGCCGTCAATTCATGTTCCTGGAACAAGTGAAATTCAATTAAGAACCGCACCATCGTTGCTTTCCAGTTGCCACGAGCTTGATTCGTATAGAATCTTGCAAGTTACCTACAAAGTGCTGTTTGAGGTTAACACTAGAAGGATTTCCACTCATCACTGTGAATACTAAGGTATCACTCTGAGTGTTCTGGCAAGATCACTAAGATATGCGTAGAGGCCTGGAACGTGTTTAAATTTAGTTAAGAATTAAACAGTTGTTGCTTTCCAGTTATCACAAGTTTGATTCATAAAGAATCGCCCAAGTCACCTACCATGAGCTTTTTGATATTCGCTCAAGAAGGATTTCCATCTTCATTGTAAATACTTTCGTATTACTCGGATGTTCAGGCAAGATCATGAAGATTTTGCGTAGGACTCTTTAAGATCTTTCTTACTTTTCACAGTGTGTGAAGAAGCAAGGAATTATGAAAGTGTGTCCTAATGAGATATTTGATGATCTCAAATGGCTCAAGACTCGATCGTGCATTTTGGATTTTAGTGATCGGAGGCTGGAGAGGAGTGCCACCTTTTCAATACCAATTTATTCGGAGTGAATAAATCAATAGATAATATGTTGTCTCCGTGTGATTAAAACAAATACCTTTTGAGAGATATCTGAGTTAGCTGGGATGGGTTGTGCATTGCATCACTGGGTCCATGATGTCCGTCTTCAATATCGAGAATCATTAAAATGATCTCAATAGCATATGTATTGACCCGGTTTCTGCCTAAGGTTGTAAGGAGGGCTTCTTTCTTTACACCCTTTATCTTTACAATTCTTTTTCATTCTTCAACCCCTTCAATGCTTACCAATACGTCATAACTAGCACCTTGTTGTGATTGTTCCAGTGCTAACTTAAGTACTTGGTTGGCATTCAGCTACGTTCATAATCTTTCTCCATCTTTCCTAAGGACTATTATTTCTAGCTATGGAGAGTCCTTGGGAAGATTCCTCCGTTCTAGAAGAATCATAGGACTTAACCTATCCTACCATCCTTATGTCACCACAATCTTCATCGTCGTGAAATAAATGGGTTGTGGGTAAGTATAAATCACCATGAAATCCATTTTTGATGTGCAAATCCGTTTTGCTCCCCCTTAACATATGCCACGATATTCGAAAACATTTCGCATATGTCGGGAAAAGCCAGCACGTTAAGTCAAACCATTTGTGATAATATCCCATATTAAATCACATTTTCTCCCCCATATTAAAAATATTAACCCAATCGATGTTTTTAATATCAATTGATTTAATGAAGTTTTAACAAAGGTTTTGGGAAGAAAAATGCAAGTCCATTTTATCTTCATGATATCAAACGTATGAGATATGATACCGATTTGTAACATGATCACATATTCACCATATTAGAAAAGAATTGACAATGTTGGACCTGATAGATGAGAACATCATATGATAAGATCAAATGGTTCTTGTCAGCATATGTTGGTCGCCTCGTCATGTTTGAAGTCATCTCTTGACACTACGTGTACGATTGGTATTCTTGTCTTGACACCAATTAGTGAGCTTAGCACGTTCGGCATCGAAGATTCTGAATGCTTGACAATTGCTCCCCCCTCAATTGTTGACCCGTGTTCTATTGAAAGAGTTGTAGTCGACGTTTGAGTAGTCGTATCATCGAGTATGTAGATACCAATTGTAAATTGCTATGGTTGTAGAGATGATAGCTTCATAAAAACAAGACTTCTCTTGTTTTAACAAATAAATGCACTAAAACGTACATATATTTGTGTTAGACCAAGTTATAAAGTAAACTTGATCCCTTTCAAGGATTTAAAGTAAACCTTGCCCGAGAAAATGAATTCCCGTTGTTATCCAAAGCTTTCATAAGAAATACTTGACTTTAATGTGAAAACCGGATTGTAGTCTGAAATAACTACAAGCCATTTAGGCATGTTTTATGAAATATTTACAACTTTTGTACGAACTCTATTTATGGTGCCGTGTCGATATTAATCAACATTTCTAAGGCCGTAAATATTTTCGTACCAAAAGACATGCCTTTGAAAAATAAAGTAAAAATATTTTTGGATTTTTCTAGATTTTTCAATTTTTATGGTTTTTATATGGTTTTATATTTTTGTATTTTGCTTTTGTGGATAAAGATATAAACAATATATACAAATGATCACCAAGGATACGGAGAATAGTTTTACCACCACTATTCTTTCGCTTCATCTGCTAGTTCCTTTAGAGTCTCAGGCGAGAAAGTTCTCATTCCTAGCTTGTCGGCCAAAAATTCAATTCGAGCGCGATCTAAAGCCTTCGTGAAAATATCCGCCAATTGATACTCAGATGGACAAAGTAAAGCTCGATCACTCCATTTTCCACTTGCTCCTTGATAAAGTGGTAGCGAATGTCAATGTGCTTCGGCCGGGAGAATTGAACGTTGTTGCAGCATAAGGCAATTGCACTCTTGTTGTCGCAGTACATAGGAATTTTGTTGAAACCTAGACCATAGTCAGTCAATTGTGATCTCATCCAAATAATTTGAGCACAGCAACCGGACATAGCTATGTATTCTGCTTCCGTACTTGAACTTGCAGCGCTTTTCTGCCTTTTCGATGCCCAACTGATTAGTCGATCTCCTAGTAGTTGCAAAGTTCCACTCGTGCTACGCCTTGTATCTTGACAACCCGCGTGATTGATGATTGTAAAATTACCCCTTTAGGAAAAGGAAGGTAAAAGCGGTAAGTATTAAGTGTACGTTTAGGAAAACGTAAACACTTATGACCCTTAATGGGGATCGTTCTCTCGAGGAGGCACGTGTGTTGTGTAATGAATGAAGATTAATGTTTGTTTGTGATTATTAACAAGAAAAAAAGAAATGGGAAAGGAGAGAAAAGACGGTTACGAAGACGGATTAAACTACGACGAAAAAGGCGAACACGTAAAACCTTAAAAACTACCAAAATTAAAAATTTTAACCTAAAAATTCCTAAAAATTACTAAAAATCCACAATAAAATTCTAAGAGTTTACAAAAAATCCAAACTTGCTAAAACCTTTTAATTAATTAAATAATGACTTTTTAATGCTAATTAAAGCCCTAAAAATCACTTTTAAATATTAAAAAGCCCTAAACAAGATTTTATAGTTTGTAAACCTCAAAAATAACCTAATTAAGCTAAAAACTATTTTTAAAAAATTTTAAAACCAAATTAAACTATTTTTAATTACTTAAAAACTATTAAAATCTATTAAATCTTAAATTAATTCTAAAAATTAATTGAAAAGCCTAAAAAAGATTTGGAAAGTGACAAAGTTCCTAATTTAATGTCTATAACCTAGGAAAAATAAAAAAAAGTAAAAAAAATGAACTTTGAATTTTTACTAATAAAATAATATTAAAATATTCTAAAAAATTAAAAGTTTATAAATAAATTCTAAAAAATTACCAAAAATCCTAAATATTCTAACTAAAATAAAAATGCAAGTTAAAGTTCCTAACACCTTTTTATTAATTTTATATTAATTTTTAAAGTTTTCTAAAAACCCTAAAATCAAATAAAATTAAAAATAAGACTTTTTGAAAACTTTTTTGGATGTAAACCTCAAAAATATAAATTAAAACCTAAAAACTATTTTTTGGATTTTTAAAATACTTTTTGCTATTTTTAATTGACTTTCTAAAAATTAATCTAAAAATAATCCTAATAAATAAATAAACAAAGGGAAAATCTACTTTTTAAACAAAAAAATCCTAAATGAAAAGACAAACACAAGAAAAATGGAATCTGGCCAAAAAGCTAACCAATAAGCTTGAAATAAGCTAAATAAGCTACGGCTTAATTAACAAAAGCCAACACAAACACACCTTAAGTATTTTTCAAAAGCAAACCCTAGCAGTCAAAGACCCTAGGGCGCAGTGGTGAGTGTGTTGTGTTGTGAGAGGAGTGGCGCAGGTTCGAGTCCTGGCCACGTCCTTTTTGGTGTTTTATATTTTTTTTTTAGCTTTTAAGAACACAATCCAAAGACCTTTTTAATCACCAAATCACAAACACAATTCAATTTTATACAAGATTAATGCAAGATTTGAGCAAAACGTGCCCAGTACTCTTTATGTTTCTGATGAACACAATGAGTGTTCTTCACTTGTGAAGAAACGAATCAAGAGGTCTTGATTCTTGAGTTTGTGTTGGTTTTGATGGACAAAAGGCACCCCTACACTCAGTTGGAGTGTAGGGAGTCAATCAAATGCAAAAAAAACAACAAGTAACTAGCAAAAATCAAGCACAACAATCACCAAATGTTTCTGATTAAGCATTCATGGATCTGTGATGGTTTTTGCTGGTTTAAAAGGCAAGATGGTGAGATTCAAAGCTCAATAACTTGCATACAAGGACACCAAACAGCATACAAACAATGCACAAACCTCAAATGTCCTATCTCCTAACAGCTTTAGCACCTTGGATGGCAAAATCACACAAGTTCATGCAAAACAAGCAGTTTCTGATTTTAGACAACTTGAAACAATTTTTAAGTATGCACATAAGTTCAATACTAACCCAAAATGAAAACTAAGTACCAACAATACTTAATAACTAACCAGTGAGTGGAAATAACAGGTTTACCAGCCAAATTGATAAAAAAAAAATCCTAGTATCACCCTTATCCCAAACACCCCTTAAAAACCTGAAATCAAATTTTAGCAAAGCAAATCCTTTCAAAACTTAACCAAATGGATTAAAATTACTCTAAACATGCATAACATAGCAAATTGAGCAATATCCAACAATCAAATACACAAATTACCAGCTTTCATGTAAAATCATACAAGTACTTATAATTTTCAGAAAACTAGCAAAATGAAATGGAACCAAGAGACTACCTTAAGGGTCCTACATCCAGGACCCTTAGTGGCTGCTTTGCCACCTCCTATAGGCTGGGGCCTATGCTGGACCTTTAACAGCAGCAAGCTCAAAAACCTGCTAGAAAAACAAGAACACAAGCACAATACAAACTTCTGATTTTTTTGAAACTTCCTTAAATCTCTTAAACCAAGTAACCAAATAACTTAAACACGTTTTAAAACCAATGTCAATATCAGAGAATCAAAAATCAAAGTCCACTTTCACTTTCCTTGATTCAAATTTTCTGAAATTAACCAAATATTTTCAAACCTCCAAAAACACAAAGTGTTTATCAATTAGAATGGAACTCAGTTCTTAGCTTTCAATCACACTCACACAACTTTTAACACTTATAAAAAGGAATTACACTTGTTTTAAACACAAACACCAAACTTTTATAATATTAAAAAGGAATTACAATGGAGAAAGCTAAAAACTGGAACAAAGGGAGATGTACACGCCACATTCTCCTTTTATACTAACTAGGAACCTTCTAGTGCTACTAAAACCCTAGCTAATGGAATTCCAAAAAAGCCCTTGATTCTTTGACTGAAGATGGTCAAATTCGTGCCATGTGACCTTGTTGTTGTAGCCAGCTGTGGAGAGTGATGTTTGAATGCATCCTAGCTGTTGAAATGAACTTGGGGACCAAGGAGTGTGATCCTACCGTTTCTTTTGTCGGATTTAGGGTTTTGGGTGAAAATGATGTAGCAGGGGAGGGTCCCACAAGACACATGGGTGTGTCTTGTGGCGTTTTGTGAAGTGGGATTGGGTGAGGGTGTTGTGAATTACCCATCTGGAGCATTTGGGGTAAAACCCCTTTGGTTTGAGGTGAATTGGAGCTGGGTAAAATTTAGGGTTTATCTGGGATTAGGGAAAGTTTAATCTGATTTGGGGATAAACATTTTTAAACTTTGTGTTTTAGTGGGAAATTTAGTTTGAGCTTTTGACCAGTTTAATTAATTAAACCGGTTTGGGCTTGGGTATGAACGGGTAGGGTAGGGTTATTGGGTGGGTGGTGGGTAAATGGGTGGGGTTTGTGACGTGTCAAGAGCTGAGTGGGTGTGTATGTTTGGATGTTAGGCAGACTTGGCCCCCAATGTTTCACATTTCTTCCATGTTGTAAATAATATCCATCAGCGCCCATTTTACTCTTGACAACTTTTGGCAAGTTGTCAAAAATGGCACAACAACTTCCAAAACTTTCTCCAAGGGTTTTAAATGCATATTCTTCATTTCCCAAGGGCTGATCTTGTTTAGTCTTCAAACTTTAAGGACCATACTTGTACAATTGACATTTGGAGGGTCATTTGTGACAAATTCTTCAAAGATGAGGGACTAAAGTTGCCAATCTTCAATTCTTCAAGGGTCATTTTGCAAAATTCCAAACTTGGGCCCGGTTCATTGTGCGGCTTCATTTCCCGTGTTCGTTTTTGAATGATTCTTGTGATCTTTTGCCATTTCCTCAATATCTGTACCTAAAAATACACAAGAAACAAACACGAGCATATATTTGGTATATTTGATGATATTTTATGCATTTTAAGCCCGATTTGGACGATGAGACCATGTATAAAAGCAGTCTCATCAGTGATCCGCATCTGCATATGCCATAAGTGCAATCGAAGAGTCCTTCGAATACCAAAGTCCCCGATTAATGGTTCCTTTAAGATATCGAAAGATCTGTTTCACAGTAGCCAAGTGTAACTCAGTAGGTCGAGTTTGATACCGAGCACACATACATATAGCAAACTGAAGATCAGGTCGACTAGCTGTGATATACAGAAGAGTACCGATCATTCCACGATAAAGTGTCGGATCAACGGCAACTCCATGTGGATCTGCATCAAGCTTAGATTTTTCCACCATTAGAGTATCCACAGGGTCGCAAGATTCCATCTTATATTTCTTTAGCGATTCAAGGGCATACTTGGATTGATTGATAAAGATGCCTCTGGGACTCTGAGATATCTGAAGACCTAAGAAGAATGATACCTTACCCATCATTGACATCTTAAACTTGGAAGACATGAGTGTCCCAAACTCATCCGATAAGGTTTGGGTCGAGGCTGCAAATATAATATCATCAACATATATTTGTACCATAATCATATCTTTACCTCGTTTCTGAATGAACAGCGTAGGATCCACCTTGCCTTTAACGAAGCCTTGCGTAACGAGGAATTGTGACAATAGATCATACCATGCGCGAGGAGCTTGCTTCAACCCATAGAGAGCCTTCTTAAGCTTGTACACATGATTAGGATAATTAGGATTCACAAAACCATCCGGCTGTTGAACATAGACCTCTTCCTTGATTTCATCATTAAGAAATGCCGTCTTCACATCCATTTGATAGACGATCATATTCATGTGGGTTGCATAAGCGAGGAATAGTCTAATAGCTTCCAAACGGGGAACACGTGCAAAGGATTCCATAAAGTCGATGCCCAATAATTGCTTGTATCCACGAGCTACTAGTCGAGCTTTGTTCTTCAATATTCCGCCTAACTCATCGAGTTTCACCTTGTAAAACCATTTCAAAGTGAGTAACTGCACATGATCCGGGCATGGGAAAAGTTCCCATACTTCAAGACGTATAAATTCGTTAAGTTCTTCTTGCATAGCTTCTATCCAACAAGATTGAGTAAAAGCTTGTTGCCATGTCTTAGGTTCAACTTCAGTGAGAAAAGCATCAAAATGACAAAACATTGCATTTTCTTGTAGCTGACTTCGTGTGGATACTGGACGATTAGGGTCACCAATAATAGAATCTATAGGATGATCCTTTGTCCACTTGCTGTCATGTTCACGAATCCGTGGATTGGAGTAAACCGTTCTAGGAGCTTCCTCTGAGGTGGACGGCCCGGTTTGATTAGGGTCGGGAATAGGTACACCAAAGAATGGAAGTTCACGCATTTGAGCGAATTCTAAATCGTGATCATCATCATCCTCTTCATCATCAATAGGCATGACATGGGTAGTTGTTACATGTGTTGGTTGAGAATTACTCGTTGAAGGTATATCTTGACCAATTGTAGGTGAAGATGTGTCTGATTGTGCAACAGTTGCTGGAGCGACAACTTCGGTTATCGGAGCTATTACCTCAGGTTCTGGAGCAATAATACTTAGAGGAGTAAAGAGTTCATCAAAGAACGGTTGAAACAACGTGTCCCATTCATTCCTAGAAGGTGGTGTAAATGATGATGAAGTAGGGTTGTTTGGGACAAGACCTGAACTAATGTTACTGGGTCCCACTTCATGAAGTGCGGGTTCAGAGCTGCTTTGCTCAGAAGCCATTGCTGTCAGCTCATTAAAATCAACATTCATAGTTTCGAGGATCTTGCGAGAGTTACGGTTGTAGATTCGGTATGCCTTCTTTGCGGGTGCGTAACCAATGAAAATACCAATATCATCCTTTGGTTGAAGTTTTCCCAAATTCACCATCATTATTTGGATAGCAAAGAGAACCAAATACATGAAGATATGATAAATCTGGTACTTTTCCATGGAGAAGCTCATAAGGTGTTTTACCATGGCGTTTACGAATTAGTGACCGGTTTTGGGTGTACACGGCTGTAGATACTGCTTCTGCCCATAAAAACAATGGAGCCTTTGCGTAAATTAACATCGTTCGAGCAGCTTCCATAAGTGTGCGATTTCGCCTTTCAACGACACTGTTTTGTTGTGGAGTGCGAGCAACGGATGTTTCATGAGAAATGCCAAATTCTTCATAATAATCACGCAAAATTTGATTCACAAATTCGGTTCCATTATCTGTACGAATGCGTCGGACAGTAGTGTTGAGACGCACTTGAATCATCTTGAGAAATCCGATGATGAATTTAGGTGCCTCATTTTTTGCTTTAAGAAATTTCACCCATGTAAACCGAGAGTAATCATCGACAATGACGAGGATGTACCTTTTGCCACTAAGACTTTCAACACGCATTAGCCCACAAAGATCCATATGCAACAGATAAAGTTTCTCTTGGTTGGTGTCTTCCGTCTTGGGTTTGTAAGACTTCTTAGTGCTTTTCCCCATGGTACACGCGGAACATAAATGATCCTTGTGAAATGATAGTTTAGGAAGACCACGAACAAGTTCGTTTTTCGTCAAATGATTAATAGCGTCAAAGTTAAGATGAGATAACCGTCGATGCCATAACCATGACTTAGTCTTCGATGCTTTGGAGAGAAGACATACGGGAGAAGCGGCCATCATGTCTTGTAGAGACAAGGTATACAAATTATTCCCTCGAGTACCTTTCAATAAATCAACCCCTTCCAAATTACGAATGAGGCAGGTATGCTCTCGAAAAGCAACTTCTAGGTTTGCATCACAAAATTGTCCCACAAAAAATAAGTTGTGATCGAGACCTTCAACGTAATACACTCTCGAAATTATAACATTCCCAATATGATATTCACCATAACCCATTATCTTTGCAATATGATCATTTCCAAATCTAACCGTACCAAGAAACTTGCTGACGAAATTTCTGAGCTGAGAGCGATCTCCGGTCATATGCTTGGAGAAACCAGAGTCCAAATACCAGAGAACAATTTGGACCACCTGTTTTCAACAACAACAGTAGACAATGCATTGGAAACTATTGGTTCCGGAGTGTTAGCAGATACAGATAAAATATTATTAGAATTGCTAACATTTTTGTGACCCTTAGATTTCCTGCGTTTTCTAATGTGAGTCTTAGCACTAACAGGTTTTACTGTTCCAACTTTCTTAGGTTTTGGATTATTCGCGGGAACTATAGTGGGAGTAGACCTATTTAAAGGGCACTTGTTTCCTATAGTAGTGTCGGTGTTCCTAGTTAAAGGACACGCTTGTGTTTTGGTAGCCTTGGTACTCCTAGTTAAAGGGCACGCTTTCTTCACTTTAGTGGGAGTGATCCTAGTCAAAGGGCACATATTTCCTACTATAGTGAAAGTTCTACCAGTGGGGCGCCACATCCAACCAACTTGGGTTAACACTTTCCCAGTCGGTTTCCATTCTAATCCATTTTTCCGGGCATACATCTCATTCACATGGTCAATAAGGCAAGAATCATGACGACTAGAAAACATACATTCATTGCAATTCCAACATTTCAAATTAGAATTCACACTAGGCTTAGAACGCTGCACAACCGCGGAGCCATTAGGTTTAGCTACATGATTCTTTTTATTCAAAACAGAAATAACATTCCTAGGATGGGCTTCTACTTTCTTCTTCACTTGACTACTAGATGGGGGCAAGATCCTATCATTCTTCTTGTTTCTTTTAAGCTTAGATCTTTGAGCCTTAGTAGTGGTGCTTACTCCTATAGAAGGCAACACGGGAATATTAGAAGTTGGTTTTGATTCCGCCTTATCTTTAGTGACCAAAGTTTGAGATGGTTTAGTCCTAGGGCCCTTATTAAATGGTGTGACGGCTATAAGGTTCCTTTTGATTGCACTAGAGGACGATGCTGAGTCAGTGGCTGCGTTATCCACAACATTCTTACCTTTTGAAGTACGAAGTGTTTCCTTTAACTCAGCCAAGACCAGATTCTTATCACAAATTTGTTCCCTCAAATCAGATATTTCCATCGACTTTCGATTCAATTGTTCAATCAATGATTGATTCTGTCCAGTGGTATCAACACATGCGGGCTTTACTGAATCGAAGAGTCGTGTATGTTTCTGTTTTAAGTTATCAACTTTGGACAAAATCTTGGAAACTCGATTATCTAGATCAAGTTTAAAATTTTCAACGGCCTCAAGTACGTTCACACAGTTAAGCTCCTTAGATTTCTCTATTTCTATCGGCAAAGATTTAGCAACTTTGTCACTTGGCTGACGCTGTTTTGATTGTAAATTCAATCGAAAATTCTTTTCAAAATTTGCATCATCGATATTAACACCTTCGAATGACGTTTCAAAGATTTCTTGAATAAATTGTTGCTTGCATTCAAGCGAAATACAATGTGTTTGAATCTCATCAAAACGTTTTGAAAGCAATGAATATGAATCTTGAAGCTTTAAAAATTCAGCGTCAGATTCGTGACAAGTACTATCTACCATAGTATCCACAGATTCAACATTATGCACAACAGAATCATTATCAACACTTTTATTCACACAGACAGAAAATATATCATGAGACATCACTTGCTTCAGAAGCAGATCATTTTGGCGTGAAACCCGTTCTATTTCAAGTAAACTGTTTTCATAGGCATCATCCATTTTATTGAAAACACGTCTAACTTCTTCTATTTCCAAAAGCAAATCTTGATCAAGAGTACTAAGACAAGCTTTAACATTGTCTACAAACGGAACAATTTCATTTCGGAACGCAGCTCTAGTGTGCTCAAAGTTCCATTCACCTTCCGTTATGGCCGAAGCCGTCGTACGTTCCAAAATGACCTTGTCAAAATCGGCTAAGTGTTGGTGTACCGCATTTAAGTTAACGGACGCCTTACTTACCGGTGGAATTAACATCGTTAAATCCGTTTTAACAAGTGTAGGAGACGTACTAGGAAGGTTTTCATTTGACAAACTTTGAGGCACAAGAACTGTCAATTCAGCTAATTCCTTTTGTAAGCGAATGCGTGTCTTTTTCGAAAATTGATCTTTGTTATGTTGATCATAATCAATTGTATGGAATTTTGAAATCATTTTAGAATGAGTTTCATCCGCAAGTGACTGTGTCTCCTCACTACGAACAAAAGGTGCTTATTTAGATTTGCCAATTATGGTCATATCATAAAGACCGGGAATATGTTCCTGAGCTTGTTTTGCATAACCTGGATTAGGTGGTAAATCTTGAAGACGCTTAAGTTCGAGTTCTTTAAATGCTGTAGTTAAAAGATGAACCTTTTCTGTGGAAGCGTATTGTTTTAAAAGCTGTTGTTCTTTAAATTTATGAAGTTTGGTAGCATCAATTTCCGATTCAACCTTTTTAGACTCGAGAGTTTCGAAATCCATTTTAAGTTTCTGAAAATCATTGACAACCAACTCTTTTGCTTTTAATTCATTGGAAAGATTAGCTTTTAATGATTCTATTTCTTTCAAGTGTTCAATCTTTTCAAAACGAAATTGGTCAAATTCAGAACATGTTATTTTCTCTGCTTGAGGGACCATTTCAAAAGTTTTGACCTTTTCTTTATGCAACGCAAGCTCAGCAGTTAGGGTGGAATTCGTATGTACGGATTGTCTGAGTGCCATATGCATTTGATCAATAATATGTTTAGGCACCATGACCAAATCATGTTGAGCATAAGATTCCATACCCGTCGTAGCATTTGGTTGAGGTTCACTCAAATGTGTAGGTTTGGGTACCACATCATTTGAATTACTAGTTCTCGAATGCTGTTCGAGGTTGTCATTTTCATGCCCAACTTGATGTTGGTTATCATCAATATTATTAGATGTGGTTGGTACCTCACTGATGACATCAGAACCGTAGTGAGAGAGATTTGCAACGAGAGCAGCTTGGGCAGAGTGAATGTCATCACAATCTAAATCATATGCGTCAAGATCATCTGCTTGATAAGCTGCATTAGAAGTGGAAACGACTGCAATGCCTTCAGTATCTGCTGCCCCTGGGTCTGCAAGAAATGCCAACTCCTCTGAATCCAAAATCTTCCCCTTAGACTGAGCATCAACCAAATACATCTTCTCACGAAACCATGCATCATCCCTCCTCCTTTTCGGCTAAGTGCATTCCCTAGCCATATGACCTTGTCCTCGGTAATTGTAGCAAGTCACAACCTTCTTAGGACCAATGGGACTCCCATTTCCACTAGCTTGAGAATTCATAGCTTGATTGTTCCCAGTCCTTGTAGGAGGTCCATATGAATTTTGCCTTCCCTGAATAGGTTGCACCGTCACTTGACCATCTTGAACAGTGGCTTGTTGTCGAGGATTTGATGAGGTGCGGAGCTGATTGTTTGTTGGTGGAAATCCTCTAGTTGCAACAAGTTTTGACAAGTAGGCTGTGAGATGGTTTAGAACATCATCTGGCGTATCATTTGGAGTAAAGACCGGTGCTTGGATTGGTGGAAGTTCATTAGAGTAGAAAGCTTGTGCTGGTTGTGCTTCTATTGGAAAAAATCCTTGCTGAGGAGTATAGCCCATTGGAGAAGTGTTGGCTTGTGATGGTGATGTCTGATATGGTGGTTGCTGTAGAAAAGATTGTTGATGAACACTTTGTTGAAATGCTTGTTGTGGCATCATTGGTGGTTGATAGGATGGTTGCTGTAGTTGCTGATAGATGTGTGGTGGTGGCTGCTGCAAGTATGATGGTTGTTGATAAATATAAGCCATGTTTTGTTGAGAAGCATACATTGCAAGTGGATCATGAACTTGAGGTGTAGACAACCGAGCCTCGATCACATGGCATTCGTGTTGTTGAAGAAAAGCTTGAAGTTGATCCACATTGGTGTTATATAAGTCCTTAGCTAATTTAACATCCGTCACGTATTTTTTCCATTCTGGAGGAAGAGTGTTCAAATACTTGGTGTTTAATTGAAAGGTAGGGATTGCCATGCCATAGATATTAAGCTCATTCAACAATAGGGTAAATCTCAGATAGTAATCATTGAGAGTCTCCCCTGGCACATAGGCAAACTTATCAAAAGTATCATAAAGCTTACACTCTCGTTCTTGTTTAGTTAACGAGGTGCCTTGCATTAGAACCCGAATTATATCCCATAACTCTTTGGCAACTTTATGTTTGCTGACGAGTTTGTAGACATCTGGAGGAAGGGCTTGGAGAATGATGTTTGTAGCATACTTATCACATTTGTCTTGAATCTTCATATCTCCAGTCAACTCACCCTTGTGCGAGGGCGAATAGTCGTACCTTCCGTCACTGTACCATAATCTAATGGTCCATTGAGCACTGATCCCCAAATGAGATGTCCATTCTCTTTGTTCAACATGTAAAGTTCCATTCGGGAAGTCCAATCCTCGTACATAGACTTCTCCAACATTGGTGGACGATTATCCGTACCCGAGAGGATGGACTTATCCGTAAGAGATGTGTACTCCATTTCAATAAGTTAAGATTTACAAAGTTGATCGAACAATGAAATAAGGTTAAGTGTTTTTGTGTTGAAGTCGAGAAACAATGTTAAAATCCCCTAAAATATGTTATCGATAAACCAAAAATTCCAAGTCAAAATTACACACAATAATTTTTGGATTGTCCGAATGTCTAGATCGGAATGCCAGATCGGAATGTCACTATCGGAATGTCCAGATCGTAATATATCCCTGTCGAAATGTTGTTGTTATCGAAATGCCTAGATCGCAAAGTTCTATCGGAATGTTCAGATCGCAAAGTACTGTCGAAATGATCAGATCGCAAAGTGCTGTCGAAATGATTCAGATCGGAATATAGCTGACAAAATTTAGGCAGAGTAACGACTTAAAACTTCCTTATAACCGTCGGAATCCCAGATCGCAAAGAACGATCGGAATATCCAGATCGGAATAAGTATCGAAATCCAGGTATCGCAAAGTAGAACCAGTCACTTTCCGATGGTGATGGTTATTGCGATGGAAACCCTTTTCACTTGTACTTTCCGATGGTGATGTTGCTTGAAATTCGGAATGACGAAAAACAAGAACTTTTTGAACTTTTGATCCAAGAAAGATTGTGTTTTAACCAAAACCAAGATACCAAAAAACACTATAACACGATTACCTACGTTATACTACTAGAAATCACGATCAAACACAAAAAAAATTGATGATTCGGCAAGAAACACTCAACAACCTACGAAATGTTTATAAAAACATACGCAACACTAAAACAAACCTATATTTCATCCCAAGCTCTTGATACCATTTGAAGAAATGTAAATCTTGCTTATGTTTTTAGAGAGAGAAATAGATAGAGAGATGGTGGATTACACACACTTCTAGAGAGAGAAAACCAATGTTTACTATGTGAAAAAGTGAATAACCACACACCCTCTCCATCTAAGGAGAGGGTTTATATACCCAAGCCTTGTAATGGGCTTGGGCTTACATGTTTGGGCCGGCCTACACATGTTGTAGGCTAGGCTTGGACTTGTTTGTTAAATAACGATGTCTAGACTACGAGCTACTACTTAGTATATTGTCGGAGTGACCGAATCTTCCTAAATACGTAAAAACGTATTTCCAACAAAAATATATATTCATGCTTAATTCAAAATGAATTTACAGATATGTTCTTTATCATGGAAACAATTAAGTTTTCCAAGATGTTTCATAAACAACTTCATTTCGATAACGATTATTTATAAATCTCACTTTAAATAATTTTTATGGTGATGAAAATTTAATTTTTCTCAAGGAATATTGTTTTATCTTATAAAAACAATGAGTGGTCTGCAAAAGAGTGATGAAAGCTTGTTCACCAAGAACTAACTACAATATGATAGGAAATGAGCTTTAGCCAAATAATCATGAGGTTCATGACCTCGATGGCACTCATGAATACAAAGAGAATAATCCACAACGTAACTCAATTCGAGATGAGTACTTGTTCAATGGTTGCATCACTAATGCGAACATTAGGAAGAAGCAATAAAGGATAGGTAACATCGATAAGTGTAGAATTTAACAATCAAAGGTAGTCTTTTCATTAATCACAAACAAGTCAAAATTGTACCGTAACACATTACGTGTCACTATGTCATACAATTCCAAGAACTCATCCTACCAACTGATGTCTCAGTTAAGTTAGGGATTTTTAAAAGATACCACAATGAATACTAATCTACAAGAGTCAGGTGTTCCACATGTCCCGAGAGATCCATCGGTCCCAATTCAGAAGAAGATTTCTTCAATTTATTTATTGGACACTGGGCATCCTCTTCATTGGACAATGGCCTAGGAACAACCCTTAACACGAATCAACAATCAATTAAAACCTTATAATTCAATCCCAGAACTTAACGACTTCCGCTTAACAATTTCTTATTCCATACAAGTTAAATTTTACTTTATTCAAGTTTCAATCAACTTATACTCAATTCGATATCCTACCTCATTCTCTAATACTTTCAACCATATTCTCAGATCTTAAAAGGGCAATAAAAGCTCTATATGATCAACACTTAATTTCCAATCCTATAGCTCTTAAAACAATAGTTATCAAGTGAGTTACTAGTATGAAATGGCTCACACATTTAATTAGACTTCTTGGAAAGGTACTAGTGGCATGAGGCTTTTGGGTAATGGTTCCAATGACAGCTTCAAGTGCAACATTCACCCTTTCGATTTCAAGTTTAAGAATTGGGTGACAACGAATCAGATGAAACCTTTCCAGGTGGTAATGTTTTGTCAAACTCCACTCTATAAGGAAAGATCGTCATGACATCGATATCTGATTTAATCTCGCCAATTCTTCTTCAATATCACAATCAACTAATATCTACATTTCTACGAATATCAACCATTTTGTTGGGATCATAAATATCCACAACTTGGTTTAGATCTGGAATAGCTAGAATTCCTACAGAAATAGCTTAGATTAATTTGCTAGGGGATTCAGGGTTACTTGTGACAATCTACGTCGTATAAATACCTCGTATAAATATAGAAATAATCATCAAACAATCATGTAATCAAATTACATCATATGTATATATATAATCCAAGTTATATATATATTAAAATAACACTTCTCAGTCTGGCCTTGTCGGTAACTCGGGAATTCTTCGGCACCGTTATAGTCAAAAGATTTTTAGACATTTTGAGAAAAATGTTTATAGTTAAAAGATTTTGAAATGTTTTATTCAAAACCTTGGTTTTAAAAATATTTCGTTCTCTATAACGAGAGCTCTGGTACCAAACTGTAACACCCCCAAATATACACAATTCAATACAGCGGAAGACTCGTTGGTGTTACGGGATAGCACATTACTCACATCATAGACAACGCCTAAAAATCACGTCGTTTAATAATAAAGCATTTCCATTCATAAATATCATATTTACATAGGTCCCAAGTCATATTATTTCATACAAATTTTACAAAGCATTTGAATGGAAATTGTTATTTAAGTGCGGGCCATGAATTCTTGTCGTCTTCCCGAGAATTACCTTCAAGTACCTGAGATAAAACATATTAAAAGAAAAGGTCAGCGATAACGCCGAGTGAATTCATAGAGTTTAATAAAACCATTAATATATCATCGGTATATAATTATTACCGAAAATCATTTTTGTACAAATCATTGTAATATGCCATAAAATAGCCAAAGTCATTTTATACAAATCCTTATCAAAAATAATAATATAGGCTTTTGCCTTCAAAATCATTATACGAACCAAAGTCGTAAAAACATCATACAATACGTTTTATAACGTTGTATAAAGTTAAGTAAAAACCGTAATTTAGTGCGTATAGAAGTATTTCGTTATTTGAATTATTATAAGCCGCATGACATTGTTACCTTACTACAACAAACAATGGGTAGCTAACCCGAAACTCAATTTGCCCATCTAAGTTAGCGTGTCGTCAGAAAGATCACGCTATGGAAATCTTCTCATACATAAATTTGCTTACCAATCAATGTGGCACGACGGGGATCAACCGTCAAGGCGCGAACTGGGGTGATCGTCCCCAAATAGTACTATTATATGCATAAGCGTCTACCAAATCCCGGTAGTTCACAATTCATGCTAATGGGACTTTTAGTGACATAACCTAACTTTAATAATCCATTTTATCTCATACATCGGGTCATATAATCATTTATCTGGTCATACAATCATTCGGGTCCAAATTAATAAAAAAACAATCAGGACAACTGGTGTCCTATTTTAGTAAAACTAACATTTTATCTCCCTCGCGGGTTTATAAAACATTTCATAAAAACATTTAAAAGAGTGTGAGGCTATGAACTCACGTTGATGTGGGAAAGCGGGTTATCGGCAATTCGGATGTACGGTATGTGCTTCAATCACGGAAACCTAGACAAATAATACTTGTCTTAGACTCTTGTCCAATGACTTTATAAAAATAACAATTATGTATACATATGATGATTTTATCTATATGATAATGATCAAGTGGGTTTATACATTCTTATTTACTCATTTTAGTGTTATGTATTGGTAACTTTTATACTAGTTTACTAGTTTTACTTATTTACATGTTTTAGGCCCAATAAGCCTATTATAAGCCCAATACCTTATATTAGTCCATTTTACACTTTTATTATCAGTATTATACTTTACATGTTGGGCCCAAGTGGGTTAAGCCCAATAAATAAGTTTATAAGTGTTTTACCAAACTAGTCGTGTTTATAGTTCAATAAGGCTACTTTGGCACGTTAATGTCTATATATTGTATAGCTCGGGTTTTATCGGTTTTTACTTGTTATATAAGTTTATACATCAGTATGTGAGTTTATAAAAGTTTACATTAGACGGGTCCGACTGTCTATGTTTTATTTGACAAAAACGTTAATCTTTCGGTTTTAGCCGAAAAGACGTAAAACTTAGGTATATACTTTTATAACTTGGAAAAACATTTATACTTGTAATTTATATAACATGTCCCATTTTAATATCAGTATATATGTATCTCTTTATTTCTGATTATTATCAACTAGTGCGTTTTATATATGTATATTTTATATAGATTTTTGAGTGCTTATATTATATACTATTTATTTACAAAATCAGTCCTAAATTTTAAGTCTACTAAAATGTTCATATCTAGAGTTTTATAATGATATAGGACCTCAAATGTTTATGACAGAAACTACATGATATGTGCTTCATTTTACTCCTTTATAGCTACTGATGAATCAACATCTAAATATTTTAATAAATTCGTTCAAAACAGTGTAGACAGATTTGCACTCTAATCTTGTTTTGATCATATCTCACTCATTTTGATGATTCCATTGCATGGCTAACTCTCACATGTGTATAACACCTAATACTTACTGTAAATTGATTCTACTATGCCGTTTTATCAATTTATCATTTGGTTACTTACTGTTTTTATACAGCCATCATTTTAAGCAATATTTTAGCCTTGTTACCTATGGTTTTCCATCTTTTTAACCATATTTATCAACACTTGATCACCACATAATATTTTTATCATCATATATTCATCATATACATATAAAATAGGAAAGAAAATACAAGATTACATAATCAAAATAATAAGAGGATAGGAAGGACAATCTCTATACCACCAAAATTGAGTAGTTTATGATCAAGGCTTGGATTTTGATGGAAAAACATGTGATAGATCAACACCAACTTTGAAGACCACCAATATTTGTTAACTTCTTGTAGAAATCAGCCCTTGGACATCACCAAATCACCTCCTTGGATGTTAGAATCACCTCCAATCTTCAAGGCTTCAAAGGAGCACCATCATGTGTATGAATAACACATGATTTTATCGCTAAAATAGATCAAATAGGGGTGTTTGATGATGGTTTTGGGACGGAATAGAGAGGAAGAGGAAGGGAGGATGAGTGGTTTTGCATGTGTAAATGAAGAAATGGTTTGGTTTAGTGGTTTTGGTGTTGGTGTAGCTAACTTTGTAAGCTTAGCTAACAAGTGTCTTACAAGTTTATGTATAAACTTGCCACCAAGGCTTGTTTTAGCCGTCCCATGTTAGTGGGGTGCGGCAAAACTTGTTTTGTCTCATCCCACTAATTTACGGGTATTCTTCGATTCTAGTTTCCTCGATTTGCGTGCCCTCGGGTAGTTTTACGAGAAACGTTTTTATAAATTATGAATCAACGGCACAAAATGAATCTAATAAAAATTGTCTCATCAAAAATGGAGTTCAAAAACGTAAATACGTAATCCTAAGGTTTCCGGTTTAGTCGTAAAGGACGATAAATTATGCACGTAAGTCCTAATCTCTTCTCATAAATTTGTGAGTTTATGAACCCACAAAATTTAAAAATACTAAAATAATATTCACGGATAAATTTATTTTCCTAAATGTCGGACTGTTACCAAAATGTTGTATGTAAACGTAAGCACGTAACGTAGAGTCCTCCGGTTTAAACGTAGTCGATGCTACTTCAAGACGTAAACCCAAATTTCTTCCCAAAATAGGTGAGTTCATAATATAACATTAAAATAATATTTTCAAATAATACTTGAGAATAAAATATCAATCATATGACGGATTGTCACAAAGAATGTCCAAAATCAGTCCTTCAAATATGAAAAAGTGGCAAAATTAACCCTTGAAAACCTTTTGCAAAAGTTTTGTGGCCAATGTATGAAGTTTATAACTTATTTAACAAAGGGAAGTAAGTTTTATGGCTGAAAAACGTTTAATACCCATTTCACCAAAACACAAGGACTTATTGTGTCAATACCCAAAGTTCAAACTGGCACAAACACGCGCCAAACAATATAAACCCACCTTTTTCGGATCAAAGTTTCTACTGTTCACCATTCATCCACCTAGATTTACCACTCACTTAAACAAAGGATAAATCAAAATTACCTTAACACACGCTTAATTCACACAAGCAGAAACCCATCCCACACACAAAACCCTCAATCCCACTACCCAAGTGACCCGACACTCAACCTCGTCCACCAATGAAAACACAACTTCCTCTCCAAGGAGTCTGACATGGCCAAATCAACAGCTTAGACTCATAGCTTAACTACAAAGCTAAAATGAACGGTTTTGATCAAAATGGACAACTCAACAACAACAAGCACTCAAGGGCATTATGGGAAATTTATAGCTAGGGTTTCTTTGTATTTTTCATTCTAGAATCGTCTACTAGTGCCTATATAAGGAGACCTCAACTTGTGAGAGTCCCTTGTTCCAGATTTTATCTTTAATCTTTGTAATTCCTTTTTATTTAAATAAAAGTTGATTTTCTGAAAACTATGATTTCTCTTTGTGTTTGATAAAAGTTTGGTGTTTGAGAAGATAAAATCTGAGTTCCACTAATCTGTTTTGATGGTTTTTGAGGCAAGGTTTTAAGTAATAAAGCTTGTGTTTCAAAAAGATCAGGTTTCATATTTTGTGTTCATCCTTTTGGTTTGTTGATCTTAGCAGGTACAAGGAAGCTGGTGCTTGTTTTGCTAGCACCTCAGCTCAAACATTCCAAGGCTCGGATGTAAGTCTTGGAGGTTTGCATCTCTCTCCTTTTTCATTTTTCTGATTTTTATTGATTTTTTGGTGATTATGCATGTTTTATTGTGAATCTGTGTTTTTATGCTTGATTTGAGTTTCTGAGGTTGATTAAGTGTTGTTGGGGTTGATTATATCTTGTTTGATAGGTTAAATCATAACAATCCTTTGGAAGATTGCAAAATCAGATTCCAAAGGGTGTTTGGGTTAACTGATTCAAAGGGATTTAAGGCTTCCTTTGTTGTTGTTCTTGTTTCTATTGAGTCGTTACATGTTTATCTGGTGCTAAGTGTTGGTTATCTGCAAGTTTGGTAGCTATTAACACCTAGATCCAACAATAAGCTATAAAATCCTGATTACTTGGTAATATTGGCTGAAATTTAGAGGACACCTAGATCTAATCATAGACTACGGATAAAAAGTGTTAAATCTAAGTGAATACAACCAGGGAAGTAGGATTTGAGTGTTGAATTTGGATTTGTGGTCATCTATATCAGAAAAAGCATTTGTGTTCTTGAAGTTCATATCAGCAACCTGCATATGCTTTGATCTGGTTATAATCTTTGATTCAGTGAATGAAATAAGTTTGTTTGTGCTTATTAACAGTTATTATAGCTTGTGTATACATTTGGTTCATTCTGGTTTGCTTATTCATGCTAAAATTGCTTAAGAGTTCATAACTGCTTATTTGCTAAGTCTGTATCATATCTAGGCATTGTTGGCTTATTCTGTGCTTATTGGCTTATTGGTAGTGTGATATTTTGCTTGATTGTGACTCCTTACAACTCACTGGTTGTAAGGGTGCCTTTGCTATCCATCAAATCATAGTAAATCTCTCACAAATCTCAAGTCAAAAAGTCAAAGCAGTGGGAACCAGTTCCTACTAAAAGTTCCCCCTGCTAGTGTAATTTGGTGTTCAGCTTATCAATAAGCTATTCCAGCTTATTCAAACGTGCAACAACTTTAAGTTTGTAATAGGTGTCACTTATTTGACCCATTTGTTCATACTGGAGCATTTGGAGGGTTGACTTTAGGCTTTGACTAGAAAACCAACTCATTTGACTTTTTCATAAGTGCTTATTGGCTTATCCAGCTTATTTGGCTTTGCTTATTGAACTTTTCTTGATTGATTTAGCTTAATTAAGTTGTTTAGAGTCTTTTGCAAGTTGAATCAAGTCCTGAGGTGGTCTAGAACTCCAAGTCGACTATTTTGTCCTTTTGTGAAATTTTTCTTTGCTTATTTCTGGCTTATTGAGTGTGATTTTTCAAAATTTCTTTTCACAGATCTCTTAGGCATCTCAAAAGAAGGTTGTGTGTTTAAGCAGAGCTTATGGCATTGGCTTATTGCTTAATAGGCTTATTGGCCCAATAAGAATAAGTTGTTGACTATTTAAGTTGTGATAAACTCAAAATCAGCTTTTGGGCCTTCATACTTTTGTGTTTATAATTAAATTTTTAGTCAGATAGGGCTTTTTCAGGTCATTTGGCCCTAGTTTGACTTTTTGGCCCCAAAAGTCCATTAAGGTTGACTGTTTTTTGTTTTAGCCCATTTGGGGGCCCATTAGGGATAATTTGGTAATTTCACTGTCATTTTCTGATTATTTAGGTTAAAATAAACTAGTTTGCAAGTTTTTAGAATTTTTTATAATTTTTGGATTTTTAATATTATTTTAATATAATTTTATTATTATTTTTCAAATTTCATATTTTTGCACTTTTTATATTTTTCTTATCTTTAATACATTAGAATAGTATTTTTGCAACTCTTAGATTAATTTTATCATCATTAGATTAATTTTTATAATTATTTTAACTTTAAATAGTTTTTAAATCATTTTAAATAGTTTTAATTAGTTTAAAAATTTATAAAAATAGTTTTTAATCTTTTTAGGTCATTTTAGAGGTTTATCAATTGAAAAATCTTTATTTGGGCTTTTTGATAATTAATTTGATTTTTAGGGCTTTAATTAGCATTTATTAATTAATATTTAATTAATTAAAAGGTTTGAAAAAGTTTTGTTCATTGGTAAACTCTTAGGTTATTTAATTTGATTTTTGGTAATTTTTTGGGAATTTTTAGATTTAATTTTTATTTTAGCTCTTTTTACGATTTTACATTTAGTCGTCGTAGTAATTATATTCACGTCTTCGTTATTCTTTCTCATCCCCTTCTCTCAAATATTAATCTCAAATCTTGTCACATTTTAGTCACACACATATACCTCCTTGGGAAACGAATTTCATTGGGTCATTAGTGTTTGATTTTCCTAAATCATCACTTAATACTTACCGCTTTTACGCCTTTTTCCTAAAAGGTGTATTTTACCACAATCATTTTGGCGTCGCTGCCGGGGAGGTGTGTCGTGATTAATTTTTCTTGTTGTTTTTAATATTAACCATAAATAGTATTTGTATTAGTAGAAATCTACTAATACGTATTATCGATTTTTTTTCGTTTTTCTTGTGAAATTATTATTACTATATTGTATTAAGTATCACAATCAATACAAAATATCTCCAAAAGTGTGAAAACACAACCTTAATTGGGATTTTATCTCCTAATTATTGTATTCGAATCTCAAACAAAAACAAAAAGGCAAAAAATAGATAAATACTTTCGTGAAGCTCGATTTTGAAAAATACAAACTATGAGGTGGGTATAAGGCGGGTATTATGAAATATACCCTAAGGAAAAAGGCTCTTAAGTGCTTCGCGCCGCCTCGTTTACCCGCTTGCTTGTGAGTATTTTGAGATTGAAGGCTAATCGAGGGTTTTGCCGACCGAAGTATTATTACGTATCATATATATTTGCTTGGTTTTCTTTGTGATTAAACCCTCTTGAACAATTTGGTTTTCACCAAAGTTCTAAAGTCATTCGAAGGCGTTCACTCCACGTGATCGTTTTCATTCTTTTGAGGCTTCTTTAATCAAGAGTTTGATTCGAGAAGAGATTTGGTAGATTGTTGTCTACGAAGATACACAAAATCCAAAAAAATTAATTAACAATCAAAAACACAAAAAAATTGAAAATTCACAAAACACCCAAAAAGAATATTCTTTGTTCACCTCCCATTCTTCGTGAAGTTTATGCAAACTCGTTGTCAAGCAAAACGAGCTCGTAAACGTCGTCAAAGAAAAGTAAATCAAGAGACATTGATTGAAGAACAAACTCCAATTGTTGAACCTATTGTAGTACAAGAAGTCGTCATGGCTAATCGTACTATGATGGAGTTGGTTCAAGCACCCACCGAGGGTTTTGGAGAAGCTATTGTGATTCCCGCCATCCTTGCGGAGAATTTCGAGATTAAGACGGGTTTAATGTCGATGTTGCAAGCAAATAAGTTTAGAGGTCATGAGAAAGACAACCCGCATTACCACATAAGGAATTTTAATTTCTCACCGCAACTAGCAAGTTTAAGGATGTTCCACATGACGCCATTAAGATGATGTTGTTTCAATACTCGTTAGATGGACCCGCTAAAATTTAACATGAGAAAGAACCGCCAAATTCGATTTTGACATGGAATGATCTCGTTTCTAAGTTTGTGAACCAATTTTTTTCCACCATCTAAAACAACACATTTGAAAAATGAGATTTCAAGGTTTACACAACGTAATAATGAGAGTTTTTCAATGGCATGGGAACGATTTAAGGAAATGTTACATGAATGTCCACATCATGATTTTTCGGAATTGCATCAAATAGATACTTTCTATAATGGGCTTAATGATCATGAACGAGATTATTTGAATGCCGCCGCGGGTGGTAATTTTTTGTGCAAAACGACCGATGAAGCTTTAAAGATTATCGAGAATAGATTTATAACCCTCGTAACACACCGAGTGTTACCAATATGGGTTCGTCATCATCGTCATCGTCTCGTCACATTAATGCCTTACATGGTGAAGCTATTGAGTAAAATCGGTTTTTCGATAGGTTTTCAAATCTTATGACTCATTGGAAAGCACAAGATGCTTTGAATTCCGCTTTGGTTAAAGCGGTTGAAAAGAGTTGTTTGTCTTGTGGTCGAGCTCATGATCTTTCCGAGTGCATTACCGCCGGTGGTAACACTTCGAGTGCTTACGTAGCAACGGGAACTTACAAATCAAGCTCCACCAAATCAAAATGTTAATAACTATCGAAACAACAATCAAAATGGTGGTTATCAAGGCAATTCACGTAACTACAACAAAGGGAATTATCAAAGTGGTAATGGACAAGTTGCAAATCAAAACCAAAACCGTGATTTTCAAAACACTACACAAGGTTTTCAAAATGCTCACACTAAAAATCTTCAAGGAGAATTTTTAGATTATGCTAAAGCAAATGATGCTAAATTTGATAATATGCAACGTGAGATGATTAGCTTAAGATCCGAGTTGAAAAACGAGCTTAAAACGAACTTGCTAATGAACATAAGACTCATGCTAATAAAATGGAAGGAAAAGTTCAACGTCTTCAACAAAATCAACAAAAAATGGAACAATAACAACATGAGATTAAGCAAGAATTGTTAAAAGCGGATGCTAGGCAATCAAAATTTGAAGACCGTATGGCAAAAATGTTTGAAGCAATCATGTGTAAACCCTCTTCCTCGGGTGGTCTTCCTAGTGATACCATTGCAAACCCGAAGGGATGAATGAAGGTTATTACTACACGTAGTGGTAAAACTTTCAAGGAAGCAATCTCTCGTCCAAGTACTTCTACGGAGAAGGAAATCGAGAAAGAGCCTGAGGTGATGGTCGAAAAGGAGCATACCACAAGCCCAAGAAGTACCGATCATACCACACCTACGGTTGAACCAATACCAATCATGGAACCCGAGATTCCAAGGCCGTTGCCTAATGTCCAACCTACACCACCCTTACCTTACCCTTCGAGACGAAACAAAGAGAAATTACAAGAACGTAACAAACAAAAAATCAAGATTTTTATAAAAATGTTTCAACAAGTTCATTTTGATGTAATTTTAGCCGACACGTTGTTATATATGCCTCGTTTCGCTTCCACTTTTAAAAGTATGATGAGCGATAAGGAAAAGCTTTCAAAGCTTGCTAATTGTTCTTCGGTTTATCTTAACCGCATACCGGAAAAAGTTGGTGACCCCGGAAAGTTTCTCATTCCTTGTGACATACAAGATATGAAAGAATGCCTCGCCTTGGCCAATCTTGATGCGAGCATTAATTTGATGTCATTTTCCATTTGGAAATCGCTTTTGCTTCCGGCTCTTACTCCTTCGAACATGTCTATCAGATGGCCGATCATTCTACGATTTTAGCATGTGGAGTAGCCGAGGATGTTTTCGTGAAAGTGGGGAAGTTATACTATCCCATTGATTTTATAGTAGTTGACATCCCCGTGGATCCTCAAGTTCCTCTAATTTTAGGTCGTCCATTTTTAGACACCTCGAGATCGCTTATCGAGATTCATGCAAGAACTATTACTTTGAGATTCAATGAAGAGGAACTTGTTATAAACGCTACTCAAAACTCAAAACCTTCTCATGTTTATGCAATCGCTACCATCAATCACATTGACTTAGTTGATGTGGTTTGCGATGAGTTTTCACAAGAAGTGTTAGGTTTTTCTGATAGCTCGTCAAGTGGCAATCCCACTATTTTGGATCCGTTTCTTGCTAATTATACACCAAATCTCACTCCATTCCAAGGAGGCGATTTTACTTCAAATGAAATCGACAATGAAGATGAGGTGATTATTAGTGATGATATTTCTATTCCACCATTTCTTTCATCGATGGAAGTTATGAGTGTTGAGCAAAAATCTTCGATCGAGGAACCGCCTATACTTGAATTGAAAGATCTTCCATCTCACCTTGAATATGCATTCTTGGAAGGTGATGACAAGTTTCCGGTTATTATTGCAAGAGGTCTTGCTAATGATGAAAAAACCGAGCTCTTGAAAGTTCTTAAAGCTCATAAAGGGGCAATTGCGTGGAAAATTTCCGACATTAAGTGTATTGACCCATAATTTTGTACTCACAAGATTTTAATGGAGGAGGACTACAAACCCGCAATTCAAAGTCAAAGAAGGGTAAACCCCAAAATTTACGATTTCATAAAAAAGGAAGTTCTAAAACTCCTTGACGCGGGAATGATTTATCCTATCTCCGATAGCCCATGGGTGAGCCCAATCCATTGTGTCCCTAAAAAGGGAGGAATGACCGTTGTACCTAATGAAAACAACGATTTAATTCCCTCTCGTGTTGTGACCGGTTGGAGGGTGTGTATTGACTACCGAAAGTTAAATGACGCCACTCGTAAATACCACTTTCCTTTGCCCTTCATGGATCAAATGTTGGAGCGACTCGCGGGAAATGAATTCTATTGCTTTTTAGATGGTTTTTCCGGTTACTTTCAAATCCCTATCAACCCTCGTGATCAAGAAAAGACTACGTTTACGTGTCCTTATGGAACGTTTGCTTATCGTAGGATGCCTTTCGAACTTTGTAATGCACCGGGTACGTTTCAACGGTGTATGATGGCTATTTTTCACGATATGATCGAGAAGTATATGGAAGTGTTTATGGATGACTTTTCGGTGTTTGGCAATTCGTTCACGTCGTGTTTATCTAATCTCGAGCAAATGTTAAAACGTTGTTAAGAAACCGATCTTTTGCTTAATTGGGAAAAATGTCATTTCATGTGTAAACAAGGAATCGTCTTAGGACATAAGGTCTCGAAATCGGGAATTAAGGTCGATAAAGCTAAGGTAGACGTCATCGCCAAGTTACCTCATCCCAAAACCATTAAAGGAGTTAGGAGTTTCCTAGGCCACGCGGGCTTTTATCGTCGTTTCATCAAAGACTTTTCGAAAATCTCTCGACCTATGACACACCTTCTCAAGAAGGATGCTCCTTTTAATTTCAATGAGGATTGTGTTAGAGCTTTCGAAACTCTTAAAAGGAAACTTACCAAAGCTCCCATTCTTATTGCTCCTAATTGGGAATTACCCTTTGAAATCATGTGCGATGCAAGTGATTATGCTATAGGGGACGTCTTAGGGCAACGTTATGAAAAGCATTTCCATCCTATCCATTATGCTAGTAAGACGATGACCGAGGCTCAATTAAAGTACACCACAACGGAAAAGGAATTCCTTGCCGTGGTTTATGCTTTTGAGAAATTCTGACCTTATCTCGTCTTAACTAAAAGCATCGTGTATATCGACCATTCGGCTATCAAGTATCTCTTAGCTAAGCAAGATGCTAAGCCGAGATTGCTTCGTTGGATGCTCCTCCTCCAAGAATTTGATGTCACCGTGCTAGAAAAAAAAGGAGCCGAGAATCTAGCGACCGATCATCTCTCTTCTCTAGAAGATCCTCACAAAGATGTTTTCGAGAACAAGGAAATCACCGAAACATTTCCTCTCGAGACTCTCGGTTTAGTGAATTCTAAATACACCACCCCATGGTTTGCCGACATTGCAAATTACCATGCGGGCAATTTCATAATCAAGGGTATGACGACACAACAAAAGCAAAAATTCTTTCGTGACGTCAAGTTCTATTTTTGGGACGACCCTTATCTCTTTCGGGTTTGTGCGGATCAACTCGTTCGACGTTGTGTTTTTGGTACCGAAGCTTCTAACATCCTTAGAGCTTGTCACGAGGGACCCACGGGTGGTCACCATGGTGCTAATCTAACGGCTAAGAAAGTGTTCGATGCTGGCTTCTTTTCGCCTTCTATCTATCGTGATGCACACGCACTTGTGAAGTCGTGTGATTCGTGCCAACGTCAAGGAAAATTGTCTCAACATGACGAAATGCCGCAAAACATAATTCAAGTGTGTGAGATTTTTGACATTTGGGGCATAGACTTTATGGGGCCATTCCCATCGTCTCATGGTAACAAGTATATCCTCGTCGCCGTCGACTACCTTTCTAAGTGGGTGGAAGCTAAGGCTTTACCTACTAATGATGCTCGTGTGGTAGTGAAGTTTTTGAAGCAACTATTCTCTCGGTTCGGAACCCCTCGTGCTATTATAAGCGATCGTGGAACCGATTTTTGTAATGACTAATTCGAGAAGGTCTTAAAGAAATATGGAGTTACTCATCGTCTTTCTACGGCTTATCACCCGCAAACGAGTGGGAAAGTCGAGGTTTCGAACCGAGCTTTGAAGAGGATTTTAGAGAGGTCGATTGGAGAAAACCGTGCTTCATGGTCCGACAAACTCGATGACGCTTTATGGGCCTTTAGGACCGCTTATAAGACACCTATCAGTTGTACTCCTTATAAGTTAGTCTATGGGAAGAATTGTCATTTGCCCATTGAATTGGAGCATAAGGCATATTGGGCCCTTAAGCATGCAAACTTTGACTTGAAGACCGCGGGAGATCACCGGAAAATACAATTGAATGAATTGGATGAACTAAGAAATAATGCTTATGAAAATTCATTGATTTTTAAAGAAAAGACTAAAAAGTTTCATGATGCAAAGATTAAAACCGAGCTTTTAACGTTGGTGATCAAGTGTTACTTTTTAACTCTCGATTAAAGATATTTTCCGGGAAATTGAAATCTCGTTGGTCGGGTCCTTTCACCATTACACAAGTGTTTCCTTATGGGACCATCGAGCTAGCTCAAAATGATGGTCCTAACATCAAGGTGAATGGACATAGGCTTAAGCACTACTTTGGTGGGGAAATTCCTTCATTGGATGACCTCGACCAAGTCACCTTCCCTAATGATAATTAGCATTGAGGGGATCGAGTCGAGCTCATGACTCGGTAATCAAAAACGAGGTGCCTCGTGGGGGAGATCCCATGCTTATCCTTTTTATGCTTTCTAATAAATAATGAGAGGGGATTTGTGCCCTTCCAACTCATTGTCTCGTGGTTGTTTGTGATTGTGTTTTCTAGATCATCATCATCTACGATTGAAGACTCTCGTGTTCGTTTACGTGAGCCTCCCTCGTTTGTTTGAAGAAGTTTTTCACGAATCCATGACATATCCTTTATTGTTCTAACAATTATCTTTTAGCATAATTAATAAACGGCTTTAGATATATTGTTGATCACCCTTTCCATGCTAGATCCTAAGCATTCGATTCTTCGTCTCTAGTATGGGGGTGCTCCACCTTTAGACTCGAAACATTGAGGACAATGTTTGATTTTAGTATGGGGGGTGAATAGATACTTGCTTTGCTACGCCCTCACGTTTTCCAACTTACAATGTTTTGTTGCTAATAAGGCTAAAAATGGCAAAATTTTAAAATTTTCTTATTTTTAATAAGTGTTTTTAATACACGAATGTATATTTTCTGATGGGTAGAATAAGAGCTAATTTTTTACTTGATGGGCATTTGGAGCCCTTTACATTCCTTAACCCGCTCAATTCAAGTTTTGCTAGACTTTTATATAGGGAACTTTAAAACGCGAAAGTCGTAGCTCACTCGGGTTAAGAACAAGAACTTTTCGCAAGTTCCTATAATTGATCCTAGAAAGTCACTTATCAAGGGAACTATAAAATGCATTCTCTAAACTTGAAAAAGTCCAAGAAAGTGCAAGATCCTATAGGTGGCTTGAAAACCCAAAACTTTGATTTGATATAGTCTTAATGAAAGCTAATCCAAATTTGGCTTAATTTTGGACTTGCATGGCTAAGTATTCACGAGTCTCTTTAATTAGAGGTCTTTATATAGTGAAGAACGAGAAATGATAGAGTTAGATAAGTGATCATGCTAAACGTAGAACATGAAAATGTTCTTTCAAAAACTCATGTGTTTTTAATTGTGGCTTTTTCTCCCATAAGATCAATGCATTAGGAATAAAAATAATTGCAATAAGTAAGGTCGTACGATTTGAAAGGTTACTAAGCTTCTAGCACAAGATCGTTTAAAAGTTGCTCAGGGTTGAATAGAGTTCATAGCCAAGGCATAACTTATTGAAGCGGGACGCGAAGATTGGTGAAGATCCAAAAAGGCCCTAACAAGGCATGAGGAGCTCTATTTTGTTGCTAAATATCCAAGATGATATGAAGTATCATTATTCCTAAATCAATATGAAGGATCGAGACACACGACGAAAAGCAATTACTCCCCTAAAGAGCATGGAGAAAGTCTATCCAAAAAGACCCTTACAATGTATGAGGATAAATATATCCAAGTCCAAAAAGGAGGCGGATCGTTGTATATCAAAGTCCAAAATAAAGATTGAAGAAAAATGATGAAGTCGTGGTCCGAGTATGAAGAATCTCTCAAAAACGTCAAGTGGAGAAATTCCAAAATATGAAGAGAAGACCATAATTTCTAGAACGTCTACCCAAGATTTGAAGTATGAAGTACATGCCAAATTACGGTCCAAGAAAGGTCTCAAATCGTGAAACGAGTTATGCCAAGATATGAACTTAAGGAGATACACGAGAAGCCGTTTTAAAAGATTTTTTCCTTCGGCTAAGTATCGATTAAATCGTGCTACTTTACTTTCGGACTAATAAATACTCAAATAAGTCAATATGAATCACTTGTGATCCATGACAAATAGTTAAAAAATTCTAGTAACCCATTTCCTTTTATAATAACAAGGATTGCGGGGAGAAAAAGTATTACACAATTTAGACGTATGAGTAGTGTTAGCATTGTGACTTGTACCAAAAATGATCTCGTTTTTTCACTTAGCATGGAATGTATGACAATCAAGGATGACGAAATTTACTCTATGGGACATTTACTTGTTTCTATTAATTGACCCTAAAAGTCACATTCGTGATGAAAATCATACATTATGTCTTTACACATCTTCGTAGTATTGTTGCAAGTCTTTTACTCTTCAATAAAGGTTAATAAAATTGAATTTTGGTGATGCTTAGATACTTTATTCTAGCATTGCGTGAGGGCACGGCAATGGCTTAGTATGGGGGAGTGATGAGATGGCTTTTATACATGATCTCATCGTTCTTTACGGGATTTAAATGCATTAAAATGTCATAAAATACCATATATATGCTTGTATTTGTTTGCTTGTATGTTTTAGGTATAGATTTCGTGAAAAAGACAAAAGATCACAAGAAACAAGGAAAACGGACACGAAAAACGAAGCCGTACAAAGAACCGGGCCCTAGTCATGAATTATCCATGAAAACCCCTTGAAGACTTGAAGATGTACAAGATTGATCCTCAAAATATGAAGAAATGACACTTAAAACCCTTGTATATTAATAATTACAAGTTTGGTCCCTTAAGTTTGTCAAAATTACAAAATGGTCCTTCAACTTTGAAGAATTGGAAAGTTTAGTCCCTCAACAATTCTAAATTGTCAATTATGGTCCCTTATGAAGTGAAAGATACAATGAAGACCTTTGAAGATCAAGAATGTCCAAAATCAGTCCTTCAAATATGCAAAAGTGGCAAAATCAACCCTTGAAAACCTTTTGCAAAAGTTTTGTGGCCAATGTATGAAGTTTATAACTTATTTAACAAAGGGAAGTAAGTTTTATGGCTGAAAAACGTTTAATACCCATTTCACCAAAACACAAGGACTTATTGTGTCAATACCCAAAGTTCAAACTGGCACAAACACGCGCCAAATAACATAAACCCACCTTTTTCGGATCAAAGTTTCTACTGTTCACCATTCATCCACCCAGATTTACCACTCACTTAAACAAAGGGTGAATCAAAATTACCTTAACACACGCTTAATTCACACAAGCAGAAACCCATCCCACACACAAAACCCTCAATCCCACTACCCAAGTGACCCTACACTCAACCTCGTCCACCAATGAAAACACAACTTCCTCTCCAAGGAATCTGACGTGGCCAAATCAACAGCTGAGACTCATAGCTTAACTACAAAGCTAAAATGAACGGTTTTGATCAAAATGGACATCTCAACAACAACAAGCACTCAAGGGCATTCTGGGAAATTTATAGCTAGGGTTTCTTTGTAATTTCCATTCTAGAATCGTCTACTAGTGCCTATATAAGGAGACCTCAACTTCTAAGAGTCCCTTGTTCCAGATTTTATCTTTAATCTTTGTAATTCCTTTTTATTTAAATAAAAGTTGATTTTCTGAAAATTATGATTTCTCTTTATGTTTGATAAAAGTTTGGTGTTTGAGAAAATAAAATCTGAGTTCCACTTATCTGTTTTGATGGTTTTTGCGGCAAGGTTTTAAATAATAAAGCTTGTGTTTCAAAAAGATCAGGTTTCATATTTTGTGTTTGATACAAGGCATTCATTTGATACAAGGCTTTTGACACCCCGTATAGAAATTATCGTTCTCGTGGTCTAATCGAATTGATCTAGGTTCTATGTGCGACTCAGCTGTCTTTGGTGAAACAAAAATGTGTCGTTGTAGTATATTAAAAGTGCAAAAACAATTAAAGTAAAAGTGCAGTAATGTAAATCTAACTCTAATTTAAAATAATGGTGTAAGTCTTTAAAGTAAAATGACGGTAAAGGTAAAGGGAAAGTAAAGTAAATGACGCAAATTTAAAACTATCTAAGGCAAACTTAAAACGCAACTAAAACTTAAACTAAGGCAAAGCTAAAATAAATCTTAAGCAAAATTTACTTAATGTGCGACTAAGGAAAAGGCGGGAAAAATAAAGCTTGAAAATAAAAATCAAAGATAAAAACTAGAAAGAACCTGAATACAGCTCATTCGGAACAATCCTTCATCCGGAATAATCACTCATCCGGAATGTCACCTTCGTTTGGAATTATTCTTCTTCGCTCGGAATATTACCAAAATCCTTGATCCGGAACAAATTATTCTGAATATGTCACTTATCCAAAACAATCTTTCGTTCGGAACTTATGTTGATTCAAAACTTCTGACTCGAAACTTCCTAAACAAGCCTGGTTCGGAACTCTTGATCCGGAAGTTTTCCGAATAAACAAGAAGACTTGGTTCAGAAATTGGTTCGGAAGTTCCCTTGGTTCGGATCTTCCTTGAACGAAACCCCTTGGTTCGGAACTTTAAATACTTCCGAATGAAGTTTCTGATTCGGAACTTTTCTGAAGTTCTTGGTTTGGAATACTTCCGAATAAACCTCTCTGGTTCGGAACTTTTGGTCCGGAACTCTTTGATCCGGAAGTTTTTATTCGGAACTCTTCCGAATGAATCAAGAGGCCTTGGTTCGGAACTTTCTGACTCGGAAGTTTCCTGGTTCGGAACTTTTTGATTCGGAAGTTCTGGCCTTGGGACCTTGGTTCGGAAGTTTTCTGGATGAACAAATAGTCGATCCGGAACTTACCTGGGAAGATCAGAAACAGGCAAACAAACACCCCGAAGAACAGGGAAATACAGTAACACGAATCTAATCACAATTTAACCAAAATCAGACAAAAGTTTAAACCAAACTAATAACAAAACATCCAATAATCATAAACAAACTATCCAAATCAATAAAACTAACAAATCTAACCACAATAATCAAAACCCACTTTGATCAAAATAAGAACATGAACATGAACATAACATATAAATCAAAGATTCAGAAAGGTAGATAGGAGATTAACAAGATAAAATAAAGATTGACAAGAATTAAATGGAAACTTACTTGAAATTAAAGGAATTTAAGGTGCAAGACAAGGTATTTAAATTTGACAAGTAATTAAATTGACATGAATTTAAAGGTGCAAGGTAAATAAATGGAAGAACTAATCGTCACTATTAGCCAACAAAGAAAAATGATTAACATCTAATCTATATATAGGGGAGGATTAGGAAGCTTCCTTCCCTCCTTCATTTTCTCTTAATTGCATCATTATGCCCTTCCTTCTTAATCTCTTTGTTAATTGCATGCTTAGTCCTTTCTTCTTATCTTCTTTAATCTTGGACTTTTAATGACTTTTGGCTCGGGATTTCTTTGAACTCGTCTTTTAATTCTTCAATAAAGTAGACTTGAGTTCTTCGGCTTTAAGTAAACTTCCGTCTTTCGACTTTTTCTTCGATAAATCTTCAGAATTGGTCTTGGACTTCCGTTCTTTTTGCACTCTTGACTTCTTGACTTCATCTTTCGTCTTTTTCTTCAATAAAAGCTCGTAAATGCCCGTGTTTTCTCCACTTTCACCTTTTCGTCCTAAATCACAACAAAAACATAAACCACGCATAATTCCGACATAAAAGACATAAAATACACGTTTTGGCTCGGTTATTATTGAAATTAAGTGGTAGATAGGATGGGTGTTTACACACCTATCAAATCTCCTACACTTGACCATTGCAATGTCCTCATGCAGTGCATTAGTTACAAAGCACGTTTACATTTTTCATCATAATCAATCTACGTTGGCCTTTATTAAAGAGATAGAAAATTAAAAACATACAAAATAAAGAAATCAAAAGCATACCTTGGGTTTTGGAAATGTCATGAATAATCATCATCCTCAAGTTTTCACTTTCTCCAAACCAAGCTTAGAAACGAGAGCATTGCTATTATAAGTTAGCAAACTAGCACGAACTCATGTGGGCCAATTATTCACTTAGACTCCCTTATTCCTAGGTGTATCTCTTATATTTTATTATTGTCTTGAATGATCACGAGGATGCATTGTTTGACTTATTTTGATAGTTATTTAGGCTGAAAATAAAGTGGGACGATTTAATCAATAGTTAGCTAAAGGACAAAATCTTTTAAAACTGCTTCTCGGGACCTCAAAAAGTTCATATCTTGGCATAACTCGCTTCGCAATTTGAGACCTTTCTCGGACCGATATTTGGCAGCGACTTCATACTTCAAATCTTGAGAGACGTTCATGAAATTATGGTCTTCTCTTCATAATGGAATTTCTTCACTTGAAGTTTTGAGAGATTCATACTTGGACCACGACTTCTTCATTTTTCTCCAATCATTATTTTGGACTTTGATATACAACGATCCGCCTCCTTTTATGACTTGGATCTATTTATCCTCATACCTTGCTAGGGTCTTTTCGGATACACTTCTCCATGACTTTTGGGGAGTTTTTGCTTTTCGTCGTGTGTCTCGATCCTTCATATTGATTTTTGATAAATGATTCTTCACATCACTTTTGGATCTTTAGAAACAAAATATAGCCCTCATGCCTTGTTAGGACCTTTTTGGACTCGCCAATCTTCGCATCCCGCTTCAATAAGTTATGCCTTGGCAAGGAACTCTAATCCATACCGAGCAACTTTTAAACGATCTTGGGCTAGAAGCTAAGTAACTTTTCAAATCGTACAACCTTATTTATTGCAGATAAATTTATTAGCAGGCGATGGGAGAATAGGCTTATAATTAACTCACATAAATTCACGAAAGAATACCAAACTTATAATTGACTCTATCATCTCTCGTTCTCCACAGTTTAAAATCTCAAGGAATGAGACTCGTGGATGCTTAGCCTATTAAATCAAATTTTTGGGTTTTCGAGTCGTGATAAACGGATTTTGCTAGGGTTTTATATTTAAGTTCGTTTCCTCGACTCACTCGAATTGATTTCCAATTAACGTTAGACTTAACTTTGTTTTTGGTGAAAAGAATTTTTGTATTTTAAAACTTAATTTAAAACCTATTTAAAATAAAAGCTATTTAATCTAATTTAAAAATTAAACTAATTTTACTAAAAACTGTTTTGAAATAAATCTAATTTTAAAAGCAAATTTAAAATCATAAAATAAAGTCTATTTTAAAATAAAAGTAAATTTAGAAACTAATTTTAAAGATCTAATTCAAACTAATTTTAATCTAGACTATTTTTAAACTTAAACACAATTGAAACTAATTAAATGAAAACTTTCTTAAAAACTATAAATAAAAATATATTTTAAAATAAAACTTGAAATAAACTAATTGAGAAAAAAAAAGTAAAATTTAAATAAGCATTTAAAACTATTTTTAATCTAGAAAGACTATTTAAAATTATAAAAGAAATTTAAATAAAACTTTTTTTAATCTTTTTATATTTTATAAAAAAAACTGAGTTAAAAGAAATTTGAAATAAAAAAAACTATTTTAAATAAAAGTATCTAATTAAATTTTAACCAAAATTAATCTTGAATTACACTTAATTAAACTGCCAATGATAAAAAACCTTAGATTAATTTAATGTTGCAAATGAATACACAAAAAGACTATTAGATGAGATGGTAGGGGTGCTGGACTACTATGCGAGAGGTCCTAGGTTTGAACCCCAAGACAGACAAATTTTACTATGAATTAATTTTTTTGGACAGAAACTAGCAGACTAAATACAAAAAAAAACTGAATAAATAAAAAAACTGATAATAAACAAGCCAAAATCCTAATAAGCCAAGTAAACTAGACATAAGTTGTTTCAAGTTTAACCAAATAAAACAATAGTAAAACTAAAACGAATCTAAAATGGAACAAGGCCAGAAACAAATAGCAGATCCAATCGCAAACCAAGTAAACTCAAATAACCAAAACAGATAAACAATATCTAATAAATATAACGAGCAGGTAATCAAAAAGCTATAATCGAAATAAGCACAAGCATAAGAGGATCCAAAACGACTCGAAAACAGAAGTTTAACTAAATAAGTTTAAACAAGATAAAAACTATATATCAAATAAACTAGAAAAACTATTAAGCTAAATAGATTAAAAACGCAATCATAAACGAATCAAAATACACTAAAAATTACAAAAAGATTAAAAAGAGACTGAGACCTTTTGTCGATTGCCGTTGGGAAGAAGATTGGCGCTGAGCCATCTTTGAGAACAAATCGAACACCACCTTATTCATCAACATCATCATCTCGATCCCACCCTCTCGATCCAAACAGTAGCCTTCGAACAGATATATATATATATATATATATATTTTTTATTTTTTTTATTATTTTAATAAACGAACAGTAACCAAACAGAATTTAAAGATTAAATAAAAGCTTTTGACAGGAAATTAAATTGGAGACGAAAATTAAATAAACTAAAACTTTTCATTAATCTTAAAAAAATTACATAAACTGGAATTAAAAAATACAATAAACCTAACACTAATTTGCAAAAATTAAATACTAATTTAAATATACTCCTAAATAATTTTAAAAACAGTAAATAAAAAGAAAAATATGGACTGCTGATTACAGGTTTTTGGAAGGGATTTATAGGAAAACCCTAATCCCCATTTGATGAGTCTTGGTGCCCAAGTTCTTTAATCTTGGCCGCATATCTCTTCTCTTTTTCTTCTTTCTTCATCCAACGGTTGAGAATACCCATATTCACGCGGATTGCCACCTTGTAATATTGTGATTGGAGGATTTGAGGAGATATGTGTTTCATCGAATCACAATATAGTAATAAGCCACGTAGGAGTTGATTGAGGACCACCATGAGTGGATCTTCCGATTTGTGTGGGGATTTATTTGGATTCGTGTGAATCACACGTTTTTTATAAAACCCCTAATTTTTGTTAAGTAAAATTGTGATGGGTGAATTAGGGTTTGATAAAAAAAGTGGCTGTGTAAAAATAGGGAATACGTTTGGGGAGAGAGAGAAGTAAATGGGTGAGTTTTTATTTATCCTTGTTTTCATCGTTCAGAATAAATGGGGTAAAAAAAGAATAAGTTTTACTAATAAGTGAGTGGGTGAGAGGAGGGGGTACACGTGGGGTAAATGTGAAGTGTTTGACTGAACAATTCTTTGACCGGTTTATAAAAATCCAAGTGAAAGCTTTGCAAAGCAAATGTAAATCATCCGTTCCAATGTTTGTTTTGTAATTTGGCTTGAGGCCCAAAATCTTTTCTCCATGATTCGTCCCAAAATTTGTCACTTATCAAGTGGGCTTTCAATGGGACTTTTGGTAGAAAGTTTAGTAACCTTTTTCCTTAAATGGGCTTTTGAGCCCATTTATCCAATGTGGGACCCACTTGGCTCGAATATCTTCAAAAATGAATAGTTCCACTAAAACGAGCTCGATCTTGGCTTCCTTGATCATTTCTTCAATTCCTTGTTGGTTTTAACGGTTTTCGTGATCTTGGCACACTTTTGGTCTTTTGCCTTTGTCTTCGTCTCTTTCTTGACTTTTCTTCATTATTTGACCGTGAAATCCCGTGTTTTCTCTCCTTTTGATCATTTGTACCTATTTCAATACAAAAACACAAAACCACGCGTAATTCCGACTTTTACGATAATAAACACATGATTATGTCTTGTTTTTCCTTGATTTTAGTGGCAAAAGGATAAGTGTTTACACACTTATTGAATCCCCTACACTTGACCATTGCAATGACCCCATGCAATGCATTATTTCAAAGCAATAAGTTACATTTTTCTCATTATTAATCAATCTCGGCCTTTATTACTATTACTATTACTACGACGAAAAGATAAAAACTTTAAAAGGAGACAAAAGTTATAATCATTTAATAACTTAGAAATTATTAGATGAAAGAAACTCGTAAAGAAATCTAAGACTTAGATTAGGGCTTTGGTGTCATGAATATTAATCACCCTCAAGTTTCACGTTCCCCATACCAAGCTTAACAACGAGATCATTGTTATTACAAGTTAGCACAACTAACACTTACTCATGTGGTTTAGTTAATCACTTAGACCCCCTTATTCCTACGGTGTATCTCTTGTATTTTATTTTTGTCTTGAATGATCACGAGGATGCATTTTTGACTTATTTTGATAGTTTATTAAGGCCGAAAATAAAGTGGGACGATTTAATCAATAGTTAGATAAAGGACAAAATCTTTTAAAACGGCTTCTCGAAACCTCATAAAGTTCATATCTTGGCATAACTCGTTTCACGATTTGAGACCTTTCTCGGACCGATATTTGGCTTGTACTTCAAACTTCAAATCTTGAGAGACGATCTTGAAATTATGGTCTTCTCTTCATTTTGGTATACATCTTCATTAGGAGTGAAAGATGCTTCAAACGTTGACCACGACTTCTTCATTTATCCTCTTCTTTATTTAGGATTTTGATATACAACGATCCGCCTCCTTTTCGGACTTGGATCGATTTATCCTCATACCTTGTTAGGGTCTTTTTGGATAGACTTCTCCATGATCTTTAGGGGATTAATTGCTTCTCGCCGTGTGTCTTGATCCATCATATTGATTTGGATTAATGATCTTCACAATCTCTTAGGATCTTTAGCAAAAAAAAGTGAATCCTCATGCCTTGTGAGGGCCTTTTTGGACTCGGGTATCCTCATGCCTTGTTAGGGCCTTTTTGGATATGCCAATCTTCGCGTCCCGCTTCAATAAGTTATGCCTTGGCTATGAACTCTAATTAATACCGAGAAACTTTTAAACGATCTTGTGCTAGAAGCTAAGTAACTTTTCAAATCGTACAACCTTATTTATTGCAAATATATTTATTAACAAGCGATGGGAGAAAAAGCTCATAACTAACTCACATAAGTTAATGAAAGAATACCAAACTTATAATTAACTCTATCATCTCTCGTTCTCCATAATTTAAAATCTCAAGGAATGAGACTCGTGGATGCTTAGCCTAATAAACCAATTAAGGTCCATATGGTTAAGGATACTAGCTAGAGTAAACTTGGATAAGTAAACTCGGGTTGAGTCAAAATATTTACGACTGGCCTAATTTATCAAAGATATCTAAACCATTTTATTTATTTATTTATTTTTGACTTTATTCTTAAAATGGAAAATAAAAATAAGATGCGACGACGAAAGAAAAGAAAATAAAAGAAAAATACTACTAGGCCAAAATAGATCAAAAAATTGAAAAATGTTGAAAAATTTTAAAATTTTCCGGTAAAATGAGGTCAAATTCATGGAAAAGGCCACTAAAATTTCGATATAAATCCCCCCTACACTTAATATAAACATTGCCCTCAATGTTTAAGCATGTGGGAGAATAAACTCCCCTACACTTAGGTCATTGAGTACGTTGTTTAAAATCGAGCTAAGGAAAGGACAACTAAAGTGATTACATTTATTCGTCTTATTTATATACATGATTGAATCACAATAGCAAAAACTTATCGAAGGAACCGGGTACACGGGAAACACGGGAACACGGGTCTCGTCAAAAGTACCAAAAGTGGATCATTTAAGCACATGTCCCTGCACAATCACAACAAACAACCTACACGGCTCCCCCTACACTTATTATAGAAAATAGATAAAAGATAGATAATCGGGTTGCCTCCCGAGAAGCGCTTGTTTTTGTTAACCGAGTCACGAGCCTGACTCGACCCCGAATTAAATGGTTCATGGGGAAGCCTCGAATGTAATACCGGGATCAAAATCTTATCATCGGTCCCGGAGGAACATAATAAATGAGAGGTAGGAGGATAAGTCATCAAAGGTAAAAAGGTCCTCTCAACATACGAAAAGTATGTGAGGTCGTGATCCACGGGAGGTGGGATGGGTAAAGGAGACAAATTGTCATCCCCCAAAGACATAGGATGGTCACTATTCGGCAAAGCCGTAAAGGTATCAATCAAAGAATGGTCAATGTCACCTCCCGGGTCAAAGCATTCATCCTCATGAACGTGAATCTCTTCGATTTCTTCATCATAGATAGGCTCGTCAAACAAAGGTTTGTCGTTCCCCTCATTGAGGATTTTAGAAATTCTCTCGAAGAGATCACGATCAAGTACGAAACCATCATTCATTTGTGGGATTTGTTGATAAGTTAAATCCTCACGAATGTGGTAAACGTAATTCTCATTAGAGGAGCGTTGATTAGGTAACTCCTCGAGAATTGGATGAGAATCGATGGTAGAATCAAAAGTAATTGGCGAAGAGGCAAATGTGAATTTATCAAAATCCGAGTTCTCAAAATCACTATCAATATCAAGTTTTAAAACACCATTTGCCTTCTCATTAATACCATGATCACAATTAAGCTCATGCGAGAAATCCAATAACACGGGATCATAAAAAGCATCCTCGTGATGGAATTTGTCAATACTCGGGGTATAAAAGTCATCACTAAGGAGTAAAGAAACAGATAAATCATTAGTATCATGGTTTTCAAAAGTCGGTTTAGGTAAAATAGGAGAATCATCCTCATCCGATCCCGAGGAATAATTAAAAATGTAGTCGGAATCACAAGATAACTCATCCCTATCTACAAACTCCTTAGGTGTAGGACAACTTATGGGTTCTTCTTCTATGCACTCATTATAAAGTTCTTCACATTCCTCAACAATTGGTTTCTCAAAACATATCTCGCTAAGAGGATTTGAAAAAAGCATAAAGTCATTTGAAGGGGTAGGTGAAGGAGTCATAAAAGAAATAGGGTCATCAATGGGTAATGGAGGCTCAAATATAATCTCGGGAATTTCCTCAATAGGAGAGCTAATTGTATCCGTGGGTGTCAACACCGGAGGGTGAGTAAAACTCATGATAGTCTCTGGGCCTTGTCTATCCTTTATTGGCGGAGAGATGGAAGGATCCACAGTGGGAACATCACTACTAGTAGTGGTGTTAGCCTCAATATCATCACTCAAAGACGGCTCAATATCGAATTGATCTCGATAGGTTTCTAAAATGAGCATGAATTTCCTATCGTTGGACTCTTGCATTTGTCTAGTAGATTCTTGCATCGCTTCCATGATTTTCTCATGTTCGGTCAATTTGTGTAGAATCAAGTCCATTTGAGGGTTGTGCATGTCCATTTGATTAAAGTTTTGAAAATTGCCGTCATTTGGAAAACCTTCATTATTTGAAAACCCTTGATTTTGAAATTCTCCATAAAACCGTTGATCATATTGTGGTGGGTCACTAGTTGTAGGAAAACTAGGGGAGCCAAAATAAGTATTAGTATCATAACACATACTTTCCTCATTATTATAAACCTCCTCATAAGTTTTGTCACAATTAAAATAAGCATGAGGCCCACCACAAGTCGAACACTCCTCGGACATAATCTTATAACGCTCTTCTTGCAAGATTTCCCAAATCGGACGATTATCCATGGTAGTGTCGAAAGAAAACGAAATAACAATAATTATTATGCTACGTAATATATTATAATAAAAGAAAAATCTTTTTGTATTTTTTTTTTGAAAAATATATATTAACAATAAAAACGAAAGAAATCGAACTAAAAATTAACACTAATACGTAATATTTTTGGTGTAATACTTTTAGGAAAAAGTATTACTTTTGGATTTTTTTATTTTTTTGGTGCAAATCTTAGGAAAGAATTTGCTTTTGTGATTTTTTAATTAATTTTTTTTGTATTTTTAAGTTTTTGATTTTTTTGTATTTTTGATTTTTGTTGCACGAAAATTAACGTTCAAAGCGAACGGATCTCAAAATCCAAACGTCTTCACGAAAAATCGTCAATCGTACGAGCGAAGCGGCAGCGGCGCCATTTGATAAACGGATTTTGCTAAGGTTTTATATTTAAGTTCGTTTTCCTCGACTCACTCGAATTGATTTCCAATTAACGTTAGACTTAACTTTGTTTTTGGTGAAAAGAATTTTTGTATTTTAAAACTTAATTTAAAACCTATTTAAAATAAAAGCTATTTAATCTAATTTAAAAATTAAACTAATTTTACTAAAAACTATTTTGAAATAAATCTAATTTTAAAAGCAAATTTAAAATCATAAAATAAAGTCTATTTTTAAATAAAAGTAAATTTAGAAACTAATTTTAAAGATCTAATTCAAACTAATTTTAATCTAGACTATTTTTAAACTTAAACACAATTGAAACTAATTAAATGAAAACTTTCTTAAAAACTTTAAATAAAAATATATTTTAAAATAAAACTTGAAATAAACTAATTGAGAAAAAAAAGTAAAATTTAAATAAGCATTTAAAACTATTTTTAATCTAGAAAGACTATTTTAAAATTATAAAAGAAATTTAAATAAAATATTTTTTAATCTTTTTATATTTTATAAAAAAACTGAGTTAAAAGAAATTTGAAATAAAAAAAAACTATTTTAAATAAAAGTATCTAATTAAATTTTAACCGAAATTAATCTTGAATTAAACTTAATTAAACTGCCAACGATAAAAAACCTTAGATTAATTTAATGTTGCAAATGAATACACAAAAAGACTATTAGATGAGATGGTAGGGGTGCTGGACTACTATGCGAGAGGTCCTGGGTTCGAACCCCAGGACAGACAAATTTTACTTTGAATTAATTTTTTTGGACAGAAACTAGCAGACTAAATACAAAAAAAACTGAATAAACAAAAAAAACTGATAATAAACAAGCCAAAATCCTAATAAGCCAAGTAAACTAGACATAAGTTGTTTCAAGTTTAACCAAATAAAACAATAGTAAAACTAAAACGAATCTAAAACGGAACAAGGCTAGAAACAAATAGCAGATCCAATCGCAAACCAAGTAAACTCAAATAACCAAAACAGATAAACAATATCTAATAAATATAACGAGCAGGTAATCAAAAAGCTATAATCGAAATAAGCACAAGCATAAGCGGATCCAAAACGACTAGAAAGCAGAAGTTTAACTAAATAAGTTTAAACAAGATAAAAACTATATATCAAATAAACTAGAAAAACTATTAAGCTAAACAGATTAAAAACGCAATCATAAACGAATCAAAATACACTAAAAATTACAAAAAGATTAAAAAGAGACTGAGACCTTTTGTCGATTGCCGTTGGGAAGAAGATTGGCGCTGAGCCATCTTTGAGAACAAATCGAACACCACCTTAATCATCAACATCATCATCTCGATCCCACCCTCTCGATCCAAACAGTAGCCTTCGAACAGATATATATATATATATATATATATTTTTTTTTCTTTTTTATTTTTTTTATTATTTTCATAAACGAACAGTAACCAAACAGAATTTAAAGATTAAATAAAAGCTTTTGACAGGAAATTAAATTGGAGACGAAAATTAAATAAACTAAAACTTTTCATTAATCTTAAAAAAAAAATTACATAAACAGGAATTAAAAAATACAATAAACCTAACACTAATTTGCAAAAATTAAATACTAATTTAAATCTACTCCTAATTAATTTTAAAAAACAGTAAATAAAAAGAAAAATATGGACTGCTGATTACAGGTTTTTGGAAGGGATTTATAGGAAAACCCTAATCCCCATTTGATGAGTCTTGGTGCCCAAGTTCTTTAATCTTGGCCGCATATCTCTTCTCTTTTTCTTCTTTCTTCATCCAACGGTTGAGAATACCCATATTCACGTGGATTGCCACCTTGTAATATTGTGATTGGAGGATTTGAGGAGATATGTGTTCCATCCAATCACAATATAGTAATAAGCCACGTAGGAGTTGATTGAGGACCACCATGAGTGGATCTTACGATTTGTGTGGGGATTTATTTGGATTCGTGTGAATTACACGTTTTTGATAAAACCCCTAATTTTTGTTAAGTAAAATTGTGATGGGTGAATTAGGGTTTGATAAAAAAAAGTGGCTGTGTAAAAATGGGGAATACGTTTGGGGAGAGAGAGAAGTAAATGGGTGAGTTTTTATTTATCCTTGTTTTCATCGTTCAGAATAAATGGGGTAAAAGAAAAGAATACGTTTTACTAATAAGTGAGTGGGTGAGAGGAGGGGGTACACGTGGGGTAAATGTGAAGTGTTTGACTGAACAATTCTTTGACCGGTTTATAAAAATCCAAGTGAAAACTTTGCAAAGCAAATGTAAATCATCCGTTCCAATGTTTGTTGTGTAATTGGGCTTGAGGCCCAAAATCTTTTCTCCATGATCCGTCCCAAAATTTGTCACTTATCAAGTGGGCTTTCAATGGGACTTTTGGTAGAAAGTTTAGTAACATTTTTCCTTAAATGGGCTTTTGAGCCCATTTATCCAATGTGGGACCCACTTGGCTCGAATATCTTCAAAAATGAATAGTTCCACTAAAACGAGCTCGATCTTGGCTTCCTTGATCATTTCTTCAATTCCTTGTTGGTTTTAACGGTTTTCGTGATCTTGGCACACTTTTGGTCTTTTGCCTTTGTCTTCGTCTCTTTCTTGACTTTTCTTCATTATTTGACCGTGAAATACCGTGTTTTCTCTCCTTTTGATCATTTGTACCTATTTCAATACAAAAATACAAAACCACGCGTAATTCCGACTTTTACGATAATAAACACATGATTATGTCTTGTTTTTCCTTGATTTTAGTGGCAAAAGGATAAGTGTTTACACACTTATTAAGTCGCCTATAGGATCTTGCAAATTCTTAGACTTTTTCAAGTTTTAGAAATCGCGTTTTAAAGTTCCCTTGATAAACGACTCTCTAGGATCAATTATAGGAACTTGCGAAAAGTTCTTGTTCTTAACCCGTGCGAGTTAAGACTTTCGCGTTTTATAGCTCCCTATATAAAAGCCTAACAAAACTTGACTTAAACACGTTAAGGATACTAGCTAGAGTAACTTAGATAAGTAAACTCGGGTTGAGTCAAAAGATTCACAACTTTTGAAAAATAAAACCACTTTATTCAAAATTTATTCTAATAAGGAAAGAAAATAACTATACAAAGGACAAAACTAATAGGCCAAAATAGATCAAAAATTTTGAAAAATGTCGAAAAATTGATTTTCCGGTTAAAATGAGGACAAATACAAGGAAAAGACCAATTAACTTCGATAGAAGTCCCCCCTACACTTAAGATAAACATTGTCCTCAATGTTTAAGCATGTGGGAGTAAACTCCCCTACACTTAGGACATTGTGCACGTTGTTTAAATATCGCTAAGGAAGAGAAAACTAAAGAGATTCCTATTTTAATATTAAGAAAATATAAAATAGTGAATCGAAAAGAATTTAGGATAGAACCGGAAAAATGGAACACGGAATCACGGGTCGTCAAGAATCATCAAGAGTGTGTCTTTGAAGCTCGAATCCCTGATTAAGAAGAGAGGAGAGGAAATAGCAAACTAACGGGCCTCCCCTACACTTAGGATAAAGAAAGCGAAAATATAGATGCATGGGTTGCCTCCCAAGAAGCGCTTGGTTTTTGTTAACCGAGTCGTGAGCCTGACTCGACCTTGATTATCAACAGAAGAAGCATGAAACATATCCACCAGGATCAAAGACATAGTTTTCGTCCATCAAATAGCAGAGGCTTAAGGCGAACAAGGCAAGCCAAAGAAGAAGAGGCAAGGTTCCCTTAAGCAGCGATGGAGCACGGTGAAAGCAAGGGTGAAGTGGTGCAAGCAGATTTCCATAAGTTCCAAAGATATTTCCTTTTATTTCATCAGGTGGATACTGAGATGGCTTAAAGATTTCAATACCGGGGTCGAACACCTTTTCCTTTAGGGCAAAATAGCACTCAGGCTCAGCAGAATGTGAAGAAGATCCGCGAAGAAGCACAACCTCGTCCTCAAAAGGGGGACAAAGAGGTGTTAACTCGTATGTGTTGCGGATATTGGTGTTTATCGGTTTCTTCTCCTTTGAAAGAATGTTCTTCAAATCCAAAGTAGGATCAAGACGATAATCTTCAAAATCAAAAGGAGGTGCATCACTCTCATGAGGGAAGTAAGTGTTGAGAAACGTAGAGAAGTCTTCCTCAAATGAGTAATCTTCCAAAGTAGGATCGAGTGATGGCGGTGGAGGATCTTCATCATGTGAAGAATCGCTCGAAAGAGTATCGGCCTCATCGAAATCATCATACGTGGGCAGCTCGGGATACTCAGAAGTAAGGTCATCATAATCATCCGAATCTGAGCTAGAATCATCATCATAAGCATCAAAGATCGGTGGAGAATCATAAATGGGAGAAGGTTCCAAATTGGAGAGAGAATCATCCACATCATCTTGAAATAGTGGATTATCAATGCAAGAGTCGAATAGATGATTGTTGTAGACGGTAAAAGCATCGAGCACATTAATCATATTCACTGATTCTCGGCCTCCAAAGGATTTGCTTGTAAGCTTTCCCATTTTAAAAACTTGTGAATCATCCCCGACTCTTAAGATTAATTCACCTTCGGCCACATCAACTAAAGCTCGTCCGGTTCTCAAGAATGTCCGACCAAGTATTAAAGGAATACGAGGGTCCATTTCATAATCAACAACGAAAAAATCGACCGGGAAAGTAAATGTGCCAACTTTGATAAACACGTCTTCGGCAATACCAACGGGGTAAGCGAGAGTGCGATTTGCAAGTTCAAGAGTCAGCTTTGTTGGAGTGAGGTCGGGCAATGATAGTTTTTTCCAAACACTCAAAGGCATAAGATTAATACTGGCCCCGAGATCAGCAAGGGCAGTAAATTCTTCAGTTTTGTTGAAAACGCAAGGCAACACAAAACGACCGGGATCTCCAAGCTTTTCCGGAAGTTCTCTAAGAATAACTGCAGAGCAGTTTTCATTTAAGCGTGTGTTGGCGAGTTCAATCAGCTTCTCCTTCTTGTTAAGCAATTCCTTAAATGCTTTAACAAATTTGGGCATGTGGACAAGTGCTTCAAGAAAGCTAATGTTGAAGTTCATTTAAGAGATCATCTTCACATAGCGTGTCACTTCAGAGTCATCCTTGGTTAGCAGTTTGGTCTTGCCTAAACGAGAAGGATAAGGGATATTGGGTTTAGGTGGTGAAGGTGAAGGCGTAGCAGGTAAAGGTTGAGATGTTGAAGGGTCCTTCCTAGGAACATTGTCATGACGAGGCGGGGACGGTAATGGTGCACTAATACTAGGTATAGGAGGAGTAGGGATAAATGGTGGTGGAGGAGGTGTAGATGATGGTGGTGGGATAAGTGGATCGACAATGGTAATTCCACTACGAGTAGTAATAATGCTCACATTTGCTCGCGGATTGGTGACGGTGTTTGAAGGTAGAGAACTCGAAGTAGAAGGTTGAGCTGCGGGCAAGAAACTAGCAAGCATATTCTTCAAATCAGTCGTTTGATTGATGAAGGAGGATTGGATGTTATCTCGAAGCTCGGATCTAATCTCATTTCCTTGCTCGGTAATATCTCCTTTAAGATTGATAATTTGGCTCTGCAGATTCTTGATTGCTCACCTTGGGTTCTCATGATGGCTTCAACATCGGGATTAATGGGTGGGGTTTGTTGAGCGGGTGGGTGATAAGGATTAGAAGCTCTTGGTGGGATTTGGTTGCTTCTAGTATAGTTGTTGGCGGGGTTTTGGTTTTGAGGAGAAAAACCGGGTGAAAGGTAATTGTTGGATCTGTAACTCCGGTGAATAATTACCATAAGCTGCATACACATTTTCCGGATTTCCTTGAGTCGAAGGACAATCGGTGTATGAGTGTAGACCGTCGCATGTTTCACAAGGATTAGCAACCGCTTTAACTTGTTGTTTTTGTTGGTTTGAAGTGAGAAGCGTGATACTTTTGCTCATTTCAGTCATCATGCGGGTGAGTTCGGTCATATCAGGGTTTGCTGAGGTGGAAGAGACATTGACTCTCGGGTTGTTCCTTGAAGAAGCGGAGGAATCCTAGTTTTTGTGGTGAGTAGTCATGTTCTCAATAAGCTCTCTACACTCCTCGGGTCTCCTTTTCATAAATGTGCCACCGGCGGCTGCATTAATCGTATCACGATCACGAAAAGTCAAACCGTTGTAGAAAGTATCAATTAAGGTCACAGGGAGCATGTTGTGGTTTGGAAAACGATCAATCAAGACATTATATCTTTCCCAAGCATCAAAAAGAGATTCATCGGGTTCTTGCATGAAACCGCTGATTTGATTGCGAAGGCTCGTGACCATGGATGGTGGAAAGTACCGCGACAAAAAGCGTTGAGTCATGTCATCCCAAGTGTGAATAGAATTCTTTGGAAGACGATCAAACCATTTCTCGGCATGATGTGATAAAGTATGTGGAAAGAGTTGTAGGCGAAGAACATCCATTGTGGCACCGGGCAACTTCATGCTTTGGGTGATTGTAATGAACTTGTCGAGGTGTTTGTTGGCATCATCATCAGGCAATCCACGGAATGGGTTAGTTTGCACTTGCTGAATCATGTGGTGCTTCAACGAAAACTCAGGAGCCGTGATTTGCATCGGCGCAATCGGGCCTCCTCGTCCAAACATGGTAGGTTGACAAAGCTCCTCCATTGTCCGAAGATCGGGCTGTGGAAGAACATTGTTGTTATTATTGTTGAGGTGTGGTGGATTATTATTGTTGTTAACACCTGACATAGCTAAATCTTCTCGAGTCTCGGGCTCTTGATAATTAGAAGATCTAGTACGCATACACCTGAAAATACAAAAGAAAAAGAAACCAAACACAAAGACAATATATATACACAATAAAGATAAAATCTTTTTGGATTTTTGAAATTTTTAATTTTTATGGATTTTTATCAATTTTTAATTTTTATGGTTTTTTTGTAAATTTTTTATGCAAGAAAAATAACGCTCACAAGTGAACGGATCCCAAAAAGCAACGCGTCTCTCACAGAAAACCGTTAATCTTTACGAAAAGAGCCGGCAGCGGTGCCATTTAATACAAGGCATTCATTTGATACAAGGCTTTTGACACCCCGTATAGAAATTATCGTTCTCGTGGTCTAATCGAATTGATCTAGGTTCTATGTGTGACTCAGCTGTCTTTGGTGAAACAAAAATGTGTCGTTGTAGTATATTAAAAGTGCAAAAACAATTAAAGTAAAAGTGCAGTAATGTAAATCTAACTCTAATTTAAAATAATGGTGCAAGTCTTTAAAGTAAAATGACAGTAAAGGTAAAGGGCAAGTAAAGTAAATGACGCAAATTTAAAACTATCTAAGTCAAACTTAAAACGCAACTAAAACTTAAACTAAGGCAAAGCTAAAATAAATCTAAAGCAGAATTTACTTAATGTCCGACTAAGGAAAAGGCGGGAAAAATAAAGCTTGAAAATAAAAATCAAAGATAAAAACTAGAAAGAACCTAAATACAGCTCATTCGGAACAATCCTTCGTCCGGAACAATCACTCATCCGGAATGTCACCTTTGTTTGGAATGATTCTTCTTCGCTCGGAATATTACCAAAATCCTTGATCCGGAACAAATTATTCTGAATATGTCACTTATCCAAAACAATCCTTCGTTCAGAACTTATGCTGATTCAAAACTTCTGATTCGGAACTTCCTAAACAAGCCTGGTTCGGAACTCTTGATCCGGAAGTTTTCCGAATAAACAAGAAGACTTGGTTCAGAAATTCGTTCGGAAGTTCCCTTGGTTCGGATCTTCCTTGAACGAAACCCCTTGGTTCGGAACTTTAAATACTTCCGAATGAAGTTTCTGATTCGGAACTTTTCTGAAGTTCTTGGTTCGGAATACTTCCGAATAAACCTCTCTGGTTCGGAACTTTTGGTCCGAAACTCTTTGATCCGGAAGTTTTTATTCGGAACTCTTCCGAATGAATCAAGAGGCCTTGGTTCAGAAATTTCTGACTCGGAAGTTTCCTGGTTCGGAACTTTTTGATTCGGAAGTTCTGGCCTTGGGACCTTGGTTCGGAAGTTTTCTGGATGAACAAAGAGTCGATCCGGAACTTACCTGGGAAGATAAGAAACAGGCAAACAAACACCCCGAAGAACAGGGAAATACAGTAACACGAATTTAATCACAATTTAACCAAAATCAAACAAAAGTTTAAACCAAACTACTAACAAAACATCCAATAATCATAAACAAACTATCCAAATCAATAAAACTAACAAATCTAACCACAATAATCAAAACCCACTTTGATCAAAATAAGAACATGAACATGAACATAACATAGAAATCAAAGATTCAGAAAGGTAGATAGGAGATTAACAAGATAAAATAAAGATTGACAAGAATTAAATGGAAACTTACTTGAAATTAAAGGAATTTAAGGTGCAAGACAAGGTATTTAAATTTGACAAGTAATTAAATTGACATGAATTTAAAGGTGCAAGGTAAATAAATGGAAGAACTAATTGTCACTATTAGCCAACAAAGAAAAATGATTAACATCTAATCTATATATAGGGGAGGATTAGGAAGCTTCCTCCCCTCCTTCATTTTCTCTTAATTGCATCATTAGGCCCTTCCTTCTTAATCTCTTTGTTAATTGCATGCTTATTCCTTTCTTCTTATCTTCTTTAATCTTTGACTTTTAATGACTTTTGGCTCGGGATTTCTTTGAACTCATCTTTTAATTCTTCAATAAAGTAGACTTTAGTTCTTCGGCTTTAAGTAAACTTCTGTCTTTCGACTTTTTCTTCGATAAATCTTCAGAATTGGTCTTGGACTTCCGTTCTTTTTGCACTCTTGACTTCTTGACTTCATCTTTCGTCTTTTTCTTCAATAAAAGCTCGTGAATGCCCGTGTTTTCTCCACTTTTCACCTTTTCGTCCTAAATCACAACAAAAACACAAACCACGCATAATTCCGACATAAAAGACATAAAATACACGTTTTGGCTCGGTTATTATTGTAATTAAGTGGTAGAAAGGATGGGTGTTTACACACCTGTCAGTGTTCATCCTTTTGGTTTCTTGATCTTAGCAGGTACAAGGAAGCTGGTGCTTGTTTTGCTAGCACCTCAGCTCAAACATTCCAAGGCTTGGATGTGAGTCTTGGAGGTTTGCATCTCTCTCCTTTTTCATTTTTCTGATTTTTATTGAATTTTTGGTGATTATGCATGTTTTATTGTGAATCTGTTTTTTATGCTCTATTTGAGTTTCTGAGGTTGATTAAGTGTTGTTGGGGTTGATTAGATCTTGTTTGATAGGTTAAATCATAACAATCCTTTGGAAGATTGCAAAATCAGATTCCAAAGGGGTGTTTGGGTTAACTGATTCAAAGGGATTTAAGGCTTCCTTTGTTGTTGTTCTTGGTTCTATTGAGTTGTTACATGTTTATCTGGTGCTAAGTGTTGGTTATCTACAAGTTTGGTAGCTATTAACACCTAGATCCAACAATAGGCTATAAAATCTTGATTACTTGGTAATATTGGCTGAAATTTAGAGGACACCTAGATCTAATCATAGACTAGGGATAACAAGTGTTAAATCTAAGTTAATACAACCAGGGAAGTAGGATTTGAGTGGTGAATTTGGATTTGTGGTCATCTATATCAGAAAAAGTATTTGTGTTCTTGAAGTTCATATCAGCAACCTGCATATGCTTTGATCTGCTTGTAATCTTTGATTCAGTGATTGAAATAAGTTTGTTTGTGCTTATTAACAGTTATTATAGCTTGTGTATGCATTTGGTTCATTCTGGTTTGCTTTTTCATGCTAAAATTGCTTAAGAGTTCATAACTGCTTATTTGCTAAGTCTGTATCATATCTAGGCATTGTTGGCTTATTCTATGCTTATTGGCTTATTGGTAGTGTGATATTTTGCTTGATTATGACTCCTTACAACTCATTGGTTGTAAGGGTGACTTTGCTATCCATCAAATCATAGTAATTCTCTCACAAATCTCAAGTCAAAACGTCAAAGCAGTGGGAACCAGTTCCTACTGAAAGTTCCCCCTGCTAGTGTAATTTGGTGTTTGTTGGAAATATGTTTTTACATATTTCGAAAGGATCGATCACTCCACAGATAGATACAAGTGTTGGGCTCGTGATCCAATGTATTAAGGTATAGCCCATATAGCCCACATGTAGGGTGGGCTATATAAACCCCCTCCTAGCATGTTAGGAGGGGTTGAACACTTAACAATTTATCACATTCAACCATTTCTCTCATTCTCTCCTATCTCTCTCTTCTTTCTCTCTCTAAGTTCTTTCATTTCCATCCATTTCATTAGATAATTCATACATTCCTAATTCCTTAGAATATGTAGACCTACAATTGGTATTAGAGCTTTGGTTGATTCCTTGGATTTGCGTGTATTTATCTATTGATTTGGTGGTAAATCTTTTCTTCCTAAAAATTTTTTTTTCTCGTCTTGTTTCTTTTTGGTATTGCGTGTTTATCAAATTGATAAAAACATTTTTATTAATCACTGTATCTAATTATCAGTTTGTTATCATCATTTGTTTCATCTTTTGTCTATCATTTTTTTTTCTATCAGTTTTTTTTCTTTTATCAGTTTTTTTTTGTTATCAGTTTTTTCTCCAATTTCAACATCTTTTGTCCCATCTATAGCAATAACTGTATCTATTTCAGTTTTTTTATTGTTTCTATCACTTGTGTCCAAAACCATATCTACTGTTTCTGGGCATAACTTTCTTGTTGCAATCCAACGTTTTTTATCAAGAATCTGGCAACATATAATTTTTTGGCTACGATCTGATTTTTTGTGATCACATAAACCCCGGGGGTTTCTACTTGCGATCCAAAGTCACGATCATATTCTACGATCACAACTACGATCCCAAGTGCGATCACTGTTACGATCAAGTGAGTACGATACTAAGTACGATCACCGTTACGATCACTGCCTACGATCACCAATACGATCGAGGAGTACGATAAGTGGACACGATAGGGGAGTATGATCACCAATACGATCAGTGAGTGCGATGACTAGTTGAGATGTATGACTGCGATGGAGTGTTACTGTGACTGCGATGGAGTGTAACAGTAACTGCGATGGAGTTTATGTTGACTAGAATGCGATGACTTGACTATTTCTAACGATTTGACCAAGTTTTTGACTCGATACAACAGACCACCAAACTCGACATCCAACAACTAAACTCACGCGACTCACAAACCAGCCTCGACAAACACCACTTCGACTCGACTGACAAACCACCCAAACCATTTCCACTCGACACCTAAAACCCAGACTCAACCACAAACATTTCTCGTCTAAACAAACATCACACTCGACTCTACTCTCACCTCAGACTCACATTCAACTCACCTTGACCCTCACAACCGTATCTCAAAACTTTTGACTCACAACTTTTGACTCACAACCGTCTCTCAACTCAAATCTTGCCTAAAACACAACTTTTGACTCTCAAACAGACTCAACACACACTCGACACTCTTCCCTCGACCCATCCTCCCTCGACTCGAACAACACTCGAACAACACCTAACTCTTCTCTCGACCAACAACCCTCGAACAAACCCACACCCAACTAAACCAACATAAAGTAATCTAAACAAACCTCAACTTGTCATGCATCCATCTAATGATCTCACATCTGTTTCGAGTTGTAGATTTTATCCAAGACCTTAAAAGATCTTTTCATATCGAAACAATACATCATAGATCACTGTTAAGGTTAACCCTTTTTTGATTTACGAATTTTAAGAAAGATTCATAACAACTTTGTTAGAATCGATCTTAGTTTCGTTTTAATATCAATTTACTCAAACTATAAAAAAAATCTAAAATACCTACCCGAGATCTATCCAAGATCTTGAAGCCGAATTTCATGGTTCTTCATTTGTGGGTTTGAAAGAGTTGAAAGCAGATATCTTATTTGGTGGTTGAGATTAGGCTTAGGCAGAGGAAATTAGGAGATTCAGTTATAGTGTGTGAGTATTCGTGATAACTTAGGGGGCAGATTGTTTGACGGAGGTAACGAGGAGAGAGAGAGAGATATTATAGAAGGGGACGGACATTTCGAGGTTTGTGTGAAGCAAATGGTTGAGAAGATTTATAAGGGCGGAGATAACAACATTTTTTATGTGACTGTTAGTTTGTTTTAGGTGAGAGAGGCGCAATTTATGCCACGTTTTTAGGGTATGTGCCAACACGTGGGTACTAAACAAGTTGACAATTCATATATATCTGATTTTTCTAAAAACGCATTGTTAATTTTATTTTTTTTGAAAAGTCACATGTATATCAGATTTTTTTTAATTTGTATTTTAGTTAAGTTTATTTTCTTAAGTTAAGTTAATTTTTTATTTTATATATTTTAAGGTTAACTTTATAGTTAAGTTTATTTTGTATCTTTTGTCAATTGATATATTTGGATTTGGTACATCATGTTGAGGCGGGTACTTTGAAAGAATCAAAGTGGTAAAATATTTGACGGGTTAAAAGTTTTTGTGGCCGGATTTGAAGACAAAAGTGACGAGTCAAAGTGACGGCAGTTGTTTTTAGGGGCTACGGATTTTTGATCGGGTTTGTTTTATCAACGTTTGAGCCGACAAGAAACTCTTCAGCCAAGAAAAGAAATATATTATCAAACGAGGATTTTTAGAGTTTTTTACGGATTTTTTGTTGGTTTTGTCATATTCCGTGAATTTCTGTTTCTAAATTTCTTCGAACTGCAAAATCACGAAAACAACCACAAAATACAATGGATTTTTTGAATTCGACATCGCACGAGGGAGAATTGCATCTTTTGCAAGACAAAGCTAGAGAAAGTGGTATAATTTCATGTCGACTACTTCAGTCACATGTTATGACCATTGCATGGGTTCAAGGAGGAAGCGAATTTGTGACACTCTTTGGTCAAAATCATTATACATTCATCGATTCACTATTCCTTAACTTGCACCAACTTGCTGATCAATTTCAGAAAGAAGACTTTAATCACTCTGCATCGGCACTTGCTTATAAGGCTCTTGTGACACAACTTACGCCTTTCCTCCAATTCAATATCATCGAGTCTGACAATTCAGGAATATGCCGGTCATTTCTTCAATACACACATAATGAGGTTAAAGACTTCCGTGATACACTGTTGAAATTTATGACATCGGTTTCGGCTTCGATTTATGAAAGATCCAGACATCAGCAAGCGTATGATAATGGAGTGTAAGAATCTGTGATGCAGATGCAAGAGGAGAATGGTCATACGGTTGACAACTTGGAGCCTAACGATGGCAAGAGCACGGAATCAGGAGGACAACATGACATCAACAACACGTCAGGGAATGTTACATACATCTCTTATGATGACACCATACCTGTTTATGACGAAGAGCCTGCGAACATGGTACAATGTAATGTTGTTAATGATGTATATGCTGATGAAATGCCGCATATTGAGCATTCTGAACCTAATTATGACAAACATGGGATAGAAAAGAGTGATAGAAATACCACTTCTGATTCATCCGATGTGAGTAATATTGGGGGAGAAAGTGTTCAAAATGCTAAACATCATGATAATTGTCTTATACCTGCTTCATTGACTGCTTCTGATTCCAAGATTAGAGAGCTTGAAACGATTGTAACTCAACAATCACAGATCTTGAGAATGCCAAATTAGGATTTTCCAAGAAACCGGACAAATTTGAAACATATTTTGAAAAACTTGAAAAGTCAAACGTTGTTCTTGAAAGAAAATTGGATCAAAAAGTTTTAGATTCTAAAGCTGAAAGGATAATCTTTTGAAACAAATTTAACTGCTAGAATCTAAGTTGGCATCCCAAGATAGATTGCTCAAAGAGAATGAGATCTTAAAAGCTCAAGTTCAGGAAAAGGTTTTTGCTATAGCTGCGTTGAAAAATGAGTTAAGAAAAAATAGAGGAACTAGTGTGGACACTAAGCTTGAAAAACCATCAATCTTGGGGAAACCGCCTACAAATCAGTTTATTCGTCAACCGACTGCATTTAGATCCGAGCGACCTCAATCCTCGAGACCGCGGTTTGCCTCCCAAGTTGATTTGGTTCATCTTTCTAGACCAGTCACTCCAGCTACTAGGCCTAATGTGACCAAAACAGCTTTAGCAAGACCTAATCACATGATTGCCTCTAGCTTCTCTAAAAATACCAAGACCACGTCTAGAACTAGTTCAAATGACGTTCACCATAAATCTGGTCTGAGGGAAGCTAAGCAAAAGACACAAGTAAGAGATAGGAATTTCAAACCTAGTCAGATGCCTTCTAGATTACCCAACACTGCTAACCGTAGCATGTCATATCAAAGGAGCATCAATCAATCATCTAGGAATTCTAGATCTTATTCGGACTCAAAATATACTACTTATAAAACATGTAGGAAATGTGTCTTTAAAGCAAATCATGATGCTTGTGTCAAGAAATTACTTAATGAGGTGAACTCCCGTGCTAGACTTAAATCCTAATGGGTAGCTAAAATCAAACCCATTGGTAAAATGTGGCGCCCCACTTATAGAACTTTCACTCTTGTAGGAAACGAGTGCCCTTTAACTAGGATAGTCTCCGATTCTACTAAGACTACTAGGGAGGAAATTGAAAAGGATGATACATCACCTAAGCCTGAACTTAAGGTTTTCTATAAAAGGAAACGTTTGCCAACTAAGACAAGTGAATTATCTCCTCAGGTCACCTCTGGCACAAGTAAGGCCAACTATGATTCCCCACTTGCTTCTAAGATAGATATCGCTAACCCACATAAAATCATACAAACTCCTGATGAGAATACAGGTACAAAAGTCCACGTTCAACAAGAACACAGCTGTCCGATCTTTACATATCGTTCAACTAAGGACACTCTCGGATTTTGGTTACTAAAGAAGCTGATATCAAAGAAACAAGTGTCTCAGGGGATTCGCAGTTAAATATCGTGTGTAAACAAGGACTTATAGTCACATTACAGACTGTAACTCGATCTTCAAAGAAAGGAAAGTTTATCGCCGATGATAAACTTATCCTCACAACGAGAAATTAAATTTTCTCGGGCATGAGCTTATATAAAAAACATTCCAAGTTTTTAAGCTCATGCACAATGGCTCATAGGCAAATCACAGTCTGTGACCCGTTCTTCAAAGAAAGGAAAGTTTATCGCCGATGATAAACTTATTCGAACAACGAGAAATTAAGTTTTCTCGGGCATGAGCTTCTATTCAAAACATTCAAAGTTTTTAAGCTCATGCACAAAGGCTTACAGTCGGATCACAGATTGTAACCCGTGCTTTAAAGAAAGGAAAGTTTATCGCCGATGATAAACTTATCCTCACTAACGAGAAATTAAATTTTCTCGGACACGAGCTATCATTAAAACTATTCAAAGGTTTTAAGCTCATGTATATGGCTCGTCGTTAAATGACAGACGATGACCCAGACTTCAGAGACAGGGAAGTTTATCTCGTCAACGATAACTTACCCTCAAAACGAGAAATTAATTTTTCTCGGACATAAGCTTATCCTAAAACAATTCAAAGGTTTTAAGCTCGTGTATAAGGCTCATCATTAAATATCGGATGATGACCTAATCTTCAAATAAAGGAAAGTTTATCGCCGATGATAAACTTATCCTCATTAACGAGAAATTAAATTTTCTCGGACGCGAGCTTACATTAAAACTATTCAAAAGTTTTAAGCTCGTGTAAATGGTGTATAATTATATTTCAGATTATGCCCCGGACATCAATTAAAGGAAAGCTTATCTTTAAAGATAGCTTATCCTTGTAACGAGAAATTAATTTTTCTCGGTCATGAGCTTGTATTAAAACATTCCAAGTTTTAAGCTCATAAAGAAAAGTGTATCTTTTAATAAGACAACTTTTCTTCTTAACGAGAAATTCATCTTTCTCGGTCATGAGCTTTACGTCAAAACATTCAAAGTTTTTCAAGCTCATGAAAACGACTTCTAAGTAAATGTCAACTTAGAACTCGTTCTTCAATTAAAAGGAAAGTTTATCGCTGATGATAAACTTATCCTTACAACGAGAAATTATTTTTTCTCGGGCATGAGCTAATAATAAAAACATTCGAAGTTTTTAAGCTCATGCACAATGACTTACAGTTAAATATCAGACTGTAACTCGGATTTCATATTTAGGATAGCTTATCTTTAAAGATAGCTTATCCTCATAACAGGAAATTAAATTTTCTCGGTCATGAGCTTGTATTAAAACATTCCAAGTTTTAAGCTCAGAAAGGAAAGTGTATTTTTTAAATAAGAGAACTTTTCCTCATAACGGGAAATTCATCTTTCTCGGTCATGAGCTTTACGTTAAAACATTCAAAGTTGTTCAAGCTCATGAAAACGACTTCTAAGTAAATGTCAACTTAGAACTCGTTCTTCAATTAAAAGGAAAGTTTATCGCCGATGATAAACTTATCCTTACAACGAGAAATTAATTTTTCTCGGGCATGAGCTAATATTAAAAACATTGGAAGTTTTTAAGCTCATGCACAATGAATTACAGTTAAATATCATACTGTAACTCGGATTTCATATTTAGGATAGCATATCTTTAAAGATAGCTTATCCTCACAACGGGAAATTAAATTTTCTCGGTCATGAGCTTGTATTAAAACATTCCAAGTTTTAAGCTCAGAAAGGAAAGTGTATCTTTTAAATAAGAGAACTTTTCCTCATAACGAGAAATTCATATTTCTCGGTCATGAGCTTTCCATTAAAACATTCAATGTCTTCAAGCTCATGAACACGACTTCTAAGTAAATGTCAACTTAGGACTCGTTCTTTCAGTTAAAAGGAAAGTTTATCGTCGATGATAAACTTATCCTTAACAACGGGAAGTTTACAACTTCTCGGACTTGAGCTCGGTTTGTAAGATATTCAACATCTTAAGCTCCAGTAATTGGTTTTCAAAACAATGAACACAGTTTTTCGAGAATTTCCCAAAAGGTTTTTCTAAATCTTTCAAAATCGTGTGTTCAAAAATGTTTTGATAAAAAGAGCATGTCTTCTGGAATCGATAATATTTACGATACTAGAAATGTCATTCAATAATGACACGGGGTTGTAAATAAAGTTCGAGTAAAAGTTCAAATGTTTTAAAACATGCTCAAAATGGTTTGCTATTATTTCAGATAGTAACCCGCTTTTCATACTCAAGTCAAGCATTTCACCGGAAAGCTTTGACTCAACAACGGGAATTAATTTTCTCGGACATGGTTTATTTTATAACCATGTAAGGGATTGTGTTTATGGAATAACACAATCTAACACGAATATATGTACGTGTCAGTGCATTTATTTGTTAAAACAAGAGAAATCTTGTTTTTATGAAGTTATCATCTCCACCAACCGTAGCAACTTACAATTGATATCTACATACTCGACGATGCGAATACTCAAACGGTGACTACAGCTCTTTCAATAGAACACGGGTCAACAATTGAGGGGGAGCAATTGTCCAGCATCCAGAATCCTTGATGCCGAGAGTGCCAAGTTCACATATTGGTGTCAAGACAACGATATCAATCATACACATGGAGTCAAGAGATAACTTCAAACGTGATGAGGCGACCAACATTCGTGAACAAGAACCATGTGCTTCTTTCATATGATGTTCTCCATCATTCAGGTCCAACCTCATAAATCGCTAATCTTGTGAATACATTATTATATATGATCTTTGCACGTGATAAATACCTTACACTTGTGTTTAAAAGGTATTTTATTTACGTTTCAAGTACACCCTCATTAATTTGAGGGGGAGCTTGTGTAATTCATGAACATAATTGGATTTGCATTTTTCTTCCCAAATTTTCTTAAAATACTATTAAATCATTTGATATTAAAAACATCGATTGGGTTAATATTTTTAATATGGGGGAGAAAATGTGATTTAATATTGAGATCAATAATGGTTTGACTTAATGTGCTGGCTCATCCCGACATGTGCGAAATGTTTTCGAATATCGTGGCATATGTTAAGGGGGAGCAAAATGGATTTTGATATAAAAATGGATTTCATGGTGATTTATACTTACCCGCAACCCATTTATTTCATGACGATGAAGATTATGGTGACATAAGGATGATAGGATAGGTTAAAGTACAATGATTCCTCTAGAACCGGAGGAATCTTCCCAAGGACATTCCATAGCTAGAAATAGTAGTCCTTAGGAAAGATGGAGAAAGATTGTGAATGTAGCTGAATGCCGACCAAGTACTTAAGTTAGCACTGGAACAATCACAACAAGGTGCTAGTGATGACGTATTGGTAAGCATTGAAGGAGTTGAAGAATGAAAAAGAATTGTAAAGATAAAGGGTGTAAAGAAAGAAGCCCTCCTTACAACTTAGGCAGAAACCGGGTCAATACATATGCTATTAAGATCATTGTTTAATGATTCTTGATATTGAAGACAGACATCATGGACCCAGTGATGCAAGGCACAACCCATCCCAGCTAACTCAGATATCTCTTAAAAGATATTTGTTTTAATCACACGGAGACAACACATTATCTATTGATTTATTCACTCTGAATAAATTGGTATTAAAATGGTGGCACTCCTCTCCATCCTCCGATCACTAAAAATCCAAAATGCACGATTGAGTCTAGAGCCATTTGAGATCATCAAATATCTCATTAGGACACACTTTCAGAATTCCTTGCTTCTTCACACACTGTGAAAAGTAAGAAAGATTCTAAGAGTCCTACGCAAAATCTTCATGATCTTGCCTGAACATTCGAGTAATACAAAAGTATTTACAATGAAGATGGAAATCCTTCTTGAACGAATATCAAAAAGCTCATGGTAGGTGACTTGTGCGATTCTTTATGAATTAAACTTGTGATAACTAGAAAGCAATAGTGGTTTAATTCTTAAATGAATTTAAACACGTTCCAGGCCTCTACGCAATATCTTAGTGATCTTGCCAGAACACTCAGAGTGATACCTTAGTGTTCACAATGATGAGTGGAAATCCTTCTAGTGTTAACCTCAAACAGCACTTGGTAGGTAACTTGCAAGATTCTATACGAATCAAGCTCGTGACAATTGGAAAGCAACGATGGTGCGGTTCTTAATTAAATTTCACTTGTTCCAGGAACATGAATTGACGGCTTCAAATCATGACGATATTATTATCCAAATGATTCACTCTTTATGTTCGCAGTCAGCTTTGGACGGTCGAATAAAGAGAACGGGTTTACCCGCGAAATCTTGTCAAGGAGGTTCTTAATTGAAACTACCTGCCACAAGTACGATAGTTAATATCGTCCAACGATCTTCACCGACCGGAGGTAAAATGCTACCGAATTAGAATGAAATGTTCAAGGCCATTTCATCTGTGTATATGTTTTGTTGCTAACTGTCTTATGCAGCGTAACAAGAAGGTGGCATTGCGGTGTACAATCTAGAAGAAGTCGTCACCACACGCTTATACTGTATGCACTTAATACTTCAACAAATTCAAGAAAGTCTAAAAGTCAAGTCTTCCGCTGTATCAAACTCTGAAGCTTTCAAGAATTTATAAAAGTATAAGTATGTGGAACATGAAGTCACGAGGAGGCAAATTTCACAAGTGATGAATGCACAAGGTCAAGGCAAGGAAACATGCTCAAGACTAAAGTCAAAGATCTCATCTGCATATTCACAAGAACAAGATCGAAGACTCAAGCATAGTATGCTAGGTTTAAGATTTTGTAAAATGGTGTGACCTCCCTGTGGGGGAGTGATATGAGCAAAAACTCATATCAATTTATCAACAAATCACCCTAAAACACAAGAAAAATACCTAATTTTGTGCTATAAAGCGGAATTATGTGGTATGTTTTGTGTTTGTGTATAAATAGGTAAGAAGGATACATTTTCAAGCAAACAAGAAGAAAATCAAGCTTATTTGGATGAAAAAGACAAAGAAGGATCAAAGATGACAAGACTTTGAAGATAAGGGACCTATCTTGACAACACTCCAAAGTTGAAGGATCAAAAGTGTAATTTGTCAAAGTCAAGATGAAAGTCAAACATGGTCAACTCTTCAGTCAACCAAGTCAAAGGGTCAAATCAATCAATAATGCAAGTGGAAGGACCATTTATGCCAAAGAAATGAAGTTCCTAGCTCATTTTGTGAATCTGCCATACTTAAGAGACTGAAATTGCCATTTTCAAAAGACAAATAAAGCTTAATCCGTGTGATATAGTGTAGACCAATGAGAATGCAAAGAAAGGCTCACACGGATTGCCACATACTACTCCACCTCATCATTTGCATTAATGCGCCGCAAAGCATTTATTATTCCCACTAATTCCAAAAGCAGCCAATAGGAGCAAGACACTCAATATTCAAATTATCCATTATGGATAATGATCCGTGTGCTCTCTCCTCGCCCAATCAGAAAGTTCCACGTGGCCTTCTTCTTCAACGCAACCCAGGAACGTTTAAGAGCTACACTTGATTTCAGAAAGAGTTATATACATGAAAGTTGATCATTTTTTAGAGAGGAACACAATGGACACAATCAATTAAGCTCAAGATCAATGAATCAAAAGTTCCCAAATTGTGAAGAACAAGAGGATGAACACGTAGCAGTTTTGTGACACGTGGCAACAAACTAGTGATGGGAACACGTCATCAACTCCAAGACTTCCTCACAATTTGCCTATAAATAGGATGATAATCTCTCATTTGTACAAGTAGTAAAAGTGTGTAAATTTCAAACACATCTTCCATTCTCTCTCAATCTTAGCTTTTAGTTAGTTAGCTTAACAACTCAAGAGTCTGACAAGCTCTTGAGTTAGTTAGCTTAGTTGTAACAGAATTACCTACTTTGTAACAAACTTTCTCCTTCAATCAAATAAAATTCACAATTGACCTTCTTCATTACTGTTCATACCTACAATCCTGTTACTTTCTTATTGATGTTAGCTTGTTATGATCATAAATGATCATGATTAGCTAAGTTTGAAGTTTTGAAGCTTTTAGATCCTGTTCTGTTCAAGCCAGTAGAGTTCTTGTTGATTTTGAAGCTTTTTGAATTTAACAATGGTGATTATGGTGATTGTAGATGTTGATTGGTAGATGTAAATGCTAAGGTGGTGGTTTAGAATTGGTTAGAAAGCTCAGTGCTTCTCTACTACATCAATGGAGGCCTAAGCTAAAAGGTTTCAAGTTCTGAGTTCTTGTTCCACTGAATTGTTGACTGTATGCTTAATTCCTAGCTAATTCTTGTTTGATTGCATGATCAAGTGTGATTAGATAGTGTTTGAACTTATTTTAGTGTTTGAGTAGCTTGATTGTAGCTTAATACTTGATCATTAGCCTTTTACTAGTTCCTGTCATCATTCTATCAGCAATTTTAGCTTATTAGTCAATTTGAGTTTTAGCCTTTTAAACTGTTTGTTACTGGTTCATTTGCAGTTCATTTGAGTAGATTAACTTAGTCTAATATGTATTTTCAAATAGTTTAACCAATTGCTTAAAATCCTTTCATAAAAGCTTGTTATAGTTTAGTAAAGTAGTGTTTGGGATTAGGTTTCAAGTTGTGTTCAAGTATTAGAAATTGGCTAAATCTAGTTCATTTACAATCACTTAGTCATATTAAACAAAGTCTGATAGTTTTCAAGTCATTTTATAAGTCAAAAAGGCAAATGGCACAAAAAATAGTTTGGGTCAGTCTTTGTTAAAGAGTATTCAGAAAAGTTGTTGATTTCATTCACTTGGCATTTCCTTGTTTCTAGATGAAATTGCTTGAAACCAGATCTCACCTCTCACTTAACATCTGAACTTTGAAGTCTAGAAAGGAAATTATACAGTTTTCTATAATAAGGGAGAAATAAGCAAAACATTAAGCTACTGGGATAATGCAAGTTTCTGTAAACTTTGGCTAAACTGATTTCTCAAATCTCCAATTCCACTTCAGAAACCTTTTAATTTTCTTTCATATTTCCATTTAGAAAGTGTTCATGAGTGGATTATGAGATTTTCAGCTTTTTGAAAAATCTGGTCAACGAAAGTCAAATAAGCTTGATTTTAGATTATTTCAATTTTCTGAATTCTTTACTGGACCAATTTTGATTTCAAAAGACATTCCAAGCTTCTCATGGCTTGATTAACAAGTTTTGACAAGAAAATTTGATTGTGCATGTTTGGCTTATCAGATAGCTTAATATTGGCTTATTAGGATTTGCTTATTTGAGTTTTAGTAAGTTTCAGCCTTACTCCTTTTACAAGTCTAGATAAAATCAAATTTTAAGTCTTTTGCAAGTTGTTAGGACTTATTTGGTCCATTGAATAACTTATACGAGCTTATTTCTCATCATATCCATTTTTGATAACTTTTCACCTTTTATTGCACTTTAGTCCCCCAGTTTTGGATCTGTTTTCATTAGAAGCTAATTGGTCATTAAACTAGGGTTTGCACTTTTTTAGTCCTTGTAATTTTGAAACTTTACATAATCAGTTAGTAAGTTTTGCATATTGTTACAAATTAGTTAATTGTTAGTTACTTTTGCATAATTAGTCCTTGTAGTTAACTGATTTACATTTCAAGCACTTTAATTTCTAGAACTTACGTTTTCAGTCCTTTACTTTCATTGATTTACATTTTTGTCTTTACTTGAATAAAAAAAACTTGTTATTTGACTATTTGTTTTACGGTTACGTAGTTAATATTTTGCATTTTTACTTGATTGTTCAATTAGACATAGCAAAGCCAAATAACCCTACCAACCAAAAACGATTATAAACCCGATCTTGTTAGGACTTTCAATTGGTTAAGAAGTGAGAAAACGAACTTCAATTATACACAATTTCAAATGGCGCCGCTGCCGGGAACAATCAATTAAGCTCAAAATCAATGAATCCTTTCCATTGGAGGAGCTCATGTCTATCTCTTCTCAAGAGGATGCCACCCCTTGGTTTGCGGATATAGCCAACTATCTTGTGGGGAATGTGCTTATAGAGGGTCTTACTTCCCAACAAAAGAAGAAGTTTCTTAAGGAAGTTAAGTACTACTTTTGGGATGATCCTTATCTTTTTAGGCAATGTGCGGACCAAATCATTAGACGGTGTGTAGATTGGCCTGAGGCATTTAAGATTTTAGAAGCTTGTCATAAAGGACATACGGGTGGACATTTTGGGCCCAACTATACCTCCAAGAAAGTCTTTGATTCGAGTTACTATTGGCCTTCCATTTACAAAGATGCCCAAGAGATGGTGAAATTTTGTGATGTATGTCAAAGACAAGGAAAAATTACGCAACGTGATGAGATGCCACAAAATTTTATTCAAGAGTGTGAGATTTCTTATTTATGGGGCATAGATTTTTTGAGACCTTTTCCATCTTCTAAGGGAAACAAGTATATACTTGCAGCGGTGGATTATGTGTCCAAATGGGTTGAGGCTAAATCCTTACCTACCAATGATGCTAGAGTTGTTGTGAAGTTCTTGAAGCAATTGTTTGCTAGATTTGGTGTACCTCAAGCCATCATAAGTGATCGTGGTACGCACTTTTGTAATGATCAATTCACGAGAGTTATGAAGAAATATGGAGTTAATCATAGACTTTCTACCGCGTATCACCCTCAAACCAATGGTCAAACCGAGGTCACAAATCGTGGTTTAAAGAGAATTTTAGAGAGAACGGTGGGAGAGCATCGAGCTTCTTGGTCGGATAAGCTTGATGATGCTTTGTGGGCTTTTAGGACGGCTTTTAAGACACCATTTGGTTGTACTCCTTATAGGCTTGTCTATGGAAAAGCATGCCACCTCCCATTTGAGTTAGAACACAAGGCATCTTGGGCTCTCAAGTGGGCTAACTTTGATTTAAACCAAGCCGGTTCACATAGAAAGGATCAACTTAATGAAATGGATGAATTGAGAGCCAGTGCCTATGAGAATTCTTTGCTTTATAAGGAGAAGACTAAGAAATTGCATGATGCTAAGATCAAGAACCGTGAGTTTAAAGTTAGAGAGCCGGTTCTCCTCTTTAACTCAAGGTTGAAACTTTTTGCGGGTAAGCTTAAGTCTAGATGGTCCGGTCCATTCACTATTTCTCAAGTGTTTCCATATGGAACTATTGAGTTGTCACAACCCGATGGTCAAAATTTTAAAGTGAATGGTCATCGTGTGAAGCACTATTTTGGGGAGGACATTTCCGTTGAAATGGTCCAAGAGATCCCCATTTTCCCCATTAATTAATTCATTGTGGGACGAGTCGAGCTAGAGACTCCTTAAATCAAGCTTGAATAACAAGGTTTAGAAGTTGTTAGAACTAGAGTGTTGTAGGTTAGAAATAAGGATAGAATTTTGTTGAGAAGTGTTGGGGTAGACCTTCTTTTGTCTTCATGATGTTTGTAGGGTTGCTCACTCTGCTTTGGAGCTTATGGAGGAGGCCCTTGTATCCGGTTCACTTTGTTACTATTGTGATCTTTCATAGACACCTTGTGCTTTAAAAATGAATTCACTTTAGTTGATCTTTCCTTAACTTGGGTTAAGCAAAGTCTATTCATTGTCATAAGTGTAGGGGAAGTTTTTATACTTCCATGCTCTTAAACATTGAGGACAATGTTTAGCTTAAGTGTAGGGGGGGTCTTCTATCGAAGTGACCTTACCTAGAACTTGTCATTGACCTTTATGATAACATGGAAAATTAATTTTTCAAACATTTTTCAAATTTTAGATCTACTTTGGCCACCAAAAATATGCATTCATAATTTTTGAATCAATCATTTTTCATTTGCATAACACATTTGCATTGTATATATATTTCTTCTTTTATTTTTCATCAAAAATATATAAAAATAAAATATAATAAGGATATGGTTTAACAAATTTAGACTTCTTTGACATATTAGGCCCGCCATAGATATATTGACTCAACCCGAGTTTGCTTATCTCAGCATTCTCTAGCTAGTATCCTTAACCATGTAGTCCTTCATTGGTCTATTAGGCTAAGCATCCACCAATCTCATTCTTTGAGATTTTAAATTTGTGGAGAATGGGAAATGATAGAGTTGAAGCAAGTATAAAAGGGCTAGATAAACTTCATGATAATTACTTGTGGCTAAAACCTTCTCTTCTTTACCTCTATTTTCTTCGCATGTATATATGTTAATAAATAATCAAGAACGGTTTTAATTGGTTTGTAATCTCTTATGCATTTTTGTCTAATCATTCATGGTTGATATAAGCACGTCTTAAGATTTTAAGTTAGAACGCTTTATGTGTACTAGACTTATGTCATGCTTAATACTTAGCGGGTGTTTTTCCTTTTATTCTTTTCAACTTTCTTTGTGAGGAATAAAGAAAAATAAGAGCGGCTTACAACAAAAATGAGTGGCTAAAAAAAAAGAAGAAAAGAAAAAAAAATAATACAAGACTCCCAAGAGGGGCAGTGAAGTGTTAATTATAGTAACTATTAGATTCCAATATTACCTTGACGGGTTGCGGGGATTTAATAGTTGCTCCAATCTAATATTACCTTGACGGGTTGCGGGGTTGAAGATCCAAAGTCTCAAAAAGATGGCGGATGTAAATTATTGCGTGAGTTTTATTTTTCTTTCCTTAGTGAGTGTGTAGCTACTTATTAATGCATGACATGAGGATTTTACACATAAGGCGAATGACTTATTACTCTTGAAACGAACTTATATTAATTGTGAGAGGTTTTTCAAGTAATGGATGAGAGTATTACTTAGGATTAAAACCGTGCTTCCTTATTTTTGGATTTTGCATTTCTTGTAACACCCCCAAATTTATACAACTCAATACAGCGGAAGACTAGTTGATGTTACGGGATAGCACATTACTCACATCATAGACAACGCTTGAAAACCGCGTCGTTTAATAATAAAGCATTTCCATTCATAAATATCAAATTTACATAGGTCCCAATTCATTGTATTTTATACAGGTTTCACAAAGCATTTGAATGGAAATTAATATTTAAGTGCGGGCCATGAATTCTTGTTGTCTTCCCGAGAATTACCTTCAAGTACCTGAGATAAGACATGTTAAAAGAAAAGGTCAGCGATAACGCCGAGTGAATTCATAGAGTTTAATAAATTACATCAATATAACCTTGGTATAAAATTATTACCAAAAATCATTTCGTACAAATCATTGTAATAGGCCATAAAATAGCCAAAGTCATTTTTATACAAATCCTTATCGAAAATCATAATATAGGCATTTGCCTTAAAAATCATTATACGAGCCAATGTCGTAAAAACATCAAACAATACGTTTTATATCGTTTAATAGATTAAATAAAACCCGTTATATGAATATGGTTATATAAAACCAAACACGAACATAATATCAATAGTATGACCCCGTATTGCTAGTCAGGCAATACATCGTAATTCGGTGCGTATAGCAGTATTTCGTTAATTTGGATTATTATAAGCCGCATGACATTGTTACCTTACTAAACCAAACAACGGGTAGCTAGCCCGAAACTCATTTGCCCATCTAAATTAGCGTGTCGTCACAAAGGTCACGCTATGGAAATCTTCTCATACATAAATTCGCTTACCAATCAATGTGGCACGACGGGGATCAACCGTCAAGGCGCGAACTGGGGTGATCGTCCCCAAATAGTACTATTATATGCATAAGCGTCTACCAAATCCCGATAGTTCACAATTCATGCTAATGGGACTTTTAGTGACATAACCTAACTTTAATAATCCATTTTATTTCATCTATCGGGTCCTTTAATCATTCATAGGGTCATACAATCATCCGGGTCCAAATCAATAAACAAACAATCGGGACAAATGGTGTCCTATTTTATAAAAACTAACATGTTATCTCCCTCGCGGGTTTATAAAACATTTATAAAAACATTTAAAAGATTTCGAGGCTATGAACTCACGTTGATGTGGGAAGGCGGGTTATCGGCAATTAGGACGTATGGTACGCGCTTCAATCACGGAAACCTAGACAAATAATACTCGTCTTAGACTCATGTCCAATGACTTTATAAAAATAACAATTATGTATACATATGATGATTTTATATATATGATGATCAAGTGGGTTTACATATTCTCTTTTACTTATTTTAGTATTTACGTATTCGTAACTTCTTACTAGTTTACTAGTTTTACCTATTTACGTGTTTTAGGTCCAATAAGCCTATTATAAGTTCAATAACTTGTATTAATCCATTTCATACTTATATTATCAGTAGTTATACTTTATATGTTGGGCCCAAATGGGTTAAGCCCAATAAATAAGTTTATAAGTGTTTTAGTCCATTTTGTTGTATTATTAGTCCAATAACGTTAACGTAGTCCGTTAATGTCCGTATGTTATATAGTTCGGGTTCTATCGGTTTTTACTTGTTATATATGTTTATATATCAGTATATAAGTTTTATAAAGTTCACATTAGACGGGTCCAACCGTCTAAGTTTTATTTAGCAAAAACGTTAATTTTACGGTAATAGTCGAAAAAGTCGTAAAAATCATGTTTATAGTTTTATAACTTATAAAACTTATCAAACTATCATTTTTATAAAATGTCTATTTATTTATCCTTATACCTATTTATATAAATGTATTATATAAGTTAGTGGGTTTTATTTCACATTTTATACTATTTTTATTTGAGTGCTTATATAATACTATTATACTTTAATTTCCCAAAATCTGATTTTTATTTTTATGTTCACCAAAACTGCCATATCTAGAGTTCTATATGGAGATATAAGCTCAATTTTTATGACATAAACTACATGATATGTGCTCCATTTAACTCTTCTATAGCTACTGTTGAATCAACCTCTAAGTATTTTCTAAAAATCGTCCAAAACAGTGAACTCAGATTTGTACTCTAAACTTGTTTTGATCATATCTCACTCATCCTAATGATTCCATTGCATGGCCAACTCTCACATGTGTACAAGACATATTACTTACTGTATATCCATTAATCTATGCCATTTTATTAGTTCATGACATGGTTCTTTACTGTTTTATACAGCCATCATTTTAAGCATGATTTTAACCTTTTTACATATAGTTTTTCATCTTTTTACCCATGATGATCAACATCAAATCCTCACACAATATTTTTATCATCATATATCATCATACATATATACATTTAAGAAGAAAATACATGATTACATAATCAAAATTTACAAAAGGATAGGAAGAACAATCTTTATACCACCATTAGTGATGAAAATATGAGGTTTTTGATGAACAAGACTTGTTTCTTGTTATCAAATATTCAACTTTAGCAATGAAACTTATTGGGTCCTTCAAATGGATGAACACCTCCATGAAATCAGCCCTAAACTTCTTCTTGAAAATCAGCCCAAAGACCTCCATGAAAACTCCTTTTCACATGTTATAATCACCTCTAATCTTCATCTTTTCAAGTAGGCTTCAACATATGTTGATTATAGCCTTTGTTTATGGTTAAAATTTGATGAAAATGGTGATAGGAGGGTGGTATGGGACGTTCACATAGAGAGAGAAGGAGAGAGTGTGTGAGTTTTGAGAGTGGTTTTGCATGTATGAAATGGTGGAAAGGAGAAAGCTAGTGGTTTTTGAGGTTAAGTGGAGTAGCTTTTAAGCTAAGCTAACACTTGTTAGCTTAGTTGCTACAATGTTGACACATCATGAGATGTGTTGGCTTAATCTTGCCATTTTATTTAGTGGGGGTGGGACAAGTGCCCCACTTGTCTCATCTCCACTAATTTACGAGTACTTCTCGATTCTAGTTTCCTCGATTTGCGTGTCCTCGGGTCGTTTTACGAAAAACGTTTTTATAAAATATGAATCAACGGCACAAAACGAATCTAATAAAAATTGTCTCATAAAAAAACGGAGTTCGAAAACGTAAATACGTAATCCTAAGGTTTCCGGTTTAGTCGTAAAGGACGTTAAATTAAAATCGTAAGTCCTAATCTCTTCTCGTAAATTTGTGAGTTTATGAACCAACTCGAAATCAAAATCCCAAAATAATATTCACGGATGAATTTATTTCCTGAAATGTCGGACGGTCACCAAAACGGTGTATGTAAACGTAAGCACGTAACGTAGAATCCTCCGGTTTAGACGTAGTCGATGCTACTTCAAGACGTAAATCTAAATTTCTTCCCAAAAATAAGTGAGTTCATAATATAACCTTAAAATAATATTTTCAATTAAATATTGAGAATAAAAATATCAATCATAAATTGACGGATTGTCACAGCATTTACCCCTAAACGTGATCTTTGTCCTCAAAGATCATCTTACTACTCGCTTCTTATAGAGTTAAAGCCATGCGGGTATTTCCTCCACATTCGGTCTTTTCTCACAAGTGTAATTCATTACAATACGCGAGTTTCATCAAGCATAACTACGGGAATAAGATCAGGCTTAATGTTGACTTACTTTCTCTATCCATGATGCTCACGGGTTTTTGATGAATGCATCTTTTCCCCGATCTAAACATTACTAAGAAACAATCAGATTCTCACTTGATAGACATTTCCTCAAGTTCGATATACGAAACATATTTCACGCAGCTCTTGAAGTCCTAGGGTAGATCCAGCTTATATGCTTTTCAAACCAATCTTTTACATCATCTCAATGGTCCCATACAACGGGGACTTATATCCCATAATTTGTCAGATCATTAATTCATTTTTCCAAGGTTAAAAATTTTGGCATAACTTTGCTACCCATCTGGCACTTCAAGATCTACATTTCATATTCACATAACCTCCTGCCCACTATCGGCAGTCAATAATCAAATCCTAATTTCAACAATCATTTCAGGTCTCACGGGTCGAGTATTTTGCAAGGTTAGGTTCGCCATCATAGGAAATCTTAAACCTAAAAGACATGTCCAACTCACAATGGGTGTTTGTCGGGTGTCTTTATCTCAACTCCTGCTTACAGATGCTCTAATATTTAGATCTTAACAAGATTCGATCTTGATCCTAATACGATAATTATCAATGATAATCTCTCTAAAGGAAAAACGATTATACGGTTTATTACCAAAGGTCAATCATTCAAATATAGAACAGCACTTATAGTATTTTGTATCGTTACTTTACCTCGTTCCTTCGATTGGGGTGGTACACAGTACTCTCATCAAGATTCGTTCTTAATGACTTCTGAGCAAATCTCTAGAAATTCAATGCGAAGCGAGGATCTTGATAGAGATGATCGATACAGGCACACCATGTTTACACAACTCCTTTAAATACAAAAGAGTCTATTTCTTCATCAAGAATCTATCATTAACAGGAATGATATTAGTAGATTTGGTCAGTCTGTCGACGATGACCCAAATCGAATCAAATTCAGATGATGACCTTTGCAATAGCTAGACGTTTACTAATGTATGAGGCGATGTCTGCCTTCATAATTTGCCATCAGTACAACTTCTTCAGATAAAGATACACTAAATCAGAAATGACAAGAATAGAATACTTATACTTACACGATTCCAATATAACTACATCTCACAATCTCCATATTTAGGCAACCATAAACGGCCTTTAAAACATTTAACGCTATTGACTTCTCAATCCTGATGGTTCACATTAGCCGCGAACCCCTTTTTATTATCTATATTATCCTTTTTACAATCATCCGCTATTTTTAAATTGCTCGGCAATTTATTTTGCACCTTCATTATTAAGGAACATGTCCTAATTGGTTCTTTATCTTTTATACATAATGTGTCAGTAATTACGTTCACTTTCTTGATGAAATAAATATCATAACCGTATTTATTCAAAATTCTTTCTTCATATCTTCTATGTTTTAGTTTCGTCTTTACTATTATCTTTATCTGTTTTACTCAATCCGACGTCTAAAGCGTCGATAATTATTACATGTAAATTAACAATAAATATTTAATTTTTATGAATCGTAAACGTAAAAATTTCAAATTTCTTAGTTCGACCAATTATATAAAATGTTCAAAATAAATTTGAATTTGATTAACAAGATTTTTGTTGATTTATCGAAAATATTTAATAAGATTCGTAAATGTTCGAAAAAACCTTTGTTTATACTTTGGTCAAAGTTTTCTTAGTTGAAAAGTAAAGATTATCGTTTCAGATTTTAAGTCATGGTTTAACGGTTTCCTCAATCCTTCTTAGGTTGTCTTGAGGTATACACAAACATTTACCCCTAAACAGAAGTTTAGTTAAATGATTTGGGTATAAGGGAATAATCCCTTAAAAATCCTTTGTCAAAACATTTGTCAAAACATATTTCCATTTTCTTTTTGGTAAAACCCAAAGCCTTAAAGGTTCCAATTTTTGAAGAGTCAAATTATTCCATTATCTATTAATTACATGGTCAAATAATGTAAAGGATTTAGTCTTAAATCACATGTTAATTATTCAAGGTACAAGTTTTAATTGTTCGGCCAATTTTAGGGCGATCTATAAATAATTACTAACTCTTTTTTATACTTATAAACAAACAAATGGTCCTTAATGATCACAAGCATGAATTTATCAAATTACAGCCTACACACGTGATTCACCAAATTTATGGATGCTACATGTGTATTAGTCAATCCAAACGACATCACGTAAAACTCACAGTATTCATTACAAGTTCTGGATGTAGTGATTGGAATAGATAATTTTTTTCGCGGACGCGAAATTGATGATAACCATGCCGTGGATCAAGTTTTAGAGCATACGCTAGAACCTTGTAAATGATCGAACAATCTATCATCTTGGGTAGTGGATATAGATTTTTAATCGTCAATTTACCTAGTTCACGGTAATTAATAAATATAAGAAATAATAACACCATAGCTCTTCATAATGACGAGCTTGGTAGAATAAAAGTCTTTCTCCGACAACTCTCTCAGTTGTACGGTAATTCCTTTAATTCAGATGGTGCTGACATACAGTGCACAAGCCACAGGTGCAGCACCGGGAATATAATCAATACCAATTTCAACTTGCCTTAATGGCGAAAGTCTAGGTAATTCATCAACAAATACTTACTAAAGTTTCAGATAACATAAACATCTCTTAGTACATTCATATTAGGTTCTTTCTAGATTACAATATCTATGACTAATTCACAACCATTCACGTTATAATTTCAAGTCTAAATGCAGGATATGGTCATTCATCAAGAATTATTTAGATCACTTTTGATAATCAACATCTTATCATTTAGGGGAATTCTACTCGAGTTCCCATCAATTAAGACAATGTCGTCATGTCATAATCAATCAATCCATTCTACTGGCACTATCAACTTTCCAGTTTTATTGCCGTCGATAAGATGTGAACTTCTCAAAAGACTAATAATAACTCATAATCCTTCACAAGTTAAAGGATATCTGGGGACATAACTAACCTTAAAAGAGTAAGGTCAACGAATAATCTATGCGAGAGAATTTCAAATCAGATACAGACGAAAACATTTAATGAATATGAATATATCCCATGTTTTCATAATTTGAGTACGCATTCGAAAGCTCCTCGGATCGTTACCCAGGTCATTCAAATGAAATCAAATCAAAAGAAATGATAGGAACGTCAATACATCCAATCGGGTATCAACACTCGGTAATCAGATACTTTTCCTAAGAATCTCACCACGGGAGAATTGGACAAGAAAGAATTGTCAATTGTCAAATAAGAACATTTTCCACAGATGAGTAATTTCAAGTCAGAAGAATAGATGCTACAGGCACATATGTAGGTGTCCCTAACACTATGTCCCTATTTTTTTTATTTTTTTATTATTTTTTTTACACTTCTTGCAGATCTCATAAAATTTAATCTTTCACAATCTTCAAAGAAAACGTAGTGTTTATTCATTAATTTTATGGTGAATACTAATCAACCGTGCATGGTCCATTCCAAATTGTATGTTGGCGCGCAACTATATACAATTTCAAGATTGACGATGCAATACTCAATTCGTCAAAATTTTATCATCATGTTTATAATAAAAACATTTTCATGCTTAATTCTTAGATAAGAATCAAAAATAAATTTACAAAGATGTTCTTTGTTATGGAAACAATTAAGTTTTCCAAAGTGTTTCATAAACAACTTCATTTAGATAACAATCACTTATAAATCTTACTTTGAATTATCCTTATGGTGATGAAAATTTCAATTTTTCTCAAAAGATACTGTTTTATCTTATAAAAACAATGAGTGATCTGCAAAAGAGTGATGAAAAGTTGTTCACCAAGAACTAACTACGATATGATAGGAAATGAGCTTAGCCAAATAATCATGAGGTTCATGACCTCGATGGCACTCAACAAGAATAATCCACAACGTAACTCAATTTGAGATGAGTACTTGTTCAATGGTTGCATCACTAATGCGAGCATTAGGAAGAAGCAAGAAAAGATAGATATCATCGATACATGTAGGATTTAGCAATCAAAGGTAGTCTTTTTCATTAATCACAAACAAGTCAAAATTGTACCGTATCACATTACATGTCACTATGTCATACAATTCTTAGAACTCATCCCACCAACTGATGTCTCAGTTAAGATAGGGATTTTTAAAAGATACCACAATGAATACTAATCTACAAGAGTCATGGGGGTTCCACCTGTCCCAGAAGATCCATCGGTCCCAATTCAGAAGAAGATTTCTTCAATTTATTTCTTGGACACTGGGCATCCCCGTTAGTGGACAATGGCCTAGGAACAACCCTTAACACAAACTAACAATCATTTAAAACCTTATAATTCAATCACAGGACTTAACGACTTCCTCTTAACAATCTCATATTCTATACAGGTTAAGTTTCACTTTATTCAAGTTTCAATCAATTTATACTCAATTCGATATCCTACCTCATTCTTCAATACATACAACCTTATTCTTCGGCCTTGTAAAGGCAATAAAAGCTCAATATGATCAACACTTTATTTCAATCCTATAGTTCTTACAACAACAATTATCAAATGAGTCACTAGTATGAAATGACTTGATCATTCAACTAGACTTCTCGGAAAGGTACTAGTGGCATGAGGCTTTTGGGTAAAGGCTCCAATGACAGCCTCAAATGCAACATTCACCCTTTCGATTTAAATTAAGAATTGGATGACAACGAATCAGATGACATCTTTCTAGGCGGTAACGTTTTGTCAAACTCCACTCTATAAGGAAAGATCTTCATGACATCGATATCAGATTTAATCTCGCCAATTCTTCTTCAATATCACAATCAACTAATATCTACATTTCTATGAATATCAACCATTTTGTTGGGATTATAAATATCCACAACTTGGTTTAGATCTAGGATAGCTAGAATTCCTACAAGAATAGCTTCGATTAATTTACTAGGGGATTTAGGGTTCCTTGTGACAATCTACGTCGTATAAATACCTCGTATAAATATCAAATAATCATCAAACAATCATGTAATAAAATTACATCACATATATATATAATCCAAGTTATATATATATTAAAATAATACTTCTCAGTCTGGCCTTTCGGTAACTCGGGAATTCTTCGGCACCGTTATAGTCAAAAGATTTTTAGACATTTTTAAGAAAAAAAGTTTATAGTTAAAAGATTTTGAAATGTTTTATTCAAAACCTTGGTTTTAAAAATCTTTCGTTCTCTATAACGAGAGCTCTGGTACCAAACTGTAACACCCCTAAATTTATACAACTCAATACAGCGGAAGACTAGTTGGTGTTACGGGATAGCACATTACTCACATCATAGACAACGCTTGAAAATCGCGTCGTTTAATAATAAAGCATTTCCATTCATAAATATCAAATTTACATAGGTCCCAATTCATTGTATTTTATACAGGTTTTACAAAGCATTTGAATGGAAATTAATATTTAAGTGCGGGCCATGAATTCTTGTTGTCTTCCCGAGAATTACCTTCAAGTACCTGAGATAAGACATGTTAAAAGAAAAGGTCAGCGATAACGCCGAGTGAATTCATAGAGTTTAATAAATTACATCAATATAACCTTGGTATAAAATTATTACCAAAAATCGTTTCGTACAAATCATTGTAATAGGCCATAAAATAGCCAAAGTCATTTTTATACAAATCCTTATCGAAAATCATAATATAGGCATTTGCCATAAAAATCATTATACGAGCCAATGTCGTAAAAACATCATACAATACGTTTTATATCGTTGTATAGATTAAATAAAACCCGTTATATGAATATGGTTATATAAAACCAAACACGAACATAATATCAATAGTATGACCCCGTATTGCTAGTCAGGCAATACATCATAATTCGGTGCGTATAGCAGTATTTCGTTAATTTGGATTATTATAAGCCGCATGACATTGTTACCTTACTAAACCAAACAACGAGTAGCTAGCCCGAAACTCATTTGCCCATCTAAATTAGCGTGTCGTCACAAAGGTCACGCTATGGAAATCTTCTCATACATAAATTCGCTTGCCAATCAATGTGGCACGACGGGGATCAACCGTCAAGGCGCGAACTGGGGTGATCGTCCCCAAATAGTACTATTATATGCATAAGCGTCTACCAAATCCCGGTAGTTCACAATTCATGCTAATGGGACTTTTAGTGACATAACTTAACTTTAATAATCCATTTTATTTCATCTATCGGGTCCTTTAATCATTCATAGGGTCATACAATCATCCGGGTCCAAATCAATAAACAAACAATCGGGACAAATGGTGTCCTATATTATAAAAACTAACATGTTATCTCCTTCGCGGGTTTATAAAACATTTATAAAAACATTTAAAAGAGTTCAAGGCTATGAACTCACGTTGATGTGGGAAGGCGGGTTATCGGCAATTCGGACGTATGGTGCGCGCTTCAATCACGGAAACCTAGACAAATAATACTCGTCTTAGACTCATGTCCAATAACTTTATAAAAATAACAATTATGTATACATATGATGATTTTATATATATGATGATCAAGTGGGTTTACATATTCTCTTTTACTTATTTTAGTGTTTACGTATTGGTAACTTCTTACTAGTTTACTAGTTTTACCTATTTACGTGTTTTAGGTCCAATAAGCCTATTATAAGTTCATTAACTTGTATTAATACATTTCATACTTATATTATCAGTAGTTATACTTTATATGTTGGGCCCAAATGGGTTAAGCCCAATAAATAAGTTTATAAGTGTTTTAGTCCATTTTGTTGTATTATTAGTCCAATAACGTTAGCGTAGTCCGTAATGTCCGTATGTTATATAGTTCGGGTTCTATCGGTTTTTACTTGTTATATATGTTTATATATCAGTATATGAGTTTTATAAAGTTCACATTAGACGGGTCCAACCGTCTATGTTTTATTTAGCAAAAACGTTAATTTTACGGTAATAGTCGAAAAAGTCGTAAAAATCATGTTTATAGTTTTATAACTTATAAAACTATAAATCTATCATTTTTATAAAATGTCCATTTATTTATCCTTATACCTATTTATATAAATGTATTATATAAGTTAGTGGGTTTTATTTCACATTTTATACTATTTTTATTTGAGTGCTTATATAATACTATTATACTTTAATTTCCCAAAATCTGATTTTTATTTTCATGTTCACCAAAACTGCCATATCTAGAGTTCTATATGGAGATAGAAGCTCAAATGTTTATGAAATAAACTACATGATATGTGCTCCATTTAACTCTTCTATAGCTACTGTTGAATCAATCTCTAAGTATTTTCTAAAAATCGTCCAAAACAGTGAAATCAGATTTGTACTCTAAACTTGTTTTGATCATATCTCACTCATCCTAGTGATTCCATTGCATGGACAACTCTCACATGTGTACAAGACATATTACTTACTGTATATCCATTAATATATACCATTTTATCAGTTCATTACATGGTTCTTTACTGTTTTATACAGCCATCATTTTAAGCTTGATTTAAACCTTTTTGCATATAGTTTTTCATCTTTTTACCCATGATGATCAACACCAAATCCCCACACAATATTTTTATCATCATATATCATCATAATATATACATTTAAGAAGAAAATACATGATTACATAATCAAAATTAACAAAAGGATAGGAAGAACAATCTTTATACCACCATTAGTGATGAAAATATGAGGTTTTTGATGAACAAGACTTGGTTCTTGTTATCAAATCTTCAACTTTAGCAATGAAACTTCTTGGGTCCTTAAAATGGATGAACACCTCCATGAAATCAGCCCTAAACTTCTTGAAAATCAGCCCAAAGACCTCCATGAAAACTCCTTTTCACATGTTATAATCACCTCTAATCTTCATCTTTTCAAGTAGGCTTCAACATATGTTGATTATAGCCTTTGTTTATGGTTAAAATTTGATGAAAATGGTGATAGGAGGGTGGTATGGGACGTTCACATAGAGAGAGAAGGAGAGAGTGCGTGAGTTTTGAGAGTGGTTTTGCATGTATGAAATGGTGGAAAGGAGAAAGCTAGTGGTTTTTGAGGTTAAGTGGAGTAGCTTTTAAGCTAAGCTAAAACTTGTTAGCTTAGTTGCTACAATGTTGACACATCATGAGATGTGTTAGCCGTGGGGGTGGGACAAGTGTCCCACTTGTCTCATCTCCACTAATTTACGAGTACTCCTCGATTCTAGTTTCCTCGATTTGCGTGCCCTCGGGACGTTTTACGTAAAACGTTTTTATAAAATATGAATCAACGCACAAAACGAATCTAATAAAAATTGTCTTATAAAAAACGGATTTCGAAAACGTAAATACGTAATCCTAAGGTTTCCGGTTTAGTCGTAAAGGACGTTAAATTAAAATCTTAAGTCCTAATCTCTTCTCATAAATTTGTGAGTTTATGAACCAACTCAAAATTAAAATCCCAAAATAATATTCACGGATAAATTTATTTCCTGAAATGTCGGACTGTCACCAAAACGGTGTATGTAAACGTAAGCACGTAACGTAGAATCCTCCGGTTTAGACGTAGTCGATGCTACTTCAAGACGTAAATCTAAATTTCTTCCCAAAAATAAGTGAGTTCATAATATAACATTAAAATAATATTTTCAATTAAATATTGAGAATAAAAATATCAATCATAAATTGACGGATTGTCACATTTCTTATACTTCACGCTTTAAATAATGACAAATTTGCCCAAAATCAATTTGCTCAAATAATAACCAGTTTTACATTTAATTGTCATGAATAAGTTGATGCACTTTTTACTTGTGAATGCGATGATCCCATTTTTAACCTTGGTATGGGGAAAGTGAAACTTGAGGGTGATAAGTGTCCATGGTACCAAAGCCCTAATCTAAGTCATTGATTTCTTTATGAGTTATTTCCATCAAAACTATTTCAAGAAAATCCAAAAAGATATAAGTAGAATTGTTACTTTTACATTGCATTGTTCAAAATCAAAATCATGCATCATATAGTGTAGAGTAGTGTAGATGCATTCCATAATGGCTAAGGTGGATTAATTATGAGGAGAATGTGAATTTGTGCTTTAAAATATAGCATTGCATGAGGTCATGTCAATGTTCAAGTGTAGGGGATTTGATATGAGCAAAAACTCATATCAATTTATCAACAAATCACCCTAAAACATAAGGAAAATACCTAATTTTTGTGCGATAAAGCGGAATTATGTGGTATGTTTTGTGTTTGTGTATAAATAGGTAAGAAGGATACATTTTCAAGCAAACAAGAAGAAAATCAAGCTTATTTGGATGAAAAAGACAAAGAAGGATCAAAGATGACAAGACTTTGAAGATAAGGGACCTATCTTGACAACACTCCAAAGTTGAAGGATCAAAAGTGTAAATTTGTCAAAGTCACGATGAAAGTCAAACATGGTCAACTCTTCAGTCAACCAAGTCATATGGTCCAATCAATCAATAATGCAAGTGGAAGGACCATTTATGCCAAAGAAATGAAGTTCCTAGCTCATTTTGTGAATCTACCATACTTAAGGGACTGAAATTGCCATTTTCAAAAGACAAATCAAGCTTAATCCGTGTGATATAGTGTGGACCAATGAGAATGCAAAGAAAGGCTCACACGGATTGCCACATACTACTCCGCCTCATCATTTGCATTAATGCGCCGCAAAGCATTTATTATTCCCACTACTTCCAAAAGCAGCCAATAGGAGCAAGACACTCAATAATCAAATTATCCGTTATGGATAATGATCCGTGTGCTCTCTCCTCGCCCAATCAGAAAGTGCCACGTAGCCTTCTTCTTCAACGCAACCCAGGAACGTTTAAGAGCTACACTTGATTTCAGAAAGAGTTATATACATGAAAGTTGATCGTTTTTTAGAGAGGAACACAATGGACACAATCAATTAAGCTCAAGATCAATGAATCAAAAGTCCCCAAATTGTGAAGAACAAGAGGATGAACACTTAGCAGTTTTGTGACACGTGGCAACAAACTAGTGATGGGAACACGTCATCAACTCCAAGACTTCCTCACAATTTGCCTATAAATAGGATGATAATCTCTCATTTGTACAAGTAGTAAAAGTGTGTAAATTTCACACACATCTTCCATTCTCTCTCAATCTTAGCTTTTAGTTAGTTAGCTTAACAACTCAAGAGTCTGACAAGGTCTTGAGTTAGTTAGCTTAGTTGTAACAGAATTACCTACTTTGTAACAAACTTTCTCCTTCAATCAAATAAAATTCACAATTCACCTTCTTCATTACTGTTCATACCTACAATCCTGTTACTTTCTTGTTGATGTTAGCTTGTTATGATCATAAATGATCATGATTAGCTAAGTTTGAAGTTTTGACACTGTTAGATCCTGTTCTGTTTAAGCCAGTAGAGTTCTTGTTGATTTTGAAGCTTTTTGAGTTCAACAATGGTGATTATGGTGATTGTAGATGTTGATTGGTAGATGTAAATACTAAGGTGGTGGTTTAGCATTGGTTAGAAAGCTCAGCGCTTCTCTACTACAACAATGGAGGCCTAAGCTAAAAGGTTTCAAGTTCTGAGTTCTTGTTCCACTGAATTGTTGACTGCATGCTTAATTCCTAGCTAATTCTTGTTTGATTGCATGATCAAGTGTGATTAGATAGTGTTTGAACTGATTTTAGTGTTTGAGTAGCTTGATTGTAGCTTAATACTTGATCATTAGCCTTTTACTAGTTCATGTCATCATTCTATCAGCAATTTTAGCTTATTAGTCAATTTGAGTTTTAGCCTTTTAAACTGTTTTTTACTTGTTCATTTGCAGTTCATTTGAGTAGATAAACTTAGTCTAATATGTCTTTTCAAATAGCTTAACGAATTGTCTAAAATCCTTTCATAAAAGCTTGTTATAGTTCAGTAAAGTAGTGTTTGGGATTAGGTTTCAAGTTTTGTTCAAGTATTAGAAATTGGCTAAATCTAGTTCATTTACAATCACTTAGTCATATTAAACAAAGTCTGATAGTTTTCAAGTCATTTTATAAGTCAAAAAGGCAATTGGCACAAAAAATAGTTCGGGTCAGTCTTTGTTAAAGAGTATTCAGAAAAGTTGCTGATTTCATTCACTTGGCATTTCCTTGTTTCTAGATGAAATTGCTTGAAACCAGTTCTTACCTCTCACTTAAAATCTGAACTTTAAAGTCTAGAAAGGAAATTATACAATTTTCTATAATAAGGGAGAAATAAGCAAAACATTAAGCTACTGGGATAATGCAAGTTTCTGTAAACTTTGGCTAAACTGATTTCTCAAATCTCCAATTCCACTTCAGAAACCTTTTAATTTTCTTTCATATTTCCATTTAGAAAGTGTTCATGAGTGGATTTTGAGATTTTCAGCTTTTTGAAAAATCTGGTCAACGAAAGTCGAATAAGCTTGATTTTAGCTTATTTCAATTTTCTGAATTCTTTACTGGACCAATTTTGATTTCAAAAGACATTCCAAGCTTCTCATGGGTTGATTAACAAGTTATGACAAGAAAATTTGATTGTACATGTTTGGCTTATCAGATAGCGTAATATTGGCTTATTAGGATTTGCTTATTTGAGTTTTAGTAAGTTTCAGCCTTACTCCTTTTACAAGTCTAGATAAAATCAGATTTTAAGTCTTTTGCAAGTTGTTAGAACTTATTTGGTCCATTGAATAGCTTATACGAGCTTATTTCTCATCATAGCCCGTTTTTGATAACTTTTCACCTTTTATTGCACTTTAGTCCCCCAGTTTTGGATCTGTTTTCATTAGAAGCTAACTGGTCATCAAACTAGTGTTTGCATTTTTTTAGTCCTTGTAATTTTGAAACTTTACATAATCAGTTAGTAAGTTTTGCATATTGTAACAAATTAGTTAATTGTTAGTTACTTTTGCATAATTAGTCCTTGTAGTTAACTGATTTACATTTCAAGCACTTTAATTTCTAGAATTTACGTTTTCAGTCCTTTACTTTCATAGATTTACATTTTTGTCTTTACTTGAATAAAAAAACTTGGTATTTGACTATTTGTTTTACGGTTACGTAGTTAATATTTTGCATTTTTTCTTGATTGTTCAATTAGACATAGCAAAGCCAAATAACCCTACCAACCAAAAACGATTATAAACCCGATCTTGTTAGGACTTTCAATTGGTTAAGAACTGAGAAAACGAACTTCAACTATGCATAATTTCAGGGAGATTGTTGGAAATACGTTTTTCCAAGGAAAGTCTCGGTCACATCATTATTAGCATAGATCACGAGCTATAGACTATTTAGGACATTGTAACTTGGAGTGACCTCCCTTTGGGGGAGATTGTTGGAAATACATTTTTACGTATTTAGAAAGGATCGGTCACTCCAAAGATAGATACAAGTCTTAGGCTCGTGATCCAATGTATTAAGGTATGGCCCATATAGCCCACATGTAGGGTGGGCTATATAAACCCCCTCCTAGCATGTTAGGAGGGGTTGAACACTTAACCATTCATCACATTCAACCATTTCTATCTTTCTCTCCTTTCTCTCTCTTCTTTCTCTCTCTAGGTTCTTTCATTTCCATCTATTTCATTAGATAGTTCATACATTCCTAATCCTTAGAATACGTAGACCTACAGTGTTCAGCTTATCAATAAGCTATTCTAGCTTATTCAAACGTGCAACAACTTTAAGTTTGTAATAGGTTTCACTTATTTGACCCATTTTTTCATACTGGAGCATTTGGAGGGTTGACTTTAGGCTTTGACTAGAAAACCAACTCATTTGACTTTTTTATAAGTGCTTATTGGCTTATCTAGCTTATTTGGCTTTGCTTATTGAACTTTTCATGATTGATTTAGCTTAATTAAGTTGTTTAGAGTATTTTGCAAGTTGAATCAAGTCCTGATGTGATCTAGAACTCCAAGTCGACTATTTTGTCCTTTTGTGAAATTTTTCTTTGCTTATTTCTGGCCTATTGTGCTTTTTCAAAATTTCTTTTCACAGATCTCTTAGGCATCTCAAAAGAAGGTTGTGTGTTTAAGCAGAGCTTATGGCATTGGCTTATTGCTTAATGGGCTTATTGGCCCAATAAGAATAGGTTGTTGACTATTTAAGCTATGCTAAGCTTAAAATCAGCTTTTGGGCCTTCAGACTTTTGTGTTTAGAATTAAATTTTGAGTCAGATAGGGCTATTTCAGGTTATTTGGGCCTAGTTTGACTTTTTGGGCCCAAAAGCCCATTAAGGTTGACTGTTTTTGGTTTTAGCCCATTTGGGGGCCTATAAGGGGTAATTTGGTAATTTCACTTTATTTTCTGATTATTTAGGTTAAAATAAACTAGTTTACAAGTTAGAATTTTTTATAATTTTTGGATATTTAATATTATTTTATTATTATTTTTCAAATTTCACATTTTTGCACTTTTTATATTTTTCTTAACTTTAATTCATTAAAATAGTATTTTGGCAACTCTTAGATTAATTTTATCATCATTTGATTAATTTTTATAATTATTTTAAGTTTAAATAGTTTTTAAATCATTTTAAATAGTTTTAATTAGTTTAAAAATTTATAAAAATAGTTTTTAATCTTTTTAGGTCATTTTACAGGTTTACCAATTGAAAAATATTTATTTGGGCTTTTTGATAATTAATTTGATTTTTAGGGCTTTAATTAGCATTTATTAATTAATATTTAATTAATTAAAAGGTTTGAAAAAGTTTTGATCATTGGTAAACTCTTAGGTTATTTAATTTGATTTTTGGTAATTTTTTGGGAATTTTTAGAATTAATTTTTATTTTAGCTCTTTTTACGATTTTACATTTAGTCGTCGTAGTAATTAATTTCACGTCTTCGTTATTCTATTTTCTCATCCCCTTCTCTCAAATATTAATCTCAAATCTTGTCACATTTTAGTCACACACATATACCTCCTTGGGAAACGAATTTCATTGGGTCATTAGTGTTTGATTTTCCTAAATCATCACTTAATACTTACCGCTTTTACGCCTTTTTCCTAAATGGTGTATTTTACCACAATCATTTTGGCGCCGCTGCCGGGGAGGTGTGTCGTGATTAATTTGTCTTGTTGTTTTTAATATTAACCGTAAATAGTATTTGTATTAGTAGAAATCTACTAATACGTATTATCGGTTTTTTTTCGTTTTTCTTGTGAAATTATTATTACTATATTGTATTAAGTATCACAATCAATACAAAATATCTCCAAAAGTGTGTAAACACAACCTTAATTGGGATTTGATCTTCTAATTATTGTATTCAAATCTCAAACAAAAAGAAAAAGGCAAAAAATAGATAAGTACTTTCGTGAAGCTCGATTTTGAAAAATACAAACTATAAGGTGGGTATAAGGCGGGTATTATAAAATATACCCTAAGGTAAAAGGCTCTTAAGTGCTTCGTGCCGCCTCGTTTCCCCGCTTGCTTGTGAGTATTTTGAGATTGAAGGCTAATCGAGGGTTTTGCCGACCAAAGTATTATTACGTATCATATATACTAGTATAATACCCGTGCGTTGCCTGGGTATAACGACACAATAAATTTAAAAATAAAATTTGTAAACTTGTGCTGTTGACCACTTCAAAAATAAAGTTTCAGTTTTTGATCAACTTTATCTAAACATAACAACTTTTGAAAAATTTGAGTTAATTACACTTTTTATTAATAACACCTTCAAATACTTCTTGTGTGTTTCACGGTTGAGTGTGCCCAAATACCAGTACATCATTCAAGTAACAAGATCTTAGTGCAGACGCATTACAATAGTGTTAACTAAAGTGCTCCTTAACCAAGGAGTTATAGGTTAAGCCTCATACAGGTTTGTTGCTATAGAGTAGAGTGTCAGTTAAATTATAAAGATAGCCTAGCAGATTATGTGAATTTCCCACCTAAAAAATTGTTGTCCTATACTACGTCTCTAGAAAGATGGGTAATTGGGATCGGGATATACTCCGCCATTAGCTGCATACATTAGTTATAATACTCCAAGATCGGACCCAATGTGACAATTGCACTTTGCCATCTCAGGTGGGTATGAACCTTATTTTGGTTATTAGTTGTTGTGTTCCTTTAGTACTTTAATGATTAGCATTTGAAACTCAACCAGTTTCTTTATATGATGCAGTAACAATACATGATCAAGCAAAAGCATATGTAACAATACTCGTATTTATTCATAAGTGACCCAAATAAGAGTTATTCATACAAAAAAAACATTACCATGAGGAATTCAACCTATGGTTGACCCGAATAACCAGTATGAAGAATGCTAAACAAAAGTGTGCGACAAAGACATTATTTAGAACATTGAAAAGCAACTATATGGAATAACATCTTCGTCAATCAAACGGTATATGGGCTCTTTTCTTCCTCTTAATATTAGGCATGGACAAAAGATCATCGAAAGTATCATCAAGAGTATCATCATCCCATTGAAAATGCTCTCTACGTCCGAGCTTTTGATTTTAACAACAATATTCCATTTCCATGTCGCCAAGTTTGCTTCCCGTTTCCTTTTCTTGAATTCGTGAATCACCTCATCAACCAACGGTTGGGTATCAAATTCGAGGATGTCATGCAATTGTTTCAAGAAGTAAAACAACATTATGCCTTCATATGAATAAATAGTAATCTGAAACAAAACAAAAGTGTAGAAAGGAGTGTTACGTCATGGACATGAAGATCGCCATTTCGTTCCCAACTCGCTTATCAAAGAAATAAGAAAATGTCAGGTATTGATAAAACAAAGTTTAGGCGAGGTGTTTTACATAATTTTACCATGATTTCTTCATTGATAAGTCATTTTGGCATCAAAAGTTTAAAAGTTAATACATCGGATGAAGTATTGAATCTATAATGGATGGAAAAGAAAGCATCCTGTATAGCTCTAGTCAAGTTCACCAGCAGACATAATGTACGGTTGTTCACTCGTTTTTCTGTCTTGCTGCTTTTGCAACAAATACGTTAAGAGGGGAAGGTGAACCTAAGGTGTCATGGGTAACATACATGTAAAACACTAAAAATTGATGACTAACATACAATCCGTGACCATGACCCAACAACCCTACATACACCAGGAACACAAATTGAAGTGTTCTTATGTATGAATTCTGATTGAGTGAGATAAATGTGAGTACATGATACCTATTGATAAGGGAAATTTAGACGTCATTCCAAAACCACACCTTCCGTTATTCCTGCAGCATCCTATGCCAAAGAAAAAAACAAATAGAAGACAAAGAACATATTAGTTGTAAACTTGTAGATGTTAGCGCCCAAAAACAATACCTTTTTCAGTTCTTCAAATTTCATCTGAAATTTAGACTTCTAGATTTTGCTTTTAGATCAGGTAGTTCCCACTTTTTTCTCAAGTTTGTTTCGAAGCAAGATGCACGTGATTTTGGATGCCGAGAAGTAAGGTATTAGTTGTTGACTATTGCCTTTTTCTTGGGCTGTTTTCTTAATCTTGTTTAACTAACTTTACGTTTTAAATGGACGAATTAGGACGGCTGAGATTAAAAGTTGATTTATTTGAACGGACGTCAATAACTTAAAAAGCTAAAATGACCGGTGGCAATATATAGATAATTTGCTTGGTTTTCTTTGTGATTAAACCCTCTTGAACAATTTGGTTTTCACCAAAGTTCTAAAGTCATTCGAAGGCGTTCACTCCACGTGATCGTTTTCATTCTTTTGAGGATTCTTTAATCAAGAGTTTGATTCGAGGAGAGATTTGGTAGATTGTTGTCTACGAAGATACACAAAATCCAAAAAAATTAATTAACAATCAAAAACAAAAAAAAATTGAAAATTCACAAAACACCCAAAAAGAATCTTCTTTGCTCACCTCTCATTCTTCGTAAAGTTTATGCAAACTCATAGTCAAGCAAAACGAGCTCGTAAACGTCGTCAAAGTCAAGGAAATCAAGAGACGTTGATTGAATAACAAACTCTAATTGTTGAACCTATTGTAGAACAAGAAGTCGTCATGGCTAATCGTACTATGATGGAATTGCTTCAAGCACCCACCGAGGGTTTTGGAGAAGCTATTATGATTCCCGCCATCCTTGCGGAGAATTTCGAGATTAAGACGGGTTTAATGTCGATGTTGCAAGCAAATAAGTTTAGAGGTCATGAGAAAGACAACCCGCATTATCACATAAGGAATTTTAATCGTCTCACCGCAACTAGCAAGTTTAAGGATGTTCCACATGACGCCATTAAGATGATGTTGGTTCTATACTCGTTAGATGGACCCGCTAAAATTTGGCTTGAGAAAGTACTGCCAAATTCGATTTTGACATGGAATGATCTCGTTTCTAAGTTTGTGAACCAATTTTTTCCACCATCTAAAACAACACATTTGAAAAATGAGATTTCAAGGTTTACACAACGTAATAATGAGAGTTTTTTAATGGCATGGGAACGATTTAAGGAAATGTTACATGAATGTCCACACCATGATTTTTCGGAATTGCATCAAAAAGATACTTTCTATAATGGGCTAAATGATCATGAACGAGATTATTTGAATGCCGCCGCGGGTGGTAATTTTTTGTGCAAAACAACCGATGAAGCATTAAAGATTATCGAGAATAGATCTAAGGTTTATAACCCTCGTAACACACCGAGTGTTGCCAATATGGTTTCGTCATCATCGTCATCGTCTCGTCACATTAATGCCTTACATGATGAAGCTAATGAGTAAAATCGGTTTTTCGATAGGTTTTCAAATCTTATGACTCATTGGAAAGCACAAGATGCTTTGAATTCCGCTTCGGTTAAAGCGGTTGAAAAGAGTTGTTTGTCTTATGGTGGAGCTCATGATCTTTCCGAGTGCATTACCGCCGATGGTAACACTTCGAATGCTTACGTAGCAACGGGAACTTACAACCAAAACGGCCAAGGTTCCCGCCCAAATCAAGCTCCACCAAATCAAAATGTTAATAACTATCAAAACAACAATCAAAATGGTGGTTATCAAGGCAATTCACGTAACTACAACAAAGGGAATTATCAAAGTGGGAATGGACAAGTTGCAAATCAAATCCAAAACCGTGATTTTCAAAACACTACACAAGGTTTTCAAAATGCTCACACTAAAAATCTTCAAGGAGAATTTTTGGATGATGCTAAATTTGATAATATGCAACGTGAGATGATTAGCTTAAGATCCGAGTTGAAAAACGAGCTTAAAAACGAACTTGCTAATGAACTTAAGACTCATGCTAATAAAATGGAAGGAAACGTTCAACGTCTTCAACAAAATCAACAAAAAATGGAACAAGGACAACATGAGATTAAGCAATAATAGTTAAAAGCGGATGCTAGGCAATCAAAATTTGATGACCGTATGGCAAAAATGTTTGAAGCAATCATGTGTAAACCCTCTTCCTCGGGTGGTCTTCCTAGTGATACCATTGCAAACCCGAAGGGAGAAATGAAGGTTATTACTACACGTAGTGGTAAAACTTTCAAGGAACCAATCTCTTGTCCAAGTACTTCTACGGAGAAGGAAATCGAGAAAGAGCCTGAGGTGATGGTCGAAAAGGAGCATATCACAAGCCCACGAAGTACCGCTCTTACCACACCTACGGTTGAACCAATACCAATCATGGAACCCGAGATTCCAAGGCCGTTGCCTAATGTCCAACCCACACCACCCAAACCTTACCCTTCGAGACGAAACAAAGAGAAATTACAAGAACGTAACAAACAACAAATCGAGCTTTTTACAAAAATGTTTCAACAAGTTCATTTTTATGTAAGTTTAGCCGACGCGTTGTTATATATGCCTCTTTTCGCTTCCACTTTTAAAAGTATGATGAGCGATAAGTAAAAGCTTCAAAGCTTGCTAATTGTTCTTCGGTTTATCTTAACCGCAAACCGGAAAAAGTTGGTGACCCCGGAAAGTTTCTAATTCCTTGTGACATACAAGATATGAAAGAATGCCTCGACTTGGCCGATCTTGGTGCGAGCATTATTTTGATGCCATTTTCCATTTGGAAATCGCTTTTGCTTCCGGCTCTTACTCCTTCGAACATGTCTATCGAGATGGCCGATCATTCTACGATTTTATCATGTGGAGTAGCCGAGGATGTTTCGTGAAAGTGGGGAAGTTCTTCTATCCCGTTGATTTTATAGTAGTTGACATTCCCGCGGATCCTCAAGTTCCTCTAATTTTAGGTCGTCCATTTTTAGACACCTCGAGATCGCTTATCGACGTTCATGCAAGAAATATTACTTTGAGATTCAACGAAGAGGAACTTGTTATAAACGCTACTCAAAACTTAAAACCTTCTCATGTTTATGCAATCGCTACCATCAATCACATTGACTTAGTTGATATGGTTTGCGATGAGTTTTCACAAGAACTGTTAGGTTTTTCTGATAGCTCGTCAAGTGGCAATCCCACTATTTTGGATCCGATTCTTGCTAATTCTACACCAAATCTCACTCCATTCCAAGGAGGTGATTTTACTTCAAATGAAATCGACAATGAAGATGAGGTGATTATTAGTGATGATATTTCTATTCCACCATTTCTTCCGTCGATGGAAGTTATGAGTGTTGAGTAAAAATCTTCGATCGAGGAACCGCCTGTCCTTGAATTGAAAGATCTTCCATCTTACCTTGAATACGCATTCTTGGAAGGTGATGACAAGTTGCCAGTTATTATTGCAAGAGGTCTTGCTAATGATGAAAAAACCGAGCTCTTGAAAGTTCTTAAAGCTCATAAAGGGGCAATTGCGTGGAAAATTTCCGACATTAAGGGTATTGACCCAAAATTTTGTACTCACAAGATTTTAATGGAGGAGGACTACAAACCCGCAATTCAAAGTCAAATAAGGGTAAACCCTAAAATTTACGATGTCATAAAAAAGGAAGTTCTAAAACTCCTTGACGCGGGAATGATTTATCCTATCTCTGATAGCCCATGCGTGAGCCCAATCCATTGTGTCCCTAAAAAGGGAGGAATGACCGTTGTACCTAATGAAAACAACGAGTTAATTCCCACTCGTGTTGTGACCGGTTGGAGGGTGTGTATTGACTACCGAAAGTTAAATGACGCCACTCGTAAAGACCACTTTCCTTTGCCCTTCATGGATCAAATGTTAGAGCGACTCGCGGGAAATGAATTCTATTGCTTTTTAGATGGTTTTTCCGGTTACTTTCAAATCCCTATCGACCCTCGTGATCAAGAAAAGACTACGTTTACGTGTCCTTATGGAACGTTTGCTTATCGTAGGATGCCTTTCGGACTTTGTAATGCACCGGGTACGTTTCAACGGTGTATGATTGCTATTTTTCACGATATGATCGAGAAGTCGATGGAAGTGTTTATGGATGACTTTTCGGTGTTTGGCAATTCGTTCACGTCGTGTTTATCTAATCTCGAGGAAATGTTAAAATGTTGTGAAGAAACCAATCTTGTGCTTAATAGGGAAAAATGTCATTTCATGTGTAAACAAGGAATCGTCTTAGGACATAAGGTCTCGAAAGCGGGGATTGAAGTCAATAAAGCTAAGGTAGACGTCATCTCCAAGTTACCTTATCCCAAAACCATTAAAGGAGTTAGGAGTTTCCTAGGCCACGCGGGCTTTTATCGTCGTTTCATCAAAGACTTTTCGAAAATCTCTCGACCTATGACACACCTTCTCGAGAAGGATGCTACTTTTAATTTCAATGAGGATTGTGTTAGAGCTTTCGAAACTCTTAAAAGGAAACTTACCGAAGCTCCCATTCTTGTTGCTCCTAATTGGGAATTACCCTTTGAAATCATGTGCGATGCAAGTGATTATGCTATAGGGGCCGTCTTAGGGCAACGTTATGAAAAGCATTACCGTCCTATCCATTATGCTAGTAAGACGATGACCGAGGCTCAATTAAAGTACACCACAACGGAAAAGGAATTCCTTGCCGTGGTTTATGCTTTTGAGAAATTCCGACCTTATCTCGTCTTAACTAAAAGCATCGTGTATACCGACCATTCGGCTATCAAGTATCACTTAGCTAAGCAAGATGCTAAGCCGAGATTGCTTCGTTAGATGCTCCTCCTCCAAGAATTTGATGTCACCGTGCTTGCCAAAAAAGGAGTCGAGAATCTAGCGGCCGATCATCTCTCGCGTCTAGAAGATCCTCACAAAGATGTTTTCGAGAACAAGGAAATCACCGAAACCTTTCCTCTCGAGACTCTCGTTGTAGTGAATTCTAAAGACACCACCCCATGGTTTGCCGACATTGTAAATTACCATGCGGGAATTTCATAATCAAGGGTATGACGACACAACAAAAGCAAAAATTCTTTCGTGACGTCAAGTTCTATTTTTGGGACGACCCTTATCTCTTTCGGGTTTGTGCGGATCAACTCGTTCGACGTTGTGTTTTTGGTACCGAAGCTTCTAACATCCTTAGAGCTTGACACGAGGGACCCACGGGTGGTCACCATGGTGCTAATCTCACGGCTAAGAAAGTGTTCGATGCCGGCTTCTTTTTGCCTTCTATCTATCGTGATGCACACGCACTTGTGAAGTCGTGTGATTCGTACCAACGTCAAGGAAAATCGTCTCAACGTGATGAAATGCCGCAAAACATAATTCAAGTGTGTGAGATTTTCGAAATTTGGGGCATAGACTTTATGGGGCCGTTCCCATCGTCTCATGGTAACAAGTATATCCTCGTCGCCGTCGACTACCTTTCTAAGGGGGTGGAAGCTAAGGCTTTACCTACTAATGATGCTCGTGTGGTAGTGAAGTTTTTGAAGCAACTATTCTCACGGTTCGGAACCCCTCGTGCTATTATAAGCGATCGTGTAATGACCAATTCGAGAAGGTCTTAAGGAAATATGGAGTTACTCATCGTCTTTCTACGGCTTATCACCCACAAACGAGTGGGCAAGTCGAGGTTTCGAACCGAGCTTTGAAGAGGATTTTAGAGAGGTCGATTAGAGAAAACCGTGCTTCATGGTCCGAAAAACTCGATGACGTTTTATGGGCCTTTAGGACCGCTTATAAGACACCTATCGGTTGTACTCCTTATAAGTTAGTCTATGGGAAGAATTGTCATTTGCCCATTGAATTGGAGCATAAGGCATATTGGGCCCTTAAGCATGCAAACTTTGACTTGAAGACCGCGGGAGATCACCGGAAAATACAATTGAATGAATTGGATGAACTAAGAAATAATGCTTATGAAAATTCATTGATTTTCAAAGAAAAGACTAAAAAGTTTCATGATGCAAAGATTAAAAACCGAGTTTTTAACGTTGGTGATCAAGTGTTACTTTTTAACTCTCGATTAAAGATATTTTCCAGAAAATTGAAATCTCGTTGGTCGGGTCCTTTCACCATTACACAAGTGGTTCATTGTGGGACCATCGAGCTAGCTCAAAATGATGGTCCTAACTTCAAGGTGAATGGACATAGGCTTAAGCAATACTTTGGTGGGGAAATTCCTTCATTGGATGACCTCGACCAAGTCACCTTCCCCAATGATAATTAGCATTGAGGGGATCAAGTCGAGCTCATGACTCGGTAATCAAAAACGAGGTGCCTCGTGGGAGAGATCCCATGCTTATCCTTTTATGCTTTCTAATAAATAATGAGAGGGGATTTGTGCCCTTCCAACTCGTTGTCTCGTGGTTGTTTGTGATTGTGTTTTCTAGATCATCATCATCTACGAGTGAAGACTCTCGTGTTCATTTACGTGAGCCTCCATCGTTTGCTTGAACAAGTTTTTCACGAATCTATGACATATCCTTTATTGTTCTAACAATTATCTTTTAGCATAATTAATAAACGGCTTTAGATATATTGTTGATCACCCTTTCCATGCTAGATCCTAAGCATTCGATTCTTCGTCTCTAGTATGGGGGTGCTCCACCTTTAGACTCAAAACATTGAGGACAATGTTTAATTTTAGTATGGGGGGGTGAATAGATACTTGCTTTGCTACGCCCTCACGTTTTCCAACTTACAATGTTTTGTTGCTAATAAGGCTAAAAATGGCCAAATTTTAAAATTTTCTTAGCTTTAATAAGTGTTTTTAAGACACGAATGTATATATTCCGATGGGTAGAATAAGAGCTAATTTTTGACTTGATGGGCATTTGGAGCCCTTTACATTCCTTAACCCGCTCAATTCAAGTTTTGCTAGACTTTTATATAGGGAACTTTAAAATGCGAAAGTCTTAGCTCACTCGGGTTAAGAACAAGAACTTTTCGCAAGTTCCTATAATTGATCCTAGAAAGTCACTTATCAAGGGAACTATAAAATGCATTCTCTAAACTTGAAAAAGTCCAATAAAGTGCAAGATCCTATAGGTGGCTTGAAAACCCAAAACTTTGATTTTATATAGTGAAGAACGAGAAATGATAGAGTTAGACAAGTGATCATGCTAAACGTAGAACATGAAAATGTTCTTTCAAAAACTCATGTGTTTTTAATTGTGGCTTTTTCTCCCATAAGATCAATGCATTAGGAATAAAAATAATTGCAATAAGTAAGGTCGTACGATTTGAAAGGTTACTTAGCTTCTAGCACAAGATCATTTAAAAGTTGCTCGGCATTGAATAGAGTTCATAGCCAATGCATAACTTATTGAAGCAGGACGCGAAGATTGGTGAAGATCCAAAAAGGCCCTAACAAGGCATGAGGAGCTCTATTTTGTTGCTAAAGATCCAAGATGATATGAAGTATCATTATTCCTAAATCAATATGAAGGATCGAGACACACGACGAAAAGCAATTACTCCCCTAAAGATCATGGAGAAAGTCTATCCAAAAAGACCCTTACAAGGTATGAGGATAAATATATCCAAGTCCGAAAAGGAGGCGGGTCGTTGTATATCAAAGTCCAAAATAAAGATTGAAGAAAAATTATGAAGTCGTGGTCCGAGTATGAAGAATCTCTCAAAAACGTCAAGTGATGAAATTCCCAAATATGAAGAGAAGACCATAACTTCAAGAACGTCTTCCCAAGATTTGAAGTATGAAGTACATGCCAAATATCGGTCCGAGAAAGGTCTCAAATCATAAAACGGGTTATGCCAAGATATGAACTTAAGGAGATACACGAGAAGCCGTTTTAAAAGATTTTGTCCTTCGGCTAACTATCGATTAAATCGTGTTACTTTACTTTCGGACTAATAAATACTCAAATAAGTCAATATGAATCACTTGTCATCCATGAAAAATATATAAAAAATTCTAGTAACCCATTTCCTTTTATAATAACTAGGATTGCGGGGAGAAAAAGTATTACACAATTTGGACGTATGAGTAGTGTTAGCATTGTGACTTGTACCAACAATGATCTCGTTTTTGCACTTATCATGGAATGTATGACAATCAAGGATGACGAAATTTACTCTACGGGACATTTACTTGTTTATATTCATTGACCCTAAAAGTCACATTCGTGATGAAAATTATACATTATGTCTTTACACATCTTCGTTGTATTGTTGCAAGTCTTTTACTCTTCAAAAAAGGTTAATAAAATTGAATTTTGGTGATGCTTAGATACTTTATTCTAGCATTGCGTGAGGGCACGGCAATGGCTTAGTATGGGGGAGTGATGAGATGGCTTTTATACATGATCTCATCGTTCTTTTCGGGCTTTAAATGCATTAAAATGTCATAAAATACCATATATATGCTTGTATGTTTTAGGTATGGATTTCATGAAAAAGACAAAAGATCACAAGAAACAAGGAAAAACGGACATGCGAAACGAAGCCGTCCAAAGAACCGATCCCTAGTCATGAATTATCTAAGAAAAACCCTTGAAAACTTGAAGATGTACAAGATTGATCCTCAAAATATGAAGAAATGACACTTAAAACCCTTGTATATTCATAATTAGAAGTATGGTCACTTAAGTTTGTCAAAATTACAAAATGGCCCTTCAACTTTGAAGAATTGGCAAGTTTAGTCCCTCAACAATTCTAAATTGTCAATTATGATCCCTCATGAATCAAAGATACAATGAAGACCTTTGAAGATCAAGAATGTCCAAAATCAGTCCTTCAAATATGCAAAAGTGGCAAAATCAACCCTTGAAAACCTTTTGCAAAAGTTTTGTGGCCAATGTATGAAGTTTATAACTTATTTAACAAAGGGAAGTAAGTTTTATGGCTGAAAAACGTTTAATACCCATTTCACCAAAAGACAAGGACTTATTGTGTCAATACCCAAAGTTCAAACTGGCACCAACACGCGCCAAACAACATAAACCCACCTTTTTCGGATCAAAGTTTCTACTGTTCACCGTTCATCCACCCAGATTTACCACTCACTTAAACAAAGGGTAAATCAAAATTACCTTAACACACGCTTAATTCACACAAGCAAAAACCCATCCCATACACAAAACCCTCAATCCCACTACCCAAGTGACCCCACACTCAACCTCGTCCACTAATGAAAACACAACTTCTTCTCCAAGGAATCTGACGTGGCCAAATCAACAGCTTAGACTCATAGCTTAACTACAAAGCTAAAATGAACGGTTTTGATCAAAATGGACAGCTCAACAACAACAAGCACTCAATGGCATTCTGGGAAATTTATAGCTAGGGTTTCTTTGTATTTTCCATTCTAGAATCGTTTACTAGTGCCTATATAAGGAGACCTCAACTTGTGAGAGTCCCTTGTTCCAGATTTTATCTTTAATATTTATAACTCCTTTTTATTTAAATAAAAGTTGATTTTCTGAAAATTATGTCATCTCTTTGTGTTTGATAAAATTTTGGTGTTTGAGAAGATAAAATCTGAGTTCCACTTATCTGTTTTGATGGTTTTTGAGGCAAGGTTTTAAGTAATAAAGCTTGTGTTTCAAAAAGATCAGGTTTCTAATTTTGTGTTCATCCTTTTGGTTTGTTGATCTTAGCAGGTACAAGGAAGCTGGTGCTTGTTTTGCTAGCACCTCAGCTCAAACATTCCAAGGCTTGGATGTGAGTCTTAGAGGTTTGCATCTCTCTTCTTTTTCATTTTTCTGATTTTTATTGAATTTTTGGTGATTATGCATGTTTTATTGTGAATCTGGTTTTTTTATGCTTGATTTGAGTTTCTGAGGTTGATTAAGTGTTGTTGGGGTTGATTAGATCTTGTTTGATAGGTTAAATCATAACAATCCTTTGGAAGATTGCAAAATCAGATTCCAAAGGGGTGTTTGGGTTAACTGATTCAAAGGGATTTAAGGCTTCCATTGTTGTTTTTCTTGGTTCTATGGAGTTGTTACATGTTTATCTGGTGCTAAGTATTGGTTATCTGCAAGTTTGGTAGCTATTAACACCTAGGTCCAACAATAGGCTATAAAATCTTGATTAGTTGGTAATATTGGCTGAACTTTAGAGGACACCTAGATCTAATCATAGACTAGGGATAACAAGTGTTAAATATAAGTTAATACAACCAGGGAAGTAGGATTTGAGTGCTGAAATTGGATTTGTGGTCATCTATATCAGAAAAAGCATTTGTGTTCTTGAAGTTCATATCAGCAACCTGCATATGCTTTGATCTGCTTGTAATCTTTGATTCAGTGATTGAAATAAGTTTTTTTGTGCTTATTAACAGTTATTATAGCTTGTGTATGCATTTGGTTCATTCTGGTTTGCTTATTCATGCCAAAATTGCTTAAGAGTTCATAACTGCTTATTTGCTAAGTCTGCATCATATCTGGGTATTGTTGGCTTATTCTGTGCTTATTGGCTTATTGGTAGTGTGATATTTTTCTTGATTGTGACTCCTGACAACTCACTGGTTGTAAGGGTGCCTTTGCTATCCATCAAATCATAGTAAATCTCTCACAAATCTCAAGTCAAAAAGTCAAAGCAGTGGGAACCAGTTCCTACTGAAAGTTCCCCCTACTAGTGTAATTTGGTGTTCAGCTTATCAATAAGCTATTCCAACTTATTCAAACGTGCAACAACTTTAAGTTTGTAATAGGTGTCACTTATTTGACCCATTTGTTCATACTGGAGCATTTGGAGGGTTGACTTTAGGCTTTGACTAGAAAACCAACTCATTTGACTTTTTCATAAGTGCTTATTGGCTTATCCAACTTATTTGGCTTTGCTTATTGAACATTTCTTGATTGATTTAGCTTAATTAAGTTGTTTAGAGTCTTTTGCAAGTTGAATCAAGTCTTGAGGTGGTCTAGAACTCCAAGTCGACTATTTTGTCCTTTTGTGAAATTTTTCTTTGCTTATTTCTGGCTTATTGAGTGTGCTTTTTCAAAATTTCTTTTCACAGATCTCTTAGGCATCTCAAAAGAAGGTTGTGTGTTTAAGTAGAGCTTATGGCGTTGGCTTATTGCTTAATGGGCTTATTGGCCCAATAAGAATAAGCTGTTGACTATTTAAGCTGTGATAAGCTCAAAATCAGCTTTTGGGCCTTCAGACTTTTGTGTTTAGAATTAAATTTTGGGTTAGATAGGGCTATTTCAGGTCATTTGGGCCTAGTTTGACTTTTTGGGCCCAAAAGCCCATTAAGGTTGACTGTTTTTGGTTTTAGCCCATTTGGGGGCCTGTTAGGGGTAATTTGGTAATTTCACTTTCATTTTCTGATTATTTAGGTAAAAATAAACTAGTTTGCAAGTTTTTAGAATTTTTTATAATTTTTGGATTTTTAATATTATTTTAATATTATTTTATTATTATTTTTCAAATTTCACATTTTTGCACTTTTTATATTTTTCTTAGCTTTAATACATTAAGATAGGAATTTTGCAACTCTTAGATTAATTTTATCATCATTAGATTAATTTTTATAATTATTTTAAGTTTAAATAGTTTTCAAATCATTTTAAATAGTTTTAATTAGTTTAAAATTTTATAAAAATAGTTTTTAATCTTTTTAGGTCATTTTAGAGGTTTACCAATTGAAAAATCTTTATTTGGGCTTTTTGATAATTAATTTGATTTTTAGGGCTTTAATTAGCATTTACTAATTAATATTTAATTAATTAAAAGGTTTGAAAAAGTTTTGATCATTGGTAAACTCTTAGGTTATTTAATTTGATTTTTGGTAATTTTTTGGGAATTTTTAGAATTAATTTTTATTTTAGCTCTTTTTACGAATTTACATTTAGACGTCATAGTAATTAATTTCACGTCTTCGTTTCTATTTTCTCAACCCCTTCTCTAAAATATTAATCTCAAATCTTGTCACATTTTAGTCACACACATATACCTCCTTGGGAAACGAATTTCATTGGGTCATTAGTGTTTGATTTTCCTAAATCATCACTTAATACTTACCGCTTTTACGCCTTTTTCCTAAAAGGTGTATTTTACCACAATCACCCCCCTTCTTAAAAGAAGCGACGTCTGCGGCGCTTAATCCTTCCTAAACAAATGAGGATACTTGTCCTTAAAGAAATCCTCACGTTCCCACGTAAACTCTGGCCCACATCTAGAGTTCCATCTCACCTTCACAATCGGAATTCTGCTATGCTTCAACTTCTTAACTTCCCTATCCATTATCTCTACAGGTTCCTCTATAAAATGCAACTTATCATCAAGTTGAATTTCCTCCAATGGAATCACCACATCCCTTTCAGCTAAACACTTCTTCAGATTAGACACATGAAAAGTATTATGAATAGCCTTAAGCTCATCAGGCAATTCTAACTTATAAGCCACCAATCCAATCCTTTGGATAATCTTAAATGGTCCAATAAATCTCGGGCTCAACTTTCCTCTCTTTCCAAAACGTATTACTCCTTTCCATGGAGATACCTTCAACATAACCATGTCTCTTACTTCGAACTCCAACGGTTTCCTTCGGTTATCAGCATAACTCTTTTGTCTACTTCTAGCAGATAACAAACGCTTCTTAATTTGCACAATCTTTTCAGTCGTCTCAAATATCATTTCAGGCCCAGTCAATTGACTTTCTCCTACCTCACTCCAACACACTGGTGATCTACACTTACGTCCATACAAAGCTTCAAATGGAGCAGCTTTAATACTAGAATGATAACTATTATTGTACGAAAATTCAACCAATGGCAAATGCTTATCCCAACCATTTCCAAAATCAATCACACATGCACGAAGCATATCCTCTAACGTTTGAATCGTTCTTTCACTTTGTCCATCAGTTTCCGGATGATATGCTGTACTTAAACATAACTCCGTTCCCATAGCTTTCTGCAAACACTTCCAAAATTCTGAAGTAAACCTACTATCACGATCAGAAATTACCGACAAAGGCTGTGACAACCCTAGATTTTGGATTTTTCACTTTTGACTGTTTGATGTTGATCATGTGCTTGGTGTGCGTTTATGTGTTATGTGCTCATATTTGAGACTTTATCATGATGTTAGACATTGTTTATGTAGTACATGGTACGTTATATGATGATATGATGGGGTTGGTTCGTGCTCATGAGTTCATATGAATGTATAAATCATGGTATAAGTTGGAAATGAAACGAAATGAAATGAAATGAAATGAGTTCAGAAATGAACTGCAGAAAAGTTCGGGTATCGTTTTGATAAGGTTTCGTGTACGTATCGTATGTTGTATGTATGTATTAAGTATATATAATATGGTTAGGATAAGTTTTATAGTTACTTTCTATATTTAGAAACTTTTAGAAATGAAGGCTAGTTCAAAAATCGCGTAAAAAGTCGAAAAATTAGCAAAAGGGTACCCGGTTTGGTCCCGAAAGTGTATAGGAGTATAAGTAAACATAAAATAGAAGGGGGAGAGTGTAAATATGATAAAACACAGAGAGGAGTCGAATTTGTGGGTCCCATAGCCTTAATTTTAATAATTAAATTAATAAAAATAGGATAATTACCATTTAAAAGTCCTAATTGGGCCTAAACTTGTCCAGAAGGTTACCAAGGCCTATATAAACACCCCTAGACCCCTAAAAACGACTAATAACCCTAAATAAACCTAAAATCAGTCTAAATCTTCCATGGATATCAAGAGAAGTCGAAATTATGATTAGGGTTCATTAATTTTTCTTGTTTCAAGGTAAGTGGTCAATTAAACCTTAATATAATTTATGTTTTTATTAATTAATTATATTGTATTGTTAATTAACCATCATTGAGATGATTAGGGTTTTATTAATTTTCTGGAAAAATATATTAATTAAGATCCATTAATGATTTTAGGGTTTGTTTTATAAATTTAGGGATAATTAATGATGTTTAGAGGGTTAGTGCATAAAGGCGTAAAACAGTCTGATTTTTAAGGCTGTCTTGTGTCGACTGTTCCTGGCAGTAGGTAGCACCTTTGGTCGAGTTTCTTTTTTTTTAAATTAAGTTCAGGGAGTCTACTTTTCAAAAATGTAAGGTTGGTCGAAAATGGAGTTCGGGAAGGTCGTCAAATAATTTTTACAAAAACAGTACGCTGTTCAGGAATAAATTTTGATTTCGGGGATTTGAGTCAAAACCTAACCAAACGGATGAGATAGCCAAATATTTTTGATTTGGGAAATCTTTATAATGTATATAAAAGGACTGGAGGTTTTCAATAAAATTTATGGTGTTTAGGTCGGGGTTTTGGTGTCAAACATTTAGCATGTACGGAAAATCAGTTTTGGTGAAAACGACTTTTGGCGTAGAGACTAAACGAAAGGGTTAAACGTGTAATTAGAAATTAAAATTGGTTTTTGAAGTTCTTAGATCATATAACAACATAACTCCAGTAGGGTAGGAGTCAAGTGTGGTGTTAATTTCACTTCATTTGATTGTTTAGTGACTAGTAAACTGTACCAGGGAAAAACTGGAATTTTACGTATAGAATAGCTTGTAGTGGGAGAACTAGATAGTGGGGATTGGGGGATTAGATTCATCTCCTTGATTGTTACTTATCTTGGGTGTTAAGACCTGAGCTAAGGGTGTCGTGTATGATTTTATAGGTTTGTAGGAGTGCTAGCTTGATGTGCTATCAGGTGAGTTCATAGTCCCATTTTTACTAAGTTTTTAAATGTTTTCTTCTAGTATGGGATGGAGATGACACTTGTGGTGTTCTTAAAATGTTTTGGTACTATATTTTTATAAATGTTTGGACATAGATGTGTTATTGTGTGACTTACGTGCTTATGTGTTCTCATATGTGATTTGATATGTGTTATGATATGTGAATCTTGATTGTGTTATGATTGGGATTGGTACATAGATGTATGGGCGTCTATGGGACCAGTTGTGATGTGTGTGGAGGGTGGGGCACGATCCGTCCTGAGTTCTTGGTTCTGAGTTCTTTGTTCGTGGGGCACGATCCGTCCTGAGTTCTTGGTTCGGGGGGCATGATCCGTCCTGAGTACTTGTGCATCGTCTCTTCGGAGGCAAGATATCTCGACGGGGATATAGTTCATCTTCCACAGGTGGTGTGGGAAAGATCCGGATAGTGTGGTGTGTGTGATGGGATACTTCTTGATTGTTATAGTGTGCTTTGAGAATTGTAGATGTGATCGATACTTGGTTTAAGTTTTGTTGTGGATGCATGTAACATGATTATTACATTATGGTCTATTACTATAAATTGTTTTCCTTCAACTTATTTACAGCGGATGTCAAGGTTTCTTATGATGTTCTAGATAATTTAAACCTATGTTCTCACCAACTTTATGTTGACAGATTTTAGTGTCATTTTCAGGTGAGGTAGTTAAGGAGGAGGATGTTAGAAGTGGCTAGAGTGTAGAGGCTGCTAGGATTGCATTAGTAGGATTCCCTTTCCTCTTAGATTTTATTTTGTGTCTTGATTAAGTGAACTTTATGGTACCTATATGTTTGATGTTTGTTCATCTGTATGTCTTTGGTAAGATATGCCTGTTACCTACTTACCTAGACGCCTGCATTGTTGAGATATTGTTACGACATTTGTTTCGCCATTTATGATATTTCAATTTCATTTAGTTCTCTCTATAGACACGTTGTTGTTGTGATGATATCTATACGTCCGCCCCATATTCCGCCATGGTGGGGTGTGACAGAATGGTATCAGAGACAATGGTTATAGAGAATTAGGTTGCCTAGTCGCGTAGCCTAGTCTATAGCTTAAGGGTCCCTGCATATAGGCGTCATAGGAGTATGTGTGCACTTTATAGTAATTGATGTGCTTGAATGTTATTTTCGCAGTATTTGTTAGGTTATGAACTACTATGGTTCATACTTAGCTATATGTTATTTTCTTTTCGAAGTTTTGAATAGTGTGGGTTAAACTATAGTCGTATACGCTAATCATTGTTGGATTCCGTTTAATTACGTTTTCATGTTCTTTATACATTTTGAATTTTGTCTACGGTGGTTCAGCTGGATTACGAGTTTATATGTTTCATGCATTGGCTACGTTATTTTAATACATGGATTTTGGATCTTATTTTATGTTGTGGTTATGTGCTTATATGAGTTGTAGGATCTATGTGATTATTTGAGTTGGTAGACTGATGTGTTATGTGTAGTATTAATTCTTATAAGTGTCATCATAGGAGGGAGTGCATTAGTGAAAGGGGACTGGTATAAGTATGGTGGCCAACATAATTATACAAGTACCACGACATCAGTGGATTTCTATGTATGGTTGCATGAAAGAGGGTTAATACATGCTTGTATTGTATATGTTGTATGGATTTGAGTGTATGTACGCCTATGCCTATATATGTGTATATCCCTTCTACTTATCGGTTGTATTCTTAGGATGGTTTTATAGCTCTTCATTCTTTGGGATGTTCAACTTCTGTAGTAGCGCATTTATCGAGTCCTCATTTCACGTATTTGTTTGTACGGTACTTTTGGTGTAGAGGCTATTGAGAGGGTGGAGAATTCTTTTTGGGATCACGGTGTCTTTTAGTTTGTATCTTATGTGGTAAAAGAAATGGAATTTGTAAATAGTTAAAATAGTTGTTGGTAGTCGGTGAAATAAGGATTAAGTGTCGTAAGCATGTTTGAAATAAGATGGGATATATATTTTTTTTAACATATAAGTATGGCTTGTTTATTATTATTATTATTTAAAAAAAAAAACTAAAATTGGTTTTGATCACCTAAAGCTAATGATCTTTAGTTAAATTCTTGTTCTTATTTAATTAAATATGTTAAAATCATGTAATTACTCATATGATGGGTAAGGGTTTCTAATTTTCTGGAATTAAAATAAATTAGGTCTTGAATTTGGTAATTAATGAGGGGTTTTAGGGTTTCAAATCGTTTTTTTTTTGTTATAAATCGGAGTAGGCAGAAACTGTCGCTAAATTGTCAGAATTCATCGCTAAACTGTCAGAAACTGTCGCTAATGTCTGGGCAGATTCTAGGTAAAAATCGTTTTGCTTATAACTTATTCGTTTTTAAAGATTTTTGGGTGATTCAAAAGCCTAAAGTTATGTACTCGGAGCGTACTTTTCAAATATTTAGAACGTATTGTCAATGGAAGTCAGTAGCTTGGTCGAATTAATTGTACAACTGTCGAGTTCAAGATTAATTGTCGGACAACATGGTTTAAACTCGTGTTTTGGGTATTTTGGGATAATGGACACTTAGAAGGCTAACATAGGGCTGCTTTGGGATAGGATTTTAGATGTATCCATCATAGAGATTGTTACATTAATGAAGAATGTGGGTTCCGGAGTCAATGTTGACGCGTGATATTGTGGTGTGTGCTTTAGACAATTGATCGTTCGTGAAGAGACTATAGATTTTTTTCGTCAAATGATTACATAAATTACTAATGTGATACCATGGTTTTAGAACAACTAATATACATTAAGGTACAAAATCCATTCTGGGGTAAAATTTGTTTTTGCACAAGGTTTTAATAGTATGTCACCGGTCGTAATACGTTTCGGTTGTCGCTGGGTGCTTCTTGTGTCATTGGTCCGTTTTCATTGGTTCGTTGGGAGTCGATACATGTTTTATGTTGAGTATCTTTTGGAGTCTCAGGTTTTGGTTCATATTTTTAAATTCTTTCACGTAAACGTCCGTTAGTTGTCTATGGGCTTGATCGTTTATCCGAAGTTGGGGGTCCTAATATTTGTCTTGAGCTTATATTCATTGAGGGCGTTGTTGTAGTCATACGGATGATCCGGTTACGTTATTATGAGAGAGATAGCGAGTTGGTTGTGAAATGAATTTTTTTGAGCTTATGGAGTAAATCTCGGGACGAGATTTCTATTAGGAGGGAGTGATGTGACAACCCTAGATTTTGGATTTTTCACTTTTGACTGTTTGATGTTGATCATGTGCTTAGTGTGCGTTTATGTGTTATGTGCTCATATTTGAGACTTTATCATGATGTTAGACATTGTTTATGTAGTACATGGTACGTTATATGATGATATGATGGGGTTGGTTCGTGCTCATGAGTTCATATGAATGTATAAATCATGGTATAAGTTGGAAATGAAACGAAATGAAATGAAATGAAATGAGTTCAGAAATGAACTGCAGAAAAGTTCGGGTATCGTTTTGATAAGGTTTCGTGTACGTATCGTATGTTGTATGTATGTATTAAGTATATATAATATGGTTAGGATAAGTTTTATAGTTACTTTCTATATTTAGAAACTTTTAGAAATGAAGGCTAGTTCAAAAATCGCATAAAAAGTCGAAAAATTAGCAAAAGGGTACCCGGTTTGGTCCCGAAAGTGTATAGGAGTATAAGTAAACATAAAATAGAAGGGGGAGAGTGTAAATATGATAAAACACAGAGAGGAGTCGAATTTGTGGGTCCCATAGCCTTAATTTTAATAATTAAATTAATAAAAATAGGATAATTACCATTTAAAAGTCCTAATTGGGCCTAAACTTGTCCAGAAGGTTACCAAGGCCTATATAAACACCCCTAGACCCCTAAAAACGACTAATAACCCTAAATAAACCTAAAATCAGTCTAAATCTTCCATGGATATCAAGAGAAGTCGAAATTATGATTAGGGTTCATTAATTTTTCTTGTTTCAAGGTAAGTGATCATTGAGATGATTATGGTTTTATTAATTTTCTGGAAAAATATATTAATTAAGATCCATTAATGATTTTAGGGTTTGTTTTATAAATTTAGGGATAATTAATGATGTTTAGAGGGTTAGTGCATAAAGGCGTAAAACAGTCTGATTTTTAAGGCTGTCTTGTGTCGACTGTTCCTGGAAGTAGGTAGCACCTTTGGTCGAGTTTCTTTTTTTTTAAAGTAAGTTCAGGGAGTCTACTTTTCAAAAATGTAAGGTTGGTCGAAAATGGAGTTCGGGAAGGTCGTCAAATAATTTTTACAAAAACAGTGCGCTGTTCAGGAATAAATTTTGATTTCGGGGATTTGAGTCAAAACCTAACCAAACGGATGAGATAGCCAAATATTTTTGATTTGGGAAATCTTTATAATGTATATAAAAGGACTGGAGGTTTTCAATAAAATTTATGGTGTTTAGGTCGGGGTTTTGGTGTCAAACATTTAGCATGTACGGAAAATCAGTTTTGGTGAAAACGACTTTTGGCGTAGAGACTAAACGAAAGGGTTAAACGTGTAATTAGAAATTAAAATTGGTTTTTGAAGTTCTTAGATCATATAACCACATAACTCCAGTAGGGTAGGAGTCAAGTGTGGTGTTAAGTTCACTTCATGTGATCGTTTAGTGACTAGTAAACTGTACCGGGGAAAAACTGGAATTTTACGTATAGAATAGCTTGTAGTGGGAGAACTAGATAGTGGGGATTGGGGGATTAGATTCATCTCCTTGATTGTTACTTATCTTGGGTGTTAAGACCTGAGCTAAGGGTGTCGTGTATGATTTTATAGGTTTGTAGGAGTGCTAGCTTGATGTGCTATCAGGTGAGTTCATAGTCCCATTTTTACTAAGTTTTTAAATGTTTTCTTCTAGTATGGGATGGAGATGACACTTGTGGTGTTCTTAAAATGTTTTGGTACTATATTTTTATAAATGTTTGGACATAGATGTGTTATTGTGTGACTTACGTGCTTATGTGTTCTCATATGTGATTTGATATGTGTTATGATATGTGAATCTTGATTGTGTTATGATTGGGATTGGTACATAGATGTATGGGCGTCTATGGGACCAGTTGTGATGTGTGTGGAGGGTGGGGCACGATCCGTCCTGAGTTCTTGGTTCTGAGTTCTTGGTTCGTGGGGCACGATCCGTCCTGAGTTCTTGGTTCGGGGGGCATGATCCGTCCTGAGTACTTGTGCATCGTCTCTTCGGAGGCAAGATATCTCGACGGGGATATAGTTCATCTTCCACAGGTGGTGTGGGAAAGATCCGGATAGTGTGGTGTGTGTGATGGGATACTTCTTGATTGTTATAGTGTGCTTTGAGAATTGTAGATGTGATCGATACTTGGTTTAAGTTTTGTTGTGGATGCATGTAACATGATTATTACATTATGGTCCATTACTATAAATTGTTTTCCTTCAACTTATTTACAGCGGATGTCAAGGTTTCTTATGATGTTCTAGATAATTTAAACCTATGTTCTCACCAACTTTATGTTGACAGATTTTAGTGTCATTTTCAGGTGAGGTAGTTGAGGAGGATGATGTTAGAAGTGGCTAGAGTGTAGAGGCTGCTAGGATTGCATTAGGAGGATTCCCTTTCCTCTTAGATTTTATTTTGTGTCTTGAATAAGTGAACTTTATGGTACCTATATGTTTGATGTTTGTTCATCTGTATGTCTTTGGTAAGATATGCCTGTTACCTACTTACCTAGACGCCTGCATTGTTGAGATATTGTTACGACATTTGTTTCGCCATTTATGATATTTCAATTTCATTTAGTTCTCTCTATAGACACGTTGTTGTTGTGATGATATCTATACGTCGCGCCCCATATTCCGCCATGGTGGTGTGTGACAAAGGCACACCATGTCGACAAACAATTCCTTCACATACACTGTTGTTAACCTCTCCATACTATCTGTCTTTTTCATTGGCAAAAAGTGAGCAGACTTAGTCAATCTATCTACAATCACCCATATCATATCACTACCATTTGCAGTCCTTGGCAAACCTGTCACAAAGTCCATTGTAATCTTCTCCCATTTCCACTCAGGAATCTTAGGTTGCACTAATAATCCAGACGGTTTTTATGTTCAGCCTTCACCTTCGCACAAGTTAAACACTTATTAACATACTGTGCTATATCTGCATTCATATTCGGCCACCAATACACTTTCTTAAGATCTTGATACATCTTGTCTGATCCAGGATGTATTGAATACTTTGACTTATGAGATTCATTCATCACTAAATCTCGCACTCCTAACGAATCTTTCTCAGACGGACACAACGGTAACCAAATCCTATTCTTAAAATACCTCAATCCATTCGACCTTACATCACACAAAGGTTTCAACATTCTACCCAAATTTTCTGCCTCAACATTCTCTTCCTTCAAACCATTAGTTTGGGCTTTCAATATCACTTCTGTCAAATCAACACTTTCCATCATTGTCAAAGCTATAACTCTTATAGACTTATCTCTTTCCTTTCTACTAAGTGCATCAGCTACCACATTCGCTTTACCAGGATGGTAACGAGTCTCGCAGTCATAATCACTCAGCAACTCAACCCATCTCCTTTGCCTCATATTCAATTCCTTTTGATCTAAAATATACTGCAAACTCTTATGATCAGTGAAAACCACACACTTGGTTCCATACAAGTAGTGTCTCCACAACTTCAAAGCAAAAATAACAGCCCCAAGTTCTAAATCATGCGTAGTGTAATTCTCTTCATGCTTCCTCAATTGTCTCGATGCATACGCTATTACTTTCTCCCTTTGCATCAATACAGCTCCAAATCCTTTATGAGACGCGTCACAGTACACTACAAAATCTTCATATCCTTCTGGGAAAGACAATATCGTCGCAGAACACAACTTATCCTTCAACATACTAAATGCAGATTCCTCTTCCAATCCTCATTCAAACACTCGATTCTTTTCTGTAAGCTTAGTCAACGGCTTAGCAATTAGCGAAAACTTCTCAATAAAGCTTCTATAATACCCAGCCAAACCAAGAAATTGGCGAACTTCAGTCGGCGTCTTCGGCACTGACCAATCCTTAATTGCCTCAATCTTAGCAGGATCCACACGAACACCATCACTATCAATCACGTGCCCTAAAAATTGCACTGATTTCAACCAAAATTCATACTTAGAGGATTTCGCATACAGCTTCTCTTTCTTCAACAATTCCAAAATTGTTCTCAAATGCTTCTCATGTTCCCCTTCACTCTTGGAGTAAAGGAGAATATCATCAATGAATACGATAACAAACTCATCCAAATACGGCTTGCATACATGATTCATCAAATCCATAAATACAGCAGGCGCATTTGTTAACCCAAAAGGAATCACTTGAAATTCAAAATGTCCATATCGAGTACGGAAAGCTGTTATAGGAATATCTTCTTCCCTAACTCTCAGTTGATGATACCCAAACCTCAAATCGATCTTTGAGTATACACATGACCCTTGCAACTGATCAAACAAATCATCAATCCTCGGCAGTGGATATCGATTCTTGACAGTCAATTTGTTAAGCTCTCTATAATCAATACACATTCTAAAAGAACCATCTTTCTTCCTAACAAACAAAACAGGCGCACCCCACGGCGACGAACTCGATCTAATAAATCCCTTATCCATCAATTCCTTCAATTGATCAGATAATTCTTTCATCTCAGATGGAGCTAAACGATACGGTGCACGAGCAACAGGCGCAGCACCCGGCACTAAATCCATACGAAACTCCACTTCACGATGCGGCGGTAATCCTGGCAATTCCTCAGGGAAAACCTCATGATACTCTCTAATCACAGGCACATCCTCCAATTTCCTTTCATTCACACCATCATTACTTATCTGTGCAAGAAACACATCACAACCTGCTTCTATATACCTCATCATTGTCACACCCCCAAATTCATTGCAGCGGAAGACTTGCTTTGGGGACTTGTGACTTCATGAGTATTCGAGAGCTTGATCCGAGAACGACCTCTACATGCCAGAAACCACAAAGAAGACTCCAAATAATCCATATAGTCAAGTACCTGAAATACATGCTTAAAAATGTCAACAAAAAGTTGGTGAGTTAATAAGTTTTGTTTTAAAGTGTTTATGAAAAATTAAAGTTTATGTCGACCACAACACCTTGCAGTAAAAATATAAGAGTTTAAAAATCATAGTTTATTGGTAGAATGCGTTTCTAGATGAAAAACAGAGTTTATTGATAATAATAGAGATTAATAATAAAAACAAGGTTTACGGATAAAAACAGAGTTAATTTATATAAGCAAAGTCTAATGTTAATAATAGATGTTCTCGTTAATAATAGAATTCCCTGATAATAAAAGATGTTCCAGTTAACAAATAAGATTCTTGATAATAAAGAAGTGTTTGATGAACCACAAGATTTTTCAACCATTTGTGACAATATAACAAATACAAAGTCCCAAAAAGGCATTTATTATTGTCTAAACTCATGACACCGAAACGTTAACAACACCGGTAGTATAATCACATAATGCAGCCCCTACGGATGTCTAACCCACGACATCCGTCCACAGACTCAAATGACACTGTGCCCGCTTGTCCTCTGTTGGACCAAGCCGGACAGGGGCGTCAACCCCGATAGATCTATCCATAACATTTGCGGTTTCGACCGGTCATCCAGTCCGAAATTAACGGTTCATGATAATGGGCCAAAGTAATTGGGTTAAAGCGAGACTTAGACCAATACATAAACGAGTATATGCACTTGTGTTCATTCTTTCAACCATTGTCTCTACCCGAGAACCAGTGAAAAGCAATTAAAGTTTTGGGTTATGAAACCCAAAATAGAAAGTTTAGTATCAACATTTATAAGTATGATAATTATTAGAGTTAACCACTCAGCACGTAACAATTAAATCAGTTTATGACCAACCAAGCAAGTTTATAAATAGTTTGTGACCAAGCATGTACCTCCCCAAAATGATTATAAAACCTTAATAAATCAATTTAAAACTGGAAAGGTGGGGTATGAACTCACCTCGACGATGTAGAGCAAACGCTAGTGATGCTAATAATACGCTCCGCACAAACAAAAATCAATACGGCCTGGTCATGGTGTTGTGGTTTACTAATCGGCTAAATCCAATAACCTAAAAATGTGTATTTGAGTTCTCGATAGATATGTACATCAACGTGACCCGTTGATAAACTATTTAAGTTCCAAGTTATAATAGTTTGGTGGTTGGTTAAATAGAATGAATAAATTAGACACACACACCAAGTAAAGTATGTAATGTATTCCGTACACATTACGTATAACCAGACGATTATATAATTCTTATGTTGAATTATTTAATAGAGATAACAATCTTACAAAATAAACCAAAGTTTATATTTATTTTGTATTTTTAAAAAAATAATTAAACAATATAGTTAGACACATTTTAAGAAAATCACCACTTAATTAATAATTGTTGCTTTTAGGTAAAACGTATAACTTTTATGGTTTACAAATATAATAGTAGTTTGTAGCGAACAAAATATAAATTATAGAATTTTATATAAATTTCAACATGACATATTCATTTATACAACCTTTTCCATTTTAACCAATTCTCAATATTTTCCAAACAATCTACGCAATTCACGTTTTAACATATTTAATCACCATAATTAAATAGAGCCAAACACAACGTATGTGTTATAAATAAAAATCCAAACGCCCGATCTGAGCTATTTAAACACATATTTAAACGTATAATCATTTTTATATTTATCGTGATAATTATAGTGTTCAACATATTTATTTAACCAAGTATATATACTTATATATGTATACCACCGTTTGAGTTAGTTAATAGAATTAAATGTGTTATTAGCCGATTCCTAAACCACAAACAACCATGAATTGTACTCGCGCTCGGTACTCTAAATCTTGCAATCCCGCGTCCAAATGCACTCAAACTAATAAACAGCAAACCAAACGCCCTTATAACTTTTTGCAACCCCAAACGCCCCTTTATAACTCGTCAACAATCCCAACGCCCTTTTATAACTCGTCAGCAATCCCAAACGCCCCTTTATCAGCAGTCCGCAATCCCAAACACCCCTTTATCAGCAGTCCACAATCCCAAACGCCCCTTTATCAGCAGTCCGCAATCCCAAACACCCCCTTTCGGCAGTTATAACAGATCCAAACGCCCTATCAGCTGGTAAATCAGCAGGTCCAATAGCCTCTTAGGATATCATCATAAACAAACGCCCCTCCTGTGTTTTCTACCCAAACAAACACACCCTTCGCTAGTTGTGTTCATAATTGAACGCCCCGAGTGTGTATATGAATCGCAGCAACAACACACTCCTTTGCGGGTTACTTTTCTGTAAAAACAAACACCCTAGTTCTGATTTATAGCAACGAAATAAACACCACAGGTGGTGGTGGCTGTATATGACCGAAACAACACTCAACATAAATCAGCACCAAGTAACCACAAGCCGACCTCAACTCTGGTGGTGGTATAGCCACAACGGTGGTTGAACCGTCGTGTTTTGGTAGCTGGTGACGTAGATCCAGCATAATCTATAATAATCGTTAAGAAAGATAGGTGGCTCTGACAGTGAAACGTGGTGGTGGTGGATCTGTATTGGCATCGACAACATAAAAGGGTGGCGGCGGCTATGAGTCACGGTGGTGGCAGATCGAGTGGGAAGCTAGTGGTGATGATTTTGGCGAGGTATATAGATCTAAAGGGTGGTTGCATTAAAATGGTGGTGAGAAGATTTTTGGATCTGATGATTATAACATGGTGATGATAGTAGCGTGGGTGATGGTGTTGTTGTCGGGCTGTAGAGGATGGCAGCAGGAGGAAACCGACGGCAGCAGCTCTCTGTGGTGGTGGATCCGTCTATTTGATAGTATTCCGGTGATGGGGATCATATAGATCGAATCTCGACCTATCTTTTAGTTTTTACCGGAGTTTTAGTGACGGTGACGGATTCCGGCCGCCGGAAAATTGGTAGGCGCCAGAAAATAATATGAGAGGAGGTGTGTGTGTAGAAAAATAAGTTTAGGTTTAGGTTATGATGAAAACCCTAATTTCTAAGCTATATATATCTATATCTAAAAGTTTCAAAACTAAGTGTAACATTTAAAATAGTTGGGGGTTTGTATTGTAACTTATTTACTTACATTTCTCGTCATCTTTGCTTAATCATAGTTCGGGGCTCGTTTGAGTTAGATAAAATTTGATTCGTTTCCCGAAAGTCGCACCGTTGATTTTAAAATGATTTTTCCAATAAGAAGAGTATTTAAACGACTAATACTTATAAATAACATATACGTTCATTTAAAATGTTGATTATTTATCGATTATCACAGATAATTATTATTTAAAAAAACTAAACTTCACTCTAATTATTCTTGTTTGTAACGTACGTTATAAAAAAAACTGAGGTAAAAAGAATAAATAATTTACTAAATCTTATTATTAAATATCTCTTAATAACTATATATAAATTTAATTTTTATCGTGTCAGTTCACAGATTTTCGCAGTCTTTACAATTTACAAAATAACTCATGTTTTCAAATCAAATAACTTTGATATCTCTCAAAAATGAAAGAATATAATTTATTATTATTTAAAGTCTAGAAAATTCCCGGTTGTCACAGTCTATCCTTGTTATTTTGAGTTCGTCCTCGAACTCACTCGTTGTTACCCTATTAAAAAGTGTAGACAAAAAGTTTTTGAGGTTCTATCCTAGTGTTATATCGAATATACTTAGATCTACTCACAGATAGTTATTTTCGAACTTTTTAAAATCGTTTATTCACCAATAGTTACTTAGGTAAGCAATAGATAAAAGTGGGTTATATCTGAGCGGTTCTACATGTCAATCTGGCAAATCGGACATCGTTCACCGAACGATAAAATAATACAATTCGAAGCGAATAGTCTAGAAAAATCGTCAGCACTTAAAAGTCTATAAGGGTTCACCACCACCATCCAATTAAGTTCACGTCGATCGATATATATTCAGAAAATATTCTCGTAACAATTCGCGAATCAAACGAAGCTTAAAGATTCACTCGTCAAAACGTCGTAATGATACGATAACAAGACGAAATACGATAAATTCGTATGGACGAATCATGAGTCAAAAGAAATACACCCCAAGCTGGAATACTAAATCAATGGCATAAATATATAGGGTCACGTCGGATATCCTTAAGCCCACTCATTTATAATCTCATATTTGCATACAGAAGCGTCCTAATCTATGCAAATATGTTATTATAAACTTATGGTTCGGTGATTTGTGATTTCTTTATTCAAATGCAAAAGCGTCCCAATCCATTTCAATAAAGACTTCATAAATCATCCTACTTAAGTATCATCGGCAGAATACCCAATTCAAAATCGTTAAAATCTCTAAACAATATTATCAAAATTACAAAAGCAAAGAGAATGAGTATATAATAAATCGTCTTCCATAAGCAGACTTTTCGAAAGTGCCTGATCGAAGAACATAAGTGTCGTATGCGATAAAGCGATCGTAGACGTATATCAAGCAAAGAAACTCATGCTTATAAGCAGGACAATTATATAGTACTCGGTTCTAAATAAGGAATTATCCAATCACACAAATCTTTCCCATCTTCGAGGAAGATTCATCAAACACTAAGCTGAGTAATAACTTATCATAACCCAACCTCAAAACTCACTCACAAAGAATGGCCCCGGGTTTTGTTATGAATTATTACACATCTCAGCCTTTCGATGACTCAAATCGACTCTAAAAATACAACACATTCTACATTAACACGTGAGACTACGAGTCTTACCCACCCCCGGGGTAATTCATCAAAAATCTTAGGTTGCGTAACGTCCCATACTTAATTCTGTCTCGCACTCAATCAACATGAGGCCCACTGAGGCATAGTTAAGCATTGTTACACCTCTCAACCTTTTTGAATGAATTAGCTCGAACCTGGGGATTACTAACGACCAACCGTCAACCAAAATTCACATAATATCTCTAGGTTTGATTATAAAAAGATCTTCGGGACCATTGTGCAACTCACAATGCTTAATAATGTTCTGTGTTCATATTTAAAAAAATATATTATATGTCTGAGTGCACTAATCAAGAAATCGAACTCATGTAAATAAGTAATAACCTAACAGACAACAAAGCTATAGCAAACGTGCATTGCAAATATTCATATAGCAGCATGATAGGTGTGTAAACACCCATCCTTTTACCACTTAATTCTGGCTAAAACGAGACCAAAACGCGTATTTAATATCATTTGTTTGGAATTATGCGTGGTTTTTGTGTTTATTGTGTTTTCAGAGCCAGCCGGATGAATATTGAAGAAAACATGGGATTGCACGGGATTTATCGAAGAAAAAGACTCAAGACAGAGTTTATTGTCCAAGAGATGCAAAAGATTTGAAGTCACTGGGCCTATTCGAAGATTTAACGAAGAAAAGGACCAAAGACGGAAGATTTACATAAGTCGAAGAAACTCAAGTCTATTAAACGAAGAAATTAAAAGACGAGTTGAATCTAATCGACGACAAATCGCGAATCAGAATCGAAAACGTCAAATTTTCTGAAAAGACGAGAAGACAAGAAGAACGGGAGAAAGCCCACTCACCAACCAAAGGGAACACCTATATAAAGGGTTCCCCTCACACTTTTCATCCAGTTTTTAGTTTTTTCTTTCCCCTCTTTTTTCTCCTTTTCGGTTCGTAGGTATCACCAACACCACTAGGGTGTTTGGTGATTTTAATCTTTGTTCTTCAATCTTGTAATTTTAATCTTTGTTTTGTGATTTTTAAAACCTTAATCATTCAATACATCAATCTATTTCATTTCATCTTGTTCATCTTTCCTCTTTTTATTCAAGTTCTTAAGTTCTTATTTGATTGATTTGATCTTTAAAAAGTTGTTGAACTTGTGTTTTTACTGTTGGGATTTGTTATTCATGGTAGTTAAATGATTATTGGTTAATTTGGTAAAACCTTTTTGCTTATTTAGCTTGATTTTGGATTAAAATCGTTTTCCTTGTTCTTCGGTATAAGTTACTGTTCTTGAGTTCCCCAGGTTCCGGATGAACCAAATCTTCTGGATGAACATAAAGTTCCGGATGAACATAGAACTTCCGAGTGAATCATCTTAGTTAAAATCTTCCGAATCATTTTCCTTTCAAAAGTTCCGAGTCAATTTCAAAAGTTCCGGATGAACCAAACTTCCGAATGAGTACAAAGTTCCGGATGAACAAAGAATGTTCCGAATGAGTTTATGTTAAAAAATTCCGAGTCAGTTTAGAAGTTCCGAATAAATTTTCCTTTCAAAAGTTCCGAATGAACTTAAACTTCCGGATGAACACAAAGTTCCGCATGAGTTTAAAAAGTTCCGAATGAATGCTTTTTCCAAATCTTCCGAATAAACTTCCGGATCAACTTCCGAAGAAAGTTTCGGATCAACTTCCGAGTGAAGTTCCGAGTGAAGGTTCCGAGTAAACTTCCGAACGAAGTTCCGGATCAAGGGTTCCGAACCAAGTTCCGAGTGAACTTCCGAATCAAGGTCAAACTTCCGAATCAAATTTCTTTTGAGCATTTTTAAGTGTTACTTACTGTTTCTTCTTACTTACTGTTTGTTCATTTTATTTTTATCTTTTAACTTTAATTCTAGTTTTGTTAATTGTTATTAAAATTAATTACTTTTTATTTAAGTTTTCATGTTAATGCATTTAAACCTTTTAGTAGATTAGAAAACCAAAACCCCTTTTTTAGTAACCAAGAACAACCATTCCACTTAGAACTGAGATCAATTCAAGAGGATATCGAGAGAATATAGAAGAACCCAGTGCAAAACCTAGTATCAAATGGCGCCGCTGCCGGCTCTTCTCGTTAAGATCAAAAGTTTTTTGTGAGAACTTGGATTTTGGGATTTGTTCCCCTTGAATGTTACTTTTTCATAAAAAATTTTCAAAAACACTAAAAAATATAAAATTTTCAAAAATCCTAAAAATTAAAAAACATAAAAAAACGACAAAAATATTTCTTGTTTGTTTTGTTAGTTCTTTTGCAGGTGCATGCGTACACGCTCCACGTTTTATCCCGAGCCCGAGACTCTCGATAACTTAAACATGGTCGGTGTACAAAACAACAACATCCCACCTCAAAACAATAATAATAATAACAACAACAATGAGCCTCTACCGGATAATCGCCCGATGATTGAACTTCTGCAAGCCCATGTAGATGGAAACACTGATCCAATTGTTATACCAGCGTTTGTAGCCAACAACTTTGAGCTCAAATCAGGCTTTATCCAGATGGTCTCCGCTCAACCATTCTTGGGGCGTACCATTGATGATCCACATGACCACATCAAGAGATTCTTGCAACTCACCAATACGGTCAAATTCAATGGTGTTCCACAAGAGGTAATCCGTTTACAACTTTTTCCCTTTTCTTTAGAGGGACAAGCCCGGCATTGGCTTGCTAAGGAACCGCCACAGAGTATCCTTTCATGGACGGATTTGGAGACCAAGTTTATCAATTGCTTTTTCCCACCCTCTCGTACTACCGCTTTGCGGAACGAAATTATCAATTTTGAACAAAAGTACGATGAGTCGTTCAGTGAATCTTGGGACCGTTTTAAAGATCTTTTAAGAAAATGCCCACAACATGGTTTTACCAAAGTGCACCAAATTAACACTTTTTACAATGGTTTAAACATGAATGACCAAGATTCACTAAACAGTGCTTCGGGGGGTAATCTTTTGGCTAAGACTTCTAATGCTGCTTGGGATATCATTGAGAATAAGTCTCGTGTGCAAACCAAGAGTGTTAGGACCAATGTCGCTACTGCTAGTACTAGTGACAGCGACACGCGACTTGACAAAATCACTACGCTTCTTGAATCGCTTGTTACCCACACCGTTAACAACACCAACAGCAACAACGCTAAAAACGCTCAAGTCAATGCTGTTAGCCAACCATGCGAGATATGCGGGGGTCCTCACTCTTACACCACCTGTACTGCCACCCAAGACTACCCTTCTGAAAATGTGAATGCAGCTTATGGCACCTATCCTCAACCCGCTTATCAAGCTCGACCTCAAGGTGGCCGTAATTTGCTTAGCTACCGCTCCAACAACTATCTTTCACCACCCGGTTTTCCTCCTAACAACCCAAACCCACAACAAAACCTCAATCGCCCTCCTCAACAACAACAACAACCTCGTACACCATACATCCCATAATACTCGAACTTTTTATGCTCTTGTATCAAAATAATTTCGTTCCGAATCCTTTCGAATTGAAAACCGGTCTAAAGTGCGACTCAATCGTCTTTTGGTGAACAAGATAATGATTTGGTTTTGTTTATCTAATTTAAACTAATAGCAAGTAATTAAAGTGTCGTTGAGTAAAATGGAAGAATAAAGTTTAATATTAAAATGACGAGTAAAAATAAATGCTTGTAAACTTTAAGGCAAAATGAGCACACTAAATAAAACTAACACTTAGAAAATTTCAAAAAAAAATAAGAACTAAGTTAAAAAGTACTAAAAGAAAGTAAGATCGGAATATTAAACAAATGCAAACAATCGGAATAATCCCCAAAAAGGTGTCCCGATCGGAATGTATTCCGATCGGTTGATCGGAAAGTCTCAAAATGATGTCAATCGGAATGTGTGTGAACAAACACAATCGGAATATAGCTGATTCCCTAGATCGGAATAACTGAAACTTGGGCACAATCGGAATGTGCAAAAATTACCCAATCGGAATGCTCAAGAACACCCCCAATCGGAATATGCAAAAGATTGATAGATCGGAAAGACAAAACCCTAATCCGATTGGACTCAATCGGAATGAGGGAAAGTGAAGCTGGTCGGAATAGGCTGCAAATTGGAGCCACCAAAACCCTTTTCCGATTTGATCAATCGGAAAGAGGGGTATGTCGCTGCTCGGAAAAGGCTGCAATCGGAAAGGGGAATTGTACCCTTTCCTAAATTTGTGGAATTCGGTTACAAGCTAATGAATAAGCTATCTAATAAGCTTTTCACCAAACTAAGCCGAATCAATGATAAATCAAATCAAATAAGTACTTTTATCAACTTATCTAACTCGAAATTAAACAACTTTTTGGATCAAACAATAAAAACATAAACTTTTTAAGGAAAACTTTTATAAGTAAAATAAGCTAATCATAAAAATAAGCCAATAAGCACAAAAGTCTTAAAGCTTAATCAAATGAAAACTTATGAAATGATCAAAAGATTAACTTTTTGAGCACGAAATCAATTAGAACAACACGGATCTTATGATATTCGCACCAAAATCAATCTAAAATCAAAGAAAAGTAGAATGAGATTAAGGATTAAAAGCTTAAAATAGAACTTGATTAATGAAAATAAGCAATACAAAGTGTTTAATTTTGAAAGATTAAAAGAAAAAAATGAAATTTAGTGAGAGAAAGTTTAAGACTTTCTCTCTCAAAAACTAGAAAAAAAATGAAAAAGTGAAAAAATTAACTAAAACTATCTAACCACCTCCTAATGACTATTAGGAGGGTATTTATAGGGAAGGTGGAAGGAGTGCATGTGTTGCATCTTCTTTCTTGTTTTCTTCACGTTTTCTCAACTCGACTTTAATTCTTTGTCTTTGTCGTCTCGGGATTTGAACTTGTCTTTTAATTTTCTTCTTCTATTAGACTTAAGTTCTTCGACTTCGTTAAACTTCCGCCTTTAGACTTTTTCTTCGATAAATCTTCAGAATAGGCCTTGGACTTCCGTTCTTTTTGCATTCTTGATCTTTTGACTTCGTCTTTTCCCGTTTCCTTCGATAAAAGCCCGTGAAAACCCGTGTTTTCTTCCTTTTTCATATTTTGGTCCTAAAACACAATAAAAACACAAACCACGCATAATTCCGACTTTTACGACATAAATCACACGTTTTGGTCTTGTTATTATTGGAAATAAGTGGTAAAAGGATAAGTGTTTTCACACTTATTAAATCCCCTACACTTGACCATTGCAATGCCCTCATGCAATGCATTAATTTTAAAGCACGATTTACATTTTCCATCATAAATAACCCACCTTGGCCTTTATTAAATAATAAACATTAAAAGATATAAAAAGTAAAGAAATCAAACACTTACATTGGGTTTTGGCAGCCATGAACGTTTATCATCCTCAAGTTTCACGTTCCCCAAACCAAGCTTAAAAACGAGATCATTGTTATTATAAGTTAGCAAACTATCACGAACTCATGTGGGCCAATTATTCACTTAGACTCCCTTATTCCTAGGTGTATCTCTTATATTTTATTTTTGTCTTGAATGATCACGAGGATGCATTGTTTGACTTATTTCGATAGTTATTTAGGCCGAAAATAAATTGAACGATTTAATCAATAGTTAGCTAAAGGACCAAATCTTTTAAAACTGCTTCTCGGGACCTCATAAAGTTCATATCTTGGCATAACTCGCTTCACGATTTGAGACCTTTCTCGGACCGATATTTGGCAGCGACTTCATACTTCGAATCTTCGAGAGACGTTCTTGAAATTATGGTCTTCTCTTCATAATAGGAATTTCTTCACTTGAAGTTTTGAGAGATTCTTCATCTTTGGACCACGACTTCATCATTTTTCTCCAATCTTTATTTTGGACTTTGATATACAACGATCCGCCTCCTTTTAGGACTTGGATCTATTTATCCTCATACCTTGTTAGGGTCTTTTCGGATAGACTTCTCCATGACTTTTGGGGAGTTCTTGCTTTTCGTCGTGTGTCTCGATCCTTCATATTGATTTTCGATAAATGATTCTTCACATCACTTTTGGATCTTTAGCAACAAAAATTTAGCCCTCATGCCTTGTTAGGGCCTTTTTGGACTCGCCAATCTTCGCATCCCGCTTCAATAAGTTATGCCTTGGCTATGAACTCTAATCCGTACCGAGCAACTTTTAAACGATTTGGGGCTAGAAGCTAAGTAACCTTTTGAATCGTACAACCTTATTTATTGCAGATAATTTATTAACAAGCGGAGGGAGAATAGGCTTATAATTAGCTCACATAAATTCACGAAAGAATACCAAACTTATAATTGACTCTATCATCTCTCGTTCTCCACAGTCTAAAATCTCAAGGAATGAGACTCGTGGATGCTTAGCCTATTAAATCAAAGTTTTGTGTTTTCGAGTCGCCTATAGGATCTTGCAAATTCTTAGACTTTTTCAAGTTTAGAAATCGCATTTTAAAGTTCACTTGATAAACGACTCTCTAGGATCAATTATAGGAACTTGCGAAAAGTTCTTGTTCTTAACCCGTGAGAGTTAAGACTTTCGCGTTTTACAGCCCCCTATATAAAAGCCTAGCAAAACTTGACTTAAACACGTTAAGGATACTAGCTAGAGTAAACTTAGGTAAGTAAACTCGGGTTGAGTCAAAATGTTCATGACTAAGAAAAATTTAAAACCACTTTATTGAAAATTTATTCTAGCAATGGAAAGGAAATAAACATACTAAAGGGAAGTGCAACTATACAACTAGGCCAAAATAGATTAAAATTTTTGAAAAATGTCGAAAAATCAAATTTTCCGGTTAAAATGAGGGAAAATGCAAGGAAACGACAACTTACTTCGATAGAAGTCCCCCCTACACTTGAGATAAACATTGTCCTCAATGTTTAAGCATGTGGGAGTAAACTCCCCTACACTTAGGACATTGTGCACTTGTTTAGATCTTGCTAAGGAAATGACAACTAAAGTAAATTCAATGTGAACATATAAAATATGAAATATTGAATCACAAGAGTTTAGGATAGAACCGGGAAGATGGGAACACGGTATCACGGTTCGTCAAAAGTCATCAAGATGCTCTTTGAAGCTTTAATCCCTGCACAGCACAAGAAACAAGACAACAAACACATACGGGGCTCCCCCTACACTTATTATAAAAGCAGTAAAAGGATAGATCACGGGTTACCTCCCGAGAAGCGCTTGTTTTTGTTCACCGAGTCACGAGCCTGACTCGACCCAAATTTAGTTCATGGGGAACGTGGTGAGGGATGGAATCATCTCATGAGAGATGTCCTCACCAAAGTACAGCTTCAGACGCTGACCATTCACCTTGAAATTGGGCCCATTTGGCTGAGAAAGCTCAATGGTCCCATATGGAAAGACTTTGGTGACGATGAATGGACCAGACCAGCGGCTCTTCAACTTGCTAGAGAAGATCTTCAACCGAGAGTTAAAGAGTAAAACTTGATCACCAACGTGGAACTCTCGGTTCTTGATTTTTGCGTCATGAATGATCTTCGTCTTCTCCTTGTAGATCAGCGAGTTCTCATAAGCTTCATTCCTCAGTTCATTTAGCTCGTTGAGTTGAACCTTGCGATGATCACCGGCTTTGTTGAGGTCGAAGTTAGCCCACTTCAAGGCCCAGTGCGCCTTATGTTCCAGCTCGATTGGGAGGTGGCAGGCTTTCCCGTACACAAGACGATAAGGTGTATAACCGATTGGGGTCTTGTAAGCAGTACAGAAAGCCCACAGAGCATCATCTAACTTATCGGCCCACGCGGCGCGATGCTCTCCCACAGTTCGCTCCAAAATTCGCTTCAATCCACGGTTGGATATCTCGGCTTGCCCATTGGTTTGGGGATGATAGGCGGTGGAAAGACGGTGATTGACACCATACTTAGCCATGACTCTTGCAAACTGATCGTTGCAAAAATGAGTCCCGCGGTCACTGATGATAGCACGAGGAACGCCAAATCGAGCGAAAAGCTGCTTCAAAAAGTTCACAACCACCCTCGCATCGTTCGTAGGGAGAGCCTTAGCTTCAACCCATTTAGAAACGTAGTCGACGGCGACGAGGATGTACTTGTTCCCTTTGGAGGATGGAAATGGCCCCATAAAGTCGATGCCCCATACATCAAAGATTTCACATTCCTGTATGAAATTTTGAGGCATCTCATCCTTATGTGTGATCTTGCCTTGGCGTTGGCAAGCATCACAATGCTTAACCATTTCGTGAGCGTCACGATAAATGGTAGGCCAGTAGAATCCAGAATCAAACACTTTCTTAGCGGTGTAGTTGGGACCAAAGTGACCACCGGTGGGTCCTTTGTGGCAAGCTTGAAGAATGTCAAAAGTTGCCGGTCCGTCAACACATCGACGAATGATCAGATCAGCACATTGTTTGAATAGATAAGGGTCATCCCAAAAATAAGTCTTAACATCATTCAAGAACTTCTTCTTTTGTTGGGATGTTAACCCTTTGATGAGAACACCACCCGCTAAGTAGTTTGAAATGTCCGCAAACCACGGGGTGTCATCAAGATTGATATTTATAGACATTAAGGTCTCAAAGGGGAAAGAGTCATTGATCTCCTTGTTCGGATGATCCCCTTGGTATGGATCCTCAAGTCTGCTCAGATGATCCACGGCTAGGTTTTCAGCACCCTTCTTGTCACGAATTTCAATGTTGAATTCTTGAAGGAGTAAAACCCAGCGGAGAAGTCTTGGCTTAGAGTCATGCTTAGTCATCAAGTACTTCAACGCGGAATGGTCCGTGTATACGATGGTGGTGGATAAAACAAGATATGGGCGGAATTTTTCAAAAGCATAGACAACAACTAAAAGCTCTTTTTCGGTTGTCGTATAATGCAATTGAGCCCCCGTCATTGTTTTTCTAGCATAGTGGATTGGTTGGAAGTGTTTATTCACTCGTTGGCCCAAAACTGCACCAATAGCAAAGTCGCTAGCATCGCACATCAATTCAAAAGGCAGCTCCCAATTAGGGGTAACCAAGACCGGTGCCTTAGTTAGCTTATCCTTGAGAAGATTGAAGGCTTCGAGACACTCTTTAGAAAAGATAAAAGGAGTATCTTTTTCCAAGAGGTGGGTCATCGGGCGAGCGATTTTAGAGAAATCCTGAATGAATCGACGATAGAAGCCCGCATGACCCAGAAAACTTCTCACACCCTTCACGATTGAAGGTGGAGGTAATTTGGCTATGACATCAACTTTAGCACGGTCGACTTCAAGACCGGCTTTAGAGATTTTGTGTCCTAGCACAATGCCTTCTTTTACCATAAAATGGCATTTTTCCCAATTCAAAACAAGGCGAGTGTCTTCGCACCGCTTAAGCATACGTTCCAAATTGGCAAGGCAAGAAGAGAAGGAATCCCCGAAGACCGAGAAATCATCCATGAAGACTTCCATGGTTTGCTCAACCATTTCATGGAAGATAGCCAACATGCACCTTTGAAAAGTCCCGGGGGCATTGCATAAGCCAAAAGGCATTCGTTTGTAAGCAAATGTGCCATAGGGACAAGTGAATGTTGTCTTCTCTTGATCTAGGGGATCGATGGGTATTTGGAAATAACCCGAGAAACCATCAAGAAAGCAGTAATATTCATTACCCGCTAGACGTTCAAGCATTTGGTCCATAAAAGGTAGAGGGAAATGATCCTTTCTCGTGGCATCATTGAGTTTGCGGTAGTCTATACAAACTCTCCACCCAGTAACGAGACGGGTAGGAATCAACTCGTTGTTTTGATTTGGAACAACGGTGATGCCGCCTTTCTTAGGCACATAATGGACAGGACTAACCCACGGTGAATCCGAAATAGGGTAAATCATACGCGCATCAAGAAGTTTGATAACCTCTTTTTTGATGACTTCATGGATTTTAGGATTCACCCTTCGTTGGCTTTTAATTGTGGGCTTAAAGTCGTCCTCCATGAGAATTTTATGTGTGCAGAAGTGAGGATCAATTCCACGGATGTCGGAGATTTTCCAAGCGATAGCTCTTTTATGCTTCTTCAACACGGAGACAAGTCGGGCTTTTTCGTCTTCTTTGAGGTCCTTTGCGATGATGACCGGTAACTTCTCGTTATCTTCCAGGAAAACGTACTCAAGATGAGGAGGTAGATCCTTAAGCTCAAGAGTAGGAGGATCCTCAATAGATGGTGTAACTAACGATGGATCATCATTAGTCACCTCTTTAGGAGCAGGAGGAAAGAATGGGTCCTCATTGAGAAGTCTCTCAATAGTACGAATGTCTTCATCCCAATTGGTGGACAAATTATCATACTTAATATCGAGAGGACCCAAGCTAGCTTCGAAATCATCCAAGTCACTTTCTCCAAAAGGAGTCAATGCTGGAGCAATTGAGGCAACGGTCTCAACATTGGGTAGAGAAGAAAGAGTACTTTTACAAGCATCATGAAAATGTTCTTCACAAGCCTCATCGAGAACATCAATAGCATTAACACTCTCATACGAATAAGGTTCCTTAGAAATCTTACCCATGTTGAAGACAATTTTATCGTCACCAACTCTCATGATTATTTCGCCCGCGGCTACATCAATGAGAGTGTGACCGGTCCTCAGGAATGGACGTCCAACGATTAATGGAACAGGGGGATCCATCTCGTAGTCAACGACAACAAAATCCGCCGGGAAGGTGAATTTGTCGACGCCAACAAAGACATCTTCGGCTATCCCCACTGGATAAGCAACCGTACGGTTGGCTAATTCCAAAGTCATTTTGGTGGGGACTAGCTCGGGGAGAGATAATTGCTTCCAAACACTTAACGGCATTAAGTTTATACTGGCACCTAGATCGGCTAGGGCCATGTAATTCTCTACTCCCGGGAAGTTGCACGGAATCAAGAAGCGACCTGGATCACCAAGTTTGGTGGGAAATTGCCTTAAGAGAACGGCGGAGCAATTCTCATTAAGGTGGGTCTGAGCAATGTCAAGAAGCTTCTCTTTATCACTTAGAAGATCTTTAAACATTTTCGCGTATTTGGGCATATGAGCGAGAGCCTCGGCAAAGGAGATGTTAAAATTCAATTGTTTAAACATTTTGAGAAAGTTTGAAACTTGAATATCATCCTTGCTCTTTTGCTTCTCTTTCCTCAACCTTGAAGGATAAGGTATATTGGATGAAGAAGAAGGCGTTAAGGGAGTAGGATCACTCACAGCCACGGGTGGTGGGGAAATGGGGATAGAAGGTGAAGGAGGTGAGGAAAGTTGCTCTTTTTCCTTGTTCACAATCACCGGTGGAGGTGTAGGAAGCTCGGGTTCCATATAACCTTTTCCACTACGAGTGGTGATTGCTTTCATCTCCCCTCTTGGATTCGCAACGGTGTTACTCGGAAGAGTACCCGAAGCAGAGGGTTGATTACTTTGGATGAGCGAACCAATCATATCACGAAGGTGAAGCGCTTGATTATTAAAAGAGTTTTGCATGTTGGCATTAAGTTCATTGCTGTGTTTTGCCATGTCATTCCTTAGCTCGGCTCGAATATCGTTCCCTTGTTTTGCCATTTCTCCCTTCAAGTTGCGGACTTGATTCTGAAGAGTCGTCACCATCTCCCGATTAGTCTTCATGAATGTCTCGACTTCGGGACTCACTGCCATCGGTTGATTGAGAGGTGGAGCTTGGTAAGCTTGAGAATTTCCTTGAGGTGGGTATGGGTTTCGTTGGGATTAATATTGATTGTTTGCACGAGGTTGGGATTGGTTGTAGCTTTGTTGTTGGTTTTGGTTTGCAGGAGGGAAACCGGGAGGAGCAAGATAATTGTTGGAACGATAACTTAGCAAGTTATGGTCTCCTTGAGGGCGGGCTTGATAGCCTCCCATGGGATAAGTACCGTATGTCGCGTTAACGTTTTCAGCAAAATTGCCTTGGGTAGAAGGACAATCATTATAAGAGTGAGGACCACCACATGTGTCACAAGAAATAGCAACGGCTTTAGCTTGTTGAAAGTTGTTTGTGGCTATGGACATGAAATCTTTGTGCATCATTGCGATTTGTCGGGTAAGTTCGGATATCTCGGGATTGGAAGTAGTAGAAGAAACATTGACTCTCGAGTTAGATCTTGAGGATGCGGATGAATCCCAATTCTTGTGGTGAGTAGTCATGTTTTCAATTAACTCTCGGCACTCCTCCGGTCTCCTTTTCATAAAAGTACCACCGGCGGCGGCATTGATCGTGTCACGATCACGAAAAGTGAGACCATTATAGAAGGTGTCAATGAGAGTGACGGGGAGCATATTGTGATTTGGACAGCGGTCGATCAAATCATTGTATCGTTCCCAAGCATCAAAAAGCGATTCATCATTCTCTTGCATAAATCCACTGATTTGGTTACGAAGGCTAGTGACCATGGATGGGGGAAAATAGCGCGATAAAAAGCGTTGAGTCATGTCATTCCATGTATGAATAGAATTCTTAAGAAGACGGTCAAACCATTTTTCGGCATGGTGAGAAAGCGAGTGGGGAAAAAGTTGAAGGTGAAGGTCATCCATAGAAACACCGGAGCACTTCATGCTTTGGGTAATGGTAATGAATTTGTCGAGGTGTTTGTTGGCATCATCATCCGGAATTCCACGAAATGGGTTCGTTTGCACTTGTTGGATCATATGATGCTTCAACGAAAACTCCTGAGCCGTGACGTGCATCGGCGCAATCGGCCTCCGCGTCCGTTCATGGTGGGTTGACACAAATCCTCCATTATTCGTAAATCAGGTAGGGGGACATTGTTGTTGTTGTTATTGGGTAGAGGTGGGTGATTATTGTTGTTATTAACACCAGCCATATCTAAATCTTCACGAGTCTCGGGCTCAGAATAGTTCGAAGATCTAGTACGCATACACCTGCAGAAGAAAAATCAACACAAAGAGAATATCTATATAATATTTTTGGTTTTTATAGGTTTTTTAATGTTTTTGTATTTTTGAAGAGTTTTATATTTTTTAGGATTTTTGAAAATTTTTGAAAGCAAGGAAAATAACGTTCAAAGAACGGATCCCAAAATTCAATGCGTCTCTCACTAGAAACCGTTTATCTTAACGAAAAGAGCCGGCAGCGGCGCCATTTAATACTCGAACTTTTTATGCTCTTGTATCAAAATAATTTCGTTCCGAATCCTTTCGAATTGAAAACCGGTCTAAAGTGCGACTCAATCGTCTTTTGGTGAACAAGATAATGGTTTGGTTTTGTTTATCTAATTTAAACTAATAGCAAGTAATTAAAGTGTCGTTGAGTAAAATGGAAGAATAAAGTTTAATATTAAAATGACGAGTAAAAATAAATGCTTGTAAACTTTAAGGCAAAATGAGCACACTAAATAAAACTAACACTTAGAAAATTTCAAAAAAAAAAATAAGAACTAAGTTAAAAAGTACTAAAAGAAAGTAAGATCGGAATATTAAACAAATGCAAACAATCGGAATAATCCCCAAAAAGGTGTCCCGATCGGAATGTATTCCGATCGGTTGATCGGAAAGTCTCAAAATGATGTCAATCGGAATGTGTGTGAACAAACACAATCGGAATATAGGTGATTCCCTAGATCGGAATAACTGAAACTTGGGCACAATCGGAATGTGCAAAAATTACCCAATCGGAATGCTCAAGAACACCCCCAATCGGAATATGCAAAAGATTGATAGATCGGAAAGACAAAACCCTAATCCGATTGGACTCAATCGGAATGAGGGAAAGTGAAGCTGGTCGGAATAGGCTGCAAATCGGAGCCACCAAAACCCTTTTCCGATTTGATCAATCGGAAAGAGGGGTATGTCGCTGCTCGGAAAAGGCTGCAATCGGAAAGGGGAATTGTACCCTTTCCTAAATTTGTGGAATTCGGTTACAAGCTAATGAATAAGCTATCTAATAAGCTTTTCACCAAACTAAGCCGAATCAATGATAAATCAAATCAAATAAGCACTTTTATCAACTTATCTAACTCGAAATTAAACAACTTTTTGGATCAAACAATAAAAACATAAACTTTTTAAGGAAAACTTTTATAAGTAAAATAAGCTAATCATAAAAATAAGCCAATAAGCACAAAAGTCTTAAAGCTTAATCAAATGAAAACTTATGAAATGATCAAAAGATTAACTTTTTGAGCACGAAATCAATTAGAACAACACGGATCTTATGATATTCGCACCAAAATCAATCAAAAATCAAAGAAAAGTAGAATGAGATTAAGGATTAAAAGCTTAAAATAGAACTTGATTAATGAAAATAAGCAATACAAAGTGTTTAATCTTGAAAGATTAAAAGAAAAAGATGAAATTTAGTGAGAGAAAGTTTAAGACTTTCTCTCTCGAAAACTAGAAAAAAAAATGAAAAAGTGAAAAAATTAAATAAAACTATCTAACCACCTCCTAATGACTATTAGGAGGGTATTTATAGGGAAGGTGGAAGGATTGCATGTGTTGCATCTTCTTTCTTGTTTTCTTCACGTTTTCTCGACTCGACTTTAATTCTTTGTCTTTGTCGTCTCGGGATTTGAACTTTTCTTTTAATTTCTTCTTCTATTAGACTTAAGTTCTTCGACTTCGTTAAACTTCCGCCTTTAGACTTTTTCTTCGATAAATCTTCAGAATAGGCCTTGGACTTCCGTTCTTTTTGCATTCTTGATCTTTTGACTTCGTCTTTTCCCGTTTCCTTCGATAAAAGCCCGTGAAAATCCGTGTTTTCTTCCTTTTTCATATTTTGGTCCTAAAACACAATAAAAACACAAACCACGCATAATTCCGACTTTTACGACATAAATCACACGTTTTGGTCTTGTTATTATTGGAAATAAGTGGTAAAAGGATAAGTGTTTTCACACTTATTATCCCACCTCACAAACAACCACCACCACCTCAAAGAAACAACCAAGTTTACCAGCAACCTGCTTATCAACCACCCGCATACAATGCTCCTTCCAACCAAACCACCGCATTACACCAAGAGGTTGTAACCTACATGAGGACCAATGATGTGATCGTGGAAAATCTCCAACAGGAAGTGCGCAACTTGAAAGCAGACCTGGTAAAACAAGGGAACGATCTGAGAGCTGACATGAGAAACACGTTTGATAGTCAAACGAATGACTTGAAGAACATGATGGCTAGTTTCTTCCAAGGTAATCAACCCTCTTCTTCGGGTACTCTTCCGAGTAACACCGTTGCGAATCCAAGAGGGGAGATGAAAGCAATCACCACTCGCAGTGGCAAAGGTACCAAGGAACCCGAGCTTCCTATACCTCCACTGGTGGTTGTGACTAAGGAGAACGAGTCACCTGCTCCTATTCCTCAACCTTCTACTTCCCCAATTTCTCCACCTCTTCCTTCTACCCCTCCTCCACCCAAGGATGTGAGTGATCCTATTCTCCCAAAGCCTTCCTCTTCTTCCAATATACCTTATCCATCTAGGTTGAGGAAAGAGAAGCCCAAAAGTAAGGACGATATTCAGGTTTCGAACTTTATCAAAATGTTTAAACAATTGAATTTCAACATCTCATTCGCTGAGGCTCTCGCTCACATGCCTAAATACGCGAAAATGTTTAAAGATCTTCTGAGCGACAAGGAAAAGCTTCTCGATATTGCCAACACCCAACTTAATGAGAATTGCTCTACAGTGCTCTTAAGGAAATTGCCAACCAAGCTTGGTGATCCGGGTCGTTTCTTAATCCCTTGCAATTTCCCGGGAGTAGAGAATTGCATGGCCCTAGCCGATCTAGGTGCCAGTATTAATCTAATGCCTCTAAGCGTTTGGAAGCAATTATCTCTCCATGAGCTAGTCCCCACCAAAATGACTTTGGAATTAGCTAACCGTACGGTTTCTTATCCAGTGGGGATAGCCGAAGACGTCTTTGTAGGAGTCGACAAATTCACTTTTCCTGCCGATTGCGTCGTCGTCGACTACGAGATGGACCCTCGTGTCCCCTTGATCGTGGGTCATCCATTCCTGAGGACCGGTCGCACTCTTATCGATGTTGAAGCCGGTGAGCTTATCATGAGAGTGGGGGACGATAAAATCGTCTTCAACATGGGAAAGTTGTCTAAACAACCTTATTCATACGAGAGTGTTAATTGTATTGACGTTCTGGATGAGGCTTGTGAAGAACACTTTAATGATGCTTGTAAAAATATTCCTACCTCTCTTCCCAATGTTGAAACCGTTTCCTCTATTGATTCATCACTGTCTCTCTTTGGAGAAAGTGATTTGTTTTGGAACAATCTTGAAGACACCATGGGAGATGTGAACTTAGCTAATGATGATTCTCCCACCGATGGGGATGAAGACATGCATTTCTTTGATAACCTTCTCAACGAAGACAACCATTCTCCACCATCTCCCACGGTTATTGCTATCGATACTCCGACTTTGAATACGCCTCCCGTCGAAAATCCTCCGGATTTAGAACTTAAGGAGTTGCCGCCCCATCTCGAGTATGTGTTCCTTGAAGCAGAGAAGAAGTCGCCCGTCATTATCGCGAAGGACTTGAAAGAAGAAGAGAAGACTCGCCTCATCGCCGTGCTTAAAGATCATAAGAAGGCTATTGCTTGGAAAATCTTCGACATTCGCGGAATTGATCCTCACTTCTTCACACACAAAATTCTCATGGAGGACGACTTTAAGCCCACAATTCAAAGCCAACGAAGGGTGAATCCAAAAATCCATGAAGTCATCAAAACAGAGGTTATCAAACTTCTTAATGCGGGTATGATTTACCCTATTTCGGATTCACCATGGGTTAGTCCAGTCCATTGTGTGGCCAAGAAGGGCGGAATAACCGTTGTTCCCAATGAACACAACGAGTTGATTTCCACTCGTCTCGTTACTGGGTGGAGAGTTTGTATAGACTACCGCAAACTCAATGATGCCACGAGAAAGGATCATTTCCCTCTACCTTTTATGGACCAAATGCTTGAACGTTTAGCGGGTAATGAATATTACTGCTTTCTTGATGGTTTCTCGGGTTATTTCCAAATACCCATCGATCCCCAAGATCAAGAGAAGACAACATTCACTTGTCCCTATGGCACATTTGCTTACAAAAGGATGCCTTTTAGCTTATGTAATGCCCCCGGGACTTTCCAAAGGTGCATGTTAGCTATCTTCCATGACATGGTTGAACAAACCATGGAAGTCTTCATGGATGATTTCTCGGTCTTCGGGGATTCCTTCTCTTCTTGCCTTGCCAATTTGGAACGTATGCTTAAGCGGTGCGAAGACACTCGCCTTGTTCTGAATTGGGAAAAATGCCGTTTCATGGTAAAAGAGGGCATCGTGCTAGGACACAAAATTTCCAAAGCCGGTCTTGAAGTAGACCGTGCTAAAGTCGATGTTATCGCTAAGTTGCCTCCACCTTCAACCGTGAAGGGTGTGACAAGTTTCCTTGGTCATGCGGGCTTCTACCGTCGATTCATCAAATATTTTTCTCAAATCGCTCGCCAAATGACCCACCTCTTGGAAAAAGATATTCCTTTTATCTTTTCCAAAGAGTGTCTTGAAGCCTTTAACTCGCTTAAGGATAAGCTAACTAAGGCACCGGTCTTGGTTACCCCTAATTGGGAGCTTCCCTTTGAGTTGATGTGCGATGCTAGTGATTTTGCTATTGGAGCGGTTCTGGGACAAAGAGTGAACAAACACTTCCAAGCGATCCATTACGCTAGCAAGACAATGACGGGGGCTCAATTGCATTATACGACAACCGAAAAAGAACTTTTAGCTGTTGTCTATGCCTTTGAAAAGTGTCGCCCCTATCTTGTCCTTTCCACCACAATCGTTTACACCGATCATTCCGCGTTGAAGTACTTGTTAACAAAGCAAGATTCCAAACCAAGACTTCTTCGCTGGGTTTTGCTACTCCAAGAATTTAACATCGAAATTCGCGATAAAAAAGGAGCAGAAAACCTAGCCTCGGATCATCTCAGTAGACTTGAGGATCCTTACCAAGGGGATCATCCGAACAAAGAAATCAATGATTCTTTTCCCTTGGAGACCTTAATGTCTATCAATTCGAATTCTGATGAAACCCCGTGGTTTGCGGACTTTGCAAACTACTTGGCGGGTGGAATTCTCGTTGACGGGTTAACATCCCAGCAAAAGAAAAAGTTTTTCAAAGACATTAAGACTTATTTTTGGGATGACCCGTATCTATTCAAACAATGTGCCGACTTGATTATTCGCCGATGTGTTGATGGACCGGCAGCTTTGGAAATCCTTGACGATTGCCACAAAGGACCCACCGGTGGTCACTTTGGTCCCAACTACACCGCCAAAAAAGTGTTTGACTCGGGATTTTATTGGCCCTCCATATATCGTGACGCTCACAATATGGTTAAAGTTGTGAGGCTTGCCAAAAACAAGGCACGATCACACATAAAGACGAGATGCCTCAGAATTTCATACAAGAATGTGAAATCTTTGATGTTTGGGGTATCGACTTTATGGGGCCATTCCCTTCTTCTAAAGGAAACAAATACATCCTTGTAGCCGTTGACTATGTTTCAAAGTGGGTTGAAGCCAAAGCTTTACCTACTAATGACGCAAGGGTGGTTTGTAACTTTTTGAAAGCTCTTTTCGCTAGATTCGATGTGCCTCGTGCCATTATTAGTGATCGTGGGACTCATTTTTGCAATGACCAATTCGCAAGAGTCATGGCTAAGTATGGTGTAAATCATCGTCTTTCCACAGCCTACCACCCACAAACTAATGGCCAGGCTGAAATATCCAACCGAGGACTAAAGCGAATTCTGGAAAGAACCGTGGGAGAGCATCGTGCCTCATGGGCTGATAAACTTGATGATGCTTTGTGGGATTTCCGTACCGCCTATAAGACTCCGATTGGTTGTACGCCATATCGTCTCGTGTACGGGAAATCATGCCACCTCCCCATTGAGTTGGAGCACAAGGCTTACTGGGCCTTGAAGTGGGCTAATTTTGATATCACCAAAGCCGATGACCTACGCAAGATCCAACTCAATGAGCTCAATGAACTTCGTAATGAGGCTTATGAAAACTCTTTGATCTATAAGGAGAGGACTAAGCTCATTCACGACTCTAAGATTAAGAACCGAGAGTTCCATGTTGGAGATAAAGTTTTACTCTTTAACTCTCGGTTGAAAATCTTCTCGGGCAAGCTAAAATCTCGCTGGTCCGACCCATTCACCATTGCCCAAATTTTTCCATATGGTACTCTCGAGCTCGCTCACCTAATGGACCTAATTTTAAGGTGAATGGCCAACGAGTGAAGTTGTACTTTGGTGAGGACACCTCTCAGGAGGTGATTCTATCCCTCACCACGTTCCCCATGAACTAATTTTGGGTCGATTCAGGCTCGTGACTCGGTTATCAAAAACAAGCGCTCCTCGGGAGGCAGCCCGAGTATCTATCCTTTTCCGTTTAACCTCCTAAGTGTAGGGGGACCTCTATAGGTGTTTGTATTTGTGTGGTGATGTGATTACAGGGATGAATGCACTTTTGGAACCTTTGAAGAACCATGCTGTAACACCCCCAAATTTATACAACTCAATACAGCAGAAGACTAGTTGGTGTTACGGGATAGCACATTACTCACATCATAGACAACGCATAAAAATCGCGTCGTTTATTAATAAAGCATTTCCATTCATAAATATCAAAGTTACATAGGTCCCAAGTCATTGTATTTAATACAGGTTTTACAAACATTTGAATGGAAATTATAATTTAAGTGCGGGCCATGAATTCTTGTCGTCTTCTCGAGAATTACCTTCAAGTACCTGAGATAAAACATGTTAAAAGAAAAGGTCAGCGATAACGCCGAGTGAATTCATAGAGTTTAATAAAATCCATCAATATAATATCAGTATAAAATTATTACTGAAAATCATTTTGTACAAATCATTTTAATAGGCCATAAAATAGCCAAAGTCATTTTATACAAATCTTCATCAAAATCATAATATAGGCATTTGCCTTAAAAATCATTATACGAGCCAATGTCGTAAAAACATCATACAATACGTCTTATGACGTTGTATAAAAATGAAAACCGTTATATGAATATGGTTATGAAAACCAAAATACAAACATAATATCAATAGTATGACCCTGTATTGCTAGTCAGGCAATACATCGCACTTCGGAGCGTCTAGTAGTATTTCGTTAGTTTTGGATTATTATAAGCCGCATGACATTGTTACCTTACTAAACCAACAACGGGTAGCTAACCCGATACCAATTTTGCCCATCTAAAGTAGCGTGTCGTCACAAAGGTCACGCTATGGAAATCTTCTCATACATAAATTCGCTTACCAATCAATGTGACACGACGAGGATCAACCGTCAAGGCGCGAACTGGGGTGATCGTCCCCAAATAGTACTATTAAATGCATAAGCGTCTACCAAATCCCGGTAGTTCACAATTCATGCTAATGGGACTTTTAGTGACATAACCTAACTTTAATAATCCATTTGATTTCATCTATCGGGTCCTTTAATCATTTATCGGGTCATACAATCGGGTCATTCAATCATTCGGGTCCAAAATCAATAAACAAACAATCGGGACAAATGGTGTCCTATTTTATAAAAACTTAACATGTTATCTCCCTCGCGGGTTTATAAAACATTTATAAAAACATTTAAAAGAGTGCGAGGCTATGAACTTACATTGATGTGGGAAGACGGGTTATCGGCAATTTGGTCGTACGGTACGTGCTTCAATCACGGAAACCTAGAAAAATAATACTCGTCTTAGACTCATGTCCAATGACTTTATAAAAATAACAATTATGTATACATATGATGATTTTATATATATGATGATCAAGTGGGTTTACATATCCTCATTTACTCATTTTTGTGTTATGTGTCGGTAACGTTTATACTAGTTTACTAGTTTTACCTATTTACGTGTTTTAAGTCCAATAAACTTATTATGAGTTCTTTAACTTGTATCAATCCATGTTATACTTATATTATCAGTATTTAAACTTTCAAGTTGGGCCCAAATGGGTTAAGTCCAATAAGTCCTTTTTATAAGGGTTTAACTTATTTAGTCCAATTATTAGTCCAATATGTTTACTTAGTTCGTTAATGTCCGTATGTCCTATAGTTCGGGTTTTATCGGTTTTTAATTGTTATACATGTCTATATATCAGTATATAAGTTTTATAAAGTTTACATTAGACGGGTCCAACCATCTAAGTTTTGTTTAACAAAAACGTTAATTTTACGGTATTAGCCGAAAAAGTCGTAAAAATCATGTTTATAGTTTTATAACTTATAAAACTTAACAAGTTACCATTTTTATAAAATGTCCACTTATTTAACCTTTTACATACTTATATAAATAAAATCCATAAGTTAGTGGGTTTTAGTTTTACATTGTATACATTATAATTTTGAGTGCTTATATAATATTATTATACTTTAATTTCCAAAATCTGATTTTTATCTTCACTTTCACCAAAACTGTCATATCTTGAGTTCTATATGGAGATAGAAGCTCAAACTTTTATCACATAAACTACATGATATGTGCTACATTTAACTCTTCTATAGCTACTGTTGAATCATCTTCTAAATATTTTCTAAAAATCGTCCAAAACAGTAACCTCAGATTTATACCCTAAACTTGTTTTGATCATATCTCACTCATTACAATGATTCCATTGCATGGCCAACTCTCACATGTGTACAAGACCCATAGATTACTGTAAACCCATTCTACTTCATCATTTTATCAGTTTACCATATGGTTCTTTACTGTTTTATACAGCCATCAAATTTAACCAAGATTTTAACCTTGTTTCTTATGGTTTTTCACCTTTTTAATCATGTTTATCAACACCAAATCCCCACATAATATTTTTATCATCATATAATCATCATATACATATACAATAGAAAATAAAATACATTTTACATAATCAAAATAACAAGAGGATGGAAAGAACAATCTCTATACCACCAAAGTGATGAAAAGATGGGGTTGATGATGAACAAGACTTGGTTTTGGGTAACCAATCTTATGAGATATCAACATCACTTCTAGGATCACCAAGTATTTGTAGATTCCTCCAATAATCAGCCCTTGTTCTTCATGAAAACTCCTTGAGAAATCAGCCCCAAACTCCCTTGAAAACTCCTTTTTACATGTTAAGATCACCTCCAATCTTCATAACTTCAATGGGTTTTCATCATGTGTAAATTATACATATGATTTATGATTGAATCAAGATCAAATGGGGGTTGTTTTGGGTGAAGAGTGGACGGCATAGGAGAGAGTTGAGAGAGAATTTGGGTGGATTGCATGGTTGAAAATGAGATAAATGGTTTAAGTTACTTGTTTTGTAACTTTGGTGGTTTTGGTGGAAGGCTAAGGACAAGTGTCCTTAGTCTTGGTGTAAGCTTAACAATTAGCTTCCATAAGCTTATTATGGATGCCACATGTAGGGGGGGTGGGGCAAGAGTTATCTTGTCTCATCCCCACTAATTTACGGGTATTCCTCGATTTGCGTGCCCTCGGGTCGTTTTACGAAAAACGTTTTTATAAATTATGAATCAACGGCACAAAACGAATCTAATAAAAATTATCTCATCAAAAACGGAGTTCGAAAACGTAAATACGTAATCCTAAGGTTTCCGGTTTAGTCGTAAAGGACGTTAAAATAAAATCGTAAGTCCTAGTCTCTTCTCGTAAATTTGTGAGTTTATGAACCAACACAAATTTAAAACTCCAAAATAATATTCACGGATAAATTTATTTTCTGAAATGTCGGACTGTCACCAAAGACGGTGTACGTAAACGTAAGCACGTAACGTTGAATCCTCCGGTTTAGACGTAGTCGATGCTACTCCAAGACGTAAATCCAAATTTCTTCCTAAAAATATGTGAGTTCATATTGTAAATTGTTTTTAAATAATACTGAGAATAAAATATTAACCATAAATTGACGGATTGTCACAGCATTTACCCCTAAACAGGATCTTTGTCCTCAAAGATCATCTTACCTTACTACTCGCTTCTTATAGAGTTAAAGCCATGTGGTTATTTCCTCAACATTTGGTCTTTTCTCACAAGTGTAATCCATTATAATACGCGAGTTTCATCAAACCTAACTACGTAAATAAGATCAGGCTAAATGTTGACTTACTTTCTCTATCCATGATGTTCACGGGTTTCTGATGAATGCAACTTTTCGCCGATCTAAGCTCTACTAAGAATAATCAGATTCTCACTTGATAGATATTCCATCAAGTTCGATATACGAAACATAATTCACGCAGTCTTTGAAGTCCTAGGGTAGATCCAGCTTATATGCCTTTCAAACCAATCTTTTATATCATCTCAATGGTCCCATACAATGGGGACTTATATCCCATGATTTATCAGATCATGAATTCATTTTTCCAAGGTTAAAAATTTTGGCATAACTTCGCTACCCATTTGGCACTTCAAGATCTACATTTCATATTCACATAACCTCCTGCCCAATATCGGCAGTTAATAATCAAATCCTAATTTCAACAATCATTTCAGATCTCGCGGGTCGGGTATTTTGCAAGGATAGGTTCGCCATCATAGGAAACCTTAAACCTAAGAGACATGTCCAACTCACAATGGGTGTATGTCGGGTGACTTCATCTCAACTCCTGCTTACAGATGCTCCAATATTTAGATCCTAACAAGATTCGATCTCAATCCTAATACGATGATTATCAATGGTAATCCTTCCAAAGGAAAGCGATTATACGGTCAATTACCAAAGGTCAATCATTCAAACATAAAACAGCACTTATAGTATTTTGTATCGTTACTTTACCTCGTCCCTTCGATTGGGGTGGTACATAGTACTCTCATCAAGGTTCGTTCTCAATGACTTCTGAGCAAATCTCTAGAAATTCGATGCGAAGCGAGGATCTTGATAAAGATGTTCGATACAGGCACACTATGTTTACATAATTCTTTTGCACTTATCATTAACGAGAATGATATTAGCAGATTTGGTCAGTCTGTCGACGATGATCCAAATCGAATCAAATTCAGATGATGACCTTTGCAATAGCTAGATGTTTACTAATGTATGAGGCGATGTCTGCCTTCATAATTTGCCATTAGTACAACTTCTTCAGACAAAAATACTTCTAGTCAGAAATGACATAAATAGAATACTTATACTTACAAATTCCAACATAACTATATCTCACAATCTTCCATATTTAGGCAACCACCAGTGGCCTTTTATACATCTAACGCCATCGGCTTCTCAATTCTAATGGTTCACATTAGCCGTGAAACCTTTCACTATTTATATTATCCTTCTTACAACATCGTTTATCTTTATATCGTTCGGCAATTTATTTTGCACCTTCATTATTATGGAACATGTCCTAACTGGTTCTTTATCTTTTCTACATAATGCGTCGGTATCTATATTCACTTCTCATGATGATATAATTATCATGTCCACAATTCACTCAGATATTCTTTCTATATTATGCGTCAGTAATTACGTTCACCTTCCTTGATGAAATAAATATCATGTCTACAATTCACTCAGAATTTCTTCACATTTTCTAAGTTTTAGTTTCGTCTTTACTATTATCTTTATCTGTTTTACTCAATCCTTCTTAAGTTATCTTGAGGTATACACAAACATTTACCCCTAAACAGAAGTTTAGTTAAATGGTTTGTGTATAAGGGAATAATCCCTTAAAATCCTTTGTTAAAACATTTGTTAAAACATATTTGCACTTTCTTTTTGGTAAAAATCCAAAGTCTTAAAAGGGCTCTTAATTTTTGAAGAGTCTATATGCATACATCTTACCATTTTTAATCCAACGGTCATTTTATGTAAAGGATTAAGTTTTTAATCCCTAAGCGTTAATGGTTCTAATCTTTGAAAAGTCAATATAGCTTCCATTATCTATTAATCACACGGTCAAATAATGTAAAGGTTTAAGTCCTTAATGATCACGAGCATGAATTTATTAAATTACAGCCTACACACGTGATTCATCATAATTATGAATACTACATGTGCATTGTCAATCCAAACGACATCTCGTGAAGCTCATAACGTTCATCACAAGTTCGGGATGTGATGATTGGAATAGATAATCTCTTTCGCAGATGCGAAGTTGATAATAACCATGCCGTGGATCAAATATTTAAAACATACGCTATAACCTTGTAAATGATCGAACAAATCTTCCATTTCGAGTTATGGATATCGTTTTCGATTGTCAATTTACTCAGTTCACAGTAATCTATAAATATAAGGAATGATATCACCATAGCTCTTCATGATGACAGGCTTGGTATAATGATATCTTTCTCCAAAAACTCTCAGTTGTACGGTAATTCCTTTAATTTAGATGGTGCTGACGTACAGTGCACAAGCCATAGGTGCAGCACCGGGAATATAATCAATACCAATTTCAACTTGCCTTAATGGCGAAAGTCTAGGTAATTCACCAAAAAAAATACTTACTAAAGCTTCAGATAACATTATCATCTTTTAATACATTTATGTCAGGTTCTACTATATTACAATATCTATAACTAGTTCACAACCGTTCACGGTATAATTTCAAGTCTTAATACAGGATATGGTCATCCATCAAGAATTATTTAGATCACTTTTGATAATCAGCATCTTATCATTTAGGGAGAATTCTACTCGAGTTCCCATCAATTAAGACAATGTCGTCATGTCATAATCAATCAATCCATTCTACTGGCACTATCAACTTTCCAGTTCCATTTCCGTCGATAAGATGTGAACTTCTCAAAAGTGTAATAATAACTCATAATCCTTCACAATTCAAGGATATTAGGAGACGTAACTAACCTTAAAAGAGTAGGGTCAACGCATAATCTACGCGAGAGAATTTCAAATCAGATACAGACGAAAACATTTAATGAATATGAATATATCCGATGTTTTCATGATTCGAGTACGCATTCGAAAGCTCCTCGGATCGTTACCCAGGTCATTCAAATGAAATCTAATCAAAAGAAATGATAAGAACGTCGATACATCCAATCAGGTATCAACACTCGGTAATCAGATATTTTTCCTAAGAATCTCACTACGGGAGAATTGGACAAGAACGGAATATCAATTTGTCAAATAAGACAAATTCCACAGATGAGTAAATTCGACTCAGAAGAATAGATGCTACAGGCACATATGTAGGTGTCCCTAACACTATGTCCTTATTTTTCACTTCTTGCAGATCTCATATAATTTAGTCTTTCACAATCTTTAAAGAAAATGTAGTGTATATTAATCAGTTTTATGGTGACTACTAATCAGCCTTGCATAGTCCATTCCAAATTGTATGTAGGCGCGCAACTATATACAATTTCAAGATTAACGATGCAATACTCAGTTCGTCAAAATTTTATCATCATGTTTATAATAAAAACATTTTCATGCTTAATTCTTAAATAAGAATCAAGAATAAATTTACAAAGATTTTCTTTGTTATAAAAACAGTTAATTTTTCCAAGGTACTTTATAAACAATCTCATTTCGATAACAATCACTTATAAATCTTACTTTGAATAATCCTTATAGTGATGAAAATTCAATTTTTCTCAATGGATACGGTTTTATCTTATAAAAACAATGAGTGATCTGCAAAAAGAGTGATGAAAGCTTGTTCACCAAGATCTTAACTACAATATGATAGGAAATGAGCCTTAGCCAAATAATCATGAGGTTCATGACCTCGATGGCACTCACGAAGAATGATTCACAACGTAACTCAAATCAAGATGAGTACTTGTTCAATGGTTGCATCACTAATGCGAACACTAGGATGAAGCAATAAAGGATAGATAACATCGATACATGTAGAATTTAGCAATCAAAGGTAGTCTTTTTCATTAATCACAAACAAGTCAAAATTGTACCGTAACGTATTACGTGTCACTATGTCATACAATTCTCAGAACTCATCCTACCAACTGATATCTCAGTTAAGTTAGGGATTTTTAAAAGATACCACAATGAATACTAATCTACAAGAGTCATTAGGTGTCCCACCTGTCCCGGAAGATCCATCGGTCCTAATTCAGAAGAAGATTTCTTCAATTTATTTATTGGACACTGGGCATCCTCGTTAGTGGAGAATGGCCTAGGAACAACACTTAACACGAATTCAATAATCATTTAAAACCTTATAATTCTATCACAGGACTTAACGACTTCTTCTTAACAATTTCTTATTCCACACAAGTTAAATTTTACTTTATTCAAGTTTCAACAAATTTTATACTCAATTCGATATCCTACCTCATTATCCAATACTTACAACCTTATTCTTCGGCCTTGTAAAGGCAATACAATCTCAATATGAATCAACACTTAATTTCCAATCCTAATAGCTCTTACAACAACAATTATCAAATGAGTCATTAATATGAAATGACTTGATCATTCAACTAGACTTCTCGGAAAGGTATTAGTGGCATGAGGCTTTTGGGTAATGGTTCCAATGACAGCCTCAAGTTCAACATTCACCCTTTTGATTTCAATTTAAGAATTGGATGACAACGAATCAGATGACATCTTTCTTGGTGGTAACGTTTTGTCAAACTCCACTCTATAAGAAAAGATCGTCATGGCATCGATATCAGATTTAATCTCGCCAATTCTTTTTCAATATCACAATCAACTAATATCTACATTTCTACGAATATCAACCATTTGTTGGGATCATAAATATCCACAACTTGGTTTAGATCTAGGATAGCTAGAATTCCTACGAGAATAGCTTCGATTAATTTACTAGGGGAGTTAGGGTTTCTTGTGACAATCTACGTCGTATAAATACCTCGTATAAAAATCAAAATAATCATCAAACAATCATGTAATAAAATTACATCATATATATATAATCCAAGTTATATATATATTAAAATAACACTTCTCAGTCTTGGCCTTGTCGGTAACTCGGGAATTCTTCGGCACCGTTATAGTCAAAAGATTTTTAGACATTTTGTGAAAAATGTTTATAGTTAAATGATTTTGAAATGTTTTATTCAAAACCTTGGTTTTAAAAATCTTTCGTTCTCTATAACGAGAGCTCTGATACCAAACTGTAACACCCCCAAATTTATACAACTCAATACAACGAAAGACTAGTTGGTGTTACGGGATAGCACATTACTCACATCATAGACAACGCATAAAAATCGCGTCGTTTATTAATAAAGCATTTCCATTCATAAATATCAAAGTTACATAGGTCCCAAGTCATTGTATTTAATACAGGTTTTACAAACATTTGAATGGAAATTATAATTTAAGTGCGGGCCATGAATTCTTGTCGTCTTCCCGAGAATTACCTTCAAGTACCTGAGATAAAACATGTTAAAAGAAAAGGTCAGCGATAACGCCGAGTGAATTCATAGAGTTTAATAAAATCCATCAATATAATATCAGTATAAAATTATTACTGAAAATCATTTTGTACAAATCATTTTAATAGGCCATAAAATAGCCAAAGTCATTTTATACAAATCTTCATCCAAATTATAATATAGGCATTTGCCTTAAAAATCATTATACGAGCCAATGTCGTAAAAACATCATACAATACGTCTTATGACGTTGTATAAAAATGAAAACCGTTATATGAATATGGTTATGAAAACCAAAATACAAACATAATATCAATAGTATGACCCTGTATTGCTAGTCAGGCAATACATCGCACTTCGGAGCGTCTAGTAGTATTTCGTTAGTTTTGGATTATTATAAGCCGCATGACATTGTTACCTTACTAAACCAACAACGGGTAGCTAACCCGATACCAATTTTGCCCATCTAAATTAGCGTGTCGTCACAAAGGTCACGCTATGGAAATCTTCTCATACATAAATTCGCTTACCAATCAATGTGGCACGACGGGGATCAACCGTTAAGGCGCGAACTGGGTGATCGTCCCCAAATAGTACTATTAAATGCATAAGCGTTTACCAAATCCCGGTAGTTCACAATTCATGCTAATGGGACTTTTAGTGACATAACCTAACTTTAATAATCCATTTGATTTCATCTGTCGGGTCCTTTAATCATTTATCGGGTCATACAATCGGGTCATTCAATCATTCGGGTCCAAAATCAATAAACAAACAATCGGGACAAATGGTGTCCTATTTTATAAAAACTTAACATGTTATCTCCCTCGCGGGTTTATAAAACATTTATAAAAACATTTAAAAGAGTGCGAGGCTATGAACTCACATTGATGTGGGAAGACGGGTTATCGGCAATTTGGTCGTACGGTACGTGCTTCAATCACGGAAACCTAGACAAATAATACTCGTCTTAGACTCATGTCCAATGACTTTATAAAAATAAAAATTATGTATACATATGATGATTTTATATATATGATGATCAAGTGGGTTTACATATCCTCATTTACTCATATTTGTGTTATGTGTCGGTAACGTTTATACTAGTTTACTAGTTTTACCTATTTACGTGTTTTAAGTCCAATAAACTTATTATGAGTTCTTTAACATGTATCAATCCATGTTATACTTATATTATCAGTATTTAAACTTTCAAGTTGGGCCCAAATGGGTTAAGTCCAATAAGTCCTTTTTATAAGGGTTTAACTTATTTAGTCCAATTATTAGTCCAATATGTTTACTTAGCTCGTTAATGTCCGTATGTCCTATAGTTCGGGTTTTATCGGTTTTTACTTGTTATAAATGTCTATATATCAGTATATAAGTTTTATAAAGTTTACATTAGACGGGTCCAACCATCTAAGTTTTGTTTAACAAAAACGTTAATTTTACGGTATTAGCCAAAAAAGTCGTAAAAATCATGTTTATAGTTTTATAACTTATAAAACTTAACAAGTTACCATTTTTATAAAATGTCCACTTATTTAACCTTTTACATACTTATATAAATAAAATCCATAAGTTAGTGGGTTTTAGTTTTACATTGTATACATTATAATTTTGAGTGCTTATATAATATTATTATACTTTAATTTCCAAAATCTGATTTTTATCTTCACTTTCACCAAAACTGTCATATCTTGAGTTCTATATGGAGATAGAAGCTCAAATTTTTATCACATAAACTACATGATATGTGCTACATTTAATTCTTCTATAGCTACTGTTGAATCATCTTATAAATATTTTCTAAAAATCGTCCAAAACAGTAACCTCAGATTTATACCCTAAACTTGTTTTGATCATATCTCACTCATTACAATGATTCCATTGCATGGCCAACTCTCACATGTGTACAAGACCCATAGCTTACTGTAAATCCATTCTACTTCATCATTTTATCAGTTTACCATATGGTTCTTTACTGTTTTATACAGCCATCAAATTTAACCAAGATTTTAACCTTGTTTCTTATGGTTTTTCACCTTTTTAATCATGTTTATCAACACCAAATCCCCACATAACATTTTTATCATCATATAATCATCATATACATATACAATAGGAAATAAAATACATGTTTACATAATCAAAATAACAAGAGGATGGGAAGAACAATCTCTATACCACCAAAGTGATGAAAAGATGGGGTTGATGATGAACAAGACTTGGTTTTGGGTAACCAATCTTATGAGATATCAACATCACTTCTAGGATCACCAAGTATTTGTAGATTCCTCCAATAATCAGCCCTTGTTCTTCATGAAAACTCCTTGAGAAATCAGCCCCAAACTCCCTTGAAAACTCCTTTTTACATGTTAAGATCACCTCCAATCTTCATAACTTCAATGGGTTTTCATCATATGTAAATTATACATATGATTTATGATTAAATCAAGATCAAATGGGGGTTGTTTTGGGTGAAGAGTGGACGGCATAGGAGAGAGTTGAGAGAGAATTTGGGTGGTTTGCATGGTTGAAAATGAGATAAATGGTTTAAGTTACTTATTTTTTAACTTTGGTGGTTTTGGTGGAAGGCTAAGGACAAGTGTCCTTAGTCTTGGTGTAAGCTTAACACTTAGCTTCCATAAGCTTATTATGGATGCCACATGTAGGGGGGTGGGGCAAGAGTTATCTTGTCTCATCCCCACTAATTTACGGGTATTCCTCGATTCTAGTTTCCTCGATTTGCGTGCCCTCGGGTCGTTTTACGAAAAACATTTTTATAAATTATGAATCAACGGCACAAAACGAATCTAATAAAAATTATCTCATCAAAAACGGAGTTCGAAAACGTAAATACGTAATCCTAAGGTTTCCAGTTTAGTCGTAAAGGACGTTAAAATAAAATCGTAAGTCCTAGTCTCTTCTCGTAAATTTGTGAGTTTATGAACCAACACAAATTTAAAACTCCAAAATAATATTCACGGATAAATTTATTTTCTGAAATGTCGGACTGTCACCAAAGACGGTGTACTTAAACGTAAGCACGTAACGTTGAATCCTCCGGTTTAGACGTAGTCGATGCTACTCCAAGACGTAAATCAAAATTTCTTCCCAAAATATATGAGTTCATATTGTAAATTGTTTTTAAATAATATTGAGAATAAAATATCAACCATAAATTGACGTATTGTCACACATGCTCCCGTGTTATCCAAAATCCGGTTCTATCTCTCAACTATCGTGATTCAAGTTTCTTCATACTCACATTTGAAATTGATCACGTTAGTCGTCTCTTCCTTAACTTGATTTAACCAACGTGCACAATGTCATAAGTGTAGGGGAGACTTTTCCCACATGCTTAAACATTGAGGACAATGTTTATCTTAAGTGTAGGGGGACTTCTATCGAAGTTTTAAGTGGACTTTTCCATGAAAATGCCTTCATTTAACCGGAAAATCATATTTTTCAACATTTTTCAAATTTTTTATTAACTTTGGCCATTTAGTCGTAATTTTTAAATTTTTATCGTTGCTTTCATATGTATATATTCCGCAATAAAGTCAAAAATATTAATAAAGTGGTGTAGTTAGTTTAGAAATCTTTGACATATTAGGCCCGTTGCGTTTATTTTGACTCAACCCGAATAGACTTATCCAAGTTTATTCTAGCTAGTATCCTTAACCATGTAGACCTTAATTGGTTTATTAGGCTAAGTATCCACGAGTCTCATTACTTGAGATTTTAAATTGTGGAGGACGAGAAATGATGGAGTCAATTATAAGTCGGTATTCTTGCACAAGCTCACTTGGTGTAATTATTTGCCTATTCTCCCATCACTTGCTAATAATTTATCTGCAATAAGTAAGGTCGTACGATTTGAAAAGTTACTTAGCTTCTAGCCCAAGATCGTTTAAAAGTTGCTCGGTAATGATAAGAGTTCATAGCCAAGGCATAACTTATGAAGCGGGACGCGAAGATTGGCGAGTCCGAAAAGGCCCTAACAAGGCATGAGGATTCAATCTTATTGCTAAAGATCCAAGGTGATGTGAAAAGCATTATTCCCAAAGTCAATATGAAGGATCAAGACTCACGACGAAAAGCAATCAACTCCCATAAAGATCATGGAGAAGTCTATCCGAAACGACCCTAACAAGGTATGAGGATAAATAGATCCAAATCCGAAAAGGAGGCGGATCGTTGTATCTCAAAATCCCAATTAGAGATTGAAGAATAATCATGAAGTCGTGGTCAACAAAGTTGGAGAACCCCTCAAAAGTCTCCAAGTGAAGAAACTCTATTAACGATGAGAAGACCATTATCTCAAGCACGTCTCTCAAGATATGAAGTATGAAGTACATGCCAAATATCGGCCCGAGAAAGGTCTCAAATCGTGAACCGAGTTATGCCAATATATGAACTTTTTGATATCCCGAGAAGCAGTTTTAAGAGATTTTGTCCTTTAGCTAACTATTGATCAAATCGTCCTACTTTGCTTTCAGCCTTAATAAACTATCGAAATAAGTCCAAAAATGTATCTTCATGATCATTCTAAGACAAAAATAAAATATAAGAGATACACCTAGGAATAAGGGAGTTTAAGCATTTAATTAAGCCATGTGTGTAAGTGTTTGATTTGCTAACTTATAGTAACAATGATCTCGTTTTTAAGCTTAGTTTGGGGAACGTGAAACTTGAGGGTGATAAATCTTCGCAGCACCAAAGCCCTAATGTAAGTCCTTGATCTCTTTGCAAGTTATTTCCATGTAGCTATTTTCAAGTGAAAATGGTTTTCTATCATTTTGTTTCCTTTAAAATTTTAATTTCTTTTAGTACTTTAATTTTTGTTTAGTAGTATTTGAATAAGGCCAAGGTTGATTAATTATGAGAAAAGTGTAAAATTGCTTTATCACTAAGCATTGCATGAGGGCATGGCAATGGTTAAGTGTAGGGGATTTGATAGGTGTGTAAACACCCATCCTTTTACCACTTAATTCTGGCTAAAACGAGACCAAAACGCGTATTTAATATCATTTGTTTGGAATTATGCGTGGTTTTTGTGTTTATTGTGTTTTCAGAGCCAACCGGATGAATATTGAAGAAAACATGGGATTGCACGGGATTTATCGAAGAAAAAGACTCAAGACAGAGTTTATTGTCCAAGATATGCAAAAGATTTGAAGTCACTGGGCCTATTCGAAGATTTATCGAAGAAAAGGACCAAAGACGGAAGATTTACATAAGTCGAAGAAACTCAAGTCAATTAAACGAAGAAATTAAAAGACGAGTTGAATCTAATCGACGACAAATCCCGAATCAGAATCGAAAACGTCAACTTTTCTGAAAAGACGAGAAGACAAGAAGAACGGGAGAAAGCCCACTCACCAACCAAAGGGAACACCTATATAAAGGGTTCCCCTCACACTTTTCATCCAGTTTTTCGTTTTTTCTTTCCCCTCTTTTTTCTCCTTTTCGGTTCGTAGGTATCACCAACACCACTAGGGTGTTTGGTGATTTTAATCTTTGTTCTTCAATCTTGTAATTTTAATATTTGTTTTGTGATTGTTAAAACCTTAATCATTCAATACATCAATCTATTTCATTTCATCTTGTTCATCTTTCCTCTTTTTATTCAAGTTCTTAAGTTCTTATTTGATTGATTTGATCTTTAAAAAGTTGTTGAACTTGTGTTTTTACTGTTGGGATTTGTTATTCATGGTAGTTAAATGATTATTGGTTAATTTGGTAAAACCTTTTTGCTTATTTAGCTTGATTTTGGATTAAAATCGTTTTCCTTGTTCTTCGGAATAAGTTACTGTTCTTGACTTCCCCAGGTTCCGGATGAACCAAATCTTCCGGATGAACATAAAGTTCCGGATGAACATAGAACTTCCGAGTGAATCATCTTAGTTAAAATCTTCCGAATCATTTTCCTTTCAAAAGTTCCGAGTCAATTTCAAAAGTTCCGGATGAACCAAACTTCCGAATGAGTACAAAGTTCCGGATGAACAAAGAAAGTTCCGAATGAGTTTATGTTAAAAAAGTTCCGAGTCAGTCTAGAAGTTCCGAATAAATTTTCCTTTCAAAAGTTCCGAATGAACTTAAACTTCCAGATGAACACAAAGTTCCGCATGAGTTTAAAAAGTTCCGAATGAATGCTTTTTCCAAATCTTCCGAATAAACTTCCGGATCAACAACTTCCGGATCAACTTCCGAAGAAAGTTCCGGATCAACTTCCGAGTGAAGTTCCGAGTGAAGGTTCCGAGTAAACTTCCGAACGAAGTTCCGGATCGAGGGTTCCGAACCAAGTTCCGAGTGAACTTCCGAATCAAGGTCAAACTTCCGAATCAAATTTCTTTTGAGCATTTTTAAGTGTTACTTACTGTTTCTTCTTACTTACTGTTTGTTCATTTTATTTTTATCTTTTAACTTTAATTCTAATTTTGTTAATTGTTATTAAAATTAATTACTTTTTATTTAAGTTTTCATGTTAATGCATTTAAACCTTTTAGTAGATTAGAAAACCAAAACCCCTTTTTTAGTAACCAAGAACAACCATTCCACTTAGAACTGAGATCAATTCGAGAGGATATCGAGAGAATATAGAAGAACCCAGTGCAAAACCTAGTATCACAGCAGAATAATTATGATGTGATGAATGTTACTACTAAATAAAACTTAGAGCCGGTTATAGTCTAGAGTTACTAATGCAACCTAGTTCTCTATAACCAAGGCTCTGATACCAATCTGTCACACCCCCAAATTCATTGCAGCGGAAGACTTGCTTTGGGGACTTGTGACTTCATGAGTATTCGAGAGCTTGATCCGAGAACGACCAATACATGACAAAAACCATAAAGAAGACTCCAAATAATCCATATAGTCAAGTACCTGAAATACATGCTTAAAAATGTCAACAAAAAGTTGGTGAGTTCATAAGTTTTGTTTTAAAGTGTTTATGAAAAATTAGAGTTTATGTCGACCACAACACCTTGCAGTAAAAATATAAGAGTTTAAAAATCATAGTTTATTGGTAGAATGCGTTTCTAGATGAAAAACAGAGTTTATTGATAATAACAGAGATTAATAATAAAAACAAGGTTTACGGATAAAAACAGAGTTAATTTATATAAGCAAAGTCTAATGTTAATAATAGATGTTCTCGTTAATAATAGAATTCCCTGATAATAAAAGATGTTCCAGTTAACAAATAAGATTCTTGATAATAAAGAAGTGTTTGATGAACCACAAGATTTTTCAACCATTTGTGACAATATAACAAATACAAAGTCCCAAAAAGGCATTTATTATTGTCTAAGCTCATGACACCGAAACGTTAACAACACCGGTAGTATAATCACATAATGCAGCCCCTACGGATGTCTAACCCACGACATCCGTCCACAGACTCAAATGAAACTGTGCCCGCTTGTCCTCTGTTGGACCAAGCCGGACAGGGGCGTCAACCCCGATAGATCTATCCATAACATTCGCGCTTTCGACCGGTCATCCAGTTCGAAATTAACGGTTCATGATAATGGGCCAAAGAAATTCGGTTAAAGCGAGACTTAGACCAATACATAAACGAGTATATGCACTTGTGTTCATTCTTGCAACCATTTTCTCTACCCGAGAACCAGTGAAAAGCAATTAAAGTTTTGGGTTATGAAACCCACAATAGAAAGTTTAGTATCAACATTTATAAGTATGATAATTATTAGAGTTAACCACTCAGCACGTAACAATTAAATCAGTTTATGACCAACCAAGCAAGTTTATAAATAGTTTGTGACCAAGCATGTACCTCCCCAAAATGATTATAAAACCTTTATAAATCAATTTAAAACTAGAAAGGTGGGGTATGAACTCACCTCGACGATGTAGAGCAAACGCTAGTGATGCTAATAATACGCTCCGCACAAACAAAAATCAATACGGCCTGGTCACGGTGTTGTGGTTTACTAATCGGCTAAATCCAATAACCTAAAAATGTGTATTTGAGTTCTCGATAGATATGTACATCAACGTGACCCGTTGATAAAATATTTAAGTTCCAAGTTATAATAGTTTGGTGGTTGGTTAAATAGAATGAATAAATTAGACACACACACCAAGTAAAGTATGTAATGTATTCCGTACACATTACGTATAACCAGACGATTATATAATTCTTATGTTGAATTATTTAATAGAGATAACAATCTTACAAAATAAACCAAAGTTTATATTTATTTTGTATTTTTAAAAAAATAATTAAACAATATAGTTAGACACATTTTAAGAAAATCACCACTTAATTAATAATTGTTGCTTTTAGGTAAAACGTATAACTTTTATGGTTTACAAATATAATAGTAGTTTGTAGCGAACAAAATATAAATTATAGAATTTTATATAAATTTCAACATGACATATTCATTTATACAACCTTTTCCATTTTAACCAATTCTCAATATTTTCCAAACAATCTACGCAAATCACGTTTTAACATATTTAATCACCATAATTAAATAGAGCCAAACACAACCTATGTGTTATAAATTAAAATCCAAACGCCCGATGTGAGCTATTTAAACACATATTTAAACGTATAATCATTTTTTAGTTATCGTGATAATTATAGTGTTCAACATATTTATTTAACCAAATATATATACTTATATATGTATACCACTGTTTGAGTTAGTTAATATAATTAAATGTGTTATTAGCCGATTCCTAAACCACAAACAACCATGAATTGTAATCGCGCTCGGTACTCTAAATCTTGCAATCCCGCGTCCAAATGCACACAAACTAATAAACAGCAAACCAAACGCCCTTATAACTTTCTGCAACCCCAAACGCCCCTTTATAACTCGTCAACAATCCCAACGCCCTTTTATAACTCGTCAGCAATCCCAAACGCCCCTTTATCAGCAGTCCGCAATCCCAAACGCCCCTTTATCAGCAGTCTGCAATCCCAAACGCCCCTTTATCAGCAGTCCGCAATCCCAAACACCCCCTTTCGGCAGTTATAACAGATCCAAACGCCCTATCAGCTAGTAAATCAGCAGGTCCAATAGCCTCTTAGGATATCATCATAAACAAACGCCCCTCCTGTGTTTTCTACCCAAATAAACACACCCTTCGCTGGTTGTGTTCATAATTGAACGCCCCGAGTGTGTTTATGAATAGCAGCAACAACACACTCCTTTGCGGGTTTCTTTTCTGTAAAAACAAACACCCTAGTTCTGATTTATAGCAACGAGATAAACACCACAGGTGGTGGCTGTATATGACCGAAACAACACTCAACATAAATCATCACCAAGTAACCACAAGCCAACCTCGACTCTGGTGGTGGTATAGCCACGGCGGTGGTTGAACCGTCGTGTTTTGGTAGTTGGTGACGTAGATCCAGCATAATCTATAATAATCGTTAAGAAAGATAGGTGGCTCTGACAGTGAAACGTGGTGGTGGTGGATCTGTATTGGCATCGACAACACAAAAGGGTGGCGGCGGCTATGAGTCACGGTGGTGGCAGATCGAGTGGAAAGCTAGTGGTGATGATTTTGGCGAGGTATATAGATCTAAAGGGTGGTTGCATTAAAATGGTGGTGAGAAGATTTTTGGATCTGATGATTATAACATGGTGATGATAGTAGCGTGGGTGATGGTGTTGTTGTCGGGCTGTGGAGGATGGCAGCAGGAGGAAATCGACGACAGCAGCTCTCTGTGGTGGTGGATCCGTCTATTTGATAGTATTGCGGTGATGGGGATCATATAGATCGAATCTCGACCTATCTTTTAGTTTTTATCGGAGTTTTAGTGACGGTGACGGATTCCGGCCGCCGGAAAATTGGTAGGCGCCGGAAAATAATATGAGAGGAGGAGTGTGTGTAGAAAATAATTTTAGGTTTAGGTTATGATGAAAACTCTAATTTCTAAGCTATATATATCTATATCTAAAAGTTTCAAAACTAAGTGTAACATTTAAAATAGTTGGGGGTTTGTATTGTAACTTATTTACTTACATTTCTCGTCATCTTTGCTTAATCATAGTTCGGGGCTCGTTTGAGTTAGATAAAATTTGATTCGTTTCCCGAAAGTCGCACCGTTGATTTTAAAATGATTTTTCCAATAAGAAGAGTATTTAAACGACTAATACTTATAAATAAAATATACGTTCATTTAAAATGTTGATTATTTATCGATTATCACAGATAATTATTATTTAAAAAAACTAAACTTCACTCTAATTATTTTTGTTTGTAACGTACGTTATAAAAAAACTAAGGTAAAAAGAATAAATAATTTACTAAATCTTTTTATTAAATATCTCTTAATAACTAAATATAAATTTAATTTTTATCGTGTCAGTTCACAGATTTTCGCAGTCTTTACAATTTACAAAATAACTCATGTTTTCAAATCAAATAACTTTGATATCTCTCAAAAATGAAAGAATATAATTTATTATTATTTAAAGTCTAGAAAATTCCCGGTTGTCACAATCATCTTCGAACAAGAAACAACTCTCAAACGAGAAGTACATTCATCACCTTTCACAGTCAATACCCTATTCCTTAGCGGTATCTGGAGTAATCTCTCTCCACAAACAATTACTGCACCATTACCAATTAACCAGTCCATTCCAACAATCACGTCAAAAGATCCTAATTCTATGGGCATCAAATCAATACTAAACACATAATTACCTAACTTCAAGGAACAACCTTTCAGTATAGAACTAGTGCTTACAACCTTACCATCAGCTAACTCCACCTTATAACTAGTTGTCAATATGACTAGTTCTCTATCCAATAGTTGACTGAATCTAACATCTACGAAACTTCTATCGGATCCAGAATCAAATAACACACTAGCATAACAAGCATCAAGTAAGAACGTACTAGTCACCACATTCGGCCCTTGAGGTTTGTCAGCATCTCCCACGACATAGGCTGGAGCAGCAATCCCAGCAGCAACAGCAGCAACATTGCCTCCCTTTCGTATGCCAACCCTCGGACAGTTTCCTTGCTTATTTCCACGGCCTCCACATCCCGAACAGTAAAATACCTTAACAGCATTGGCTCCAGTGGCTACACCCTTGTTTCTACAATCTGCCATCTTATGTCCGGCCTTCCCACACTTATTGCAAGCAGGTGGACAATTTCCAACATGATACAGATTACACCGACAACACTTTGGATTCACCTTGTTACCTTGATTTCCAGTAGCAGCACGAACACCATCATTCCTCCTCAAATTGTATTGCTGATTCCTATTCGGTCCTTGGTTATTGTTATTACAATAACCACCTCGATTCTGCCCTTGGCTTGAGTGTGCAGCTTCCCACTTTCTCTTATTCCCTTCAGCAATACTATCCTTTCGATCCTGCAGCTTTACATCCATTAAAGCATGAGCCATTTGAACAGCTTCATCAAATGACTTGGGTTTCGACGAAGTAGTTTCTCCCTTGATATTACTAGATAAACCTCTAATATACTGCTTCATCTTCTTATAGTCATCAGCAAAAGCATCAGGACATAACAAACATAAATAAAATCTCCTTGTATAAGCTACAATATCATTGTTTCTCAGCACCAAATGCCTCAATTCATCTTCCAACTGACCTAACTCTTCCTCAGGACCAAACTTAGCAGTCAACAGTCCCTTGGTCACAGTCCATGTTCTAGCATTAGCTTCAACCAACCCTACAGTAGCTACTTTACTATTCCACCAACTCAATGCATCATCCTGAAAAGTAGCTGCAAGCAAATTTCACCTTACTAGCTTCTGAACATCCACTGATTTCAAAAGTACTTTCAATATTTTCAATCCACCTCCTTAATTCCAATGCACCACCAGTACCACGAATAGGTCCACATTTCATGAAACTAGCATAAGAACATTCCTTCTGAACGTGCTGAACAGCAGCATTACCTCCAACTTGTCCCGCATCATTTCCTCCCGCTTGTTCATCAGCATTACCTCCAACCTGATTTTCAACTTTCCCTCCAACCTGACCAGCAACATTCCTATTCTCAGCCTCTTGGTTCCTCGCAGCACGTTCATCTTCCAAAGCTCTAGCGATAGCTTGCTCAATCATGGTATTAACAGTAGCAGTCGTCAATTTAGGCGGCATGTTTACAGGAAAACTAACCAAACAATAATTTAGTAAAGTCAGAAAAATGCCTCCCAACTCCTTCATGTATAACCATAACAGAAAAAGAACAAGTAAGTATTCATATCAAGATAATAAGAAGGATTTCTCTATCAAGATGTAACATGGATACTACATGCACCAACAACACAATTCACAATGAATCAATAACCAATTCACACAATAACTAATAAGACAAATCATAAGTCATGAAGGCAATTTGGATTGCATTGGGAAATTTCCACAAAATTGTGACAAGTAATGTCACTACAATCCTTCATCACAGCAAACTTAACAGTCATTAAGTTTCATCACAAACTACAGTACGAGTCTACATAAGTTCTATTACAACAAGGCTAAATAAAACAACATAAAGAACTAAACATCAGATCCCTGCAGCTTCTTGTACATCGGCTCATCATCACTGCTGCTATCATCATCCTCATATTCTTCCTCCACTTTTTCCTTCCCCTTACGACTACTTCCTTCATTCGGCTTCACCAACACTTGAGCTTCAACCTGATTCGGCACATCACGAATCACAACGCCTCTACTAGGAAAATATCTCATCGACAGACCCCATGCATTCAACCTTGCATTCCTTTCTTGCTCCCTGCATAACCTTTCAACTTGCCCACTCAAATTCAACACCATAGATCTTAATCTAACAACTTCATCCATTTCCCTTGCCCTAACAAACTCTGATCTCCTCACACTACCAACAAACATGTCAAACTTTTTCTCATTCTTCCCAAACCTCCTAATCACACGAGTCTCAACCAAATACCTTTCAAACAAAGACCTATCAAACTTCTTAAGAAACCAGAAAATATCATCATAAGACCTAGGACCTGGACAATAAACCTTAGGAATACCATCATGAATAGATCGAGCACTAGCAGCACTACTCGACTCAACAGGAACATCACCCCTAGCAAATGCAATCCCAGGCAAACAGCTAATATAAGCATCACAAGTAGGAGTCGAAGAACGAACAACAGGTCGCTGACAATCTGGAATAGTTTGTGGCACAACATTAACCCTTGGAACATAACTACCTTGTATCAACTCAGGCTCTGTCTGACCAACTGCAGTAAGTGGAATCCCATCATCTAAATACTCAAAAGGCTCCTCATCGTCACTAGCACCAAAGTTATCGGCTTCCTCACCATCCACTACATTAGTCATATCAATCCATCCATCCTCACGAGGTAAACCATCCATTTTCTACAATTATAAGGGTTCAAGGATACTTAAGGTCATCGTTAATAAAATAATAATTACTATGCCATGCTTATACAAATGTCAAACATAATCCATGCTATGCAACACAATGCAAATAATGTTTATGCAATGCTCGCAAAAAAGTTAAATATGATACTGCGCGTACTTTCAATAATTCCAATACAATATCGTAGTATTTACTTAATAAATACTCGGGAAATCATTTCAGTTATGAGGGATACATCTACAATGCAAAACAAAACTAAAAGTGATCTTACCAGAGCGTTGCAGAGGAGTTGTGTGCTTTTGAAGAATAAGTACTTTCGACACCAAAGTTATAGTTTAGGACAATTTTCAATATCGACCCAGTTCTCTATAACTTGCAGCTCTGATTACCAATCTCTAACACCCCCAATTTACATTGTGTAGCAGAAATACACAACTGGGTGCTAGACACAAGCATCATCACACAAGGTATATTGAATGACTCAAAAGTGAGACGTATACACATAAATATAAACAAGATTTTCATAAAAGGTCTAAAACATAAATTTCATCCCATGATTGTACTAAAACGACACCAGAGTAAAGCGTTTAGTCCCCATGGATCTCGACCAACAACCAACAAGTTTAGCACAATACATCAACATAAAGTAAATTTTTCAACAATAAAGGATAGAAACAGTTTTTAGACCAACATTCTTCAAAAAGCCAAGCCACAACCTCCACAGCAAAGCTTCATGCTCCATCACTTCCTATTACATGAAATACATGCTAAAACGAGTCAACAATAATGTTGAGCGAGTCTATAGGTTTATCAAATCACATTTGAACACAAGAAGAAAATCAATCATAATCATTTATAGAATTGTCGTACACACAATCTATATTCAAGGTATAATAATAATAACAACAAACATTGTATTTAAGCTCATGACACCGACCCCTTAACCAAATAGTCACCCACGCCAAATGCCGGCATGACTAGAATAAAACCATTGCCCCTCTAGGTATCAGTTGCTAGAATACCACATTCTTATTCACGTAAAATTATCCTTCCCAGCGGGTTACTTAACGTAATGCCCTGGTCTCAGATAGGGTGGTCAACCCAATAGTACTATCATTAGAATAAGCGGCTATTCCTGACTCACAACATCAATTCATAAGATAGTTAATGGCTCATGAATTTAGGTTCTTTAGCAACAAGTTACTCAATACAATGTAATCAACTTTAGGCAACATTCCGGTCCAACAATTACTCATGACTTGTGTTCATTTATTTTCAAATAGCATGTATCCCCCTCGCGGGTATAAAACATTTAGTAGCTAGCATAAAAAGCAAGGCTACAGACTCACCTTAGTATAAGAGATCTAGCAAGATGATTGTCGATGATAATGGATGCCTTTCAAACACGAGAACCGCTACGTATCAAATAAGGCGCGTTCATTAATAATGACTCGAGAAATAAATCATACATAACAACATCAAACTCAACTCATAAAGTCACGATAAACTCGAGATAAAACGATATAAATAACTTTATCATACTTTACTACACATTTACTTTACCATTTTACACTTTTAACAAAGTCCGCCGGTACATACTACATGTACTAGCTTATTTACCCCTTTTAAACATGTCAACCTTTTATGAAACGACTCGATAAACTAACTTACTATATATAGAAAGTCCTCCTACAAGTTTATCAAATGAAATTACTTTTAAAGTCCTTTACTCGACTCATTTCCAAACTACAAAATCTGGACAGATTTACGTTAATTTTTCATACAACCGTTTTAACTTATTTAAACGACTCCGTTTAAAAAACCGACACTCGGGTTTTAAAGTAAACTCAACCTCTAAGGTAAACACCTCATTATCAGTAGGTTACATATTTCAAAACTTCCATTTAGAGTCCCCGAGATTCGATCCAAATATCGACAACAACTATATGTAGTGTCTTTACTCGTCTCCCGGTACACGATCAATCAAAACATCATAACTTCGCGCTCGTTTGGAGCTAGAAGCTCTACCTTATATCAAATCGAAGCTAATAAAATTATCTACAACCTTAGGCTATAAGTTAAGCCATTTTCAAAACATAAAAATTCAGATTTTACTGTTTACTTACTGTTATAAAATGACCATTAAAAACTTGTACAAAATCACCTTTTTGATCAAAACCAACCATAGAAATGTTCATTCCTATACCCTAACATCAACATATATGAACCATTACATCTAAATCATCATCAAAACTAAAACCTTTGTATCAAAATGAAGTTTTTAACAAAATTCTTGCAACAATCACCATTGATCATGGCAAGAACACCATGCATGATCATGGTTTCTACCTACCAACATCAAAAAAATAAAAATGCCTTGCATGTAAGATTTTCTTATACCAAAATGATCCTTGATCAATTATAAGAGTGGGTCTTGCTTTGGTTTAGCTCAAATCATCCTCAAAATCAAGTTAAATTTGAAAATGTGTGGATCTGGGGTGGTGGGTGAAGTTTCGGCAAATGAGAAAGAGAAAGAAGAGATGGTGAAAAATTTTAGTGGAGAATTTGTGAGTGTGTGTGTTTGTTTAAGCTTTTATATAGTGCTTGAGGGACCTTGGTTGCAATTTGGCAATATTTGTGGCTCAAAATGAAAATAGTTAGCTAAAAATGCTGGAAATAACTATTAGTCAATTTTGAAAATATTTACGGGGCTCGGGTTTCATAAAGATACTTTTAAAATTTAAAACGTACCTCAAATATAATAATATCGACTCTCGACTCGACTTAACATGTCATTTAAAATAAGACATCAAAAATGACAAAAATCGAACAACCGACAATAAAACATAAAATATTTGGCATCCATCGACATCACGCTTGCTAATACTCCTTATACTTATTAAATATAAAATATAAACCTTCCAACATCGGTTTAAACATAAACCCCCAAAAATAAATATCATTCAAACTCATCCAAAAATTTCAAAAATAATCGTAAAATAAGATTAAGCAATGACCTCGGTTTTGGGTTGTCACACAAGATGAACCTAAAAAATATTCTATCATTTTCCATAATGAGAGAGTAAGTGCTAAAGAACTCCAAGAGGAATTGGGGATAAATGTCTTCTTCTATGTATAACAAACAATCAAACCCAATTTGTTCAAACATAGATTTTACGTAAGCATAATTCCTAATATCCTCTTGGACAACTCTACCCTCGTGGAAACAACGTGTTTGAAGGGAACGATATGTGTTGGCAAGTTGAGGTGAGTGACAAAAGTCGGCAAGGTTAGGCATATATTGTCTAGTGTCTTGGTGATCTTTTTGATATCTTGAAGGCATGATTTGTACCTAAATATAATAAACAAAATATTTCTCCAATCACTCATATGAAAAATAAAGATCAAAATTTCAAAAGATGAGAATGTGTTTCATCAATAGTTTGACAAAAAAAGGATTAATCCTTGTCATTCTCATGTTCACAATGTACCCATTTCATCATTGATCAAAACATATGAACTATGTAAAATCAACAATGAACTAGAACATTGGTTTTTTAAAACAAAGTTTTTAGTTAAGCATTTAACAATGCCATTACCAAGTTGTTCATGGGTTCATATCAATTCCATCAATCAACCAAAATACTTAGTTAAAATTCGGATTTGTTCTACAAGTGGGTTTTAGTGAAATCTCTATGAATATGAACCTAAGGAACCATAGTAACAATACTATGTCAACTCTTATTCCTAGTAAGGTTCTAATTCAATGTCAATTTTAAAAATCCCCAATTATGAATGTATGAACCCTAGAACAAATTAGATGAAATTGAAAGAAATAACTTACAATTAATTGATCTTGGATGATGGATGAGAGAAACCCACGAAGTTGAATCAATTAATTTGAGTGATTGAAGGTTTTTGAAGCTCCAACAATGGTGGAAAAGAGGAGAAAAATGTTTGATGTGTGTGAAGGAGAGAGAAAGACAAGTTTGACAAAGCTATTTTATTAAAACTGGCGCTCTGACAAAAGTTACTGCCCGCGGTTCCTTATCGATAAGGAACCGTGCCTTTGAGCCACCGAGATAAAGAACCGCCTACAGAGGCAGGTTTTTATCAAAGAAAAACGATGAATTTTTGAAAACCAAATTTTTTTTAAAAATACTTAACAATATATCTTAAACCTTTTAGGAAAAAATTGGACCACCACAACACTAGATAATAATGCCTTGTTAAAGGATTACGAGTTGAATCGAGATAGGAAAAGACCGAAATGAACGAACGAATACTCGTAGCAAAATGGCAAAGGAAGAGGAGTCAAGAGAAGTGAATCAAGACCAAGGACATTGCTCAAAGGACAAATGACATTCTTCAAATTGATGATGTGAAGAGCTTGTGTTATATATAGTGGTTTAAGACGTTCCTTTTCGGCGATAGTCTAAACGGCTTTGGTAATGAATTAAACCAAGCAATTTTGATGCATAGAATAAAATCATTTTCAAGAGTAGTCTTATTCTATTTCAAAATATGAGCAATGTATAGATTCACTTTCTCTCCCACGTGATCGGATAATTATTGCTAGAATTAACAATAACAATATCCTTGGAATATTTCAATTCCAAATGTGTAAAATCCATCTACAACTTAATGAAGTAGTTTGGTATCTAAAGGGATTCACTAATCATCCTAGAGATGAGCTTAATTGCACAAGTTACACATGGATATAGGGCCTACTAACCGTAAGGGTGCAAACCATGGAAATCATGCTTGATACTTTAAGCTTCTACTAACTCACCCTACATCTCCATAGTGAGTCAAGTATCCAAGCAATAAAGGTTTGAGAGGGAAAAACAAAAGAATCACAAACCACAAATAAATGTCAAGGCAAGGATGCCAAGAACAAGCATATAGTCAATTAATGATCAAAAGAATGATCAATTGGGCGTGTGGAAGAACGAAAGCGTACCTTGGCCACAAATTGCATTCCAAGCATTTAATGAATCGATGCAAAGCCCAACAATGACTAATAGTGACTACTAAGTCTTCAAAGACTAGTATCACTTCTACCCATCTTGATATCATCATTCAATGATGTTGGAAATCAAAGAAGATGAGTCTTCTACAAGTGTAAGTAACTCAATCCACAATCAATTGCATGATTTATCTTCATGAGTACCTACACATAACAAGATGCAAACTAGTATGAAATTTCAAGAGTAAATCTAAAATACATTAATACTACTAATTTAATTAATATGCAATATTAACATTTAAAAGGATTATTTTCAACAAAAAATAGTTTTGACCAAAGAAAAACTTTAGTACAACTTAACTTTCTAATTTGAGGAGACAATGGATCGATCCAAGTTTTAAAGTACAATATACTTCAAAGATCTTGTGTCACCATCACTCTGATACCAATTGTAGAAACTAGAAGGGGGGGAGGTTGAATAGTTTCTCATCAGTTTATCTCCTAATTAAAATTCCTTTCAATTATGTGAGTGCACAAAACCATCTTTCACTTCAAAGCTAGTTGCATAATGATTAGGTTCAATTCTAATGCATTAACAATGTATAATAAGTGTAGTGATAATGAATGTAAGTAAAGAGTAAGGAAAGAAACAACCTAGTAGGAAGACACCAAGATTTATAGTGGTTCGGCAACGAGGCTCTATCCTCGTTCCTACTCCACTCCTTGAGTACACCTTACTCGAGATTTCCACTATATCCACAAGTTCCCTTCTTAGCGAAGAAAACCTTACAACGTCCCTTACATTATTTTTCGACACTAAGCTAAATGTCGAGACCTAATCTTAGCTAGGACCAATCTACACAACGTCGCCCACTTCACTCTTTTACGACACAAGGCTAGATGTCGAGTTCTAATCTAAAGGTAGAACCAATCTTCACAACGTTGCCTACTTCACCATTTTCTGACACAAGGCTAGATGTCGAGTTCTAATCTAAAGGTAGAACCAATCTTCACAACGTTGCCTACTTTACCATTTTCCGACACAAGTCTAGATGTCGAGTTCTAATCCAAAGCTAGAACCAATCTTCACGACTCTTCACTTTGAAGCTAAGTGAGAACTTCACACAACACAACTACATATCACTTTATAGTTTAGTGAGAACTCACAAGACACAACCACATCACTTTATAGTTTAGTGAGAACTAACAAGACACAACCACGTCACTTTGTAGTTTAGTGAGAACTAACACAACTAATTACAACTCAACTAATCATATCCAAGTACACACATGTAGCTTGGATCTACACAACATAAATCTAAGCACACACATGTGCAATGGATGTACATAACTCTAATCCAAGTATTCACAAATAACTTGGATGAACACAACTAGTCCAAGTATTCACAAATACATTGGATCTACACAACACACAAATAAAGAAATGATGAACATGACTAGATCTTTAGGAGGAGGTGATCTTCATCAATGCTACATCTTTAATCACATCACAAGTGTGTGAGTGATCTTCTCTTTGGACAAGGTAAAGAAAGAAATCAAGAGGATAATCATGAGTAAACATACTTAACACATTAAGTGATCATTTACAAATGACAAGGATTGGAAAGGAGAAAGAAGGCTGAAGAAGATGTCCAAAAAGGGTTGATGAGAATGCAGATTTGACTCATTATTTATAGGACAAAACATACAACGGCTATATCTGCCCGTGGTTCCTTATTGGCACCCGCGGTTCCTTATCGATAAGGAACCGCCATAGGTGCTAAGGTACTGCTGGCGTAGACTCCGCTTCTTTTTGTCTTTTAGTGAATTTGAAATATCTGAGGCTGTTTAAACCTTTAAATGATATTCTTATAGCATATGGAATATGCCATATTCAAATTTCCATTTTCATTTTAATAGAACATTTTCTTAAAAATAAAGTTTATTAAAATCTTTTGTAATGTTTGACAAAACTGAGTTTTAAGGCTAATCACTTTTATGATCACTAAGCATGATTAAGATATGTTAGTGTCATGATTATTACCTTGATGATAGTGTTTGTTAGATAATTCGTTTTATGATTGTGTTTGACAATGAATGTATTTGTAATTTGTCTTGATTAAAACTAAGAAAGATTAATTGATACTAAGAATGTTTTTAGGCATTGCTTATGCATTAACAGATTTCATCGAGACGTATACTTACCCATAACACCTTCATTCACGACGATGATAATTGCGGTGACATAAGGATGGTAGGATAGGTTAAAGTCCAATGATTCTTCCAAAATCAGAGCAATCCTCCCAAGGACATTCCATAGCTAGAAATAGTAGTCATTTAGAAAGATGGAGATAGATTGTGAACGTAGCTGAATGCCGACTAATTACTTAATCTAGTACTGGAACAATCACAACAAGGTGCTAGTGATGACGTATTAGTAAGCATTAAAGGGGTTAAAGAATGAAAAAGAAATTTAAAGATAAAGGGTGAGAAGAAAGCAACCATCCTTACAACTTAGGCAGAAACAAGGTCAATACATATGCTATCGGGATCATTTTAATGAAGCTCAGTATTAAAGATAGACATCATGAACCCAGTGATGCAATGCACAACCCATTCTAGTTAACTCAGATATCTCTCAAAAGATATTTGTTTTAATCACACGGAGATCAACATGTTATATATCGATTTATTCACTCTGAATATGTTGATATTGAAAAGGCGGCACGCCTCTCCAGCCTCCGATCACCAAAATCCAAAATGCACGATCAAGTCTAGAGCCATTTGAGATCATCTCATTAATCTCATTAAGACACATTTCCGAATTTCCTTACTTCTTCACACACTGTGAAAAGTAAGAAAGATCTTATGAGTCCTACGCAGAATCTTCATGATTTTGCTTGAACGTCTGAGTAATACGAATGTATTTACAATGAAAATGGAAATCCTTATCTACAAGCTCATGGTAGGTGTTGTAACGCCCCACTTTGATAAGTGGACCGTTACATGATAATTATGGCGTGTCATCGAAGCATGAAAGGTAATGTCCTAAAACATAAATGACCAAAAAGGAAAAACCAAAATCAAACATCGGTTCCCATACATAAGCCCAAAACATAGATAAAGTAAATGGAATAGGAAGGACAAAACAAGTGTCCAAGAAAGCATAAGTATATGAGGCAAAAGGAAAAAAAGTATAAGTCAGCTTCCATCCTATGCACGTCCTCCAGATGAACAAGTCTTTCCTTGGGTACCTGTAGTTTGGACCATGGAAAGGAAAATATACGGCTGAGCAATAAGCTCAGTGAATGGATATAATGGCAATGAAATGAATAGCATAAACGTAAGTAAAGAATGAAATGAAAGTATGAAATGATAATTCAGCGGAATAATGTAAGTCTTGGAAAACTTGGTGTATGTTTTATAGACTATAGTTTGGGCCATGCATTTTAAATATGCCCGGAGCCCATATAGGTCATGAAGTATCAACGTGCATGAATATTAGAGGAGTGACCTCATCATGCAATTAGAGGGGTTGCCTCTAATTATAATAGTCTGGGTTGGTGGGATCAACTCCATGTAACGGATGCAAGGCACACACCGTAGTTACCATGTAATCTTGCTAAACTTGTCCTAGGATACACCCATTCGCCCCACATGATAATAATAAAATAGGCCAAATAACTGAAAAGGGATGCTGCGAGCAATCACTCCCACCGCGGAAGAGTCATAACACTGGTGCCTCCAGTGTTATGGTTATGGTACCTCCATAACTAGGTGGAACTGGCATGCATGTATATAGCTCAGGCAATCTAAAATATTAATCATATAATTACTATTTAGTATAAGTAAACTACTACAGAAAATAGATGGCTGCAAACGGGGAATCCTAGGTATAGGAAGAGAGTGTCCTTACTGAAGGAGGAAATATCCGTACCTTAGGTCTAGTAATGAGGATGAAAATGAAAGTGGAAGATCACTCCGACTTCATGATAGCTACATAATAAAAGGGACGTGTATGAGTTGTCCGATCAACTTATACTTAGCTTATTATTGGTTTACTTGACGTGTTCTTAATTTTTTTACTTGTTCTTGTCTTGTTTTAAGTGTTCTTAACTTATGTTAATGATTCATGTTAACTCATGTGTTTTCCTAACATTTCATGTGTTCTGATTAGTGTATTTCATGTTCTTATGTGTTATTATACTTGTTATATCATAATGAGTAACTTTCTAAAATAGCAGGTTTCCAAAAATAGAAGGGTTTCCAAAAATAGTAAGTTTACAAAAATAGAAAGTTTCCATATTTATAAATAAGCTTGATTAACAAGTATATAAAATATAAGATGTAGTTTTAATAAGCATAAAATATAGGTCATGATTATATAGTAAAGTTTATTAAATAAGTACTTTAGGCTAAAACAATAATTATTAATTAATAATATAATGCATGGTTTTATTAAGGATTATTAATTAATAAAATGACATGATTCATTTAATAAAACTTTACCTTAGCTTGGAAAATATATAATTAAATTAAAGTATGGTATTAATTTAATTATGTAAATAAATAAATACTTAGTCTAAATTCATGATTAATTGTGTTAAATAATTATCACCTAAGTTCCATGATTAATTTAATTATAACATGTATTTTATGTTAATTAAATTAACAAACGTAATTTAGCAAAATATTCATGTGTACCCGATCCTACCGAGACTCCCATGTCTCGGTCACACTAAACAAAACAACCACACTATACTGTCCAATAAACAAACCAGTTATGTCCAATATCCTAAACCCAGTTCTATCTAATATATTAAACCCAGTTCTGTCCAATATCCTTGTACCTTGTTTTGTCCAGGAAACATGTACCCCCTTTTGTCCAATAAACCTATACCCACTGATTAACATCTTTACCTCCTGTTTAACATAATCTGACCCCTGACTGTGTTTAGTTCCTGCTTCCGTTTAGTTATTACCCACCGAGAGTCTGGGGGACTCTCGGTTGCCACTGTTACAACCAAACGTACCCACTGTGGTTGTTTGGGCTTGCGGCTGACACACCAAAACACACGTCGACCCATAGTGGGTTGCGGCTGTATGACCTGAAACACCACCGAGACCATGTTTGGTCTCGGTTTGCGTGAAACCGACACAAAACAAACCCAAACCCCTTAAATTCTAATGTTTTAATTCTTGTTTAACATGTTTTTAATGATTGTTCTTAAAGATCTAAACAATTAACATAATAGATAAAAGATTAAAGGTTTGAAGATACCGAATGGTGAATGATTAAAGACATAGAACCACGAACACTATACCCGAATTCTTTAAATGATCAAACCAAAAACCTTGTGTGTGTGTGTGTGTGTGTCTGTGAAAACCTGCGGCCAAGAATGAGGGAGAGAGAGAGATCGTGGTTTTTTTAGGGTTTTTATCCAAAAGTGAATTATTAAAATCTTCTGTTGTTTTAATTTAATTAGTATTGGATAATGGGTTGGGCCAAGCCCCTTTGGCCCTCTTTTCTTGCCGTCCAAACACACACACTACATACATGTTTTCGTTTTATTTTTCGTACTTTAATATTACTCGTGTGTGTTCGTGTTATAGATGTCATGGTTTATTTGTTGTAATATTTTAAGTATTATACGTAAATACTTATCATGTATAAATAATAATATTCCATATGTAATACTTGTAGTAATTAATTAATATTCGTAATAATTATATTGAATGTTCATGATTTGTGTTGTATATTAATTAATCGTGAAGTTTTAATTTGACCGTGTTTTCATGCATTTAATGATCTTGGGTATTTTAAAGCGGGTTTTACTAGTGACTTGTGCGATTCTTTATGAATCAAACTTTTGATAACTGGAAAGCAACGATGGTTTTATTCTTAATCAAATTTAATCTTGTTCCAGGCCTTTACACAATATCTTTTAGATCTTGCTAGAACATTCAGAGTGACACTATTCAGTGTTCACAAGGACGAATGGAAATCCTTCTAGTGTTAACATATGTTGATCCCTTAGTTAGTCTTTGCTTGAAGACTTAGTCTATACATAATAAATTCTATGTAGACCTAGTAGAAACTTTGAGTTACTATTAGAGAGTATGCAGAATCTAATCTCTAATATTATGAAGGTTGTTTTGTTTTGTAAGACAACGGGTTCACTAAAAGCTTTAATATTATTGATATGAGTACTTCAGTAAAAGTACAAGGGTTTATAAGACTAATCCTAGGACATCCTTTTATAGTGAAAGGAGTCTTTTACCAAATAAAACTAGAAGATATACACATAATATCCTTCTAGTATAAGTAATAAACTTTCAGTCATTATCTTGTACCAGAGTATCTTCTATTGAAATAGCACACGTCCCTGACCTTTATCTCTTAATCACTACTAATCAACATAACCAGCATTACCAATCTTTTCTGTCTACTGTGTTTAGTTTTGTCCATACACTGCCAGTACAAAGAATATAACTACTAGCACTAATTAACATCAATATTGTTAGTAAAATACATAACCAATACTAATTTTATTCCCAACAATCCTCCCCTAAACTTGTAAGTCCTCTGTCAATTTCACAAGTTTCCTTAGAGAATAAAATTTCTTTATCAATTCCTCCCCTTAGTATATAAGGTCTTCAATCTGTCATCTTCAAACAATCCTACCCTTAGCTAAAGAGGTGTTCAATCTCAAACTTCTCCCCTAAATTGATGAGGAGATCTTTATTATAAAACAATAGTCCAACCATTACTTACCAAAGTTAAAAACTATCATCACCACAAGTAAGAGAATTAACTCTTAAAAATGAGATCATAGGATATGAACAAGAACTTACAATTTCTGTCTGAATAAGCGACATAAAGTGAAGTTCATATCAGGAAGAGAGTATACAAAACACCATTAGTCCTCCCCTGAAACTCTTATTTGTATCAGTCATATGTGGGGAAATTATGACAAATACAGAATCAAATATGCCAACTTGTGTACACCATATTATCCAATCATTAAAACTTGTTTTACACATAGAATAATATAATTTCACACATAAAGAGAGATGAAATAACTTCAGAATCTAAGCAAGTCATCAAAGTACTCACAACACACTCAAACACATGAGTTAGACAACGAGGCTTGTATGGTTCTTTGATCAGAGACTTCCATTAAAAAAACTCTTCTTTATGTGCTCATTAGTAATCCTACTAAACACTTTACACGTATAGGTTGCTTTAACCTCTGGTTTATGAGAACCATCATCAGTACTAAGTACTGCCTGTGAATAGATAACCTTATAAACGAAGTATTTTTGATAGGATTTCCAACAAAGCTGTTCTCTAAGTCAGATGTCCAAGGAATAACACACCATAAATGGAATGACTAAGAGTGAGCCAGTTAGTATAAACTAACTTGCTAAGAAATAATCACCAAAGAAAAAATTAGTTGCCCAAAATTTTCCCAAAAACAAACTTTGCCTAACAGTATTATTATTTACACTATCAGTACTAAACCATGATTACTACCAGTACTAAATTTTACAAATTGTACATAGCATAAACTCTTTTAAAAGGCCTTTAAACATTAGTCATTCCAACACTTGCCCTCAAATATTGAAACCTTTTAATATCAAACCCTTTAGTAAAAATATCTACAGCATTCTATTCAATATCAATATTAAGCACCTGAATTAACTTCTACTCAGAACAGTCTTTTATAAAGTGATGCCTAATATCAACATGTTTAATTTTTCTATGTTGAAATGGATTGTTAATCATGAAAATAGTACTAGTAACATCAATGTACATAATAGTGTTCATGAAATTATACCCATATTCCAGCATCTGATTCTAAATTCATGAAACTTGTCCACAGCAATGTGTAACCGTAACATACTCAGCTTCAGTATATGAAGTTTCCACTACTGTTTGTTTTTTGCACTACCATGAAATGAGTCTACATCCAAGAAAATGACGTCCACCTGTTGTAGGCCTCCTGTCTAAGCTGGCACCAGCATAATCACTGTCTATGTATGCTACTAAGTCAAAAGGATAATACTCTGGATACCATAAGCCAAGTTTGGGTTGAGTATTCAAATATCTGAAGATTTTCTTGATTGCTTGAAAATGAGAAACTTAAGGATTTACTTGAAACATTGCACATGCATATACAACAAACATGATATCAGTTCTAGATGATGTAAGATACATCAGTGACCCAATCACAGATCTGTAAGAATGCTCATCATATTCTTCACCATCTTCATCCTTAGGCAAAGTTTTATCAACATCAATTAGAGTATTTGTTGTCTTGACATTCATCATATTGAACTTCTTCAAAATTTCAGCCACACACTTGTCTTGACTAATAAAAATGCTTCTTTACTTTTTTTTGCTTGAAGTTCAAGAAAGAAAATAATTTCTCCCATATAACTCATCAGAAACCTCTCTTTCATAAGCTTCTCTAACTCCTCACACATCTCAGGTTTTGTAGAACCAAAAATGATGTCATCTACATAGATTTGGACTAGCATAATATCATGAGTGATTCTTTTAATGAACAAGGTTTTGTCAATCTTTCCTTTCTAAAAACCATTGTCCATTAAATACTTTGTTAGTGTTTCATACCATGCCCTTAGTGCCTGATGAAGACCATAAAGTGCCTTTTTCACCTTATAAACCTTATTAGGATACTTCAAAGCTTCAAAACTAGGAGGGTGACAGACATAAACCTCCTCATCTATTGTGCCATAGAGAAACACACTCTTTACATCCATCTGTACCATAAAATCCATATAAGAAACATAGGCTAAGAACAATCTTATGGCTTTAATTCTTGCTACTTGGGCAAAAACTTCATCATAATCAAGTCCTTCTTTCTGAGTGAATCCTTGAGCAACTAATCTTGCTTTGTTCCTTACTACAATTCCTCTTTCATCAGGCTTATTCCTAAACACCCATCTAGTGTCAATTGCCCTAATGCTAGTAGGTAAATCACAAAGTTCTCATACATCTTGTAACTTAAACTGAAGAAGTTCTTCCTGCATAGCGTTAGTCCAAGAAACATCTTCAAGAGCCTTTTTAATACTCTTAGGTTCCTCGTGAGATAAAAAGTAGGTAAAAAGAAAAACATTAACATCCGTATACTGATTTTCTTCATAAATGGAACTAATGAACCCTTGTTGATTGGTAGTTTTGATTCTGGTCATTCTCCTAGTTTGCACAGGAGACTGAACATCACCAATAACATTTTCATGTTGATGATCTTTTGTAAGTCTTGTACTTGGTATTTTAGGAATATAATAAGAACTAGGTAAGTTGCCTAAATCAGCATCCTCCTAGTCATCTGAATTGCTATCATGAAAATCATCCTCTTGCTCGATATCTGGTTGATACATCATCTTTCCACTACAAGCAGTAGAATTTTCACTACCAGTATTAACCTCAGGGCGACCATTATTAACATTTCTTGAGTAATAGTATCTTTTGGAATATTCTTTTCGGCCTTGTATCTTTAAATACTCTAAAGTCACCATCCAAATGTGGTAATAAAATAACTTCCTCCTCTGAACCTGTATTTGTACTAGCTGTTATGCTGGTAACTAGAACATAATTCATAGTGCTTGGCAAAGTATCAACGTCAAACATCTATTCAGGCCCAGAACTAGTATTTACAAGCTTATTCTCCAATAACTTAATATGCAGAATTTCTTCAACTTGTTTGGTTCTAAGATTGTAAACTCTGTATGCTTTACTATGCAAAGAATATCCCACAAAAGAACCTTTAACTGACTTTCCATCAAACTTTCCCAAATGATCCAAAGTATTGAGAGTAGTCACATGACAACCAGATGGCCTTAAGTAATGCATTGAAGGATCTCTTCCTTTAAACAAATCATAGGGAGTCTTGTTATGAGGCTTAAAAACCAACACCCTATTATATACATAACATGTTGTACTAATAACTTCTGCTCAAAAGTGAGTAGGCAACTTTGAATCAGCCAACATGGTTCTTGCAGCTTCTATAAGGGTTCTATTTCTTCTTTCAGCAAACCCATTCTGTTGTAGAGTTCTTGCAATACTAAATTCTTTTCTGATCCCTTTGACTTCACAAAAGTCATTCATCTCTCTCTTCTTGAATTTTGTTCCATTGTCACACCTAATACCTTTGATAGAGATTTCAGTAAGATTTTCAACTTCAGTAATAAAAATCTTGAATATTTGTGGTGTTTTATCCTTTATCTTAAGAAAGAATACCTAAGTAAATCTAATGAAATCATTAGTAATCACTAAACAATACTTCTTCTACTCAGATTGTTCACAAAGTTAGGTCCAAAAAAACCCATATGAAGAATTTCTAATGGCTTTGAAGCAGAGTTTATAATTTTTGACATGCAAGAAGATATGTGTTGATTCCCTTTCAAACATTCCACACAAGTTTGATCATTTAGAAAACGTTTAGAAGGTAGACCTCTAGCCAGATTCTCTTGAACTGGTTTGTTGATGTTTTGAAGTTTGCATGTCCAAGCCTCCTATGCTAAAGCATTGTCTCATCAAATGTAGCTTGTGCAACTAGTGTAGTTAATCCTTCTTTAGGAATCATGTTTTTCATATCAACATAGTACAAGTTTTTATTTCTTGGAATCCTAAAGGGTATCTGATTATTATCAGACATCTTAAAGTATAGTGAGAGAACTACACATTATGTGTCAGCGAAAAGCACAAAAGTGCTCTTGTTACATATCTGAGATATGATAAAAAGATTGTACTAAAGCTCTTTCACATAGTTACCTCTTCAAAGTCATTATTCCCAGCCTTGAATGTTCCTTTACCATGTATTTTTCCACCATTTGTTCATCCAAAGGTAACATTTCCTCCATCACATTCCTTAAAATAGATAAGAACTCCAGGTTCCCTGTCAGGTACCTAGGGCATCCACTATCAAAGCATCCCCTTCTATCTTTAAGTTCCTATAGTGACATTCCCTACACAAAACAAAAGATGAATTAGTTCCTTTTGTGGACCCAAGCTATAGAGGACTTGGATTTGCCTCATGCATCAAGGTAATTTAGTCTTTGCAGAACAATTGATGCATCCTTAGGTTTGTTAGATTTACAAACCCAACATGCTGAGGGCTTAAAAGCATTGAAACCATACCCTTCTCCCATAGCTTTATTTACCACTTTTGAACTTAGTCTGATATTTTTTGACCAATTTAGTTTTTTAAAACCAGTATTAAAACCTATATTACCATAATTAAACAATGACTTACCAGAATTAAAGTTTGATCGACCAACATTAATGTTTGGTTTACCAGCATTAATGTTTGTTGTACCAGTATTAATTCTTTGATTAGGTTTTTGAGAGTTTAAGGCTGGTTTTCTTTGATACACTCCTCTATTATTTAGTTGTGCTCTATGTGGTGTTGGTTTAGCATTACTAGTTTGTGGTTTTGGGCTGGAAGTGACAAGAGACTTACCAAAATTAACTGATTTAATTTTATAAGAATTTGTGTTACAACCATGATTACATCCATATTTGTTTTTGCTATTAAGACTACATTTAGCTTTCAGATGATCAATACTTCCACATAAGTAACATGTTTTCTTATGCATAACAAATTGTTTACCAAGATGCTAAGATTTTAGGTTATTCCAATTTCTTTGGTTACCTCTAGGTTTTCTATACATCTCAGCATATTTAACAGTTTTCTCAACAAGTTTATACTTAGGTGCATTTCGATTCAACTTACTAGAATTTTCTACCACTACCTTTTCATTTGAGTCTTTAGTGGTTAAAGGACTAGAGACATTCGAATCATTAGTACTAGTGTTGCAAATAGTAGTATCTTGTGCAGTTTCTACAGTAGTAGTAACAGGGATGACATAATCATCTTTTTTAATATCTTCTATCTTAATTGGATCATACTCAGGCTCCTTATAATCTTGGAATTATGGAAGTCCAGTGGATGCCAAATCATGCAAAAGAGGAAAGTAAACAAGTGGAGGTTCAACGGCATGGTAGTCCCCACTATACCCCACACCCCACTTACATTTTTAGGAACCTGACTATTTATCATCTTTTCTAGATTCTTAGTAGCACTCTCAAAACTTTTGAATTTTTATTCATTTTCAAGTTTGGCAATGTCACTAGCTTCTAGTTTAGACTTAAGGTTAGTAATTTCCCTAGTTTGAGCACCTATTTCTCTCTTTAGAAGAATAATGGAATCTTTAAAGGCTACTCATTCTTCCTTATAACATCCTATATGTTCTTCCAACCTATCCACACCCCTTTTATAACTTAATATTATAGTTTTTTTTAATTTATCATATTTTTCTTTACAAATAGTAGTACAGTGTTTATTAGAAATTATCTCAGAGTCTGATATTGCCATAAGGGCCATGTTCCCAGCATTTTCTTCATCCTCCATTAAGCTCCAGTCAGCACAAGTTCCATCAATGGCTATTAAGGCCTTTGAAGTAATTTCTTCTATGGTCAATTTTTTCTAATCTTTTCTTAATATTTGATCATATATTTTTTAATCTTGTTTAAAAATGATTAGTCTCTAATTATTTCTTTCTCAATTTCAAAACACTTACATCATTGTGAGTGTTAGTGTCTAAAGTCAAGATGTGATCTTTGTGAAGATCCATATTTATGTGTAATTATGTAGATACGAATCTTGTTATTATTCGGATGTGTCATACGTTAGTTGGTTAGTACTTTAGTACTCAAATTATGTAATGGGTGATAGATTGGTTTATGTGTTTATACCTTAAAATACAAGGTTTGTTATGATGGACCATAAAACATAACGGGTTTGGTTACACCCGAAGAAGGATTCAACATCTAGCTTAGTGCCAGTAATTGTATAAGCGATGTGTATGGTTTTCATCCCTAAAGGGAACTTGTTGACTAGTGTAGTGAATTCTCAAATTAGGCACTTGAGGAGTGGAGTAGGGCGAAGAGAAGCTTCATGATCGAACCACTATAAATCACTGTGTCGGGTTTGCTCTTTCTTTTACATTTTGCATTACCCATTATTTACTTTTATGTCTTTACATTTATGCTTGCATCTTGTGTTGATTGTGTCGTTGTAATTTAGTTTGATATTTAAATAAAGTTTTCACTTAGTTTGTTCGAATATTTATTGTTTCATATTTGAATTACAAACAAGTGGTATAAGAGCCAGATTAGATTCGCTATGAAAAAGAAAAAAAGGGTTAGCTTGATTTCGATTTGAAGAATCATTTGGTATTGATTGAATTATACGAATATTATATTTGGGAATTGATTTTGCTTTGTTTGAAAAGATTTACTTCTGTGTTTTATTTTTGGAAATATTTTTGGACATAGCGATGGTATTGGATATAAGTTGGAATGTTGGGTTGTCTGCAAGTATTGTCTTGAATTAAATTTGAAGATACCCTTTTGATGTTATTTGAATATAGACTTTGTATTCATCAAGTGGAGACCATAGAGGGGGGGTGAAAACGTTTCAATTAAAACTTAAAAAACTTTTGTATCAAATACCCGATCAATGATGATACAATATGAAGAGTGTTACAACAAACTAGTTATACAATAACTATATATTATTGACACAACACAAAACGCATCATACTTGTATAACCATAGTACAAGAAACAACAAATCGTTACCCACAACAAGCAATATAATTATATTCTACACAATATGAATATAATGAATATAATTATATTCTACACAAGAATAATCTAAACACGAAGCTAACACGTACTAAGCCTCAACTTTTCTACTACTAACATGTTTAGACTATGAAATGCATATATAGAGTGCGAGTAAAGATGTAAAGAGGTAAGTAAAAGGAAATGCAAACTAGGCGTGATGATTTATATTGGTTCGGCATGAAGCACCTCTTCACCCTACTCCACCCCGCGAGTACCCAACTCGAGAGTTACTTCACTAGTCAACAAGCTCCTATTAAGGTGGAGAAAACCATACACAAGTAGCTTACACCAATTACCAACATAAAGCCAAATGTCGAGTTCTAATCTTAGCAACCAATCTACACCTCTTACTTACTCACTTAGCAAATATTATCACGATCACCCGATCTACCCAATATACAAGATCCCACAAGATCAAACAAGATCACACACTATCACACCATTTCAGACTTACACACATTGTCATATCTAACTACTACAAAAGGTCTAACAAGATCACCCAAGATCACACATAATCACCCACAACCATTTCGGACTTGCATATTTTCTGAATCTAACAAATACATAAGATTGAAAGATATGAACTTGATCTCTATGTAACAAGTGTTAGGACTCTATAGCACATCCTATCTCGCGATTACGTGTGTTTCTCTCTAACACTTGGCGAGGAATGATTGAATCACTTGTAAGTAGAGTTATCCAATACTTCACTACATACATCCATGATATTAGTGGAACTAACTTAAAACTTAACCATGAACTAAGATGAGTGCTAGAACATGATTGAAAATTAAAAACCCAAAAAGTATATATATGTGTTTTTTGGGCGTGCAACAGAATGAGGAGGAGGGGGATTTTTGTAGGTTTCTACATGTATGAAAGGCCGTAGGGTTTTGTAAGGAGGAGGGGGTTCATGGGATTGGCTAAAGGTATGTGTAAGAATAGTATTGGTATTTATAGTAAAAATATTACTTGGAGAGGTTTCTTTGATCCAATGGATAATAGTGTGTATTAGGTAGAAGATTAAAATAACCATTAGATAATAAGATGCACCTTATCTCCTTGAAGCTCAATTTCAAATTTTAAAATTTGAATTTAATGTTTTTTCCACAATCTTCTAGAAGCTTCTAGAAGTCCTGGTTGGGCCTTTTTATGCCTTAATCGATTAGTTTGTTCTCTTGGCCCGATCCAACTAATAAAGATAAAGTATATTTGCTTGCTTTGCCTGATTCAATAATGAAGCCCATGTTGGAGTGTATAAATACTTGACATATCTAGAGGAGTTTTAGCATACAAGTTACTTGTAAACTTTACGTTATGTTTTACAAGTTACACGTTTGTCGTCACCAAAATAAAAGAGAATATACAGATTAAATATCGAAATATTTGCATTAACAGGCAGTTAGTAACTTTTTTTTTGTTCAACTTGAATTGGTTTTGAAATATTGATTTGTTTTCTTTTTCGTTGATTCGAAGATTTGGTGATTTTCGATTTGGAATTGTTGGTTACAATGGAGTAACTATTTGAAATTAATAATGGAATTATTTTTTAGATGTTTTTAGATCTGATCATTTTTTTTGTTTTGGATCGTTTTCACATTCGACCATTTGGATTTGTTTTGAATCGTTTTTCAGATTCGATTTGTTTGATTAATGTTGGATCATTTTCATATTCGATCATTTGGATTTTTTATATCACTTTTAAATTCGATAATTTGTTTGATTAGTGTCGGGTTGTTGATGAGATGGCATTTATACATGATCTCATCGTTCTTTTCGGGCTTTTAATGCATAAAAATGTCATAAAATACCATATATATGCTTGTGTTTGTTTACTTATGTATTTTAGGTATGGATATCGTGAAAAAGACAAAAGATCACAAGATACAAGGAAAAACGGACACGAGAAACGAAGCCGTACAAAGAATCGGGCCCTAATTCATGAAATATTCAACAAATACCCTTGAAGACTTGAAGACATACAAGATTGATCCTCATTAATTGAAGAAATGACACTTAAAACCCTTGTATATTGATAATTACAAGTTTGGTCCCTTAAGTTTGTCAAAATTACACAAATGGTCCTTCAACTTTGAAAAAATGGCAAGATTAGTCCCTCAACAATTCCAAATTGCCAACAATGGTCCCTCATGAAGTCAAAGATACATTGAAGACCTTTGAAGATCAAGAATGTCCAAGATCAGCCCTTGAAATATCTCAAAATGGCAAGAACAACCCTTTGAAACCTTTTTCCAAAGTTTTGTGCCAAAACTGCCAAAGTATGAAACTTATTAACAAAGGGATATGAGTTTTTAGGCTGAAAAACGTTTAATACATGTTTTGTCAAAACACAAGGGCTAAAGCTGTGAACTTGAGACATTTAAATCAAAAATGCGCCAAACACATAACTTTCCCCCAATTTCGGATCAAACACTCCACTATTCACCTTTTACCCACCCAGAATTTACACCACTTAAACTTAGGGTAATTTTCAATTACCTTTGCACATGAGTGATTCACATGTGCAGAAACTCATCCCAACCATAAAACCCTTATTCCCACTCACAATGGACCCCACCCCCAAATACCCGTCCACCAATCATGTGACTACTTGCCCTCCAAGTCATCCAACGTGGCAAAATCAACAGCTAAGACTCCTTGCTTCATCCTAAAGCTAAAATGAACGTCTTGGATCATTTTGGACAGCTCATCAACAGCAAACGGCCTCAAGTGCTCAAGGGAATTTTAGAGAATTCACTTCTAGGGTTTGTGAATAGTGTAGCCAGGCATTTGCCTATAAAAGGAGACCTCAACATGTGAGAGTCCCTTTGTTCCAGATTTTAGCTTTTAAATCTTTGTAATTCCTTTTTATGAAATAATGTTTGAATTTCTGCAAAATTTTGAGTTCTTGTCTGTTATTTATGAAAGTTGGTGTTTGATAAGCTAAAATCCGAGTTCCATAATCTTGTTTGAAGGTTTTTGAGGCAAAGTTTTAGTTGATAAAGCTTGGGTTTCAAAAATCAGAAAGTTATTGGTTATTTGATCTCACTTTGTTGGTTTGTTCATCTTAGCAGCATTGGAAGCTGGTACTTGTTCTGCTAGTACCTCAGCTCAAACAATCCAAGGCCTGTATGTAGGTCTTGGAGGTTTGCATCCTTCTCCCTTTTCATTTTCTCCTTTATTTTTCTGAATTTGGTGATTATTGCATGTTTGTACTTGAATCTGTGATATTATTGTTGAATCTGGTTTATTTGTGTTAATTTGATGTTATTGAAGTGTTGTTAACTGGTTTTGTGGTTTGAATCTGGATAATACTTTGAAAATTTGTGAAAACAGGTTTTTAAGGGGTGTTTGGATTAACTGTTTAAGAAGGATTTGTGGTTTGTTAAGTGTTGGATTTGTGTTATTATCTGTTGGTATATGCTTTGCTGGTATACTTGGTCATTTATCTGCAATATTTGTGGTTTTAAACACCTAGATTCATAAAATAGGGTATAAAATCTTGGATACTTGGTAAAATTGGCTAGGATTTTGAGGACACCTAGATCTAAGCTTAGTCTAGGGCTAACAAGTGCTAAACCTTAGTTAATTACACCAGGGGAAGAGATTTGACTGCTTGAAATTGGATCTAGTGTCAAATAGATCAGCAAACTTGTCTGCAAATTGTTTATGTTCTTATCAGTAACTGTTTGTGCTTTGATCTTGTTGTTTGCTTTGATTTAGTGTTTGCTATAAGTTGATTTGTGCTTATTCATAGTTTATATAGCTTGTGTATGCATCCTGTTGAGTTTGGTTGGCTTATTCTTGCTAAATCTGCTTATTAAGTGCATAACTGCTTATTTTCATGTCTATGATGTATCTGGTGACTGTTTGATCATTTGTGGCTTATTGTGTGAACCAAATTTAGATTTTATTGTTGCTATTGACTCCTTGTGGTTCACTGATCACAAGAGTGCCCTTGTTTCCAATTGAATCTAACTAGAACTCTCCAAAAAGCTCAGTCAAATAGTCAAAGCAGTGGGAACTCCTTTCCCCTGCTGGTTACCACTGCTAGTGTATTTTGGTGTCAGCTTATCAATAAGCTATAATAGCTTATTTTAACTAGCAACAACTTGGATTTTGTAATAGGTGCTCATTATTTGACCCATTTGTTCATACTGGAGCATTTGGTGGGTTGACTTTAGGGTTTGACTAGAAAACCAACTTAATTGACTTTTTCATAAGTGCTTATTGGCTTATTCTGGCTTATTGGTTTTGCTTATTGGAATTTTGTTGATTGTTTTGGCTTATTGAGTCCATTTGTGATCTTTTGCAAGTTGAATCAAGTCCTGAGGTGCCTTATTTCTCAAAAACGACTATTTTGTCTTTTAGTGAAATATTACTTTGCTTATTTCTGGCTTATTGAGTGTGCTTTTTCAAAATTTCTTTTTACAGATCTCATAAGCATCCCAAAAGAAGGTTGTGTGTCAAATTAGAGCTTATGGCATTAGCTTATTGCTTAATGGGCTAAAAAGCCCAATACGGATAAGCTGTTTGCTTATTAAGCTGTGATAAGCTCACATTCAGCTTTTGGGCCTTTAGAATTTTGTGTTTAGAATTAAATTTTGAGTCAGATAGGGCTTTTCCAAGTCAATTGGGCCAAGTTTGACTTTTTGGGCTAAAAAGCCCATTAAAGTTGACTGTTTTTTATTTTGGCCCATTTGAGGGCCCAATAGGGGTATTCTGGTCATTTCACTTTGATTTTCTGATTATTTAGGTTAAAATAAACTAGTTTGCAAGTTTTTAGAATTTTTTATAATTTTTAGATTTTTAATATTATTTTAATATTATTTTATTATTATTTTTCAAATTTCACATTTTCCAACTTTTTACATTTTTCTTAGCTTTAATACATTAAAATAGGAATTTAGCAACTTTTAGAATAATTTTATCACTTTTAGCTTAATTTTTATAATTATTTTAAGTTTTAATAGTTTTTAAATCATTTTAAATAGTTTTTATTAGTTTAAAAATTTCTAAAAATATTTTTTAATCTTTTTAGGTCATTTTTGAGGTTTAACAATTGAAAAATCTTTATTTGGGCTTTTTGATAATTTATTTGATTTTTAGGGCTTTAATTAGTATTTAAAAATTGAATATTTAATTATTTAAAAGGTTTGAAAAAGTTTTGATCATTGATAAACTCTTAGTTTATTTATTTTGATTTTTGGTGAACTTTTGGTAATTTTTAGAATTAATTTTTATTTTTGTAGTTTTTACGATTTTACGTTTTGTCGTCGTAGTATTATTTTAACGTCTTCGTCATCTTCTTTTCTCATTCCCTTTCTAAACCAATCATTAATCACAAACATTTAACAAGTTTTTCACACACATATACCTCCTTGGGAAACGAACTTTCACACCATAAGGGTCATTAGTGCTTGGTTTTCCTAAATCATCACTCGATACTTACCGCTCATTTACTCTCTTTTGTTTTCCTAAACAAGAGGTGTAATTTAACACACTCATTTTGGCGCCGCTGCCGGGGAGGTGTGTCGTGATTAGTTTGCATTGTTGTTTTTAATATTAACCAAAATAGTATTTGTATTAGTAGAAATCTACTAATACGTATTATCGGTTTTCTTGGTTTTTCTTGTGAAAATATTATTACTATATTGTATTAAGTATCACAACAAATAAACAATATCTCCAAAAGTGTGAAAACACAACCTTAATTGGGATTTGATCTCCTATTTATTGTATTCGAATCTCAAACAAAAAGAAAAAGGCAAAAATAGATATATACTTTCGTGAAGCTCGATGTTGAAAAATACAAACTATAAGGTGGGTATAAGGCGGGTATTATAAAATATACCCTAAGGAAAAAGGCTCTTAAGTGCTTCGCGCCGCCTCGTTTCCCCGCTTGCTTGTGAGTATTTTGAGATTGAAGGCTAATCGAGGGTTTTGCCGCCCAAAGTATTATTACGTATAATATATTTGCTTGGTTTCTTTGTGATTAAACCCTCTTGAACAATTTGGTTTTCACCAAAGTTCTAAAGTCATTCGAAGGCGTTCACTCCACGTGATCGTTTTCATTCCTTTGAGGCTTCTTTAATCAAGAGTTTGATTCGAGGAGAGATTTTGTAGATTCTTGTCTACGAAGATACACCAAAATCAAAAAAAAAATTAAATACAATCAAAAACACAAAAAAATTAAAAATACACAAAACACCCAAAAAGAATCTTCTTTGCTCACCTCCCATTCTTCGTGAAGTTTATGATCACTCGTAATCAAGCAAAACGAGCTCGCAAACGTCTTCAAAATCAAGCCAATCAAGAGACGTTGATTGAAGAACAACCTCCAACTGTTGAACCTATTGTAGAACAAGAAGTCGTCATGGCTAATCGTACTATGATGGAGTTGCTACAAGCACCCACCGAGGGTTTTGGAGAGGCCATTGTGATTCCCGCTATTCTTGCGGAGAATTTCGAGATTAAGACGGGTTTAATGTCGATGTTGCAAGCAAATAAGTTTAGAGGTCATGAGAAAGACAACCCGCACTATCACATTAGGAATTTTAATCGTCTCACTGCTACTAGCAAGTTTAAGGATGTTCCACATGACGCCATTAAGATGATGTTGTTTCCATACTCGTTAGATGGACCCGCAAAAATTTGGCTTGAGAAAGAACCGCCAAATTCGATTTTGACATGGGGTGATCTCGTTTCTAACTTTGTAAACAAGTTTTTTCCACCATCTAAAACAACACATTTGAAAAATGAGATTTCACGATTTGTGCAAAGAAATAATGAAAGTATTTCAATGGCATGGGAACGCTTTAAAGAAATGTTACATGAATGTCCACACCATGATTTTTCGGAATTACATCAAATTGATACTTTTTATAATGGGCTTAATGATCATGAACGAGATTATTTGAATGCCGCTGCGGGTGGTAATTTTTGTGCAAGACGACCAATGAGGCTTTATAAATCATCGAGAATAGATCTAAGGTTTATAGCCCTCGTAACACACCGAGTGTTGCCAATTTGGGTTCGTCATCGTCATCTCGTAGCATTAATGCCTTACATGATGAAGCTAATGAGGAAAATCGGTTTTTTGATAGATTTGCTAATCTTATGTCCCATTGGAAAGCTCAAGAGGCTTCAAATTCCGCTTCGGTTAAAGCGGTTGCTAAGAGTTGTTTGTCTTGTGGTGGAGCTCATGATCTTTCCGAGTGCATTACCGCGGATGGTAACACTTCGAGTGCTTATGTAGCAACGGGAACTTATAACCAAAACGGTCAAGGTTCCCGCCAATATCAAGCTCCACCAAATCAAAATGCTAATAACTATCGAAACAACAACCAAGGTGGTAATTACCAAGGCAATTCACGCAACTACAACAAAGGGAATTATCAAAATGGGAATGGACAAGTCACTAATCAAAACCAAAACCGTGATTTTCAAAACACTACACAAGGTTTTCAAAATGCTCACACTAAAAATCTTCAAGGAGAATTTTTGGATTATGCTAAAGCAAATGATGGTAAATTTGATAACATGCAACGTAAGATGATTAGCTTAAGATCCGAGTTGAAAAACGAGCTTAAAAATGAACTTGCTAATTGATAGGTGTGAAAACACCCATCCTTTTACCACTTAATTCTTGCTAAAACAAGACCAAAACACGTATTTAATATCATTTGTTTGGAATTATGCGTGGTTTTTGTGTTTATTGAGTTTTCAGAGTCAACCGGATGAATATTAAAGAAAACATGGGATTGCACGGGTTTTATCGAGGAAAAAGACTCAAGACGAATTCTATTGTCCAAGAGATGCAAAAGATTTGAAGTCATTGTGCCTATTTGAAGATTTATCGAAGAATAGAGCCAAAGATGGAAGATTCATATATGTCGAAGAACTCGAATCTATTAAACAAAAGATTATAAGACGAGTTGGAATTATTCACCGACACTTCTCAAATCCGGGTCGGAAACGTTTATTTAGAAGAAACGTAAAGACTAAAGAAGAAAGAAGAAAAGAAGCCCAAAACCAAGCCCATTCACAAAGCCCACAAGACATACCTATAAATAGGACCTTACTTCACAAAAATTACACACTTAGTTAGTTCTTTAGTTTTTTATTTCTCTAGTTTTAGAGAGAGAAAGTTCCAAACTTTCTCTCACTAAACTTTTTATTTGTTTTCATCTTTTAAATTTAAGCTTTCTTTGATCTTTGTACTTTGGATTTCATTAATCTTAATCAAGTTAAGCTTTTAAGTTCTTTAATTTTCTTCTACTTTTCTTAGTTTATCTAAATCCTTAATCCGATTGTTTAATTCCATACGGTTTGGATTTGTGGATGAGTTCGTGATCAAAGTTTGATCTTTCTTGTTTCTTTTTTAAGCTCTCACACGTATAAGCTATAGGCCTTCTATGCTTATTTGCTTATTGCTTGTTTTAGCTTATTGGTTCTCGGATTCCATATAAGTTTAAGTCATTCAAAAGTTTCGTCTATAAAGTTTTTGATTTAACGTTTTCAAAAGTTGTCAATATTTAGCTTTTTGAGCCGTTTGAGTTTTGGATTAGTTAGCTTATTGTTTGTGCTTATTGAAGTTTTAGCTTTTCACCATTTTCGGATTAGTCTTGCTCCCATCGCAATCCAAGGGCTTTTACACATTCCGACGGTTTCTTGATTTGTATCGCAATAACCCAAGTGTGGGTTCCACTTTGCGACAGGTTGGTAACTCCCCCTTATTCCGATCTGGGATTGCGATCGCTTATTGCGATCGCACATTCCGACGGGGCTAAGGTCCTTTTTAAGTCGAAACTCTGGCCAATTTTAATTTACCTTATTCCGATCTGACATTGCGAAAAAAGGATTCTTTGATATTCCGATCTGACTTTCCGATAAGACATCATTCCGACAGCTTGATCTTAATTATTCCGATGGTACCAAACATGAACATTCCGATGGACTCCACTTTGACATTCCGATGGGTTGTTTTAGTGATATTCCGATGCTTATGTCTTTGATGCATTCCGATAGAAATAATTTTCCATATTCCGATTGAACAAGTTTTTAAGTATTAATTTAATTAGGTTTTCAAAATATTCGTCTAATCTTTTCTTTACGTTTTCAAGCATTTACTTTTAACTTGTCAATTTAGTCTAATCTTTCAAAGCTTTAATTTTACTCTTCGACATTTACTTATTTGTCATTAGTTTAAAATAGATAAACAAACCAACACCTTTTTATTAACCAAGAACAAATCATTCCACTTAGAGCCGTGATCAATTCGAGGAGATACCGAGAATTAAATCCGAACCCACCCGAAAGCCTTGTATCAAATGGCGCCGTTGCCGGCTCTTCTCGTTAAGATCAACAGTTTTTTGTGAGAACTTGGATTTTGGGATCCGTTCACCGTGAACGTTACTTTTTCATAAAAAATTTCAAAAAAAAAACACAAAAAAAAATATAAAAAAATATATAAAATTTTCAAAAATCCTAAAAATTAAAAAACATAAAAACCAAAAATATTTTTGCTTTGTTTTTGCCTTGTTAGTTCTTTTGCAGGTGCATGCGTACACGATCAACGTCTTATCAAGAGCCCGAGCCTCTCGAAGACTTAGACATGGCCGGTGTACAAAACAACAACAATAATCCACCTCAAAACAATAATAACAACAATAACCCACCTTTCAACGATAATAATAACAACAACAATGACTTCTATCGAAGTTTTAAGTGGACTTTTCCATTAAAATGCCTTCATTTAACCGGAAAATCATCTTTTTCAACATTTTTCAAATTTTTTATTAACTTTGGCCATGTAGTCTTAATTTTTAAATTTTTATCGTTGCTTTCATATGTATATATCCTGCAATAAAGTCGAAAATATTAATAAAGTGGTGTAGCTAGTTTTGAAATCTTTGACATATTAGGCCCGTTGCGATTATTTTGACTCAACCCGAATAGACTTATCCAAGTTTATACTAGCTAGTATCCTTAACCATGTAGACCTTAATTGGTTTATTAGGCTAAGTATCCACGAGTCTCATTACTTGAGATTTTAAATTGTGGAGAACGAGAAATGATGGAGTCAATTATAAGTCGGTATTCTTGCACGAGCTCACTTGGTGTAATTATCTGCCTATTCTCCCATCACTTGCTAATATTTTATCTGCAATAAGTAAGGTCGTACGATTTGAAAAGTTACTTAGCTTCTAGCCCAAGATCGTTTAAAAGTTGCTCGGTAATGATAAGAGTTCATAGCCAAGGCATAACTTATGAAGCGGGGCGGGAAGATTGGCGAGTCCGAAAAGGCCCTAACAAGGCATGAGGATTCAATTTTATTGCTGAAGATCCAAAGTGATGTGAAAAGCATTATTCCCAAAATCAATATGAAGGATCAAGACTCACGACGAAAAGCAATCAACTCCCATAAAGATCATGGAGAAGTCTATCCGAAAAGACCCTAACAAGGTATGAGGATAAATAGTTCCAAGTCCGAAAAGGAGGCGGATCGTTGTATCTCAAAATCCCAATTAGCGATTGAAGAAATAATCATGAAGTCGTGGTCAACAAAGTTGGAGTACCCCTCAAAAGTCTCCAAGTGAAGAAACTCTATTAACGATGAGAAGACCATTATCTCAAGAACGTCTCTCGAAGATATGAAGTATGAAGTACATGCCAAATATCGGCCCGAGAAAGGTCTCAAATCGTGAACCGAGTTATGCCAAGATGTGAACTTTTTGATATCCCGAGAAGCAGTTTTAAGAGATTTTTTCCTTTAGCTAACTATTGATCAAATCGTCCTACTTTCCTTTCAGCCTAAATAAACTATCGAAATAAGTCCAAAAATGCATCTTCATGATCATTCTAAGACAAAAATAAAATATAAGAGATACACCTAGGAATAAGGGAGTTTAAGCATTTAATTAAGCCATGTGTGTAACTGTTTGATATGCTAACTTATAATAACAATGATCTCGTTTTTAAGCTTAGTTTGGGGAACGTGAAACTTGAGGGTGATGAATCGTCGCGGCACCAAAGCCCTAATGTAAGTCTTAGATCCCTTTGCAAATTATTTCCACATAGCTATTTGCTATCCTGTTGTTTACTTTAAAGTTTTAAATTCTCTTAGTACTTTAATTTTTAGTATTTTAATAAGGCCAGGGTTGATTGATTATGAGAAAAGTGCAAACTTGCTTTATCGCTAAGCATTGCATGAGGGCATGGCAATGGTTAAGTGTAGGAGATTTGATAGGTGTGAAAACACCCATCCTTTTACCACTTAATTCTTGCTAAAACAAGAACAAAACACGTATTTAATATCATTTGTTTGGAATTATGCGTGGTTTTTGTGTTTATTGTGTTTTCAGAGTCAACCGGATGAATATTGAAGAAAACATGGGATTGCACGGGTTTTATCGAGGAAAAAGACTCAAGACGAAGTCTATTGTCCAAGAGATGCAAAAGATTTGAAGTCATTGTGCCTATTTGAAGATTTATCGAAGAATAGAGCCAAAGATGGAAGATTCATATATGTCAAAGAACTTGAATCTATTAAACAAAAGATTATAAGACGAGTTAGAACTATTCACAGACACTTCTCAAATCCGGGTCGGAAACGTTTATTTAGAAGAAACGTAAAGACTAAAGAAGAAAGAAGAAAAGAAGCCCAAAACCAAGCCCATTCACAAAGCCCACAAGACATGCCTATAAATAGGACCTTACTTCACAAAATTACACACTTAGTTAGTTCTTTAGTTTTTAATTTCTCTAGTTTTAGAGAGAGAAAGTTCCAAACTTTCTCTCACTAAACTTTTTCTTTGTTTTCATCTTTTAAATTTAAGCTTTCTTTGATCTTTGTACTTTGGATTTCATTAATCTTAATCAAGTTAAGCTTTTAAGTTCTTTAATTTTCTTCTACTTTTCTTAGTTTATCTAAATCTTTAATCCGATTGTTTAATTCCATACGGTTTGGATTTGTGGATGAGTTCGTGATCAAAGTTTGATCTTTCTTGTTTCTTTTTTAAGCTCTCACACGTATAAGCTATAGGCCTTCTATGCTTATTTGCTTATTTCTTGTTTTAGCTTATTGGTTCTCGGATTCCATATAAGTTTAAGTCATTCAAAAGTTTCGTTTATAAAGTTTTTGATTTAACGTTTTCAAAAGTTGTCAAATTTAAGCTTTTTGAGCCGTTTGAGTTTTGGATTAGTTAGCTTATTGTTCGTGCTTATTGAAGTTTTATCTTTTCACCATTTTCGGATTAGTCTTGCTCCCATCGCAATCCAAGGGCTTTTACACATTCCGACGGTTTCTTGATTTGTATCGCAATAACCCAAGTGTGGGTTCTACTTTGCGATAGGTTGGTAACTCCCCCTTATTCCGATCTGGGATTGCAATCGCTTATTGCGATCGCACATTCCGACGGGGCTAAGGTCCTTTTTAAGTCGAAACTCTGGCCAATTTTTATTTACCTTATTCCGATCTTACATTGCGAAAAAAGGATTCTTTGATATTCCGATCTGACTTTCCGATAAGACATCATTCCGACAGCTTGATCTTAATTATTCCGATGGTACCAAACATGAACATTCCGATGGACTCCACTTTGACATTCCGATGGGTTGTTTTAGTGATATTCCGATGCTTATGTCTCTGATGCATTCCGATAGAAATAATTTTCCATATTCCGATTGAACAAGTTTTTAAGTATTAATTTAATTAGGTTTTCAAAATATTCGTCTAATCTTTTCTTTACGTTTTCAAGCATTTACTTTTAACTTGTCAATTTAGTCTAATCTTTCAAAGCTTTAATTTTACTCTTCGACATTTACTTATTTGTCATTAGTTTAAAATAGATAAACAAACCAACACCTTTTTATTAACCAAGAACAAATCATTCCACTTAGAGCCGTGATCATTTCGAGGAGATACCGAGAATTAAATCCGAACCCACCCGAAAGCCTTGTATCAAATGGCGCCGTTGCCGGCTCTTCTCGTTAAGATCAACAGTTTTTTGTGAGAACAACGAGTTAATTCCCACTCGTGTTGTGACCGGTTGGAGGGTGTGTATTGACTACCGAAAGTTAAATGACGCCACTCGTAAAGACCACTTTCCTTTGCCCTTCATGGATCAAATGTTGGAGCGACTTGCGGGAAATGAATTCTATTGCTTTTTAGATGGTTTTTCCGGTTACTTTCAAATCCCTATCGACCCTCGTGATCAAGAGAAGACTACTTTTACGTGTCCTTATGGAACGTTCGCTTATCGTAGGATGCCTTTCGGACTTTGTAATGCACCGGGTACGTTTCAACGGTGTATGATGGCGATTTTTCACGATATGATCTAGAAGTCGATGGAAGTGTTTATGGATGACTTCTCGGTGTTTGGCAATTCGTTCACGTCGTGTTTATCTAATCTCGAGCAAATGTTAAAACGTTGTGAAGAAACCAATCTTGTGCTTAATTGGGAAAAATGTCATTTTATGTGTAAACAAGGAATCGTCTTAGGACATAAGGTGTCGAAAGCGGGGATTGAGGTCGATAAAGCTAAGGTAGACGTCATCGCCAAGTTACCTCATCCCAAAACCGTTAAGGGAGTTAGGAGTTTCCTAGGCCACGCGGGCTTTTATCGTCGTTTCATCAAGGACTTTTCGAAAACCTCTCGACCTATGACACACCTTCTCGAGAAGGATGCTCCTTTTAACTTCAATGAGGATTGTGTTAGAGCTTTCGAAACTCTCAAAAGGAAACTTACCGAAGCTCCCATTCTTGTTGCTCCTAATTGGGAATTACCCTTTGAAATCATGTGCGATGCAAGTGATTATGCTATAGGGGCCGTCTTAGGGCAACGTTATGACAAGCATTTCCGTCCTATCCACTATGCTAGTAAGACGATGACCGAGGCTCAATTAAAGTACACCACAACGGAAAAGGAATTCCTTGCTGTGGTTTATGCTTTTGAGAAATTCCGACCTTATCTCGTCTTGACTAAAAGCATCGTGTATACCGACCATTCGGCTATCAAGTATCTCTTAGCTAAGCAAGATGCTAAGCCAAGATTGCTTCGTTGGATGCTCCTACTTCAAGAATTTGATGTCACCGTGCTTGACAAAAAGGAGCCGAGAATCTAGCGGCCGATCATCTCTCTCGTCTAGAAGATCCTCACAAAGATGTTTCCGAGAACAAGGAAATCACCGAAACATTTCCTCTTGAGACTCTCGGTGTAGTGAATTCTAAAGACACCACCCCATGGTTTGCCGACATTGCAAATTACCATGCGGGCAATTTCATAATCAATGGTATGACGACACAACAAAAGCGAAAATTCTTTCGTGACGTCAAGTTCTATTTTTGGGACGACTCTTATCTCTTTCGGGTTTGTGCGGATCAACTCGTTCGACGTTGTGTGTTTGGTGCCGAAGCTTCTAATATCCTTAGAGCTTGTCACGAGGGACCCACGGGTGGTCACCACGGTGCTAATCTCACGGCTAAGAAAGTGTTCGATGCCGGCTTCTTTTGGCCTTCTATCTATCGTGATGCACACGCACTTGTGAAGTCGTGTGATTCGTGCCAACGTCAAGGAAAATCGTCTCAACGTGATGAAATGCCGCAAAACATAATTCAAGTGTGTGAGATTTTCGACATATGGGGAATAGACTTTATGGGGCCGTTCCCATCGTCTCATGGCAACAAATATATCCTCGTCGCGGTGGACTACCTTTCTAAGTGGGTGGAAGCTAAGGCTTTACCTACTAATGATGCTCGTGTGGTAGTGAAGTTTTTGAAGCAACTATTCTTTCGGTTCGGAACCCCTCGTGCTATTATAAGCGATCGTGGAACCCATTTTTGTAATGACCAATTCGAAAAGGTTCTAAAGAAATATGGAGTTACTCGTCGTCTTTCTACGGCTGATCACCCACAAACGAGTGGGCAAGTCGAGGTTTCGAACCGAGCTTTGAAGAGGATTTTAGAGAGGTCAATTGGAGAAAACCGTGCTTCATGGTCCGACAAACTCGATGACGCTTTATGGGCATTTAGGACCGCTTATAAGACACCTATCGGTTGCACTCCTTATAAGTTAGTCTATGGAAAGAATTGTCATTTGCCCATTGAGTTGGAGCACAAGGCATATTAGGCCCTTAAGCATGCAAACTTTGACTTGAAGACCGTGGGAGATCACCGGAAAATACAATTGAATGAATTGGATGAATTAAGAGATAATGCTTATGAAAATTCATTAATTTTTTAAGAAAAGACTAAAAAGTTTCATGATTCAAAGATTAAAAACCGGGTTTTTAACGTTGGTGATCAAGTGTTGCTTTTTAACTCTCGACTTAAGATATTTTCCGAGAAATTGAAATCTCGTTGGTCGGGTCCGTTCACCATTACACAAGTGTTTCCATATGGGACCATCGAGCTAGCTCAAGATGATGGTCCTAATTTCAAGGTGAATGGACATAGGCTTAAGCACTACTTTGGTGGGGAAATTCCTTCAATGGTTGCCCTCGACCAAGTCACCTTCCCCAATGATAAATAGCATTGAGGGGATCGAGTCGAGCTCATGACTCGGTAATCAAAAACGAGGTGCCTCGTGGGGGAGATCCCATGCTTATCCTTTATGCGTACTATTCACTAATAAGGGGACGTGTACCCTTTCAACTCGTTGTCTCGTGGTTGTTTGTGATTGTGTTATCTAGATCATCATCATCATCTACGATTGAAGACTCTCGTGTTCGTTTACGTGAGCCTCCATCATTTGTTTGAAGAAGTTTTTCACGAATCCATGACATATCCTTTATTGTTCTAACAATTATCTTTTAGCATACTTAATAAACGGCTTTAGATATATTGTTGATCACCCTTTCCATGCTAGATCCTAAGCATTCGATTCTTCGTCTCTAGTATGGGGGTGCTCCACCTTTAGACTCGAAACATTGAGGACAATGTTTACTTTTAGTATGGGGGGTGAATAGGTACTTGCTTTGCTACGCCCTCACGCTTTCCAACTTTAAATGTTTTGTTAATAATAAGGCTAAAAATGGCCAAATTTTAAAAATTTTCTTAGTTTTTGTAAGTGTTTTAAGACACGAATGTATATTTCCCGATGGGTAGAATAAGAGCTAATTTTTTACTTGATGGGTATTTGGAGCCATTTACATTCCTTAACCGGCTCAATTCAAGTTTTGCTAGACTTTTATATAGGGAGCTTTAAAACGCGAAAGTCTTAACTCATACGGGTTAAGAACAAGAACTTTTCGCAAGTTCCTATAATTGATCCTAGAAAGTCACTTATCAAGGGAACTATAAAACGCATTCTCTAAACTTGAAAAAGTCCAAGAAAGTGCAAGATCCTATAGGTGGCTTGAAAACCCAAAACTTTGATTTGATATAGTCTTAATGAAAGCTAATCCAAATTTGGCTTAATTTTGACTTGCATGGCTAAGTATTCACGAGTCTCTTTAATTAGAGGTCTTTATATAGTGAAGAACGAGAGATGATAGAGTTAGACAAGTGATCATGCTAAACGTAGAACATGAAAATGTTCTTTCAAAAACTCATATGTTTTTAATTGTGGCTTTTTCTTCCCATAAGATCAATGCATTAGGAATAAATCATAATTGAAATAAGTAAGGTCGTACGATTTGAAAGGTTACTTAGCCTCTAGCGCAAGATCGTTTAAAAGTTACTCGGGGTTGAATAGAGTTCATAGCCAAGGCATAACTTATTGAAGCGGGACGCGAAGATTGGCGCTCATCCAAAAAGGCCCTAACAAGGCATGAGGAGCTCTATTTTTGCTAAAGATCCAAGATGATGTGAAGTATCATTATTCCTAAATCAATATGAAGGATCGAGACACACGACGAAAAGCAATTACTCCCCTAAAGATCATGGAGAAAGTCTATCCGAAAAGACCCTTACAAGGTATGAGGATAAATATATCCAAGTCCGAAAAGGAGGCGGATCGTTGTATATCAAAATCCAAAGTAAAGATTGAAGAAAAATGATGAAGTCGTGGTCCAAAGATGAAGAATCTCTCAAAAACGTCAAGTGAAGAAATTCCAAATATGAGAAGAGAAGACCATAATATCAAGAACGTCTTCCCAAGATTTGAAGTATGAAGTACATGCCAAATATCGGTCCGAGAAAGGTCTCAAATCGTGAAACGAGTTATGCCAAGATATGAACTTAAGGAGATACACGAGAAGCCGTTTTAAAAGATTTTGTCCTTCGGCTAACTATCGATCAAATCGTGCTACTTTGCTTTCGGACTAATAACTACTCAAATAAGTCAATATGAATCACTTGTGATCCATGACAAATAGTAAAAAATGCTAGTAACCCATTTCCTTTTATAATAACTAGGATTGCAGGGAGAAAAAGTATTACACAATTTGGACGTATGAGTAGTGTTAGCATTGTGACTTGTACCAACAATGATCTCGTTTTTGCACTTAGCATGGAATGTATGACAATCAAGGATGACGAAGTTTACTCTAAGGGACATTTACTTGTTTCTATTCATTGACCCTAAAAGTCACTTTCGCGATGAAAATCTTACATTATGTCTTTACACATCTTCGTAGTATGTTGCAAGCCTTTTACTTTTCAATAAAGGTTAATAAAATTGAACTTTGGTGATGCTTAGATACTTTATTCTAGCATTGCGTGAGGGCACGGCAATGGCTTAGTATGGGGGAGTGATGAGATGGCATTTATACATGATCTCATCGTTCTTTTCGGGCTTTTAATGCATAAAAATGTCATAAAATACCATATATATTCTTGTGTTTGTTTACTTGTGTATTTTAGGTATGGATATCATGAAAAAGACAAAAGATCACAAGATACAAGGAAAAACGGACACGAGAAACGAAGCCGTACAAAGAACCGGGCCCTAATTCATGAAATATTTAAATACCCTTGAAGACTTGAATACATACAAGATTGATCCTCATTAATTGAATAAATGACACTTAAAACCCTTGTATATTTATAATTACAAGTTTGGCCCCTTAAGTTTGTCAAAATTACACAAATAGTCCTTCAACTTTGAAGAAATGGCAAGATTAGTCCCTCAACAATTCCAAATTGCCAACAATGGTCCCTCATGAAGTAAAAGATACATTGAAGACCTTTGAAGATCAAGAATGTCCAAGATCAGCCCTTGAAATATCTCAAAATGGCAAAAACAACCCTTTGAAACCTTTTTCCAAAGTTTTGTGCCAAAACTGCCAAAGTATGAAACTTATTAACAAAGGGATATGAGTTTTTAGGCTGAAAAAAGTTTAATACATGTTTTGTCAAAACACAAGGGCTAAAGCTGTGCACTTGAGACATTTAAATCAAAAATGCGCCAAACACATAACTTTCCCCCAATTTCGGATCAAACACTCCACTATTCACCTTTTACCCACCCAGAATTTACACCACTTAAACTTAGGGTAATTTTCAATTACCTTTGCACATGAGTGATTCACATGTGCAGAAACTCATCCCAACCATAAAACCCTTATTCCCACTCATAATGGACCCCACCCCCAAATACCCGTCCACCAATCATGTGACTACTTGCCCTCCAAGTCATCCAACGTGGCAAAATCAACAGCTAAGACTCCTTGCTTCATCCTAAAGCTAAAATGAACGTCTTGGATCATTTTGGACGGCTCATCAACAGCAAACGGCCTCAAGTGCTCAAGGGCATTTTAGAGAATTCACTTCTAGGGTTTGTGAATAGTGTAGCCAGGCATTTGCCTATAAAAGGAGACCTCAACATGTGAGAGTCCCTTTGTTCCAGATTTTAGCTTTTAAATCTTTGTAATTCCTTTTTATGAAATAAAGTTTGAATTTCTAAAAAATTTTGAGTTCTTGTCTGTTATTTATAAAAGTTGGTGTTTGATAAGCTAAAATCTGAGTTCCATAATCTTGTTTGAAGGTTTTTGAGGCAAAGTTTTAGTTGATAAAGCTTGGGTGTCAAAAATCAGAAAGTTATTGGTTATTTGATCTCACTTTGTTGGTTTGTTCATCTTAGCAGCATTGGAAGCCGGTACTTGTTCTGCTAGTACCTCAGCTCAAACAATCCAAGGCCTGGATGTAGGTCTTGGAGGTTTGCATCCTTCTCCCTTTTCATTTTCTCCGTTATTTTTCTGAATTTGGTGATTATTGCATGTTTGTGCTTGAATCTGTGATATTATTATTGAATCTGGTTTATTTGTGTTAATTTGATGTTATTTAAGTGTTGTTAACTGGTTTTGTGGTTTGAATCTGGATAATACTTTGAAAATTTGTGAAAACAGGTTTTTAAGGGGTGTTTGGATTAACTGTTTAAGAAGGATTTGTGGTTTGTTAAGTGTTGGATTTGTGTTATTATCTGTTGGTATATGCTTTGCTGGTATACTTGGTCATTTATCTGCAATATTTGTGGTTTTAAACACCTAGATTCATAAAATAGGGTATAAAATCTTGGATACTTGGTAAAATTGGCTAGGATTTTGAAGACACTTAGATCTAAGCTTAGGCTAGGGCTAACAAGTGCTAAACCTTAGTTAATTACACCAGGGGAAGAGATTTGACTGCTTGAAATTGGATCTAGTGTCAAATAGATCAGCAAACTTGTCTGCATATTGTTTATGTTCTTATCAGTAACTGTTTGTGCTTTGATCTTGTTGTTTGCTTTGATTCAGTGTTTGCTATAAGTTGATTTGTGCTTATTCATAGTTTATATAGCTTGTGTATGCATCCTGTTGAGTTTGGTTGGCTTATTCTTGCTAAATCTGCTTATTAAGTGCATAACTGCTTATTTTCATGTCTGTGATGTATCTGGTGACTGTTTGATCATTTGTGGCTTATTGTGTGAACCAAATTTGGATTTTATTGTTGCTATTGACTCCTTGTGGTTCACTGATCACAAGGGTGCCCTTGTTTCCAATTGAATTTAACTAGAACTCTCCAAAAAGCTCAGTCAAATAGTCAAAGCAATGGGAACTCCTTTCCCCTGCTGGTTACCACTGCTAGTGTATTTTGGTGTCAGCTTATCAATAAGCTATAATAGCTTATTTTAACCAGCAACAACTTGGATTTTGTAATAGGTGCTCATTATTTGACCAATTTGTTCATACTGGAGCATTTGGTGGGTTGACTTTAGGGTTTGACTAGAAAACCAACTTAATTGACTTTTTCATAAGTGCTTATTGGCTTATTCAGGCTTGTTGGTTTTGCTTATTGGAATTTTGTTGATTGTTTTGGCTTATTGAGTCCATTTCTGATCTTTTGCAAGTTGAATCAAGTCCTGAGGTGCCTTATTTCTCAAAAACGACTATTTTGTCTTTTAGTGAAATATTACTTTGCTTATTTCTGGCTTATTGAGTGTGCTTTTTCAAAATTTCTTTTTACAGATCTCATAAGCATCCCAAAAGAAGGTTGTGTGTCAAATTAGAGCTTATGGCATTAGCTTATTGCTTAATGGGCTAAAAAGCGCAATAAAGATAAGCTGTTTGCTTATTAAGCTGTGATAAGCTCACATTCAGCTTTTGGGCCTTTAGAGTTTTGTGTTTAGAATTAAATTTTGAGTCAGATAAGGCTTTTCCAAGTCAATTGGGCCAAGTTTGACTTTTTGGGCTAAAAAGCCCATTAAGGTTGACTGTTTTTTATTTTGGCCCATTTGAGGGCCCAATAGGGGTATTCTGGTCATTTCACTTTGATTTTCTGATTATTTAGGTTAAAATAAACTAGTTTGCAAGTTTTTAGAATTTTTTATAATTTTTGGATTTTTAATATTATTTTAATATTATTTTATTATTATTTTTCAAATTTCACATTGTCCAACTTTTTACATTTTTCTTAGCTTTAATACATTAAAATAGGAATTTAGCAACTTTTAGAATAATTTTATCACTTTTAGATTAATTTTTATAATTATTTTAAGTTTTAATAGTTTTTAAATCATTTTAAATAGTTTTTATTAGTTTAAAAATTTCTAAAAATAGATTTAATCTTTTTAGGTCATTTTACAGGTTTACCAATTGAAAAATCCATATTTGGGCTTTTTGATAATTTATTTGATTTTTAGGGCTTTAATTAGCATTTAAAAATTGAATATTTAATTATTTAAAAGGTTTGAAAAAGTTTTGATCACTGGTAAACTCTTAGTTTATTTATTTTGAGTTTTGGTGAATTTTTGGTCATTTTTAGAATTAATTTTTATTTTTGTAGTTTTTACGATTTTACGTTTTGTCGTCGTAGTATTATTTTCACGTCTTCGTCATCTTCTTTTCTCATCCCCTTTCTAAACCAATCATTAATCACAAACATTTAACAAGTTTTTCACACACATATACCTCCTTGGGAAACGAACTTTCACACCATAAGGGTCATTAGTGCTTGGTTTTCCTAAATCATCACTCGATACTTACCGCTCATTTACTCTCTTTTGTTTTCCTAAACAAGAGGTGTAATTTACCACAATCAGTCGTTTTCAAATTCGATCATTCGGATCAGTTTTGGATCGTTTTCAGATTCGATCGTTTGTTTGAATTTTGCTAGTATTTCTAGCATTTGGAAATTAGAATCTTGATACTTGAGTTTTAAGACGAAGATTCGTTTGGTTTGAAGATTCAAGTTGAGTTGAAGTCATAGTGAAGATTGTTAAAAAGTGGCTTAAACTCTAGTGTTTGTTTGGTAAATTTATGTGACTTGACCAACAAGTTACTTTAGCCTATAAGTAGAGACTGATAGTTTTGGTTTTCTATGTACTTGTGATTATAACTTTTTATTCGTACCTTAAAACTTGATTTGTAACTTGGTTTGATATTTGAATAGAGCTTCAGCTTAGCTTGTTCGAATTTTGTTTGTTTGTTTCGTATTTGAATTACCAACAATAACGTCACTAGAAAGTTTTGACATAGAATTTATTGACAGATGTTTTATTTTTTCTTTTGGGAAAAGATTGTCCAAAGGAGGAGTTGAAAGCTTGAAACTGAAAAAGTTTTAAGGAACTAACTAGAAACTATCTTTGCAGTGTACTGAAAGACGATTTCTATGATACCTTATATAAATAAACTACACATCTGCTTAAAATAATGATATTGTTTTATGTGTCCAAGATGATACTATTCTTTTTATCATTGTCGGATATTCAAGTCACAATAGAGTAAGATCGAGAACAGGTCCAAACAAATTACATAAAAAGTGGTTCATTGAGATGGGTTTATCTCAACCTGGTTAAATGTTTAAAAAAAAGGATATATCACCCCCCAAAAGATTAATATGTAATCTAAACTTACACTGACTCGCTGCCCCTAAGTAACAACAACTCATGCACACATTACCAATCATTGCAATAATATTGTTTTTGTTAATCATATGTAACACTTGACCTTTTGTGAAAAATAAAAAAAATTGGACCAAACTATTGCGAAAAAAGATGCATATGGATTATAACCTAAAACTTAAAAATGTATTAGTCAAGTTGTGAGAAGTATTACCTCAGTAAAGACCATTGGATGAGTGAGTACCAGATGATCACAAAGAGCAGATTCAATATTGATGTACCTTAAAGATTGACTTATGTTAAACACGAGAGTGGCAATTTCTTGTTGGCTAAAGGGAAAATAATGAAAGTTTAGCTTTCTTGATTTAGGGCACCATTTTGCGAACACCAAAAGTCCTACATCAGATTCTCCTGTATGGCTTAGAAAGACAGATCTCACAGTATGACCATACTTCCCAACATATACTAAACCTACCTCCTTTAATCCACTAAAATGAATCCCGAAATCCAACCTCTCAAGTTTCCTACAACCCATTAGTAGAGCTCAAACGCCATTGTCTAACGATGAATTGCTTATACCATCTTCCCAACCATAACAAATATAGAAATCACCCATATTATTTAAATGAGTTCCTACACACTTGAAAGATTCATTTAAAATATTAAAGAGAGAAACCTCTAAATACTTAAAACGGGACATCCTTGTGTCATAGCTTTGAGTCCCAAGTTAGGCACACCCCCACCATGCTTAAGTCTGCGCAACTTCTTGCAAAATTGACCAATTAGTTGAAATCTAATATCTTCACATATATACTTGTTATGTATAACTTACAAATTAGGACAACTCTTGAAAAAGTAATTTACAATTTGGTTGAGATCCACATATGTAAGAACCAATTCTCGTAGCCGGTGGATACGACGACATAGAAAAGAGGATGAAGCTTGGCGCAACTCCTCAACACGTAAACCATTGATATTCGAAACGACTATAGTCCTCATCATTATCAATAATCTTGATGCCAATGTGATCCAGCTACTTAACATGCTTAAATACTTATTTGAAATCAATTAAAAGACCGTGAAAAAGCATTGTTTAGAGTTAGTAAAGAGTTACTACATTTTAATGCAAGAAGTGTAACATCTTTTATATCGTAAAAATCAACAAGGTAATCAAAATGTAACAACTCCATAATTGTGTAATGGAAAGCCAACTCATGTATCATCTCCCATTCGCATTACCATCTATGTCATTCCAATCAAAATAAAAAATTCTCAAATTATAATCGCTAGCTACATCGACTAATCCATCATCTGAAAACATCATACACTAAAGAACCTCTAAACTCCTTAAAGTACGACCTCCTGTATTAGCCAATAGTTTGATATCAAAATCATACACGACCACATGTTGAATAGAGAGAGATTTTAAAAGCTCAAACTTAAATGCTATTTCTAGAATCCATGGTTTGAACGTAATGCGGCATGTGTCAGCATATCCATATCCAGGGGAATAAGACTTAAGTGTTAGCACATCCATCCATAAAGAATTGAATTCATAGTAATTCTTAGAGACTAATGAGACAAAGTTAAGAATATCGTTATCTTTTTGTGTGTAAGGCATTACACGGCTTAACACTAATTCTGAACCCACAATTTATTTTTAAGTTCTCAACCTAATAGTTAAGTTACAAACAAAAATCAATTAGTTTCAAGCTGATTTCTATATTTACACATTATATAAAATACGAATATTTTCTATATTTACACATTATATACTATGATTTAAGTTCATTTGGATACCAAACTTATCTAAGATATGAGGAGACTCGTCCCCATCCCCCATCTTCCTACCATCTAATGGATGAGATTAAATCCTCATTTTATACTGTAGGGGTATTTCGGTCATTTCATCATCCACTATGTACGCATTTTTTCTCTTTTCTTTCTCATAAAACACGCACACATCGTCTTTCTATTTCTCTCTCTACCTCGATCTAGTTTCTCTCTCTACACCAATCCATAATTAATCATTCAATCAACATAAAAAAGAATGATTGATCTTCAGTTGATTATCTTATTATGAATCGATCATCTCCTTCTTCAATTGATAAACATCAGGTTTGTATTTTTTTATTTAGCTTATTTGATTTTAATAAGCTTATAAATTTATCATCATTTGCTTATCATTAAGCTTATTTGAATGAATTAAATAGAATTAAATTTTGCTAGTGATAAGCTAATCATCATCATCATCTAGACTTATTTGATGGATTATAAGCTAGCTTATTAGCTTGTTTTGATGAATTATTATCTAGCTTATTAACTATCTTGTTAACTTATTTATGTTTCTAGTGTAAATAAGCTTTATTCTTAGATTTTTTATGTTCTTAATAAACTTTAATTGAATAACTTGTTGATATAAGTTGAAGTAAGGTGTGTTTAGCTTATTAGTTAGCAATAAGCAATTTTTAAGTAGGTTTTAATCAACGTGTATCATATATCATATATTATATTATATATCATATATGATCATATATGATATATGATATCATATATGATATGATATATGATATTGTTTTGTCATAGGCATATGACATGATCATATATGATATTGCTTAGTTATATGTAAATGACCTGTGATAAGCATATATGATATATCATTGTTTCAAAAAACAGTTTACTTATTATTTTATATTCATTTTATATTTTCAAGATTGAAGAACATAAATGCTTGTTTATTATGTGAAGTTATGATTGCAACAAGAGGAGGTTATGTAAGAGGTTTGAAGATCAAGAACAAGTTGTGGTTCAACATTATGTTGTTGTTTAAGAAGAAAATGTAGTTTAAAAAACTCTTTTATGTTTGGTTGTAATAAGAACAAGTGTTATAATTCTTTTTTTACTTGAATTTTATTGTTTTTAATCTTACATGAATGTGATTATGCTATATATTATATGTGATATTCTAGGAAATCATATATGATTTTATATCAGTTTCTTCTATATTCAAATTATCATATATGATATTTGTATTTTACAGTTTGATAATAAAATATCATATATGATTTCTTTCAAAACCCATAAATGATTTAACATCATCATTACTACTTTATCAAAACCATCATACTTGATGTTTAAAAAATGATAACATGTTTTCTATTCTAATGATCATCACCAATTTATCAAAACCATCATGACATAATACCAAGAAAGTTAAACCATATTAACAAGACGTTATACCATATAACAATGGTTTACAAAATCGTCCACATACATCAAAACTCCATTAGGAGATTACAAGAAAAAACAAATGTTAATGCAATAATGACTAAAAACGTTACTTGCATTTTTCGATCTCGCTTAGTTTTGATTACGACAATATGTAAAAACAAGCATTTACGAAAACGACGAAAAACGAATTCTTGAGTTCAAGTATTTTTCATTTTACCCATTTTCACTTAAGGTATGGATAAACAAGTACTAACCTTAATCAAGTGATCAAGTGATTTAATCTTTTCTTAAAACTCACTTTTTATTAAGTGTGACAAGTTTTTATTAAACTTTCTTTTTAAGAAAATGTTTTATTAAATTAATTATTTGAAATTTAAAAATGGCATATTCTTATTTGGTTAAGAATATCCTTTCAGGATATTTTTTTATATCCAGATAAGACCTCCACCACTAAAGGACAAAAAGGAGCGGAGTCTAGTCCGGCGGTACCTTAGCACCTAGGCGGTACCTTATCGATAAGGTACCGCGGGCTAAGATAAGGTATCGCGGGCAGAACTAGCCGTTGGCTCCTTTGTCCTATAAATAGTGGACCATTCTCAGCTTTTCATCTCACCTCTTTTGCACATTTATTTCCAGATTCAAACCCCTTCTTTAATCACTCAAATCTTTGATCATTTGTTTGATTATTACTTGTTTAAGAAGTGAATCTTGTTCTTCCATCCCTTCCTCTCCAAGTGCAAAGAGAAGAACACTATCCTTGTGAAGTGTTGAGTCCACCACCAAAGATCCATTGAAGATCTAATTTTATTCATTTGTAGTTGTGTCATAGTTGTGAAGATCCAAGTAGTTGTGTCTATTTGGAAGTTGTGTATGTACTAAGTATAGTTGTGTAGATTGAACCTATCTACGATTAGGGCTCGACTTTTAGCTTAGAGTCGGAAATTGGTTAAGCGACGTGTACGGTTTTCTCCACCACAAGGAGCTTGTTGTGTAGTGAACTCTCGAGTAAGGAGTACTCGAGGAGTGGAGTAGGAACGAGGAGTGAGCTTCGTTGCCGAACCACTATAAATCCTTGGTGTCCGGTTTGATCTTTCTTTACCCTTAACTCTTTACATTCTTTATTCTTTATGCATATACATGTGTTAGTATTAGCTTAGTTACACTATCATTCTTTATTCTTTGTGGATATATTTTTGTTAGTATTAGTTTAGTTACACTATCATTGTTCATATTGTGTATAAGAAGATTTCACATATTTCCTCAAGCCTAAGTTTTTGAAAAAGGATTTTTGGAAACCACATTTTAACAAGTAAATATAAGAAACTATTCAACCCCCCCCCCCCCCTTCTAGTTTCTACGGAGTTATGGAGGTAACCTTTATACCCTAGTTATAGTTGATGACTATTCTAGATTCACTTGGACTAGATTTTTGGCATCTAAGAATGAAGCTTTCGTTCACTTTGAAATCTTTAGTCGAAGAATTCAAAATCAACTAGGATGTTCAATTGTTTCTATTAGGACGGACCATGGTAGGTGATAGGTGTGTAAACACCCATCCTTTTTACCACTTAATTACAGTAATAACCGGGCCAAAACGTATATTTTATGTCATTTATGTCGGAATTATGAGTGGTTTGTGTTTTTGTTGTGATTTAGGACGAAAAGGTGAAAAGTGGAGAAAACACGGGCATTCACGGGCTTTTATTGAAGAAAAAGATGAAAGACGAGGTCGAAAGATCAAGAGTGCGAAAAGAACGGAAGTCCAAGACCAATTCTGAAGATTTATCGAAGAAAAAGTCAAAAGACTGAAGTTTACTTAAAGCCGAAGAACTCAAGTCTAATTTATTGAAGAATTACAAGACGAGTTCAAAGAAATCCCGAGCCAAAAGTCATTAAAGTCCAAAATTTGAGAAGATTAAAAGGCTTAAGGACTAATGGTGCAATTAAGAGAAAGAAGAAAGAGGGAGGAAGCTTCCTAAGCTCCTCCCTAATCTCCCTATATATAGATAATCATGTATTCATTTTCAAGTTGTTGGGTGGCTTGACAAACCACCACTTCCACCATTTTCATACCATGCACATTTAAATTCTTGCACTTTAATTTCTTGTATTGCACTCTTTAATTCAAGTAAGTTTTATTGAATCTTTACTTTATTGTTAATCTTATTCTACCTTTCTTGTTTGATTTGTTCTTCATCTTTATTGTTCATGTTCTTGATTTTTATGGTTTTGATTAAGTGGGTTTTGATTATTTTGGTTATGATTGTTGGTGTTATTGATTTGGTTTGATTGGTTATTGTTAGTTGATGTTTTGTGGTTGTTTTGGATTAATCTTTTGGTTAATCTTGATTAGTTTTGATTAAATTCGTGCCTTCATGTTCTATCCCTGTTCTTCGTTATTACTTACTGTTTCCCAGATTAATGTTCCGAACGAATGTGTTTTAAAAGTTCCGAATCAATTTCTTTAAAATGTTCCGAACCAAATTTTCCTTTAAAGTTTCGAAACAGATTTTTTTTAAATGTTCCGATCCAGAGTTCATTCGAAAGTTCCGAGTCAGATTATTTAAAAAAAAGTTCCGAATCAATGTTTAGAACAAATCTTCCGAACCGGAACTTTTTAAATGTTCCGAACAAACAAAAACTTCCGAACCGATTGTTTCAAATGTTCCGAATCGGAAGATTTGTAAAATTCCGAACAAAAGCCTTAGATCACCAGCATGCTTGCATGCTTCTTCTTTTTACCGCCAAAAATGAGCTAGTAGGCTGCTAGCTTGAGCTAACTGCCTGCTAGCTTGTTTATTTATTATTTTTGTTCCGTAATTTTTCAGTTTAATCTGAAAGTTGTTCCGATTTTATTTCTGAAAGTTACGTATTTTTAGTTGAATTTTTCGTCGATTTTTAGTATTAATATTTTTTCCAAAGGTTTAAGTTTTATCTTTTATTTAGTACCCGCTTTAGGTTTTGCCTCGTTTAGCTTTAAAGTACCATTTTAGTTTTATTCTCTCATTTTTCATTTAGTAAATTTTATTTTCGAGTCGATAGTTAATTTCGTCTTGTAGTGTTATTTTTATTAATTATTTCGTTTTAAATTTTGTTTTATTATTTGTTTTAATATTCGTTTTAATATCGTTTTAATTTTTAGTTTTTAATATTCACCTTGTTTTACTTTTATTATTTGAACTTGTCTTTAATTTGTTTTTAAATACTTTTCTCATTTACTTTTTAATTAGTTTTAGATAATCAACTTCCCTTTTTCTTAACCAAAAACAACTGAGTCGCACTTTGAACCGGAAATCAATTCGATTAGACACAGAGAAACGAACTTTTTCAACTAGCAAAATCTATACATTAGTAGGGAATCTGATAATGAAGTGCAATTTGGTGCCTTTTGTGAAGCTCATGGTATTACCCATAACTTCTCGGCTCCTCGCACTCCACAATCAAATGGGGTAGTTGAAAGGAAGAATAGGACTCTCCAAGAGATGAGTAGGACGATGTTAAACGAGCAATCTTTGCCTCAAAAGTTTTGGTGCAATGCCGTGGACACATCGACTTATATTCTCAACCGAATTCTTATTCGACATTTCCTAGGAAAGACCCCCTATGAGATTCTTAAAGGTAAGAAACCCTCATTAGAATATTTTAGGGTGTTTGGAAGCAAGTGCTTTATCCTCAACACCAAAGACTACCTTACCAAGTTTGACCCAAAGTCTTACGAAGGTATCCTTTTAGGTTATTCCCAAACTAGTAAAGCCTACATAGTCCTAAATAGAACCACGGGGGTTATTGAAGAATCACTCAACGTAACCTTTGATGAAACCCTCCTTCGCCCAAGACTCCACCATTGGTTGATGATGACTTGGATGAATTAGAAGTAGTTAAAGCCAAAGAGGTTAGAAAAATAGGAGTTGAAGACCTTAGTGTTGAAAAGGAAGTAAACATTAAGGAGTCTAGGGATCATACTCTCAATAATGTCATTGGTGACTTAAATCAAAGGACCCTAAGATCTCAAGTCCAAAACCAAAGCAACTTCTTTTGTTTTGTCTCCTTTATTGAACCAAAGAATGTTAAAGAAGCTTTGACAGATGAGAGTTGGGTCATTGCGATGCAAGAAGAATTGAATCAATTCGTTGCCAATGATGTTTGGGAACTTGTTCCTCCACCTAGAAGTTCTACCATTTTAGGAACCAAATGGGTATTTAGGAATAAGCTAGATGAGAATGGTGTTGTGTCTCGTAACAAGGCTAGACTTGTAGCTCAAGGCTATAATCAACAAGAAGGGATTGATTATGACGAGACACAGGCACCGGTAGCTAGATTAGAATCAATTAGAATCCTTTTAGCCTACGCTTGTGCCTTAGATTTTAAGCTTCAACAAATGGATGTAAAGAGTGCATTTCTTAATGTTTTGATCAATGAGGAGGTATATGTGGCTCAACCTCCCGGCTTCATTGATTTTGAGAAATCGGACCATGTTTACAAGCTTAAGAAAGCACTTTATGGACTCAAACAAGCACCCAAAGCTTGGTATGATAGACTTAAAGCGTTTCTTGTTAAACATGAGTATACCATGGGAATGGTAGACAATACACTCTTTACAAAGAAGAAAGGTCCTCACCTCATAATCGTACAAATATATGTTGATGACATTATATTTGGCTCAACTAGTCAAGAATTGTGTGATGACTTTGCCAAAATCATGCATGATGAGTTTGAAATGAGTATGATGGGAGAACTTAACTTCTTTCTAGGACTCCAAATTAAACAAATGGACGATGGTATTTTCTTTAGTCAATCTAAGTACGCTAAAGAAATGCTAAAGAAATTTGGATTAGAAGAATCTAGACCAATGAAGACCCCTATGGCCTCGGATACTAAACTCACCGTAGATGATGATTGTGAGTCGATAGACAACACCAAATATAGAGGTATGACTGGTAGTTTGTTATAACTAACGGCAAGTCGACCAGATATCATGTTTAGTGTTTGCCTTTGTGCTCGCTTCCAAGAGGCTCCCAAAACCTCTCACCTTGAAGCGGTTAAGCGTATCTTCCGATACATTAAAGGCACTATACATTTAGGATTATGGTATCCTAAAGGGACCGGCGTAGAAACCATTGTCTACGCGGACTCGAATCATGCGGGAGACTATGTGGACCGGAAAAGCACTAGTGGAGTTTGTACCTTCATGGGTTGTTGTTTAACTTCTTGGTTCTCCAAGAAACAAACCGCTCTTGCGATATCCACCACGGAAGCCGAGTATGTGAGTGCCGGAAAAGCATGCCAACAAGCTCTATGGATGAAGCAAGCGCTTGTTGATTACGGGATTTCTCTTGATGATGTTCCCATCATGTGCGATAATAAAGGCGCTATAGACCTAAGCAAGAATCCCGTGCAACATTCGCGAACCAAACACATAGAAATTAGACACCATTTCCTTAGGGATAATGTTCAAAAGGGGAACATTACTGTTGAAAAGGTTCCCTCCGAGGACAACTTAGCCGATATCTTCACTAAGCCACTTAAGAGGGAACCTTTTAATTACCTACGTCTAGGTCCAGGATTAATGGAACATCTTCCTTGATTTCCTTCTTTTTATAGTTTATCACTTTGAGTCTTTGAGTCTTTTAAATTCTTTTTGAAAAATCTTCTCCTATCCTTTTCAAATTCTCAAAGTCTCTTTCGAAAATGGTTGAGAAATTCGTTTGACATTGTTAATTCAATCTAAAAACGATTTTTCATAGATTCTCGCTATTAATCTAGAGCTTACATAATTCATATGTATGATTCTCTCAAACATAGCAAGAACAAGATAGAATCATGGAGGATCATTGTGTCATGACTTAAGGTCTTGTCTTATACACCTCCTACATCGATTTTTTAATCCATGTACTTTGGTCAAATCTCTATTTGGTAAGTTTGCATATGTTTTTTTGTCTATCTTTGCTTTTAAGCATATCCCTATAATAAGTTAGACTAGAAAAATAAGATTTGCTGAAAAATCTTCCTCCAAACACCAAACCCTGCCTCTGCAGGCGGTTCCATATGTGAACCGCGGTACCTTATTGATAAGGTACCGCCACCCTAGATAAGGAACCGCCTACAGTGCCTTCCTTTTTCGGGTTTTTGTTTGAAACTCCAGATTTGCTCCAACATTTTTGAGAATCTTTGTTTCAAACCCTTTGACCACCCCAAAAATACCCTAAGCCTTCCCTATTTAAACCATAAGCATTTTGCATTACTTCACATCCAAAATGTCTTATTCTCCCAATGAAAGCCTTGAATCTCCTCCATTTTCTCCAATTGCTTTCAATCCAAACCCACCCAAGAACACTCTTAATCAAATGTCTCCTACCAAGAATGTTGATTGTGGAACATCGTTTCTTCCACCACCACCCTTTAGTGTTCTTCCTCCTTCTCATGATAATGTCATGCATCATGGAACATATTGTGAATGTTGTCAATATCAACACCTTGCTATGGCACACATCTATGAGGAGTTGAACTACATCAAGAGTCTCTTAATCAAGCCTTCTCTTCACTTTGATTATGAGATCTCCAACAAGCCACCACCACCACCCTCCGCCATTACCTTGTCTTTCATATAAGCATTGGTTGCTTATCCACAAGACACCAAATTCAAGCAAATCTTAGAATTCTAGAATAACTAGGATTAGATTTATTCTTTTGGCTTGTTTTCTTTTTCCATACAACTTTGTATGATGTTTTTTTTGTAACTTATCTTGGATCTTTGTCTTTGTGTTTTCTTCTCTTTTATTTTTATGTGACCTATTGCTATATATTGTTGGTTGTTTCTTTTGTTCAACTAACCCTTCTATGTAGCTTGTCACCATATCTCGATTCCTCGGTGCCCCAAGCTAGGGGGAGTAAGCACCAAGGGGGAGTCTTTGCAAAGTCCGTTTCTTCAACACCGACTTACGCAACCTTTTTTCTTCGACAAAGGGGGAGAAATGAATAAACTCGTCTTCGAAAATCTTGTTTTTGTGTGATTGAGTTTATGTATTGTCAGAATAAAAAAGGGGGAGATTGTTAATGCAATAATGACTAAAAACGTTACTTGCATTTTTTGATCTCGCTTAGTTTTGATTACGACAATATGTAAAAACAAGCATTTACGAAAACGACGAAAAACGAATTCTTGAGTTCAAGTATTTTTCATTTTACCAATTTTCACTTAAGGTATGGATAAACAAGTACTAACCTTAATCAAGTGATCAAGTGATTTAATCTTTTCTTAAAACTCACTTTTTATTAAGTGTGACAAGTTTTTATTAAACTTTCTTTTTAAGAAAATGTTTTATTAAATTAATTATTTGAAATTTGAAAATGGCATATTCTTATTTGGTTAAGAATATCCTTTCAAGATATTTTTTATATCCAGATAAGACCTCCACCACTAAAGGACAAAAAGGAGCGGAGTCTAGTCTGGCGGTACCTTAGCACCTAGGCGGTACCTTATTGATAAGGTACCGCGGGCTAAGATAAGGTACCGCGGGCAGAACTAGCCGTTGGCTCCTTTGTCCTGTAAATAGTGGACCATTCTTAGCTTTTCATCTCACCTCTTTTGCATATTTATTTCCAGATTCAAACCCCTTCTTTAATCACTCAAATCTTTGATCATTTGTTTGATAATTACTTGTTTAAGAAGTGAATCTTGTTCTTCCATCCCTTCCTCTCCAAGTGCAAAGAGACCAACACTATCCTTGTGAAGTGTTGAGTCCACCACCAAAGATCCATTGAAGATCTAATTTTATTCATTTGTAGTTGTGTCATAGTTGTGAAGATCCAAGTAGTTGTGTCTATTTGGAAGTTGTGTATGTACTAAGTATAGTTGTGTAGATTGGTCCTATCTACGATTAGGGCTCGACTTTTAGCTTAGATTCGGAAATTGGTTAAGCGACGTGTACGGTTTTCTCCACCATAAGGAGCTTGTTGTGTAGTGAACTCTCGAGTAAGGAGTACTCGAGGAGTGGAGTAGGAACGAGGAGTGAGCTTCGTTGACGAACCACTATAAATCCTTGGTGTTCGGTTTGATCTTTCTTTACCCTTAACTCTTTACATTCTTTATTCTTTATGCATATACATGTGTTAGTATTAGCTTAGTTACACTATCATTCTTTATTCTTTATGGATATATTTTTGTTAGTATTAGTTTAGTTACACTATCATTGTTCATATTGTGCATAAGAAGATTTCACATATTTCCTCAAGCCTAAGTTTTTGAAAAAGGATTTTTGGAAACCACATTTTAACAAGTAAATATAAGAAACTATTCAACCCCCCCCCCCCCCCTTTCTAGTTTCTACAACAAAGAATACATTTTAAACATAAAATGAAAATTCATGAGCTTCTTCATTAAGCTTCTTGGCCTTTTGGATGCTTGTAATGTTCAACATGCCTTGAAAACAGCCTTCTCTACACAAAAAGAATATTTAATTCAATTTCCAAGCACATAATCATATATGATATATTTTATCATATGTGATATTTTAGCTTATATCAAATACATAGTATATCATATATGATACTTCACTAACAGGTTATACTACATTTGTTCAACGAGATTAAGCCATAAAAAGAAGATTTAATTCAATTTTCAAGCACATAATCATATATGATATATTTTATCATATACGCTATTTTAGCTTATATCATATATGATAAAATATATCATATATGATATTTCACTAACAGGTCATACTAAATTTGTTCAGCGAGATTAAGTCATAAGACCTTATAATTCATGAAAATAAGCTATAAGTTAGCTTATAATTCATCATAATATAGATGATGATAATTTCTAAGCTTATTCACATTAATCATCTAATAAGTTACCTTATCATTTGACAGATTAAATTCACGTAATTTCTCAAATAAGTTATAAGAGAATAAGATGAATTACAAGCTTATTCACATCCAATAAGCTAAAAAATATGAATAAAAACAGATAGACAAAATGTGTTTCGGGTCAATCACATAAAGATGCAGTATAAAAATCCAACATACCTTAGTTGCCAGATGGTCTTTCGGAGTTATTTTTAATTTAAGTGGAATAGAACCATATGAATAAGGACACATTCTATCTTTTGTAACTGACTCAATGGGTAGAACTAACCTTAATCACTTGAATCTTCCTCACCTCTTTTAGAAATAATGTAACCATTTGTAATGCACCGGTTGAAAGTTCTGTTCACTTACTAATGTGGCCCATAGATACTTGATTCATTCTTAGTATATCACGGATAACAATTCTTCTTAGTGCATCGATTTTCACTGATATATCTTCAGCCACAATTTGCAAGCTTTCATCTTAGAATGTTGCAAAAGGATTTGCATATAATACCGATGCTTTTCACTTAAGAATCTATTTCACAAGACGAAACCAAGTGAATACTAACTAACAGTTTGCTTTTTAGAAATTGTAATTGTAAAAATAAATTATGAAAAAGATATTGGTCTTGATTGCAGGTAACAAAATGTAACTCGTCGTAAAGAACCATATGATTATAAGTTTTCCCTTTAGGACAAATCAATGTGTTTACCGAATAGTGTCAAATGGTCACTTTGTAACACATAACCCACAATGCATTTACAGACTTAAAAAAAATTGAGGGGAGCCTTTAAAAAAGATAAGGACCACTTTAGGCGCAGAGAACAAAATAGACAGTTATATTTTCTATAAAATATTAATTCTGACAATTTAACTTTGTATCTTATAACAATACAGAAATATGATCGATAATTGTTAGTACAATAATTGGACAGGGTCGAGAATAGATCTAAGTACTTACGCAGAGGTACTTGTATGCCTTGAATTATGATGGATCTTGTAGTATCAAGAGATGTGATTGACGATTTCCTGCACATGTAAAGTAACACTGTTAGTCCTTACCGTGTCTGAGATATATGTGTGAGTTAAGATGGGTGAGAAAATCGTACCTCGTTTGGAGTGCAAGTGGGTACTATTTATCGGAGAAAGTACTGGGCCTTTCCCTGTTTCTCTGATAGTACTTGGGAGTGGGTCTTTGTGGTCCAAAGGCTCATTTGTCTGTCTAATCGTGACCTATGGATTGACTCTTTGAGCGTTCGTCCATGAAGCTTCTTAGACTTGCTCGCTAGGAGCACGTCCGGTACCGTGTTGCGGCTCCGCTCACTTGGGAGTGGATCCGTCTAGAGACTTTGCCACCGTGGTGGGCTTTTGGGTACTTGGGTCTGGGCCCAAGGTTTGGTGTAGGTTTTAGGCCCAATAGGCCGTGTCCATGCTATACGCCATCAATAATCATGTCTTGTTTTCACAAGCGATTCTCAAATTTGAAGAATAAGTATAAATGGAGATAACAATTTTGTTTTGAACTACACATGAAGAGCCCACGTTAAAGAACCATTGTAAATTTATAAGAATATACACTTGGTTTATAACAAAATCACACATTTTTTACGCAAACACTGTAGCAAACACCTACCATGACTTCGGGTAAATAAAAGAAAGAAACGAATTGAGCAAATTTAAAACCAAACCATATCGTAGCGATAAAAATATGAAGAATGAACATAGCAATCTTTATCAAGATACCTCACTAAAAACTCAAATCCTTTATGACTGCAAATTCCCTGATAGCATTTTGCCATTAAAAGAACCCCAAACTTTTAATCAGGTTGATACAATATAAAGATATTAGATTAAGTGACACAAGATGATGTATGAAATTAGCCTTAAAGGGAGACACTTAGGGAAGAGTTGTATGTTTGTTAAAAAGAAAATTAGAGGGTTATGTTAAAATTCTAAAAAACTCTTTTGTCAATGCACCACTCAGTAAACTAATAAAAAAAAACCTTTTCCTAGTATTTTTTTTAGCCTAAAGTTATAAATAATGAATAATAAATAAATAAAAACATACCATCAGCATAGCTTGTTTCAACCAATCGGCACATGACACAATAGCAAAATTACAATCTAGAACCCTCAATTTCCATCAGCATACTTCATTTTCAACACAAGATTCATATTCAACAACTTGAGGCTCCCTAATTTATTTAATTAGGCTACATAAAAACACAATGTTTCGATCTTGCAAAAAAGTTTCTTATTTAAATTTGGAGTAAGCTTCGCTTTTTTGTGACAGCTCAAGGTATATATACAACTCTTTCGCTACATTTCTTGTGCATGTCCTGCAACCAAAATCATGTAAAAGCCAAGTCATTCAAGTAAAAACTTATACCCTGACTCATTATTATTAATTTTTATCACTGTCTGAGGTAAATCAGCTTCATAAATAACAGTAATTAAAAGATCAATTATTAAGAGCAAAAAGAATAGATAATCATAAATAATAGTAACGCATACAGTTAACGAGAAAAGCTTTGAAAGTAGTTGCTTAGGATATCCAATAGAAGACACAATTAATTATGAATCTCAAACACAAAACAATTTATCTTTATATAACACGCAACATATTACGAAAATTACACAAAATCATAAAGGCATTAATCATATAACAATCTTAAAGCAAACACGAACTGTAGTACATAAATCAAGACCTACTTGTTGTAGTGCGTTTCAAAAGGTTTTTGTCATTCAACTTCAGCCTGAGCATTAACGTAGTTGAGAAGTCAAGTGTGTACATTTATAGCTCGCTAGAGAGTTGAAACATACTAAGCACACACATCATATTTAATTATATAACAATTTTTTTCCAGATAATAAGGTTGTTATTCGGTCATTCATGATTTTAAATTCTTGGTTTATTTTAAAAAGAACACAACACTTCATAGTCACCACAAATATATCAAGATAAACACACAAAGCTTTGACCCATAACCAAATAATAACCTACGAAACTATCAAATCTAAAATCCACATTAACTTATTTAAATGATAAAACTTAAAAAAAACGATAACAAATCACAGTGCAACCCAAAATTAAGAGTTATTTTGGGATGCTTCAGCATTCAACTTATTTGTTTGAACTTAAGCCACTCCATAAAGGTCCAAAAAATTGAGCCCGAAATAAGCAAATCCAAACACCCTCATAACATATATGTAGAGTTGGTGTTTGGTATCGCCAATAAAAAATATTTATCTAATTATATTGTTTGCTATTGCTTATACAAACTAATTTATGTGATTTTTTAAGTGACATAACAAATATAAGTTCTGGAACCGATTTTTTTGCAAGTCTGTTTTAGAAATTGAATCAAACACATTATGAGCACCGTCGAATCACAACTCAAAAGCTATAATCGAAAACTACATCCGTAAAGATTATTATCCAGTGAATTAAAAAAAATATAACCGCAAAACTACATCCAACAGCAAAGTCACTGATAATGCGATCATTTATATGAGCATGTCTTGTTTCAACTCCAACCAAAAGTCACATACTTACGCCTTATATAATGAAATTATCAGCGAAATAAGCGAGGATTAATTCAAGATGATGATTAACAAATAACAACATATAAAATTTTTATAATTATGAAACTTTTGTTGAATTTTTTTTTTTTAACATGATGCCTCTTGCTAGTTGCTAAAGTATTTAAAATGACTTCTTTTGTCAGTTAGGCAGTTGATCGAACACTTTGTGTTCATACAGAAACATACTTTCTCCGTTCCATATTAGTAGTCCAGTTTACTATTTTGGGACGTCCCAAATTAATAGTCCACTTCCAAAAATAGATAAGAAATGTAGATTAAGTTTACCATATTACCCTAACTTGAAGGTATTATTACAAATAATAAAGAAGTTGTAAATTAGTAATTGGTTAAGGATAAAATTGTCATTTTATAAAAAATAAGAGAAATAAAACTAAAAAAGTGTTGTTTTTATTAAACTGTGTGTTTTTGTCGATGAACTATTATTATATATTGTCGCCGGTCATTTTAGTTTTTAAGCTAATCACATCCGTCCAAATAAATCTACTTTCCATCCTAGCCATCCTAATTCCTCCTATTAAAACGCAAAGTTGTTTACACCAAGATAACGATACCTGGTAGAAAAGGTAGTAATTCAACAGCTAAGCATCCCAAGTCTCGTGTATCTTTGCTTCCAAATTTAGATTTGACTATTAAGTTGTAATTAAATTATCATATATATCTCTTTACTAACTAACTTTGAGAAAAAAAGCGATACTGTATTACTTAAACCCATTCTTCCTTCTTTTCATGGAAAAAAATAATAGCGTACGCCAACTGAAAATCTGCCATTTTACACCCTTTAAAAACATACACAAAATTGGAAAAAAAAAACGAGTGAGGCTGCAACAACTTTTGCCTCACTCAATCACTCATTCCAACGTACATCCTCACTTGTAAGTTTTTATCATGTTTTTAATCTGATTTGGTCAAATATAATATTAAATTTCCATTAGATTTGTTTGTTGTGTTTAGTGATGAAGATGTGAAGACACTTGAATGGATAAAAACTTGAGTATGATCATTTTTATCTTAACCGTAACCCCCATCCGTCTACACCCGTCCATGCTTTTTCATTCTCTAGTAAAAATCTTGAATTAAAGTATTTTGAATTAATTTTCATAGATTATTTTGATCTTTATAAGCTGATTTTGGCCTTTTAGCATAAAATGGTCTATGATAGTATCATTTTCTATAAGAGATCAACAATTGATAGTGGACGGGTCATCGACGACTCAACAATTGCATTTATACGTGTCTAACGTTTCATACAAACAACATGTAAGTGTCTTTTACCTTTTTTATGACTTGCTGTTTTTTAGCAATTCATTTGGGATAATATTTTATATTGATGTAACATAGTGGTAGATGTAATAGTTCATTGTTAGTTGTATTTAGCCATCTCTACGTATTCAAGTGAGTTACAATGGGTTATAATTTGTTTTTTTTTAAGGACGTTTAGCATAAGCACCGTATGTTGAATATACTTTCCAAACTAGTTAGCTTGTCGATTAGGGTAGTTTTCCTTATGTTTATAGCTTTGTATTAGGAAGGTGTATGTGTCGACTAAGGTTTGGGCTCGGGCTTTACTTAGTCGTACGTAGGTATGTTACCGACCCCCTCACCCTATAAAAGGAGGTGAGGGGGTGATGCCTAAGGTACACCGCAAGCTTCTTATTCTTTCCTATGTAATCAATCGATCGATATAATAAAACATAGTCGTTTGGTTACCTTTGTAGTTTCGTTCTTCTGGGTTGTCGTTATTGTAGCTCTGCGATCTTCTTTACAGCGATCTAGGGTTCCGCAAATCGATCTTCAGGGTTGTTGGAGGTGTCGATTCCAACAAGTGGTATCAAGAGCCGCGGGTTTTGTGGTCATTGAAGATCGGTGCTAGATCGAATAAGGGTATCGTGAAGAAGAGGGTTCGGGGTTTTCATCGGATCTGTTTTCTTTGAGTTGCAGGGTTCACTTGACGGAGAAGACGAAGTATATTGGGACGTGGTTTGTTAGTACTAGTTTATAGTATATTTATTAATAGTACTCAACAGATCACGTGCTTTGTTTTCTACAAAGTGAAAAAAGGCCCATTGGATTTTGTGTTTATTTATATTGTTGGTTTTAAGTTTTTAATTGATATAATTAAAAGGTATCAACAATTATAATTTAGTAAATCAAAGGTTTCTTGTTGCGGGGTTTCTTGTGGTTCAAGTTTGATCGTGGTTTGCTTGGGTTTTCAAGTTTACGATCGGGTTTGCTTGTACGTGATCGAGGTTTAGGGTTATTCTAATTAATTAGATTTGCAAGAAGGTTTTTTACGCAACAAGGGTGAAAGAATATGTCGTCGATAGCGAAGTTTGACGTCAAAAAATTCGACGGGTCTAATGACTTCGGGTTGTGGCGTGTGAAGATGCGGTGTCTATTAATTCAACATGGTTGGGAGGCTGCGTTAGATCCATTCCCGGATACCATGACGGACGCTGATAAGACTGCGGCGTTGAAGACAGATGTCTATAAAAAAGCACACAGTGCCTTACTCTTGTGCTTGGACAACAAGGTGTTGAGGGAAGTCAACAAAGAAAATTCTGCTGCGGGTGTTTGGTTAAAGTTAGAAACTTTGTATATGACAAAGTCTTTAGCCAATAAATTGTACTTGAAGAAGAAGCTGTTCACTTTCTACATGCATTCAGGTAAGAAACTATCTGAACATATAGATGAGTTTAATAAGTTGATCGGTGACTTGGCGAACATAGACGTTGATATTGATGACGAAGATCAGGCACTCATGTTACTTACATCATTACCATCTTCATATGATAACTTTGTGGAGACATTGCTTTATGGAAGGGAGTCGCTCACTTTGGAAGATGTCTTGTCTACCCTCAATTCACGGGAGTTGAAGAAGAGGACAGATGCAAAGGATGATGGTGATGGGTTATTTGTAAGGGGAAGGCCGGAGCATCGGGGTAATCAAGGACGTGGTAGTTCGCGATCAAAGTCAAAGGGTAAAGGAACTTATAAACAGAAGTGTTACATATGCTATTCCGAGGATCACCTTAAGAAAGACTGTCCAAAATGGAACAAGAAGAAATCAACTGGCTTTGTCAACAAGAATGCAAAACAGGACGCTGGGACGTATTCTAAGGGTTATGACAATGGTGATTTGTTGATGGCGGTGAGTGAGCAAAGGTTCTTAGAGTGGATCATGGACTCTGGTGGTTCCTATCACATGACGCCTAGAAGGGACTTCTTGTTTGATTTTAAGGAGCTTGATGGTGGTATGGTTGTGCTCGGTGATAATAGAGCATGTGCCATCAAGGGGACAGGGAAGGTGAGAGTACAATTGAAAGATGGTTCAAGTTTTGTGCTTGAGAATGTGCGTTACATTCCCGAGTTGAAAAGAAATTTGATATCTTTGGGCACTCTGGACCGAGAGGGCTATACCGTGAAATTGCAGAATGGAAGAGTAAAGGTGATCAAGGGTTCTTTGATGGTTTTGTCAGGAACTTTGAAGGAAAATTGTGTGTACTCCTTGGATGGATGGGCTGAATCAGGTGAAGCTAGTGTTGGTATAGAAGAAAAGGAAAGTCTTGCGCAGGTGTGGCATAAACGCCTGGGTCACATTAGTGAAGCAGGCTTGAATGAACTCAAAAGAAGAGAGGTGCTGGGGAATAAAAGTCTAGGTAAGCTCGAATTCTGTGAAAATTGTGTTCTTGGAAAATCGACCAGGGTAAGTTTTGGTCGAGGTCAGCACACAACAGAGGGAGTTGTAGACTATGTCCATGCAGATCTCTGGGGTCCTTCTCGGGTGGAATCGATGAGTGGTTGCCGGTACTTCTTATCGATTGTTGATGATTATTCGAGGAGGGTTTGGGTGTATTTTCTTAGACACAAAAGCGAGGCATTCAGCAAGTTCAAGGAGTGGAAGCAGTTGGTAGAAAACCAGACAGGTAGAAGACTGAAGAAACTTCGAACGGATAATGGTTTGGAGTTCTGTAATCAGGAGTTTAATAACTTGTGCAAGGAGAGCGGGGTAGCAAGACATTTGACGGTTGCTGGAACTCCGCAACAGAATGGTCTAGCTGAACGAATGAACAGGACGCTCTTGAACAAGGTTAGGTGTTTACTGATTCAGTCTGGTTTGCCAGAGTCATTCTGGGCAGAAGCAACGGTGACGGCAGCATATCTGATCAATAGGTCTCCATCTACAGCATTGGAGAAGAAGACACCTATGGATATATGGTCAGGACATCCGGCGAATTACGAGATGTTGAAGATATTTGGTTGCGTTGCTTATTCACACGTGAATCAGGGGAAGCTCAAGCCTAGAGCTATAAAATGCATATTCTTGGGGTATCCTGAGCGTGTGAAGGGATACAGATTATGGAGGTTGGATGATGTTAAACCGAAGATAATCATAAGCAGGGATGTGATCTTTAATGAGAGCCTTATGTATAAGGACACTCTCAAGGGTGCTGGTGCTGCAGATTCTAGGAAGGAAATTGAGTTTGAGGTGGAACTTCAAGGCAGTCGGGTCGAACCAACTGTGGATCCTCATACTGGGATAAATCCAGGGAATGAATATGAGGATCAAGTTGAAGATGCAGTAGATGCAATGCCTCAACAACAGAATCTGGACAACTATGTTCTGGTGCGTGATAGAGCTAAGAGAACAATTACTGTACCTACAAGGTATAGGAATGAAGGTAATGTATCATTGTCTAGATCATCAGGGTCTAGGGAAGAAGATGATATTACGGCTTATGCGTTTGCTATTGCTGAGGAAGAAGATACACATGAACCAATCACATTCCAGGAGGCGATTAATTCATCGGAAAAGGATGAGTGGGTTCGTGCTATGGAGGAAGAAATGAGTTCTTTAAAGAAGAATCATACTTGGGAGCTGGTCGATCAACCACCTGGTCAGAAGCTGGTAAGCTGCAAGTGGTTGTATAAGATTAAGGAAGGGATTGAAGGCGTTCAGAAACCAAGGTATAAAGCAAGGCTGGTAGCTCGGGGGTTTACACAACGAGCAGGGATTGACTACAATGAGGTATTTTCACCCGTGGTTCGACATACATCTATTAGGGTGATTCTCTCATTAACTGCTTGTGAAGATTATGAGTTGGAACAACTTGATGTGAAGACGGCGTTTTTGCATGGTAATCTTGAAGAAACCATTTATATGAGGCAGCCGCTTGGTTTTGAAGAAGGAACGGGCAACAAGGTATGTTTGTTGAAGAAATCCCTTTATGGTCTTAAGCAGTCTCCAAGGCAGTGGTACAAACGGTTTGATGTGTATATGGTCAGCAATGGGTTTAGCCGTAGCAGCTATGATAGTTGTGTTTACTTCAAGGAGTTTACACCAGGTATGTACATATATCTACTGCTGTATGTAGATGATATGTTGATTGCTTGTAAAAGCAAGTCTGAGATCGAATATACCAAGGGACTGCTGCGGAAAGAGTTTGATATGAAGGAACTTGGTCCAGCTAGGAAGATACTTGGTATGGAGATTGTCAGGGACAGGGGTAACCGAACCCTAAAGGTGTCTCAGTCGGGATATGTGCAGAAAATTCTGAATAGCTACAGAGTGGATAATGGCAAGTCGGTCTCTGTGCCATTGGGAGCACACTTCAAGGTATCTTTGAAGGATTGTCCGTCGAGTAACTGGGATGTGGAAAGAATGAGTAAGGTCCCATATGCGAATGCTGTAGGTAGTTTAATGTACTTGATGGTTTGCACTAGACCAGATATTGCGTACGCTGTTAGCATTGTGAGCAGGTATTTGGCGAATCCAGGTAAAAATCACTGGGAAGCGGTGAAGTGGATTTTGAAGTACTTGAAGGGCACTGCTGAGGTAGGTCTAGTGTATGGTAGAGATCAAGGGAAGCACGTGGATGTTGACGGTTTCGTGGATAGCGATTATGCTAAAGACCCTGACAAGGGTAGGTCGATAACCGGGTACGTGTTTATGGTACATGGCTGTGTTGTGAGTTGGAAAGCAACTCTGCAGCATGTTGTTGCATTGTCTACTACAGAGGCGGAGTATATGGCACTTACGGAAGCTGTTAAGGAAAGCATTTGGCTTAAAGGTCTACTAATCGAGCTGGGAATAAACCTAAGGTCAGTGGTTGTGAATTGTGACAATCAAGGGGCAATTCATCTCTCAAGAAATGCAATGTTTCATGAGAGGACGAAGCATATCAACGTGAGGTATCACTTCATCAGGGAGATCGTGGAATCTAAAGAGATTGAAGTGGCAAAGATAGGCACGGAGGATAATGCAGCTGACGCGTTTACAAAGGTGGTTCCAGGTCCGAAGTTCAAGTATTGCATGGAGATACTTGGTGTCGGGGCTAACTAGTCTTGTCACTAAGGTGGAAATTGTTGAATATAGTTTCCAAACTAGTTAGCTTGTCGATTAGGGTAGTTTTCCTTATGTTTATAGCTTTGTATTAGGAAGGTGTATGTGTCGACTAAGGTTTGGGCTCGGGCTTTACTTAGTCGTACGTAGGTATGTTACCGACCCCCTCACCCTATAAAAGGAGGTGAGGGGGTGATGCCTAAGGTACACCGCAAGCTTCTTATTCTTTCCTATGTAATCAATCGATCGATATAATAAAACATAGTCGTTTGGTTACCTTTGTAGTTTCGTTCTTCTGGGTTGTCGTTATTGTAGCTCTACGATCTTCTTTACAGCGATCTAGGGTTCCGCAAATCGATCTTCAGGGTTGTTGGAGGTGTCGATTCCAACACCGTATATAACAACTTTCGTCTAAGGATTGATGAATAAGGAACTCAAGAAAAGAACAAACAACGAAATAGATGTGAAGGCCCCTAGGATGCGAAGGCTCTTAAATTTGGGCACTATATACGCATCAACCTCCTGCTTTTTCTTCCATTGTAAAGATTTTATTGCATTTGGTTTATTTCGAGCTAGATATACTTAATTTGATCCGTCTCCACATGTCTCTCAAACTTTGTTTTAATTTTCGTACTTTATTTAAGTTTTAGATCTAATACTATATATATATATATATATATATATATATATATATATATATATATATATATATATATATATATATATATATATATATATATATATATATATATATATATATATATATATATACTAATTCCGTAACCCGTCCAACGGGCGGGTTTGGTTCGTAAGCTTTTTCGAAAACAACGGCTGTCAATTCGTTATATTAGTTGGCAGTAGGACGTATAGTCGTTCATGTTAGAAAATCGTTTTTTGTAAGAAAGAAAACTAATTTTTATGTGTTATGTCTTGGCTCACCCAATGAACAGATGTTAATTTTTCAACGGGTGAGTTTCAGTTTGTAAATATTTTATTAAACAAACATTACATTTAAGTTATGTATATGAAAGTGAATGAAACATAGGTTAAAAAAGAATTATATACCGAACCATAATTGACACAAATTAGTAGGTATACACAATGTTCTAAAAGTCCGGCAAAGGCTTCACAAAGGCTTTGTAAAAGCGCAAGTCTTGATATTCACGCTACACAATGCATCAAAACGTCTACTTAAGGCTTGACGTGATATAAAAGAAGGAAACGTGATAAAGCACGATAAGTCATAATGCAAGAGTATTTTCTTCATTTCAAATTTGATAAAAGAGAATTTTTTATGTAGAAATGATGGGCAAATATATTTTTTTACTTTATTCTTTATGTATACATTTTTTTGTAAACTCACTATATTTTAATATTTTATATATGTGATCATTTATATTCATAGTTTACGTCACCTTATTTTACGCGTTAATATACAAAATTTTTGTATTAACCGCTAAGGCTTGAGGCTTGGACATGTCGCAAAGCCACGCTTGCTTATACATGACAATCTGTCAAATGAATATATACCTTCTCAGTCACCTTTATTATTGCTTCCACTATATACTCAAGCACATTCATAAATATATATATTTTGATTTGTTAACCTTTCCACTAATCAACTTCCTATAATTTGCTAGCTCTAAATAAACAAAGACAAAGATAATACTTATGACAAATTAATGGAAGATTCTACGGGGGAAGAGGTTGCATTGTATAGGTCTTTGAATAATGCAACTTCATGTACAAACACAAAGATGATATTTGCCTTTCCATATATGCAATGTTTTCGCATCTAGGTCGACCTGGTCGGGTCAACCGGTTAATCCGGTTCCGGCCAAAAAAAACATGTTATATTTACCTAAGTTTCATATTTTCAAAACCCGGCTACAACCAACAGATTTGAGGTGACCTGGGTCAACCCGGTTATTAAGATCCGAATGGGTTTTGAATTTTTCGTTTTTTTAATATGGAAACTTTATGTATTCGCCATGAAATATATTTTTACATATTATATTGGTCGGTAAACAATTTATATCTTTAATATACGGATTTTTATAGTTTATATATATAATTTTTATATGAAAAAAAAAAATCTTTTAAAAACTCGGGTTAACTCGGGTCGACCCGGACCCGGTGACTCAACCGAGTCGATTTAAAGACCGGGTTTCAAAACATTGCATATACGTAGAAGTCACTTTGCTTGGATTGTGCCTTATGGTCTTTCAGTTTATTCAATATGTTATACATTGGTTTTTACTATATAGTTCCATTAGACTATAACAAAGACAAAAAGTACTACATATAAGTTTTACTCTGTAAGTGAATTTTGTATCTTCTCTTTCTAAATAAATCGATAGAAATCACCCTTTATCTATATTACATTAGACTTCAGGCCATCCATTAGGAGATACCTATGAACATTTTGAACTGATCATTTAATGTTTGTGTGAGAAAAGGTATCTTAGATTATCTAACATAGAAAACACATATAACAGTTTGAACTAAACTTGCAAGGGCCTAGCATTTTACAAAACGGTAAAGGTCATGGATCATGAGTAACTATCTTAGAATATAGTGTAACTTTTTAGTTAAAGGAAAAGGGAAACACAAGTTCAAATATCACATTCATGTATGGCACATCTGCACATGCCATGAGTAGTAATGTAAAATGAGCATCTACTGTAGCTAAATATCTTAATATCGATACTTTAAGTAAACACAACATCTTTTCCAATACGTGTGTCATATAAATGGTTGAATGGCACAGGACCCACACATCATACAATGAACTTTTGATAGGAGGCGACTCATGTGAAAAAGATTAAAGTTCTAAACTCTACGTAACTCCTTGATGCAGTGGTTTTACTACTCTTTAGGAAAAGAGCGTAAAAATGGCAAGTATTAAGTGTCGGTTTAGGAAAACTAAGCACTAATGACCATTTAAGTTCAAGTTCGTTTCTCAAGGAAGCAATTGTGTTGTGTAAAGATAAGATTAAGTGTTTGTGATTATATTGATGAGAAAAGAAAAATAGAAAAGAGATTAGAAAAGAATGACGGTTACGATTATGAATTAAACTAAGACGATAAATCGTGCACGTAAAACCGTAAAAAGTGACCAAAATTAAAAATTATCCTAAAAATTCCTAGAAAATTACAATAAATCCTAAAAAATGTAATTAGAGTTTACAAAAAATCAAAATCACTCAAATCTTTTACTTAATTAAATATTAATTTTTTAATGCTAATTAAAGCCCAAAAAATCAATTTAATTAACAAAAAGCCCAAAGTGAGATTTTTTAACTTGTAAAACTCTAAAATGACTTAAATAAATTTAAAACTATTTTTGAAAATTTTAAAATTAATAAAAACTATTTAAAAACTATTAAAACATAAAATAATTCTAAAAATTAATCTAATGATAGTTAAATTAATCTAAAAATTGTGAAATTCCAAACTTAATGTATTTGAACTAAGAAAAATGAAAAACTTGTAAAAATATAAATTTTAATTTTTAATAATAAAATAATAATAGAATATTAATAAAAATCTAAAATTTATAAAAAATTCTAAAAAGTTGTAAACTAGTTTATTTTAACCTAAATAAAACAGAAATGCACTTTAAATTACCAAAATACCCCTATTGGGCCTTAAAATGGGCTAAATGATAAAACACTCCCTTAATGGGCTTAGAATTTGGCCCAATAAGAAAAAGTCAACCAAATAAGCCCAAAACTTCCTATCTGACTTAAAATTTGATTTTAAGAATAAAACTCTAAAGGCCCAAAAGCTAAAAATGTGCTTATCACAGCTTATCAAGTCAACAGCTTATTCTTAATGGGCTTTTGAGCCCATTAAGCCATAAGCTAATGCCATAAGCTCTAATTTGACACACAAGCTTCTTTTGAGTTACCAAAGAGACCTGTGAAAATAAAATTTGAAAAAGCACAAGAAATAAGCCTGAAATAAGCCAAGACTCTCTTCACAAAACGACAAAATAGTCGTTTTTGAGTTCTAGACCACCTCAAGTGCTGATTCAAGTTTCAAAAGGTTTTAAATGACTTAATTAAGCAAAACAACCAAAAAGTTTTCCAATAAGCACACTAAATAAGCCAGAATAAGCAATTAAGCAGTTATGTAAAAGTCAACTTGATTAGTTTTCTAGTCAAACTTAAAAGTCAAACCCTAATAAGCTCCAGATCAAATCAATGGGTCAAATAAGGAAGATCTATCACAAAAATAAGTTGTTGCAAGTCTGGATAAGCCAAAATGGCTTATGAATAAGCTGTTTGATATTTAACACTAGCAGTGGCTAGTAGCAGGGGAAAGGAGTTCCCACTGCTTGACCAAATTGACTTTTTGTCTTTAGTGACTTTTTTGTGGATTCAGGTTAAGCAAAGGCACCTAAGTGATCAGTTAATCACAAGGAGTCAATATCAATAACAATATCACAAATTCAACCAACCAATCAGTGCAGTTAATTCAAAACATCACCAGATAAGTACCAGATATGAACAATAAGCAGTTTTCAATCAATAAGCTTTTTTAGCAAGAATAAGCCAGCCAAATTTCACCAAATGCATACATAAGCTATAAATAATTCAAATGAACATAAATAAACAGGTTTCATGCATTGATTCAAAGTCTAGATCCAGATTCAAGCAAATGAAAGTTATTGATGAACAAGAACAAGCAGTTATAATACTTTGCTAATATACTTGACCACAAATCCAATTTTAAACACTCAAATCTTCTTAACAGGTTTCACAAACTTTGATTTAACACTTGTTAGCCCTAAACATGCATACACTCTAGGTGTTTCCAAAATCTTAGGTCAAAATAAGCAAAATCAAGTGAGTTATAGCACAATCTTAGATTTGATGTTTTAAAGCTGAAAACTTGCAGATATTAGCACACAACCAAGTATTAAGCAGATACAAACACTAATCAACACCTTCAAATAACTCAATAACAACTCGTCATCTTAAACAGGTTAACCCAAACACCCCTTATCTTTTTTTAAATCTAATTTTAACAAAGTATAAGTGTGATTTTGTGTTAACCAAGCCCAATCAAACACAATAACAAGTATATTATGCAGTATCAAGCATTTATAAGCCACAAGAACAATAGCAGAACTCCAAATCACAAAATTCAAGTATTTTGACAGATTTTTGGGTTCAAGGACTCAAACCTCATGAATGTACATCCACACTCACGAATTTTTGAGCTGATGTGCCTAGAAAAACAAGGCACAAGCTTCCACAACAAGGCTGCTAAGATTCAGCAAGGTTAGAACAAAAATATGAAAATCAGAAAAGTGAAAAAGCTTGATTAATGCAACCTTTGTACCCACTTCTTGATTATCCCCAAACCACAAGCTCCCAATACCTTGATAATTTTCTTATCAGGGTATTTAGATCACTTGCAGCCAAAAATTCCAAGAATGTACCAAAGACTTAGCAAAATATCAAGTTTTTGGAAAATTATGCAATTTCTTGCACAATCTTTAAAAACAGGTTTTAGGATTCAAGATTCATAAACAATAAACATAAACAAGCATAGAATAAGTTGGCACTTGGAATTCGTCACACAATTTCAAACACTTTTCATTAAACTTGAATAAGGATTTACAGAAATGTTGACCAAATAGAAAACCAAGAGCAAACCTCAATGTATGAGGTCCTATGCCTTATATATGCTACATGTGTACTAGAAATGCAAAGAAAACGTAAACCCTAATGTATTAAAGTTCTTGAAATGCCCTTGAGGAGTTTGAAAACTTGGAATCATGTGTTGTTGCTTTGGCAGTTTGTGGTCTTGTAAAAGGGTGGAATTTCATCCAAAGGCTCATGTGAAGCTTAGAAAGCAAGTAGGGTTGTGGGGAGTTGGATCTCTTTGGCTAGTTTGTCTTCTTCTCCAAAACGTGAGACAAGGGTTTAACATGTGACATGGGTGATGAGGTGGCATAAGGTTTAAGGATTGGGATGTGTTTATGTTGACCTTAATCATAAATCTGGATACTTTGGTTGGTTAATTTTGGCTTAAACAAAAACCCCTAATCCTTGTTCTTGTGTGAATAGTACACGTTTTAATCCAGATTTGGGTTTAAATAAGTTGTTAAGCGCCAAAGAATAACCTAATCCGGATTAGTTATAGTTTGTTGTGGGTGGATTGTGACATGGCAAAGGGAAGGGTTCTCATTGGTTGGTTTAGGTGAGTGGCGCACGTGGCAAGCTGTCACTGGCCTAAGTAACTTCCATGTCTTGGCAAAATACACCCCCTGCCTTTCTTCTTTCTTTCAATTTGTGATTAAATGGCAAAAACTAATTTTCCTTTATAATCAAACTTTCAGTTTTCACACTTTTGCCCCAAATACTTTTCCAAAGTATTTTCAGGGGTGTTTCTTGCCATTTGATGATTCTTGAAGGGCTGTTTTTGGCATTTTATTCAAATATTATGGTCTTGACTTGTATTGTTGACTTTGTGGAGGAATAAAATTGACAAGTCTTCATTGTTGGGGGACCATTCTTGCCAATTCTTCAAAGTGGAGGGTCCTTTTTGCAATTTGACAAACTTTAAGGACCAAACTTGTAATTATGAATAAACAAGGGTTTAAAGTGTCAATTCTTCAATATTAGAGGACCCTTCTTGTACAATCTTCAAATCTTCAAGGGTTATTCTTGGAAAATCAACACCAGGGCTTGGTTCATTGTGCGGCTTCGTTTCCCGTGTTCGTTTTTACTTGTTCTTTGTGATCTTTTGTCATATTTTCAATATCCGTACCTAAAATATACAAGTAACAAACACAAGCATATATTTGGTATTTTTGATGATATTTAATGCATTTTGAGCCCGTTTTGGACGATGAGACTATGTATAAAAGCAGTCTCATCACTCCCCCATACTAAACCATTGTCGTGCCCTCACGCAATGCTAGAATAAAGTATCGTAGCATCTCTAAAATTCATTTTTATTCACTTTTATTGAATGATAAACTAGCTACACTACTAATATTACTACTACTTGCGTTTTAGACATAATGTATGATTTTCATTGCAAAATGGGACGTTTAGGTTCATAGAACAAGAACACGTGAATGCTTCGTTAGAAATAATTTCGTCGTCCTCGATTTTCACCCCAATTCCATGCTAAGCATGCAACGAGATCATTGTCATTATAAGTTAGTAATGCCAACACTACTCATATGCCATAATCACGTACTTACCCTCCCATTTTCCTATGTTGTATCTCTTATATTTTATTTTGTCTTGAATGTTTCACGAGGATACATTGTTTGACTTATGCGATGATAGAAATTTAGGTCTAAAATAGAGTCATGACGGTGTAACCAAGACCATCGAATTAATAACCCCTCCTAATAGACAATGATGTCAAAAAATTAAGTCAACAAGAAGGATCGATAAACACGGTTTTATAACGGTTTGAACATGGGACTTATTACCAAGACTTTTATGCGCCCCCTACCGGATGGGCCGTATTATAACAGGTTTACCTCCATCTTTTATTCAACTTCGCCATGAAGCTTTTATTATGACTTCGGTCTTGCCTTGCCTTTTATTTAACCTCGCCATGAGGTGTTTATTATGCCCAAAGACGTATATCCTCACGCTAAAAGCGAATTTTGGATCTTTAAAGCTTCAAAGATTAACGCTTGATTTACTTTCAATTTCACATAGATTTTTCGGCCTTGTGAGCTTCAAATTGTTTGCTTGATTTAGGTGAGCACTTGAAATCTTATTATTAGGTGAAGCTTTCGATTATTTGGGTTGCCAATACTTCAAAATCGTGACGCTGGCGATACCTTAATGTCTTCCCAATTTAATTACATGGAAGCTACTAGAAAAGACTAGAAACCAACAATCAAGACTAAACCGCTAAGTCAATATTTATTAAGCAAAATATATTTACAAGCGAAGGGAGAATAAGCAAACAACGAGAACACATGAGTTTTTGAAAGAATACGAGTACTCTACGTTTAGCATAGTAACTTATAATTAACTCTATCATTTCTCGTCCTCATTTAAGCGACTTAGCCAAATATAAAGTTAAGGAATCGAAGCTAAGTGCTCAATACGCACGGTCGAGGCCAAAATTATTCTTATTCTCGCCATCAGAAAATCTACATTCGTGTCTTAAACACTTATAAAACATGAGAAAAATTTTAAAATTTGGCCATTTTTATCCTTATTTTGCAACAAAACAATAAACAAAAAGATAAACTTTTGAAAGCGTAAAGGTTTGACAAAGCAAGTATCTATTCACCCCCCCCATACTAAAGTTAAACATTGTCCTCAATGTTTCGAGTCTAAGGGTTGGAAACCCCCATACTAGAGACGTAGTCGAATGCATAATCTAGCATGGAAAGGGTGGAACCATTAAATTTAAATCCGTTTATTAAGTATGCTATAAACCTAAGGTTAGAACATCAAAGGATATATCATGGATATTAAGAAATTCTTCCAAGCAAACGATCGAGTGCTCCTATAAAACGAACACGAGAGGCTCCAATCGTGAAGATCATGATCATCTGAAAACCACATATCAAAAACAATCACGAAACAAAGGTTGGAAGGGCACAAATCCCCTCACGGTACTACATTAGAAAGAGATAATATGTACATAGGATAAGCATGGGACTCCCCCACGAGGCACCTCATTTTTGATTACCAAGTCATGAGCTCGACTCGATCCCCTCAATACTAATTATCATTGGGGAAGGTGATTTGGTCGAGGTAGTTCAAGGATGGAACTTCCCTGCCAAAGTATTGCTTCAACCTATGTCCAGTCACCTTGAAATTGGGGCCATCATTTTGAGCTAGCTCGATGGTCCCATAAGGAAAAACTTGGGTCACGGTGAATGGACCGGACCAACGGAATTTCAGCTTGCCGGAAAATATTTTCAAACGAGAGTTAAAAAGCAACACTTGATCTCCAATGTTAAAAACCCGGTTTTTAATTTTTGAGTCATGAAACTTTTTAGTTTTCTCTTTATAAATCAGTGAATTTTCATAAGCAATGTCTCTCAGTTCATCCAATTCATTTAATTGCATTTTCCGGTGTTTTCCCGTGGTCTCCATATCATCATTACAATGCTCAAGGGCCCAATAAGCTTTGTGTTCAAGTTCAATTGGCAAGTGACAATTCTTCCCATACACAAGCTTATAAGGAGTACACCCGATGGGCGTCTTATGAGCGGTCCGAAAGGCCCATAAAGCATCGTCCAACTTATCCGACCAAGATTGTCGGTTTTCCCCAATCGATCTCTCCAAGATCCTTTTCAACGCTCGGTTTGAAACCTCGACTTGCCCACACGTTTGTGGGTGATAAGCCGTAGAAAGCCGATGTTTAACTCCATATTTCCTTAAGACCCTTTCGAATTGGTCGTTACAAAAATGGGTTCCACGATCGCTTATGATCGTACGAGGGGTTCCAAACCGAGAAAACAATATTTTCAAAAACTTGACTACCACACGAGCATCGTTCGTAGGCAAATCCTTAGCTTCCACCCACTTAGATAGGTAGTCAAGGGCGACAAGGATGTACTTATTACCACGAGATGATGAGAACGGCCCCATAAAGTTAATGCCCCAAACGTCAAAGATCTCACACAATTGGATGATATTTTGTGGCATTTCATCGTTTTGTGAGGCTTTTCCTTGTCGTTGGCATGAGTCACATGACTTCACAAGTGCATGTGCATCTCGGTAAATAGTAGGCCAAAAGAAACTGGCGTCAAAGACCTTCTTAGCCGTGAGATTAGCACCGTGGTGACTGTTGGGTCAAAAAGTTGATGTGGCAGAAACTCAAAATCAAAGAAAACATGAAGACATTTGTTCAAGCGTTGATAAGAGCAATTCAGGCGTTGACAAGAACAAATTCAGCATTGTCAGAAGTCAACAGAAGCCAAACACAGTCAACAAAAGTCAACGCTGATGGATGTCTACAGATTGATGGAGAATTCTATTTGGGGAATATATTGAGTATATTATTTATGATATACACAATATATAGTTTATCTAAATAGAATATTTAGATGTTTATTTGATATTATCTCTTGTAGATTCTGTTCCTTACACTATAAAAGGAACAAGGGTCTTAGGTTTTATTCATTCAATTCATTCACAATGTAAACCTAAAGTGTGTGTAGAATAGACGTGGGATTCAATGTATACACGTCTAGTGATTGTTGATTATTAATATAATTAGCAATCCAATTGTGTTTTAATTCATGTTATTGTGCCTAAACACCTTGTTAATGGTTGTTGTTCTAATTCCTCTTTGATTATCTAATCATATGAACAATGATCATTCCTAGTAGCTTCAAAGATCCGGAAACCAAGGTTTCCACAATTGGTATCAGAGCCTCATGGCTCGTGATGCTAGGATCAACAAGGTGTTCGTGTATCGTGAAGAAAAGAAAAATCCATCTAGGGTTTTTCTGGACGTTTTTGTGTGCGCAGCAGTATTCAGAAGGTCATAACTTTTGATTGAACCGTTGGATCATCACGAAATTTTATATGTGTGTTCTACATACATATATCTAAACATCCACCGGAGGGATTGTTCTGATTAGCCCTCATTCAAAAGTTATTAGGCGTCAAAGTTGGCTGTAGAGGTGATTTTCAGATTTTTATATTCACATGAAATCATGATTTAGGGTTTCTGAAAACCCTAGATCGTTGCATATAACAGAAAATCTGATGTTTTACGGTGAATTGGAGGTGATAAAATTGTTAGGGTTTGCCCAAAACCCTAGATTAAAAGTACAGCTGTGGTGACTCGTTTTTTTTAGGGTTTGATCAAACCCTAGATCCATGTTCAACATAGCAGCCGCAAGACTGCACAAAGGAGATGTGACGTGATTTAGCTGTTATGATTTGGGTGTTCTTAACACTGACAATGCTTTGATTAAACACTGATAGCTGATCCACATTATCTTTGTTTGCAAGAAAGAACGTAATTCCCACATGAGTATTTTATGCACATGAATTTATACAGACACATTGATGATCTTCATGTGTGTTGTTTCTGTATAACACAGCCAAGAATACTGAGATCTAAGATCTGTATAACGCAGACACATTGATGATTTGGTTGCTGATTTTTAGGATGGGAATTATGGAGATCGCAGGTTAGCATGAAAATTTTTAGGAGAGATTACTGGTCATATGATATCTTCTGTTTTGGACGTGGTATATGCGTGATTTGAGGATAAGATATCTTTTGGTTGACTGAATCTTCACAAAGGGACCTGTGATAAAGGAAGATTGTTTTATTTGGAAACAATATATGATAGTTAAATCATATTCTTTCTACTCGTTTAAAGGGAAAAGTATGATATTTATGGAAGCAGTTGTGATGTCTCACGAAATTATTGGAGCTGATCTAGTTTGGACGTGGGGTTGAATTAAAAGAAAATCACATGGATAAACAAGAGTATATCTTTATCCTGTTGTATTTATTTATCTATCGTAACTGCTCTCTCTGCCATATGAATTTTTGCCCTAGATGACGTCAGCAGAAAGAGGCGCTGACAAGAGTGGTTTTGACGCTGACATGTTGGAATTTGACGCTGACAGAATAAGTCAACGCTGACAGGTTGACAGTGTTGTCCGATATATGAATTCAAACGCTGACATGTATTGTCCGATATCGGACAATACATCTGATGAAGATCTTGGATAAGAGAGGTTGTTGGACAACACAGGGATTTCTGCTGTTGAGAAAATTAGTACGTTTTGAGCACACAAAAAGGTGGAAATTACACACGAAGGTACATGGAATCTCCGTTCTTATTTAGAATATCATGTTGATATTTATGGCTCGGATATTTTTAAAGGGATTAATGATTTTAAAGCAAGTTAGCAACAATTCGTGAGGTAATTTATTGGATTTGATTATGTAATCGGGGTAGCCTTGTAAAAGAGTTATCCATCTAATGGCTTTTACATATGATATGAAGATTAAGAATTGTCATGAAGAGGTGTTAGCTTAAGGGGAAGAATTCTTATGATAAGTTTGATGATTGAAGAAGATTTTCGCGAGTTTGTGTTCTATCATATCTTAAAGTCGTGAACTCCCAGTCATTGATTTTACGGTAACTTGTTCGTGCTTTACATGGTTGGTGATGAAGGCTTGTCATAACACTTGAAGGAGTTACATTATCGTGCTCAGTGTCTCACAAAGGATGAGAATATTGACAAGGGATCGAGGTCTACTTATAATTTGCTATAGGTATAAGTTCTTCATCACGTGGATAGTACAAGACATGGAACACAAGGTTGGGTTATTCTACTTCTACATCAAGAATACTTTATTTATTTCTCTTTAAGATCATTACACAGAGCCTACATTTGGAGAATCTTCAAAGATTGCCTACATTGTTTACTTCCCTGTTGATGTGACAAAAAGGGGAAGACATACATGCTATACTTGAGGGGAAGCAATTTGAAGATCATGTACAACTTACAAGAGATACACATAGAGTTTTGCCGATATCAACTAGGGGAAGATTGTTGGGTCAAAAAGTTGATGTGGCAGAAACTCAAAATCAAAGAAAACATGAAGACATTTGTTCAAGCATTGATAAGAGCAATTCAGGCATTGACAAGAACAAATTCAGCATTGTCAGAAGTCAACAGAAGCCAAACGCAGTCAACAAAAGTCAACGCTGATGGATGTCTACAGATTGATGGAGAATTCTATTTGGGGAATATATTGAGTATATTATTTATGATATACACAATATATAGTTTATCTAAATAGAATATTTAGATGTTTATTTGATATTATCTCTTGTAGATTCTGTTCCTTACACTATAAAAGGAACAAGGGTCTTAGGTTTTATTCATTCAATTCATTCACAATGTAAACCTAAAGTGTGTGTCGACTAGACGTGGGATTCAATGTATACACGTCTAGTGATTGTTGATTATTAATATAATTAGCAATCCAATTGTGTTTTAATTCATGTTATTGTGCCTAAACACCTTGTTTATGGTTGTTGTTCTAATTTCGCTTTGATTATCTAATCATATGAACAATGATCATTCCTAGTAGCTTCAAAGATCCGGAAACCAAGGTTTCCACAGTGACCACCCGTGGTTCCCTCGTGACAAGATCTAAGGATGTTAGAAGCTTCGGTGCCAAATACACAACGTCGAATAATTTGATCCGCACAAGTCCGAAACAAGTAAGGGTTGTTCCAAAAATAGAACTTGACGTCACGAAAGAATTTCCGTTTTTGTTGAGTCGTCATACCCTTAATGATGAAGTTTCCCGCATGGTAATTTGCGATGTCCGCAAACCATGGGGTAGATGAATCAAGCTTAGAATTCACTACACTAAGTGTCTTGAGAGGAAATGTTTCGGTGATTTCCTTTGGCTCGTAAACACTTTGGTGAGGATCTTCCAAACGAGAAAGATGATCGGCCGCTAGATTCTTGGCTCCTTTTTTGTCAAGGATTTCGACATCAAATTCTTGTAGGAGGAGAATCCAACGAAGTAATCTCGGCTTTGCATCTTGTTTAGCCATGAGATACTTAATAGCCGAATGATCCGTATACACTATGCATCGAGTCAAGACGAGGTAAGGTCGGAATTTCTCAAATGCATACACCATGGCAAGGAATTCCTTCTCCGTTGTATTGTATTTTAGTTGAGCCTTGGTCATAGTCTTGCTAGCATAGTGAATAGGCAAGAAGTTTTTTTCATGACGTTGCCCCAATACGGCCCCAATAGCGTAGTCACTAGCATCACACATGAGCTCAAAGGGGAGTTTCCAATTGGGAGCAACAAGAATGGGAGCTTCGGTAAGTTTCCTCTTAAGGATTTCAAAGGCTCGTACACAATTTTCGTTAAAGACAAAAGGTGCATCTTTTTCGAGGAGATGTGTAATAGGTCGAGATATCTTTGAAAAATCCTTGATGAATCGACGATAAAAGCCTGCGTGGCCTAGGAAACTCCTAACTCCCTTAACGGTTTTGGGATGAGGTAATTTGGAGATGACGTCTACCTTAGCTTTGTCTACCTTAATCCCCGCTTTCGAAACCTTGTGCCCTAAGACGATTCCACTTTTAACCATAAAATGACATTTTTCCCAATTAAGCACAAGGTTGGTTTCCTCACAACGCGTCAACATTCTCTCAAGATTCGACAAACACGACGTGAACGAACAACCAAACACGGAAAAGTCATCCATGAAGACTTCCAACGTCTTCTGGATCATATCATTGAAAAGTCCGAATGGCATTCTACGATAGACAAACGTTCCATATAGACACGTAAACGTAGTTTTTTCTTGATCACGAGGATCGATGGGGATTTGGAAGTAACCAGAAAAACCATCTAAAAAGCAAAAGAAATCGTTTCACGCAAGACGCTCCAACATTTGGTCCATGAAGGGCAAGGGAAAATGGTCTTTTCGAGTGGCGTCATTCAACTTACGATAGTCAATGCACACTTTCCATCCGGTCACGAGTCGATTTGGAACTAACTCGTTGGCATCGTTTGGCACAACGGTCATTCCTCCATTCTTAGGGACACAATGAATAGGACTCACCCAAGGGCTATCAGAAATAGGGTAAATCATTCCCGCGTCAAGGAGTTTTAGGACTTCCTTTCTGATGACGTCGTGAATTTTGGGGTTCACCCTCCTTTGACATTGTATTGCAAGTTTGTAATCTTCTTCCATTAAGATTTTGTGGGTACAAAATTTGGGATCGATCCCCTTAATTTCGGATAACTTTCACGCAATTTCCCCTTTGTGATCCTTTAGAACATCGACAAGTGCGGTTTTTCAAGGTGAGGAGGTAAATATTTCAACTCGAGAATTGGTGGTTCCTCAATTGAAGATTTGGGCTCGATACTCATAACCTCCTCGGGTGGAGGAAATGGGAAATCGTTAAGAAAATCCTTGATAATCGTGAAGTCCTCATCGTTTTCGAGGTCTTTGTCACAAGTACGTGGAACATTGAATTCTTCCAATATAAAACCACCACCTTCAAATGGAGTGAAGGTTGGTGTCGAGTTATCAAGAATGGGATCAAGCATAGTGGGATTGCCACTATTTTCATCATCACCAAAACCTAGAACTTCTTGTGAAAATTCCTCGCAAACAACATCGACCATATCAACGAGGTTTATGGTCGCGACGGAATAAACATGATAAATTAGAGAATTTTGAGTTGCGTTTATAACAAGTTCCTCGTCGTTGAAACGTAAGGTGATCTTTCTAGCATGCACATCAATTAAAGCCATAGACGTATCTAAAAACGAACGACCTAAAAGAAGAGGAACTTGAGGATCCATGGGAATATCGACAACGATAAAGTCTACCGGATAATAGAACTTTCCCACTTTCACAAAAACGTCTTCGGCCAATCTACATGCGGGAATAGTGGAATGATCGGCCAACTCGATAGACATTAGTGAAGGAGTAAGATTAGGAAGATTGAGCGACTTGAAGATTGCAAGAGGCATCAAGTTAATACTAGCACCAAGATCGGCCAAGGCATAACATTCTTCCATATCTTGGATTGCACAAGGAATCAAGAATTTACCGGGATCACCGACTTTTTGAGGTATGCGGTTAAGATAAACCGAAGAACAACTAGACAATTATTGCAATTTATCCTTGTTGTTCAACATACTCTTAAAGTTAGCGGCAAATCGAGGCATCATGACCAAATCATCGGCAAAACTCACGATAAAATGAACGTCATGAAACATTTTCATAAAAAGCTCAAATTGGTAGTTATCGCGCTCTTGAAGTTTCTCCTTTCTAAGTCTCGATGGATAGGGCAAAGGTGGTGTGGGTTGAGGCGTAGGCATAGCCTTTGGAATCTCGGGTTCCAAATGTGGTAAATGGTCAACGTAGGTGTGGCATGAGCGGTACTTCGTGGGATTGTGACATGCTCCTTTTCGACCACCACCTCGGGTTCTTCCTCAATTGCTTCCTCCGTAGGAGCAATTGGTTGAGGAGTCGGTTTCTTAAGTGTCTTACCACTTCGTGTGGTAATCACTTTCATCTCTCCCTTAGGGTTCGATATGGTATTGCTAGGAAGACTACTCGAAGAAGGTTTGCACATTATAGCCTCAAACATGGATGAAATTTTATTCTCGAAAATAGATTGCCTCTTCTCGTCCTTAATCATCTCTTGTTTTATTTCATGTTGCCCTTGTTCCATTTTTTGTTGGTTTTGTTGTAACCTAGTTACATTTCCCTCCATTTTGTTTGTATGGATCTTAAGCTCATTTGCTAACTCATTTTTCAACTCCTTCTTCAAGTCATTCTTAAACTCGGATCTTAGGCTAATGATCTCTATTTGAATATTATCAAACCTAGCATCATTTCCATTTCCGGATTCAACAAATTCATTTGGAAGATCTTTCAAAGTTTGCAAACCCTTGTTGTTGTTTTGAAGATCATTGTTTTGATTTTTGTTTGAAACTTGATTGTTATTAGCCCCTTGATTCCCATAGTTGTTTCCTTTGTAATTGTTTTTGAAACCAACTTGATTGTTTCGATAGTTGTTGTTAGCATTTTGATTGGGAGCAAAACCCGGTGGAGTCATTTGATTGGAGCGGGTAACTTGACCGTTTGTGTTGTAAGTTCCCGTGGCCGCGTAGGCACTCGAAGTGTTACCACCGTTGGTAATGCACTCGGAGAAATCATGACCTCCACCATAATACATACATGAAACCTCAACCGCTTTAGCCGTAGCGGGAGCACTTTGTTCACCAACTTTGAATTCAATTAAAAGTCCTTTAAGCTTATCAAAGATTTTGTTTTCCAAGTTCGCCTCAATTTGGAAAGCATCGATGCTATTGGACAATGAAGGTGAAGCCGAAGACGAAGCCTTACGAACACTCGATGTGTTACGAGGACTATACACCTTAGATCTATTCTCAATTATCAACAACGCTTCCTCAACCGTTTTACACAAAAAATTACCACCCGCGGCGGCATTTAGATAATCCCTTTCATGATCATTCAAACCATTATAAAACATGTCAATTTGATGCAAGTCGGAAAAACCGTGATGAGGACACTCATGTAACATTTCCTTAAACCTATTCCAAGCCGTTGAAAAACTCTCATTAAATTCTTGTGAAAATTTTAAAATCTTGTTTTTCAAATGCGTAGTCTTAGAGGGCGGGAAAAGTTGGTTCACAAACTTTGAAACGAGATCCTTCCACGTCAATACAGAATTGGGTGGCTCTTTCTCTAACCAAATTTTAGCGGGCCCCGCTAAGGAATACGGAAAAAGCATCATCTTAATCGAATCATTAGCAACGTTCTTAAACTTGCAAGTGGCGGTAAGACGATTGAATTGGTGGATATGGTTGTGCGGGTTGTCCTTTTCATCACCATGGAATTTGTTGTTTTGGATCATCGACAACCAACCCGTTTTCACTTCAAAATTCTCCGCAAGGATGGCGGGAATCACAATAGCCTCTCCATAACCCTCGGTGGGTGCTTGAAGTAACTCCATCATAGTTCGATTCGCCATGGTTGGATATTCTTCTACGATAGGTTCGTCAATAGGAGACTCCTCACTAGAAAGATTAGGAGTATGTGTGGACTCCTTTCGGTTTTTTCGTTTACGTGCACGTCTTGCTTGATTACGAGTAAGCATAAATGTCGCGTACAACGTGGGGATGAGCAAAAGAAGATTCTTTTTGGTGTTTTTAATTTTTCCAATTTTTTGTGGTTTTTGATTGTTTTTACTTTTTTTTGGATTTTAGTGATTGTATCAGGTAGACAAAAATCTACAAATCTCCTCCTTAATCAAATCTATTGATTAAAGAAGCCTCAAGGAATGAAAACGATCACGTGAAGTGAACGCCTTCGATGACTTTAGAACGTTGGTGGAACACCAAAACGTTCAAGAGGGTTTAATCAAATGAAACCAAGAAAATATACATGATATTTAGATAATACTTTGGTTGGCAAACCCTCGATTAGCCCTTTTTATCTAAACACGCACAAGCAAGCGGGGAAACGAGGCGGCGCGAAGCACTTAAGAGCCTTTTTCCTTAGGGTATATTTTATAATACCCGTCTTATACCCACCTTATAGTTTGTGTTTGTCAAAATTAAGCTTCACGAAAGTAATTATCTATTTTGCCTTTTCTTTCTTGTTTGAGATTCGAATACAATGATTGAGTAATGACCTCCCAATCAAGGTTGTGTTTTCACACTTTTAGAGTACTTGTGAATTTATTTTTCTACGTATACAATATAGTAATAGTATTCACACAAAAAACGAAAAACCGATAATACGTATTAGTAGAGTGCTATTAATACAAATAGATATTATGGTTAGTATAAAAACAACAATTGTTCAAATCAAAACGAAACACGCCTCCCCGACAGCGGCGCCAAAATGATGTAGTGGTTTTACTACTCTTTAGGAAAAGAGCGTAAAAGTGGCAAGTATTAAGTGTCGGTTTAGGAAAACCAAGCACTAATGACCATTTAAGTTCAAGTTCGTTTCCCAAGGAGGCAAGTGTGTTGTGTAAAGATAAGATTAAGTGTTTGTGATTATATTGATGAGAAAAGAAAAATAGAAAAGAGATTAGAAAAGAATGACGGTTACGATTATGAATTAAACTAAGACGATAAGTCGTGCACGTAAAACCGTAAAAAGTGACCAAAATTAAAAATTACCCTAAAAATTCCTAGAAAATTGCAATAAATTCTAAAAAATGTAATTAGAGTTTACAAAAAATCAAAAATCACTCAAGCCTTTTATTTAATTAAATATTAATTTTTTAATGCTAATTAAAGCCCAAAAAATCAATTTAATTAACAAAAAGCCCAAAATGAGAATTTTTTAACTTGTAAAACCCTAAAATGACTTAACTAAATTTAAAACTATTTTTGAAAATTTTAAAATTAATAAAAACTATTTAAAAACAATTAAAAACTATTAAAACTTAAAATAATTCAAAAAATTAATCTAATGACAATAAAATTAATCTAAAAATTGTAAAATTCCTAACTTAATGTCGTTGAACTAAGAAAAATGAAAAACTTGTAAAAATATAAATTTTAATTTTTAATAATAAAATAATAATAAAATATTAATAAAAATCCAAAATTTATAAAAAATTCTAAAAAGTTGCAAACTAGTTTGATTTAACCTAAGTAAAATAGAAATGCACTTGAAATTACCAAAATACCCCTATTGGGCCTTAAAATGGGCTAAATGACAAAACAGTCCCTTAATGGGCTTAGAATTTGGCCGAATAAGAAAAAGTCAACCAAATAAGCCCAAAACTTCCTATATGACTAAATTTGATTTTAAGAACAAAACTCTGATGGCCCAAAAGCTAAAAATGTGCTTATCACAGCCTATCAAGTCAACAGCTTATTCTTAATGGGCTTTTGAGCCCATTAAGCCATAAGCTAATGCCATAAGCTCTAATTTGACACACAAGCTTCTTTTGAGTTACCAGAGAGACATGTGAAAAGAAAATTTGAAAAAGCACAAGAAATAAGCCTGAAATAAGCCAAGACTCTCTTCACAAAACGACAAAATAGTCGTTTTTGAGCTCAAGACAACCTCAAGTGCTGATTCAAGTTTCAAAAGATTTTAAATGACTTAATTAAGCAAAACAACCAAAACGTTTTCCAATAAGCACACTAAATAAGCCAGAATAAGCAATTAAGCACTTATGTAAAAGTCAACTTGATTAGTTTTCTAGTCAAACTTAGAAGTCAAACCATAATAAGCTCCATATCAAATCAATGGGTCAAATAAGGAAGATCTATCACAAAAAATAAGTTATTGCAAGTCTGGATAAGCCAAAATGGCTTATGAATAAGCTGTTTGATATTTAACACTAGCAGTGGCTAGTAGCAGGGGAAAGGAGTTCCCACTGCTTGACCAAATTGACTTTTTGTCTTTAGTGACTTTTTTGTGGATTGAGATTAAGCAAAGGCACCCAAGTGATCAGTTAATCACAAAGAGTCTATATCAACAACAATATCACAACTTCAACTAGCCAATCAGTGTAGTTAATTCAAAACATCACCAAATAAGTACCAGATACGAACAATAAGCAGTTTTCAATCAATAAGCTTTTTTAGCAAGAATAAGCCAGCCAAATTTCACCAAATGCATACACAAGCTATAAATAATTCAAATGAACATAAATAAACAGGTTTCATGCATTGATTCAAAGTCTAGATCCAGATTCAAGCAAATGAAGTTACTGATAAACAAGAACAAGAAGTTATGATACTTTGCTGATATACTTGACCACAAATCTAATTTTAAACACTCAAATCTTCTTAACAGGTTACACAAACTTTGATTTGACACTTGTTAGCCCTAAACATGCATACACTCTAGGTGTTTCCAAAATCTTAGGTCAAAATAAGCAAAATTAAGTGAGTTATAGCACAATCTTAGATTTGATGTTTTAAAGCTGAAAACTTGCAGATATTAGCACACAACCAAGTATTAAGCAGATACAAACACTAAACAACACCTTCCAATAACTCAATAACAACTTGTGATCTTAAACAGGTTAACCCAAACACCCCTTATCTTTCTTTAAATCCAATTTTAACAAAGTATAAGTGTGATTTTGTGTTACCCAAGCCCAATCAAACACAATAACAAGTATATTATGCAGTATCAAGCATTTATAAGCCACAAGAACAACAAGAACAATAGCAGAACACCAAATCACAAAATTCAAGTATTTTGACAGATTTTTGGGTTCAAGGACTCAAACCTCATGAATGTACATCCACACTCACAAATTTTTGAGCTGATGTGCCTAGCAAAACAAGCCACAAGCTTCCACAACAAGGCTGCTAAGATTCAACAAGGTTAGAACAAAAATATGAAAATCAGAAAAAAGTGAAAAAGCTTGATTAATGCAACCTTTGTACCCACTTCTTGATTATCCCCAAACCACAAGCTCCCAATACCTTGGTAATCTTCTTATTAGGGTATTTAGATCATTTGCAGCCCAAAAATTCCAAGAATATACCAAAGACTTAGCAAAATATCAAGTTTTTGGAAAATTATGCAATTTCTTGCACAATCTTTAAAAACAGGTTTTAGGATTCAAGATTCATAAACATTAAACATAAACAAGCATAGAATAAGTTGGTACTTAGAATTCATCACACACTTTCAAACACTTTTCATTAAACTTGAATAAGGAGTTACAGAAATGTTGACCAAATAGAAAACCAAGAGCAAACCTCAATGTATGAGGTCCTATGCCTTATATAGGCTACATGTGTACTAGAAATGCAAAGAAAAATGTAAACCCTAATGTATTAAAGTTCCTGAAATGCCCTTGAGGAGTTTGAAAACTTGGAATCATGTGTTGTTGCTTTGGCAGTTTATGGTCTTGTAAAAGGGTGGAATTTCATCCAAAGGCTCATGTGAAGCTTAGAAAGCAAGCAGGTTTGTGGGGCGTTGGATCTCTTTGGCTAGTTTGTCTTCTTCTCTAAAACGTGGGACAAGGGTTTAACATGTGACATGGGTGATGAGGTGGCATAAGGTTTAAGGATTAGGATGTGTTTATGATGACCTTAATCATAAATCTGGATACTTTGGTGGGTTAATTTTGGCTTAAACAAAAACCCGTAGTCCTTGTTCTTGAGTGAATAGTACACGTTTTAATCCAGATTTGGGTTTAAATAAGTTGTTAAGCGCCAAAGAATAAACTAATCCGGATTAGTTATAGTTTGTTGTGCGTGGATTGTGACATGGCAAAGGGAAGGGTTCTCATTGGTTAGTTTAGGTGAGTGGGGCACGTGGCAAGCTGCCACTGGCCTAGGTAACTTCCATGTCTTGGCAAAACACACCCCCTGCCATTCTTCTTTCTTTCAATTTTTGATTAAATGGTAAAAACTAATTTTCCTTTATAATCAAACTTTCAGTTTTCACACTTTTTCCCCAAATACTTTTCCAAAGTATTTTCAGGGGTATTTCTTGCCATTTGATGATTCTTGAAGGGCTGTTTTGGCATTTTCTTCAAAGCTTATGGTCTTGACTTGTATTGTTGACTTTGTGGAGAACTAAAATTGACAAGTCTTCATTGTTGGGGGACCATTCTTGTCAATTCATCAAAGTGGAGGGTCATTTTTGCAATTTGACAAACTTTAAGGACCAAACTTGTAATTATGAATAAACAAGGGTTTAAAGTGTCAATTCTTCAATATTGGAGGACCCTTCTTGTACAATCTTCAAATCTTCAAGGGTTATTCTTGGAAAATCAACACTAGGGCTTGGTTCATTGTGCGGCTTCATTTCCCGTGTTCATCTTTGCTTGTTCTTTGTGATCTTTTGTCATTTTCTCAATATCCGTACCTAAAATACACAAGTAACAAACACAAGCATATATTTGGCATTTTTGATGATATTTTATGCATTTTGAGCCCGTTTTGGATGATGAGACTATGTATAAAAGCAGTCTCATCACTCCTCACTCCTTGATCGTTTATCTTTGTTTATACATGCTTTCATTAACCTGCAAAAAAAAACAAAAAATTGAGATTATGGTTTGAGATTAATCTGGCGTGGTTCTTTTATTGTTACGTGATTTTATTCTATAATTTTATTCTATAAAAAAATTTCTGTTGATTTTAAAAAATAATTCTAAAGATTTAAAAAAAGATTCTGTTTCCAAAATAAATTAGTTATAATTTGTAGCCAATGAGAGGCCTCAATATTTTAAGATATATTGTAGCCAATGAGATAAAGCCACGTAGGCATATGACGTGGCGCCTAATTTATTTTCCTAGTTAAACTTAGCCCCATATATATATATATATATATATATATATATATATATATATATATATATATATATATATATATATATATATATATATATATATATATATATATATATATATATATATATATATATATATATATATATATATATATATATATATATATATATATATATATATATATATATATATATATATATATATATAGAAGTTAGATAAAATGGTTTAGGTGTTTAAAGTTGTTAAAATGAGAAGTAATATGGGCAAATATCAGGTTTGTTGATTAGTTTTGGTTCATTTATGATTTTTTAGTTCGTGTACGAGTGTTTTGGAAGTTTTAGTTCGTGTACGAGTAGCTACTTCACAATTTTTAATATTACTAGTTTTTCGTGTATCAGTTGTGTATCATAGTTTATCAATTATTTTGTTATATCGAATGCAACATGTGATAATGTATCACTGAATTTACGAATAAATGATTATTTATGCTAATAATATTTTTTGAAGTAAAACTATAGATCATATGTATCAACTATAAATTTGTACGTATCAAATTTTTAAATGTTTTTATACCAATTTTTATATATAAGATTTATTGTTTTGTGTTTAATCTTAAATAAATCACATGTTAATTGATAAAATCAATGGTTAATATGACTTTTCATTTTAACAACTTTAAGCTACTACACTACAATAACCTAACTCTCTCTCTCTCTCTCTCTCTCTCTCTCTCTCTATATATATATATATATATATATATATATATATATATATATATATATATATATATATATATATATATATATATATATATATATATATATATATATATATATATATATATATATATATATATATATATATATATATAATTGGGGTAAAATAAAAAAGATTTTATAATAAGATAAGTAGGGTGGAACCACAGCTTGACACGTGTCCCATTATCCCCCACCTTTTATTTTAATAAATACAAGGGTATATTCGTCCTTTTCTTGAAACCTCAGGGTCTTTTATGTAATTCTCTTACAAAGCCCCATATAAACCTTTTTAATCAATATTCTTCATTTCAACCGTTGTCTTTCACACAGTGATCTTTTCTTCTCTCTATATCCTCATCGATCGTTACCACCACGTTTTCCAATCATTATCCATCGTTAACCACCACGTTTCCCACCATCATTACCACCGTTTAACTGAATCATCATCAAGCTGTTTATTGAATCATCATCAAGTACCGGATCTAGTTCTGCATCATTTGTGACTGATTGTAAGTCAAAGTTTGTAGCTTTTTCTGAATTATGAACTTTATATTAAAAAATTAATTCATTATTTTTAGTTCTATGATTCTGTAGATATGATTTTATGATTCAATAGATTTAATTTTTAATTTTTAGTTTTAGCTTGCATAAGTTTTTCTAAGATTTTGTAACATTATATGTTTTGGTTGATTGTTAATGAGTTGATACAAAACATTCATCTCACATGTGTTTGAGGAAAAAACTAGATGAAATCTATGTTTGGTAAAGTTGCACACAAGATGTATGATAAAATGTGTCAATGAGATTTTATACATTTGATGTAAGTACTGATGCAATACAATAATAACAATAATGCGGTAGAAACTAATAATAAGAAAAGAAGTTGGTGATAGCGAGTTTCATATTGCTAAAGGATCATATGAATTTCATGTTAGTTAAGTATGTAACAAAAATACAAAGTTTGTTTCTATTGCATTAAAGTATCATTTATACTGCATTAATTTGTTAAAATCCCTATGTGATATTTTATAACTATATGAAATTTTTCTAGTGCATTGCACTTCATATTCCTATTGCATTATAGTATTATTCCTAATGCATAATAGGTTATTTGTTGTTGCATTAGTGCATAAACTAAATTGTAATGCATTACAGTATAAAATAAAATGAAGTACAATATAAACTAAACTTCAATATATTGTACTCTATTATATTTTATATTTTAAAGCTTGTGGTTTATATTCTATTGCATCAGAACACAAACTAAAGTATAATGCAATACAATATAAATTGATGTAGTACAATATAAACTAAGCTTCATAACATTTTACTACATTTTAGTTTATACTACATTATAATATTAATTTAATGCAATTGAATTAGAACTATGATTATATATTATGATATAATAGAAAGTGAATTGAACTTGTTTTGGAAAAATGATTTTGTTTGCCTGATGATGTACATGATGTGCTAGAAAAAGAAATGCAATGTAGCATGATGTAAGTTGGTTTTAATTGGCAAGATGTTCATGTTTATGTCTATGATGCAGTAGAACATGACTCTAATGCACTAGAAACTATTTGTAATGTATTTATAGTTTTTTTTACTTTAGTATAGTTTTTTATACTGCATTACAGTTATACCCAGAAAATTAATAGTCTTTTCACCTTTTTTCGTTTATCTATTGTAATTTACTCATATAATATATAATAGAATTTTAAGTGAGATGTAGTAACTATTTTGATTGTAATGCGTTAACAACATACATTATAATGCTTTGATATTATTGTATGATGATGATTGTTACAATATTTGGTGATTTGCAAATATAAAATGTGTTTTATTACTATTGCATTACAATTTTACTACTACTGCATTACGGTATTACTACTATTGCATTACTATTATTCAGTAGTTCATTTGATTTGTTTATATACTTTACTAAGTGTTTCTTTGTTTCTAATGCTGAATGTAGTAGCTTTAAGACTGACATGCAATAGGTTCTGCAATGTCATGTAGTAGTTTTTGTACTGTCATGCAGTAGAATTTGTATTGTCCTGCTAAATGATTTTCTTTTAATTTTTTGCAGGTTGAGTTTTGTAAACCGACAATGGAAGTTGAATGTAGTTGTAAGCACTACGAGGCATATGGTCTTCTTTGTCGACACATATTTTATACTTTAAGAACGAACAGTGTTAAGGATGTTCCTCGGAAATACGTGAACAAACCATGGTTAAAGAATGGCAAGACTTTCAATAATGTCGAATCGTTACAATCATAGAAGAAAATCATAGATCGGCAAGAATTGGTCTTGCGAGACATTTCTATTTTGAGATATGTATATAGTTTTTGCCAAATAACAATATAGTAATATCCCATTTGTCTATGAAATATATTGTGTATCTTTTCTTATCCTTTTAATGCAATAAACGGTATATTTTGATTAAGTAAAGTATTTTAGTACTGCAATAATATGATTACTTAGTTAACTTCAATCACTAACACATCATTGTTATTTTTTTATTCTACTGCATTATAGTCTTGTACTTCACTGCATTACAGTTATATTCTACTGTAATACAGTAGAAATAAAAGTAATGTAGTAGGAATACCAAAATACATAGATATACTCTGTGATTTACTCAAAAAATATGTACTTCTCTGATGTGGTAAAATTGAAACTAACATGCAATATAGAGTATAACTGCAATGCAGTATAATTAAAACAATAATGAAAGAAAAGAATTATAAATACATTTACAAATATTTTTAACTGTAACTAACTCATAAAATAAAGTTAGAAAAAAACTATAACATTTTGTACAAACTTAGTTAGCATTCACTAATCCAAAGTATTACATCCAATAGAACTTAAACATCTTTTTTCATGATCCACAAGTTTCATCCAAGAATCCTTGTTACACGTTCGATAATAGTTTATACCATTCTTTCTTTCAAATTGAGAGCATCATCAAGTAGTATTTCAAACTGGGTCAGTTCTTTGATTTTTCTTCAAGTGGTGAATTTTCAGACGATAAATCATTAGCCTGCATTACGAAAAGGACGTGTAAGATTGGAACATGCTAGAACTAAGTGATTACAAATAATTAATCTAAAGTACCTTGTAGATATACATGAAGAACCTGCTAGTTTTTTCTTCTGTTTGTCAATTGGATACAACCATCCAACGGATACTAGCCTTCATTCTAATATTCAAACAGTAGAACGCGTCATAAGTTTTCATAGCCAAAAGAGTGTGTATGACACTTTGTATATTCACCTACGTATAAACTCTTAGCCAACTAAAATGATTTGTTTCATAAACTAACCTTAATTCACACACCACACGCAAGTATATACTACATCACTTCATTTCCTCACCTGCTTGAAAAACACACACACACACACACACACAGGCAAGCAAAATCATTTAAAAAAACAGCGAGTCAAGTTTAATCTTAAATCATACCTAGAGGTGGCAAAACGGGCGGGCGGGTGGGCACGGGCGACGGGCTAAACGGGCGAAGGGCCAAACGGGCGCGGGCCAAACGGGCGCCGGCTAAACGGGCACGGGCTAAACAGGCGGGCTAAACGGGCGGGCTAAATGGGCGGGCTAAACGGGCGCAAGCTAAAATGAGAAAAAAGATATATAAAAACGTAATATTTAAAAATAAAAATACTTATTTAAAAGCCGGGAATAAAAACTAAATATAAAATATCCGCCGAGTAACCTAGTTAGAGTTTTACATGTGCGCCCATTAAGCCCATAAGTTTCTTACATATGCGCCCGTTTAGCCCATTAATAATAAAGAATGGGCAAAAAGTGCCCCATTCTTTTTTGAAAATGGGCAAAAAGTGCCCATATTTAACAAAATGGGCAAGATTTGCCACCTGTAATGATACGCATGAACACCGCCAATGATTCTACCACATTATAACACAATTTTTACCACATCATAATTAAAAATAAGCAAACAAAATCATTTTTATAATATGGGAAGCCATGTTTAATCCTAAATCATACATACGAACAATGACAAGGATTATACTGCATTGTAGCACATTTACTACCTCATCAGTGTCAAAAACAGGGAAACACATTCATATAATAAAAACAAGTCAAGTTTAATCCTTAATTATACATATGAACAATGGCAAAGATTATACTATATTAGTAATGGCAATAAGCTGTTGTACTATAGTTTATTTTTACTACATTTAAGTCAAGATCGGACAAACACATTCATTTTCACAAAGAAGGCAAGAAATATTTAATCCTAAATTATGCCTATTAATAGTGTCAACAAGCTACTGTATTATATTGTATATTTTACCACATCAACGTCAAAATCAAACAAACGCGTTCATTTTCACTAAAAAAGCAAGCAATATTTAAGCCTAAATAACGCCCATTAACAAAGCCAATAAGTTACTGCATTATAGTTTATTTTTAACACATCAAAGTGAAAATCAGACTAACACATTCATTTTCACACAAATGGCAAGTAATGTCTAAGCCTCAACAACACATATTAACAACGCCAATAGGCTATTACATTATAGATTATTTTTTATTGCATCAATGTCAAAATCAGACAAATACATTTATTTTCACAAAAACAGCAAGCAATATATAAGCATGAACCATGCATGTTAACAAACCCCAATAAAATATAGTTTATTTTTTATCGTATCCAAGTCAAAATCAGACAAGCACGTTCATTTTCACAAAAATTACAAGCAATATCTAAGCTTAAGTCATGCCTATTAACAATGTCAATAAGCAACTGCATTATAGTTTAAATTTTACCACATCAAACCACTCAAGGGTGGCCTAGTGGCAGAAAGATTTGTGGCTATCACTCCAAAGTGTGTGAGGTATCAAGTTCAATTCCCACTAGGTGCAAACAACCTTGAAGTGGCCACGCCAACCTCCTGAAAAGGGAGGGCTTTACATGGTTTGAGTCTGTGTGGCGGTGGGCTCAAACCCCATGGATTAGTCGGCCAATGAGTCGAAAATCACGGTTACCAAAAAAAAAATTTACCACATCGAAGTTAAAATCAGTAAACACGTTCATTTTCACGAAAAACTTCAAGCAATATCTAAGTTTAAATCATGCCTATTAACAATGCGAATAAGCTACTAAATTATAGTTTACATTTTACCACATTAGAGTTAAAATCATACAGACACGTTCATTTCACACAAAAAAGTAATATCTAAGCCTAAATCATGCCTATTATAAATGCCATAAGCCACTACATTATAGTTTACATGTTACCACATCCAAGTCAAAATCAGATAAACATGTTCATATTCATAAAAAACGGCAAGAAATATCTAAACATAAATGATAAGCTTATACGTGTGACAACTTAGTGCATCATAGTTCAAATTCAATATCATAATCTTACTACATCACCGTCTTATATCTACTACATCATACGCAAGTGCATCACACTAAACCTAATTCACCCTTATAAGCTACAACTTAACACATACTGCATCACAATTCATAACAACACAAAACCTGATTCACCTTTATATGCTACAACTCAACACGTACTACATTACAAGTCATACTCAAGTGCAGCTCATCACAAAAACTAATTCATCTTTATCTGCTATAACTCAACACCTACTGTATCACAGTTCATACTCAAATGCATCACAAAACCTAATTCATTATTATATTATACAGCTTAGCACGTACTACATCACATTTTATACTCAAGTGCGACATAAAACTTAATTCATCCTAATATGCTACAAATCAACACGTACTGCATCACAGCTCATACACAAATGCATCACAAACACTAATTTATCATTGTATTGTACAACTCAACACGTACTGCATTACAGTTTCATTTCAAGTGAATCAGAAGGTAAAAGTAGTGTACCACAACTATGAACTCTTATTGAGACAGTTTATCAAACACATTGTATACATCAATTATAAACACAAACTTGCACACGATCTTCTACATATTTGATATCCAACGATGTCATCGGCCACCGTTACGATCTTCGACCATCGTCAGCCTCTCTTCTTGGATCCCTTATACCGTACAAATGGCACCATCATCGATCGTTGTCACCCTAATAGATCTAGTAAATGATAAAAAGTAAATTCAATAGAACCATGGTTGATTCTCTAGATTTGATCACATGGTGTTGTTTTTATCAACTTGATTTGGTGTGTTTAAAGAGATAGATGTGATATGATTTAGTGTGTGTGTGTGTTTATGAGAGAGAGAGAGAGAGAGAGAGAGAGAGAGAGAGACGATCGGTTTTTTTATCAATATAACTAAATGCTTGTTTTTTTAGATTTTATAAAATTAACCCTGAAGTTTGACACATTGACACTTATGGCACCGCTTTTTTCTTATAATTTATGTAATCTTGAAAGATTTGATCCAAGGGCTAGGATCTCACCTTACCCTTTTATTATAAAATATTTTTATAATAACCCCACCCTATATATATATATATATATATATATATATATATATATATATATATATATATATATATATATATATATATATATATATATATATATATATATATATATATATATATATATATATATATATATATATATATATATATATAGGTATAATTATGATTTGATACCACATGGCACCTATTAGCCAATAGTATTTCAAAAATCCCTAAAAGATCTCAATTTTTCACGATTTTTGTGATTTGAAATCGCAGATTTTTGATAACTGCGTTTTGTTAATCAACTTTTTGTGTTTTTTTTATGAAAAACTGTATTAATAACTTCTATAAATGACACACATAATATATCAACTTCTGTATTCTGTATATACTTATTTTAAGATAATATTTAAGATATACATGTTTTTAGAAACAATTAAAGATAATGATTATAAAATAGGAATAATACATTCTAAAATGTTAATTCATATCATATTACGTATCTTTTTCTCAGAACCCTAATGATGAACGATGTTATATTTTTCATATTTTGTATGCATATATTGGTTCGTTTTTTTCAGATTGGTGATTATAATTTTTTTTGTTTAAAGGTATTCCTCCTTCCTAAACCCTAATGATACTGTGTTGATTTCCTTGCGGTTTTTTTTATGTTAATCGTGTTCTTAGTTTTGTTTTGTGGTTGTAGTAATTTGTATACCCTTTTAGGAAAAAGAGCAACAAAATAGGGAAAAGTATCAAACAAATGACTTTAGGAAAAATCAAGTGTTAATGACCCTTATGGTGATGAAAGTTCGTTTCCCAAGGAGGTATATGTGTGTGACTAAGATGTACAAGATTTGAGATTAATATTTGGTTTAGAAGGGGATGAGAAAAGAAAATGACGAAGACGTAAAATAAAAATTAACAAAAAATCACTACTAGAAAGTTAAAACCTAGAACCTTAAAATCACAAAAATAAAAATAAATTCTAAAAATTACCAAAAATTCACCAAAAATCAAAAATAGTAAACTAAGAGTTTACCAATGATCAAAACTTTTTCAAACCTTTTAAATAATTAAATATTCAATTTTTAAATGCTAATTAAAGCCCTAAAAATCAAATAAATTATCAAAAAGCCTAAATAAAGATTTTTCAATTGGTAAACCTCTAAAATGACTTAAAAAGATTAAAAACTATTTTTAGAAATTTTTAAACTAATAAAAACTATTTAAAATGATTTAAAAACTATTAAAACTTAAATAAATTATAAAAATTAATCTAAAAGTGATAAAATTATTCTAAAAGTTGCTTAATTCCTATTTTAATGTAATTAACCTAAGAAAAATGTAAAAAGTTGGAAAATGTGAAATTTTAAAAATAATAATAAAATAATAATAAAATAATATTAAAAATCCAAAAATTATAAGAAATTCTAAAAACTTGCAAACTAGTTTATTTTAACCTAAGTAATCAGAAAATCAAAGTGAAATTACCAAAATACCCCTAATGGGCCCTCAAATGGGCCAAATCCAAAATCAGTCAACACAAATGGGCTTTTGGGCCCAAAAAGTCAAACTTGGCCCAATTGACTTAGAAAAGCCCTATCTGACTTAAAATTCAATTCTAAGAACAAAACTCTAAAGGCCCAAAAGCTGAAAATGAGCTTATCACAGCTTATTGAACACTCAGCTTATTCTTATTGGGCTTTTCAGCCCATTAAGCCATAAGCTAATGCCATAAGCTCTAATTTGACACACAACCTTCTTTTGGGATGCTTATGAGATCTGTAAAAAGAATTTTTGAAAAAGCTCACTCAATAAGCCAGAAATAAGCAATGTATTATTTCACAAAACGACAAAATAGTCGGGTTTGAGAAATAATGCACCTCAGAACTTGATTCAACTTGCAAAAGCTTTCAAATGGACTCAATAAGAAAAATCAATCAACAAAAATCCAATAAGCACAACCAATAAGCCAGAATAAGCACAAATGAACTTATGTAAAAGTCAAAGGAGTTGGTTTTCTAGTCAAACCTTAAAGTCAAACACCCAAATGCTCCAGTATGAACAAATGGATCAAAATATGAGCACCTATTACAAAAACAAAGTTGTTGCTGGTTGGAATAAGCTATTATAGCTTATTGATAAGCTGAACCCAATTTTACACTATCAGTGGCAACCAGCAGGGGAAAGGAGTTCCCACTGCTTTGACTATTTGACCAAGCTTATATGAGAGTTCTGGTTTGATTCAATTGGAAACAAGGGCACCCTTGTGATCAGTGAATCACAAGGAGTCAATAGCAACAATAAAATCACAAAATGGTTCACACAATAAGCCACAATAAGCCAAACAGTCACCAGATATGCACCAGATATGGAAATAAACAGTTAAGCACTTAATAAGCAGATTTAGCCACAATAAGCCAACCAAACTTAACAGGATGCATACACAAGCTATATAAACTAAGAACAATCACAAAGCAACAAGAATCAAACACTGAATCAAAGTAAATAACAAGATCAAAGCACTAGAAGTTACTGATGAACAATGAACATATGCAGAAACAAGTTTGCTGATATACTTGACACTTGATCCATTTTCAAGCCTCAAATCCTTCTTCCCTGGTGTGATTAACTATGATTTAGCACTTGTTAGCCTTAGCCTATGCTTAGATCTAGGTGTCCTCAAAATCCTAGCCAATTTTACCAAGTTTTAAAGATTTTATAGCCAAATTAAGAATCTATGTGTTCAAAACCTCAAAACCTGCAAACAGATGAACAATATCACCCAAACAACAGATACCAACTCTTACTTACACAAAACAAGCACTTAACAAACCACAATCCTAACTTATGCAGTAATCCCAAACACTCCTTAATCTACCACTTAACAAAGGAACTTGTGATTTTAACTAATAACCTACTGATTTTAATGATCAAAAACACTTAAACAATAGCAACTAACCAATCAAACTCAAAAATCACCAGCGCAAACACCAATACTCAAAATCAAAGCACCAAATCAAAATCAGTCATAAACATGAAATTTTGAGTGGAATCTTAACAAGGGATTATACCTGCCTTCCACAACATCCTAGGAAGGCCAGCAATGCTCCTTGGACCTTGTTCAACAACTAGAACAAGACCAAGGTACTTCAATGAAGATGATCAAAGCCTGCTGATGTTCAAAGCAGAACAAGGTTTTGATTATGATATGTCTTCAACACAAGCAACAAACAAACTCAACCAAAGGCTTAGAATCCTTCTCAGGCTTGGTGTCAACAAGCTTGAAAGAACTCAAGGCTTAAGGCTAAGGGTTAGTACACAAATAATAGCCAAATTCAGAAACAAGGACTTCAAGGCTTTTGAACCTTGAAAACCTTTCAAACCTAGACGTGCCTTAACCACAAGGTTAAGGAAGGTCTAAACAATCAAATGGAACTCAGAATTAGGCTACTCAAACACCAACTTTTAATCAAATCAAAAAGAGAATTCAATATTTTCAGAAATTCAAATTTTATTAAACTTAAAGAGGAATTACAAAGATTGATAGCCTAAAACTAGAACCAAGGGAATCTCACATGTTGAGGTCTCCTTTTATAGGCAAATGCCTGGCTAAACACTATTCACAAACCCTAGCAACTGAATTCCCTATAATGCCCTTGGTTCTTCTAGACGAATCCTTGGTGTGAGTTGTCCAAAATGCATCCAAACCGTTTAAAATAGCTTTGTGATGAAGCAATGAGTGTCAGCTGTTGATCTTGACACGTGGCTAAGCTTGGAGCTCAAGTTGTGTTTTGATTGATGGACGGGTTGGAATGGTGGGGCCTTTTGGTGAGTGGGAGTGAGGGTTTTAAGGTTGGGATGGGATTATAGGCGTGTGAATCAAGTGTGGGTAAGGGTAATTTCATTTTACCCTTTGTTTTAAGTGATGTAATTCTGGGTGGTAAAAGGTGAACAGTAACACCTTTTGATCCGTTTTTGTAGGAGGTGGAGTTGTTTGGCGCGTTTTCTTTGTTTGAATGTTTCAGCATACAACTTTGGTCCTTGTTCTTTCTTTCTCTTGTCTTTTGTGTTTAAAAACCCATCAGCGTCCAAATCCTTTGTAACAACTTTTCACAACTTGTCATTTTTTGCACAAAACATTCTAAAAGGTGTATCAAGGGTTGTTTTTGACATTTTAAGATATTTCAAGGACTGATCTTGGACATTCTTGATCTTCAAAGGTCTTCAATGTATCTTTGGCTTGATGAGGGACCATAATTGACAATTTGGAATTGTTGAGGGACTAATCTTGCCATTTCTTCAAAGCTGAAGGACCTTTTGTGTAATTTTGACAAACTTAAGGGACCAAACTTGTAATTATGACTATACAAGGGTTTTAAGTGTCATTTCTTCAATAATTGAGGATCAATTTTGTTTGTCTTCAAGTCTTCAAGGGTATTTGTTGAGTTTTTTCCATGATTAGGGCCCGGTTCTTTGTACGGCTTCGTTTCTCGTGTCCGTTTTTCCTTGTAACTTGTGATCTTTTGTCTTTTTCACGATATCCATACCTAAAACACAAGTAAACAAACACAAGCATATATATATGGTATTTTATGACATTTTTATGCATTTAAAGTCCGAAAAGAACGATGAGATCATGTATAAATGCCATCTCATCACTCCCCCATACTAAGCCATTGCCGTGCCCTCACGCAATGCTAGAATAAAGTATCTAAGCATCACCAAAGTTCAACTTTATTAACCTTTATTGAAAAGTAAAAGACTTGCAACATACTACGAAGATGTGTAAAGACATAACATATGATTTTCATCACAAAAAGTGACTTTTAGGGTCAAAGAATAGAAAAAGTAAATGTCCCTTAGAGTAAACTTCGTCATCCTTGATTGTCATACATTCCATGCTAAGTGCAAAAACGAGATCATTGTTGGTACAAGTCACAATGCTAACACTACTCATACGTCCAAATTGTGTAATACTTTTTCTCCCCGCAATCCTAGTTATTATAAAAGGAAATGGGTTACTAGCATTTTTTATCTATTTGTCATGGATCACAAGTGATTCATATTGACTTATTTGAATAGTTATTAGTCCGAAAGCAAAGTAGCACGATTTGATCAATAGTTAGCCGAAGGACAAAATCTTTTAAAACGACTTCTCGTGTATCTCCTTAAGTTCATATCTTGGCATAACTCGTTTCATGGTTTGAGACCTTTCTCGGACCGATATTTGGCATGTACTTCATACTTCAAATCTTGGGAAGACGTTCTTGAAATTATGGTCTTCTCTTCATATATTTGGAATTTCTTCACTTGACGTTTTTGAGAGATTCTTCATATTGGACCACGACTTCATCATTTTTCTTCAATCTTTACTTTGGATTTTGATATACAACGATCCGCCTCCTTTTCGGACTTGGATATATTTATCCTCATACCTTGTTAGGGTCTTTTTGGATAGACTTTCTCCATGATCTTTAAGGGAGTAATTGCTTCTCGTCGTGTGTCTCGATCCTTCATATTGATTTAGGAATAATGATACTTCACATCATCTTGGATCTTTAGCAAAAATAGAGCCCCTCATGCCTTGTTAGGGCCTTTTTGGATAATCGTCAATCTTCGCGTCCTGCTTCAATAAGTTATGCCTTGGCTATGAACTCTATTCAACCCCGAGCAACTTTTAAACGATCTTGCGCTAGAGGCTAAGTAACCTTTCAAATCGTACGACCTTACTTATTGCAATTATGATTTATTCCTAATGTATTGATCTTATGGGAAGAAAAAGCCACAATTAAAAACATATGAGTTTTTGAAAGAACATTTCATGTTCTACGTTTAGCATGATCACTTGTCTAACTCTATCATTTCTCGTTCTTCACTATATAAAGACCTCTAATTAAAGAGACTCGTGAATACTTAGCCATGCAAGTCAAAATTAAGCCAAATTTGGATTAGCTTTCATTAAGACTATATCAAATCAATGTTTTGGGTTTTCAAGCCACCTATAGGATCTTGCACTTTCTTGGACTTTTTCAAGTTTAGAGAATGCGTTTTAAAGTTCCCTTGATAAGTGACTTTCTAGAATCAATTATAGGAACTTGCGAAAAGTTCTTGTTCTTAACCCGTAAGAGTTAAGACTTTCGCGTTTTAAAGCTCCCTATAAAAGTCTAGCAAAACTTGAATTGAGCTGGTTAAGGAATGTAAATGGCTCCAAATGCCCATCAAGTCGAAAATTATCTCTTATTCTACCCAACGGAAAATATACATTCGTGTCTTAAAAACACTTATTAAATTTAAGAAAATTTTTAAAATTTGGCCATTTTTAGCCTTATTAGCAAAACAAAACATTGAAAGTTGGAAGCGTGAGGGCGTAGCAAAGCAAGTATCTATTCACCCCCCCATACTAAAAGTAAACATTGTCCTCAATGTTTCGAGTCTAAAGGTGGAACACCCCCATACTAGAGACGAAGAGTTGAATGCTTAGGATCTAGCATGGAAAGGGTGATCAACAATATATCTAAAGCCGTTTATTAAGTATGCTAAAAGATAATTGTTAGAACAATAAAGGATATGTCATGGATTCGTGAAAAACTTCTTCAATCGAACGATGGAGGCTCACATAAATGAACACGAGAGTCTTCAATCGTAGATGATGATGATGATCTAGATAACACAATCACAAACAATCACGAGACAACGAGTTGAAAGGGTACAAGTCCCCTTATTAGTGAATAGTGAGCATAAAAGATAAGCATGGGATCTCCCCCACGAGGCACCTCATTTTTTATTACCGAGTCATGAGCTCGACTCGATCCCCTCAATATGTGAATATTTAGGGAAAATCATGGTATGGTCAATGGGGCTTACATGATGAACAAGGCCCAAAAAGCAACCGGTATTAAGGACTAAGTCCTTTGAGGGTGCAAAATACCGGGATCGAAGATGGCGTTCTCGTTTTCATTGGAAAAACAAATTAACGCCACTTCAACATGTGCCATAAACTCAAAGAGTTTGAAGAAAAGAGATGAGAAGTAGAAGGGTGGGACAATGGGTATGACAAACTTTTGAGCTACTCGAGGTAGACTCGCACCAATCAAATAGAAAGATTTTCCATTTATTCCATCGGTGGAAGACCGAGATTTCCCTTTACATGAAATTCCGGGATCGAATATCTCGTCCTCGGTGGACAAGGATGAGGGAACATAAGGGGCTTCCCCCATACTAAAACCACACAAAGCATCGTCAAAAGGAGTAGACGAGCTTGTAGCACTCAAAACACATAGTGATGACGGAGTTAGATTTGTAGAAAAATCAATTAAATCACATTTAAAATCTTTTCCTTTTTTATCTTTTAAACTCTCCTTATGAAAACCCTTTTTGATTATGTCAAAAATATTTGGTGTTTCTAAGACGATGTTAGTCACACTAAAAATTCTCACATTTGTAAACCGTTTTGGTTTTGGTGGCGGCAAGTTCTCAAAACGTTTATCGACGAAGAAAACCTCCCCATCGGGGTCTACATATTCATCATCCGAAAGATCTTCCGTAGAAACCGACAACTTATCAACACTTTTCAAGAATGAATGTTCGAGGTTAGGCGAAGGATTTTTCGATTCAAGTATTGACGGTTTCTTCTTTGTAGGTTTTACACTCATGACCTCCACCGGCGGAGGAAATGGTAAATTGTTTTTGGCGACATTTCCTAAAACTCTCGGTGAACATTCTTTGCAAACGACATTGGTTGAATCACCATGGTTTAAAGTAGCAATAGAATAAACATGAGAAAGATTGGAGTTTTGTGTTGCATTGATGACAAGTTCTTCCTCATTGAAACGAAGGGTGATTTTTCGAGCATGAACATCCATAAGTGCTCTTGATGTATCCAAAAATGAACGACCCAAAATGAGAGGAACTTTTCGATCGATAGGAATGTCTACAACGATAAAGTCAACGGGATACTAAAACTTTCCGACTTTAACGAAAACGTCCTCGTCTACTCCACATGCTAAAATCGTAGAATGATCGGCCATCTCGATAGACATGTTCGAAAGAGTAAGAGCCGGAAGTGAAAGCGATTTGAAAATCTCAAGAGGCATTAAATTAATACTAGCACCAAGATCGGCCAAGGCGTAGCATTCCTCCATATCTTGAATTGCACACGGAATCAAAAATTTACCGGGATCATCGACTTTTTGTGGTATGCGGCTAAGAAAAACTGATGAACAACTAGACGATTGTTGTAACTTCTCTTTGTTGTTTAGCATGCTTTTGAAGTTTGTGGCGAATCGAGGCATCATGATAAGAGCGTCGGCAAAACTTATGTTAAAATGTAGATCACGAAACATTTTCATAAATAGCTCAAATTGATAATTATTCCGTTCTTGTGCTTTCTCTTTGTTTCGTCTCGAAGGGTAGGGTAAAGGTGGTGTGGGTTGGTCATTAGGCAACGGCCTTGGAAACTCGGGTTCCACAATTGGTATTGGTTCAACCGTAGGTGTGGTTTGAGTGGTACTTCGTGGGATTGTAATGTGCTCCTTTTCCACCATCACCTCGGGTTCTTTCTCGATTTCCTTCTCCGTAGAAGTACTTGGACGAGAGATTGGTTCCTTGAAAGTTTTACCACTTCGTGTAGTAATAACCTTCATTTCTCCCTTCGGGTTTGCAATGGTATCACTAGGAAGACCACCCGAGGAAGAGGGTTTACACATGATTGCTTCAAACATCTTAGCCATTCGGTCCTCAAATTTTGATTGCCTAGCATCCGCTTTTAATAACTCTTGCTTAATCTCATGTTGTCCTAATTCCATCTTTTGTTGATTTTGTTGTAGACGTTGGACATTTCCTTTCATTTTGTTTGCATGAGTTTTAAGTTCATTAGAAAGTTTATTTTTAAGCTCGTTTTTCAACTCGGACCTTAAGCTAATCATCTCACGTTGCATGTTATCAAATTTAGCATCATTTGCTTTTGCATAATCCAAAAATTCTCCTTGCAAATTTTTAGTGTGAGCATTTTGAAAACCTTGTGTAGTGTTTTGAAAATCACGGTTTTGGTTTTGATTAGAAATTTGTCCATTCCCACTTTGATAATTACCCTTGTTGTAATAGCGTGTATTGCCTTGGTAATTACCTTGGTTGTTGTTTCGATAATTGTTAACATTTTGGTTTGGTGGAGCTTGATTTTGGCGGGAACCTTGACCGTTTTGGTTGTAAGTTCCTGTTGCTACATAAGCACTCGAAGTGTTACCATCCGCGGTAATGCACTCGGAAAGATCATGAGCTCCCCCACAAGATAAACAACTCTTAGCAACCGCTTTAACCGAAGCGGAATTGGAAGCTTCTTGAGCCTTCCAATGGGACATAAGATTAGCAAATCTATCAAAAAACCGATTTTCCTCATTAGCTTCATCATGTAAGGCATTAATGCTACGAGACGATTGTGAGGAAGATGACGAACCAATATTGGCAACACTCGGTGTGTTACGAGGGTTATAAACCTTAGATCTATTCTCAATGATTTGTAAAGCCTCATTTGTCGTCTTGCACAAAAAATTACCACCCGCGGCGGCATTCAAATAATCTCGTTCATGATCATTAAGCCCATTATAAAAAGTATCCACTTGATGCAATTCCGTAAAATCATGGTGTGGACATTCATGTAGCATTTCTTTAAATCGTTCCCATGCCATTGAAAAACTTTCATTATTCCTTTGCACAAATCGTGAAATCTCATTTTTCAAGTGTGTTGTTTTAGATGGTGGAAAAAACTTGTTCACAAACTTAGAAACGAGATCGGCCCATGTCAAAATCGAATTTGGCGGTTCTTTCTCGAGCCAAATTTTTGCGGGACCATCTAATGAGTATGGAAACAACATCATCTTAATGGCGTCATGTGGAACATCCTTAAACTTGCTAGTAGCGGTAAGACGGTTAAAATTCCTAATGTGGTAATGCGGGTTGTCTTTCTCGTGACCTCTAAACTTATTTGCTTGCAACATCGACATTAAACCCGTCTTAATCTCGAAATTCTCCGCAAGGATGGCGGGAATCACAATAGCTTCTCCATAACCCTCGGTGGGTGCTTGTAGCAACTCCATCATAGTACGATTAGCCATGACGACTTCTTGTTCTACAATAGGTTCAACAATTGGAGGTTCTTCAACAATCAACGTCTCTTGATTGGCTTGTTTTTGAAGTCGTTTACGAGCTCATTTTGCTTGATTACGAGTGATCATAAACTTCACGAAGAATGGGAGGTGAGCAAAGAAGATTCTTTTTGGGTGTTTTGTGAATTTTCAATTTTTTTTTGTTTTTGATGATATTTAATTTTTTTGGATTTTGGTGTATCTTTGTAGACAACAATCTACAAAATCTCTCCTCGAATCAAACTCTTGATTAAAGAAGCCTCAAAGGAATGAAAACGATCACGTGGAGTGAACGCCTTCGAATGACTTTAGAACTTTGGTGAAAACCAAATTGTTCAAGAGGTTTTAATCACAAAGAAACCAAGCAAATATATTATACGTAATAATACTTTGGGCGGCAAAACCCTCGATTAGCCTTCAATCTCAAAATACTCACAAGCAAGCGGGGAAACGAGGCGGCGCGAAGCACTTAAGAGCCTTTTTCCTTAGGGTATATTTTATAATACCCGCCTTATACCCACCTTATAGTTTGTATCTTTCAAAATCGAGCTTCACGAAAGTATTTATCTATTTTTGCCTTTTTCTTTTTGTTTGAGATTCGAATACAATAATTGAGCGATGAAATCCCAATTAAGGTTGTGTTTTCACACTTTTGGAGATACTGTGAATTTATTGTGATACTTAATACAATATAGTAATAATATTTGTACAAGAAAAACCAAGAAAACCGATAATACGTATTAGTAGAGTTCTACTAATACAAATACTATTTGGTTAATATTGAAAACAACAATGCAAATTAATCACGACACACCTCCCCGGCAGCGGCGCAAAAAATGATTGTAGTAATTTGTATACCCTTTTAGGAAAAAGAGCAACAAAATAGGGAAAAGTATCAAACAAATGACTTTAGGAAAAATCAAGTGTTAATGACCCTTATGGTAATGAAAGTTCGTTTCCCAAGGAGGTATATGTGTGTGACTAAGATGTACAAGATTTGAGATTAATATTTGGTTTAGAAGGGGATGAGAAAAGAAAATGACGAAGACGTAAATATAAAAATTAACAAAAAATTACTACTAGAAAGTTAAAACGTAGAACCTTAAAAATCACAAAAATAAAAATAAATTCTAAAAATTACCAAAAATTCACCAAAAATCAAAAGTAGTAAACTAAGAGTTTACCAGGATCAAAACTTTTTCAAACCTTTTAAATAATTAAATATTCAATTTTTAAATGCTAATTAAAGCCCTAAAAATCAAATAAATTATCAAAAAGCCTAAATAAAGATTTTTCAATTGCTAAACCTCTAAAATGACTTAAAAAGATTTAAAACTATTTTTAGAAATTTTTAAACTAATAAAAACTATTAAAATGATTTAAAAACTATTAAAACTTAAATAAATTATAAAAATTAATCTAAAAGTGATAAAATTATTCTAAAAGTTGCTAAATTCCTATTTTAATGTAATTAACCTAAGAAAAATGTAAAAAGTTGGAAAATGTGAAATTTTAAAAATAATAATAAAATAATATTAAAAATCCAAAAATTATAAAAAATTCTAAAAACTTGCAAACTAGTTTATTTTAACCTAAGTAATCAGAAAATCAAAGTGAAATTACCAAAATACCCCTAATGGGCCCTCAAATGGGCCAAATCCAAAATCAGTCAACACAAATGGGCTTTTGGGCCCAAAAAGTCAAACTTGGCCCAATTGACTTGGAAAAGCCCTATCTAACTTAAAATTCAATTCTAAGAACAAAACTCTAAAGGCTCAAAAGCTGAAAATGAGCTTATCACAGCTTATTGAACACTCAGCTTATTCTTATTGGGCTTTTCAGCCCATTAAGCCATAAGCTAATGCCATAAGCTCTAATTTGACACACAACCTTCTTTTGGGATGCTTATGAGATCTGTAAAAAGAATTTTTGAAAAAGCTCAATCAATAAGCCAGAAATAAGCAATGTATTATTTCACAAAACGACAAAATAGTCGGGTTTGAGAAATAATGCACCTCAGAACTTGATTCAACTTGCAAAAGCTTTCAAATGGACTCAATAAGCAAAATCAATCAACAAAAATCCAATAAGCACAACCAATAAGCCAGAATAAGCACAAATGAACTTATGTAAAAGTCAAAGGAGTTGGTTTTCTAGTCAAACCTTAAAGTCAAACACCCAAATGCTCCAGTATGAACAAATGGGTCAAAATATGAGCACCTATTACAAAAACAAAGTTGTTGCTGGTTGGAATAAGCTATTATAGCTTATTGATAAGCTGAACCCAATTTTACACTATCAGTGGCAACCAGCAGGGGAAAGGAGTTCCCACTGCTTTGACTATTTGACCAAGCTTATATGAGAGTTCTGGTTTGATTCAATTGGAAACAAGGGCACCCTTGTGATCAGTGAATCACAAGGAGTCAATAGAAACAATAAAATCACAAAATGGTTCACACAATAAGCCACAATAAGCCAAACAGTCACCAGATATGCACCAGATATGGAAATAAGCAGTTAAGCACTTAATAAGCAGATTTAGCCACAATAAGCCAACCATACTTAACAGGATGCATACACAAGCTATATAAACTAAGAACAATCACAAAGCAACAAGAATCAAACACTGAATCAAAGTAAATAACAAGATCAAAGCACTAGAAGTTACTGATGAACAATGAACATATGCAGAAACAAGTTTGCTGATATACTTGACACTTGATCCAATTTCTAGCCTCCAATCCTTCTTCCCTGGTGTGATTAACTATGATTTAGCACTTGTTAGCCCTAGCCTATGCTTAGATCTAGGTGTCCTCAAAATCCTAGCCAATTTTACCAAGTTTTAAAGATTTTATAGCCAAATTAAGAATCTATGTGTTCAAAACCTCAAAACCTGCAAACAGATGAACAATATCACCCAAACAACAGATACCAACTCTTACTTACACAAAACAAGCACTTAACAAACCACAATCCTAACTTATGCAGTAATCCCAAACACTCCTTAATCTACCACTTAACAAAGGAACTTGTGATTTTAACTAATAACCTACTGATTCTAATGATCAAAAACACTTAAACAATAGCAACTAACACAATCAAACTCAAAAATCACCAGCACAAACACCAATACTCAAAATCAAAGCACCAAATCAAAATCAGTCATAAACATGAAATTTTGAGTGGAATCTTAACAAGGGATTATACCTGCCTTCCACAACATCCTAGGAAGGCCAACAATGCTCCTTGGACCTTGTTCAACAAACAGAACAAGACCAAGGTACTTCAATGAAGATGATCAAAGCCTGCTGATGTTCAAAGCAGAACAAGGTTTTGATTATGATATGTCTTCAACACAAGCAACAAACAAACTCAACCAAAGGCTTAGAATCCTTCTCAGGCTTGGTGTCAACAAGCTTGAAAGAACTCAAGGCTTAAGGCTAAGGGTTAGTATACAAATAATAGCCAAATTCAGAAACAAGGACTTCAAGGCTTTTGAACCTTGAAAACCTTTCAAACCTAGACGTGCCTTAACCACAAGGTTAAGGAAGGTCTAAACAATCAAATGGAACTCAGAATTAGGCTACTCAAACACCAACTTTTAATCAAATCAAAAAGAGAATTCAATATTTTCAGAAATTCAAATTTTATTAAACTTAAAAAGGAATTACAAAGATTGATAGCCTAAAACTGGAACCAAGGGACTCTCACATGTTGAGGTCTCCTTTTATAGGCAAATGCCTAGCTAAACACTATTCACAAACCCTAGCAACTGAATTCCCTATAATGCCCTTGGTTCTTCTAGACGAATCCTTGGTGTGAGTTGTCCAAAATGCATCCAAACCGTTTAAAATAGCTTTGTGATGAAGCAATGAGTGTCAGCTGTTGATCTTGACACGTGGCTAAGCTTGGAGCTCAAGTTGTGTTTTGATTGGTGGACGGGTTGGAATGGTGGGGCCTTTTGGTGTGTGGGAGTGAGGGTTTTAAGGTTGGGATGGGATTATAGGCGTGTGAATCAAGTGTGGGTAAGGGTAATTTCATTTTACCCTTTGTTTTAAGTGATGTAATTCTGGGTGGTAAAAGGTGAACAGTAACACCTTTTGATCTGTTTTTGTAGGAGGTGGAGTTGTTTGGCGCGTTTTCTTTGTTTGAATGTTTCAGCATACAACTTTGGTCCTTGTTCTTTCTTTCTCTTGTCTTTTGTGTTTAAAAACCCATCAGCGTCCAAATCCTTTGTAACAACTTTTCACAACTTGTCATGTTTTGCATAAAACTTTCTAAAAGGTATATCAAGGGTTGTTTTTGACATTTTGAGATATTTCAAGGACTGATCTTGGACATTCTTGATCTTCAAAGGTCTTCAATGTATCTTTGGCTTGATGAGGGACCATAATTGACAATTTGGAATTGTTGAGGGACTAATCTTGCCATTTCTTCAAAGTTGAAGGACCTTTTGTGTAATTTTGACAAACTTAAGGGACCAAACTTGTAGTTATGACTATACAAGGGTTTTAAGTGTCATTTCTTCAATAATTGAGGATCAATTTTGTTTGTCTTCAAGTCTTCAAGGGTATTTGTTGAGTTTTTTCCATGATTAGGGCCCGGTTCTTTGTACGGCTTCGTTTCTCGTGTCTGTTTTTCCTTGTAACTTGTGATCTTTTGTCTTTTTCACGATATCCATACCTAAAACACAAGTAAACAAACACAAGCATATATATGGTATTTTATGACATTTTTATGCATTTAAAGTCCGAAAAGAACGATGAGATCATGTATAAATGCCATCTCATCATTTTGCAAGTAATATTTGTTCACATCCAAATCACGAACTTCAAACCAAGTGACTATACAGATCCCTGACGTAAGCAAAAGCTGTTTTTTAATATTTTAACACATGATTATGGACCTCCATTAATCTTTTTATTAACCACATCAAGTTATTTAATTTAGGGGTTTGGAGGCATAGCTGAAGAATTCAAGTTAATTGCATTGGCGAAGATGAATAAGGTAATTTGATTTTTCATTCAAAACTGAATTGATTGAAATACCTTTGAGTTTCGACATGTCCATGTCCAAGTTTCAGGATGTTCCAGAAACTTGAGTTTCGTTTGTTGCTGTAGCTGGAGCTGATCAGGCGAAACTGGAGTTGCAAGAAGTAGTGATTCGTTTGAAGAATCCGGATAAGTATACTGGGCGACTACTTGGTTGCTGCAACAAGAGTGTTTGGCATCGACTTAATCGTTGCCGAATTCAGCAAAAAAATATGTATTTCGTCTGCAATGGAGGCTATTCTTAAGAATTTTACTAATGTACATTTCATGGCAACCATATATATGACATGCACTAACTTCATCAACTCGGACCCCATAAACCTAATAAACCATCTGTTCATCCCACTCCTCTCTAATTACATTCGAACTACTATATCTAATTGTGACAATCCGTCAATTTACGATTGATATTTTATTCTCAAGAATTATTTAAAAACATTATTTTAATGTTACATTATGAACTCACTAAATTTTTGGGAAGTAATTTGGATTTACGTCTTGAAGTAGCGTCGACTACGTGTAAACCGGAGGATTCAACATTACGTGCTTACGTTTACATACACTGTCTTTGGTGACAGTCTGACATTTCAGAAAATAAATTTATCCGTGAATATTATTTTGGAGTTTTAAATTTGTGTTGGTTCATAAACTCACAAATTTACGAGAAGAGACTAGGACTTACGATTTTATTTTAACGTCCTTTACGATTAAACCGGAAACCTTAGGATTACGTATTTACGTTTTTGAACTCCGTTTTTGATGAGACAATTTTTATTGGATTTGTTTTGTGACTTTGATTCATAATTTATAAAAACGTTTTTCGTGAAACGACCCGAGGGCACACAAATCGAGAAAACTAGAATCGAGGAATACCCGTAAATTAGTGAGGTGGGACAAAATACATTATCCCACCCCACTAGCACCATGGGACGGCACAAACAAGACACCACATCAATATGTGGCATCTTGTTAACTTGTTAGTTACAAGTGTAACTAAGCTTACACTTTAAGCTTTCTATTTACTCAAAACCACTAGCTACTACACACACCACCATTTCATACATGCAAACTACTTCAAATCCTCTCAAAAACTCCACCCTTTGCCGTCCACTTTGAAGAACAAAACACCCCTTTTGATCTTTTCTAGCCATGAAATACATGTTATCTAGCTCTATCATGGAGTTATCTTGAAGCCTTGATCATTTGGTGGCCATATTAACAACAAAGGAGGTGATTTGCTTGTTTCCTAGGGCTGATTTCTCAACTATTGTTCTTGGTGTTTGATGATCTTGGAGCTACTTGTGGTGTTCATCAAGTTCTTGTCTTCCAAAAACAAGAAATACACTTGGTTGGTAAAGAAGATCATCCTCTCCATTTTCTCTTGTTATTTTTTTTAAAGAACAAATGTATTTTCTTTCTTATTGTATATGTATATGATGAATATATGATGATAAAAATGTTGTGTGGGGATCAAGTGTTGATAAATATGCTCAAAAAGGTTAATAACCATAAGAAATAAGGCTAAAATCATGCTTATTTAGTTGGCTGTATAAAAATAGTATGTAACTAAAACATGAACTGATAAACTTGCATGGTATAATCCATTTACAGTAAGTACAAGATGTTATACACATGTGAGAGTTGGCCATGCAATTGAATCATTATAATGAGTGAGATATGATCAAAACAAGATGAGAGTGTTAATCTGAATAAGCTGTTTTGTAGGGACTGTTAAGCATAGATAAACTTAAAATGAGCAGTAGCTATAACTAAGTTAAATGTGGCACATAATATGAAGATCATGCCACCCAAAAATGAGCTTCTAATTCATTATAGAACTCTAGATATGATAAAAATGGTGAACATTAAAATAAAAATCAGATTTTGAGAATTAATATTTATTATTATTATATAAGCACTCAAATTTTATTGTATAAAATGTAAAATAAAAACCCACTAACTTATGAATTTTATTTATATAAATATGTAAAACGTTAAATAAATGGATAAATTATATAAATGGTAGTGGAATAATACTTATAAGTAATAAAAACTATAAACTTGATTTTTACGACTTTTTCGGCTATTACCGTAAAATTAACGTTTTTCGCCAAATAAAACTTAGACGATCAAACCCGTCTAATGTAAAGTTTTTAAAAGTCATATACTGATATATAAGTATCTAATACAAGTAAAAACCGATAAAACCCGAACTATAGGACATACGGACATTTACGAGCTAACTAAGCATATTGGACTAATAATACAACAAAATGGACTAAAACACTTATAAACTTATTTATTGGGCTTAACCCATTTAAGCCCAACTTGTAAAATGTAGATACTGATAATATAAGTATAACATGGATTAATACAAGTTAAAGAACTTATAATAAGTTATTGGACTTAAAACACGTAAATAGGTAAAACTAGTAAACTAGTATAAAAGTTATCGACACATAACACTAAAATGAGTAAACGAGAATATGTAAACCCACTTGATCATCATATATATATAATCATCATATGTATACATAAATGTTATTTTTATAAAAGTCATTGGACATGAGTCTAAGACGAGTATTATTTGTCTAGGTTTCTGTGATTGAAGCACGTACCGTACGTCCAAATTGCCGATAACCCGCCTTCCCACATCAACGTGAGTTCATAGCCTCGCACTCTTTTAAATGTTTTTATAAATGTTTTATAAACCCGCGAGGGAGATAACATGTTAGTTTTTATAAAATAGGACACCATTTGTCCTTATTGTTTGTTTATTGATTTGGACCCGAATGATTGTATGACCCGATTGTATGACCCGATAAATGATTAAAGGACCCGATAGATGAAATAAAATGGATTATTAAAGTTAGGTTATGTCACTAAAAGTCCCATTAGCATGAATTGTGAACTACCGGGATTTGGTAGACGCTTGTGCATATAATAGTACTATTTGGGGACGATCACCCCAGTTCGCGCCTTGACGGTTGATCCCCGTCGTGCCACATTGATTGGTAAGCGAATTTATGTATGAGAAGATTTCCATAGCGTGACCTTTGTGACGACACGCTAATTTAGATGGGCAAATTGAGTATCGGGTTAGCTACCCGTTGTTTGGTTTAGTAAGGTAACAATGTCATGCGACTTATAATAATCCAACTAACGAAATACTACTAGACGCACTGAATTACGATGTATTGCCTGACTAGTAATACGAGGTCATACTATTGATATTATGTTCGTGTTTTGGTCTTATATAACCATATTCATATAACGGTTTTTATTTAATCTATACAACGTTGCAAAACGTATTGTATGGTGTTTTTAATGACAATGATTCGTATAATGGTTTTTAAGGCAAATGCCTATATTATGATTTGATAAAGATTTGTATAAAATGATTTTGGCTATTTTATGGCCTATTAAAATGATTTGTACAAAATGATTTTCGGTTATAATTTTATACCGATATTATATTGATGGTTTATTAAACTCTATGAATTCACTCGGCGTTATCGCTGACCTTTTCTTTTAACATGTTTTGTCTCAGGTACTTGAAGGTAATTCTCGGGAAGGCAACAAGAATTCATGGCCCGCACCTAAATATTTATTTCCATTCAAATGTTTTGTAAAACCTGTATTAATTACAATGACTTGGGACCTATGTAACTTTGATATTTATGAATGGAAATGCTTTATTAATAAACGACGCGATTTTTACGCGTTGTCTATGATGTGAGTAATGTGCTATCCCGTAACACCAACTAGTCTTCCGCTGTATTGAGTTGTATAAATTTGGGGGTGTTACAGTTTGGTACCGGAGCTCTCGTTATAGAGAACGAAAGATTTTTAAAACCAAGGTTTTGAATAAAACATTTCAAAATCTTTTAACTATAAACATTTTTCTAAAAATGTCTAAAAATCTTTTGACTATAACGGTGCCGAAGAATTCCCGAGTTACCGACAAGGCTAGACTGAGAAGTGTTATTTTAATATATATATATATATATAACTTGGATTATATATATATGTTGTAATTTGATTACATGATTGTTTGATATCGATGTCATGACGATCTTTCCTTATAGAGTGGAGTTTGACAAAACGTTACCACCTAGAAAGATGTCATCTGATTCGTTGTCATCCAATTCTTAAATTGAAAAGGGTGAATGTTGCACTTGAGGCTGTCATTGGAACCATTACGCAAAAGCCTCATGCCACTAATACCTTTCCGAGAAGTCTAATTGAATGTATGAGTCATCTTATACTAGTGACTCATTTGATAATTGTTGTTGTAAGAGATATAGGATTGGAAATTAAGTATTGATAATATCGAACTTATGTTGCCCTATTAAGGCCTAAGAATAAGGTTGAAAGTATTGGAAAATGAGGTAGGATATCGCCTTGAGTATAAGTTGATTGAAACTTGAATAAAGTAAAATTTAACCCGTATGCAATATGAGATTATTAATAGAAGTCGTTAAGTTTTGTGATTGAATTATAAGGTTTTAATTGATTGTTGATTCGTGTTAAGGGTTGTTCCTAGGCCGTTGTCCACTAATGAGGATGCCCAGTGTCCAAGAAATTAACTGAAGAAATCTTCTTCTAAATTGGGGCCGATGGATCTTCTGGGACAGGTGGGACACCTAATGACTCTTGTAGATTAGTATTCATTGAGGTATCTTTTAAAAATAATCCCTAACTTAACTAAGACATCAGTTGGTAGGATGAGATATTAGAATTGTATGACATAGTGACACATAATGTGTTACGGTACAATTTGACTTGTTTGTGATTAATGAAAAGACTACCTTTGATTGCTAAATTCTACATGTATCGATGTTATATATATTTTCTTACTTCATCCTAATGTTCGCATTAGTGATGCAACCATTGAACAAGTACTCATCTTGATTTGAGTTACGTTGTGAATTATTCTTGTTGAGTGCCATCGAGATCATGAACCTCATGATTACTTGGCTAAGCTCATTTCTTGATATATTGAAGTTAGTTCTTGGTGAACAACTTTTCATCACTCTTTTGCAGATCACTCATTGTTTTTATAAGATAAAACAGTATCCCTTGAGAAAAATTGATCTTTCATCACCATATGGATTATTTAAAGTGAGACTTATAAATACTTGTTATCGAAATAAGGTTGTTTATAAAGTAGCTTGAGAAAAAATTAACTGTTTTCATAACAAAGAAAATCTTTGTAAATTTATTCTTGATTCTTATTTAAGAATTAAGCATGAAAATGTTTTTATTATAGACATGATGATAAAATTTTGACGAACTGAGTATTGCATCGTTAATCTTGAAATTGTATATAGTTGCGCGCCTACATACAATTTGGAATGGACCATGCAAGACTGATTAGTAGTCACCATAAAACTAATGAATAAACACTACATTTTCTTTGAAGATCGTGAAAGATTAAATTTTATGAGATCCGCAAGAAGTGAAAAATAGGGACATAGTGTTAGGGACACCTACATATGTGCCTGTAGCATCTATCCTTCTGAGTTGAATTTACTCATCTATGGAATTTGTCTTATTTGACAATTGATATTCCGTTCTTGTCCAATTCTTCCGTATTGAGATTCTTAGGAAAAATATCCGATTACCGAGTGTTGATACCCGACTGGATGTATTGACGTTCTTATCATTTCTTATGATTTGATTTCATTTGAATGACCTGGGTAACAATCCGAGGAGCTTTCGAATACGTACTCAAATTATGAAAACATGGGATATATTCATATTCGTTAAATGTTTTCGTCTGTATCTGATTTGAAATTCTCTCGCATAGATTATGCGTTAACTTTACTCTTTTTAAGGTTAGTTATGTCTCCTGATATCCTTGAATTTGTGAATGATTATGAATTATTATTAGTCTTTTGAGAAGATCACATCTTATCAACGTTAATGAAACTGGAAAGTTGATAGTGCCAGTAGAATAGTTTGATTAATTATGACATGACGACATTGTCTTAATTGATGGGAACTCGAATAGAATTCCCCTAAAAGATAAGATGTTGATTATCAAAAGTGATCTAAATAATTCTTGATGGATGACCATATCCTGCATTTAGACTTGAAATTATACCATGAATGGTTGTGAAGTAGTCATAGATATTATAATCTAGAAAGAACCTAATATGAATTTATTAAAAGATGTTTCTGTTATCTGAAACTTTAGTAAGTATTTGTTGATGAATTACCTAGACTTTCGCCATTAAGGCAAGTAGAATTTGGTATTGATTATATTCTCGGTGCTGCACCTGTGGCATGTGCACTGTACGACAGCACCATCTGAATTAAAAGAATTACCGTACAACTGAGAGAGTTGTCGGAGAAAATTTTTATTCTACCGAGCTCGTCATCATGAAGAGCTATGGTTATCATTCCTTATATTTATAGATTACTGTGAACTGAGTAAATTGACAATCGAAAACGATATCCATAACTCGAAATGGAAGATGTGTTCGATCATTTACAAGGTTCTAACAATTTGATCCACGGCATGGTTATCATCAACTTCGCGTCCGCGAAAGAGATTATGTATTCCAATCACTACATCCGGTACTTATAATGAACATTATGAGTTTCATGTGGTGACGTTTGGATTGACTAATACACATGTAGCATTCATAAATTTGGTGAATCACGTGTGTAGGCTGTAATTTGATAAATTCATGCTCGTGATCATCAAGGACCATTTGTTTGTTTATAAGAATAAGAATGAGTTAATAATTATTTATAGACTGCCTTAAATTGGCCGAACAATAAAAACATGTACCTTGAATATTTAACATGAGATTTAAGACTTAATCCTTTACATGATTTAACCGTGCGATTAATAGATAATGGAATATAAATTGACTCTTCAAAATTTAGAAGTCATTTAAGACTTTGAGTTATACTAAAAAGAAAGTGCAAATATATTTTGACAAATGTTTTAACAAAGGATTTTAAGGGATTATTCCCTTATACACAAACCATTTAACTAAACTTCTGTTTAGGGGTAAATGTTTGTGTATACCTCAAGACAACCTAAGAAGAATTGAGGAAACTATTTAAACCATGACTTCAAATTTGAAACGACAATTTTTGATTTTCAACTAAGAAAATTTCTACCAAAGAATAAACTAAGGTTTTTCGAACATTTACGAATCTTATTAAATATTTTCGATAAATCAACAAAAATCTTGTTAATTAAATTCAAATTTATTTTTGAACATTTTCATATAATTGGACGAACTAAGAAATTTAAAATCTTTACGTTTACGTTTCATAAAAATTGAATATTTATTATTTAATTAGTCGTAATAAGTATCGACGCTTTAGACGTCGGATTGAGTAAAACAGATAAAAATGATAGTTGAGAAGAAACTAAAACATAGAAGATATGAAGAAAGAAATTTTGAATTAATACGGTTATGATATTTATTTCATCAGGAAAGTGAACGTAATTACTGACACATTATGTATAAAAGATAAAGAACCAATTAGGACATGTTCCTTAACAATGAAGGTGCAAAATAAATTGCCGAACAATTTAAAAACAGCCGATGATTGTAAAAAGGATAATATAGATAATAAAAAGTGGTTCGCGGCTAATGTGAACCATTAAAATTGAGAAGCCGATAGCGTTAAATATTTTAACGACCACTTGTGATTGTCTAAATATGGAAGATTGTGAGATGTAGTTATATTGGAAATCTTGTAAGTATAAGTATTATATGTATGTCATTTTTGACTAAAAGTATCTTTGTCTGAAGAAGTTGTACTGATGACAAATTATGAAGGCAGACATCGCCTCATGCATTAGTAAACGTCTAGCTATTGCAAAGGTCATCATCTGAATTTGATTCGATTTGGGTCATCGTCGACAGACTGACCAAATCTGCTAACATCATTCCCGTTAATGATAAATGCAAAAGAGTTATGTAAACATAGTGAGCCTGTATCGAACATCTTTATCAAGATCCTCGCTTCGCATCGAATATCTAGAGATTTGCTCATAAGTCATTGAGAACGAACCTTGATGAGAGTACTATGTACCACCCCAATCGAAGGGACGAGGTAAAGTAACGATAAAAAGTAATATAAGTGCTATTTTATGTTTGAATGAATGACCTTTGGTAATAAATCGTATAATCACTTTCCTTTGGAAGGATTAACATTGATAACTATCGTATTAGGATCGAGATCGAATCTTGTTAAGATTTAGAAATTAGAGCATCTGTAAGCAAGAGCTGAGATGAAGACACCCGACATACACCCATTGTGAGTTGGACATGTCTTTTAGGTTTAAGGTTTCATATGATGGCGAACCTAACCTTACAAAATACCCGACCCGCGAGATCTGAAATGATTGTTGAAATTAGGATCTGATTATTGACTGCCGGTAGTGGGCAAGAGGTTATGTGAATATGAAATGTAGATCTTGAAGTGCCAGATGGGTAGCGAAGTTATGCCAAAATTTTTAACTTTGGAGAAATGAATTAATGATCTGACAAATCATGGGATATAAGTCCCCGTTGTATGGGACCATTGAGATGATGTAAAAGATTGGTTTGAAAGGCATATAAGCTGGATCTATCCTAGGACTTCAAGAACTGCGTGAATTATGTTTCGTAAATCGAACTTGATGGAATATCTATCAAGTGAAAATCTGATTCTTCTTAATAAAGCTTAGATCGGCGAAAAGTTGCATTCATCAGAAACCCGTGAACATCATGGATAGAGAAAGTAAGTCAACATTTAGCCTGATCTTATTTCCGTAGTTAGGTTTGATGAAACTCGCGTATTGTGATGAATTACACTTGTGAGAAAAGACCGAATGTGGAGGAAATACCCAAATGGCTTAAACTCTATAAGAAGCGAGTAGTAAGATGATCTTTGAGGACAAAGATCCTGTTTAGGGGTAAATGCTGTGACAATCCGTCAATTTACGATTGATATTTTATTCTCAAGAATTATTTAAAAACATTATTTTAATGTTACATTATGAACTCACTAAATTTTTGGGAAGTAATTTGGATTTACGTCTTGAAGTAGCGTCGACTACGTCTAAACCGGAGGATTCAACGTTACGTGCTTACGTTTACATACACCGTCTTTGGTGACAGTCTGACATTTCAGAAAATAAATTTATCCGTGAATATTATTTTGGAGTTTTAAATTTGTGTTGGTTCATAAACTCACAAATTTACGAGAAGAGACTAGGACTTACGATTTTATTTTAACGTCCTTTACGATTAAACCGGAAACCTTAGGATTACGTATTTACGTTTTTGAACTCCGTTTTTGATGAGACAATTTTTATTGGATTCATTTTGTGACGTTGATTCATAATTTATAAAAACGTTTTTCGTGAAACGACCCGAGGGCACGCAAATCGAGAAAACTAGAATCGAGGAATACCCGTAAATTAGTGAGGTGGGACAAAATACATTATCCCACCCCACTAGCACCATGGGACGGCACAAACAAGACACCACATTAATATGTGGCATCTTGTTAACTTGTTAGTTACAAGTGTAACTAAGCTTACACTTTAAGCTTTCTATTTACTCAAAACCACTAGCTACTACACACACCACCATTTCATACATGCAAACTACTTCAAATCCTCTCAAAAACTCCACCCTTTGCCGTCCACTTTGAATAACAAAACACCCCTTTTGATCTTTTCTAGCCATGAAATACATGTTATCTAGCTCTATCATGGAGTTATCTTGAAGCCTTGATCATTTGGTGGCCATATTAACAACAAAGGAGGTGATTTGCTTGTGTCCTAGGGCTGATTTCTCAACTATTGTTCTTGGTGTTTGATGATCTTGGAGCTACTTGTGGTGTTCATCAAGTTCTTGTCTTCCAAAAACAAGAAATACACTTGGTTGGTAAAGAAGATCATCCTCTCCATTTTCTCTTGTTATTTTTGTAAAGAACAAATGTATTTTATTTCTTATTGTATATGTATATGATGAATATATGATGATAAAAATGTTGTGTGGGGATCAAGTGTTGATAAATATGCTCAAAAAGGTTAATAACCATAAGAAATAAGGCTAAAATCATGCTTATTTAGTTGGCTGTATAAAAACAGTATGTAACTAAAACATGAACTGATAAACTTGCATGGTATAATCCATTTACAGTAAGTACAAGATGTTATACACATGTGAGAGTTGGCCATGCAATGGAATCATTGTAATGAGTGAGATATGATCAAAACAAGATGAGAGTGCTAATCTGAATAATCTGTTTTGTAGGGACTGTTAAGCATAGATAAACTTAAAATGAGCAGTAGCTATAACTAAGTTAAATGTGGCCATAATATGAAGATCATGCCACCCAAAAATGAGCTTCTAATTCATTATAGAACTCTAGATATGATAAACATGGTGAACATGAAAATAAAAATCAGATTTTGAGAATTAATGTTTATTATTATTATATAAGCACTCAAATTTTATTGTATAAAATGTAAAATAAAAACCCACTAACTTATGAATTTTATTTATATAAATATGTAAAATGTTAAATAAATGGATAAATTATATAAATGGTAGTGGAATAATACTTATAAGTAATAAAAACTATAAACTTGATTTTTACGACTTTTTCGGCTATTACCGTAAAATTAACGTTTTTCGCCAAATAAAACTTAGACGATCATACCCGTCTAATGTAAAGTTTTTAAAAGTCATATAATGATATATAAGTATCTAATACAAGTAAAACCGATAAAACCCGAACTATAGGACATACGGACATTTACGAGCTAACTAAGCATATTGGACTAATAATACAACAAAATGGACTAAAACACTTATAAACTTATTTATTGGGCTTAACCCATTTAGGCCCAAATTGTAAAGTGTAGATACTGATAATATAGGTATAACATGGATTAATACAAGTTAAAGAACTTATAATAAGTTATTGGACTTAAAACACGTAAATAGGTAAAACTAGTAAACTAGTATAAAAGTTATCGACACATAACACTAAAATGAGTAAACGAGAATATGTAAACCCACTTGATCATCATATATATATAATCATCATATGTATACATAATTGTTATTTTTATAAAAGTCATTGGACATGAGTCTAAGACGAGTATTATTTGTCTAGGTTTCCGTGATTGAAGCACGTACCGTACGTCCGAATTGCCGATAACCCGCCTTCCCACATCAACGTGAGTTCATAGCCTCGCACTCTTTTAAATGTTTTTATAAATGTTTTATAAACCCGCGAGGGAGATAACATGTTAGTTTTTATAAAATAGGACACCATTTGTCCCTATTGTTTGTTTATTGATTTGGACCCGAATGATTGTATGACCCGATAAATGATTAAAGGACCCGATAGATGAAATAAAAGGGATTATTAAAGTTAGGTTATGTCACTAAAAGTCCCATTAGCATGAATTGTGAACTACCGTGATTTGGTAGATGCTTGTGCATATAATAGTACTATTTGGGGACGATCACCCCAGTTCGCGCCTTGACGGTTGATCCCCGTCGTGCCACATTGATTGGTAAGCGAATTTATGTATGAGAAGATTTCCATAGCGTGACCTTTGTGACGACACTCTAATTTAGATGGGCAAATTGAGTATCGGGTTAGCTACCCGTTGTTTGGTTTAGTAAGGTAACAATGTCATGCGGCTTATAATAATCCAACTAACGAAATACTACTAGACGCACCGAATTACGATGTATTACCTGGCTAGCAATACGGGGTCATACTATTGATATTATGTTCGTGTTTTGGTCTTATATAACCATATTCATATAACGGTTTTTATTTAATCTATACAACGTTGCAAAACATATTGTATGGTGTTTTTAACGACAATGAATCGTATAATGGTTTTTAAGGCAAATGCCTATATTATGATTTTTTATGGCCTATTAAAATGATTTGTACAAAATGATTTTCGGTAATAATTTTATACCGATATTATATTGATGGTTTATTAAACTCTATGAATTCACTCGGCGTTATCGCTGACCTTTTCTTTTAACATGTTTTGTCTCAGGTACTTGAAGGTAATTCTCGGGAAGGCAACAAGAATTCATGGCCCGCACCTAAATATTTATTTTCATTCAAATTTTTTGTAAAACCTGTATTAATTACAATGAATTGGGACCTATGTAACTTTGATATTTATGAATGGAAATTCTTTATTAATAAACGACGCGATTTTTACGCGTTTTCTATGATGTGAGTAATGTGCTATCCCGTAACACCAACTAGTCTTCCGTTGTATTGAGTTGTATAAATTTGGGGGTGTTACACTAATTATGGTAAGATGCCTATACCCAATATCACTTCATTGCTTGGTGTGATTTGTTAAATATTCAAGGGAAAAAACATATCCAAACACCATCTCAATCCCTCAAGATGGGAAAGCGTCCTATTTTAGCAGTTGGTAAGCTACAAGTACTGACACTAGAGGTGGAGATATGAGCGGGTTAAGTAGGGTTGGGCAATAGCTAACTCATCTTTGCTGATGCGTGATTATAGTCGGTCACTCAACCACGTACTCACTTACCTTGGTTTTTATAATCCTTTCAGAAACATGCATGTGTTTCTTTCCCAATAGTGGGCCACTCAACCAGGTATTCATTGATCATAATTTGCCTTGATTTATATATATATTCTTTCAGAACCATGCATGTGTTTTGTGATCAATTTTGGTGTAGAAGTTCAAGTGATTATATAAGTAACTTACAACCCACTAATCATACATGCCAATTTACATTATATAATAAAAACTCAGTAGATCAATTTAGGATGTTCAATGCTTTGTGACATAAGAAAAGTAAAAAAAACTAATCGCACCATGTTATTGTAGTTTTTAACGGATTACATTTTTAGTTACTTTGAGGACTTTCATTTCTCTTATCCTTTTTGTTATGTGATAGCTCAGAGATCATTTTTGTAGCCCAAGAACCAGAAAAACAAACTTCATCATCATTTCCATCTTCTGAACAAGGACACACTTGGAGGGCCGCTTGCAGACTCTGAAGTTTGCTTACTGTTTTAGCACAAATGTTCCTTGAAGTTTAGTGTTGCGTTTCGCCAGAGCTTCTTTCAGCATCTTTGTTTCTTCTGCCAATCCCAATAGACGCTTAGTTAGCAACTCATTCTATTTTTGATATTTTTAATGTTATCAAGTGAGAAGTATGGTAATGAAGAGAAACGTGGACTTTGTGGACTTTAAATAGGGGTTTAAGCAGAGACCGTTTCACTCGGGTTTCACCAATACTTACATAACCCGCGATGTTTGCCATTTTCAATATGTGTGGGAACAATATATTTTGAGATTTCCCCCACCCCCAAAATGGTGTTCACACTAGCCTCGTGGTGAAACAGAATACAGGTTTGCGATTCGTTTATGTGGTTTTTAGATGCCAGTATAATGTCTTTTGATCATAATGTAAACTTATTATTGTACTTTTCTTTGACCATTCATCGACTTGCTCAAATATACCTCTTTCTTATATATATATCAGAGCATCGTGCAGAAGAACTAGGATCATCTTTGTAGTATTTAACACATGCGAGTTTGGAATTCAAGGATCGAAGATCACATAGGCTTGGCAAAATCTCTGGCTTTGATTATAACCGGGGCTACCAATAGTATGCAAGATCCCGTTCGCGGACCCTTAGCAGAAATGCAGATTAAGGTAATTTTTTATTAACTTAGTTTGTATTGTAAACGATTTTTTAAGCTCCTCTTCCATCAATAATTGTTTTTTTTGTTCAGATTCTAATGATAACAATAGAGTGGGTGGTGTTTTAATTAATGTGGATATTAACATTTTTTTCTGGATTTTTTGGTGTCATTTATGCAGATTCAGACAGTGACAGTTCCTCTAAAGAAGGGTCACCTAGGAGTTAATAAGGAACAGCTGACTAAGGTATAGCTTATTCATGTTCATTAATCAGCCATGTACATTTAGCAAAAACCGCAATCCAAGTATATAATTTGATGGCCTTCATAAAATTTTGAGGCATAACATATTATCTTGTAGATTGACTCATGTTGACCAATAGTATTAGGCAGTTTGGTTTCCTTAGAGTAGCCAAGATACATGCACCCGTGAATTTTATCAGGAGTTGTGAATGCCTGAAGTGCTTAACATACTGACGTGTGTGCTGGAAAGTTGGGATGTTTTCTTACTTTGGCTGTACAAGGGAGTCACCATCACTGATTTTTATTTTTATGTACGTACCAAGTTGATGTGAAGAATCTTTCTGCATCTTCAGCTCAAGGCAGGGAATATTCATTCATCTCTTACACAGGAGTATTTAGGATTACACAAGCAATATGTCGGAACAGGGATGTGTTTAGATCATCAACCATTATATGCAGGTTGAGCAATTTGTAAGGTGAGGTAGTTTGGTTTAATATGTTGCCTTCTTCAGTCTGATGCTATTATGTGGGTATCAAATGTCACTGCATGATGCAATTGATCCTAACTGTTTATTCGTTCTCTTTACTTCAGCATTCTTCAAGCAGAGTCAAGAATGTAATCAAGATGACATTCGTAGTTTTCGACTTCCACTCAGTCCCTCCATTGCCAACTCTCCTCCAGGTAAGATATTCTTTCCTTTTTATCTTACTCTGTTGAACGTAACATGTTTTGAGGTGGTTTCTGTGATCATCTTGTAAAGTAATTTCAATCTACATAACTTGGTAGATGCTTGGTCACATTTTGGAAGCCCGATTGAACATAGTCCTCTGCACTAGAGTATTTACATATCATTAATTATTCCATGTACATGAGGAGTGTGTTTGTTTATATGATCTCTTCTTGTGAGATATATGTCCCTTGAAACACATTGTGTTAATGTGCTCTTAGTCAAATATAAAGAATACAACGCACACAAACCCATCGCCTGAGACAGAAGATGCAACTGCACACACTAATGCTTTTTGGTTGGAGTGCAAACTTAAGTTAGCATCAGTTAAGTAGATATCCTATATTCCTTAGAGTATATAGCCTTACCTTCCCAAGTATAATCACCTTCTGGTCTAGCGGTAGGGAGGTTTTCCCCTCTAGGCAAGGTCTCAAGTTCGAGTCTTGCCTAGGGCGATAGGGGTTTCCTCTTGCGTGTGTAAAGGGAAGGGTACCATTGCATTCTGGGCTGGACCTAACCTGGTTGTGTGGGCTCGCTAGGCCTTCTGGGCTAGGGGTCATGTAGCCACAATTGCTGTTAAATAATAAAAAACAAAAAAAAACATATATGTTTCTCCAGGTTGGCTATAGTTTCAAACCAACAGTTTCTCCAAGCACGCTCTCCTTTTGGCTTCACAATAATTTCAATAAACAGAATACACTTAAATATAATAAAAATGAAAAAAGAATAACAGACACGTGGAATTACATTTAGTTCTAACGTCGCCGCTCAACAACAATAGGTACCTGTGCCGGTGAGGCGTCGTTCGGTCCTTTACAAATGTACTTTCTCGCACTATATAAATTTAAAAAAAATAATGAGAAGCAATATATGGATACATGTGGCAGAAAAATGAATGGATTTCATATTGAGAATAGTAAAAGGAATTGAATCATTATACGATATCCACTCCTGTTTTTTGCTACTGCCAAACGCTTGCAATATGTATTCATCAGAACCAAACAAAATTTTATATTTATCCGGATGTAAAGAAGCGCTTCTGATGTATCTTGCTGCATTTTTGTAGGGGATCCGGGCACAAACGTAGTTTAGGGTGTATTTAGCTGCTGGATGTGCTTCATCTCCATCCCACTGCTTGGCCCTTGAATAAATGTGGTCCCAAATAGACCTCTAACTAGAACCATATGTTGTTCAGATTTTACCGCAAAACTATTACCAAGAAATGCATTGCTTTAAGGGTGGGTTGTGGTATTGGTTCGGTGACCAGAATCCCATAAAAAGATTGTTCGACTTGCTATTGCCCAAAACCCATAGACAGTTGTAGCTGGCAATGGAAAAGGATAATTCGCTAAAGGATCTATGAACCGTTGGTGAGCCATGATGCAACAAGTTTGTGTTACCTGGTGCAGCCTTGGCCCAACCATGACCCGGAGAATCGGAAGTTGAATTCCCATAGATGAATCCGTGTGGATGACTTCCAGGTTTGTGTATAGCAAAGGTCAAAAGAACAAGAACAAAAGTGATATCAATTACCGTAAACTACATTATAAAATGTGTTAGATTTACAAATGAAGCAACCATATATAAAATAACACGATCAAACCTTGGTACTATCAGAAGTGTCAGCAGAAAACAAATAGACGAGGTTGACTTACCCAACTGCAAAAACCACAAACCGCAACCAGGACCTATTTATAGGTAAAAATATGCTTCCACTATTACAATTAAATATTTACCACTAAACTCCTAATGAACATGTCAAATGGGTCTACACTCGATTTAGTTTGATATTATTTGACATTGAATTGAATAGTTTTGTTGTTCGAGTTGACAAAGATAATACAAGATTGTTAACCCTGTGAGTCGAATGAACACGACATAATGTTGTGAACAAGCTTTGTAGAAAATGCTTTGTAGTTGTTGGTAACAGTCCCTATCGGCCCCTGTCGTCTCCAAACATCGGAATGACAAGCCGAAAAAGGAGTAGCAAATTCGTCAAGGTGTGTCAATTGTATTTGAGTTATGTGGGCCATTTTTACTTGGTTTAGGGGGTTTTATGCATCGTTTTTTTCATTTGGTTTCCGCTGTATGCATGCTTCTGAAGTATTAACATATTTGACCACACCATACTCACTATGTTTGCGTTGTTCCTGTTACATGTGGTTTACTATTATAGTTTGTAAATACACGTTTACTATTTCTAAATTGATGCACATAGTCGTTCCCTACTATATATTCCCTAGCTTTAATAAATAATACTAATTATGAAGACTAAAGGAAAACTAGTTAAAAGGAAGTTACTGTATGATGGTGATCCTGAATACGAGTCGATGGGTGCTTCTAAAAAACAAAGTCTTAAGTCTTTCGACATGTCAGACTACACTTCTGTTTGAATATTGACAGTAACATTAATGCTATCATGGAGATCCCTCATGTACAGTCGTTGGCGCTATGACTAAAGAAGATTTAGCCAACCACCAAAATAAGATTTTTTTACAGGTATAACATGCAACCACAGCATAACCTCCATTTAAGGTATAGTGTAGCTTTAGTTGCTTTTGGTGATTCCTCAAAACCTTCCAACCAGTGGATATCAATCAGGATCTCTTGCGATTCCTACTGGAGGTTCAAATTTTCTTATTTAATTGCAACGTTATTATATTCCTTAATGATCAATGTTGATAACTTTATGTTTATATATGTACTTGTGACAACTTACATGCTTCACGAACAAGAGGCACATGAAAAATATGAAGGAAAATGATAAGAGTTGTAGCAAAGGTTGCTATTCTAACTCTATAAAGCCAAATAAGGGTTTGATTAAATCATATACACGACAGGGTGATTAAATGACGAGTAGTATAAAAATAGGGGTTTGATTGTTCTTCGAACAACTTTTATAGTTGCAGGAGAAACGTTTCTCACCGATAATTGTTGATTCAGCCAAGACACAATTGCCGCAAGATGGAAAAATGCCAAGCTAAACATATTAATTTTCCACATCTACAATCCTCTATCCCCATACATACTAAAAAGTTTCAATAAAACAATCAAGTTTTTTTTTGTAATTACAGCTATTGTTTCAAAGCAATTGTTAGTGATGGAAAGCCAACCATTTTGTTATAGCGATGAAGTGAACACAATGACAAAAGATTTTAATGAACTATTAGCTGAGACCGATACAAACATCCTTACCAACTTCTACCTTTGCTAAAAGTACTAGAAGGTACAAAACACATTTTCTAGTTCCATTTTGATACAGGAACTACAAGTAGAAGACCAGGTCTCATCCTTGATGGAGTATTAGTACAAAAGCCATTGGCCTTGGCAGCACCAATTCTTTATCCGCAAGAAGTCAACTGCATAATCAACCACCTGAGGGCAGTAATCAGACAGTTGAACAGTCCACACCGCCACTTGAACAAGAATATACCTTTATAGAAATAGAGGGCACAAAAGATGATGTATCCAAGAAGTCAGCAAGAGAAGTGTTGTTCAAGGAATCGCAGCTGATAAGAACGAAGGCACCAAGAAGATGAATCACGAGAGGTAAATAAAACGTTGTAGTCTTATCTATGATTGTGGTAAAATACGACCTTTTAGGAAAAAAGGCGTAAAAGCGGTAAGTATTAAATACGACGATTTAGGAAAACCGTGTACTAATGACCCAAATAGATTCGTTTCCCAAGGAGGTATATGTGTGTGAATAATTCGTAAATTATTTGAGATTAATATTGCAAGAAAGAAGGGATGAGAAAATAGAATGACGGATACGTGAAAATTGTTACTACGGCGACTAAATTAAAAACCGTAAAAAGTGACAAAATAAAAATTAATTCTTAAAATTACCAAAATATTACCAAAATTCAATAAAAATAAACTAAGAGTTTACAAATGATCAAAACTTTTTCAAACCTTTAATTAATTAATTATTAATTTTTAAATGTTAATTAAAGCCCTAAAATTCCAAATAGTTATTAAAAAGTCCAAATAAAGATTTTTCACTTTGTAAAACTCTAAAAATACTTAAAAAGTCTAAAAACTATTTTTATGAATTTTTAAACTAAGGAAAACTATTTTTAAATGATTAAAAAGTATTAAAATATTAAAATAATTCTAGAAATTAATAAAATGATGCTAAAATTAATCTAAGAGTTTTAAAAATCCTAACTTAATGTATTTTACCTAAGAAAAATATAAAAGTTGCTAAAATGTGAAAAATGAAATTTAATAATAAAATAATATTAAAATATTATTAAAAATCCAAAAGTTATAAAAATATTCTAAAAACTTGCAAACTAGTTTATTTTACCCTAAATAAACAGAAAATGAAAGTGAAATTACCAAAATAGGGCTAAAAACAAAAACAACCTATGAAAATGGGCTTTTTGGCCCAATAAGATGAAACTTAACCAAATAAGCTGAAAATCACTAGTCTAGCTTAAAGTTCAATTCTAAACACAAAAGTCTGAAGGCCCAAAAGCTGAATGTGAGCTTATCACAGCTTAATCGTTCAACAACTTATTCTTAATGGGCTTTTTGGCCCATTAAGCTATAAGCCAATGTCATAAGCTCAGATTTGACACACAACCTTCTTTTGAGATGCCTAAGAGATTCGTAAAAAGAAATTTCCAATAAGCTCAACCAATAAGTCAGACATAAGCAAAGTAAAATTTTACTAAAAGACAGAATAGTCGACTTGGAGTTCTAGACCACCTCAGACCTTGATTCAAGTTGCAAAAGAATCTGAATGAGTTAATTAAGACAAATCAACAAAGAAAAGTTTAATAAGCCAAGCCAAATAAGCTGAATAAGCTTATAAGCACTTATGTTAAAGTCAAAGTAATTGGTTTTGTAGTCAAAGCTCAAAGTCAACCCCTCAAATGCCCCAGTATGAACAAATGGGTCAAATAAGGAACACCTATTACAAAATTAAAGTTGTTGCAGGTTTAAATAAGCTAGAACAGCTTATTGATAAGCTATCCCAAAATTACCACTAGCAGTGGCTAGCAACAGGGGAAAGGAGTTCCCACTTCTTTGACTATTTGACTTGCAAATTTAGAGAGATCCAGTTGGATTCAATAGAAAACAAAGGCACCCTTACAACCAGTGAGTTGTAAGGAGTTAATATCAAGCAAGAAATCATAAATTGGTTCAGCCAATAAGCACAGAATAAGCAAACAGTCACCAGATACCTCACAGATATGCAAATAACCAATTATGAACTAAAAAGCAGTTTAAGCATGAATAAGCCAACCAAATTGAACCATATGCATAAACAAGCTATAACAAAGTCCAATAAGCACAATAAAACTAGTTTCAAATACTGGATCAAAGATTAGAAGCAGATTCAAGCAATAGCAGTTGACTAATGAACAAAGTGATTATCCAAAATCCTTTTGCTGATATAAATGACCACCAATCCAATTTTAAACCCTTAAATCCCTTTCCCTGGTTGTGATAACTAAAACGATATCATTGTTGGTACAAGTCACAATGCTAACACTACTCATACGTCCAAATTGTGTAATACTTTTTCTCCCCGCAATCCTAGTTATTATGAAAGGAAATGGGTTTCTAGAATTTTTTTAGCTATTTGTCATGGATCACGAGTGATTCATATTGACTTATTTTAGTATTTATTAGTCCCAAAATAAAGTAGAATGATTTAATCGATAGTTAGCCGAAGGACAAAATCTTTTAAAACGGCTTCTCGAGTATCTCCTTAAGTTCATATCTTGGCATAACTCGTTTCATGATTTGAGACCTTTCTCAGACCGATATTTGGCATGTACTTCATACTTAAAATCTTCGGAAGACGTTCTTGAAATTACGGTCTTCTCTTCATATTTTGGAATTTCTTCACTTGACGTTTTTGAGAGATTCTTCATACTTGGACCACGACTTCATCATTTTTCTTCAGTCTGTATTTTGGATTTTGATATACAACGATCCGCCTCCTTTTAGGACTTAGATATATTTATCCTCATACCTTGTAAGGGTCTTTTTGAATAGACTTTCTCCATGATCTTTAGGGGAGTAATTGTTTTTCGTCGTGTGTCTCGATCCTTCATATTGATGTTGGAATAATGATTCTTCACATCATCTTGGATCATTAGCAACAAAATAGAGCTCCTCATGCCTTGTTATGGCCTTTTTGGATCTTCACCAATCTTCACATCCCGCTTCAATAAGTTATGCCTTGGCTATGAACTCTATTCAACCCCTAGCAACTTTTAAACGATCTTGTGCTAGAAGCTAAGTAACCTTTCAAATCGTATGACCTTACTTATTGCAATTATTTTTATTCATAGTGCATTGATCTTATGGGAGAAAAATACACAATTAAAAACATATGAGTTTTTGAAAGAACATTCTCATGTTCTACGTTTAGCATGATCACTTGTCTAACTCTATCACTTCTCGTTCTTCACTATTTAAAGACCTCTAATTAAAGAGACTTAATATGTGGTATAATGCAAGTTCGTTTCTCAGTTCTTAACCAATAGAAAGTCCAATCAATATCAGATTTATTATTGTTCTTGGTTGTTCAAGCTTGCTTGGTAATCTATTGCTAATTCAAACAACACTATTTAAAAATGAAAAATATAAACCTACTTATACGTAAAACAAGTTGCAAATACCAAGTTTTTATTCAAACAAAATTAAAATTTCAAAATATAAAACTAAGAGGACTGAAAATGTAAATTCTAGGAAAATTAAATGCTTGAAAATTAAATTCTAACAACTTAAGGGACTAAAAATGCAAAACTGTTAACTATAAGGACCAAACTTGTAAAATTTATAACTAACTAACCAAATAGAAACAAACCAACAAACTTAACAACTGAAATGTAACAAACTTCAAAGTCCAGGGACTAAATCTATGCAAACCCTAATTACTTGGAAGTTTAGCTAGATATAGAAACTGATTAAACTTCTAAGGACCTAAGTGCAAATTTTACAAACTTTTAACTAAAAACGGGACACAATGAAGAATAAGCTCGTTTGAGCTTATTACTACACCAAATCAGCTGAAACCACTTGCAAAACTCTTAAAATCCAATTAAGACTACGTGTGTCTGAGGAATCTAGCTAAAAGTCAAAAATAAGCAATTGAGTGCTTATTGATAAGCACAAAATAAGCTACAGCTTATTCCAATCAGTCACAACTTGATTTTTGTGATGAAACTGATTAAGCTAATGCTTATAAGAACGGGAAATCAAACTAGAAACATTTTCATCTAGAAATGAATAAGAAATCTGAAATAAGCTCTTTTGAGCTTATGTTGACCAAGTTTGACCAACTTTTTGCAAAAAGCTCAAAACTTCAAATCTTAATATTCAACACTTATTAACTGGATTGGTGAAAGAAATCAACAACTTTTGTGAAGTGGATTAAGAGAACCAAGAAAACAGTTAACACTTTATATCAGAGAATGACAAATGCTCAGACCTTGACAAAAAAGCTTATTCCTAGCTTATAAGCTAATACTGTAGAATTTCCTTTTAGAAACTGAAAATTTATGATGTAAGCTAGATCTAGAAACAAGTTTGAGCAAATTTTATCAAGTAATGAAGGAGAAATCAGTAATTGAAAATGGTAAGTTTTAGAGAACAAAGCTGAAATAAGGCTAACCCAAACAATTTTTATGCCAATTGCCTGTTTGACTGTTTTTATGACTTGTAAAAGGTATAATTCCACTTGTTATCAACTAAGGACTGAAAATGAACCCTTTAACACCAATTCTTAACATTTGAAAAACACTTTAAAGCTATTCCCAAACACTCCTTAAACTGTTATGATCAAACTTTTACAAAGACTTATTGAGCATTGGTTTGAACTGATACAAAGGCTGTAGCCAACTAGTTTCAATGGACAAAATGAAAGCTATAACACTGAAAACAAACAACTAACAAGGCTAAGACTGAAAGTGAGCTATAAGGCTAACAAGTAACTGAATTAATGCAGAAACTACAACTCAGAACACAAGTATGCAAGAACTGAACTACAAACACACTAGAATCAATCAAACATCAACTACTAATCAAGTAAAACAGGCAGCCATCAAGATTAACTAGGAAAATTAGCACACAAGGACTTGTTAAGTGGAACAAAAACAAGAGTCTCAAAACCTATTGTAGAAATCCTTTGGGAAGAAGAGGAGCGCTGAGCTCTCTTGCCCTAGTGATAACCACCACCTATCACTAGTATTCAACAAACATCAACCATCAAACAGCTACAATTCATCTGTAATCATCATTCTGCTACAATTCTTCAAGAACAATGGAAACACTTGAATTCTGATCAAATAGCTACAAAACTTCACCAATGTAAGTTATGATCAATGGTTGATCATAACAAACATCAAACAGCAACAATTATATCCAACAGCAACAAGATCAAACTGGAATTTTGAAGAACAGAATTTGGCGGGAAAAGGAAATTTGAATTTTATTGCAGGAATTCAGTTACAAAAGTGGTTACAAGCTACTAACTAACTAACTGACTCAAGAGTTTGTCAGACTCTTGAGTAGTTAGAGGTAAAGTGAGGAAAAAGGAAAGAGAAAATTGAACTATGTGTTTTTACAATTTTAAGCTACACTGAAAAATGAAGACTAGTCTAGGTATTTATAGGCAAGAATTGAGAGTTTGTTGGAGTTGGTGACGTGTCAGAACCAGTAATAACTTGCCACGTGGAAAAATTCTGCATTTGGCACTTGAAGGTGATGAACAAATTTGGGTGTTTTGATTGAGTGAATGATTTGTTAATTGGATTGCACCATTGAATTCGTCTTCCCAAATTGAGCAAGTTTGGTGTTTTGATCTTCTCATGAAACGGCTTCAATCAAAAACCCGATCCTGGAAATATTTCTTGTTAAAGAAGATGACACGTGGCGCCTTCTTATTGGTTGAAAAGATGTGTTGCGGATTGCACTGTTGAGATATTGTAATAAATGTGGGGCGGCGGAAGTGGGTAATAAATGGGATGAAGTGGCAATCCGTGTGAGGTGTTTTCTCTCTTCCCATTGGTTGAAATCTCTATCACATGGATTAAACTTTAACAGCTTTCCAAACTTGGCAAAACAAGCCCCTTGACTTGGCAGATTCTTGTTTCAAGCTAGGATCTTCATTTCTTTGACATTTTTGGTCCTTTAACTTCCATAACTTGTACAAAATGGTCCTTTGACTGAGTTGACTTGATAGTTTGACCAGGTTTGACTTGAATCTTGACTTTTCATTATTTGCACTTCTAGTCCTTCAACTTTCATAACTTGTCAAGATAGGTCCTTGATCTTCAAAGTCTTGTCACTTTTGATCCTCTTTTGTCTTTTTCATCCATTTGAGCTTGGTTTTTCCTTGTTTGCTTGGAATTGTATCTTCTTTCCTACAAAAGTGCACACAAACACAAACATACCACATAACACTGTTTTTGCCAAATAATTGGGTATTTTGCTTCATGTTTTAGGGTTATTTGTTGATAAAAGGATATGAGTTTAAGCTCATATCAAATTCCCCTACACTTGAGCATTGCCATGTCCTCATGCAATATTATATTTCAAGGTTTAAAAATTTACATTTCCCTCATAATTAATCCACCTTGGCCATATGAGATGCATCTACACTACTCTAAACTAAATGATGCATGATTTGACTTTTTACAATGCAATGAATCAAAATACAATTCTATCTATATCTTTTTGATTTTTCTTGAAATGGTTTTGATGGAAATAACTCATAAAGAACTCAATGACTTGGATTAGGGCTTGGATACCATGAACATTTATCACCCTCAAGTTTCACTTTCCCCATACCAAGCTAATAAATGGGATCATTGCATTCACAAGTAAAAAGTGCATCAACTTATTCATGACAATTAAATGTGGAACCGGTTATTATTTGAGCAAATTGCTTGTGGGCAAATTTGTCATTATTCAAGTGTGAAATATAAGAAATGTAAAATCCGAAAATAAGGAAGCACGGTTTTAATCCTAAGTAATCTTCTCATCCATTACTTGAAAAACCGCTCACAATTAATATAAGTCCGTATTAAGAGTAATAAGTCATTCGCCTTATGTGTAAAATCCTCATGTCATGCTTTCATAAGTAACTACACACTCGCTAAGGAAAGAAAAATAAAACTCACGCAATAATTTACATCCGCATCTTTTTGAGATTTTGGATCTTCAACCCCGCAACCCGTCAAGGTAATATTGGATTGGAGCAATCTATTGAATCCCCGCAACCCGTCAAGGTAATATTGGAACTCAATAGTCACTATAATTAACACCACACTGCCCCTCTTGGGAGTCTTGCATTATTTTTTTTTTTCTTTTTCTTTTCTTTTTCTTCTTTTTTTTTTCTAGCCACTCATTTTTTTTTTCATAAGCCGCTCTTATTTTTCTTTATTCCTCACAAAGAAATTTGCAAAGAAGAAAAGGAAAAACACCCGCTAAATATGGAGCATGACATAAGTCTAGTACACATAAAACGTGCTAACTTAGAATCTTAAGACGTACTCATATCAACCATGAATGATTAGCCAAAAATGCATAAGAGATTACAAACCAATTAAAACCGTACTTGATTATTTATTAACAATTATATACATGCGAAGAAAGTAGAGGCAAAGAAGAGAAGGGTTTAGCCACAAGTAATTGCCATGAAGTCTATCTAGCCCTTTTACACTTGCTTCAACTCTATCATTTCCCATTCTCCACAAATTTAAAATTTCAAAGAATGAAATTGGTGGAAGCTTAGCCTAATAGTCCAATGAAGGACTACATGGTTAAGGATACTAGCTAGAGAGTGCTAAAATAAGAAAACTCGGGTTGAGTCAAAATATCCATGGCGGGCCTAATATGTCAAAGAAGTCTAGATTTGTTAAAACCATGTTTTATTATTTTTCCTTTTTATATATTTTTGATGAAAAATAAAAGAATATATACAATGCAAATGTGTTATGCAAATGAAAAATGATCGATGCAAAAATCATGAATGCATATTTTTGGTGGCCAAAGTAAATCAAAAATTTGAAAAATGTTGAAAATTCAATTTTCCATGTTATCATGCAAGACAATGACAAGTTCTAGGTAAGGTCACTTCGATAGAAGACCCCCCTACACTTAAGCTAAACATTGTCCTCAATGTTTAAGAGCATGGAAGTATAAAAACTTCCCCTACACTTATGACAATGAATAGACGTTGCTTAACCCAAGTTAAGGAAAGGACTACTATTAGTGAAATCATGTTTAAGCACAAGGTGTCAATGAAAATTCACTAAAGTAACGAAGTGAACCGGATACAAGGGCCTCCTCCATAAGCTTCCAAAGCATGAGATGAGTGAGCAACCCTACAAACAATCAAGAAGACAAAAGAAGGTCTCCCCTACACTTATCTCCAAATCTATGCCTTTATTTCTAACCTACAACACTCTAAACCTAGTTATACGATGCTTGAGTTAATGAGTCTCTAGCTCGACTCGTCCCACACTTAAAAGTGTCTAAAACCTATCATGGAGAAAAAAAATTGTTTGCCTGTGTAAGAAAAATCTCCATGATGAGGTAAAACAAGTGTTCATTTATCAAAACTCCATAAATATCCCCCAGGATCAAATACATAATTACCCTCCCACTTATAACACAAACCAACAACTAGCTTCCCAAGCAATGGTGAAAAGAATGAGGTGTAATTCTCTAAAATTGTTTCCCATATGTTCTCCCCAAGGTGATGGTGTAAAGTTCTCAAATCTTTCACAAGGTTTCCTTTTGTTGCATCAGGTGGATACTGAGATGGTTTAGCAAGCTCTATGCCAGGATCAAAAATCCGTTCCTTGATGGGAAAACAACAAGTGTTGATTGCCTTAAAAGACTCTCCTTTGTAGTTCACATGGTGAGAGAAAGGTTGTAGAGTGATTGGTTGTAGAAAGGTTGGGGTGGACAAAGAAAGTAAAGGATCTTCAAGCAATAAAGATTCTAGATAGAGTATGTCCCCCTCCTCATCAAGGTAACCAAGAGTATACTCAAAAGATATATCCTCCAATAAAAACTCATCACTCTCATCAATGATAGAATCCTCCTCAACACCATAAACATCATAGATTGGTCTATCAAAGATGGGTGATCCCTTGAAACCAAAGGAAGTATGATCATCAACAAATGGAGAGTCAAAAGTAGAACGCTCATCATCACTATAGTCATCATATGTTGGTGAATCACAAAGAAAAGATCCCTCATTACTTAAGTCCTCATCAAAGTGATTAGTATGGTGGAAAAGTGGGGTGTCATATGGAATTTCACTAAAGTTTAGCTCTTGAGGTTCATGGAAATCCAAGGAGGAAGTAATGGAAGCAATGGTCTCAATATGATGGTAATCAAAGTCTCCACTTGAGCAAGCTTCATAAAAGTACTCATCACAAACTTCATCAAGGAGATCATCTTGTGTTTCCTCCTCATGCACAACATCAATATGTTTTACCGCTTCGGGCTCATTAGACTTTTTGGACAACTTTCCCATGTTAAACACAACTCTCTCGTCTCCTACCCGCATTGTAAGTTCTCCTTCCGCCACATCGATTAAAGTACGACCCGTCCTCAAAAATGGTCTACCAACAATCAAAGGCACTCTAGGATCCACATCATAATCAACCACCACAAAATCCGCGGGAAATGTAAATCTATCAACCCCAACAAAAACATCCTCCGCAATTCCCACCGGATAAGCTATAGTACGGTTAGCCAACTCAAGAGTCATCTTAGTAGGAGTAAGCTCGGGAAGTGAAAGTCTCTTCCAAACCGATAATGGCATAAGATTTATGCTTGCCCCTAAATCCGCTAAAGCCATACAATTTTCCACCCCCGGGAAATTGCAAGGAATCAAAAATCTCCCCGGATCTCCAAGCTTAGTAGGCAACTTCTTAAGCAAAACCGCGGAGCAATTTTCATTCAAAGAAGCATTAGGCAAATCCACCAATCTTTCCTTATTAGAAAGCAAGTCCTTAATCATCTTAGCAAACTTAGGCATATTGGCTAAGGCTTCCGCAAAGGAGATATTGATGTTAAGTTGCTTGAACATCCTCAAAAAGTTAGAAACTTGGATATCATCCTTGTTCTTAAGCTTTTCTTTTCTCAATCTTGAGGGATAAGGAAGACTTGGTTTTGGTTGTGGTTGAGGTGTGGATGAAGGCTTTTCCTTATTGAGTGTTTCATGAATGGGCTTTGAAATTGGAGGAATGGGAGCATTTTGAGGTGGTGAAGTAGAAGTAAAAGGCTTGTCACAAGTAGGAGCACAAGTGGGTTGAACAATAGTAGATTTAGGAGGTGAAGGATCCTTTGTTGTTGTACCACTCCTTGTTGTAATAGCATTAACATTGGCCCTAGGGTTTGTTTGTGTGTTGGAAGGTAAAGCCCCTTGTGGTCTTTGATTTAATACCACTAAAACCTTATTGAATTGGTCATTGATTTTCTTTTCTATAGCTTGGAATTTCCTTTCATTCTCTTGATTCATCTTTTGCAAAAGATCCATTGTGTTAAACTCTTGTGGCACATAACCTTGAAAACCTTGAGGTTGGAAAGGTAAAGGTTGGGAGGTAAATCCTTGATTTGGTGGATAAAAGGTATTTGCTTGAGGTTGAAATTGATTGGGTGACTTGTAGTTATTTCCTTGGTATGGTTGTCTTTGCCCTTGATTCCTTGCTAAAATTTGAGGAGGATTTTGTGGAATTTGGGTGGGTGGTTGGGGTGGGAAGCCGGGTGGAGTAAGGTAATTTTGGGATTTGTAAGAAAGGTTATTTGGATTGATATTAGGCTTGAAGTGTTCACGGTGTTCCTCTTGGTAAGCATAGCATTCCCCTTGATACCCTTGCACCTTATCACATTGTTCATAAGAATGGGGACCTCCACAAGTAACACAAGAAATGGTGATGACATTCACATTATTTGAGGAATTGTTCAATGTCATGCTCTTAAAGGCTTGAACTATCTCTTGAGTCATTTCTTGTTGTCCTTGTTTGACTTGTTGAATGATCTCTTGGTGATATTTAAGGAATTGGTTATCACAAGGTGTTTGAGAAGTGTTTTGGATAACATGAACCTTTTCTTCAAATGGATTGTTTGTTTGAACCATTGCCTTAGTCTCAATAATGTTCAAAGCCTCATGGTATGTCTTGAAAAGAATACTCCCACCCGCGGAAGCATTTAGTGAATCTTGGTGGTGAGGTTTAAGGCCATTATAGAAGGTATTGATTTGGCTTAGATCATCCATTCCATGGTTAGGGCATCGCCTCAACAACTCACTATACTCTTCCCAAGCATCACCAAAGGATTGACTAGGTTTTTGTGTAAAGCCCATAATCAAATTCCTCAAAACCATAGTCTTTTGTGGAGGAAAGAATTTGTTCAAAAACTTAGTGGTAAAATCATCCCATGTGGTGATACTATCGGGTGGTTGGGTGTCTAACCAATGCTTAGCACTCCCATCTAAGGAAAATGACACTAACATCAATCTAATGACCTCAGGTGGAACCCCATTATGCTTAATGGTATTGCAAAGTGAAAGGAATCTCTTAAGGTGAGCATGGGGATCCTCATTTTGTTTTCCAAAGAAAGGTGATGAAGAAACCATATTGATCATAGATGTATGTAGCTCAAATGTGTTAGCGGGAAAGTCGGGAATCTTAATGGCACTAACATATCCATGAATGTTGGATTGCATACGTTCATACAAAGTACGATTATCAATAGCCATGGCTTCTTGTGGTGGTGACAAAGCACGATTCTCGTGATCGGCTTGGTGGACGGTAGTGGTCTTACTCTTTCTCTTTTTCTTCCTTTTCGGAGGAAGAGGTTGTACACCAATCGGTATTTGTGCACGCCCGCGAGTGAGCATGCAACTCAATACGAGGAATGAGAGAGAAGCTCTCGTGTGACTTTGAAGAGAAATGGATTATTCTCTTCGAGTTTCAATATTAAATATCCACAAGAAAGTAACAATATATGTATTTACTACTTTGGGTGCAAGACCCTCAATGAAGCCTTCCTTCTTAGAATACTCCCAAGTGAACGGGGGGTTAGGTGGCGCGAAGCACTTAAGTACCTATTGACCCTTAGATGGCATTTTATAGCACATCGCCTTTCTATTCACTTAAATGTTCGTATTCTTTGAATTGTTGCTTATTGAGAGTATTTATCTATTCTTGCTTTATTTTGTTTGATCGATACGCGTGTCAAGGACCGGAACGCCCCTCAACACGGTGTATTGCCTCGGCAATACTTATGGAAGATATGTAGATTGATTGTTCTTATACGTATACGTATTTACTTATAATAATATATGGAAAATATTTTTGTATTTATGAGTTTTTTAAAGGAAAATACTATATGTACATAAAAACCGAGAGAATCCAATAATATATATTTTTGGGTGCAATCTCTTAGGAAAAAGATTGCCTTTTGGATTTTTTAATTTTTTTTTTTGGTCAATTCTTTAGGAAAAGAATTGTTTTGTTAATTTTTAGTTTTTATATATTTTTATATTTTTGATTTTTTATTTGTTTTTGATTTATGATACGTAAAAATAACGTTCACAAAATGAACGGATCCCAAAAGCCAATGAAAACCGTCAATCGATAGTCTCTCGTGTAGTCAAAGAACCGGCAGCGGCGCCATTTAATATGTGGTATAATGCAAGTTCGTTTCTCAGTTCTTAACCAATAGAAAGTCCAATCAATATCAGATTTATTATTGTTCTTGGTTGTTCAAGCTTGCTTGGTAATCTATTGCTAATTCAAACAACACTATTTAAAAATGAAAAATATAAACCTACTTATACGTAAAACAAGTTGCAAATACCAAGTTTTTATTCAAACAAAATTAAAATTTCAAAATATAAAACTAAGAGGACTGAAAATGTAAATTCTAGGAAAATTAAATGCTTGAAAATTAAATTCTAACAACTTAAGGGACTAAAAATGCAAAACTGTTAACTATAAGGACCAAACTTGTAAAATTTATAACTAACTAACCAAATAGAAACAAACCAACAAACTTAACAACTGAAATGTAACAAACTTCAAAGTCCAGGGACTAAATCTATGCAAACCCTAATTACTTGGAAGTTTAGCTAGATATAGAAACTGATTAAACTTCTAAGGACCTAAGTGCAAATTTTACAAACTTTTAACTAAAAACGGGACACAATGAAGAATAAGCTCGTTTGAGCTTATTACTACACCAAATCAGCTGAAACCACTTGCAAAACTCTTAAAATCCAATTAAGACTACGTGTGTCTGAGGAATCTAGCTAAAAGTCAAAAATAAGCAATTGAGTGCTTATTGATAAGCACAAAATAAGCTACAGCTTATTCCAATCAGTCACAACTTGATTTTTGTGATGAAACTGATTAAGCTAATGCTTATAAGAACGGGAAATCAAACTAGAAACATTTTCATCTAGAAATGAATAAGAAATCTGAAATAAGCTCTTTTGAGCTTATGTTGACCAAGTTTGACCAACTTGTTAGCCTCAAAATATTGAGTCAAACAAGAATGCTCGGTCATAGGTTATTATTGTAACATTAGTTAGAACGTTGTAATAGGTAGTTAATTAGTCGTGGTTTACGGGCTTGGATTTAAACTAATTAAAGTCCAAACAAAACAAGCCCGACCCAATATATAGTCCATTAAAGCCCGCATGTGGGTGGACTATATATACTACCCTCCTAGCATGTTAGGAGGGTGGATGGTCATTTGTATTTCTCACTTTTCTTAATCTAATCTCACCAAGTTCACACACTTCTCTCTCTTTTCTCTCTCTAGTTTCTCTCTCTAAAATTCATCTCATATCTTCCTTTCTTCCTTAATAATTCGTGTAGTATATCATCACATATATTAGGGACAACAATTGGTATCAATCGCCACGGGGTAGTTTTGTGATTGATTGTTGTTATTATATTTGATTCGTATGATTTAATCTATAAATCATCACGAATTCAAATTCTTTTTGTGTTTTCGTGTTCTTCATCTTGCTACAAATCTTCCATATACTTGTTGTAGAGATTTGTTTGTTTTGGTTTGGTAAAAATCACGAATTTGTTGCCTAAAAGTTGCTAAAATGGTTGCCTAAAAAGTTGGAAAAAGTACTATCATTGCGACAGCTTGAATTTCGGAAAAGGAGAGCACGGTTTCGATCGCAATAACCCTAGGGTTTTACTTTGCGATCAGTATTGCGATAGCCCCTTATTCCGATCTGAACATTCCGATCGGTATTGCGATCTGGATTGCGACGGATTTAAGGCAATCTTGAAACGTTACTCTGCCCACATTGCGACAGCCACATTGCGATAGGTACACATTCCGATCTGGGATTTCGATAAGTACACATTGCGATCTGAAGATTCCGATCTGGGATTTCGATAGGTACACATTCCGATCTGGGATTTCGACAGGTGCACATTGCGATCTACAGGACATTCCGATCTAAACAACATTCCGATGGGCATTCCGATGGCACATTCCGATGGACATTCCGATGACATGTTTAGCCAAATTTTTGTTTGAGTATTTTTTAGACTTAGCCACCATCTAGACTAGTTTCGGAACGTAGTTTACACGAAGATTAAAAAAAAAAAAAAAAAAAAAAAAAAAAAAAAAAAAAAGAGTTCAAAAATTTAGGTCAAGTAAAATCAAATTTTTTCCATACTAGTTTTAGGACATTTCTAGCTCAATTTCAAAATTTGGTGATTACAAATTTTTTAGGTCTACCGTTTTGTCGGGCTGAGGAATTTATTGTCGGGCTGAGAAAAAATCGCAATTTTCGGAATTTAAACCTCAACAACAATCACAACAAATCTACTTAAGATCCATATTCACGTCATCATTTCAGAGAATATTGAGATGGATTCTACTGCCGAATATCGTGTGACGAACAACAACATAATGGTGGCCGGTAACAAAGAAAGACCACCAATGCTTGTATCTGGACGGTATGCTCAATGGCAATCACGTTTCATACGATATCTTGATACAAGACCTAATGGTGATGCCCTGAGGAAATGTATTACTCATGGACCATATATATTTAAGAAGATCTCAGTTCCTCCAAGAGCAGCCACAGATACTACTGATCCAATACCTGCAAGTGAACGTGATGAAACAAGAGCTGATCTCACACCTGAAAATTGTGCTTGGCATGATGCGGAGAAGGAAGCCATTTATATGGTTTTAAGTGGGATTGGAGATGATATTTACTCCACGGTTGATGCATGCCCGACAGCACATGAAATGTGGACTGCTATTGAACGCTTGCAACAAGGAGAATCACTCAACAAACAAGATGTCAAAACAAACTTGTTTTGGAATTTTGGCAAGTTTACTTCAAGGGATGGAGAATCAATTGACTCTTACTACTCCAGGTTTTATAAGATGATGAATGAGATGACAAGAAATAACCTGCAAGTCTCCACCATGCAAGTCAATGTCCAATTTCTTCAACAACTTCAACCCGAGTGGACACGATTCGTCACTTTGGTGAAACAACAAGAAAAGTTAGACGAGGTCTCATATCATCGACTTTTTGACATCTTGAAGCAATTTCAGAATGAAGCAAATGAAATTCGAGCTGAACGTGTTGCCAAGACGGCTAATCCACTTGCTTTAGTGACTACCACTCAACATGTTCAAGATCCTCACTCTCGTGCTCCTAAGCCATACTCCAATACATCATCTTCACCACGATATTCCACATCATCTAAGTCTTCATCTTCCACAAAATCTCGAGGTAAAGCGCCAAGAGCACCATCACCACCATCTGAGTCCTCATCTGAAGAAGATAGTGATGAAGACCAAGCTCAAAAGAACCGAGAGATGAAACAACAAATTGCTTACATAATGAAGACTTACAAGAAAATCTACAAACCCACCAACAACAATCTTCGCACATCATCTAACACAAAGAACCGATATGTTGAGAGTCCTCCAAGGTATGACACACGTCGACGTGGTGAAAGTCCTTCTAGGTATGATCGACATAATCCAACACATGTTGAGGGTTCTGCAAGATATGATCGACAAACTGCTAAGTATGATGCTCAGAGGATTGCTGCTGCTACTGGGAATAGGGAAACGGTTGGAAGTCAAGTGGTTCAGCAGAGTGGGATTCAATGTTTTAATTGCCAAGGTTATGGGCATATGGCAAAGGAATGCAGGAAGCCGAAAAGGGTTAGAGACTCCAGCTATCACAAGGAAAAGATGCTGCTATGCAAGAAAATGGAAGCAGGGGTTAAATTGTCAGCTGAGGAAGGAGCCATGCTTGATGATACTGATGATGAAGATTCTGATCAAGAGCTTGATGCACATTACTCGTACATGGCAAAGGTTGAAGAAGTTCTCAAAGTCACTGAAGATGACAATGGTCCTATCTTTGACACTGAGCCAATCGATAAGGTACACACTACTGATGAATATAATGTGTTTGGTGATATTCCTGAGCATAGTGATCTACCCAATGCCACTAATGACACGTGTATGATGGAAACGGTTGATAGCAATACCACACCCGATTCATCACACATATGCAATAATGAGTCTGAGGATGATCAACATGCAAATGAATATGATGAAGAGGAACGTATTGCGCTTGCTAATTTAATTGCTACTTTATAAAAAGATGTCACTGAAAATAAAAAGAGTCAAAAGCAATTAAAGAAGGCAAACGCTACGCTCACTCAAAGCTTTGAAGAATGCAAAGCTGCTCTTATCAAATCTACTGAGATGACTGAAACCTATAGAGATGAGCTCCTTCAGAAAACCAAAGAGCTTGAGGGGTACAAGGGAAGTGCGTTAAAAAGTCAAAAGGACGATTTTGAAAACAAATATAATACAACTCTTGAGTTATTAGCTAAAGAGAAGCGTCAATATAATGTTTTCTTAATGGATGAACGTCAAAAAACGTACCTTGCCAATACCAAAGTTAATGAACTTGAACAAAAGCTCTCTATGACCACTACCGATTCTGCTAAAATTCTTGAGGATAAGAAACAAGAGGTAGATGCGTTAAAACAAGACTTCAAAAGTAGATATGATAAAGAAACCGAAAAAGTTACAAAACTAGAAGCACAAGTCGACTTTTTGAAGAACGTTGTTTATAAAACGCATGATTCTATTCAATCCGTAAGAATGCTAGCACCTCCATCGATGTTTAAGGGTCAAGCTAGCTTTGCAAGTCCTGAGTACCTTGCCAAAGCTCAAGCTGCGAACCCGCATCTTTATCTTGATGAGACTAAAAGGACAGATCTTGATTGCATGCCTGTTAGTGCCAATAGTGAAGAGACTGCCCTTTGGGATGCCGATAGTCAACCACTTGTTAATAAGGAGTTTGTGAAACCTTATAACTATGCTTATGAGAATAGTCTCTATGGCCTGTTCAACAAACAAACTCAGAAAACTCGTGAGGAAGTGTTCTTAGAATGCAAACAAAAAAGAATTCAATGGAAGAAAGCATTTGCCCCTAAGAAATCTAATGTTTACAAATACATCAACTACCTCCCTCTAGATGAATCTAAAAGCAAGAGTAGGAAAACATTAGGTATTCTTAAACACCACATAGATAATGTTAAATCTATTGTTGAAAGAGACTGGGCCAAACGTGAAAATGCTGAGTGGACACGTCCGATTCCTCAAGATATTACCTTGCTTGTGAAAGAACTCTTAATTCCAAACACGGCTTTGATTAAAGAAACTGTTCTTCAACTTGAGGAGTTCATTCGGACTGAAATGTTTGATGATTTAAAATATGTTGAATCTATTGAGAAACACATTGATGATCTTCAAATGGAAAAGTCTGATTTCTCAGATGAATATGATTTGCTCTTGCAAGAATGCGTTTCTAAAGATGTTATGTGTGCTTATTTTACATCTTGTGCTGATATTGATGAATATTCTGAAGTTGCATGCCAATATCTTGATAAGATCAAAGAATGTGAACGTCTTGAAATTGAGCTTTCGAAACGAAAAGAAAATGTTGACAAAAAGGCTTTTGAGTTACTTCAACACAAAACTGATTTCCTTCAAAAACATTGTCATTCACTTGAACTTGCTTTGCAAAAAGATGTGGGTCGTTTTCCACATGATAATAAATTGCAAGAAAAACTTTCGCAAACATTTCGAGAAATGAATGAACAGAATTTGGAAATTAAAGGGTTGAAAGCTCAATTACAAGACAGGGACAGAGCGATAGCTGAGTTACAGAAACTCATTGCTAAAATGGGGGGGAAAATTGTGGAACCTAGCATTAAGAAAAATGTTGTTAGACAACCCAATGCCTCTAAAGAGAATAGATCCTCTATCTTGGGAAAACCATCTGCTTTATCTAATTCCTCGTTTGCTAAACCTGTGTTTGCCCCCAAGATGGATGGAAAGGAAAGGTTACCACAAGCTCAACCTATAAGGAATCCTATAGCACCAAGCGTTAAGCACAATAATGTCATTAAACCAGGGATGTATAGAATGTCCACTAAGCCCACAAACAAAGATACTCACTCGCCTCAGACTTCTAGAAACACTAATAATCATGTGTCTTCTACTACAGGAATAGTCTCCACTACTAGTGTTAGCCGGCCTCAGCTTAAGAGCACTCAAGTGAATGATAAGGTCTGGAAACACAAGAATCAAGGGAAGATGAAGCAAGTAGAAGAACACCCTAGGATTTTCAATGTTTCTAAGAATAAAACGTCTGTAATCGCGTGTCATGACGATTTGAATGATTCAACTTTGAATGCTATGAATGTGAAATTTGTTTGTGTCAAATGTGGAAAGTGTGCTAATGCTAATCATTCTATGTGTGCTATGAATAATGTCAAAGGCGTAGAAACTAGAACTAAGAAGCAAACTGTGATGCCTATTAGTGCTAGTAAACCCAAACGCAAAGTGAACCATTCTGGTGCTACCCCCACTAAGAAAAGTAATGCATCAGACTCCACCACTAAGAATCTTAGAAGCAAAATTAAGGAATTATATGAGTCTGCCAGTAAGTCTTGGAAATGGTGGTTTGCTAATCAATGTCCTCCCGGATATAAATGGATGCCTAAAGTTAGGACAGAAAATGTGAAAACGAGTGTTAGTTTGCCTTTAAATGTCGATAAGGACACTAATGATTCTACTCTCACAACTAATGTGGTATCCAATTTAGCAAATGCTCCATCGTGTTCTAACTCTTCTGCAGGTGATACAAATAATTCTCTTCATAATGGACTCCGGATGCACGAAGCACATGACGGGGAATCTCAAGCTTCTAATTAACTTCGTGGAGAAGTTCCTAGGTACGGTCCGATTCGGAAATGATCAATTTGCACCGATCCTAGGATATGGAGATTTGGTTCAGGGGAATATCACGATTAAAAGGGTATACTACGTCGAAGGGCTCAATCACAATCTTTTCTCGGTTGGTCAATTCTGTGATGCGGATTTGGAAGTTGCTTTCAGAAAGAAGACATGTTTTGTTCGTGATTATGATGGGAATGACTTACTTACCGGTACACGGGGTACTGATCTTTACACAATTTCACTTCAAGACACAACTTCATCAACTCCAATTTGCTTCATGGCTAAAGCTTCAACGACTCAGGCATGGTTATGGCATCAACGTCTTTCTCATCTCAACTTTGATACCATTAACTTGCTTTCCAAGAAAGATATTGTGAGAGGCCTTCCAAGCTTGAAATTCATCAAAGATCATCTTTGTTCTTCTTGTGAACTTTGTAAAGCTAAACGAAGTAGCTTCAAAACAAAGACCTCACCAAGCTCTAAAGGACGGTTAGATCTTCTTCACATGGATCTGTGTGGTCCCATGCGTGTTCAGAGTATCAATGGAAAGAAATATATTCTGGTCATCGTTGATGATTACTCAAGGTACACATGGACTCACTTTTTGAGGTCCAAGGATGAAACACCCGATGTTCTCATTAGCTTCCTTAAATTGATACAACGTGGTCTTCAAGCTCAAGTTAAAGTGGTTCGTACTGACAGAGGTACAGAATTTTTGAATTCAAATCTAAGAAAGTATTTTGAAGCCGAAGGGATTGAACATGAAACATCTATTGCTCGAACACCCGAACAAAACGGCGTTGTTGAAAGACGAAACCGTACTTTGGTTGAAGCTGCTCGAACATTATTATCCGCTTCAAAACTTCCACTATACTTTTGGGCCGAAGCCGTGTCAACCGCATGCTACACACAAAACCGCTCCTTAATTATCCCAAGACACGAAAAGACACCATATCACATAATTCATGATCGAAAACCTTCACTCAAACACCTTCATGTTTTTGGATGTACTTGTTACATTATACGAGATGGTGAAAATTTGGATAAGATGAAAGAAAAAGGTGATGCATGTATTCTTGTGGGATATGCAACTCAGTCTAAGGGATATAGAGTGTTTAACAAAAGAACAAAATTGATTGTCGAGACTATTCACATCCGATTTGATGAATCTCAAGAAATGGCACTTGAACAAAGCAGTTTAAGTCCCGATCCACAAGGACAAACGACTTCCGTTCAAAACCGCACGGAACTCGGAACTCAAAACCACAGCAATGAACCGTCAAGTTCAACGCTGGTTCCAGAAAATGTTCCTAGAGCTGATATGACAGTCGATACGACAATTGAAGAGTTGGAAATGTTATATGGACCAATGTATGATGAATATTTCACGGGGGAGAAACAAGTTGTATCGAAGTCTTCCGCTGTCACTCATGATAAGAATGATGAAACCGATCATCGTCAACAACCAGATACAACTTCATCTACTTCAACACGGGTTGCTGCAGATTTACCTCCTCAGAATATTACTTCAACAATCGATCCTACAACATCCACAACTACTGTCATTGCTCCAGAGAACACAAATCAAGCAGACAATGCATTATCTGACGAAGACGAATTTATCAACCCATTCGGTACATCGGTACACGAAACTGGAGAGTCTTCTACTCGCCATGTTGATCCGTCAAATATGCATACGTTCTATCAACGACATCCTTCAACACATCATTGGACCCGAGATCATCCTTTGGTTCATGTAATTGGAAACCCTTCACAGCCCGTTCGTACAAGACGACAGCTTCACACCGATGGCGATGTTTGTATGTTCGCACTCGCCGTGAGTTCAGCCGAACCGAAAAACATCAAAGAAGCCTTGGATGATCATGCTTGGATTGAATCGATGACGGATGAAATTCAACAATTTGAAAGACTTAAAGTCTGGGAACTTGTTGACAGACCATACGATGTAAAACCATTAAATCTTCGATGGATCTGGAAAAACAAGATGGATGAAGAGAACACGATCATCAAGAATAAATCTAGGCTAGTGGCTAAAGGGTATGGACAGAAAGAGGGTATTGATTTTGAAGAATCATTTGCACCAGTAGCTCGAATGGAAGCGGTCAGAATTTTCCTTGCTTATGCTGCACATAAGGGATTCATCGTTTATCAAATGGACGTAAAGACGGCGTTTCTTAACGGTCCTTTGAAGGAAGAAGTTTATGTCACGCAGCCGGAAGGATTCGTCAATCCTCATTATCCTGACAAGGTGTATCGTCTCCACAAAGCACTTTATGGACTCAAGCAAGCTCCAAGGGCGTGGTACGACGAACTCTCAAAATTTCTGGTCTCCAAAGGTTTCTCAAAAGGTTCCATTGACTTAACTTTGTTCACTTATAAATATGGGGATGACATTCTGCTTGTGCAAATTTATGTTGATGACATTATTTTCGGGTCTACAAACCCAAAACTTTCAAAATGGTTTGAAAAAGTAATGCACAGCAGATTTGAAATGTCTATGATGGGAGAACTAAAATTCTTTCTAGGAATTCAAGTTCACCAATCCCCAAGTGGTATCTTCATTAACCAAGCTAAGTATTGTCAAGAGATAATAAAAAAGCATGGTATGACATCATGTGACCCCGTTGGGACACCATTATCAACCACATCCCTAGATGCTGACTTGGAGGGATTACCCATAGATCAAACGAGATATCGTTCCATGATCGGGTCCCTCATGTACTTGACAGCAAGCAGACCAGATATTCATCATGCTACATGCTATTGTGCACGATATCAAGCACGACCCACTGAAAAGCACCTCAAGGAGGTTAAACGGATCTTTCGGTACCTTAAGAATACCATTCATTTGGGACTCTGGTATCCGAGGGAAACCGGTTTCTTTCTAACGGCCTATTCAGATTCTGATCATGCAGGGTGTCTTGATACACGTAAAAGTACTTCTGGTGGTGCACAATTTCTAGGTCAAGACAAGCTTGTGGGATGGTCTTCCAAGAAGCAGGATTGCACGTCACTTTCATCAGCCGAAGCGGAGTATGTGTCTCTATCTGCGTGTTGTGCTCAAGTTCTATGGATGAGAACACAACTCACGGATTATGGCTTCCACTTTGATAAAGTACCTATGTACTGTGACTCAAAGTCAGCCATAGCCATCTCCTGCAACCCGGTACAGCATTCCCGTACGAAGCACATTGATGTCCGATATCACTTCATAAAGGAACAAGTTGAAAGAGGTATCGTTGAATTATACTTTGTTGGAACGGATTACCAATTAGCCGACTTGTTTACGAAAGCTCTGTCGAAAGATAGGTTTGAGTACCTCGTTAGGCAAATTGGTATGAGATGTTTGACTCCAGCAGACCTGGAGATTCTGGCAAAGGTGCCTGCTTGATTTATCTATCAAACATCAACTTGTAAATATCTTTGAAAAAGCAAAATACAAAAATATAAAACACATAAAAGCAAAACACAAAATAAAAAATCTTTCAAAATCCAAAAATATTCTTCTCGACATGTCTTTCAGTATCGATAATATGGACGTGCCTAGAAATGTCGCTCAATAACGACACGGGTGTGTACATAAAGCTCGAATGAAAGTTGTAAATATTTTTCAAAACATGTCATTTCTTCGTTTAATAAAGGAAATTGTCTATTTTGGACAAATATTTCCAAACAACGGGTAGAGCAATCTATCACGGGTTGAGCTTGTCACAAAACATTCAACGTTTTGAGCTCAACACAATGGCTTGTAATCATTTTCAGATTGCAACCCGGACCGATATTCACGGGGGAGTGTACGATTTAGTACCCTTACCCTCAGCAAAAGGTGAGAAATCTTCTTACACTTGAGTGGATTCGTCAAGACATTCAAAGTCTATGAACTCAAGTTTATGCTTTAGAAAAACCTTTCGACAAAAAGAATTGATTTTTCAAAAAGCGTTGAACACAATTTTTTCAAGAATTTTTCAATGATATTCAAAATCTTTCAAAAATTGTGTGTTCAACAACTCCCATCCTCAAAAAGCGAAACGTGGATCATATCCTCACAATGACAATTCAATTGGATCAATTTTTGAGGGGGAGCATTTTAACTTCATGCAAAAGATTAACACATCTTTCTCCCGGAGATTTCAAGACTATTTTTCAAAATATATTTTAATCAAATTTGGTATCTCTAATATCAAAAGATTTTATATATTAGAGATAGGGGGAGAAAATGTGATTAAAATGTGATCTAATATAAGACTCAAGCACTTTCACTCCTACCTACATGTGCGAAACACTTTCGATTATCGATGCACATGTGAAGGGGGAGCATTTCTAAAACGACAAAACTAGCAAGGTGTTAAATGGTTTTCAAACACTTTGTTAGAATTTAAAGTGGTTTTCATGGTTACGATCAAATACCCACAACATCTTTAATTCACGACGTTATTGGTGTCAAAAGGGTGGTTAGGTTTAAGTCCTATGATCCAACCAGAACCGGAGGGATCTTCCCAGGGACAATCCAATAGATTATTAGAAGTCCTTAGGAAAGATGGAGTAGAATGTGAACGTAGCTGAATGCCGACTAAGTACTGATGATAGCACTGGAACAATCACAACAAGGTGCTATTAATGATGTCTTGGTAAGCATTGAAGGGGTTGAAGAATGAAAAAGAAATGTAAGGATAAAGGGTGTAAAGAAAGAAGCCCTCCATACAACTTAGGCAGAAACCGGGTCAACTCATCATGAAGACAAACTCATCATGGACCCAGTGATGTGAAGCACAACCCTTTCCTAGCTACTCAGGCTTCTCTTAAAAGAAGTTTGTTTTATTGTCACGGAGATCAACACGACTTCTATTGACTTTCTCACTCCGAGATTGTTGATATTGAATAGGTGGCATCTGCTCCAGCCTCCGACCACTAAAAGTGCACAAATCGAGTCTAGAGCCAAGAGATCAATCAAATCTCGTTAGGACACACGGATGAAGATCAAGAGAGTCCTACGCTATATCCTTGTGATATTGCTAGAACACTCAGAGTGATACTACTTAGTATTCACAATGATGAGTGGAAATCCTTCCAGTGTTAACATCAAACAGCACTGCGGTAGGTCATATGCAAGATTCTTTATGAATTGAACATATGTAAAACTGAAAAGCAACAGTGGTTTGATTCTGAATTGATTCAAACTCGTTTCAGGTTTCTACGCAATATCTTTATGATCTTGCCAGAACATTCAGAGTGATATTTATTAATATTCACAGTGATGAATGGAAATCCTTCTAGCGTCAACATCAAACAGCGCTACGGTAGGTAACTTGTGAGATTCTTATGAATCAAACTTGTGTCAACTGGAAAGCAACAATGGTAAGATTCTTTATGAATCAAACTTGTTCCAGGAACTTGAATTGACGACTTTAATCAAGCGGATATTTATCCAATTGATTCACTCTTTATGTTCGCAGTCTTGCTTTGAGACGGTCGAGTAAAGAGAACGGCTAGTACTGCCGCGAAACCCTGTCAAGGAGATTCTTAATTGAATCTACCTGATCACAGGTACGATATTTAATATCGTATAACGGTCTTCACCGACCGGAGGTAAAACGCTACCGATTTAGGACGAATGTCAAAGCCATTCAGTCCGTGTCTATGTTTTGTCTCGAGAAGGTGGCGTCACGGTGTACTCAGCAAAGTCAAAGATTCACAACCACATACTTATGCCCAAAGATTTATCCAACAATTGAAAGTGTGAGCATGTGGATAAAGACACAAGATTGCAAGATGGCAATGACAAGTCAAGGATGATTTGAAGATCTCAAGACTAAAAGACAAAGTCGAAAGACAACAACAAAGGCTCAAAGATCACAGCATGAAGGAATAAAACTACTGTTACACGTTCAAGACTCATTTATGACGAGATTCGTAATCTCCATTGATCTCAAAAACATCAAAAGGGTATGACCTCACATTGGGGGAGATTGTTAGCCTCAAAATATTGAGTCAAACAAGAATGCTCGGTCATAGGTTATTATTGTAACATTAGTTAGAACGTTGTAATAGGTAGTTAATTAGTCGTGGTTTACGGGCTTGGATTTAAACTAATTAAAGTCCAAACAAAACAAGCCCGGCCCAATATATAGTCCATTAAAGCCCGCATGTGGGTGGACTATATATACTACCCTCCTAGCATGTTAGGAGGGTGGATGGTCATTTGTATTTCTCACTTTTCTTAATCTAATCTCACCAAGTTCACACACTTCTCTCTCTTTTCTCTCTCTAGTTTCTCTCTCTAAAATTCATCTCATATCTTCCTTTCTTCCTTAATAATTCGTGTAGTATATCATCACATATATTAGGGACAACACAACTTTTTGCAAAAAGCTCAAAACTTCAAATCTTAATATTCAACACTTATTAACTGGATTGGTGAAAGAAATCAACAACTTTTGTGAAGTGGATTAAGAGAACCAAGAAAACAGTTAACACTTTATATCAGAGAATGACAAATGCTCAGACCTTGACAAAAAAGCTTATTCCTAGCTTATAAGCTAATACTGTAGAATTTCCTTTTAGAAACTGAAAATTTATGATGTAAGCTAGATCTAGAAACAAGTTTGAGCAAATTTTATCAAGTAATGAAGGAGAAATCAGTAATTGAAAATGGTAAGTTTTAGAGAACAAAGCTGAAATAAGGCTAACCCAAACAATTTTTATGCCAACTGCCTGTTTGACTGTTTTTATGACTTGTAAAAGGTATAATTCCACTTGTTATCAACTAAGGACTGAAAATGAACCCTTTAACACCAATTCTTAACATTTGAAAAACACTTTAAAGCTATTCCCAAACACTCCTTAAACTGTTATGATCAAACTTTTACAAAGACTTATTGAGCATTGGTTTGAACTGATACAAAGGCTGTAGCCAACTAGTTTCAATGGACAAAATGAAAGCTATAACACTGAAAACAAACAACTAACAAGGCTAAGACTGAAAGTGAGCTATAAGGCTAACAAGTAACTGAATTAATGCAGAAACTACAACTCAGAACACAAGTATGCAAGAACTGAACTACAAACACACTAGAATCAATCAAACATCAACTACTAATCAAGTAAAACAGGCAGCCATCAAGATTAACTAGGAAAATTAGCACACAAGGACTTGTTAAGTGGAACAAAAACAAGAGTCTCAAAACCTATTGTAGAAATCCTTTGGGAAGAAGAGGAGCGCTGAGCTCTCTTGCCCTAGTGATAACCACCACCTATCACTAGTATTCAACAAACATCAACCATCAAACAGCTACAATTCATCTGTAATCATCATTCTGCTACAATTCTTCAAGAACAATGGAAACACTTGAATTCTGATCAAACAGCTACAAAACTTCACCAATGTAAGTTATGATCAATGGTTGATCATAACAAACATCAAACAGCAACAATTATATCCAACAGCAACAAGATCAAACTGGAATTTTGAAGAACAGAATTTGGCGGGAAAAGGAAATTTGAATTTTATTGCAGGAATTCAGTTACAAAAGTGGTTACAAGCTACTAACTAACTAACTGACTCAAGAGTTTGTCAGACTCTTGAGTAGTTAGAGGTAAAGTGAGGAAAAAGGAAAGAGAAAATTGAACTATGTGTTTTTACAATTTTAAGCTACACTGAAAAATGAAGACTAGTCTAGGTATTTATAGGCAAGAATTGAGAGTTTGTTGGAGTTGGTGACGTGTCAGAACCAGTAATAACTTGCCACGTGGAAAAATTCTGCATTTGGCACTTGAAGGTGATGAACAAATTTGGGTGTTTTTGATTGAGTGAATGATTTGTTAATTGGATTGCACCATTGAATTCGTCTTCCCAAATTGAGCAAGTTTGGTGTTTTGATCTTCTCATGAAACGGCTTCAATCAAAAACCCGATCCTGGAAATATTTCTTGTTAAAGAAGATGACACGTGGCGCCTTCTTATTGGTTGAAAAGATGTGTTGCGGATTGCACTGTTCAGATATTGTAATAAATGTGGGGCGGCGGAAGTGGGTAATAAATGGGATGAAGTGGCAATCCGTGTGAGGTGTTTTCTCTCTTCCCATTGGTTGAACTCTCTATCACATGGATTAAACTTTAACAGCTTTCCAAACTTGGCAAAACAAGCCCCTTGACTTGGCAGATTCTTGTTTCAAGCTAGGATCTTCATTTCTTTGACATTTTTGGTCCTTTAACTTCCATAACTTGTACAAAATGGTCCTTTGACTGAGTTGACTTGATAGTTTGACCAGGTTTGACTTGAATCTTGACTTTTCATTATTTGCACTTCTAGTCCTTCAACTTTCATAACTTGTCAAGATAGGTCCTTGATCTTCAAAGTCTTGTCACTTTTGATCCTCTTTTGTCTTTTTCATCCATTTGAGCTTGGTTTTTCCTTGTTTGCTTGGAATTGTATCTTCTTTCCTACAAAAGTGCACACAAACACAAACATACCACATAACACTGTTTTTGCCAAATAATTGGGTATTTTGCTTCATGTTTTAGGGTTATTTGTTGATAAAAGGATATGAGTTTAAGCTCATATCAAGACTCGTGAATACTTAGCCATGCAAGTCAAAATTAAGCCATATTTGGATTAGCTTTCATTAAGACTATATCAAATCGAAGTTTTGGGTTTCAAGCCACCTATAGGATCTTGCACTTTCTTGGACTTTTTCAAGTTTAAGGAATGAATTTTATAGTTGCCTTGATAAGTGACTTTCTAGGATCATTTATAGGAACCTGCGAAAAGTTCTTGTTCTTAACCCGAATGAGCTAAGACTTTTGCGTTTTAAAGTTCTCTATATAAAAGTCTAGAAAAATTTGATTCGAGCGGGTTAAGGAATGTAAAGGGCTCCAAATGCCCATCAAGTCAAAAATTAACTCTTATTCTACCCATCGGAAAATATACATTCGTGTCTTAAAAACACTTATGAAAACTAAGAAAAAATTTAAAAAAGGCCATTTTAGCCTTATTAGCAACAAAACAAAACAATACGTTGAAAGTTGGAAAACGTGAGGGCGTAGCAAGGCAAGTAGCTATTCACCCCCATACTAAAATTAAACATTGTCCTCAATGTTTCGAGTCTAAAGGTGGAGCACCCCCATACTAGAGACGAAGAGTCGAATGCTTAGGATCTAGAATGGAAAGGGTGATCAACAATATATCTAAAGCCGTTTATGAATTATGCTAAAAGATAATTGTTAGAACAATAAAGGATATGCCATGGATTCGTGAAAAAATCTTCAAGCAAACTATCAAGGATCACATAAACGAACACGAGAGTCTTCAATCGTGGCGATGATGATGATCTAGATAACACATTCACAAACAACCACGAGACAACGAGTTAGAAGGGCACAAATCCCCTCACATTAAACTATATTAGAAAGCATAAAAAGGATAAGCATGGGATCTCCCCCACGAGGCACCTCGTTTTTGATTATCGAGTCATGAGCTCGACTCGAGCCCCTCTAAATGTGATCATTTAGGGAAAATCATGGTATGGTCAATTTTTGGTGAGGCTTACATGATAAACAAGGCCCAAAAAGCAACCGGTATTAAAGACTAAGTCCTTTGATGATGCAAAATACCGAGATCGAAGATGGCGTCTTCGTTTTTATTGGATAAACAAATCAACGCCACTTCAACACGTGCTATAAACTCAAAGAGTTTGAAGAAAATAGATAAGAAGTAGAAGGGTGGGACAATTGGTAAGACAAACTTTTGAGCTACTCGAGGTAGACTCGCACCAAGCAAATAGATATAGTTTCCATTTTTTGCATCGGTGGAAGACAGAGATTTCCCTTTACATGAAATTCCGGGATCGAATATCTCGTCCTCGGTGGACAAGGATGAGGGAAAATAAGGGGCTTCCCCCATACTAAAACCACACAAAGCATCATCAAAAGGAGAAGACGAGCTTGTAGTACTCAAAGCACGTGGTGATGACGGAGTTAGATTTCTAGAAAAATCTTTTAAATCATATTCAAAATCTTTTCCTTCTTTATCTTTTAAACTCTCTTATGAAAACCCGTTTTGATTATGTCGAAAATATTTGGTGTTTCTAAAGTGATGTTAGGCACACTAAAAATTCTCACATTTGAAAACCGTTTTGGTGGTGGTAAGTTCTCAAAACGTTTATCGACAAAAAAAACTTCCCCATCGGGGTCAACATATTCGTCATACGAAAGATCTTCCGTAAGAACCGGCAACTTATCAACACTTTTCACGGATGAATGTTCGAGGTGAGGCGAAAGATTTTTCGATTCAAGTATTGACAGTTTCTTGTTTTTAGGTGTAACACTCATAACCTCCACCGGCGGAGGAAATGGTAAATCGTTTTTGGCGAAATTTCCTAAAACTCTTGGTGAAAATTCTTTGCAAACGACATTGGTTGAATCACCATGGTTTAAAGTTGCAATAGAATATACATGAGAAAGTTTGGACTTTTGTGTTGCATTGATAACAAGTTCTTCCTCATTGAAACGAAGGGTTATTTTTCAAGCATGAACATCAATAAGTGCTCTCGATGTATCCAAAAATGAACGACCCAAAATAAGAGGAACTTTTCGATCGATAGGAATGTCTACAACGATAAAGTCCACGGGATAGTAAAACTTTCCGACTTTGACGAAGACGTCCTCAGCTACTCCACATGCTAAAACCGTTGAATGATCGGCCATCTCGATAGACATGTTCGAAGGAGTAAGAGAGCCGGAAGCGAAAGCGATTTGAAAATCTCAAGAGGCATTAAATTAATACTAGCACCAAGATCGACCAAGGCGTAGCATTCCTCCATATCTTGAATTGCACACGGAATCAAAAATTTATCGGGATCACCGACTTTTTAGGGTATGCGGCTAAGAAAAACCGATGAACAACTAGACGTTTGTTGTAACTTCTCTTTGTTATTCAACATACTTTTGGAGTTTGGGGCAAATCGAGGCATCATGATTAAAGCGTCGGCAAAACTTATGTTAAAATGTATATCACGAAACATTTTCATAAAGAGCTCAAATTGATAATTATTCCGTTCTTGTGCCTTTTCCTTGTTTCGTCTTGATGGATAAGGTAAGGGTGGTGTGGGTTGGTCATTAGGAAACGGCCTTGGAATCTCGGGTTCCATAATAGGTATTGGTTCAACCGTAGGTTCGGTATGAGCGGTACTTCGTGGGCTTGTGATATGCTCCTTTTCAACCATCACCTCGCGCTCTTTCTCGATTTCCTTCTCCGTAGACGTACTAGGACGAGAGATTGGTTCCTTAAAAGTTTTACCACTACGAGTAGTAACAACCTTCATTTCTCCCCTTGGGTTGTTAATGGTATCACTAGGAAGACCACCCGAGGAAGAGGGTTTACACATGATTGCTTCAAACATTTTTACCATTCGGTCTTCAAATTTTGATTGCCTAGCATCCACTTTTAACAATTCTTGCTTAATCTCATGTTGACCTTGTTCCATCTTTTGTTGATTTTGTTGAAGGCGTTGAACGTTTCCTTCCATTTTATTAGCATGAGTTTTCAATTCATTAGCAAGTTCGTTTTTAAGCTCGTTTTTCAAATCGGATCTTAAGCTAATCATCTCACGTTTCATGTTATCAAACTTAGCATTGTTTGCTTTTCCATAATCCAAAAATTCTCCATTAAGATTTTTAGTGTGAGCATTTTGAAAACCTTGTGTAGTGTTTTGAAAATCATGGTTTTGGTTTTGATTTGAAACTTGTCCATTCCCATTTTGGTAATTCCCTTTGTTGTAATTACGTGAATTGCCTTGATAACCACCATTTTGATTATTGTTTCGATAGTTGTTAGCATTTTGATTTTGTGGAGCTTGATTTGGGCGGGAACCTTGGTCGTTTTGGTTTTAAGTTCACGTTGCTACATAAGCACTCGAAGTGTTACCACCGGCGGTAATGAACTCGGAAAGATCATGAGCTCCACCACAATAGAAACAACTCTTTTCAACCGCTTTAACCGATGCGGAATTCAAAGCATCTTGTGCTTTCCAATGTGTCATAAGCGTCGAAAACCTATCGAAAAACCGATTTTCCTCATTTGCTTCATCATGTAAGGCATTAATGTTACGAGATGATGACGATGATGACGAACCCATATTGGCAACACTCGGTGTGTTACGAGGGTTATAAACCTTAGATCTATTCTCGATAATCTTTAAAGCTTCATCGGCCGTTTTGCACAAAAAATTACCACCCGCGGCGGCATTCAAATAATCTCGTTCATGATCATTAAGCCCATTATAAAAAGTATCTATTTGATGCAATTCCGAAAAATCATGGTGTGGACATTCATGTAACATTTCCTTAAATCGTTCCCATGCCATTGAAAAATTTTCATTATTTCGTTGTGTAAACCTTGAAATCCCATTTTTCAAATGTGTTGTTTTAGATGGTGGAAAAAATTGGTTCACAAACTTAGAAACGAGATCACCCCATGTTAAAATATAATTTGGCGGTTCTTTCTCGAGCCAAATTTTTGCGGGTCCATCCAACGAGTATAAACAACATCATCTTAATGGCGTCATGCGGAACATCCTTAAACTTGCTTGTTGCGATGAGACGATTAAAATTCCTTATGTGATAATGCGGGTTGTCTTTCTCATGACCTCTAAACTTATTTGCTTGCAACATCGACATTAAACCCGTCTTAATCTTGAAATTCTCCGCAAGGATGGCGGGAATCACAATAGCTTCTCCAAAACCCTCGGTGGGTGCTTGAAGCAACTCCATCATAGTACGATTAGCCATGGCGACTATTGGTTCAACAACGGGTTCGACAATTGGAGTTTGTTCTTCAATCAGAGGCTCTTGATTTCCTTGACTTTGACGAGGTTTACGAGCTCGTTTTGCTTGATTACGAGTTAGCATAAACTTGACGTAGAATGGGAGGTGAGTAAAGAAGATTCTTTTTGGGTGTTTTGTGAATTTTCAATTTTTTGTGTTTTTGATTGTTTTTATTTTTTTTGGATTTTGTGTGTATTTGTAGACAACAATCTACCAAATCTCTCCTCGATTCAAACTCTTGATTAAAGAAGCCTCAAAAGAATGAAAACGGTCACGTGGAGTGAACGCCTTCGAATGACTTTAGAACTTTGTTGAAAACCAAATTGTTCAAGAGGGTTTAATCACAAAGAAACCAAGCAAATATATATGATACGAAATAATACTTTTGGCGGCAAAACCCTCGATTAGCTTTCAATCTCAGAATACTCACAAGCAAGCGGAGAAACGAGGCGGCGCGAAGCACTTAAGAGCCTTTTTCTTTAGGGTATATTTTATAATACCCTCCTTATACCCACCTTATAGTTTGTATTTTTCAAAATCGAGCTTCACGAAAGTATTTATCTATTTTTGCCTTTTTCTTTTTGTTTGAGATTCGAATACAATAATTAGGAGATCAAATCCCAATTAAGGTTGTGTTTTCACACTTTTGGAGATATTTGACTTTGTTGTGATACTTAATACAATATAGTAATAATAATTTCACAAGATAAACGAAAAAACCGATAATATGTATTAGTAGAGTTCTACTAATACAAATACTATTTATGGTTAATATTAAAAACAAAATGACAAATTAATCACGACACACCTCCCCGGCAGCGGCGCCAAAAATGATTGTGGTAAAATACGAACTTTTAGGAAAAAGGCGTAAAAGCGGTAAGTATTAAAAACGACGATTTAGGAAAATCGTGTACTAATGACCCAAATAGATTCGTTTCCCAAGGAGGTATATGTGTGTGAATAATTCGTAAATAATTTGTGATTAATATTGCAAGAAAGAAGGGATGAGAAAATAGAATGACTGATACGTGAAAATTATTACTACGACAACTAAATTAAAAACCGTAAAAAGTGACAAAATAAAAATTAATTCTAAAAATTCCCAAAAAATTACCAAAATTTAATAAAAACAAGCTAAGAGTTTACAAATAATCAAAACTTTTTCAAACCTTTTATTTAATTAAATAGTAATTTTTAAATGCTAATTAAAGCCCTAAAAATCCAAATAGTTATTAAAAAGTCCAAATAAAGATTTTTCACTTTGTAAAACTCTAAAATGACTTAAAAATTCTAAAAACTATTTTTATGAATTTTTAAACTAAGGAAAACTATCTTTAAATGATTAAAAACTATTAAAATATTAAAATAATTCTAGAAATTAAGAAAATGATGCTAAAATTAATCTAAGAGTTTTAAAAATCCTAACTTAATGTATTTACCTAAAAAAATATAAAAGTTTCTAAAATGTGAAAAATGAAATTTAATAATAAAATAATATTAAAATATTATTAAAAATCCAAAAGTTATAAAAAATTCTAAAAACTTGCAAACTAGTGTATTTTACCCTAAATAAACAGAAAATGAAAGTGAATTTACCAAAATACCCTTATTGGGCCCCCAAATGGGCTAAAAACAAAAAAAAAGCCTATGAAAATGGGCTTTTTGGCCCAATAAGATGAAACTTAACCAAATAAGCTGAAAATCACTAGTCTGGCTTAAAATTCAATTCTAAACACAAAAGTCTGAAGGCCCAAAAGCTGAATGTGAGCTTATCACTGCTTAATGGTTCAACAACTTATTCTTAATGGGCTTTTTGGCCCATTAAGCTATAAGCCAATGCCATAAGCTCAAATTTGACACACAACCTTCTTTTAAGATGCCTAAGATATCTATGAAAAGATATTTCCAATAAGCTCAACCAATAAGTCAGAAATAAGCAAAGTAAAATTTCACTAAAAGACAAAATAGTCGACTTGGAGTTCTAGACCACCTCAGACCTTGATTCAAGTTGCAAAAGACTCTAAATGACTTAATTAAGACAAATCAACAAGGAAAAGTTCAATAAGCCAAGCCAAATAAGCTGATAAGCACTTATGTAAAAGTCAAAGTAATTGGTTTTGTAGTCAAAGCTCAAAGTCAACCCCTCAAATGCTCCAGTATGAACAAATGGGTCAAATAAGGAACACCTATTACAAAATTAAAGTTGTTGCAGGTTTAAATAAGCTAGAACAGCTTATTGATAAGCTATCCCTAAATTACCACTAGTAGTGGCTAGCAGCAGGGGAAAGGAGTTCCCACTACTTTGACTATTTGACTTGCAAATTTAGAGAGATCCAGTTGGATTCAATGGAAAAAAGGCACCCTTACAACCAGTGAGTTGTAAGGAGTCAATATCAAGCAAGAAATCAAAAATTAGTTCAGCCAATAAGCACATAATAAGCAAACAGTCACCAGATACCTCACAAATATACAAATAAGTAGTTATGAACTAAAAAGCAGTTTAAGCATGAATAAGCCAACCAAATTGAAACATAAGCATAAACAAGCTATAATAAAGTCCAATAAGCACAATAAAACTTGTTTCAAACAGTAGATCAAAGATTAGAAGCAGATTCAAGCAATAGCAGTTGACTGATGAACAAAGTGATTATCCAAAATCCTTTTGTTGATCTAAATGACCACCAATCCAATTTTCAACCCTTAAATCCCTTTCCCTGGTTGTGATAACTAAAACTTAGCACTTTTTAACCCTAGTCTACCCTTAGATATAGGTGTCCCCAAAATTTTAGCCAATTTAACCAAGTATTTCAGATTTTAAAGCCCTTTGTTAGATTATGATGATTCAAACCACAAAATATGCAGATAAATGACCAAATACACCAGTTAAACAAGTGCCACCACAATATACCAACAAACACCTACTAAAATCAACCAAATCTTAGCCTATGCAGTTAACCCAAACACCCCTTTGTAAACTGACGTCTCAAATTTTTAAAGGACTTGTCTGATTTAACCCACAAATCAAGCTCTAATCAACCTAATAACAACCAACAAACCTCAAAACACCAGATTCAACCATAAAAACACACAGTCACATACAAAAACTCAGATTCACCAAGATTCATACAAAATTTCAGAAAAACAAAAGAGATTAGAGATGCAAACCTCCAAGACTCACTTCCAAGCCTTGGAATGTTTGAGCTGAGGTGCTAGCAAGAACAAGCACCAGCTTCCAATAGCTGCTAAGAAGAATAAACACAATGGTTAATCAAAAACAGAATATGACTTGTTGATCCCTTTGGTTGGATCTATATTCTGTTAAGAATTAGTATAATAGTTTGTAATCAAACTAAAACACTTTGAGCACTCTTACTAACACTAAATAAGTTATGCGGAATCTAACTTATAAAGCATAGAAGAACAGAACTACTTTTAACTATTCGATTCTCTTATTAATCGACTTGTATGAGGTACACGAAAGACATTGTACCTATGTTCCTTTTATAGAGTAAGGAACCTTGGAAACCTTAGAATATTCAATAAAGATAACTATATCATAGACGATATATTATCAATATTCTAACTATTTAGGTATATCACATAAGATATACTCAAACTATAACTATGACATATCTTATACAAAGATATATTTGTCCTAATCATCATAGCAGTACTTAATTTATAAGTAGCAGTACTTACTATGTACCGCGTTAACACTAACGGTACTTACATAACACTAACAGTACTTGGAATATACTAACGGTACTTGACACTTAACAAATAATTCCCAACAATCCTCCCCTAAACAAGAAATGATAACTTGTTTTCTTCTTGTTTCTCTTGTACTGGATGTATTAAAAAAACATGTCTTCAGTCATTCCTTCATCCTTGGATTGAACTTGGTAATTTGTATTTGTATCCAACTGAATGTAGCCAAACACTTCAAATGTAGATCTTCTTCTGATAAGACAATCTTCAAACATTATAAGCATCATCTTTATCTCCAAACTATTATCTTCTTGTGTCTTCTAAACATTCATCAATCTTTGCAGCATCATTATTTGTCTTCTTGAGTTTAGTCCTTGAACTCTTGATCATAAATCTTTCTCTTGATTTGATGATAACAAAACCTTCTAAGTATTATATCTTTTAATACTTCTTTGTCTGCAATCTTCATTCCTGAAATAAAATAGTTAACAACAAACACCAATCTGTATTGGCTTCATGATTTTTAGCAAATAACCAGCTATCAACGGATTTGATAAATTCTTTACCAGTTAGCCATACACTCTAGAATAGCCAATACTTTATTCACAAAGAATAAGGTGTAATGAAAACCTTACAATTTTTGGTAAATTGTCAACCATCAACGGATTTGATGAAGTCTTTACCTAGTACCGTTTGTCTAGGACTAGCCAACTCTTTGTCTCGAAACAAGGTGAGTTAGAACCATATAGTTTTTAGCAAACTATCAGCTTTCAACGGATTTGATAAGTCTTTACCACAAACCGTTTGCTTATGGACTAGCCAGTTCTTATGTGTGTTAGACATGGTGAACTGAGAACCATTTATGAAGTGTGACTGAAAGTCAGACACTTAAGATTCTTTCTCAGCTTCTTCCTCATCTTTCAAATCCTTGATTTGTTGTTTAATCATTCTGATCAACTCCAAAGCATCAGCAGACTCTTCTGTAACTTCTAATTATTGTTCTAACATCCTTTCCAACAATTTCCTTTTGAAGGGGTAAGTTTTCTCTTGCAGCATATAATATGTAACATCATCTACATCCAAAATATGCAATCCACATGACCTGTAATATCTCCAGTAACTAGGAACCTTATCCTCTAATACCTTCAACATTTCTTGATCACAGTTGTGTGGCTCATACATAAAGAGAAATTCCCTATATAATAGTGATACTTCAGTTTTACCTGCACTGGCTTCTTCAACTAACCTTACAAGATCTTGAATATCTTGTCTATCAAGAATGTGAAGAATATCTTCCAAAAGTCTGAATATCCTTTTTGTGCCATCAGATATCTGAATTCCATGAGCTTCAAGTCCTTGATCTGTAGAGTAAATCCACTTAACAATGGATGCTCTTTTTCCAAAAATCTCTATATCAATACATTGATCTCCAAATTTCACAATCTTCAAGTACTTCCTTAAGCTCTCATCATCATCACTATCTTCTGCTGTAGTTTTAGATCTCTTAGCTTTCTTCTTTAGCTTTGTTGATCTTTTCCTTTTAACATTCTTGGAAATTTCTTCAAGTTCTGTTGAACCCTCTTCCAAGCTTGTATGTACCGTTTCCTCAGTATGTACTGTTGTATGTACTGTTGACTATGTATGTACTGCTTGTACATTTTCAGTCTGAGCAATACCTTGAGTTTCAACTCCTGTATTCATCCTTTGAGCAGTCTCTTCCTCCCTTGAACTTACTTTCTCCTTTCTATTCTTCCTTATATAAGTGGTCTTGATAGGTGGAGACTTACTTGTAGGTTCAGCAGTACTTGGCTCAATTCTAGGAGTACTACCAAATTGTCTTTGTTGTTGTAGACGTTTCTTGAATTCTTCAACAGCTTTCTTGTCTACTTCAGATCCAATCTCAACAAAATTCAATTCAGTCCTCTTACTTTGCTCATACAAAGTCTTGATTTCTTCAAAATTCTTCTTGACCAGCTGAATATGAGTAAATCCTTTTACTTTCTTTAGAAAGTTCATCATTTGATTTTTAATCTACATAGTAGTTGGAGGCTTAATCTTTTCTTTCCTTCTCTTTTCAGCAAAGAATCTTTGTTGCTCCCTTACCAGATCATCAATCAATCTTGATTTCTCTTCTTCATCATATGCATGTTTTTCTTCAGCTATCAATGAGTCTGCAAGAAGCTCACTTGCATGTATCTCAGCTTGAATCCTGTCATACTCTTGTATGTTCCATTCTTGTTGTATCCTTTTAGCTTCTAGCAAATCTTCTTTGCTGCAAGTTCTTCCTGCAGTTCACTTTCACGAATTTGTGCTTGCATTCTATAAGCAAATTCCTCATCATGGTCTATTTGATTAAATCTGTACATGACTTTGTTTATATCATCATCTGAATCACTTTCATCTTTAGATTCTGACAATAATTGCTTCCCCTTATCCTTTGGATTAATCTTAGGTAACTTCTTCTTCAGCTTGGCAGCTAGTTCTTCATTAGCTAGCTGTTGAATAACTATACCTTTTGTAGGGTGTGAAGCTTGAACTTTCTTACCTTGAATTTGATCCTTTGTGGCAAGAACTTCTTGTTGTATCTTTTTCTCCAATTCTGCTTGCTTAGTCTTCTCAACTAAACTCTTCTTTAGATCAAGCAGCAATTGGGCTAAAGTTTCATTTTCTCCAAATGAAATTTGACTTTCTAGTGAAGGATGATCACCAGCGGTACTTGCAATTGGCTTAACAATACTTGCAATTGGCTTAGCAGTACTTGGGTTTTCAACAATGTCAGCAGTACTTGCAGTCGGCCTAGTTGGCTTAGCAGTACTTGGATCTTCAACAAAGTTGACTTCACCAGTATTAGACACACTTGTTTATTCAATCACTTGTGTATCCCCAGATACTTTATCTTCCATAGAAGCCATCATATCTGTTGGGACTTAGATATCTTGAGTTGATATGACAAAACAAGATGAAGGACCTAGTAGTAATATATTAGCTTAGATAGTAAGCTAGGGTTGTGATGTAACCCTAGTTCCTCTATTATATAAAGAGGGTACCACCTTGGTTGTTATTCACTCATTCACAAACAATGTAAACCATAGGTGTGTGTGCGTTCTCCTGGTGTCAAGCCTATTAGGCACCAGGAGTAGTAGTTAATAGTTTATTAATAGTAATCATTTCATTAGTGAAAGCCTTGTTCTTGGTTATGATTGTGTTTATTATGATTCCGATGTGCATTTACAATCACGATCATGATATCCCAGATGAGTCTAGATCCTAAGACTCAACAAGTGGTATCAGAGCTTGTTGGCTCTCGATCTGGTTGATCTACAAGGTTTTCATGTTATTTCATGTTTTTAATAAAATGGCGTTCCTCCTGATCTAGGGTTTTTCCCAACAAACCCTGGTAATTCATTTAATTGTTGCTGCTGTTCGTTGATATTGCGGTTCGTGTTTCGTGATTATACTAGCCTTGGTGAGTTGATTCTTGAATCAATGATGAACCCTAGTATAATCAAAGTGATATGGCTGTTGTGATTTAAAAAAAAACACATTTAGGGTGTAAAACCCTAGCTTCGTTTTTATGGATTCAGAAGAAAAAGAAGAACAGGCTCACGTTCATGATGGTCTCAAGACTGATCTCAGATCAGATTCATGGTTATGAAACCGTTTTGAGGAATCTAGGGTTTGTATAAACCCTAATTCATTCAGAGTTGTTTTGTACTAAGAAAGACGATGGGGACAAAACTATATTCCTCTACTATTGGTATTCTGACAAAGTACTGCTGCTGATGTCTTTATGTCTTTGTTCACATGAGGAAAGGACATGATAGGGAATGTACACAGATCATAAGGTAAGCTGTTCATAAGGTACGTTGTTGTTTATCATGTATTATAATAAGCGGTGTGAAAAGCAAGGAAAGGACATGATAGTACTAAACTTATGTATTCACGTGATACACTCAAGACAAGAAGAGATATGTTGTTTTGTTTTCATACGAGACAAAATGCTCACATCTTGGCTTCCGGTACTGATTTTTCTAGAGGTAAGATAAAGTTTTCGTTTGCTTTGTTCAAGGTCCAAGAAAAAGCTATTTATGGTACTGATTATGGTTCAACCAATAATTCTTGGACGTGATTTGTGTGCTCGAGTAAGTCTGATAAGGTCAAACACGTGTGGAAACTACTTTGTCATGCATAATACAAGGAAAATAGTTATTTCCTACGTAAAACTAGGAAAGAAATATGGAGATATGATTATACGTGATATATGGGAAGTGGTAAATGCATGCTATTTTCATGGTAGTGTATTTTGGCTATTTTATTCCCTTTTATATTTGGACGTGGTAAGCAGATTTGTTTTTCAAATGGTCAAAAACGTGTGATGATTAATTCCTGCATAATTTTTGGAGGTGAGGATACGTTAATTGTGGGGGCAATATATTTATGATTGACATAGTCAATCAATAAGAAAAAGTGAAATAAGGCGTAAGTATAGAAAGCTGCTGGAGACATTTGCTTTGTGGTTATAATATTGATTGCCCGAGAGACGGGAACATGGATTGGGTTGTACAACGATATGACATGAGACAAAAGCAAGGTGTTGTGGTTTTCATCTACAGTAATCTGTTTTGGTCACCATGTGAAGTATACCGTGCAAGGTCCAAAATAACAGACGTAAATTCTACCCTTGATTTATGATATGAAAAAAATCCATAGACGTGTGAATATACTCCTTCCAAAAATATTGGGATTTTGGTATGTGTTGTTACGTATCAATAGTCAAACATGGGAGATTATTTTGGCAACATATTTATGGATGCTTAATTCACGGGAGTGATATAATCTCTTCATATATTCACGATATGGCAAAACAAGGACGATATGGAATTATGGTACGTGGTTTATTACTTCCTAATTTTATGGGCATTTTCCTCTTTTGACGTGATATATGCAGTTCGTGGGGTCATAATGCTGATTTTTAGGGATTGAATTATATTTCCTATCCTAAATAATCAGGTCAAATACGTGTGAATCTATATGGACACTATTATGGACGCATAGTTTCATAAGATGACTTTATTTGTGATCCGAGAGGTGTGGTAGGCTGGATAAAGTCGTTTGGGCTTGATGTAGCATAATTTTGGGCTACTTAATGTCAGATAACTTAAAGTGCATCCGTCCATACTATTTTGAGTATCACCAGATTTGCAACAGCAACAGTGACGAATTCCATGTCGCTAAAGTATTGGAGGAAGACATGATTGAGTTTAGCAACAGTTTTTAGCGACAGTATTCGTGATAGCAACGGGAACAGCTTCAGCGACATTTGGGGACAGAATGTGGAAAAAAAAAAGATGAAAAAAAAAGAAAAAAAGAAGAAGGGGTTTGAGAAGCTACTGGTAGGTTATGTTGTTTCTACTGGTGACCTATGGTTCCTACTGGTCATATAAATTCATGGTGGTTTTGTTCTCGGTTCCTCCTAGTAATATTTGATGGTTCCTCCTGGTTGAATCATCAGTTCATACTAGTCGGTTTCTACTGGTCCGTACCACTGGTCGGTTCCTACTGGTTTGTTCCTCCTGGTAGGCGTATGTTCTTGTTAATTTGGTTATGGTTCCTGCTGGCTTGTTGTATACTAACTTTCTTTGGTCGGTTTTGGTTCCTACTAGTCCAGTAAGATTGCTACTATTCTGATTTAGTGACTAGTCTGATGTCACTATTGTTACTGGAGGAGGAGTTCTCATCCATCATCATTTCGTTGGGGTGATTCATTGAAGAAGACATTTGATTATCACTGATTTTATGTTGTAGTTGATTTTCACAGGTTTTGTGTTCTTATCATATCTTAAAAGGAAGGGAGTACCTTTTAAGATAACTTGCTTGGTTTTTATGGTGACGAAGACTTGACACATCTAGCAAGGAGTACGATCTATTCATATCTTAAAAGGAGTAGCAGCTTTTTAAGATACCTTGCTCTATGCGTACATTTGCTATCACTTGAAGGGGTTACGTTATTGTGCTCAGTGTCTCATTTATTGGAGGATTTTGTTCGAGCTCGGCGTCACGTGGTTAGTGCAAGACATAAGACACACGTTTGGGAGATTCCACTTCTTCATCAAATTCGTTATACTTGATTTTCTTCATCAGTGATCTCTCCATGGAGCCTACTCAATTTGCCGTGCACTTCTTAAAGGGAAGACGATCCTTTTTGAGTTGATGTGACAAAAAGGGGAAGAATGCATGGATCAAGGGGAAGCTTAGCCTTCATCTATATTAGCTTTAGGGGAAGCTTGTGCTTACTGGTTTTGTCAAATCAGCTAGGGGAAGATTGTTGGGACTTAGATATCTTGAGTTGATATGACAAAACAAGATGAAGGACCTAGTAGTAATATATTAGCTTAGATAGTAAGCTAGGGTTGTGATGTAACCCTAGTTCCTCTATTATATAAAGAGGGTACCACCTTGGTTATTATTCACTCATTCACAAACAATGTAAACCATAGGTGTGTGTGCGTTCTCCTGGTGTCAAGCCTATTAGGTACCAGGAGTAGTAGTTAATAGTTTATTAATAGTAATCATTTCATTAGTGAAAGCCTTGTTCTTGGTTATAATTGTGGTTATTATGATTCCGCTGTGCATTTACAATCACGATCATGATATCCCGGATGAGTCTAGATCCTAAGACTCAACAATATCAACTTGCACTTCTTCAGTCTTATCTGATTTATTGCTTTGTGGTGATGGATCGGGAAACTGGTTAGAAATTTCCTCCAACTTCTCATAGAAAGCACTCCAATTAGCTTGAAGTGGTGATTGAACTGATGGTTCTGGCTGAGTTGCCAATGTTTCTGCAACTTGTGGTTCCTCTGGTTGATTTACCAAATTTTCTTGAACTTGTGGCTCCTCTAGCTGAGTTATCAACATTTCTTGAACTTGTGGTTCCTCTGGAGTAGGTTGTGGGTCTTGTTGTTGAATCTCCATATCTGAAGGTCCATCCACACCAGTCTCTAAACCAGTTCCATCTTTAAAAGTCCCCATGACATCTTCATCCAATTCAAAATTGATGTCATTTCCAGAGATCCTTGTTTGCTTATCAGAAGAAGGTGTTTGTTCTTCATTATTCCTTCCCTGTTCTTCATTATTCCTCCCCTGTTTGGTTGCATTCAGTTGCCTTTTCTTGTGGTTCCTGAGTTTTTGCTTCTTAATTGCAGATTTCTAAACAGATCTATATTGCCTCACCCAAGATGACACTTTGTTCCTTAACTTGAGTAGGCTAGCTTCTAATTCAGCAATTTTCTTGCCTTGAACAAGCTTATCTTTCTGCAACACATGTACCTGTTGGGACAAACTTGTACACAAAGCAGTTAAATTTTCAACATCCACCACCTCTGATGCTTGTACTTGTGGTGAACCACTAGCAGCAATAGAAGCAGCATGTGTGTGGATCATCTCATCAGTGTTTGGTGGAACACCAACATTGTGAGAAGAAGATTGTGAATCTTCTAGAGAGTGGGAGCTCTGGTGAGAAGGAGTTTGCTGAGAAGCACTAGCATTGCTAGGTTCCTCACCTTCTTGATTGGCAGGTTGGGCTAACATATGAGCAAACAATGGTGTTACTGTTCCTGTAAAGGCATTGCCTTGTTTGGTCAAGAAAGAGAAAGTTCTCTTTGTGAATGAAGGAACATCCCATGTATCAGTTAATGCTGGTAGGTTAGGTATTTGGTCACTAACTAAAGTCTGAATGAATCTAGGATACATTAAAAACATCTTAGTCCCTTCCAAATTCCTAGTCATGCCTTCAAAAATTAATTTTGAAAAATTAAAAACCCTGTTATTTGCTAAACAAATACCAGCAGATGCCAATGCAGCAGGTATTTGATCAAAAGATGTACTTTTTGAACTTAAACAGTGAATAATAGCATGAAAAAGAAATTTCCATTGAGGTGAAAATAATGCTTTAAAGAAAGTAAGACTTTCCCTACCACCTAATAGCCCATGGCTGCAAGGACATCATGAATCTCTGTATTATTAAGCATACTAAGTCCATTTTCGTCATTAAGTCTCAAACTTGCTCGTAGCAGTACCTAAGTGACATATATGTTCCTATGATTTACCTTAGCTTTAATGCAAGGTTGATCAAAACGAGTACCTAACACAGCAGTATCCCAAAATTGTTCAACAATGGGTATAGAGACAACTGGACTTACAGTGAGTGCGAAGCGAACATGACTTCGAGATAGGAAACCAAACATCTCATGGAAACAAAGAGAGTCATCATTCGTAGCAATATTCGTAACCAAATTATGCTTAGAGATTACTTGTAAGGCAGCCATTAGTATTTTTGATGATCGAAAGATTAGAGAGAAGGTTATAGAATCAAGAGAGAAAAATAAAAGATTAGGTGAATCAATTGTGTAATTGGGATAAGTATTTAAGTAAATAACAAACCCAAGCGCGAAGAAACCGCCAAATTTACAAAAGAGACCCTTAACGGTACAACAGACATGTAGCGGTACATGGAACATAAGTGGTACTTGGTTTTGTGCTAGCGGTACTTGGAGTGACAACGGTACCTCACAATTTTGACCAGTTCATGCTTTCTACTAGACATGTAACCTCTTTTATCTTTTTCTATAAACCTGCAATAACATCAAAAACACAAAACATAGACTATACAATAAAATTTATATAAAACTTGTACAGCTATTACCTCCCCTCAACATATGCAGCATGTTATTGGTTGAGCATACCAATGTGTGTTACCAGGAATTCGAATCTCTTTGCATCAAATGCCTTGGTTAACAAATCAGCTACATTGTTGTCTGTATGAATCTTCAAGACTTGAATAAGCTTTTTGTCATAAGCATCTCTTATAAAGTGATGTCTTATTTCAATATGCTTAGTCTTGGAGTAAAATACTGGATTCTTGACAATACATATAGTACTTTCATTATCAATGTAAATCTTGGTGTTCATGAAGTTAAACCCATAGTCCAACAATTGATTTTGAATCCAAAGTACTTGTCCACAGCAATGAGCAGCAGCTACATATTCAGCTTCATTTGTAGAAGTAGCAACAATAGTTTGCTTCTTACACTGCCATGATATGAGTCTTCTGCCTAGGAATTGACAACCTCCTGTTGTGGATTTCCTATCATGATTTGCTCCAGCATAATCACTATCTGAGTAAGCTTCCAATTCAAAGGTGGAATCTCTAGGATACCATAATCCTAAATTAGGTTGACTTTTAAGATATTTAAAAATCTTCTTCACAGCATATAGATGTGACACCTTTGGATGAACTTGGAATCTTGAACAGGCACACACAACAAACATTATATCTGGTCTTGAAGCATTAAGATACATCAATGAACCAATCATTGACCTATAGAGATGAATGTCAAAATCTTCTCCATGTTCATCTTTTGATAAAGATTTCTTGGCTTCAAAAGGTGTGCTTGTACTCCTTGTATCCATACATGAAAATTTCTTTAAGATTTCAGCAACATATTTATCTTGGCTAATAAATATTCCATCTTTCCTTTGTTTGACTTGTAGTCCCAAAAGAAAGTTAGTTCTCCCATAGAACTCATTTGAAATCTTCCTTTCATCAAAGCTTCAAACTCTTCACACCATGTCTTCTTGGTAGGACCAAAAATGATGTCATCAACATCGACTTGAACTAGAATGATGCCTTTGGCATTTTTCTTGATGAACAGAGTTTTGTCAATGGTTCCTCTCCTATATCCATGCTCTAGCAGAAAGTTGGATAAAGTTGCATACCAGGCTCTTGGAGCTTGATGCAGACCATAAAGTGCTTTGATAACTTTGTAGACTCTATTAGGGAAATTAGGATCTACAAAACCTAGAGGTTGTGAGATATATACCTCCTCTGAAATAGTACCATATAGAAAGGCACTTTTCACATCCATTTGATAGACTATAAATCCCATATATGATGCAAAGGCCAAAAATAACCTAATGGCTTCTATCCTTGACACTGGTACAAAAACCTCATCATAGTCTATCCCTTCTTCCTGTCTATAGCCTTGAGCAACAAGTCTTGCCTTGTTCCTTACAACAACCCCTCTTTCATCCTTCTTGTTCCTGAAGACCCATCTAGTACCAATGACTCTTTTACCTGAAGGAAGATCCACAAGAATCCAAACCTTTTGTAGCTCAAATTGTGTTAATTCTTCTTGCATGGCATCTACCCAACTTTATTCATCAAGAGCCTGAGAGATATTTTTGGGCTCTACTTGAGATAAGAAACTGGAAAACAAACAATGCTGAGTATCTTTATGATTTGTTCTCTGCTGTTGTTTGACATAACTCACTAGTGCATGAGTTTCAATATTGGTTTGCAGTTGTCTTCTGGTTTGTAAAGCAGATTTGGATCACCAATAATCTGTGTAGCAGGATGGTTGTTGTTGACTTTATGAGTGGGAATAGAACTGACTGGAATTTCAGTTTCCAAATTATTGAAGTCATTTACTGCACCCTGCTCATCATACGAAGCTTTGGAGAAGATTCCTTCAGCTGGACTGGCATATAAGTCTTCATCGTCCAATGCTTGCAAAATCTCTTCTAGTGAGTCAGCAGATTTAGCGGATTTTGACTTAGCAGTACTTGCAGATGAAGTATCGCTAGGTATAGTATGTACTGCTGAGTGTTGTGACTCAATAGACTCTTCTCCTGAATGCTTATTAGCAGATGTAGCATTCTTTTCTTGATCTTGAAGCCTCTGAAGCTCCTGGGAGGCTTGATCATCATTTGATGGCATGGTTTGCTTCTTGGGAGTTGCAGACATGGGAGTAACAGTAGGCATGTTTGGCACATAGATATGAACATCTTTATCTGATGAAAAAACATCTTCTTGAGTACCTGCATTAGTTGCACTTGACTCCTCACCTACATTGTTAGTTTGACAATCCTTTTGCAAAGAGTAGTAATCTATGGAGTTGGTTAGATAATCTAAATCAAACATCCAAGCATAACCTATTCCTGGAACATTGGGTTTATTTTCTAAGAAATTGACATGAGCATTTTCTTCAACTTTCTTAGTTGCCAAATTGTAAACCCTAAATTCTTTACTTTGCAATGAATATCCTACAAGATATCCTGGATCAGACCTTCCATCAAACTTTCCCAAATAATCAAGAGTATTTAGTATGGACACATGACACCCAAAAGGTTTTAAATGACTTATGTTAGGCTTTACATTAGTCAAGAGTTCATAAGGTGTTTTGTTTTGAGGCTTAGTTACTAGGACTCTATTTAACACATAACATGCAGTACTGATTGCTTCTGCCCAAAAGGTATTTGGCAAAAGTGAATCAGCCATCATAGTTCTAGCAGCCTCAATTAATGTCCTATTCTTCCTTTCAGCTACTCCATTCTGTTGTGGAGTTCTAGGATTACTAAATTGCCTCTTAATTCCTTTAGACCTACAAAATTCATCAAAATCAGCATTCTTAAATTTTGTTCCATTATCAGTCCTAATTATTAAAACCTGTTTAGTGAACTGCTTTTCAACTAAAGTGATAAAGTCATTTAGTAATTCACTTGTTTCACTTTTAAGGGCTAAAAAGAAAACCCAACTGAATCTACTATAATCATCAGTTATGACTAGACAAAAGGTCTTATGGCTAATGCTTCTGATAGAAACTGGACCAAATAAATCCATATGCAAGAGATGCAAAGGTTTTGTCATAGTGTTTACAGTCTTGGTCTTACAAGAGGCTCTATGTTGTTTTCCTTTTTGACAAGCAGCACATGTGAAATCATTTTGAAAAGATTTGTTAGGTAAACCTCTAACCAAATTCCTTTTTACCAATCTATTAAGATTCTTGAAATTCACATGACCTAACCTTCTATGCCATAAGTTTGACTCATCTAAAGAAGCCTTAGCTAGAAAACATGTAATACCACATGTTGGAGTAATAGTATGAAGATTAAAGGTGTACATATTTTCTTGCCTGGGTACTTTAAGCAGTATTTGAGATTCCTTGGGCATCACAAAGTCTTTGGATAACACCAAGCAGTCTTTGTCTGTGAATAGCACCTTGTTCTTCTTATCACACATTTGTGATACAGAAAAGAGATTGAACTCATTCAATTCTTTTACAAAGAAGACATCTTCAACTTCCAATTTTCCTGTGTTGATTTTCCCTTTGCTAGTGATTCTACCTTTACTACCCCCAAAGGCTATTGGACCTCCTCTGAATTCTTCAAATTCAGCAAGAAAATCTTTGTTCCCTGTCATGTGTCTTGAGCATCCACTATCTACAATTCCTTTATCTTTTAATTCATCAATGAGATGCCCCTGCACACAAATAAAACTCATTAGTTTTTAACAGGGACCCAAGCCACATTTGGCTCGGATCTTGTGGGACCTACACATTTAAGAGTTTGTATTGAAGCATTTCCAGTGATGCTACTTTTACTCTTATACTTCATGGTTTCATTTATATAGTCAAATTCATAGGGTGACTCTATGTGCTTTGACTTTTTTGACTTAAGTACTGCTTTAGAGGTACTTGCTTTAACACATGGTATATCTCTTTTAGGAACCCACATTTGTACTGGTTTGTTCTTGTCCTTACTTCTAGGTGTTTTAACTTTTTCAAAAACTTTCTTAGAAGTCTTGGAGAACATTGGTTTTACAGACTTTAAACCAACAGTACTTGAGTTTGGTCTAGCAGTACTTGTAGATTTAGGCTTGCCGGTACTTAGTTTACCAGACTTTAAGGATACAAGTCCTTGCTTCATAAGTACTGCCCTAGGAACAAAACTTTTGGTAGGATTATTTTTAACCTGTTTAACTACCCTTGTGTGATCAAACTTAGGTTTGTCATCTTTAAGTTTTTGTTTCCTATAACCCTGTGCATTTTTCCCATTACTGTTTTTCATGACCCTTTGTGTAGCCTTCTGTTTCACAATTTTATCTTCATGTAATGTACAGTTTTTGATAAAATGATTTAGACTACCACAAACATAACATCCTTTTCTTCTTAAAGAAGACCCAAAAGGTTGTTTTGACTTTACTTTTACAAAACCTAGCCCAACCTTTTTGGTTTTAGTATGTTGTTCATTGTTTTCCAATATCTTGCTAGGAGTTTTTACCTGCTTGGGAGCAGAACTAGTCTTAGATTCCTCAGAAACAAAGTTGTTCATTAGAGGTGGATAAACAATATTCTTGGTCACATCAGTATTTTCTTGAGACACAGTACTAGACTTAAAGACATTATTAATCTTAGGTTCTTCTAACTCTATACTAGTATCATTACAAGAGGGCATGGAAATTCCTGATACTGGTGGAGGAACTGCCTTCATTCCTTCAGCATATCTATCATTTTCAGGTGTATCATCTACCTCACTAGAACTATCAAAAATCCCTTTTGATAAGTCCTTGTTAGTTAAGGTTATCCCAGGTTGATCCTCAATATATCCTAGGCCTGTTTTATCATAATACCCCATTTGTGAATTAATCAATTTTCCCAATCCCTTAGAGGATTGTTTCCAATGACTAATCACTTCCCTCTCTTTACAAAGGCTGGTTTTTAAAGCTTCATTTTCTGAATATATTTTTAAAAGTTGTCTTTCAAAAGCTTTTATTTCCACATCTTTTTCCCTCATTTGAAGAGTCAAAATCCTTATTTTCTCTTCATAGTTTTGTTGAGCCTTTTTGTACAAAACTATATTATCTTCTAGTTTAACAACACCCTGTTTGAAAGCCTCTACTTCTATAGTGCATGTGTTAACCTTTTGATACTGTTCCTCTAGTTCTACTTTTATACTATTAAATTTAAGAATACAATCTTTAGAACAAGAGTGTACCTCAGTATCTTGATGTGAGAGAGCCATTAATCCAAGCTCTTCTTCTGCCCAATTCACCACTCCATCTACAGTTGCCAATGCTTTGGTTCCTTTAGGACTCCTGTTGTTTCCTTTTGGAAAGCTTTCAGTTATTCTTGGACTGGTTCTATAGCTGTTCTTGGACTTCAGATTGCTAGTCTCAGCTTTATCTCTATTGCATTCTCTTGCAAAGTGTCCATTCCTTCCATAGTTATAGCATTCAACTTTAGACTTGTCATATCTGAATGGCTCATTAGGATCAACAGTCATTTTTCTTCCAGTCTTCTTGAAGAACCTATTAGATCTTACTGACACTATAGCAGCATGCCATTTAAGATCCATCTCTTCAACATCAGCATCATCCATTTGGAACAAGTCATTGAGAGTTAATCTTGGCCTGTTGTCTTGTCCAGCAGAGAATGAGAAGGCATCATTGTCACTAAACAATGGTGAAGACCTTCCATGTGGATTTTGAGAGATCATTGGACTGCTTTCAATACTTTGTGGGTAAGTACTGCTTGTAAGTCCTCCAACGGTATTTGTGAAGTATGTACCGCTGCTAGATCCACTAGCGGTATTTTGAAAGTAAGTACCGATGTTCCCATCTGACACAAAAGCCAAATTAGACTTTGAAGCAGTTGCTGTTTTTACTTTAGTGCCTTTCACCATCTCATATGCTCTAAGATTGTTGTAGAGATGATCAAATGGAATTGTTTCCAAATCATCTCTTGTGATGAAGTGCATAGCCATTGCTTTCCACTCTGGTGGAACACTTCTTAAGAATTCTAGATTAGCTTCTTCATTGGGGATTACTTGTCCATAAACTGCTAACTGAATAAGCAACTTGTTGAACCTTCCATATCCACCATGTATTCCATCCATACTGGTAACTGAGAAGTTATCAAATTCTTGCTTACGAACAATCTTCTTGATTTTCTTAGATTTGTCATTGCCTCCAAATCTAAGTTTTATAACATCCCACATAGCTTTGACATCTTTATAATGATGAAAGCTTGGTAGAATGTCTTCAGAAAGAGCCATAGCCAAAGCAGTTCTGGCTTTTCTTTCTCTGATCTCTGCTTGTATCTGCTCAGCAGTCACAGCAGGTAGAGCATAGCATGTACCGTCTGGCAACCAGTGTAGCTTCTTTGGTGTGTTCCCATTCTTGATAACTTGCCACACAGTATGATCTGTGTGATTCAAGTAATGTTCCATCTGCATAGCCCAAGTCTCATAATTGTCACCTTTGAGAACTGGGAGTTTAACAGCAGATAGAGTATGAGAAGGTGTTGGTGTAGAGGTAGCTACATCATTAACGACTTGAGCACCTTGTGCTGGTGTAGGATGCACAACTTGTGGTTGTCCTTGTGGCAGAAAATGATCAGTGTTCTAAACATTATCCAAGTGAGCATTACCACCATCTGGTTGAGACATTGAGATTTGGTATGTGTGGAGTGTATGGGGTCGTGTTCTTCTTTTTCAGAGTTTCTCAACAAGCTCTGATACCACTTGTTGATCCCTTTGGTTGGATCTCTATTCTGTTAAGAATTAGTATAATAGTTTGTAATCAAACTAAAACACTTTGAGCACTCTTACTAACACTAAATAAGTTATGCGGAATCTAACTTATAAAGCACAGAATAACAGAATTACTTTTAACTATTCGATTCTCTTATTAATCGACTTGTATGAGGTACATGAAAGACATTGTACCTATGTTCCTTTTATAGAGTAAGGAACCCTAGAAACCTTAGAATATTCTATAAAGATAACTATATCATAGACGATATATTATCAATATTCTAACTATTTAGGTATATCACATAAGATATACTCTAACTATAACTATGACATATCTTATACAAAGATATATTCGTCCTAATCATCATAGAAGTACTTACTTTATAAGTAGCAGTACTTACTATGTACTGCGTTAACACGAACGGTACTTACATAACACTAACAGTACTTGGAATATACTAACGGTACTTGACACTTAACAAATAATTCCCAACATGACTTGATTTTTGAAAACAAGAGTTTTATTCCTTAAAACCTTTCCTCAAAATCAATCAAACAGATTAATGGAACTCAGACTTTAGCTAATAAACGACCAAACTTTCATAAAATACAAAAAGGAATTCACAATTTCAGAAAATCAAAATTTTTATTTCATAAAAAGGAATTACAAAGCATTAGCTAAAATCTGGAACAAAGGGGCTCTCACATGTTGATGCCTCCTTTTATAGACTGCATAGGCGGTTCTAGAATGGAAATATACAAGAAACCCTAGCTAGAAAATCTCAAAATTGCCCTTGATTGCTTCTAGATGCTTGATGTGTATTGAGCTGTCCAATTTGATCCAAAACATTCATTTAGCCTTTGGACCAAGGAATGAGTCTAAATCGTTGATCTTGTCACGTCAGATTGCTTGGAGTGGAAGTTGTCATATGATTGGGTAACGGGTTGAATGGTGGGGTCCTTTGGTGAGTGGGGATTGGGAATTTTTGTGTGGGATGAGTTTGTGTGTGTGTGAATTAAGCGTGGGACTGGGTAATTTTGATTTACCCTTTGTTTAAGTAGGAGGTAAATCTGGGTTCTTCATGGTAAACAGTAACTCATTTGATCCGAAAAAGGGGGTGGGATGTGTTTGGCGCGTGTTTGTTTGTTTAAACTTTGGAAATGGAAACTTAAGTCCTCAGCTTTTGGAAAAAGTGGTATAACAAGTTTATTTTTGTTGTAAACTCGTTTCCTTTGTATTTTGAAGTTTCTGAATTCCCACATTGGCCACAAAAAGTTTCTAAACAAGGATTTAGGGCTTTTAATACTTTAGGCTAATTACAATTTCAGTCCTTATGATATTTTAACCATTTTTAAGGACTAGAAATGTAATATTCTTGAACTTCAAGGGCTTCTTTGGATCTTGGACTTTATTAAGGACCATTCTTGACATTTTGGATTTGTTGAAGGGCTAATCTTGCCAATTCTTCAAACTTGGAGGAACTTTTTGTAATTTTGACAAACTTAAGGGACCAAACTTGTAATTATGAATATACAAGGGTATTAAGTGTCAATTCTTCATAAATGAGAGATCAATCTTGTACATCTTCAAGTCTTCAAGGGTTTTTCTTTGATAAATCACAAACTAGGGCCCGGTTCATTATGCGGCTTCGTTTCTCGTGTTCGTTTTTCCTTGTTTCTTGTGATCTTTTGTCTTTTTCACGATATCCATACCTAAAATACACAAGTAAACAAACACAAGCATATATATATATGGTATTTTATGACATTTTTTATGCATTTAAAGCCCGAAAAGGACGATAAAATCATGTATAAATGCCATCTTATCACTCCCCCATACTAAACCATTGCCGTGCCCTCACGCAATGCTAGAATAAAGTATCTAAGCATCTCCAAAATTCAAGTTTGTTACCCTTTATTGAAAAGTAAAAACTAGCAACAATACTATGAAGATGTGTAAAGACATAATGTATGATTTTCATCACGTGTGTGACTTTTAGTGTCAATGAATAGAAACAAGTGAATGTCCCATAGAGTAAAGTTCGTCATCCTTGATTGTCATACATTCCATGCTAAGTGCAAAAACGAAATCATTGTTGGTACAAGTCACAATGCTAACACTACTCATACGTCCAAATTGTGTAATACCTTTTCTCCCCGCAATCCTAGTTATTATGAAAGGAAATGGGTTTCTAGAATTTTTTTAACTATTTGTCATGGATCACGAGTGATTCATATTGACTTATTTGAGTATTTATTAGTCCGAAAATAAAGTAGCACGATTTAATCGATAGTTAGCCGAAGGACAAAATCTTTTAAAACGGCTTCTCGAGTATCTCCTTAAGTTCATATCTTGGCATAACTCGTTTCACGATTTGAGACCTTTCTCGGACCGATATTTGGCATGTACTTCATACTTCAAATCTTTGGAAGACGTTCTTGAAATTATGGTCTTCTCTTCATATTTTGGAATTTCTTCACTTGACGTTTTTGAGAGATTTTTCATACTTGGACCACGACTTCATCATTTTTCTTTAATCTTTATTTTGGATTTTGATATACAACGATCCGCCTCTGATGTAGTGTTTTTGTTCACCTTTAGGAAAAGGATGCACACAAAGTAGTGGTGAGTATTAAACAAACGGTTTTAGGAAAAACCAAGTGTTAATGACCCAAATGAAAGTTAAAGTTCGTTTCCCAAGGAGGCTAGTGTGTTGTGTGATGAATTGATTAATGTTTGATTTTATTAAAAAGAAAAGAAAATAGAAATGAGAAAGAAAGAAAAAGACGAAGACGGATTAAACTATGACGAAAAAGGTGATAACGTAAAACCGTAAATAGTGCCAAAATAAAATTTTTAACCTAAAAATTCCTAAAAAATTACTAAAAAACCACAATAATATTCTAAGAGTTTACAAAAAATCAAAACTTGCTAAAACCTTTTAATTAATTAGATAATGACTTTTTAATGTTAATTAAAGCCCTAAAAATCACAATTAATTATTAAAAAGCCCTAAACAAGATTTCAAAGTTTGTAAACCTCAAAAATGACCTAATTAAGCTAAAAAGTATTTTTTTTTTAATTTTAAAACCAAATTAAACTATTTTTAAGCACTTAAAAACTATTAAAATCTATTAAAACTTAAATTAATTCTAGAAAATAAATAAAAAGCCCTAAAAATATTTGGAAAGTTACAAAATTCCTAATTATGTGTCTACAATCTAGGAAAAATGAAAAAACTTAAAAAATTAAACTTTTAATTTTTAATAATAAAATAATCAAAAAATAATCAAAAAAAATTCAAAGTTTATAAAAAAATTCTATAAAATTACCAAAAATCCTAAATAATGTAACTAAGACAAAAACGCAATTAAAATTTCCTAAAACCTTTTTAATAATTTTATATTAAATTTTAAAGTTAATTAAAAACCCTAAAATCCTATAAAATCAAAAATAAGACTTTCTGAAAACTTTTTTAGCTTTAAACCTCAAAGATATAAATAAAATCCTAAAAACTATTTTTTCAGATTTTTAAATTACTTTTTACTATTTTTTATTCACTTTCTAAAATTTAAACTAAAAATAATCCTAAAAAATAAATTAAATACGGGAAAAATAAACTTTTCAAACCAAAAAGTCCTAAAACTAATAAAAAACACAAGAAAAATACTAAATGGTAAAAATCTAAAAAGAATAAGCTTAAAACAGCTTATAAATAAGCTGTTAGCTAAATAAGCCCAAAAACAAACACTCCTTATATAGATATTGAAATGAAACCTAGCAGTCAAAGACCCAAGGGCAAAGATGGTTATGTCGTTTGTGTGTGGGAGGAGTGGCGCAGGTTCGAGTCCTGGCCACGTCCTTTTTACTTTTTATTTTTTTTCTTTTTAAACTTAAAAAAAAAACTCAAACTTTATACTCTAACTTACTCTAAAACATGAATACAAAATCAAATAAACTAGAATCAAATCCTAGAAAACCAAAAACGTGCTCAGATATGTTTGTTGACTGATGAACACAAGGAAGAAAGAAGGTATATCTTCACTTGTGCAAATAGGATCAAGAGGACTTGATCCTTGATTTTTGTTGATTGTTGATGGATAAGGCACCCCTACACTCAGTTGGAGTGTAGGGAGTCAATGCAAACACAAGAAACAACAAGATCAAACAGAATCAAGCACAATAGGCACAATCAAGTTTCTAATTAAGCATACATGGGTCTGTGATGGTTTGCTGGTTCAAAAGGCAAGATGGTGAGATTCAAAGCTCAATAACTTGCATACAAGGACACCAAACAGCATACAAGCAACACACAAACCTCAAATGTCCTATCTCCTAACGGATAATCAACTTGATGAACAAATTCAACCCAAATCAATCAAGCAAGGGGCTTTTCTGATTTTAAGCTATAAGGCCAGATTTTAACATGCAACTTGTTACTTAAAACCTACCAAACTAAAAACTTGATGCATAAATCATATACTAGTATCCAAAGAAGTGTTTTAACTCAGTTATATCCCAAAAATCTTTCACCAAACTCAAATGAATAACAGATCCAAACACCCCTTTATGTTACTGAAATCAAAAATTTTCAAACCAAAGCTATTTAAATCCAAACCAAACTGATTATAAACAACTCTAAACATGCATATCATACCAAAACAAGCATAATCAAACAACACCAGAACACTTAAACATCTTGCAGTCAAAATCATGCAAAATCACAAAATGACTGAAAATTGAAAAGGGGCAAGAATTTTTACCTCAAGGGACCTACATCCAGGTCCCTTAGTGGCAGCTTAGCCACCTCCAAATAGGCTGGGGCCTATGCAGAACCTTGAACAACAATCAACAACTTCAAAAATTCCTGCTAAGAAAAAAAAACAAGCACCAATACAATATCTGATTTTTTTGATTCTTTCTGAAACTTTTTAAAACCTTTTCCACAAACTTAAAACTTGGAACTTGAAACACGTATTTGAAACAAGAACAAGATCAAAAATCCAGGACTCCAATCCACTTTCACTTCAAAGAACCTTGGATTTCAGAAAATTGCTAAACCTTTTTCAAAAACCTTGGAAAATTGAAACTCAAACACACAAGTGTTACACAATTTAAAAATGGAACTCAGATTGGCTTTCAACACACACACAACTTTAATAATTATAAAAAGGAATTACAATTGCTTCAACAAACACCAAACTTTTATATCATTAAAAGGAATTACAAATGAGAAAGCCAAAATCTGGAACAAAGGGACTCTCACTTGTTGAGGTCTCCTTTTATAGGCAAATGCCTGGCTAAACACAATTCACAAACCCTAGAAGTGAAATTCCCTAAATGCCCTAAGTCCTTGAGTGCGTTTGTTGTTGATGAGCTGTCCAAAGTGATCCCAAACGTTCATTTTAGCTTTGTGATCAAGCAAAGACTCTCAGCTGTTGATCTTAACACGTGGCATGACTTGGAGGGCAAGTACTCATGTGATGGGTGAAACGGTTTGAATGATGGGGTCCTTTGGGTGAGTGGGAGTGTGAGTTTAAGCATGGGATGGATTCGTGTGAAGGTTAATTGTGTTTTGGTGTAGGTAATTGTAAAAACCCCCTTGTTGGTAAAAAGTTAAAACTGGGTTCATACGTGTGAATAGTGACACGTTTGATCCGTTTTCTTAGGGAGAAATGTGTTTGGCGCTTGTTTAGGGATTTAAACTTATAAACTTGGAAACCTTGGTCCTTTTTCTTCCTTCCTTTTGTCTTTTGTGTTTAAAAGTCTGTCAGCGTCTAAATCCTTTGTAACAACTTCCAAGACTTGGCAATTTTGGCACAAAACTTTCTAAAAAGTGTTTCAAGGGTTATTTTTGACACTTTTGTATATTTGAAGGACTGATCTTGGACATTTTTGATCTTAAAAGGTCTTCAATGTATCTTTGGCTTGATTAGGGACCATATTTGACAATTTGAAATTGTTGAGGGACTAATCTTGCCATTTCTCCAAAGTTGAGGGACCTTTTTTGTAATTTTGACAAACTTAAGGGACCAAACTTGTAATTATTAATATACAAGGGTTTTAAGTGTCATTTCTTCAATAAATGAGGATCAATCTTGTTTTTCTTCAAGTCTTCAAGGGTATTTGTTGAATTTTCCATGATTAGGGCCCGGTTCTTTGCACGGCTTCGTTTCTCGTGTCCGTTTTTCCTTGTAACTTGTGATCTTTTGTCTTTTTCACGATATCCATACCTAAAATACACAAGTAAACAAACACAAGCATATATATGGTATTATATGACATTTTTATGCATTTAAAGCCCGAAAAGAACGATGAGATCATGTATAAATGCCATCTCATCACTCCCCCATACTAAGCCATTGCCGTTCCCTCACGCAATGCTAGAATAAAGTATCTAAGCATCACCAAAGTTCAATTTTGTTATCCTTTATTGAAAAGTAAAAGACTTGCAACATACTACGAAGATGTGTAAAGACATAACATATGATTTTCATCACCAAAACTGACTTTTAGGGTCAAAGAATAGAAACAAATAAATGTCCCTTAGAGTAAACTTCGTCATCCTTGATTGTCATACATTCCATGCTAAGTGCAAAAACGAGATCATTGTTGGTACAAGTCACAATGCTAACACTACTCATACGTCCAAATTGTGTAATACTTTTTCTCCCCGCAATCCTAGTTATTATAAAAGGAAATGGGTTACTAGCATTTTTTATCTATTTGTCATGGATCACAAGTGATTCATATTGACTTATTTGAGTAGTTATTAGTCCGAAAGCAAAGTAGCACGATTTGATTAATAGTTAGCCGAAGGACAAAATCTTTTAAAACGGCTTCTCGTGTATCTCCTTAAGTTCATATCTTGGCATAACTCGTTTCACGATTTGAGACCTTTCTCGGACCGATATTTGGCATGTACTTCATACTTCAAATCTTGGGAAGACGTTCTCGAAATTATGGTCTTCTCTTCATATATTTGGAATTTCTTCACTTGACGTTTTTGAGAGATTCTTCATATTGGACCACGACTTCATCATTTTTCTTCAATCTTTACTTTGGATTTTGATATACAACGATCCGCCTCCTTTTCGGACTTGGATATATTTATCCTCATACCTTGTTAGGGTCTTTTTGGATAGACTTTCTCCATGATCTTTAGGGGAGTAATTGCTTCTCGTCGTGTGTCTCGATCCTTCATATTGATTTAGGAATAATGATACTTCACATCATCTTGGATCTTTAGAAAAATAGAGCTCCTCATGCCTTGTTAGGGCCTTTTTGGATAATTGCCAATCTTCGCGTCCCGCTTCAATAAGTTATGCCTTGGCTATGAACTCTATTCAACCCCGAGCAACTTTTAAACGATCTTGCGCTAGAGGCTAAGTAACTTTTCAAATTGTACGACCTTACTTATTGCAATTATGATTTATTCCTAATGCATTGATCTTATGGGAAGAAAAAGCCACAATTAAAAACATATGAGTTTTTGAAAGAACATTTTCATGTTCTACGTTTAGCATGATCACTTGTCTAACTCTATCATTTCTCGTTCTTCACTATATAAAGACCTCTAATTAAAGAGACTCGTGAATACTTAGCCATGCAAGTCAAAATTAAGCCAAATTTGGATTAGCTTTCATTAAGACTATATCAAATCAAAGTTTTGGGTTTTCAAGCCACCTATAGGATCTTGCACTTTCTTGGACTTTTTCAAGTTTAGAGAATGCGTTTTAAAGTTCCCTTGATAAGTGACTTTCTAGGATCAATTATAGGAACTTGCGAAAAGTTCTTGTTCTTAACCCGAATGAATTAAGACTTTCGCGATTTAAAGCTCCCTATATAAAAGTCTAGCAAAACTTGAATTGAGCGGGTTAAGGAATGTAAATGGCTCCAAATGCCCATCAAGTCAAAAATTAACTCTTATTCTACCCAACGGAAAATATATATTCGTGTCTTAAAAACACTTAAGAAAACTAAGAAAAATTTTAAAATTTGGCCATTTTTAGCCTTATTAGCAAAAAACAAAACATTGAAAGTTGGAGAGCGTGAGGACGTAGCAAAGCAAGTACCTATTCACCCCCCATACTAAAAGTAAACATTGTCCTCAATGTTTCGAGTCTAAAGGTGGAGCACCCCCATACTAGAGACGAAGAGTCGAATGCTTAGGATCTAGCATGGAAAGGGTGATCAACAATGTATCTAAAGCCGTTTATTAGGTATGCTAAAAGATAATTGTTAGAACAATAAAGGATATGTCATGGATTCGTGAAAAACTTCTTCAAGCAAACGATGGAAGCTCACGTAAACGAACACGAGAGTCTTCAATCGTAGATGATGATGATGATCTCGATAACACAATCACAAACAACCACGAGACATCGAGTTGAAAGGGTACAAGTCCCCTTATTAGTGAATAGTAAGCATAAAAGATAAGCATGGGATCTCCCCCACGAGGCACCTCGTTTTTGATTACCGAGTCATGAGCTCGACTCGATCCCCTCAATGCTAATTATCATTGGGGAAGGTGACTTGGTCGAGGGCAACCATTGAAGGAATTTCCCCACCAAAGTAGTGCTTAAGCCTATGTCCATTCACCTTGAAATTAGGACCATCATCTTGAGCTAGCTCGATGGTCCCATAAGGAAACACTTGTGTAATGGTGAACGGACCCGACCAACGAGATTTCAATTTCCCGGAAAATATCTTAAGACGAGAGTTAAAAAGCAACACTTGATCACCAACGTTAAAAACCCGGTTTTTAATCTTTGAATCATGAAACTTTTTAGTCTTTTTCTTTAAAAAATAATGAATTTTCATAAGCAGTATCTCTTAATTCATCCAATTCATTCAATTGTATTTTCCGGTGATCTCCCGCGGTCTTTAAGTCAAAGTTTGCATGCTTAAGGGCCCAATATGCCTTGTGCTCTAACTCAATGGGCAAATGACAATTCTTCCCATAGGCTAACTTATAAGGAGTGCAACCGATAGGTGTCTTATAAGCGGTCCTAAAGGCCCATAAAGCGTCATCGAGTTTGTCGGACCATGAAGCACGGTTTTCTCCAATTGACCTCTCTAAAATCCTCTTCAAAGCTCGGTTCGAAACCTCGACTTGCCCACTCGTTTGCGGGTGATAAGCCGTAGAAAGACGATGAGTAACTCCATATTTCTTTAGAACCTTTTCGAATTGGTCATTACAAAAATGGGTTCCACGATCGCTTATAATAGCACGAGGGGTTCCGAACCGAGAGAATAGTTGCTTCAAAAATTTCACTACCACACGAGCATCATTAGTAGGCATAGCCTTAGCTTCCACCCACTTAGAAAGGTAGTCCACCGCGAAGAGGATATATTTGTTGCCATGAGACGATGGGAACGGCCCCATAAAGTCTATTACCCATATGTCGAAAATCTCACACACTTGAATTATGTTTTGTGGCATTTCATCACGTTGAGACGATTTTCCTTGACGTTGGCACGAATCACACGACTTCACAAGTGCGTGTGCATCACGATAGATAGAAGGCCAAAAGAAACCGGCATCGAACACTTTCTTAGCCGTGAGATTAGCACCGTGGTGACCACCGATGGGTCCCTCGTGACAAGCTCTAAGGATATTAGAAGCTTCGGCACCAAACACACAACGTCGAACGAGTTGATCCGCACAAATTCGAAAGAGATAAGGGTCGTCCCAAAAATAGAACTTGACGTCACGAAAGAATTTTCGTTTTTGTTGTGTCGTCATACCCTTGATTATGAAATTGCCCGCATGGTAATTTGAAATGTCGGCAAACCATGGGGTGGTGTCTTTAGAATTCACTACACCGAGAGTCTCAAGAGGAAATGTTTCGGTAATTTCCTTGTTCTCGAAAACATCTTTGTGAGGATCTTCTAGACGAGAGAGATGATCGGCCGCTAGATTCTCGGCTCCTTTTTTGTCAAGCACGGTGACATCAAATTCTTGGAGGAGGAGCATCCAACGAAGCAATCTCGGCTTAGCATCTTGCTTAGCTAAGAGATACTTAATAGCCGAATGGTCGGTATACACGATGCTTTTAGTCAAGACGAGATAAGGTCGGAATTTCTCAAAAGCATAGACCACGGCAAGGAATTCCTTTTCCGTTGTGGTGTACTTTAATTGAGCCTCGGTCATCGTCTTACTAGCATAGTGGATAGGACGGAAATGCTTGTCATAACGTTGCCCTAAGACGGCCCCTATAGCATAATCACTTGCATCGCACATGATTTCAAAGGGTAATTCCCAATTAGGAGCAACAAGAATGGGAGCTTCGGTAAGTTTCATTTTGAGAGTTTCGAAAGCCTTAACACAATCCTCATTGAAGTTAAAAGGAGCATCCTTCTCGAGAAGGTGTGTCATAGGTCGAGAAATTTTCGAAAAGTCCTTGATGAAACGACGATAAAAGCCCGCGTGGCCTAGGAAACTCCTAACTCCCTTAACGGTTTTGGGATGAGGTAACTTGGCGATGACGTCTACCTTAGCTTTATCGACCTCAATCCCCGCCTTTGACACCTTATGTCCTAAGACGATTCCTTGTTTACACATAAAATGACATTTTTCCCAATTAAGCACAAGATTGGTTTCTTCACAACGTTTTAACATTTGCTCGAGATTAGATAAACATGACGTGAACGAATTACCAAACACCGAGAAGTCATCCATAAACACTTCCATCGACTTCTCGATCATATCATGAAAAATCGCCATCATACACCATTGAAACGTACCGGGTGCATTACAAAGTCCGAAAGGCATCCTACGATAAGCGAACGTTCCATAAGGACACGTAAAAGTAGTCTTCTCTTGATCACGAGGGTCGATAGGGATTTGAAAGTAACCGGAAAAACCATCTAAAAAGCAATAGAATTCATTTCCCGCAAGTCGCTCCAACATTTGATCCATGAAGGGCAAAGGAAAGTGGTCTTTACGAGTGGCGTCATTTAACTTTAGGTAGTCAATACACACCCTCCAACCGGTCACAACACGAGTGGGAATTAACTCGTTGTTTTCATTAGGCACAACGGTCATTCCTCCCTTTTTAGGGACACAATGGATTGGGCTCACCCATGGGCTATCGGATATAGGATAAATCATTCCCGCGTCAAGGAGTTTAAGGACCTCCTTTTTAATGACATCGTGAATTTTGGGATTCACCCTTATTTGACTTTGAATTGCGGGTTTGTAGTCCTCCTCCATTAAAATCTTGTGAGTACAAAGTTTTGGGTCAATACCCTTAATGTCGGATATTTTCCACGCACTTGCCCCTTTATGAGCCTTAAGAACTTTCAAGAGCTCGGTTTTTTCATTATTCGCAAGTCCCTTTGCAATAATAACCGGCAACTTGTCATCACCTTCCAAGAATGTGTATTCAAGGTGAGAAGGAAGATCTTTCAATTCAAGGATAGGTGGTTCCTCGATTGAAGATTTTGGTTCAACACTCATAACTTCCATCGGCGAAAGAAATGGTGGAATAAAAGTATCATCACTAATCAACACCTCATCTTCATTGTCGATTTCATTTGAAGTGAGATCGCCTCCTTGGAATGGAGTGAGATTTAGTGTGGAATTAGCAAGAATCGGATCCAAAATAGTGGGATTGCCACTTAACGAGCTATCGGAAAAACCTAACACTTCTTGTGAAAACTCATCGCAAACCACATCAACGATGTCAATGTGATTGATGGTAGCGATTGCATAAACATGAGAAGGTTTCGAGTTTTGAGTAGCGTTTATAACAAGTTCCTCTTCGTTGAATCTCAAAGTGATAGTTCTCGCATGAACATCGATAAGCGATCTCGAAGTGTCTAAAAATGAACGTCCTAAAATTAGAGGAACTTGAGGATCCGCGGGGATGTCAACTACTATAAAATCAACAGGATAGTAGAACTTCCCCACTTTCACGAAAACATCTTCGGCTACTCCACATGCCATAATCGTGGAATGATCAGCCATCTCGATAGACATGTTCGAAGGAATGAGAGCCGGAAGCGAAAGCGATTTCCAAATGGAAAATGGCATCAAATTAATGCTTGCACCAAGATCGGCCAAGGCGAGGCATTCTTTCATATCTTGTATGTCACAAGGAATGAGAAACTTTCCGGGGTCACCAACTTTTTCCGGTATACGGTTAAGATAAACCGAAGAACAATTAGCAAGCTTTGAAAGCTTTTCCTTATCGCTCATCATACTTTTAAAAGTGGAAGCGAAACGAGGCATATATAACAACGCGTCGGCTAAACTCACATCAAAATGCACTTGTTGGGACATTTTTTATAAAAAGCTCGATTTGTTGTTTGTTACGTTCTTGCATTTTCTGTTTGTTTTGTCTCGAAGGGTAGGGTAAAGGTGGTGTGGGTTGGTCATTAGGCAACGGCCTTGGAAACTCGGGTTCCACAATTGGTATTGGTTCAACCGTAGGTGTGGTATGAGCGGTACTTCGTGGGATTGTAATGTGCTCCTTTTCGACCATCACCTCGGGTTCTTTCTTGATTTCCTTCTCCGTAGAAGTACTTGGACGAGAGATTGGTTCCTTGAAAGTTTTACCACTTCGTATAGTAATAACCTTCATTTCTCCCTTCGGGTTTGCAATGGTATCACTAGGAAGACCACCCGAGGAAAAGGGTTTGCACATGATTGCTTCAAACATCTTAGCCATTCGGTCCTCAAATTTTGATTGCCTAGCATCCGCTTTTAATAACTCTTGCTTAATCTCATGTTGTCCTAATTCCATCTTTTGTTGATTTTGTTGACGACGTTGGACATTTCCTTCCATTTTGTTTGCATGAGTTTTAAGTTCATTAGCAAGTTCATTTTTAAGCTCGTTTTTCAACTCGGATCTTAAGCTAATCATCTCACGTTGCATGTTATCAAATTTAGCATCATTTGCTTTAGCATAATCCAAAAATTCTCCTTGCAAATTTTTAGTGTGAGCATTTTGAAAACCTTGTGTAGTGTTTTGAAAATCACGGTTTTGGTTTTGATTAGAAATTTGTCCATTCCCATTTTGATAATTCCCCTTGTTGTAATTGCGTGAATTGCCTTGGTAATTACCTTGGTTGTTGTTTCGATAATTGTTAACATTTTGGTTTGGTGGAGCTTGATTTTGGCGGGAACCTTGACCGTTTTGGTTGTAAGTTCCCGTTGCTACATAAGCACTCGAAGTGTTACCATCCGCGGTAATGCACTCGGAAAGATCATGAGCTCCCCCACAAGATAAACAACTCTTAGCAACCGCTTTAACCGAAGCGGAATTGGAAGCTTCTTGAGCCTTCCAATGGGACATAAGATTAGCAAATCTATCAAAAAACCGATTTTCCTCATTAGCTTCATCATGTAAGGCATTAATGCTACGAGACGATTGTGACGATGATGACGAACCCAAATTGGCAACACTCGGTGTGTTACGAGGGCTATAAACCTTAGATCTATTCTCGATGATTTGTAAGGCCTCATTTGTCGTTTTACACAAAACGTTACCACCCGCGGTGGCATTCAAATAATCTCGTTCATGATCATTAAGCCCATTATAAAAAGTATCCACTTGATGCAATTCCGTAAAATCATGGTGTGGACATTCATGTAACATTTCTTTAAATCGTTCCCATGCCATTGAAAAACTTTCATTATTACGTTGCACAAATCGTGAAATCTCATTTTTCAAATGTGTTGTTTTAGATGGTGGAAAAAACTTGATCACAAACTTAGAAACGAGATCGGCCCATGTCAAAATCGAATTTTGGCGGTTCTTTCTCGAGCCAAATTTTAGCGGGTCCATCCAACGAGTATGGAAACAACATCATCTTAATGGCGTCATGTGGAACATCCTTAAACTTGCTAGTAGCGGTGAGACGGTTAAAATTCCTAATATGGTAATGCGGGTTGTCTTTCTCGTGACCTCTAAACTTATTTGCTTGCAACATCGATATTAAACCCGTCTTAATCTCGAAATTCTCCGCAAGGATGGCGGGAATCACAATAGCCTCTCCAAAACCCTCGGTGGGTGCTTGAAGTAACTCCATCATAGTTCGATTCGCCATGGTTGGTGCTTCTCGCACATTGGGTTCGTCAATAGGAGACTCCTCACTAGAATGAGTTGGAGTGGGAGTTTTGTTCTTTCGTTTACGTGCACGTTTTGCTTTGTTACGAGTTAGCATAAACGTCACGTACAACGTGGAGACGAGCAAAGAAGATTCTTTTTGGTGTTTTTGATTTTTTCAATTTTTTGTGGTTTTTGATTGTATTAACTTTTTTGGAAATTGGTGAATGTATTAAGTAGACAATAATCTACAAATCTCCTCCTTAATCAAATCTCTCGATTAAAGAAGCCTCAAGGAATGAAAACGATCACGTGGAGTGAACGCCTTCGATGACTTTAGAACGATGGTGGAACACCAAATCGTTCAAGAGGGTTTAATCAATAGAAACCAAGAAAATATATATGATATGTAATAATACATTGGGCGGCAAAACCCTCGTTTAGCTCTCAAAATCAAATACGCACAAGCAAGCGGAGGAAACGAGGCGGCGCGAAGCACTTAAGAGCCTTTTTCTTTAGGTCGTGAAATACAACCGCCTTATACCCACCTTATAGTTTGCATTTTCAAAATCAAGCTTCACGAAAGTATTTATCTATTTTTGCCTTTTTTTTCTTTGGTTTGAGATTCGAATACAATGATCGAGTGATGAAATCCCGAATCAAGGTTGTGATTGCTCACGTATTTGGAGTACTTGTGAATTTATTGTTCTACGTATACAATATATTAATAATATTCACACAAAAACCGAAAAACGATAATACGTATTAGTAGAGTGCTACTAATACAAATACTATTTATGGCTAGTATAAAAAAAAACAATGGTTCAATCAAAACACAACACGCCTCCCTGGCAGCGGTGCCAAAAATTGATGTAGTGTTTTTGTACACCTTTAGGAAAAGGATGCACACAAAGTAGTGGTGAGTATTAAACAAACGGTTTTAGGAAAAACCAAGTGTTAATGACGCAAATGAAAGTTAAAGTTCGTTTCCCAAGGAGGCTAGTGTGTTGTGTGATGAATTGATTAATGTTTGATTTTATTAAGAAGAAAAGAAAATAGAAATGAGAAAGAAAGAAAAAGACGAAGACGGATTAAACTATGACGAAAAAGGTGATAACGTAAAACCGTAAATAGTGCCAAAATAAAAATTTTAACCTAAAAATTCCTAAAAAATTACTAAAAAACCACAATAATATTCTAAGAGTTTACAAAAAATCAAAACTTGCTAAAACCTTTTAATTAATTAGATAATGACTTTTTAATGCTAATTAAAGCCCTAAAAATCACAATTAATTATTAAAAAGCCCTAAACAAGATTTCAAAGTTTGTAAACCTCAAAAATGACCTAATTAAGCTAAAAAGTATTTTTTTAAATTTTAAAACCAAATTAAACTATTTTTAAACACTTAAAAACTATTAAAATCTATTAAAAGTTAAATTAATTCTAGAAAATAAATAAAAAGCCCTAAAAATATTTGGAAAGTTACAAAATTCCTAATTATGTGTCTAAAATCTAGGAAAAATGAAAAAACTTAAAAAATTAAACTTTTAATTTTTAATAATAAAATAATAATAAAATAATCAAAAAAATTTAAAGTTTATAAAAAAATTCTAAAAAATTACCAAAAATCCTAAATAATGTAACTAAGACAAAAATGCAATTAAAATTTCCTAAAACCTTTTTAATAATTTTATATTAAATTTTAATGTTGACTAAAAACCCTAAAATCCTATAAAATCAAAAATAAGACTTTTTGAAAACTTTTTTTAGCTTTAAACCTCAAAGATATAAATAAAAACCTAAAAACTATTTTTTCAGATTTTTAAATTACTTTTTACTATTTTTTATTCACTTTCTAAAATTTAAACTAAAAATAATCCTAAAAAATAAATTAAATACGGGAAAAATAATCTTTTCAAACCAAAAAGTCCTAAAACTAATCAAAAACACAAGAAAAATACTAAATGGTAAAAATCTAAAAAGAATAAGCTTAAAACAGCTTATAAATAAGCTGTTAGCTAAATAAGCCCAAAAACAAACACTCCTTATATAGATATTGAAATGAAACCTAGCAGTCAAAGACCCTAGGGCAGAGATGGTTATGTCGTTTGTGTGTGGGAGGAGTGGCGCAGGTTCGAGTCCTGGCCACGTCCTTTTTACTTTTTATTTTTATTTTCTTTTTAAACTTTAAAAAAAAACTCAAACTTTATACTCTAACTTACTCTAAAACATGAATACAAAATCAAATAAACTAGAATCAAATCCTAGAAAACCAAAAACGTGCTCAGATATGTTTGTTGACTGATGAACACAAGGAAGAAAGAAGGTATATCTTCACTTGTGCAAATAGGATCAAGAGGACTTGATCCTTGATTTTTGTTGATTGTTGATGGACAATAAGGCACCCCTACACTCAGTTGGAGTGTAGGGAGTCAATGCAAACACAAGAAACAACTAGTTCAAACAGAATCAAGCACAATAGGCACAATCAAGTTTCTGATTAAGCATACATGGGTCTGTGATGGTTTGCTGGTTCAAAAGGCAAGATGGTGAGATTGAAAGCTCAATAACTTGCATACAAGGACACCAAAAAGCATACAAGCAACACACAAACCTCAAATGTCCTATCTCCTAACAGATAATCAACTTGATGAACAAATTCAACCCAAATCAATCAAGCAAGGGGCTTTTCTGATTTTAAGCTATAAGGCCAGATTTTAACATGCAACTTGTTACTTAAAACCTACCAAACTAAAAACTTGATGCATAAATCATATACTAGTATCCAAAGAAGTGTTTTAACTCAGTTATATCCCAAAAATCTTTCACCAAACTCAAATGAATAACAGATCCAAACACCCCTTTATGTTGCTGAAATCAAAATTTTTCAAACCAAAGCTATTTAAATCCAAACCAAACTGATTATAAACAACTCTAAACATGCATATCATACCAAAACAAGCATAATCAAACAACACCAGAACACTTAAACATCTTGTAGTCAAAATCATGCAAAATCACAAAATGACTAAAAATTGAAAAGGGGCAAGAATTTTTACCTCAAGGGACCTACATCCAGGTCCCTTAGTGGCAGCTTAGCCACCTCCAAATAGGCTGGGGCCTATGCAGAACCTTGAACAACAATCAACAGCCTTCAAAAATTCCTGCTAAGAAAAAAAAAACAAGCACCAATACAATATCTGATTTTTTTGATTCTTTCTGAAACTTTTTAAAACCTTTTCCACAAACTTAAAACTTGGAACTTGAAACACGTATTTGAAACAAGAACAAGATCAAAAATCCAGGACTCCAATCCACTTTCACTTCAAAGAACCTTGGATTTCAGAAAATTGCTAAACCTTTTTCAAAAACCTTGGAAAATTGAAACTCAAACACACAAGTGTTACACAATTTAAAAATGGAACTCAGATTGGCTTTCAACACACACACAACTTTTATAATTATAAAAAGGAATTACAATTGCTTCAACAAACACCAAACTTTTATATCATTAAAAGGAATTACAAATGAGAAAGCCAAAATCTGGAACAAAGGGACTCTCACATGTTGAGGTCTCCTTTTATAGGCAAATGCCTGGCTAAACACTATTCACAAACCCTAGAAGTGAAATTCCCTAAATGCCCTAAGTCCTTGAGTGCGTTTGTTGTTGATGAGCTGTCCAAAGTGATCCCAAACGTTCATTTTAGCTTTGTGATCAAGCAAAGACTCTCAGCTGTTGATCTTAACACGTGGCATGACTTGGAGGGCAAGTACTCATGTGATGGGTGAAACGGTTTGAATGGTGGGGTCCTTTGGGTGAGTGGGAGTGTGAGTTTAAGCATGGGATGGATTCGTGTGAAGGTTAATTGTGTTTTGGTGTAGGTAATTGTAAAAACCCCCTTGTTGGTAAAAAGTTAAAACTGGGTTCATACGTGTGAATAGTGACACGTTTGATCCGTTTTCTTAGGGAGAAATGTGTTTGGCGCGTGTTTAGGGATTTAAACTTATAAACTTGGCAACCTTGGTCCTTTTTCTTCCTTCCTTTTGTATTTTGTGTTTAAAAGTCTGTCAGCGTCTAAATCCTTTGTAACAACTTCCAAGACTTGGCAATTTTGGCACAAAACTTTCTAAAAAGTGTTTCAAGGGTTATTTTTGACACTTTTGTATATTTGAAGGACTGATCTTGGACATTTTTGATCTTCAAAGGTCTTCAATGTATCTTTGGCTTGATGAGGGACCATATTTGACAATTTGAAATTGTTGAGGGACTAATCTTGCCATTTCTCCAAAGTTGAGGGACCTTTTGTGTAATTTTGACAAACTTAAGGGACCAAACTTATAATTATTAATATACAAGGGTTTTAAGTGTCATTTCTTCAATAACTGAGGATCAATCTTGTTTTTCTTCAAGTCTTCAAGGGTATTTGTTGAATTTTCCATGATTAGGGCCCGGTTCTTTGCACGGCTTCGTTTCTCGTGTCCGTTTTTCCTTGTAACTTATGATCTTTTGTCTTTTTCACGATATCCATACCTAAAATACAGAAGTAAACAAACACAAGCATATATATGCTATTTTATGACATTTTTATGCATTTAAAGCCCGAAAAGAACGATGAGATCATGTATAAATGCCATCTCATCACTCCTTTTAGGACTTGAATATATTTATCCTCAAACCTTGTAAGGGTCTTTTTGGATAGACTTTCTCCATGATCCTTTAGGGGAGTAACTGCTTTTCGTCGTGTGTCTCAATCCTTCATATTGATTTTGGAATAATGATTCTTCACATCATCTTGGATCTTTAGCAACAAAATAGAGCTCCTCATGCCTTGTTAGGGCCTTTTTGGATCTTCACCAATCTTTGCATCCCGCTTCAATAAGTTATGCCTTGGCTTTGAACTCTATTCAACCCCGAGCAACTTTTAAACGATCTTGTGCTAGAAGCTAAGTAACCTTTCAAATCGTATGACCTTACTTATTGCAATTATTTTTATTCCTAATGCATTGATCTTATGGGAGAAAAAGCCACAATTAAAAACATATGAGTTTTTGAAAGAACATTCTCATGTTCTACGTTTAGCATGATCACTTGTCTAACTCTATCACTTCTCGTTCTTCACTATTTAAAGACCTCTAATTAAAGAGACTCGTGAATACTTAGCCATGCATGTCAAAATTAAGCCAAATTTGGATTAGCCTTCATTAAGACTATATCAAATCAAAGTTTTGGGTTTTTAAGCCACCTCTAGGATCTTGCACTTTCTTGGACTTTTTCAAGTTTAGAGAATGTATTTTATAGTTCCCTTGATAAGTGACTTTCTAGGATCATTTATAGGAACTTGCGAAAAGTTCTTGTTCTTAACCCGAATGAGCTAAGACTTTCGCGTTTTAAAGTTCCCTATATAAAAGTCTAGCAAAACTTGATTCGAGCGGGTTAAGGAATGTGAAGGGATCCAAATGCCCATCAAGTCAAAAACTAACTCTTATTCTACCCATCAGAAAATATACATTCGTGTCTTAAAAACACTTATGAAAACAAAGAAAATTTTTAAAATTTGGTCATTTTTAGCCATATTAGCAACAAAAAAAAAACAGAACGTTGAAATTTGGAAAATGTGAGGGCGTAGCAAGGCAAGTAGCTATTCCAAAAATGATTGTGGTAAAATACGACCTTTTAGGAAAAAGGCGTAAAAGCGGTAAGTATTAAATACGACGAATTAGGAAAACCGTGTACTAATGACCCAAACAGATTCGTTTCCCAAGGAGGTATATGTGTGTGAATAATTCGTAAATGATTTGAGATTAATATTGCAAGAAAGAAGGGATGAGAAAATAGAATGACGGATACGTGAAAATTATTACTACGACGACTAAATTAAAAACCGTAAAAAGTGAAAAAATAAAAATTAATTCTAAAAATTCCCAAAAAATTACAAAAATTCAATAAAAACAAACTAAGAGTTTGCAAATGATCAAAACTTTTTCAAACCTTTTAATTAATTAAATATTAATTTTTAAATGCTAATTAAAGCCCTAAAAATCCAAATAGTTATTAAAAAGTCCAAATAAAGATTTTTCACTTTGTAAAACTCTAAAATGACTTAAAAAGTCTAAAAACTATTTTTATGAATTTTTAACTAAGGAAAACTATTTTTAAATGGTTAGAAACTATTAAAATATTAAAATAATTCTAGAAATTAAGAAAATGATGCTAAAATTAATTTAAGAGTTTTAAAAATCCTAACTTAATGTATTTTACCTAAGAAAAATATAAAAGTTGCTAAAAAGTGAAAAATGAAATTTAATAATAAAATATTAAAATATTATTAAAAATCCAAAAGTTATAAAAAATTCTAAAAACTTGAAAACTAGTTTATTTTACCCTAAATAAACCGAAAATGAAAGTGAAATTACCAAAATACCCCTATTGGGCCCCCAAATGGGCTAAAAACAAATACAGTCTATAAAAATGGGCTTTTTGGCCCAATAAGATGAAACTTTACCAAATAAGCTGAAAATCACTAGTCTGGCTTAAAATTCAATTCTAAACACAAAAGTCTGAAGGCCCAAAAGCTGAATGTGAGCTTATCACAGCTTAATGGTTCAACAGCTTATTCTTAATGGGCTTTTTGGCCCATTAAGCTATAAGCCAATGCCATAAGCTCAGATTTGACACACAACCTTCTTTTGAGATGCCTAAGAGATCAGTGAAAAGAAATTTCCAATAAGCTCAACCAATAAGTCAAAAATAAGCAAAGTAAAATTTCACTAAAAGACAAAATAGTCGACTTGGAGTTCTCAACCACCTCAGACCTTGATTCAAGTTGCCAAAGACTTTGAATGACTTAATTAAGACAAATCAAAAAAGAAAAGCTCAATAAGCCAAGCCAAATAAGCTGAATAAGCTGATAAGCACTTATGTAAAAGTCAAAGTAATTGGTTTGGTAGTCAAAGCTCAAAGTCAACCCCTCAAATGCTCCAGTATGAACAAATGGGTCAAATAAGGAACACCTATTACAAAATTAAAGTTGTTGTAGGTTTAAATAAGCTAGAACAGCTTATTGATAAGCTATCCCAAAATTACCACTAGCAGTGGCTAGTAGTAGGGGAAAGGAGGTCCCACTGCTTTGACTATTTGACTTGCAAATTTAGAGAGATCCAGTTGGATCCAATGGAAAACAAAGGCACCCTTACAACCAGTGAGTTGTAAGGAGTCAATATCAAGCAAGAAATCACAAATTGGTTTAGCCAATAAGCACAGAATAAGCAAATAGTCACCAGATACCTCACAGATATGCAAATAAGAAGTTATGAACTAAAAAGCAGTTTAAGCATGAATAAGCCAACCAAATTGAACCATATGCATACACAAGCTATAATAAAGTCCAATAATCACAATAAAACTTGTTTCAAACACTAGATCAAATATTAGAAGAAGATTCAAGCAATAGTAGTTGACTGATGAACAAAGTGATTATCCAAAATCCTTTTGTTGATCTAAATGACCACCAATCCAATTTTAAACCCTTAAATCCCTTTCCCTGGTTCTGATAACTAAAACTTAGCACTTGTTAACCCTAGTCTACCCTTAGATCTAGGTGTCCCCAAAATTTTAGCCAATTTAACCCAGTATTTCAGATTTTAAAGCCCTTTGTTGGATTATGATGATTCAAACCACAAAATATGCAGATAAATGACCAAATACACCAGTTAAACAAGTGCCACCACAATATACCAACAAACACCTACTCAAATCAACCAAAGCTTAGCCTATGCAGTTAACCTAAACACCCCTTTGTAAACTGATGTCTCAGATTTTGAAAGGACTTGTCTGATTTAACCCACAAATCAAGCTCCAATCAACCTAATAACAACCAACAAACCTCAAAACACCAGATTCAACCATAAAAACACACATTCACAGACAAAAACTCAGATTCACCAAGATTCATACAAAATTTCAGAAAAATAAAAGAGATTAGAGATGAAAACCTCCAAGACTCACATCCAAGCCTTGGAATGTTTGAGCTGAGGTGCTAGCAAGGACAAGCACCAGCTTCCAATAGCTGCTAAGAAGAACAAACACAATGGTTAATCAAAAACAGAATATGACTTGATTTTTGAAAATAAGAGTTTTATTCCTTAAAACCATTCCTCAAAATCAATCAAACAGATTAATGGAACTTAGACTTTAGCTAATCAAACACCAAACTTTCATAAAATACAAAAAGGAATTCACAATTTCAGAAAATCAAACTTTTTATTTCATAAAAAGGAATTACAAAGCATTAGCTAAAATCTGGAACAAAGGTCTCACATGTTGAGGCCTCCTTTTATAGACTGCATAGACCATTCTAGAATGGAAAAATACAAGAAACCCTTGCTAGAAAATCTCAAAATTGCCCTTGAATGCTTCTAGATGCTTGATGTGTATTGAGTTGTCAAATTTGATCAAAACGTTCATTTAGCCTTTGGGACCAAGGAATGAGTCTAAATCGTTGATCTTGCCACGTCAGATTGCTTGGAGAGGAAGTTGTCATATGATTGGGTAACGGGTTGAATGGTGGGGTCCTTTGGTGAGTGGGGATTGGGCATTTTTGTGTGGGATGAGTTTGTGTGTGTGTGAATTAAGCGTGGGACTGGGTAATTTTGATTTACCCTTTGTTTAAGTGGGAGGTAAAATATGGGTTCTTCATGGTAAACAGTAACTCATTTGATCCGAAAAAGGGAGGTGGGATGTGTTTGGCGCGTGTTTGTTTGTTTAAACTTTAGAAATGGAAACTTAAGTCCTCAACTTTTGGAAAAAGTGGTATAACAAGTTTGTTTTTGTTGTAAACTCGTTTCCTTTGTATTTTGAAGTTCCTGAATTCCCACATTGGCCACAAAAAGTTTCTAAACAAGGATTTAGGGCTTTTAATACTTTAGGCTAATTACAATTTCAGTCCTTATGATATTTTAACCATTTTTTAAGGACTAGAAATGTAATATTATTGAACTTCAAGGGCTTCTTCGAATCTTGGTGTGACAAATCTAACATTTTCAGGTAGTTAAATATTTTCTCGTATAATATTTTGAAACTTATTTTTATGTTGGTTGACGAACTCACAATTTACGGATTTAAATTTGGGCTTACGTGCATAATTTGGCGTCTTTTACGACTAAACCGGAAACCTTAGGATTACGTATTTACGTTTTTGAACTCCGTTTTTGATGAGACAATTTTTATTGGATTCGTTTTGTGACGGTGATTCATAATTTATAAAAACATTTTTCGTAAAACGACCCGAGGGCACGCAAATCGAGAAAACTAGAATCGAGAAATACCCGTAAACTAGTGAGATGGGACAAAACACTTTGCCCCATCCCACTAGCTTACATGGGACGACCAAGAACACCTCACCACCCTTAGGTGGCACAAACTTAACTTGTTTATAACAAGTGTAAGCTTTAGCTTACACTTTAAGCTAAGCCTTCCACCACTTAACAAAACCATCAAATGGTTTTCACTTAACCATTTCTTACATGCAATTTACTCTCAAAACTCTCTCTACTTCATCTATGTGCCGTCCCAACTCAAGCCACAAACACCATTTTTGATCTCTTCCAACTACAAACCACATGTTTACTAGTCCTATTAAGGTGTTTCCTTGAAACCTTGATCATTTGGTGGCCATATAACCAACTTTGGAGGTGATTTGCTTGTGTCCTAGGGCTGATTTTCCAACATATGATCTTGCTATTTGATGGTCTTGGAGATACTTGTTGTGTTCATCAAGTTCTTGCCTTCCTAAAACAAGAAATCCACTTGGATTGGTAAAGAAGATCATCCTCTACATTTTTCTCTTATTATTTTGTAAAGAACAAATGTATTTTCTTTCATTTTGTATATGTATATGATGTATATATGATGATAAAAATGTTGTGTGGGGATCAAGTGTTGATAAACATGCTTAAAAATGATGATAACCATAAGAAATGAAGCTAAAATCATGTCTAATTAGTTGGCTGTATAAAAACAGTAGATAACTAAATGAAGAACTGATAAAAATGCATGGTTTGATCTATTTACAGTAAAGTAGATGATGTTATACACATGTGAGAGTTGGCCATGCAATGGAATCAAAATAATGAGTGAGATATGATCAAAACAAGTTAGGTGGTACAATCTGAATAAGCAGTTTTGTAGGGACTATTAAGGCAACTTAAACTTAAAATGGGCAGTATCTATAACTAAGTTATATTTAGCACATATCATGAAGAAGTTGTCATTTAAAAATGAGCTTCTAAGTCATTGTAGAACTCTAGATATGATAAAAATGGTGAATGTGAAGTTAAAAATCAGATTTTGGAAATAATGTTTATTATTATTATATAAGCACTCACTTTATAATTTATAAAATGTAAAGTATAAACCCACTAACTTATAAAACTTAATTATATAAATGTATAAAAGGTTAAATAAATGGGTAAAGTATATAAATGGTGGTAAAAGTAATATTTATAAGTAATAAAAACTATAAACTTGATTTTTACGACTTTTTCGGCTATCGCCGTGAAACTAACGTTTTTCATCAAATAAAACTTAGACGACCAAACCCGTCTAATGTAAAGTTTATAAAAGATATATACTGATGTATAAGTAACTAAGACAAGTAAAAACCGATAAAACCCGAACTATAAGAATTACGGACAATTACGAGCTAACTAAACATATTAGACTAATAATTGGACTTAATAAGATAAATACTTGTAAAAAGAATTATTTTGGGCTTAACCTAATAGGACCCAACATGAAAAGTATATATACTGATCATATAGGTATAAAATGGGTAAAAACAAGTTAAAGAACTTATAAAAGACTTAATGAACTTAAAATAGGTAAAATCGGTAAAACTAGTGAACTAGTAAGACGATACTAAAACGTAAACACTAAAATGAGTAAACAAAGATTTATAAACCCACTTGATCATCATAATATGTACAATAATCATATATATGTATATTGTTATTTTGATAAAAGTCATTGGACCGAGTCTAAGACCGATTATTATTTATATAGGTTTCCGTGACCGAAGCACGCCCGTAGCCGATAATCCGCCTTTCATTAACAACGTGAGTTCATAGCCTCGCACTCTTTTAAATGTTTTATAAAATGATTTGTAAACCCGCGAGGGAGATAACATGCTAGATTTTTATAAAAATAGAACACAAGTAGTCCCGATTGTATGCTTAATGAGATGGACCCGAATGATGCTATGACCCTATATTCGAGACTAAAAGGATTATTAGTAGTTAGGTTATGTCACTTAAAGTCCCATTAGCATGAATTGTGAACTACCGGGTTTTGGTAGACGCTTATGCATTTGATAGTACTATTTGGGGACGATCACCCCAGTTCGCGCCTTGACGGTTGATCCCCGTCGTACCACATTGATTGGTAAGCGAATTTATGTATGAGAAGATTCCATAGCGTGATTTTTGTGACGACACGCTAACTTAGATGGGCAAATTGTTTGTCGGGTTCGCGGCCCGCTGTTTTCACAGTAAGGTAACAATGTCATGCGGCTAATAATAATCCTATACAATGTATGCTATAAGACATAAATAATAAACGATAACGACGCTATTACGATGAATATATTACCTAACATGGTAATATAGAGACTACGGTCTCATGGACGGTTTCAGATGTATGCTTGATTTATATATTGCCTGACTAGCAGTATGTGGACTTACTTCCGATATTATACTTGTGTTCTGATTTTAAATGATTGTAAATGATTGTTTTTATATAACGGTTTTCATTAAACTCTATGAATTCACTCGGCATTCGCTGATATGATTTTTGCATGTTTTCTATCTCAGGTGCTTGAAGGTAATCCGGATGGAGATCGACTCTGATGGCCCACACTAAATATTAAAAATGTTCATTCGATCTGTGTTTTGTAAACTTAATGACCTGTATAATTTGGGACCTGTTGTACACTTTTAAACCTTTTTATCGAATGAATGTTTGTTAAACCTTGTACAACCATTTTTATGTGTTGTCTATGATTGGAGTTATTGTGCTATCCCGTAACACTCTGAAAGACCCTTCCGCTGTACCGATACGAAAAATGAGAGTGTTACAATTTGGTACCAGAGCTCTCGTTGTAGAGAACAAAAGATTTTAAAAACCAAGGTTTTGAGCAAAACTTTTCAAAATCTTTTGACAATGAACATTTGAGAAAATATTTGAAAAATCTTTTGACTATAACGGTGCCAGAGATCTCCGACGTTACCAACAAGCCTTATTGAGAAGATATATATTTTGATATATATAATTTAATTTATATATATGTATATATCGTGATTTCATTATGTAATTGTTTAACTAGTATGTTATCCTAATACGAGATAAATATATATAAATGCAGATTGTCATGGCTGACCCTAATATTCCTGTAGAAAACCATGCTATTCCCGAACCTAATATAGAAGATGATCCTTATTTAGACTTAGTAGATTTTGATATTGATGACGAGGAGGAACCATTTGAGGTTACCGAGCCCGAGTTAGGACTAGGAGATCAGATTGCCCCTCAGGTTGACTTAGTAGAGAATGAGATTGAGAATCTGGGTAATGAGGACGTGGATATTGAGAATGCTGATATTGAGAATGAGAATGAGATTAGGTTAGATGAGTTAGAGGATGAGATTGACGACGAGGATGTCGAGGAGGATGTAGGTATAGATGTTGAGGTTAATGACGATGAGGAAGCTGAGCTTATTTATCCGTATGATGTTCCAGAGGGCGAGCCTTTGCCCCCACCAGTTTGTTTGTCTGATTCCGAGGATGAGTTACCTAGGGATGAAATGTCTGAATCGTCTGAATCTGATTCTGAATCAGAGGAGGATGAGGATGACGATGCACCTGACGGTACCGATGGTATTGCTGCTCGTAGACGTGAGATAGGAGAGTCGTCTAGTGCTCGAGAGGCTACACATATTGATGGTCTTGCACCATGGGCCTTGAGACGTGATCTAGATGCTTCCCGTGTTAAGAGTTGTGTAACAGAGGTTGGATTAGGTGTTGTTCAGACTCAGGTTGATTATTTGGAGTCGAAGGCAAAGGTTGGCGAGAAAGAGCGGGAGTTGCTTAGTTTGGATTTGAGTGATGTAGAACGTGGTTTGAATGAGGCTTTTAGGAGGTTATCGGTATTAGAAAGCCGTGAGTATGTGGATATGAAGAGAAAGGTGAATTCTTTGGAGATTCAGTTGAGTGTGGCTCGTGCGATGCGTGAGAAAGCCGAAAAGGAGTTGAATGTATCCGTGGGTTGGAACAGTAGATTTTATGCCGACATGGTTGAAAGAGGAGTAATCCGTAAGCGCCCAGCTGAAGATGTGTCTAGTGATCGTCCGGCGAAGATCCAGAAGACGATGGATGATGGACCATCTGGCGGTTCTCAGTAGACCAGTTTGTGTTTAGTAGTGACCTTTAGATCTTTTGTGATTGTAGTTTTGACTGAACCGACTTGTTAGTAATAGACTTGGCACGAATTTTGAGTGTATATAGTGTTAGAACTTTGATATGGATGTACTAAGACAATACTTTTGTTTCAGATCGAATGAAATATGTATCTTGTCTTGAATTCCATATTGTGCCTTATTTGTGTCTTGATTATGAATTCGATCCATATTATATGAATCCTTTGTTGGATGAATGCTTAATACTTTGAAATTGTGGAATTTTAGAACTATGCCGCCCAAGAAGGCTGTGACTGAGGATGATGTACGTAGGATTATTACGGAGCAAGTTACCACATCTATGACTGAATTTATAGCAAATGCTAGAAATGAAGCTGGCGGTAGTGGAGCTGGCGGTAGTGGAGCTGGCGGTAGTGGAGCTGGCGGTAGTGGAATTGGCGGTACTAATGTGAATGTGAATGCTAATAATGTGAATGCTAATGCTGGAGGAAATGTAGGAGGACTTGGAACGAATGCACCTGAAGTTGGTGGTTGTACTTATGTGACGTTCATGAAGTGTGAACCTCTACCTTTTAATGGAACTGAAGGTGCTGTAGGACTAAGCCAGTGGATCGAGAAGATTGAATCGGTGTTTAGGATTAGTAAGTGTAAGGAGGAAGATAAGGTGACTTTTGCTATGGCTACTCTTAAAGGTCGTGCGTTGACTTGGTGGAACGGGAGAATTGCTTTCATGGGTCTTGATGCTGCTAATGCTACTCCTTGGGCTGAAATCAAGAAGTGGATGACTTTGGAGTTTTGTCCTCGTAGTGTGATCATTAGGTTAGAACAAGAGTTGATTCATTTGAGAATGAAAGGTGTGGACATTGATAGTTACACGAACCGATTCCATGAGTTGGCCTTGCTATGTCCTCGATTGGTTGAACCCGAAGAGATCCGAATTGAGCAATATGTGAAAGGGTTGACCAGGAATATCCGGGGGGACGTGACATCATAGAAACCACTGACCATTGATGATGCTGTTCGAATGGCCTACCAACTCATTGGACAGATAATTCAGGATAAGGAAGATGAAGCCCGTGTAGGTGAGAAAAGAAAGGGAGACGGTGAGCGTGTAGATAGAGGTGATTATAGGAAGAATTTCAATCGCCGTCAGAACCAGAGAAAGGGGAATGCAAATGCTATTACCAACAATGCACCGCGCAACGATGATAGATGTCCTAAGTGTGGCAACAAGAGGCATCCTGGCGACTGCTGGAAGTGCCAAAATTGCGGAAAGCTTGGACACAAGGTTGAAAGGTGTAAGAAGGGAACGATTTGCTTCAACTGTAATGAAGAAGGTCATAGGAAATCGGAATGCCCCAAGTTGAAAGCGATTGTACCTAGAAGAAACCCCCAGGGTGGTATCTACCAACTTGGAACAATTGAGGTGAAGAAAGAGGATCCGAATGTCGTTACCGGTACGTTTTTACTCAACAATCATTATGCTGTTGCTTTATTCGATTCGGGTGCCGATAGGAGCTTTGTATCCACTAAATTTAGTGCCCTTATTGATATTGAACCTGTTGAGATAAGTACCAGTTACGAGGTGGAATTGGCTGATGGTAAATTGGTGAAAACTAATAAGCTATTAGAAGGATGCTCTCTAAATCTCTTGAACCATTCCTTTCCGATTGATTTGATGTTGATAGAATTAGGTAGTTTCGATATTATTATTGGTATGGATTGGTTGTCGTTGAATAATGCTACTATTTTATGTGGAGAGAAGAAGGTTAAGATTCCTCTTAGGAATAGGACGTTAGTAATTGATGGTAGTCGAGGTGAATCCCGTTTGAAAATCGTTTCATGTATTAAAGTCCAAAAGTACATCAGGAACGGTTGTGAGTTATTCTTAGCTCAAGTGACCGGGAATGAGTCTAGGGAGAAACAATTGGAAGATGTACCTATTATTTGTGAATTTCCTGAGGTATTTCCTAAAGATTTACCCGGACTTCCACCGATAAGGCAAGTAGAGTTTCGAATCGATTTAATTCCTGGTGCTGCACCGGTGGCACGTGCGCCTTACCGATTAGCCCCTTCTGAATTAAAGGAGTTATCTGAGCAACTTAAGGAGTTGTCTGATAAAGGTTTTATTCGACCGAGCTCATCGCCTTGGGGAGCTCCAGTCTTGTTCGTTAAGAAGAAGGATGGATCTTTTCGTATGTGCATTGATTATAGGGAACTGAATAAGTTGACAATTAAGAATCGATATCCTTTACCTAGGATTGATGATTTGTTTGATCAACTGCAAGGATCTAGTGTGTATTCTAAGATAGATTTGCGGTCAGGATATCACCAACTTCGCGTCCGTGAAGAAGATATTCCTATAACTGCATTTAGAACTCGTTATGGACACTATGAATTTCAAGTAATGCCATTTGGGTTAACTAACGCACCTGCGGTTTTCATGGATTTAATGAATCAAGTGTGCAAGCCCTACTTGGATAAATTTGTGATTGTGTTTATTGACGATATTCTAATCTATTCTAAGAATGAAGATGAGCATAGAGAACATTTGAGGATTGTTTTGAAGTTGTTGAAGGATGAAAGGTTGTATGCTAAGTTTTCGAAGTGTGATTTCTGGTTGGATTCTGTGCAATTTCTTGGTCATGTGATTAACAGAGATGGAATTCATGTTGATCCTGCAAAGGTTGAAGCTATTAAGAATTGGTCTGCACCGACAACGCCAACGGAAGTGCGACAGTTCTTAGGATTGGCTGGCTATTATAGGCGATTCATTAAGTAATTTTCTTTGATAGCTAAACCCTTGACTAAGCTTACTCAGAAGAATAAACCTTTCGTTTGGGGAAGTGATGAAGATGGAGCATTTCAGACATTGAAGCAAAAATTATGTAGTGCGCCAATCTTATCATTACCCGAAGGGAGTGAAGATTTTGTAGTGTATTGTGATGCATCTCTTAGAGGTTATGGAGCTGTTTTGATGCAGAGAGAGAAAGTGATAGCTTATGCTTCTAGGCAATTGAGGAAGAATGAGGAGAATTATACTACTCATGATCTTGAGTTAGGAGCTGTAGTCTTTGCTCTTAGGTTGTGGAGACATTATCTGTATGGCACCAAGTGTACGGTATTCACCGATCACAAAAGCCTACAGTATATTCTCGACCAGAAGGAATTGAACATGAGGCAACGAAGATGGATAGAGTTGTTAAGTGATTATGACTGTGATATAAAATATCACCCAGGAAAAGCCAACGTTGTTGCTGATGCGTTGAGTAGGAAAGATAGAGAGCCTATCAGGGTGCGTTCTCTAGTCTTGACCGTGCATAATAATTTGCCTGAGCAAATTAGAAATGCGCAATTAGAAGCTTGTAAGAAGGAGAATTTTGTTAATGAAGGGTTCCGAGGAGAAGGAGATCCTTTAGAGGTTAGAGCTGATGGAGTGAAATGTTTAAGAGGTCGTATGTGGATACCTAAGTTTGGAGGCTTAAGAGATTTGATTATGTTAGAATCCCATAAATCTAAGTATTCCATTCATCCGGGATCTGATAAGATGTACCATGATTTGAAGAAGTTGTACTGGTGGCCGAATATGAAAGCTGACATAGCTATGTATGTTCTTCAATGCTTGACTTGTGCTAGAGTTAAAGCTGAACATCAAAAGCCATCAGGACTACTTCAACAACCAAAGATTCCTGAATGGAAGTGGGAGCGAATTACGATGGACTTTATCACCAAGCTTCCTAGAACATCATTTGGAAATAATTCGATTTGGGTTATTGTCGATAGACTGACCAAATCAGCACACTTCATTCCGGTTAAGGAGCAGTTCTCACTGGAGAAGCTGACTCGAATATACCTGGATAATGTCGTATGCAAACATGGAGTGCCTGTATCGATCATTTCAGATCGAGATCCTAGATTCGCATCGAATTTTTGGAAATCTCTCCAAAGATCTTTGGGAACGAATCTCGACATGAGCACTGCTTATCACCCCCAGACTGATGGGCAGAGTGAAAGGACGATACAAACACTGGAAGATATGTTGAGAGCTTGTGTGTTAGACTTTGGTAAGAATTGGGATAAACATTTGTCGTTAGCAGAGTTTTCATATAACAATAGTTACCATTCTAGTATTAAGGCTGCACCGTTTGAAGCTTTGTATGGTAGGAAGTGTAGATCTCCTGTATGTTGGAGTGAAGTTGGGGATACCCAGCTCACGGGACCGGAATTGATCCGGGAGACTACGGAGATGATAGTTCAGATTAAGAAGAGATTGTTGACTGCCCGTAGTAGACAGAAAAGTTACGCGGATGTGCGGCGGAAGCCAATGGAGTTTGAATTGGGTGACCGAGTAATATTGAAAGTATCTCCATGGAAAGGCGTTATCAGATTTGGAAAACGAGGAAAATTGAATCCCCGTTATATTGGACCCTTTAAGATTCTATCTAGAGTAGGTCCGGTGGCTTACAAACTAGAGTTACCCCCAGAACTTCATGGTGTTCACAACACATTCCATGTATCTAATCTGAAGAAATGTCTAGCAGTGAGTGATGAGAAAATTCCGTTAGGTAAGGTTCGAATAGATGGAAAGTTGCATTTTATCGAAGAGCCCGTAGAAGTTATGGACCGTGAGGTAAAGCAACTGAAACAAAGTCGGATACCTATTGTCAAGATCCGATGGAATTCAAAGCATGGACCGGAGTATACTTGGGAACGAGAGGATGAAATGTGGAAGAAATATCCGCACCTCTTCGATTTCAATAAGAAACGGACATCCACATGAAATGGATCACGAGGACGTTGATCCCTTTTAGGAGGAAAAGCTGTGACAAATCTAACATTTTCAGGTAGTTAAATATTTTCTCGTATAATATTTTGAAACTTATTTTTATGTTGGTTGACGAACTCACAATTTACGGATTTAAATTTGGGCTTACGTGCATAATTTGGCGTCTTTTACGACTAAACCAGAAACCTTAGGATTACGTATTTACGTTTTTGAACTCCGTTTTTGATGAGACAATTTTTATTGGATTCGTTTTGTGACGGTGATTCATAATTTATAAAAACATTTTTCGTAAAACGACCCGAGGGCACGCAAATCGAGAAAACTAGAATCGAGAAATACCCGTAAACTAGTGAGATGGGACAAAACACTTTGCCCCATCCCACTAGCTTACATGGGACGGCCAAGAACACCTCACCACCCTTAGGTGGCACAAACTTAACTTGTTTATAACAAGTGTAAGCTTTAGCTTACACTTTAAGCTAAGCCTTCCACCACTTAACAAAACCATCAAATGGTTTTCACTTAACCATTTCTTACATGCAATTTACTCTCAAAACTCTCTCTACTTCATCTATGTGCCGTCCCAACTCAAGCCACAAACACCATTTTTGATCTCTTCCAACTACAAACCACATGTTTACTAGTCCTATTAAGGTGTTTCCTTGAAACCTTGATCATTTGGTGGCCATATAACCAACTTTGGAGGTGATTTGCTTGTGTCCTAGGGCTGATTTTCCAACATATGATCTTGCTATTTGATGGTCTTGGAGATACTTGTTGTGTTCATCAAGTTCTTGCCTTCCTAAAACAAGAAATCCACTTGGATTGGTAAAGAAGATCATCCTCTACATTTTTCTCTTATTATTTTGTAAAGAACAAATGTATTTTCTTTCATTTTGTATATGTATATGATGTATATATGATGATAAAAATGTTGTGTGGGGATCAAGTGTTGATAAACATGCTTAAAAATGATGATAACCATAAGAAATGAAGCTAAAATCATGTCTAATTAGTTGGCTGTATAAAAACAGTAGATAACTAAATGAAGAACTGATAAAAATGCATGGTTTGATCTATTTACAGTAAAGTAGATGATGTTATACACATGTGAGAGTTGGCCATGCAATGGAATCAAAATAATGAGTGAGATATGATCAAAACAAGTTAGGTGGTACAATCTAAATAAGCAGTTTTGTAGGGACTATTAAGGCAACTTAAACTTAAAATGGGCAGTAGCTATAACTAAGTTATATTTAGCACATATCATGAAGAAGTTGTCATTTAAAAATGAGCTTCTAAGTCATTGTAGAACTCTAGATATGATAAAAATGGTGAATGTGAAGTTAAAAATCAGATTTTGGAAATAATGTTTATTATTATTATATAAGCACTCACTTTATAATTTTTAAAATGTAAAGTATAAACCCACTAACTTATAAAACTTAATTATATAAATGTATAAAAGGTTAAATAAATGGGTAAAGTATATAAATGGTGGTAAAAGTAATATTTATAAGTAATAAAAACTATAAACTTGATTTTTACGACTTTTTCGGCTATCGCCGTGAAACTAACGTTTTTCATCAAATAAAACTTAGACGACCAAACCCGTCTAATGTAAAGTTTATAAAAGATATATACTGATGTATAAGTAACTAAGACAAGTAAAAACCGATAAAACCCGAACTATAAGAATTACGGACAGTTACGAGCTAACTAAACATATTAGACTAATAATTGGACTTAATAAGATAAATACTTGTAAAAAGAATTATTTTGGGCTTAACCTAATAGGACCCAACATGAAAAGTATATATACTGATCATATAGGTATAAAATGGGTAAAAACAAGTTAAAGAACTTATAAAAGACTTAATGAACTTAAAATAGGTAAAATCGGTAAAACTAGTGAACTAGTAAGACGATACTAAAACGTAAACACTAAAATGAGTAAACAAAGATTTATAAACCCACTTGATCATCATCATATGTACAATAATCATATATATGTATATTGTTATTTTGATAAAAGTCATTGGACCGAGTCTAAGACCGATTATTATTTATATAGGTTTCCGTGACCGAAGCACGCCCGTAGCCGATAATCCGCCTTTCATTAACAACGTGAGTTCATAGCCTCGCACTCTTTTAAATGTTTTATAAAATGATTTGTAAACCCGCGAGGGAGATAACATGCTAGATTTTTATAAAAATAGAACACAAGTAGTCCCGATTGTATGCTTAATGAGATGGACCCGAATGATGCTATGACCCTATATTCGAGACTAAAAGGATTATTAGTAGTTAGGTTATGTCACTTAAAGTCCCATTAGCATGAATTGTGAACTACCGGGTTTTGGTAGACGCTTATGCATTTGATAGTACTATTTGGGGACGATCACCCCAGTTCGCGCCTTGACGGTTGATCCCCGTCGTACCACATTGATTGGTAAGCGAATTTATGTATGAGAAGATTCCATAGCGTGATTTTTGTGACGACACGCTAACTTAGATGGGCAAATTGTTTGTCGGGTTCGCGGCCCGCTGTTTTCACAGTAAGGTAACAATGTCATGCGGCTAATAATAATCCTATACAATGTATGCTATAAGACATAAATAATAAACGATAACGACGCTATTACGATGAATATATTACCTAACATGGTAATATAGAGACTACGGTCTCATGGACGGTTTCAGATGTATGCTTGATTTATATATTGCCTGACTAGCAATATGTGGACTTACTTCCGATATTATACTTGTGTTCTGATTTTAAATGATTGTAAATGATTGTTTTTATATAACGGTTTTCATTAAACTCTATGAATTCACTCGGCATTCGCTGATATGATTTTTGCATGTTTTCTATCTCAGGTGCTTGAAGGTAATCCGGATGGAGATCGACTCTGATGGCCCACACTAAATATTAAAAATGTTCATTCGATCTGTGTTTTGTAAACTTAATGACCTGTATAATTTGGGACCTGTTGTACACTTTTAAACCTTTTTATCGAATGAATGTTTGTTAAACCTTGTACAACCATTTTTATGTGTTGTCTATGATTGGAGTTATTGTGCTATCCCGTAACACTCTGAAAGACCCTTCCGCTGTACCGATACGAAAAATGAGAGTGTTACACTTGGACTTTATGAAGGACCATTCTTGACATTTTGGATTTGTTGAAGGGCTAATTGATGAGACTTCTTTTATACATAGTCTCATCGTCCAAATTGGGCTTAAAATGCTAAAAATATCATCAAAATACCCAAATATATGCTTGTGTTTGTTCATTGTGTATTTTTAGGTACGGATATTGAGGAAATGACAAAATATCACAAGGAACATGCAAAAACGAACACGAGAAACAAAGCCGCACAAGGAACCGTACCCTAATCATGAATTTCCTTTGAAGTCCTTGAAGTTTGAAGATTTGGCAAGATTGGTCCCTATACTTTTGAAGACTTGGCATTTTATACCCTTGCAAAACTCATAAATTGTATTGAGGTCCCTTAAATGTCAAGAAATTACATTAATGATCCTTGAAGAATGGTCAAAATACAAGAAAAGCCCTTGGAATAAGTTTATAAACTTTATTGTGGCCAAAATGGGAAAAACAAAACTTAGTTTATAAAGGAAACTTTGTTTTGGAGCTGGTAAACTTTATTTGGCAAAGATTGAGGAGTCCAGGGACTAAAAAGGGGAGACAACATAACTTCCATCAACCAACCCCTGGCTGACACGTCATATTGACTGGTCAACCAGCCAATCACCACCCCCTAACTACACGTCACCTCTCCACTACTTAAACTTAAACTAAAATTTATTAATCAGTTAATATTTTTGTGGGAAACACTTAATTTAAAACAAACTTCCCCTAATCCTAATCAAAACCTGCTGATTAACCACCTTCATCCTTACAAACCCTAAAGAAAACCCAGATTGAATTAACCTATTCACTAACCCAAACCCCAATTAACCATAGGGGTTTTACTCACAACCCCACTCCCAACACAAAACCCAACCCAGAAAACGACCACCTCCTTTCTTGTCCCCTCTCCAGCTCACACCATGTTACGAGAACCACAAACATCCAAACTGATTTGACCAAATCAAGGGCTACGATAGTTTTACTTGCTCTCTACTCAAATCCAACGAGAAAAAAGGCTCAAGTACTTTGATTCTTCACATGGGAGCCAAAGACAAAATTCAAATTGTGATAGTTGTAAAATTAGTCACTTGCCTTAGGAAAAACAAGTACTAACAAAGCGGGTAAGTATTAAGTATCACGTTTTGTGAAAAACGCGAATACTCGTCGTCGAGTTCGTTCTCGGTGGAGGTATGGTGCTTAGCCAACAATTATAGACGTATTTAATCGAGTTATTACGTTTTTGGAAAGAAAGAAAGAAAACGTAAGACGAGTTACACTAAAAATTAAAAACAACGAATACGCGTTACACGCGTATTGTAAAAATTGACTAAATCTATTTTTTTTTTCTCAAGTATAAAAATAGCGATAAATAAAACCTAAACTACGGGAAAGCATAATAAAGGCATCGGAAAACTTAAAACGTATATGGGACAAAGCAAAGGCAAAAATAATTAACGATAAAACGCGACTACAAAGCTTTAATAGTCAAATTTTTAAAGCCTACGAATTAATTTTCCTAAGCAATAAATAATAAAAGATTTTTTCTTTTTTTTTTAATTTTTATTTTTTATAATAAAAACAATTTTTTTACAACTTAAATAACCTCCTTTTTATGTTAAACACGAATTTAAAAAAAAAAAAAAAAACTATTTTGATATATAAAAAAAAAAAAACTAAAAACGTTAACTAAAAAAAACTTTACTAACTAAAGGAAAACCTATTTAATTATATAACTTGCAATGCTTAACAATAAGTTGGCTGTAGCACAGTTGGTTGTGTTGTGTTGTTCAGAAGTGTTTGTACTGAGTGTGGAGGTCATGTGTTCAAACCCCATCTCTGACATTTTTTGAAAATCAACTTTTTTACTTTACTTTTTTATTTTCTATCCTTACTGTTCGAACCACAACTACTGACTAAATCCTACTGATGCTACATTGGACTGAATATTAACCTACTATATATATAAAAATAACTCAACACAGCTTAACAAATTAGAACAATCATCTAAAACCAACATTACTACCTCATTTGTTTACCAATGTGCAGTACCTAAACATCAACAATGAACCAATAAAAACTAAACAACATCAACAATTTAAAAAGAAAGAAAAACAAAACAGTAGCAATAAAAATAAAGGGTGCAAAGAAAAACTTACATCTCTTTTAATTCGAGCGAAACTGACAACAACTAAACTACAAGCTTGAATCGAACTATGGTACCCTCGGAGCCTCGAACGATCAGCAACCGAATCCTTATACTTGCTTTCGAACCGAGCTAAACCAACTCGAATCAACTATCTAATTCGCTGACCCGAGCAAACAATCGAACACCCTTATTTTTATGTGAACAATCATGAACTCACAATCTTTCTTTTTCTTAATTCAAACTGCATCAAACTTATTTTTTCTTTTTTTCGTCTACCCAGTAGCAACAAACACCATAATCTTTTTTTTTCGCACAGTAAAGAAACACAAAAACTAAAACCTCTTTTTTTTCGAATGTAAAAATTAAATAAATCTCCGAACAATGGAACTCAGAAAATTAAACATACCAAAAATTTTTTCATAAAAAAAAGAATTACTACAAAATTAAAACAAATCTGGAACCCCCTTTTTTTTTTTGATACAGTACCACTTGGCCAACACTTTTTTAGTACTCTAATAGTAGCAAAAAAAATTTGACTAACTCTCTTTTTCTTCTTCGGATCGAAACAACAACTGTTAACGCAATAACACTTTCTCTTTTTTTTTCTTGACTCTTCGAACAATAACAAAACCTCTTGACAAGAATTAAATTAACAATTATAATTTTGGATTACAAAATCTAACACCACAACTGAAACTCTTGATTTAAATTTGCAGAAAAAAAAAGTAACAATTTTCAAAACTAAAGAACACAACTGATTAAACATTAAAATTAAATGGAACTCAGAATTTAAAAGTCCAACTTTTTCATTAATAGAAAAAAGGAAAAATACATCAATTCTGCAACAAGAAAAATAAATAAAACCTAAGCCCTTTATATATAGGGTCACAAGATTTCTTAAAAAAATAAAATAAAATAAAAATACTAACCCTAATGTTGACATCTTTTGTCTCTGAGACAATCTTGACCCTTGGATCGAATTCTAGAACCATCCATGTGATTTCTATGGCTGTGATTCACACTTGTATGTCGACATCCTTTGTGAGCCCTTGGATTGGTCTTGTATCTTGACTGAGATATCACATGTTCTTGTCTTGTACTAGTCTTCACGTGATGTGGGGTTTGATGGATAGTGACTGGTGATTAAATTGGGATTAGGGTTTGAGATTAGATTATCAATGGTGGCTGATGAGAAAGAGAAAGAACCCTATGGCTGTTTGTTTAGTCAAAAACGTGACCCCTTTTTTTTTCTTTTTAACCGTTGCAACAAAAATAATGGGCTGGTGAGAGTTGTTTTGGGCTCGGGGGTTATTGGTTAAATAAAGTGAGGCCCATTTTGAAATTGCCAAAACATAGCAAAATTTCATTTTGCATTAAAAACAAACGTGGGGTGGTGTTGTTATTGTTATTTTAACGGGCCAACTCGGCCCGTTAAACGGGTGCGGGTCGGTTCGTTAAATAACAAGTACATTTCAGGATCGGTTTTTCGTGCTTAATTCATTGTCGGGTCTCGGGGTTGACTTTGACTTTTTTTTTTTTTACTGGTAAAATCTTCCAACTTTATCGAGTCGAACCGAATATATCCATTTTTATTCCGTTAAGTGCAATCTCAGCTTCGGTTTCTTTTGTAATTCTCCATTCTTGTGTAAAATGATTCTTAAGGGACCAAATATGACAAATCTTCAAAGATGAAGGACCAAACTTGTACAATCATCAATTCTTCAAGGGTATTTTTGGAAAATCAACATTCGGGTCTGGTTCATTGTGCGGCTTCATTTCCCGTGTTCGTTTTTGATTGATTCTTGTGATCTTTTGTCATTTTCTCGATATCCGTACCTAAAATACACATTGAACAAACACAAGCATATATATGGCACTTTTAATGATATTTTAAGCATTTTAAGCCTGATTTGGACGATGAGACTATGTATAATTGCAGTCTCATCACTCCCCCATACTAAACCATTGTCGTGCCCTCACGCAATGCTAGAATTAAGTATCATAGCACCTCCAAAATTCATTTTTATTCACTTTATTGAATGATAAACTAGCTACACTACTACTATTGCTACTACTTGCGTTTTAGACATAATGTATGATTTTCATCGCAAAATGGGACGTTTAGGTTCATAGAATAAGAACACGTGAATGCTTCGTTAGAAATAATTTCATCGTCCTCGATTTTCACCCAATTTCATGCTAAGTGTGCAACGAGATCATTGTTATTATAAGTTAGCAACACGATCACATCTCATGAGTGTTAATTACGAACTTAGACTCCCTTATTCCTACTTGGTATCTCTTATATTTTATTATGTCTTAATGATCACGAGGATACATCATTGACTTATGCGTGAATAGAGATTAAGTCTAAAATAGAGTCTTAACGGTGTAACCAAAATCATCGAATTAATAATTCACCCTAATAGACAACGATGTCAAAAAATTAAGTCAACAAGAAGGATCGATAAACACGGTTTTATAACGGTTTTGAACATGAGACTTATTACCAAGACTTTTATACGCCCCCTAACGGAAGGGCCTTATTATCTTTGGTTTACCTCCATCTTTTATTCAACTTCTCCATGAAGCTTTTATTATGACTTCGGTCTTGCCTTGCCTTTTATTATCCGCCTCATCGGTGGTTTTATTAGCCAAAGACGTATATCCTCACGCTAAAGCGAATTTTGGATCTTTAAAGCTTCGAAGATTAAGGCTTGATTCACTTTCAATTTGGGCATAGATTTTTCGGCCTTGTGAGCTTCAAATTTTTGCTTAATTTAGGTGAGCACTTGAAATCTTATTATTAGGTGAAGCTTTCGATTATTCGGGTGCCAATACTTCAAAACCGTGACGCTGGCGATACCTTAATGTTTTCCCAATTTAATTACATGGAAGCTACCAAAACAAATTAGAAACCCAACAATAGTGACTAAACCGCCAAATCAATATTTATTAACAATTTATTATGCAAAAGCGTGGGGAGAATAAGCTAATAATTACTACACATGAGATCGTGACGATTACGAGACTTATAAATAACTCTATCATTTCTCGTCCTCATTTAAGAGACTTAGCCTAAAAAGTTAAGGAATCGAAGCTAAGTGCTCAACACGCACGGTCGAGTCAAAAATTACTCTCGTTCTCACCATCGGAAAACCTACATTCGTGTCTTAAACACTTATGAAAAACTAGAAAAATTTTAAAATTTGGCCATTTTTAGCCTTATTTTGCATAAAATGATAACAAAACGATGAAATTTTGGATTGCGTGTTGACGTAAGCAAGGTGAAGTATCTACTCACCCCCCCATGCTAAAACTAAACATTGTCCTCAATGTTTTGAGTCTAGGGGTGTAAACACCCCCATACTAGAGACGAAGTCGAATGCTTAATCTCGAGCATGGAAAGGGTAAAACGAATAACCTAAAAGCCGTTTATGAATTATGCTATTAAGATAAACGTTAGAACATAAAAGGATATCATCGGATATCGGAATCTCCAAAGGCAACGATCGAAGTCAAGTGATCCATAAAACGAACACGAGAGGCTTCAATGATGACGATGAACCTAATAGATCACAATCACAAACAACCACGGAACAAAGGTTGGAAGAGCACAAGTCCCCTCGTTACGTTAACTAAGAAAGCAATAATATGTACATGGATAAGCATGAGAATCCCCCACGAGGCACCTTGTTTTTGATAACCGAGTCAAAAGCTCGACTCGAATCCCCATAAATGTGATCATTTAGGGATAATCATGGTTCGGTCATTTTTGGTGGGACTTACATGTAATCAAGGCCCAAAAGCAACCGTGAATAAAGGCAAAGCCTTTATACCGGGATCAAAGATCGTGTCTTCGTTTTCGGATGATAAACGAAACAACACGACTTTCAACATCATCGTCCCAAAGGGACACAAGAAAATAGCATAAGAAGAGAAGGGTGGGACAATGGTTGGGCATAAAAATCGAGTTACTCGAGGTAAACTCTCACCGTAAGTGTAGAAAGAATTTCTAGTGACTACTTCGGTAAAAGACCGAGATTTTATCTTAAACGTGATACCGGGGTCAAAAATCTCGTCCTCGGTGGAGAAGTGTGAGGGAACAAATGGCGCTTCCCCCATACTAGATCCACACAAAACGTCGTTAAAAGAAGTAGACGCGTTTGTAGCAAGCTCAATTAAGCGAGGTGATGACGGAGTTATCTTTGGAAAAATTTTCAAATCACTTTTAAAATCTTTTCCTTTTTCATTTTTAAACTCATTGTTACGAAAACCCAAGTTGATTAAATTGAAAATATTTGGTGTTTCTAAAACAATTCTAGGCACACTTAAAATTTCCACATTTATCTTGAAGGCGGGAGGAGGATTTGAATTTTTAAAATCTGAATCGATTAATAAATCATCCCCCTCCGGGCTAACGCAACGGTCCTCATCAAACTCGAAAATCGAAGGCGGATTATCAAGAATACGTTTGATCTCGGAAAAATCACCGTCGGGATCAAAAACGTCTTCTCTTCCTCGTGGAAGAGGTTGGGAAATCAAGTCGTCGATAATCGAGTCGCTAGCTTCAACCGTCGTGAAACTAGGAATAGAAGGCTCTTCGATTGAAGATTTTGCCTTTGTCGTTTCGACCTCGATATCGAAAAACGTATCGATGTGAGCAAGGCCATCGGCGGACTTCTCACACGATAAATCCAAAATCTCACTCGGTGTGGGATTAGGAGTAAAAGGCTCGTCTCGTGACGATTTTGCCTTGACGGTTTCAACTTTGTCCTTCGAAGGGATCGAACGTGGGTTTTCAAACATTTTAGCAAAATTACTAACACGTCCCTTCGGAATTAATTTTCGTTCATCTTGTAAAAACGAGGGTTCAATGATTTCCTTAAAAATCTTTTCACATTTTTCTTCTTTAAAATCACTTAATGGAATTTCTTTGTCAAAATCAAGTGTATATTGATTTAGAAAATCCTCAATAATTTCATCCTCATTAGAAAAATTAGGTTTAGAAGGTACAAGATTTAAATATCCCAAGTATCCTACGAGTTTTTCCTTTGGTTTACTTTCAAAAACATTTTTCAAAACTTCGTTGGATGACGTTTTTGTTTCCTCAACGTTTTTGCAAGACGACGAAGGTTGCACGACTCTAAAATTAGAGAGATAGGGATCAATACGAGACGTACGAGTCTGAGGAGTCGAAATAACTTGAACCTCTCCCTCGAGATTAGGATTGGTGACGTTCGATGAAGAACTCGACTCGTATGAAGCTATTTTTTTCTCTAAGGTCTCAATCGTTGAAAGAAGTTCATTTTGCTTAATAGTGTAAGCCTCCACAATTTTGTCAACAATTTTATCCCATCTCTCGACAACTTGGTCAGATAAACGTTCATGTTCTTTAAAAGCGGCATCATATTCGTTTTCCAACTCGGTTCTCATGGAGGCCATTTCTTTTAAGTAAAATTCCTTTTGAGTTTCCAATTGTTTTTCGTGATGTTCCTTAAGGTTCCCAACTTGTTCTTGAATCATCATTAAGTTTGCATTATTACGTCTCACATAGTCATAAAAAGCGTTTTGATTCATTTCATCATTTTGATTTTGATCACAACAAAAAGACGAATCATATGACGAGTAGAACGAAGACGATGGGTGATCTTGGTCGTAAGATTGAAAATTATCTCCATGATCACGTGGAGCGGAGTTATAGACATAACCCTCTCGACCTCCAATAACCTTACAATTAAAACAATTGGCACCATCGGGCGGGCCTCCACAATATGGACACGAATAATATCCACTATCATTCGACATGATGCAACGAGAATGGTGTTACGAGAATTAAACGTTATAGAGGGTGAAAGAAGAGAATTATAAAAATAGAGGAAAAAAAATCGAAGAATCTTTTTGTGTTTTTGGTTTTTTTAATTTTTTGGAATTTTTGTGTATTACGTAGAAATTAATCTACAAAAACTATCCACTAATCAAAGGTCTCGATTAATGAATCCAAGAGGAGTGAAGGCAATTACGTGAAGTAAAAACCCTCGTCGACTTTGAAACGTTGGCGGAACGCCAAAACGTTTCGAGGTTCAATAATTAAAACTCAAAAAAATAGATTAATAATACTTGATGTGGCAAACCCCTAATTAATCGTCACTTTCAAAATACGCACAAGCGAGCGGAGAAAACGAGGCGGCGTGAAGCACTTAAGAGCCTTTTTTCCTTAGGTCGTGAAATACAACCGCCTTATACCCACCTTATAGTTTGTATTTATCGAGATTAAACCAATTAAGAGTATTTATCTATTTTGCCTTTGACTTTCGTTTGAATTCGATACAACAATAGTGACCGGAACGCTCAACTATTGAGGTGCGATTTCTCGCGTATTTGGATAATTATTGTGTGTTAATTGTTCTACGTAAATACAATATATTATGCACAATAAAAACGAGAAAACGATTTTGTGTTAATAGAGTTCTATTTAACACTATTTATTTGTATGGCTAATAGTATAGAAAAATAAAAAGAAGTATTTACGATAAAACGTAAACACTCAAACAAACACGATAAATAAGTATGGCTAAACAAACCTCCCCGGCAGCGGCGCCATTTTGATAGTTGTAAAATTAGTCACTTGCCTTAGGAAAAACAAGTACTAACAAAGCGGGTAAGTATTAAGTATGACGTTTTGTGAAAAACGCGAATACTCGTCGTCGAGTTCGTTCTCGGTGGAGGTATGGTGCTTAGCCAACAATTATAGACGTATTTAATCGAGTTATTACGTTTTTGGAAAGAAAGAAAGAAAACGTAAGACGAGTTACACTAAAAATTAAAAACAACGAATACGCGTTACACGCGTATTGTAAAAATTGACTAAATCTATTTTTTTTCTCAAGTATAAAAATAGCGATAAATAAAACCTAAACTACGGGAAAGCATAATAAAGGCATCGGAAAACTTAAAACGTATATGGGACAAAGCAAAGGCAAAAATAATTAACGATAAAACGCGACTACAAAGCTTTAATAGTCAAATTTTTAAAGCCTACGAATTAATTTTCCTAAGCAATAAATAATAAAAGATTTTTTCTTTTTTTTTTAATTTTTATTTTTTATAATAAAAACAATTTTTTTACAACTTAAATAACCTCCTTTTTATGTTAAACACGAATTTAAAAAAAAAAAAAAAAAACTATTTTGATATATAAAAAAAAAAAAACTAAAAACGTTAACTAAAAAAAACTTTACTAACTAAAGGAAAACCTATTTAATTATATAACTTGCAATGCTTAACAATAAGTTGGCTGTAGCACAGTTGGTTGTGTTGTGTTGTTCAGAAGTGTTTGTACTGAGTGTGGAGGTCATGTGTTCAAACCCCATCTCTGACATTTTTTGAAAATCAACTTTTTTACTTTACTTTTTTATTTTCTATCCTTACTGTTCGAACCACAACTACTGACTAAATCCTACTGATGCTACATTGGACTGAATATTAACCTACTATATATATAAAAATAACTCAACACAGCTTAACAAATTAGAACAATCATCTAAAACCAACATTACTACCTCATTTGTTTACCAATGTGCAGTACCTAAACATCAACAATGAACCAATAAAAACTAAACAACATCAACAATTTAAAAAGAAAGAAAAACAAAACAGTAGCAATAAAAATAAAGGGTGCAAAGAAAAACTTACATCTCTTTTAATTCGAGCGAAACTGACAACAACTAAACTACAAGCTTGAATCGAACTATGGTACCCTCGGAGCCTCGAACGATCAGCAACCGAATCCTTATACTTGCTTTCGAACCGAGCTAAACCAACTCGAATCAACTATCTAATTCGCTGACCCGAGCAAACAATCGAACACCCTTATTTTTATGTGAACAATCATGAACTCACAATCTTTCTTTTTCTTAATTCAAACTGCATCAAACTTATTTTTTCTTTTTTTCGTCTACCCAGTAGCAACAAACACCATAATCTTTTTTTTTCGCACAGTAAAGAAACACAAAAACTAAAACCTCTTTTTTTTCGAATGTAAAAATTAAATAAATCTCCGAACAATGGAACTCAGAAAATTAAACATACCAAAAATTTTTTCATAAAAAAAAGAATTACTACAAAATTAAAACAAATCTGGAACCCCCTTTTTTTTTTTTGATACAGTACCACTTGGCCAACACTTTTTTAGTACTCTAATAGTAGCAAAAAAAATTTGACTAACTCTCTTTTTCTTCTTCGGATCGAAACAACAACTGTTAACGCAATAACACTTTCTCTTTTTTTTTCTTGACTCTTCGAACAATAACAAAACCTCTTGACAAGAATTAAATTAACAATTATAATTTTGGATTACAAAATCTAACACCACAACTGAAACTCTTGATTTAAATTTGCAGAAAAAAAAAGTAACAATTTTCAAAACTAAAGAACACAACTGATTAAACATTAAAATTAAATGGAACTCAGAATTTAAAAGTCCAACTTTTTCATTAATAGAAAAAAGGAAAAATACATCAATTCTGCAACAAGAAAAATAAATAAAACCTAAGCCCTTTATATATAGGGTCACAAGATTTCTTAAAAAATAAAATAAAATAAAAATACTAACCCTAATGTTGACATCTTTTGTCTCTGAGACAATCTTGACCCTTGGATCGAATTCTAGAACCATCCATGTGATTTCTATGGCTGTGATTCACACTTGTATGTCGACATCCTTTGTGAGCCCTTGGATTGGTCTTGTATCTTGACTGAGATATCACATGTTCTTGTCTTGTACTAGTCTTCACGTGATGTGGGGTTTGATGGATAGTGACTGGTGATTAAATTGGGATTAGGGTTTGAGATTAGATTATCAATGGTGGCTGATGAGAAAGAGAAAGAACCCTATGGCTGTTTGTTTAGTCAAAAACGTGACCCCTTTTTTTTTCTTTTTAACCGTTGCAACAAAAATAATGGGCTGGTGAGAGTTGTTTTGGGCTCGGGGGTTATTGGTTAAATAAAGTGAGGCCCATTTTGAAATTGCCAAAACATAGCAAAATTTCATTTTGCATTAAAAACAAACGTGGGGTGGTGTTGTTATTGTTATTTTAACGGGCCAACTCGGCCCGTTAAACGGGTGCGGGTCGGTTCGTTAAATAACAAGTACATTTCAGGATCGGTTTTTCGTGCTTAATTCATTGTCGGGTCTCGGGGTTGACTTTGACTTTTTTTTTTTTACTGGTAAAATCTTCCAACTTTATCGAGTCGAACCGAATATATCCATTTTTATTCCGTTAAGTGCAATCTCAGCTTCGGTTTCTTTTGTAATTCTCCATTCTTGTGTAAAATGATTCTTAAGGGACCAAATATGACAAATCTTCAAAGATGAAGGACCAAACTTGTACAATCATCAATTCTTCAAGGGTATTTTTGGAAAATCAACATTCGGGTCTGGTTCATTGTGCGGCTTCATTTCCCGTGTTCGTTTTTGATTGATTCTTGTGATCTTTTGTCATTTTCTCGATATCCGTACCTAAAATACACATTGAACAAACACAAGCATATATATGGCACTTTTAATGATATTTTAAGCATTTTAAGCCTGATTTGGACGATGAGACTATGTATAATTGCAGTCTCATCAGAGGCATTATACCAAGCATCTTATAAAGATTCCAAGGGCAGAACAGGAAGATCATAGCCTAGGGTTTTCTTTTTTCTCATTGTTCTAGTAGCATCTATTAGTCAGTATAAATATATGGGTGGATTGGACCCTATATTTTCTTGTTCCATATTTTCCCAATTTTAATTGTAATTCCTTTTTGAGTTAAATGAAAGTTGGTGTTTTTGCATAAATGTAATTCCTTTTCTTTGTTTAAAAGTTGGTATATTAGTTAAGAAAATCTGAGTTCCACCCATCCATCATTTTTGTCGAGTTCAAGTTTTTCATAAACATAATTCCTTTTTCATACTTTTCTGAAAAGTTGGTAGTTTGTAAGAATTTGTTCCAAGGTTTTCAAGAGGTTACTGTTGAAGTTCTTTCTCAAAAGATTTCAAGGTTTTTGTTTTTCAAAATTTGGTCCACAAACCTATTTTCTAAGATTTTGTCAAAATCTTTGGTCATTTCTATTCATTAACAGCTTAAGGTCATAAGCTCATCAATAAGCTCATTGACACTGAGCTTATTGATCAACTTATTGGCCTAGTCTTTCTCTTGGTTTGTTGTTTTGTGCAGGAAAAAGAGCATCAAACAAGGTCAACTCCATTCATTATTATTTTCCTTTGAAGATATTGTTCTAGCATAGGGTCCTTCTTTGGATTCCTACAACAGGCTTTCTCTACTGTTTCTTAAGCTCAAATAAGCCCTTAAATCAACCCTTTGGAAAGCATAAGCACATGTACCAAGCTTGAACCCATTGGCTGTTTTTATGTGAGTTTTATGTGAGTTTATATGAAGTTGGTGTAAGTTACTTGTTTTATGTGTTTTATCTGTTTGTTTATGTGTGTCTATGTTCTAGATGCATGTTAGAGTAAATCTTAGCCAGTTTTAAGTAGATTTACAAGAAATCTCTTGGTCAATTTGCATTTACAGAAAATGAAGGGGTGTTTGGGTTTGCATGATAGGTTGAGCAGTTGACACCTAATTGGCCTAAATTCTGCTCTTACACACTTTATTTGTTAGCATTTGGTGTTATAAATACTTGGTTCTGACTTTGGTTTGTTTAAAATAGAAAAGTGCATGCTAGTTTTTTGTCATAAGTGTTCTTAATATTCAGTAGGCTGTAATTCCTTTTATTTTCAGTATTTTACCATCAAATCTTGTAATCAGTTAGGGATTAGGTTAAGGTAAGTTTATAAGTTCTTGTTTCTGAGCTTGGTGTGCTAGATTGGTGGAATTGTCTATTTAAATCTCACTCATTGACCAACTTTATCAGTAAGCTTTGCACCAGACCCTATTGTTTATAGCAGTAACTTTGATTTGCCATATGGATGTGATTTTTTTTTGTTAACTTATGTTTTTCTTGTTTATTGTGACTCCCCACAACCCAACTGGTTGTGGGGGTGCCTTATTTGCCCAAAATATCCAACAAATCAACAAGAACAAACCAAAATCAGACTCTAATATCATTCAGTTGTTTTTTAGTATTGTCTGAGAACGATTTGGTTCTCGGATAGAACTAGTTTTTGGCTCATTTGGTTACCGTAGCAAGTTTTGTTAATCTGGGCACGTTTTTGTGATTTCTAGGCTAAAATCTTGTTAGATTTTAAAAGTTTTTGTGTTTTCATAGTTAGAAAGTTACCAGGTTTTAGTGTTTATAAAAAGAAAAATAAAAAAAAGTTTTTTCCAAAAAGGACGTGGCCAGGACTCGAACCTGCGCCAATCCTCTCACACACAAACGCGTTAACCAGTTTCCCTAGGGTCTTTGACTGGTTAACCTTTGTTTTGTTTAATACTTAAGGTGTTTTAGTTTTAGGCTTATTTAAAGATTCAGCTTTTAAATAAGTTGATTTCCGCTTATTTATCAAGGTTGGGTACTTTTTTCAATTTTCCTTTGTTTTAGGATAGATTTAAGACTTTTTGAAATAAAAATTTTATTTTTCACGTTTATATTTAATCTTCTATGATTATTTTTAGTTTTAATTTTAGAAAGTAATTTTCTATGATTATTTTTAGTTTTAATTTTAGAAAGTAATTAAAAAATAGAAAAAAGTGTCTTAAAAATTTGAAAAAATAGTTTTTAAGTTTTAATTAAGTAATATGAGGTTTACATCCATTAAAGTTTTCAAATTTACTTATTTTTGATTTTATTTAATTATAGGGTTTTAAATTAATTTAAAAATTAATATAAAATTATTAAAAAACTTTTGGAAATTTTTGTTTGCATTTTTATCTTAGTTTCATTTTTCTTGATTTTAGGTAATGTTTTGGTAATTTTTAGGTCACTTTCATTTTTCTTCGAATTTTACAATTTTACGTTTTTTACGTCGTAGGATAATTTTTAGCGTAATTCATCTTCTTCTTTCTCTTTTCTCATCAATATAATCACAAATTAATCATCTCTTAACACACACACCAAGCCTCCTTGAGAACGATCCCACACAAAGGGTCATAAGTGCTTTCGTTTTCCTAAACGAACACTTAATACTTACCACGTTTACGCTCTTGTTCCTAAAAGACGTATTTTACTCAAATAATTTTGGCGCTGCTGCCGGGGAGGCGTGTTGTGTTTTGATTTGGCAATTGTTGTTTTTATATATAGCCATAATATCTATTTGTATTCGTAGCAGTCTACTAATACGTATTATTAGTTTTTTCGTTTTTTGTGTGAATATTATTACTATATTGTATACGTAGAACAATAAAATCACAAGTACTCCAAAAGTGTGAAAACACAACCTTGATTGGGAGGTCATTACTCAATCATTGTATTCGAATCTCAAACAAGAAAGAAAAGACAAAAATAGAAAAATACTTTCGTGAAGCTCGATTTTGAAAATACAAACTATAAGGTGGGTATAAGGCGGGTATTATAAAAATATACTCTAAGGAAAAAGGCTCTTAAGTGCTTCGCGCCGTCTCGTTTCCCCGCTTGCTTGTGAGTATTTTGATATTGAAATTTACTCGAGGGTTTTGCCGCCCAAAGTATTATCTACATATATATATATATATATATATATATATATATATATATATATATATATATATATATATATATATATATATATATATATATATATATATATATATATATATATATATATATATATATATATATATATATATATATATATAATTTTCTTGGTTTCATTTGATTAAACCCTCTTGAACGTTTTGGTGTTCCACCAACGTTCTAAAATCATCGAAGGCGTTCACTTAACGTGATCGTTTTCATTCCTTGAGAGGGTAGGGAGTCATCACTCCAAGTGAGGGTGTTTTGGGGTGCCACGTCAGCGAAACCCACTCACTCACTCACATGGAAAAATCAGGAGATTCATCACTCCAAGTGGCTCCCTTTTGTGGGTCCCACTTTTTTTTTTATTTCTCACATTTTCAAATTAAATTAATTCATTTCATAAATAAAAATAAATATTACAATCCTAAAAAATAGAAAAATACAACTTCGAATAAAAAAAAATATACGAAAAAATTGCGAAAAAATTTACGAAAAAAACTACGAAAAAACTACTAGTTGGAGGAGTCTTCGGAATCTTTAACGTCGCGGTATTGATTGGTATTCGACATTTTTGCGTGTAGACGAGCCTTGATTTCTTCTTTTTTAAAATTTATAAACGCGGCCGATTCGGGATCCATTTTAGAGGTGTCATAGTCGAGAAATTTCAACTCCTCTAATTCGGCAATCGTGTCGTCTTTGCGTTGCGAAGCCGCATACGCTTTTTGTGAGGCTTCACGACGGAGACGAAGGTCATAGGTAACCGCGTCTTCAAATCGAGACGAGTTACTTCCTCCGGTACTCCCTGTTGTTTCGGAACGGCTTTTTTTCCCGGGTCGTTCTTTACCCGCGGGGCGGGGTCGTTGATCGCGTTGGAAAAGTTCGTCCTTGTTCATCGGCATCGAAAACGAACCGCCTTCCTCGTTCTCGGTCAAATCAACCGGGGCAACCTCGGGTGCGTCCCATTTAGGAGACTTCCTTAAAACATCCCATGCCTTTTCGTGATTAAACGTGGCATTTCTATTCTCGTCCGCGTAAATGGCCCGAGCCCGTTCAATCACATCAACCTCGCTTTTGCCACTTTTTTTTGTTCTGATGACATTTCTTGTAGATGGCGTTCCACTTCATAATATTATGATGCATCGGATTCCACTTACCCGTAAGCATGTCTTTGGTACGTTCTTGATGATTTCTTTCGTTAAACACCCGGGTAATCCGAATCCAAAGAGTGTCTCTTTTTTGGTGACGCCCAACTTTCGGATATTCGGATGTCGCGATGTAACACTCGGCAAGCACGGCTTCTTCGTCCTTGGTCCACCGACCAAGACCTTCTTTCGGAACGGGTTCTTTTGATTTTTTTTACGGGGTTTTTCTTTCGGCTTTTTTTTGTTGGTTCGGTTTCGGGTGGTGGAGATTGGAGTGATAGGCGTCTTTGGGTGGTATAGGCTTGATATTCTTCTTGTTGCTTTTGTATAAAATCTTTATCTTCGGGAGTCATCGGACCGTGGGTAGGAAATCCGGGGAATTGTGGATTGGACGTAGTTTCGTCACCGCCACCCATGTTGGATTGAAGGATGTGGGTGAATCCGAACCAATTTTCGCCGGCCATTGTGTTTGTGTTTGTGAATGAGAGAATGATAAAGGAGAGAATGATTTGTGTGTGTGTAAAAAATGATATAGGAAATGTAGTATATATAGAGATTAAAATTGAAAATTTTTTTTTTTTTTAAATAATATAGCCGTTGGGAATTTAATTTAAAATATTTAAAAAAAAACTACCCGTTGGGCATTAAAAACAAAAAAAAACATTTTTTTCAAATATAACGGCTACTAGCCGTTTGTTTTAAAAAAATTCAAAAAAAATAATTTTTTTTAAAAAACCCCACTCGCGCCGTGGGTTTGGGACCCCACAGCGCCACCACTCCCTGAGCTCTGAGGCTTCTTTAATCAAGAGATTTGATTAAGGAGGAGATTTGTAGATTTTTGTCTACTTAATACAATTCCAAAATCCAAAAAAAAGTAAAAACAATCAAAAATCCAAAAAAATCTGAAAAAGTCAAAAACACCAAAAAGAATCTTCTTTGCTCATCCCCACGTTGTACCTAACGTTTATGGAAACTCGTAATCAAGCAAGACGTGCACGTAAACGTCGTAATCGAAAGGTAAACACACCAACACCTTCTAGTGAAGAGACTCCAAGTGAGGAACCTATTGTAGAACAAGAAGCTATCATGGCTAATCGTACTATGATGGAGTTGCTTCAAGCACCCACCGAGGGTTTTGGAGAGGCCATTGTGATTCCTGCCATCCTTGCGGAGAACTTAGAGATCAAGACGGGTTTAATGTCTATGCTTCAAGCCAACAAGTTTCGCAGATACGAAAAAGACAACCCACATTATCACATTAGGCAATTCAATCGTCTCACCGCGACAAGCAAGTTTAAGGATGTACCCCACGATGCCATTAAGATGATGTTGTTTCCATACTCATTAGATGGACCCGCCAAGATATGGCTCGAGAAAGAACCCCCCAAATTCGATTTTAACATGGGGTGATCTCGTTTCTAAATTTGTGAATCAATTTTTTCCACCATCTAAAACAACATATTTGAAAAACGAGATTTCACGATTTACTCAAAGGTCTAATGAGAGTTTTTCAATGGCTTGGGAAAGGTTTAAAGAAATGATATGAATGTCCACACCATGATTTTTTTCGAATTGCATCAAATTGACACTTTTTATAATGGGCTTAATGATCATGAACGAGATTACTTAAATGCCGCCGCGGGTGGTAATTTTTTGTGCAAAACGACCAATGAGGCTTTAAAAATCATTGAGAATAGGTCTAAGGTTTATAGCCCTCGTAACACACCGAGTGTTGCCGCTATGTGTTCGTCATTGTCGTCTCGTAACATGAGTGCCTTGCAAGATGAAGCAAATGAGGAAAATCGGTTTTTCGATAGGTTTTCGAATCTTATGACTCATTGGAAAGCACAAGATGCTTTAAATTCCGCATCGGTTAAAGCGGTTGCCAAGAGTTGTATTTCGTGTGGTGGAGCTCATATTTTTCCGAGTGCATTACCGCGGATGGTGACACTTCGAATGCTTATGTAGCCACGGGAACTTATAACCAAAACGGTCAAGGTTCCCGCCAAAATCAAGCTCCACAAAATCAAAATGCTAACAACTATCGAAACATCAATCAAAATGGTGCTTATCAAGGAAATCAACGTAACTACAACAAGGGTAATTACCAAAGTGGAAATGGGAAAATTTCAAACCAAAACCAAAACCGTGATTTTCAAAATACCACACAAGGTTTTCAAAATGCTCACACTAAAAATCTTAATGGAGAATTTTTAGAATATGCAAAGGCAAACGATGCTAAGTTTGATAACATGCAACATGAGATAATTAGCTTAAGATCCGAGTTGAAAAACGAGCTTAAAAACGAACTTGCTAATGAATTGAAAAATCATTCTAATAAAATGGAAGGAAATGTTCAACGTCTCCAATAAAATCAACAAAAAATGGAGCAAGGTTAACATGAAATTAAGCAAGAGTTGTTAAAAGCGGATGCTAGGCAATCTAAGTTTGAAGATCGAATGGGAAAAATGTTTGAAGCTATCATGTGTAAACCTTCTTCTTCGGGTGGTCTTCCTAGTGATACCATCGTAAACCCGAAAGGAGAATTGAAGGTTATTACTACTCGTAGTGGTAAAACTTTCAAAGAACCCATTTCTCGTCCAAGTACTTCTACGGAGAAGGAAATAGAGAAAGAACCCGAGGTGGTGGTTGAAAAGGAGCAAATTCCAAGCCTACGAAGTACCGCTCAAACCACACCTACGGTTGAACCAATACCAATAGTGGAACCAGAGATTCCAAGGCCGTTGCCTATGCCCCAACCCACACCACCCTTACCTTACCCTTCAAGACGAAACAAGGAAAAGGCACAAGAACAAAATAATTATCAATTTGAACATTTTATGAAAATGTTTCGTGACTTGAATTTTAATATAAGTTTTGCCGACGCCTTGGTCATGATGCCTCGATTTGCCGCAAACTTCAAAAGTATGTTGAATAACAAAGAAAAATTGCAAACATCGTCTAGTTGTTCATCGGTTTTTCTTAGCCGCATACCTCAAAAAGTCGGTCATCTCGATAAATTTTTAATCCCATGTGCAATACAAGATATGGAGGAATGCTACGCCTTGGCCGATCTTGGTGCTAGTATGGATTTGATGCCTCTTGAGATTTTTAAGTCGCTCAATCTTCCTAATCTCACTCCTTCAAGAATGTCAATCGAGATGGCCGATCATTCTACGATTCTAGCTTGTGGAGTAGCCGAGGACGTCTTCGTAAAAGTTGGAAAGTTTTACTATCCCGTGTACTTTATCGTTGTTGACATTCCCATCGATCCTAAAGTTCCTCTAATTTTAGGTCGATCATTTTTGGATACCTCGAGAGCACTTATCGATGTGCATGCTAGGAAAATCACTCTACGTTTCAATGAGTAAGAACTCGTCATAAATGCAACTTAAAACTCTACGCTTTCTCATGTGTATTATATCATGTCATTGAATAATGTTAATCCCATCAAAAACATTTGCAAAAGAGTTTCAAAAAGAGTTTTAGGAGTTGATGATAAAAACGATTTTCTGTCCCCTCCGCCGGTGGAGGTTAAGAGTATTAAGACCACGTCTCCAATCACGAATGATTCTTTGGATGATGAATATGTCGACCCCTATGGGGAAGTTTTCTTTGTCGATAAAAGTTTTGAGAACTTACCACCACCAAAACCAAAACGGTTTTCAAATGTGAGAATTTTTAGTGTGACTAACATCGTTTTTTAGAAACACCAAATATTTTTGACATAATCAAGTCGGGTTTTCATAAGGAGAGTTTAAAAGATGAAAAAGGAAAAAAATTTGAATTGGATTTAAAAGTTTTTTCTACAAAGCTAACTCCGTCATCACCTTGTGTTTTGAGTGCTACAAGCTCGTCTTCTCCTTTTGACGATGCTTTGTGTGGATTTAGTGTGGGGGAAGTCCCTTATGTTCCCTCCACTTTCTCCACCGAGGACGAGATTTTTGATCCCGGAATTTCTTATAAAGGGAAATCTCGGTCTTCCCCCGATGAAATAAATGGAAAATCATGGTTTTTATGACTTACCCATTGTCCCACCCTTCTATTTCTTCTCATCTATTTTCTTTAAACCCTTTGGGTTTGTGTTGACACATGATGAAGTGGCGTTAATTTGTTTATCCAATGAAAACGAGAACGCCATCTTCGATCCCATTATTTTGCACCATCTAAGGACTTAGTCCTTACCGGTTGTTTTTGGGCCTTGTTTATCATGTAAGCCCCACCAAAAATTGACCATACCAAGATAATCCCTAAATGATCACATTTATGGGGGATTCGAGTCAAGCTTTTGACTCGGTTATAAAAAACAAGGTGCCTCGTGGGGGAGACCCATGCTTATCCATGTACATATTATTGCTTTCTAATTAGTTAATGTGAGGGGATTTGTGCCCTTCCAACCTTTGTTCCGTGGTTGTTTGTGATTTGTGGTTTTTAGATGATCATGATCTTCACGATTGGAGCCTCTCGTGTTCGTTTTATGGGAGCACTCGATCGTTTGCTTTGAAGACTTTCTCAATATCCATATGATATATCCTTCGATGTTCTAACCTTAGGTTTTTAGCACACTTCATAAACGTCTATTGATTTAACGGTTACACCCTTCCCATGCTAGATTATGCATTCGACTACGTCTCTAGTATGGGGGTGTTTTCACCCCTAGACTCGAAACATTGAGGACAATGTTTAACTTTAGTATGGGGGGGGGGGGTGAATAGATACTTCACCTTGCTTACGTCACCACGTAATCCAAATTTCATCTTTTTTATCGTTTTGTTGCAAAATAAGGCTAAAAATGGCCAAATTTTAAAAATTTTCTCATGTTTTATAAGTGTTTGAAGACACGAATGTCGATTTTCCGATGGCGAGAATAAGAGTAATTTTTGACTCGACCGTGCGTGTTGAGCACTTAGCTTCGATTCCTTAACTTTTTAGGCTAAATCTCTTAAATGAGGACGAGAAATGATAGAGTTATTTATAAGTCTCGTAATCGTCACGATCTCATGTGTAGTAACTATTAGCTTATTATCCCCACACTTTTGTATAATAAATTGTTAATAAATTTTGATTTAGCGGTTTAGTCACTATTGTTGGTTTCTAATTTGTTTTAGTAGCTTCCATGTAATTAAATTGGGAAAACATTAAGGTATCGCCAGCGTCACGGTTTTGAAGTATTGGCACCCGAATAATTGAAAGCTTCACCTAATAATAAGATTTCAAGTGCTCACCTAAATTAAGCAAAAATTTGAAGCTCACAAGGCCGAAAAATCTATGCCCAAATTGAAAGTGAATCAAGCCTTAATCTTTGAAGCTTTAAAGATCTAAAATTCGCTTTAGCGTGAGGATATACGTCTTTGGTCATAATAAAACCACCAATGATGGAGGATAATAAAAGGCAAGGCAAGACCGAAGTCATATTAAAAGCTTCATGGCGAAGTTGAATAAAAGATGGAGGTAAACCAATGATAATAAGGCCCTTCCGTTAAGGGGAGTATAAAAGTCTTGGTAATAAGTCTCATGTTCAAAACCGTTATAAAACTGTGTTTATCGATCCTTCTTGTTGACTTAATTTTTTGACATCGTTGTCTATTAGGGTGAATTATTAATTCGATGATTTTGATTACACCGTTAAGACTCTATTTTTAGACTTAATCTCTATTCACGCATAAGTCAATGATGTATCCTCGTGATCATTAAGAAAAAATAAAATATAAGAGATACCATTTAGGAATAAGGGAGTTTAGGTTCGTAATTAACACCCATGAGATATGATTGTGTTGCTAACTTATAATAACAATGATCTCGTTACACGCTTAGCATGGAATTGGGTAAAAATCGAGGACGATGAAATTATTTCTAACGAAGCATTCAAGTGTTCCTATTCTATGAACCTAAACGTCCCATTTTGCGATGAAAATCATACATTATGTCTAAAACGCAAGTAGAAGTAATAGTAGTAGTGTAGCTAGTTTATCGTTCAATAAAAGTGAATAAAAATGAATTTTGGAGGAGCTACGATACTTTATTCTAGCATTGGGTGAGGGCATGGTAATGGTTTAGTATGGGGGACTGATGAGACTGCTTTTATACATAGTCTTATCGTCCAAATTGGGCTTGAAATGCTAAAAATATCATCAAAATACCCAAATATATGCTTGTGTTTGTTCATTATGTATTTTTAGGTACGGATATTGAGGAAATGACAAAAGATCACAAGGAACATGCAAAAACGAACACGGGAAACGAAGCCGCACAAGGAACCGGACCCGAATCATGAATTTCCTTTGAAGTCCTTGAAGTTAGAAGATTTGGAAAGATTGGTCCCTCTACTTTTGAAAACTTGGCATTTTATACCCTTGCAAAACTCATAAATTGTATTGAGGCCCCTTAAATGTCAAGAAATTACATTAATGATCCTTGAAGAATGGTCAAAATACAAGAAAAGCCCTTGGAATAAGTTTATAAACTTTATTGTGGCCAAATGGGAAAAACAAAACTTAGTTTATAAAGGAAACTTTGTTTTGGAGCTGGTAAACTTTATTTGGCAAAGATTGAGGAGTCCAGGGACTAAAAAGGGGAGACATCATAACTTCCATCAACCAACCCCTGGCTGACACGTCATATTGACTGGTCAACCAGCCAATCACCACCCCCCTAACTCACACGTCACCTCTCCACTACTTAAACTTAAACTGAAATTTATTAATCAGTTAATATTTTTGTGGGAAACAATTAATTTAAAACAAACTTCCCCTAATCCTAATCAAAACCTGTTGATTAAACACCTTCATCCCCACAAACCCTAAACAAAACCCAGATTGAATTAACCTATTCACTAACCCAAACCCCAATTAACCATAGGGGTTTTACTCACAACCCCACTCCCAACACAAAACCCAACCCAGAAAACGACCTCCTCCTTTCTTGTCCCCTCTCCAGCTCACACCATGTCACGAGAACCACAAACATCCAAACTGATTTGACCAAATCAAGGGCTACGATATTTTTACTTGCTCTCTACTCAAATCCAACGAGAAAAAAGGCTCAAGTACTCTGATTCTTCACATGGGAGCCAAAGACAAAATTCAAATTGAGGCATTATACCAAGCATCTTATAAAGATTCCAAGGGCAGAACAGGAAGATCATAGCCTAGGGTTTTCTTTTTTCTCATTGTTCTAGTAGCATCTACCAGTCAGTATAAATATATGGGTGGATTGTACCCTATATTTTCTTGTTCCAGATTTTCTCAATTTTAATTGTAATTCCTTTTTGAATTAAATGAAAGTTGGTGTTTTTGCATAAATGTAATTCCTTTTCTTTGTTTAAAAGTTGGTATATTAGTTAAGAAAATCTGAGTTCCACCCATCCATCATTTTTGTCGAGTTCAAGTTTTTCATAAACATAATTCCTTTTTCATACTTTTCTGAAAAGTTGGTAGTTTGTAAGAATTTGTTCCAAGGTTTTCAAGAGGTTTCTGTTGAAGTTCTTTAATAAGTGTGAAAACACTTATCCTTTTACCACCTATTTCCAATAATAACATGACCAAAACGTGTATTTTATGTCGTAAAAGTCGGAATTATGCGTGGTTTGTGTTTTTATTGTGTTTTAGGACCAAAAGATGAAAAAGGAAGAAAACACGGGCTTTCACGTGCTTTTATCGAAGAAAACGAGAAAAGACGAAGTCAAACGGGCTTTCACGTGCTTTTATCGAAGAAAACGAGAAAAGACGAAGTCAAAAGATCATGAGTGCTAAAAGAACGGATGTCCAAGACCTATTCTAAAGATTTATCGAAGAAAAAGTCTAAAGACGGAAGTTTAATGAAGTCGAAGAACTCAAGTCTAAATTATAGAAGAAAATTATTAAGACGAGTTCAAATCTCAAGACGACGTCGAGAAGGACAAAGAGTTAAATCGAGTCAAGAAGAAAAGAAAGAAGGAAGCACACCACACATGCACTCCCCATTTCCCTATAAATACCCTCCTAATCACATTAGGAGGGGGGTTAGCTAGTTTTAGTTTTTTTTTATTTTTCCTTTCTAGTTTTTAGAGAGAGAAAGTTCCCAACTTTCTCTCACTAAGTTTTCATCTTTTCTTTTAAGATTAAGTTCTTTTTAATTCTTGTATTTGGATTTCATTTAATTAAGAGTTCAAGTTAAGCCTTTTGTTCTTAAATATTTTTCTACATTTCTTGGTTTACTTTAATCTTTGACCCGAATGTTATACTTCATACGGTTTGGTTGATTTGATGATTTCGTGATTAAAAAGTTAATCTTTCTATTACTACATAAGCTTTCATACGGTTGAAGCTATAAGCTCTTTGTGCTTATTGGCTTATTTCATGTTTTTAGCTTATTACTTTTCGGATTACTTAAAAGGTTTAGTCTTTTTAAAGTTTCTTTTATAAAGTTTATGATTTTCATGTTTCGAAATTTGTCAATTTTAAGCTTATTGAGTTGTTTAAAGTTTGGTGAAGTGAGCTTATTGTACGTGCTTATTGGAAATTTCAGTTTATCTCCATTTTCGGATTAAGTTTTGTGTTCATCGCAATATTGGGGATTTCAACATTCCGACGAAAAACATGTTTATATCGCAATAACCATTCTTGGTTCTACTTTGCGATAGCTTGGTTTTAACCCCCTTATTCCGATCTGGGATTGCGATCGCTCATTGCGATCGCATATTCTGACGGGATTTAAGGTTGCCTTAAGTCGAAACGCTGCCAAAATTTAGTTAACAGCATTCCGATACTCTCATTCCGATACTAGAACATTGCGACAGAATCATATTCCGACAGAAGAGGCATTCTTACATTCCGATAGAACAACATTATATTCCGATCTGGACAACATTGCGATAGATTTGACTTTGATATTCCGATGGTATTTCAGATGGATATTCCGATGGCTTGTTTATTTTACATTCCGATAGTTCAAGTTTTTAAGTTTTAAGTTTTAACAAAATTCTAATGTTTTAAGTGTTTTTCTAAATAACTTTTAGTTTAATTTTTTAAAGCTTCTACTTCACTTGTAAAACCGGCATGCTTTTACCATGAATAGTACCCTTAAGATCGTACGTACTAGATTAAAACTTTCCTTTTATAGTACGATTACGTTTACGTGTTAGGATTTTACGTATTACGTACGTGTTAGAATACGATAAGTATTTATTACGCACGAACACGCAATAATTATTTAAACAATAATTAATCACGAACATGCGATCATGAAATCATGAACGTAATTAAATCACGAGCTAATATTAATTACGTATATATATCTATTACGAACACGAATAAATAAATTAAGTCACGATCGATAACTAATTATAACACGTAAATTACGAACACGAGAACACACGAGAACACACTATAATATTTAGACTCAGGAAATGTATGGGTTACCCCATGTGGGCCCCATACCACGAAATTAGGGAGGGAAGATGGGCTTAGCCCATCAATTTTTACTAAAACAAGGAATTAGGAAAAGATCACTACTCATTTTCACTTTACAGAGGATTTTTACAAAAACCTAAAAGTTCTTCCTTCTCCTTCTTTTTCTCTTTTGGCCGCCACCCATAAACACACCAAAGGGGTGTTTATTTGATCTTTGATCTTGGTTTTGGTGCAAGTGTTCGTGTTTGTTCATCCTTGTTTAGATCCACGCATTCGGTAATTCTTTTAACCCTTTTCTTTTGATTTGATCTTTTAAATAATTATGAACATGATGAGTTTTTTAAAAAAACCTAATTAAAACATAGATCTAACATGAAATTGGTTTTGGAATAAATCAAAAAGGGTGTTTTAGGGGTGTTTGTTTTTGGGCCGACACCTAAACCGAACCCGAAGGGGTCTCGGTTTGGCTACTCGACCACCACCGAGACCATATGGTCCTGGTTGGTTGGTGTGGGTCCCACGGCAGCAACAAGACAAGGGGAACCCCGAAGTGGTTCGGGGTATGGTGTCGATTTCATGTCCGGTTCATGGTTCTTAGTCAAGATCCGGTTCACGGTGTATGTTAAGATTATTATTTTTTTATAATCTTATGTTAAAATTAAATTAATAATCATGACATGATTAATTTAATAACATGACTTAGGTTATTTTAATTATTAAAATCATGAAAATTATTAACCTAAGTATTTTTATATTTTTAGACTTATAATTAATTAATTATTTAAAAACCATGGTTATAATTAATTAATTAACATGACTTAGGTTATATTATTAATAAATAATAATACATGTTTTAACCTAAGTATTTAACTTTATTTAATTAAAAACATGATATATTTTAATTAAATACTTTTAACCTACAGTTTATTTAAATTACATGAAATAATTAATAAACTATACATTATATCATTATGACTTAGAAAATAATCAGAAAAACACTTAGGCTTATATACTTAGCTTATTTAAGGCAGCTAATCTATTTATGGAAACTTTCTATTTTTAGAAACTTATTTAATTAAGGCAGCTAATCTGTTTATGGAAACTTTCTATTTTTAGAAACTTATTTAATTTAGATAGCTAATCTATTTATGGAAACTTATTTAATTAAGGCAGCTGATCTATTTATGGAAACTTTCTATTTTTAGAGACTTGTCTATTTTAAGCAGTAATTCTATTTTTGGAAACTTTCTATTTTTGGAAACTTTCTATTTTTGGAAACTTTTATTTTTGGAAACTTCCTATTTTTGGAAACTTTCTATTTTTGGTAACTTTCTATTTTTGGAAACTTTCTATTTTAGGAAACCTGCTATTTTTGAAAAGTTACTTATTATTACACAGTAAGTATAATAATACATGAAATAGCAGAAATACTTAATCAGAGTAGGCAGAATATAAGATAAACCCAGTTTAAGGCTTAAAAACAGTAAAACATGATAAGAACATATAAATAAGTTAAGACATGACATAAAATCGGTTACGTATTTAGTAGTCAGATACGTATTCATGTATGTATTCATGTAGCATTAGTGATATGGAAGTAGGATTCCTCTCAGTTCGTCTTCTTCGTTCACTGGACATAAGGTACGGATTCCCGTCCTTTCAGTATTGACATTCTTTCCTTATTTGGATTCCCCGTATGCAGCCAACTGTTTTCCCAGTATTTGTTTTATATGTTTTTGAATTGCTTATGTTTAATTAGAATACCTAAAGCCATATACATGCATGACCAGTTTCACCTAGTTATGGAGGTACCATAACCATAACATTAGAGGCACTGATGTTATGACTTCACCACGGCGGAGTGATTGCTCGTGGCGTCCCTTCAGCTTTTGGCCATTTATATTATATTTATCATGTGGGGCGTATGGGTGCATCCTAGTTACATGTTTCAGTCAGTATTTCATGGTGAATGTGGTGTGTGCCTTGCATCCTTTAGAAGGAGTTGATCCCTCCTATCCAAAACCAGTATATTAAATTAGAGGCAGCCCCTCTAATTTGCATGATGAGGTCACCCCTCCAAGTATTCATGCACGGTGGATTTTCATGACCTATATTGGCTAATGGTAAAATATGTTAAACTGTTTTCATAAGATAAACATAAGGCTTTTCAAACTATAAAACCAGTTTTATGAACATGTTCCAGGTTTTCCAGGACTTACACATTTCCGCTGCTATTAAGTCTTTATTATGCTTAGTCATTCATACTATGTCTATATCCGTGCACTGAGCGTTTTGCTCAGCCGTTACTTTCCTTTCTATGTCCCAAAACGGCAGGTACCCTAGGAAAGACTCGAGCATTTGGAGGACGTGCATAGGATGGAAGCTGCTAGAGACTTCTTTTCCTTTTTTGCCTTCATATACTTATGCTTGTTTAGTCTTTCATTCATTTCCTTTGCTTTATTATGTTTTGGGCTTATGTTTGGGAACCGATGTTTGATTCCGGTTATCCCTATGGTCATGTAATGATTTATACATTTACCCTTGTATGCTTTGATGACACGCCATAATTACGCGTGACATTCCATTATCGAAATGGGGTGTTACAATTATGGTATCAGAGCCAAGGCTTCGACCTGTAGGCTCTAAAACTTGACTTGTGACTAGTGGGTAGTCACCAGGAGCTTCCTAAGCCAACATCTGTTATTCTACGTATTGATGTTTTCAGCGCATTGTTGTTTTAACCATGATGTTTGTAGAATATTGATAACCTATGAACCTATGAAGGAGTTTGTTGATTTCTAGAGAGAGAAAGTTAGAGAGAGAAAGTGAGAGAAACTATGTGTTATTTCAATAAATGAAACTAGAAAAGTGACAACAACCAACCCCTTTCCATGGTGGAAAGGGGTATTTATACTTCCAAGCTACATGGGCTTGGGCCGGTCCATGACAAGCCCATGGACCGGTTCTTACTTAACTTAATAAGCAACTAATGACTATTTGTTAACTACGAGCTATTACAACAGAAATAATATTGTGGAGTGACCGATACTTCTAATATACGTAAAACGTATTTCTAACAATCTCCCCCTAAGGGAGGTCACTCCACGTTACAAAATTCTAAACCTAGCATACTATACTAAGTCTTCGTTCTTTAGCTCGTAGTCTTTTCTTCTTTTCTTTCTTTTGTTGTGAATATGTTGGTTTGATCTTTTTGGCTTTGGCTTGAGAGCATTGTTCTTTGGCCTTTCACGTGCGATCTTTGCCTCTCTTGTGAATTTGCCTTCTCGTGACTCCATGTTCCACACACTATGTCTTTTTGTTGAATTCTCGAAAGTTTCAGAGTTTGGTACAGCGGAAGACTTTATCTTGTACTTTCTTGAATTTTTTGCTAAACTTTGATGCAGAAAAACATAAGCATGTGGGAACGACTTCTACAGGTACACCGCAACACCACCGTCTTCACTGGTACACAGCAACGCCACCGTCTTCAACAGGTACACAACAACGCCACCGTCTTTAACAGGTACACAGCAACGACACGAATAAAATGGCTTTGAACATTTTATTCTAATTCGGTAGCATTTTACCTCCGGTCGGTGAAGACCGTTGGACGATATTAGATATCATACCCGTGACGGATAGTTTCAATTAAGTAACTTCCTGACAGGATTTCGCGGGTAAACCCGTTCTCTTTATTCGACCGTCCAAAGCTGACTGCGAACATAAAGATTGAATCACTTGGATAAATTATCCTTGTGATTTGAAGCCGTCAATTCATGAAACCTGGAACAAGTGAATTTCAATTAAGATTTTCACCATCGTTGCTTTCCAGTTGTCACGAGCTCAATTCATAAAGAATCTTGCACGTCACCTACCAAGTGCTGTTTGATGTTAACACTAGAAGGATTTCCACTCGTCACTGTGGTAAATAAAGAGTCACTCTGAGTGTTCTGGCAAGATCATATGATAATGCGAAGAGGCCTGGAACGAGTTTAAGTTCAATTAAGAATTAAACCACTGTTACCTTCCAGTTTTTCACAAGATTGGTTCTAAAAGAACCGCACGTGTAACCTACCATGAGCTTGTTTGAAGTTGGCTCAAGCAGGATTTCCATCTTCATTGTAATACTTGCGTATTACTCGGATGTTCTGGCAATATTACAGGAATACTGCGTAGGACTCATGAAAATATCTTACTTTTCACAGTGTGTGAGAAAGCAAGGAATAAATGGAAAGTGTCCTAATGAGACTTTTGATGATCTCTTGGCTCTAGACTCGATTGTGCGTTTTGATTTAGTGAGCGATGGCTGGAGAGGAGTGCCACCTTTTCAATACCAGTCTATTCGGAGTGAATAAACCAATAGATAACGTGTTGATCTCCGTGTGATTAAAACAAATACCTTTTGAGAGAAATTTGAGTTAGTTGGGAAGGGTTGTGCATTGCATCACTGGGTCCATGATGTCTTTCTTCAATACCGAGAATCATTAGCAAAAATGACCTCAATAGCATATGTATTGACCCGGTTTCTGCCTAAAGTTGTAAGGAGGGCTTCTTTCTTTACACCCTTTATCTTTACATTTCTTTTTCATTCTTCAACCCCTTCAATGCTTACCAATACGTCATCACTAGCACCTTGTTGTGATTGTTCCAGTGCTAGCTTAAGTACTTGGTCGGCATTCAGCTACGTTCACATTCTTTCTCCATCTTTCCTAGGACTTCTAATTCTATCTAGGGAATTGTCCTTGGGAAGATTCCATCGGCTCTGATGAATCATTGGACTTAAACCTATTCCTACCACCCTTTTGTCACCACATCCGTCGTGAATTAAGCGTGTTTTGGGAAGGAATTGCCACCATGAAATATCATTGAAAATCACCTAAAGTACTGGTGATATTGAAATCAAAAGTTTTGTACCTTAGGTGTTTTGTTCATCAAAAACGCTCCCCCTTAACACGTGCTTTACACATATTAAGATGGATTATCGTTAAGTCTTTTTCATCTTTTTAGCCAAGTATCACTTAAGTCTCCTTAATCCCATTTTCTCCCCTTATCCAAAATGTTAACCATTAATATTTGGGATATTGAATGGATTAACCGGTCTTTGGGTAAAAATGAAATCGATGTTTGGCCATAGAACAAGTTATTGCTCCCCCTTAAGTTAATAAGGGATAGTTGTAGTGCTTTAGTATGATATATTTTGAAAGATTTAGAATCTCGTGAGAAATTCTTGAAAAATTATCATACCTTACACTACATCAAGCCATACAAGCACAATATTCACAAATATACATATTCACAATTGAAAACCAATATAAAGTGGACCTGAAATGTACGACCCATTAGATGGATCGTTGCAGTAGCTTGTGGTGCACTAGATATGGTCTTCCACCAACGAACCTTTCCAAGCTCCTCATCAATCTACGTTCACGGAGCTTTTGATCAATCTTCTTGATCACGTACTTCGCCATCTGCCGGTAACCCGGATGCCAATCCTCCGTCATCTCTGGCAAAGTCCCACCCGAGTTCAGATGCTCCAACTTTCCTCTGACTTGTAGAAGAGTCCCATCACTGTACTTATGGAGCTCACCCACCCTCATAAACTTCATCAAACCTCGACTGTTCAAGTAGAAAATGCCGTAATTCGGGACAGAAATGCCGGTATAGGGACATCTTTCTACATGTTGAGGTAGCACTTGATTCACTGGACGGGTTAGGTTAAGCTTCCTTTGATAGCTTTCGACTCCCAACTGAAGATCTTCAACTCGTGACTTGATGACAACGCTTCGTGTGAACATACGAAGTGCTGTATTCAAAGCAATGAGGTCTTCACGAGGAATATGTGTGAGTTGATCTCGGGTCATCAGAAGCAGCATATCTTCGATATCCTCAAGGCGAATGATGGAAAAATCTCCCTGCTGGATTTTGTATTCCCTGTCATCCTCCCTTTTCAAGCGAATCTCCGTCACATGATAATATCCGTTCTTGGCTTCAGTTTTCAACCCTAAAATGCTGGAGATGCGGATATCGGATCTAACGATACTTCCAGAATTGACTAGGCAGCAACCCCTGTACGCCCTTCGGACTCGTTCGTCCCAATGAGATGCACCTATGACAACATACATATCATAATTACGATTTATCTTTGGGACCCAGAGTCGGTTTACCTTTTCCTCGATAAAGGGTATTGTCCCCCAGTTGGCAGCTTTCAGCAAGGTCAGGGAGGTTGCGTACTTTGATGACCCCTTCAGTAGATACACAAGATCATTGGTGACGAAGAAGTCAAGAGCAATCTGATTATCTTGAGAAGGATCCATTGGAGGTGGAGCTCTTTCTGATTCATGAAGTCCTGGCCGTTGAACGGTATTCAGAGCCTTCAGGATCTCATCGGCATAATACTCGAACTCCATTCAGGTTAACCGGGTTTTGGCACGAAGTCTCTTATCCTTCAACGCTTTCTTCACCAAGGACGGAGTAACCGAAGTCTTATACTCATGAGCAAAGAATGAACATAAGTCAATCGGACTTCGGATACGGAGATACAACACATCTTTGTCAGCGTCTGTGATCGGATCATATTGTGCTGCTGCCGTGATCCAAGCCTGTGGTGGTGCAGTCTCGTCTATTTCCAACGTGTCTGCCCAGTCTCGTGTGCTTGGTTCAGGAACCGTAGATTGTTGTGCTTGTTGTAGAGGAGTAGAAGTGCGAACATCTGTTGGTTCAGTTTCAGGCATTTCGGCAGTGTCGTGAACTGGTGAGTGTTGTGCAGCTTCGGGTTCCGTTACTGATTCTGCAATCACAGGAGCAACAACAACAGAACTAATGGGGTTAGTGGTAATAGGTAAAGATACAGCGATAGAGGTACCGGGAACGATGACGCTGTAGTGGCATTCACATCGTGGCGCCACTTAGTTCGTCTTGATTCCGATGATGTTGATTTGTCCTTTTGTGCTGCATCTTTCTTGGACTTGGTTCCAGTCTTAGCAGTTTTCTTGGAGCTGGTAACCTTGTCTCCCTCTTTAGGCTGTTCACCCCCATCATCATCCTGATTGTCATCCCCGTTACTACCCCTAGCACTCTCCTCATTCCCATCACCACCATCATCGCCATCATCATCATCCTCATCCTCGTCATCATCATCCTCATCCTTATCCTCATCATCACCATCATCTTCCTCTTCCTCTTCACCAGTACCCTCTTCCTGCTCACTTTCTTCCCTTTCTTCTTCAGGTAGAATGTGATAAGGTACCACACTTCCAAACGTTTTGAATAACCTATCATCCTCCATGATAGCATCATTCAGGGATTTGTATAGAGCCCGTTGAATCCTAGACTTATCAAATGATCCAAGTTCCACCATACGAGCCTTAAGGATCTTCTTCAATTCAAAATCCGTCAAGTCATAAGCAATCTTGTAGGCGGATTCTGAAGGATTGGATGACTTGATCAACAAGTTATCAGCTGCTAGCGTCTTCAACTCATCACGCAGTTTAGGCATAATGGATTCAACAGATTCTTGCACTCTTTCTTCAACAGAGGCTTCAAGTGCTTCTTTTTGCTCTTTGTATTTATCCCTCATCGCTTGAAGTCTGGTGATACGTGCAACATGCTTATCAGCCTCAGCCTGCTTAACCCGAGCTAGTTCTTCTGCATGTGCTTTTCGAGTCACCTCCATATCTGCAGCGAACCTAGCAATCATCTCCTCTTGGGCTCTCCTAAATGCTTCTTCACTTTGAGCTCGTCTTTGTAACTCTTGGCGAAGTTCATCCATTTCGCGTTTGTGATTATCCACATGTTTATCCAACATTTCGGCCATCACCAATGTAGCCATGGTAGATGTTGCAGAGCTGCTCTGGGTTGATTGGAGAGGCTCGGTTGTTACTGCGGTACTAAGGATGGGAATTGTCGGTGGTGGAAGAAATGGTGTTGACGCCGGTCTGGTTGGTAAGGGTTGGATTTGTGGAGGTTGAGTTGCTAAAGGTTGAGTTGTCATCATGATCGTAGGAGCAACAGACTCCTTTTCCACACTTGCTGAAATAGGGATTGATGGCTCCTTCGAAGTGGAATAATGTTCAGGTGACCCAAACTCATCAACATCATCTGGTTCCACGTACTCATCCTCAACATCTACCCTTGCACCTGAACCACTACCGCCAGTATCTTTCCTACTCCTTTGAATTGCTATCTTCATCATTTGTTTCTCTCTCTTGTCAAGAGCAGGATCAACAACATCTTCTTCATCACGTAAGATCATCTCATCAGCCTTACCCTTTCCCTTCTTACCCTCTGTCTTCTTCTTCTTGGTTTCAGGTTCAGGTAACGCAGCTGGTTGTTTGCGTTTACCTTTACTCTTCACTGTAGTAGACGAATCTTCTCCAGTCTGAAGGTTTACTTTCAGTTTCTTGATTTCTAGCTGCAGTAGCTTGTAATCAGCAGAACCCTTAATTTTATCAGTCAGAAGGTAATCAGGAATAGGACCCGGAATCACACCAATAGAAGGTCCTTCATGCCTCAGATCCACAGTATCATCAGCTTCTTCAGTGTGATAACGACTTGCTGCACGCCTATCAATAGTAGCATCATGTTTCATAAAATAATTAATGATAAGCTTGATAAACCTTGGATAAGGAAAGAAATTTGTCTTCAGCTTCTTGTTATAGAAGAGTTGAAAGGTGAATTCTTCCCATATTAACAATGCATAATCTGCATTTGCAGCTTTGTACATGCCATAGAACAGGTTTATTATAGGACTGCGCAGAGCATCATGGCCACTCGTTTTTGGTGTAAGACATCTACTGAGAATACCCATCAATGCTCTCCAAGGTTGTCCTACTTTAGCAGTCGTAAACTCAGACGCAACTCGTATTTCCGGACATCCAAGAGCGTCAAATAACTCCATGAGTTCATCTTTAGTAGGATCCCTCGAGAATGACATGCCTTTGGGTGTATCCCGTATACCAAGAATCTTACGGAAGTCTGAAACTGTGAGTGTCTGCTGCTTGTTGTCGATGGTGAAGGTGATCTTGTTTGAAGTGATTTCCTTGGTAGCCCAAAATTCATACATATACTCATAAGGCACCGAGGCACTACTTCTCAAAGCATTCTTAAAATGGGATTGATCAAGGATCGCAATGGCTACTTTAAATCCATGGTGAGTGGATTTTGAGATTTGCTTCAGCCGGTAGTTGTTGGGTATAAACTTAAGGGTTCGTGCTTTAGCAATATCGGCTTCTCTTGAGTCTTGGATTGCTTGTACTGTTGGATTAGTCATTGTATCTGCTTAAGATAAGACATGAAAGGTTGATGCACAAAAACATATAGATATATATCATTCTTACTTCTAAGCATAACACATTTCATAACATAAAACAACAAGTACATATAGCATGCAAACAATAATAATCAAACAACTCTTCATCCGGAACTTTTCCTCATTCGGAACTTCTTCATCCGGAACATTCCTTCATTCGGAACTTCCTTCATCCGGAAGTTCTTCATCCGGAACTTCCTTCATCCGGAAGTTCTTCATCCGGAACTTCCTTCATCCGGAAGTTCTTCATTCGGAACTTCCTTCATCCGGAAGTTCTTCATTCGGAACTTCCTTTATCCGGAAGTTCTTCATTCGGAACTTCCTTCATCCGGAAGTTCTTCATTCGGAACTTCCTTCATTCGGAAGTTCTTTATTCGGAACTTCCTTCATCCGGAACATTCCTGATCCGGAACTTGTTGGTTCGGAACTTTTGCTGGGTTAATCAGAAACTTTATAACGATGAACAGTCGACCACTAATATAAAGATTAAACCCAGATTTTGACCAAATAACCCAAAAAGTTTTGTGATTTCAACAATAATAAGTAAAAACTAATACTTATCCACTTAAATCACCCCATAGCTCTTGATACCAAATGTAGAATATTGATAACCTATGAATCTATGAAGGGGTTTGTTGATTTCTAGAGAGAGAAAGTTAGAGAGAGAAAGTGAGAGAAACTATGTGTTATTTCAATAAATGAAACTAGAAAAGTGACAACAACCAACCCCTTTCCATGGTGGAAAGGGGTATTTATACTTCCAAGCTACATGGGCTTGGGCCGGTCCATGACAAGCCCATGGACAGGTTCTTACTTAACTTAATAAGCAACTAATGACTATTTGTTAACTACGAGCTATTACAACATAAATAATATTATGGAGTGACCGATACTTCTAATATACGTAAAACGTATTTCTAACAATGTTTTCAGCACCTTGAGGTTTTAACCTTGATGTTTTCATCGATATTGTTTTACTAATATGGATGGACAACCGTCATTCATATTTAGTTATGTGTCATTGTTTCATGCATAATGTTCCTCGTGAACTGTGACTATGTGGACTTAACCCCAGTAGTTCATAATTAGTCACATAAAATTTTTTCTGATAAGTTTTGACAGATAAGTTTCATTTATTTATGTTTCATGTATCATTGTTGCAGGGATTATGACTAAGTAATGGTTGGTACAGGACTGGCCCTATTTAGTTGCATGTGCTTTTATCGAAACTTTTAACTTTGGGACCGACCCATAGGCGTCCCCTCACCATGTCTTTTGTTTTGGGACCGACCCATAGGCGTCCCCTCGCACATATAAAAGGTTTTTATAAACTACATTACGCATTCATGCACTGTTTGCATGCATAAAATTTTTCTCATGCTTTATTGGCATAAATTTTTTTTCATGTCCCCTCATAAGTTACTATGTTTTTATGTCAAGTATGTTTTCATACTGTCATGGTTAACTTCGGTTTCATGCTGATTATGTTATACACTCCTTTATGATAGATCGTTTTATGTTCCTTCATGATAATTTCGTCTTCATGTTGATTACGTCTTACGCCTCTTTTGTTATTTATGCTTTCACGCAAGACATTGTTGGATTTCATTGAATTCTGCTTTCATGATAGTCATGGTTGGTTTTCATTGATCATGCTGTCAGGCAAATCATCGTTGAATTTTGTGTAACCACACTTTAGCGTTTCTCTATGCAACCAGAATGAGTTATATACTGGCATTGCCAGGTTATCATGATGGTTTTCCTAACCGTTTAACCGATATACTTTCCTTAAATCATGATAAATGATCGACCCCATACCAATCATTTCATGTGCATTCCACGTGTACTCCACGCACCGTATTTCATATGTATTACACGTACCTTAATCCATGTGTATTTCACTTGCAATACTTCACGAGTATTCGCTAGTCGATTCTGAATCACCTCAGGCGTATTTTCAATTGCTGATATTCTACAAGATTGCTGATGTCGCTCATAACTAGGAGATGTTACTAAAGGTTGATGCTGCTGACGTTCGGAGACGCTACGAGATGCGGATGCTGTTCACAACCTGGAGATCCTACAAGACGAAGACAAAGGCGTCGGAGCAAAGCAATCGGACGAGAAGATGCTTCACCATCAGACGATTTCCATCAATCATTGTCCCTAATTCTTAGTTACATGTCACACGTCATTCGGTTGTCATTTCAGCCATATGAGTGCAAACCGGTACCAGCCGGTCACTCAGCTGAATAGTTACATGAATCACGGTCATGAGAATGACCGTCATGGAACCGACAGATAGGACGATAGTAACAACTACTATGACAGAAACTATCCTAGAAATGGCAACCGAGGCTCCGGCCGCGGACATGATCAGACATACAAAGGATCAGTAGTCCAACCGATCCGCCAAGTCTGGCATAATAACCTAATATTGTAATTCTATTGTTTTACGTCTCGAGACACATGTCAAGACATCAGTCAAGACACATGTCTCACGTATACTTCTGAAGACACATGTCAAGACATCAGTCAAGACACATGTCTCACATATACTTTTTGAAGACACATGTCAAGACATCAGTCAAGACACATGTCTCACGTATACTTTCTGAAGACACATGTCAAGACACCAGTCAAGACATATGTCATGCTTATAGTTCCAAGACACGAGTCAAGACACATGACTCACGTCCAACTATGGAACATTTCTAAGAAACTCAGGGTACCCTCCAAGGGTATATCCATTCTGTTGTGCCATGTATTAATCAGACCACAAGAATTTCAGTACCATTACCGGCGCATCAGTTGGAACTATCAAGTTTCACGATGACACTTTCATTTCTTGTAACCATAGCTCGTAGATTCATGACCATGAAGTACGCCTTTCGTATTCCCACGTAGACGAAGGTTTTCCTTCAGCTTAATGATGAGATCCAAGTTGCTAACACATTTCCTCGGATAGACACGAGATGAATTTTATCCTAATTATGGACTATGAACATCACACCATGCTACGATTCATAATTATGTACAGTAATGTTCAGGCTCCTGAATACATTCAGCTTGATTTTTCCATCAGGAAATTCTGTATAAATTATCTATGCTTTCCAAGCACGTGCTTTGTTAGCCATGATTGCTAAGATTTTCTAGTTGTCAGTAATACACGACTACTAAAGTATTTTACGCATAGCTAGTTGATTATTCCAAAATCTTCCTATACAATTCCAGAAGAAACTACAAGGAGAAGAATGGTACCATGAGATTATGTGTCGACTACCGTCGATTTAAATAAATCACCATTCATGACCGTTATTCTCCTCCACATATTGACAACATGTCCAATCGACCTTATAGTGTTAATCAGTTTTCCAAGATCGAACTCATGATCATGCTGCCAACAGTGACGAGTAAAAAAGTAGGACATGTCCATGACTGCTATTCGTACACGACTCGGTCATGCTAGATTTATGATTTTGAATTAGTCTCATAAATGCTCCAACGGCATTATAAGAATGAGTTTCCATGAACTCATAGCAAATTCATCAGTGTTTTCATTAAGGATAACCTGATTTCCTTTAAGCCCAGAGAAGAACAGGAAGACCATATCTGCACTATGTTGCAAATTCTATGACAAGAGAAATTTTACCCTACAAATTTTCCAATATCAATTCTATTTGATTACAGTGACACGCTGAATCACATGGGTTTCTACGGTTAATCTTACCATGACTCAGCTTATGCGTAAAGGAGAGAACCCTACACTACATTAGGTGTTCTAGAAAATCCTACGCTAGGAGAAGTCTAGATTCAGAGACTCAGAGTTTCGCAAACTCCTATGTATCAAGTTCTACGAAGCAAGATACACTTACGTTCATATCTAAGTACATGACATACCAACAGGTTAAGATAGGACACCAACAGACTGGGATGTTTTTCATCATCTGAAATTGTGAATTGAAATAGGACAAGATCTCCATGGATTTTGGTTACCAGATTAACGCAAACTCAGAAGAAGCAGGATGCTATCTGAGTTATTACAAACAGTTTGATCAAGTCTGCAGAATCCTTACATCCGCAAGGATTTCAGAACCAACAGATTGATCAGACATGTTCCAGCCAAGGCTCATCCGATCACTTGGCAATTTCTCAGTTATCGGGTCAGACAAATATTCGTAATTGTGCCCCTTATTTACTTCACGTCCTTGCCCTAATTTCACGACTTGCTTTCGCGCTCGCGTTCATGACACTATTAACGTTCATGATGGCATCTCGGCTTACTATTTTATGTTTGTTTTTCTCATTCTAGGAAGTTTTGCAAGAACTTGAGAGACCAGACCCAAGTTTAGTATAACTCCCTATCCTCAGATAGACGTTTCTCGTCATATTCTATGTCTCACCTTGTAGCGTTTGGCGTTACCGCCATTATATTCTATATTCACGATATGTTTCACATGTCATGTACATTCCACGTTCCTCATATCATGATCAAGATATGTTACACGTATCATGGATCATGATATGTTTACTCATATTACACTCATCATATTTCCACGTATCACGTTCAAAATTTTTCACGTATTACGTTCAAAAATTTTCACGTACTACGTTTCCTTATGTCTCGCGCATCGTTGCTAATTATCAGTTAAGTTAGAAGTGTTTTGTACGATAACGTTTTAGTTGCCCTTACACGTTAATTCTTATTCCCTCGATCAAATTTAGGGGATCTACCTTACGTTGATAACCAAGAACTTCTTCGTACTTCAAGTCAAGGTCAGGAGGACTAAGACTTATCATTGTGTCAAGATCTGTGAAGGAACCGTTCCAAGAGGGAAGCCACTTGGAAACGGACAAGTTCATCTGGACTTCTTATCCGTTTTTCTCTTATCAATTAGATATGTCCTTTCAGTCACGTCACGTTCCATGTATTTTCAAGACATGTCACGTTCCGCGTGCTTTCTGCCAGGACACCTGCACGTTCATTTATCTTACATACCCTCTCAGTTTGATTCGGGTATGTTTCTCTTTCAGTTACGTTATCTATAATTCGGGGACGAATTATTCTTTTTAAGGGGGAAGAGTTGTAAAACACGCATGCTTTTATCATTAATAGTACCCTTAAGATCGTACGTACTAGATTAAAACTTTCCTTTTATAGTACGGTTACGTTTACGTGTTAGGATTTTACGTATTACGTACGTGTTAGAACACGATAAGTATTTATTACGCACGAACACGCAATAATTATTTAAACAATAATTAATCACGAACATGTGATCATGAAATCATGAACGTAATTAAATCACGAGCTAATATTAATTATGTATATATATTTATTACGAACACGAATAAATATATTAAGTCACGATCGATAACTAATTAAAACACGTAAATTACGAACACGAGAACACACGAGAACACACTATAATATTTAGACTCAGGAAATGTATGGGTTACCCAATGTGGGCCCCATACCACGAAATTAGGGAGGGAAGATGGGCTTAGCCCATCAATTTTTACTAAAACAAGGAATTAGGAAAAGATCACTACTCATTTTCACTTTACAGAGGATTTTTACAAAAACCTAAAAGTTCTTCCTTCTCCTTCTTTTTCTCTTTTGGCCGCCACCCATAAACACACCAAAGGGGTGTTTATTTGATCTTTGATCTTGGTTTTGGTGCAAGTGTTCGTGTTTGTTCATCCTTGTTTAGATCCACGTATTCGGTAATTCTTTTAACCCTTTTCTTTTGATTTGATCTTTTAAATAATTATGAACATGATGTGTTTTTTAAAAAAAACCTAATTAAAACATAGATCTAACATGAAATTGGTTTTGGAATAAATCAAAAAGGGTGTTTTAGGGGTGTTTGTTTTTGGGCCGGCGCCTAAACCGAACCCGAAGGGGTCTGGGTTTGGCTACTCGACCACCACCGAGACCATATGGTCCCGGTTGGTTGGTGTGGGTCCAACGGCAACAACAAGACAAGGGGAACCCCGAAGTGGTTCGGGGTATGGTGTCGATTTCATGTCCGGTTCATGGTTCTTAGTCAAGATCCGGTTCACGGTGTATGTTAAGATTATTATTTTTTTATAATCTTATGTTAAAATTAAATTAGTAAACATGACATGATTAATTTAATAACATGACTTAGGTTATTTTAATTATTAAAATCATGAAAATTATTAACCTACGTATTTTTCTATTTTTAGACTTATAATTAATTAATTATTTAAAAACCATGGTTATAATTAATTAATTAACATGACTTAGGTTATATTATTAATAAATAATAATACATGTTTTAACCTAAGTATTTAACGTTATTTAATTAAAAACATGATATATTTTAATTAAATACTTTTCTATAGTTTATTTAAATTACATGAAATAACTAATAAACTATACATTATATCATTATGACTTAGAAAATAATCAGAAAAACACTTAGGCTTATATACTTAGCTTATTTAAGGCAGCTAATCTATTTATGGAAACTTTCTATTTTTAGAAACCTATTTAATTAAGGCAGCTAATCTTTTTATGGAAACTTTCTATTTTTAGAAACTTATTTAATTCAGGCAGCTAATCTATTTATGGAAACTTATTTAATTAAGGCATCTGATCTATTTATGGAAACTTTCTATTTTTAGAAACTTATCTATTTTAAGCAGTAATTCTATTTTGGAAACTTTCTATTTTTGGAAACTTTCTATTTTTGGAAACTTTCTATTTTTGGAAACTTTCTATTTTTGGTAACTTTCTATTTTTGGAAACTTTCTATTTTAGGAAACCTGCTATTTTTGGAAAGTTACTTATTATTACACAGTAAGTATAATAATACATGAAATACCAGAAATACTTAATCAGAGTAGGCAGAATATAAGATAAACCCAATTTAAGGCTTAAAAACAGTAAAACATGATAAGAACATATAAATAAGCTAAGACATGACATAAAACCGGTTACGTATTTAGTAGTCAGATACTTATTCATGTATGTATTGATGTAGCATTAGTGATACGGAAGTAGGATTCCTCTCAGTTCGTCTTCTTCTTTCACTAGACATAAGGTACGGATTCCCGTCCTTTCAGTATGGACATTCTTTCCTTATTAGGATTCCCAGTATGCAGCCAACTGTTTTCCCAGTATTTGTTTTATATGTTTTTGAATTGCTTATGTTTAATTAGAATACCTAAAGCCATATACATGCATGACCAGTTTCACCTAGTTATGGAGGTACCATAACCATAACATTAGAGGCACTGATGTTATGACTTCACCACGGCGGAGTGATTGCTCGTGGCGTCCCTTCAGCTTTTGGCCATTTATATTATATTTATCATGTGGGGCGTATGGGTGCATCCTAGTTACATGTTTTTGTTAGGATTTCATGGTGAATGTGGTGTGTGCCTTGCATCCTTCACAAGGAGCTGATCCCTCCTACCCAAAACCAGTATATTAAATTAGAGGCATCCCCTCTAATTTGCATGATGAGGTCACCCCTCCAAGTATTCATGCACGGTGGATTTTTATGACCTATATTGGCTAATGGTAAAATATGTTAAACAGTTTTCATAAGATAAACATAAGGCTTTTCAAACTATAAAACCAGTTTTATGAACATGTTCCAGGTTTTCCAGGACTTATACATTTCCGCTGCTATTAAGTCTTTATTATGCTTAGTCATTCATACTATGTCTATATCCGTGCACTGAGCGTTTTGCTCAGCCGTTACTTTCCTTTCCATGTCCCAAAACGGCAGGTACCCTAGGAAAGACTCGAGCATTTGGAGGACGTGCATAGGATGGAAGCTGCTAGAGACTTCTTTTCCTTTTTTGCCTTCATATACTTATGCTTGTTTAGTCTTTCATTCATTTCCTTTGCTTTATTATGTTTTGGGCTTATGTTTGGGAACCGATGTTTGATTTCGGTTATCCCTATGGTCATGTAATGTTTTATACATTTACCCTTGTATGCTTTGATGACACGCCATAATTACGCGTGACATTCCATTATCAAAATGGGGTGTTACATCACTCAACGACAAAATTTTCTTATTTGCTTTTAGTTTAAACAAAATAGATAATCAAACCAAACCAACCAAATTATTTTATCCACCAAGAACAACTGACTCGCACTAATTAACGGTAATCAATTCGAAAAGACTTGGAACAACGAACTTTCATACTTAGTGAAAAATCAGTTATTAAATGGCGCCGTTGCCGGATCCTTTCGTTAAGATTAACGGTTTTAAGTGAGAGACGCATTGGATTTTGGGATCCGTTCACTTTTGAACGTTATTTTCCTTGTTTTAAAAATTTTGAAAAAATCCTAAAAAATATAAAATTTTCAAAAATACAAAAAAAAAATTAGAAAAACATATAAAAACCAAAAATATTTATTGTCTATTTTGTTTTTCCTTTTGTAGGTGTGCATGCGTACTCGTGCTCGTAAGAAGAAAGTAGCTCGAGACGAAGTCATTACTCCACCTATTGTCACCATGGACAATCAACCAATGATCGAGCTTTTGCAATCGCACGTAGAAGGCAACACCGATGCTATTGTCATACCCGAGATTGGAGCCAACAACTTTGAGCTTAAATACGGCTTCATTCAAATGGTCTCTGCTCAACCCTTCTTGGGGCGTTCAATTGATGATCCTCATGACCATATAAAAAGGTTTCTTAAACTCACTAATACGGTTAAGTATAATGGGGTTTCACAAGAGGTAATTCTCTTGCAAGTTTTTCCTTTCTCCTTAGAGGGACAAGCCCGACATTGGCTTGATAAGGAACCGCCACAAAGTATTCTTACGTGGACGGATTTAGAGACCAAATTCATCAACTACTTTTTCCCACCCTCACATACTACCGCTTTGCGGAATGAAATCATTACTTTTGAACAAAAGTACGGTGAGACATTTAGTGAATCTTGGGACCGTTTTAAGGAACTTTTAAGAAAGTGTCCACAACATGGTTTAACAAAAGTACATCAAATTAATACTTTTTACAATGGTTTAAGCATGAATGAGCAAGATTCACTAAATAGTGCCTCGGGGGGTAATATTTTGGTTAAGTCTTCTAATGCCGCTTGGGATATTATTGAGAATAAGTCAAGAGTGCAAACCAAGAGTGTTCGGACTAATGTGGCTAGTTCTAGCACTAATGAGAGTGACAAGAGAATTGATAAGCTCACTACGCTTGTTGAATCACTTGCTCTCCAAACCTCTAACAACACCAAAGCTATCAATGCCCAAGTTAATGCTATGACTCAATCATGTGAAATATGCGGGGGATCTCACTCATACACCGATTGTCCTTCGACTCATGACAATTCGGAAAATGTGTATGCCGCCAACGGTACCTATTCTACAGGAGGCTATCAAGCACGTCCTCAAGGTGACCACAATTTGCTCAGCTATCGCTCTAACAACTTTCTTTCACCGCCCGGTTTTCCCCCACAAAACCTAAACAACCTCAATCACAACAATCAAAACCAACCTCGTGCTCCAAATCAATATCAAACCCAAAGAACCCCATATACGCCTCAAAGAAACAACCAAGTTTACCAACAACCCACTTATCAACCACCTGCCTACCATGCTCCTCCACCCAACCAACCCACCGCATTACATCAAGACGTTGAAACTTACATGAGGACTAATGATGTGATAGTGCAAAATCTTCAGCGGGAAATGGCCAACATAAAAGCAGATATAGTGAAACAAGGAAATGATCTTAGAGCCGATATGCGAAACACTTTGGCAAGTCAAACGAATGACTTAAGGAACATGATGGCTAGTTTTTTCCCAAGTAATCAAGCCTCTGGTTCGGGTTCTCTTCCGAGTAACACCATTGCTAATCCCAGAGGGGATATGAAAGCAATCACCACTCGCAGTGGAAAAGGTTTAAGGAACCCGAGCTTCCTACACCTACACTGGTGATTGTGACTAAGGAAAACGAGTCTCCTTCTCTAATTCCCCCACCTTCTATTTCTCCAATTCCACTACCTTCTACTTCCACCCCTCCACTACCCAAGGATGTGAGTGAGTATTCCATTCCAAATCCTTCATCTCAACCCAATATACCTTATCCTTCAAGGTTGAGGAAAGAGAAATTGAAGAACAAGGATGATATTCGGGTTTCTAACTTTCTTAAAATGTTTAAACAACTGAATTTCAATATCTCCTTTACTGAGGCTCTCGCTCTCATGCCGAAATACGCTAAAATGTTTAAAGATCTTCTCGGTGATAAGGAGAAACTTCTCGATATTGCTCAGACCCAACTTAACGAGAATTGCTCCGCAGTGCTCTTAAGGAAATTACCAACCAAACTTGGTGATCCGGGTCGTTTCTTGATTCCTTGTAACTTCCCTGGGGTAGAGAATTGTATGGCCCTAGCCGATCTAGGTGCTAGTATAAACTTAATGCCATTAAGTGTTTGGAAACAATTATCTCTACCCGAGTTAGTCCCCACATGAATGACTTTGGAATTAGCCAACCGTACGGTTGCTTATCTAGTGGGGATAGCCGAAGATGTCTTCGTCAGCGTCGACAAATTCACCTTTCCGGTGGATTTTGTTGTCGTTGACTACGAGATGGACCCCCGTGTTCCATTAATCGTTGGACGTCCATTCTTGAGGACCGATCGCACTCTCATCGATGTAGCCGCAAGCGAATTAATTATGAGAGTCGGTGACGATAAAATCGTCTTCAACATGGGTAAACTTTCTAAGCAGCCTTCTGAAAACGAGAGTGTTAATTTCATTGACGTTCTTGATGAGGCTTGTGAAGAACATTTCAAATACGCTTGTAAAAGTGGTTCTTCATCTCTTCCCATTGTTGAGACCGTTGCCTCCATTGCTCCTTCACTAACTCCATTTGGAGAAAGTGATATTCTCTTGAAAGAATTTGAAGCTACTTTGGGAGATGTGGACTTAAAATATGACGATTCTCCCACCAATTGGGATGAAGACATTCGTACCATTGAGAAACTTCTCAATGAGGACCATATTTCGCCACCATCTCCTAAGGATATATCTACCGATGATCCGAATTTGAAAACACCGTCCATCGAAAATCCTCTGGATTTAGAGCTTAAGGATCTACCGTCTCATCTCGAGTACGTGTTCCTTGAAGACAACAAGAAGTCACCCGTCATCATCGCAAAGGACTTGAAAGAGGAAGAATAATCTCGACTTATCACCGTGCTGAAGAATCACAAGAAAGATATTGCTTGGAAAATCTCCGATATTCGTGGAATTGATCCTCACTTTTGCACACATAAAATTCTCATGGAGGACGACTTTAAACCCACTATTCAAAGCCAAAGAAGGGTGAATCCTAAGATCCATGACGTTATCAAAAAAGAGGTTATCAAACTTCTTGATGCCGGCATGATCTATCCTATCTCGGATTCACCATGGGTTAGTCCAGTCCATTGTGTGCCTAAGAAAGGCGGAATCACCGTTGTGCCCAACGAAAACAACGAGTTGATTCCTACTCGTCTCGTTACAGGGTGGAGAGTTTGTATAGACTATCGCAAACTCAATGATGCTACTAGAAAGGATCATTTTCCCCTTCCTTTCATGGACCAAATGCTTGAACGTCTAGCGGGTAATGACTATTACTGCTTCTTAGACGGTTTCTCTGGTTATTTTCAAATACCCATCGATCCCCAAGACCAAGAGAAAACCACATTCACTTGTCCTTATGGAACATTTGTTTACAAAAGAATGCCTTTCGGCTTATGCAATGCTCCTGGGACTTTCCAAAGGTGTATGATGGCTATCTTTCATGACATGGTTGAAGAAACTATGGAAGTCTTCATAGATGATTTCTCGGTCTATGGTGATTCCTTCTCTACTTGCCTTGCCAATTTGGAACGCATGCTTAAGCGGTGTGAAGACACATGCCTTGTTCTAAATTGGGAAAATACCATTTCATGGTAAAAGAAGGCATTGTTCTTGGACATAAAATCTCCAAAGCCGGTCTTGAAGTCGACCGTGCTAAAGTCGATGTTATTGCTAAATTGCCTCCACCTTCAACCGTGAAGGGTGTGAGAAGTTTCCTTGGTCATGCGGGCTTCTATCGTCGATTCATTCAAGATTTTTCTAAAATCGCTCGCCCGATGACCCACCTCTTAGAAAAAGATACTCCTTTCATCTTTTCCAAAGAGTGTCTCGAATCCTTCAATCTTCTTAAGGATAAGCTAACTAAGGCACCGGTCTTGGTTACCCCTAATTGGGAGCTACCTTTTGAATTGATGTGTGATGCTAGCGACTTTGCTATTGGAATGGTTTTGGGCCAAAGAGTGAACAAACACTTCCAACCAATCCATTACGCTAGCAAGACAATGACGGGGGCTCGATTGCATTATACCACTACCGAAAAAGAGCTTTTAGCTGTAGTGTATGCTTTTGAGAAGTTCCGCCCCTATCTTGTCCTTTCTACCACCATCGTGTACACCGATCATTCCGCGTTGAAGTACTTGTTGACTAAACAAGATTCTAAGCCAAGACTTCTTTGTTGGGTTTTGCTCCTTCAAGAATTCAACATTGAAATTCGTGACAAAAAGGGAGCCGAAAACCTAGCCGCGGATCATCTAAGTAGACTTGAGGATCCTTATCAAGGGGATCATCCGAATCAAGAGATCAATGACTCTTTTCCCCTTGAAGCCTTAATATCTATCAATCCAAATCTTGATGACACCCCGTGGTTTGCGGACATTGCAAACTACTTAGCGGGTGGAATTCTCAAGGAAGGGTTAACATCCCAACAAAAGAAAAAGTTCTTTAAAGATATTGAACATTATTTCTGGGACGACCCTTACCTTTTCAAACAATGTGCGGATCTTGTCATTCGTCGATGTGTTGATGGGCCGGCAACGGTACAAATTCTTGACGCTTACCATAAAGGACCCACCGATGGTCACTTTGGTCCTAATTACACCGCGAAGAAAGTATTCGACTCTGGATTTTATTGGCTCACCATTTATCATGTCGCTCATGAAATGGTTAAACATTGTGATGCTTGCCAAAGACAAGGCAAGATCACACATAAAGATGAGATGCCTCAAAATTTCATACAAGAATGTGAAATCTTTGACGTATGGGGCATCGACTTTATGGGCAATTTCCATCATCTAAAGGGAACAAGTACATCCTCATAGCCGTTGACTACGTTTCCAACTGGGTTGAAGCTAAGGCTCTCCCTACGAACGATTCGAGGGTGGTTGTGAACTTTTTGAAGCAACTTTTTGCTCGATTCGGTGTTCCTCGTGCTATAATTAGTGACCACGGGACTCATTTTTGCAATGATCAATTCGCAAGAGTCATGGATAAGTACGGTGTCAATCACCGTCTTTCCACCGCTTATCATCCCCAAACTAATGGGCAAGCCGAGATATCTAACTGTGGATTGAAGCGAATTCTGGAACGTACTGTGGGAGAGCATCGTGCCTCTTGGGCCGATAAATTGGATGATGCTTTGTGGGCTTTCCGTACCGCGTATAAGACCCCGATTGGTTGTACACCTTATTGTCTTGTGTACGGGAAAGAATGCCACCTCTCTATCGAGCTGGAACACAAGGCATACTGGGCCTTGAAGTGGGCAAATTTTGACATCAACAAAGCCGGCGATCTTCGGAAGATTCAACTCAACGAGTTAAATGAACTGAGGAATGAAGCTTACGAGAACTCATTGATCTACAAATAGAAGACCAAGATCATCCACGATGCTAGAATTAAGAACCGAGAGTTCCACGTTGGTGATCAAGTCTTACTTTTTAACTCTCGGTTTAAGATCTTCTCTTGCAAGTTGAAGAGCCGCTGGTCTGGTCCATTCACCATCGCCAAAGTCTTTCCATATGGCACCATTGAGCTTTCTCAACCAAATGGGCCTAATTTTAAGGTGAATGGCCAGCGTTTGAAGCTGTACTTTGGTGAGGACATCTCTCATGAGATGATTCCATCCCCCACCACGTTTCCCATGAACTAGCTTTGGGTCGAGTCAGGGTCGTGACTCGGTTATAAAAAACAAGTGCTTCTCGGGAGGCAACCCGTGATCTATCCTTTACCGTTTTCATAATAAGTGTATGGGGAGCCCCGTATGTGTTTGTTGTCTTGTTTCTTCTTCTGTGCAGGGATTTAAAGCTTCCAAGATCCATTCTCGATGACTTTTGACGAACCGTGATCCCGTGTACCCGTCTTCCTGGTTCTATCCTAATCTGTCGTGATTCAATATTTCATATCTTATATGTTCACATTGAAATCACTTTAGTTGTCCTTTCCTTAGCAAGATTTAAACAACGTGCACAATGTCCTAAAGTGTAGGGGAGTTGCCTCCCACATGCTTAAACATTGAGGACAATGTTTATATCAAGTGTAGGGGGACTTCTATCGAAGCAAGTGGTCTTTTCCTTGCATTTGTCCTCATTTTAACCGGAAAATTTGATTTTTCGACATTTTTCAAAATTTTTAATCTATTTTGGCCTTGTAGTTTTCCTTTGTTATCGTTATTTACGTTCTTTGCTAGAATAAATTTTTAATAAAGTGGTTTTAAATTTTTCAAAGTCGTGAATATTTTGACTCAACCCGAGTTTACTTATCTAAGTTTACTCTAGCTAGTATCCTTAACGTGTTTAAGTCAAGTTTTGCTAGGCTTTTATATAGGGAAATTTAAAACGCGAAAGTCTTAACTCTCACGGGTTAAGAACAAGAACTTTTCGCAAGTTCCTATAATTGATCCTAGAGAGTTGTTTATCAATGGAACTTTAAAATGCGATTTCTAAACTTGAAAAAGTCTAAGAATTTGCAAGATCCTATAGATGACTCGAAAACCCAAAACTTTGATTTAATTGGCTAAGCATCCACGAGTCTCATTCCTTGAAATTTTAAATTGTGGAGAACGAGAGAGTAAATTATAATGATAGAGTAAATTATAAGTTTGGTATTCTTTCGTGTATTTATGTGAGTTAATTATGAGCTTCTTCTCTCATCGCTTGCTAATAAATTTATCTGCAATAAATAAGGTTGTACGATTTGAAAAATTACTTAACTTCTAGCCCAAGATCGTTTAAAAGTTGCTCGGTATTAATTAGAGTTCATAGCCAAGGCATAACTTATTGAAGCGGGATGCGAAGATTGGCGAGTCCGAAAAGGCCCTAACAAGGCATGAGGGCCACATTTTGTTGCTAAAGATAAAAAAGTGATGTGAAGAATCAATTATCGAAAATCAATATGAAGGATCGAGACACACGACGAAAAGCAAATACTCCCCTAAAGATCATGGAGAAGTCTATCCGAAAAGACCCTAACAAGGTATGAGGATAAATAGATCCAAGTCCTAAAAGGAGGCGGATCGTAGTATATCAAAGTCCAAAATAATGATTGGAGAAAAATAAAGAAGTCGTGGTCCAAGTATGAAGAATCTCTCAAAACTTCAAGTGAAGAAATTCCTATTATGAAGAAAAGACCATAATTTCAAGATCGTCTCTCAAAGATTTGAAGTATGAAGTCGCTGCCAAATATCGGTCCGAGAAAGGTCTCAAATCGTGAAGCGAGTTATGCCAATATATGAACTTTAAGAGGTCCCGAGAAGCAGTTTTAAAAGATTTTGTCCTTTAGCTAACTATTGATTAAATTGTCCCACTTTATTTTTAGCCTAAATAACTATCAAAATAAGTCAAAAATGCATCCTCGTGATCATTCAAGACAAAATTAGAATATAAGAGATACACCTAGGAATAAGGGAGTCTAAGTAAATAATTGGCCCACATGAATTCGTGTTAGTTTGCTAACTTATAATAGCAATGATCTCGTTTTTAAGCTTGTTATGGGGAACGTGAAACTTGAGGATGATAAACGTTCATGGCAGCTAAAACCCCAATGTAAGTCTTTGATTTCATTACTTGTTTCTATCTTTTTTATTTTCCTTAATGTTTAGTATTTAATAAAGGCCAAGGTGGGTTATTTATGATGGAAAATGTAAACCGTGCTTTAAAATTAATACATTGCATGAGGACATTGCAATGGTCAAGTGTAGGGGATTTAATAAGTGTGAAAACACTTATCCTTTTACCACTTATTTCCAATAATAACATGACCAAAACGTGTATTTTATGTCGTAAAAGTCGGAATTATGCGTGGTTTGTGTTTTTATTGTGTTTTAGGACCAAAAGATGAAAAAGGAAGAAAACACGGGCTTTCCCGGGCTTTTATCGAAGAAAACGAGAAAAGACGAAGTCAAAAGATCATGAGTTCTAAAAGAACGGATGTCCAAGACCTATTCTAAAGATTTATCTAAGAAAAAGTCTAAAGATGGAAGTTTAATGAAGTCGAAGAACTCAAGTCTAAATTATAGAAGAAAATTATTAAGACGAGTTCAAATCCCAAGACGACGTCGAGAAGGACAAAGATTTAAATCGAGTCGAGAAGAAAAGAAAGAAGGAATCACACCACACATGCACTCCCCATTTCCCTATAAATACCCTCCTAATCACATTAGGAGGGGGGGGTTAGCTAGTTTTAGTTTTTTTTATTTTTCCTTTCTAGTTTTTAGAGAGAGAAAGTTCCCAACTTTCTCTCACTAAGTTTTCATCTTTTCTTTTAAGATTAAGTTCTTTTTAATTCTTGTATTTGGATTTCATTTAATTACAAGTTCAAGTTAAGCCTTTTGTTCTTAAATCTTTTTCTACATTTCTTGGTTTACTTTAATCTTTGATCCGAATGTTATACTTCATACGGTTTGGTTGATTTGATGATTTCGTGATTAAAAAGTTAATCTTTCTATTCCTACATAAGCTTTCATACGGTTTAAGCTATAAGCTCTTTGTGCTTATTGGCTTATTTCATGTTTTTAGCTTTTTAATTTTCGGATTACTTAAAAGGTTTAGTCTTTTTAAAGTTTCTTTTATAAAGTTTATGGTTTTCATGTTTCGAAAGTTGTCAATTTTAATCTTATTGAGTTGTTTAAAGTTTGGTTAAGTGAGCTTATTATACGTGCTTATTGGAAGTTTCAGCTTATCTCCATTTTCGGATTAAGTTTTGTGTTCATCGCAAGATTGGGGATTTCAACATTCCGACGAAAAGCTTGTTTATATCGCAATAACCATTATTGGTTCTACTTTGCGATAGCTTGGTTTTAACCCCCTTATTCCGATCTGGGATTGCGATCGCTCATTGCGATCGCATATTCTGAAGGGGTTTAAGGTTGCTTTAAGTCGAAACGCTGCCCAAATTTTGTTAACAGCATTCCGATACTCTCATTCCGATACTAGAACATTGCGACAGAATCATATTCCGACACAAGAGGCATTCTTACATTCTGATAGAACAACATTATATTCCGGTCTGGACAACATTGCGATAGATTTGACTTTGATATTCCGATGGTATTTCAGATGGATATTCCGATGGCTTGTTTATTTTACATTCCGATAGTTCAAGTTTTTAAGTTTTAAGTTTTAACAAAATTTTAATGTTTTAAGTGTTTTTCTAAATAACTTTTAGTTTAATTTTTTAAAGCTTCTACTTCACTCAACGACAAACTTTTCTTATTTGCTTTTAGTTTAAATAAAATAGATAATCAAACCACACCAACCAAATTATTTTATCCACCAAGAACAACTGAGTCGCACTAATTAACGGTAATCAATTCGAAAAGACTTGGAACAACGAACATTCATACTTAGTGAAAAATCAGTTATTATTCTTTCTCAAAAGATTTCAAGGTTTTTGTTTATCAAAATTTGGTCCACAAACCTGTTTTCTAAGATTTTGTCATAATCTTTGGTCATTTCTATTCATTAACAGCTTAAGGTCATAAGCTCATCAATAAGCTCATTGACACTGAGCTTATTGATCAACTTATTGGCCTAGTCTTTCTCTTGGTTTGTTGTTTTGCGCAGGAAAAAGAGCATCAAACAAGGTCAACTCCATTCATTATTATTTTTGTTTGAAGATATTGTTCTAGCCTAGGGTCCTTCTTTGGATTCCTACAACAGGCTTTCTCTACTGTTTCTTAAGCTCAAATAAGCCCTTAAATCAACCCTTTGGAAAGCATAAGCACAGGTGCCAAGCTTGAACCCATTGGTTGTTTTTATGTGAGTTTTATATGAGTTTATATGAAGTTGGTGTAAGTTACTTGTTTTATGTGTTTTATCTGTTTGTTTATGTGTGTCTATGTTCTAGATGCATGTTAGAGTAAATCTTAGTCAGTTTTAAGTAGATTTACAAGAAATCTCTTTGTTAATTTGCATTTATAGAAAATGAAGGGGTGTTTGGGTTTGCATGATAGGTTAAGCAGTTGACACCTAATTGGCCTAAATTCTGCTCTTACACACTTTATTTGTTAGCATTTGGTGTTATAAATACTTGGTTCTGAGTTTGGTTTGTTTAAAATAGAAAAGTGCATGCTAGTTTTTGGTCATAAGTGTTCTTAATATTCAGTAGGCTGTAATTCCTTTTATTTTCAGTATTTTACCATCAAATCTTGTAATTAGTTAGGGATTAGGTTAAGGTAAGTTTATAAGTTCTTGTTTCTGAGCTTGGTGTGCTAGATTGGTGGAATTGTCTATTTAAATCTCACTCATTGACCAACTTTATCAGCAAGCTTTGCACCAGACCCTATTGTTAATAGAAATAACTTTGATTTGCCATATGGATGTGATTTTTGTGTGTTAACTTGTGTTTTTCTTGTTTATTGTGACTCCCCACAACCCAACTGGTTGTGGGGGTGCCCTATTTGCCAAAAATATCCAACAAATCAACAAGAACAAACCAAAATCAGACTCTAATATCATTCAGTTGTTTTCTAGTATTGTCTGAGAACGATTTGTTTCTCGGATAGAACTAGTTTTTGGCTCCTTTGGTTACTGTAGCAAGTTGTGTTAATCTGGGCACGTTTTTGTGATTTCTAGGCTTAAATCTTGTTAGATTTTAAAAGTTTTTGTGTTTTCATAGTTAGAAAGTTAGCAGGTTTTAGTGTTTATAAAAAGAAAAATAAAAAAAAAAGTTTTTCCAAAAAGGACGTGGCCAGGACTCGAACCTGCGCCACTCCTCTCACACATAAACGCGTTAACCAGTTGTCCTAGGGTCTTTGACTGGTTAACCTTTCTTTTGTTTAATACTTAAGGTGTTTTAGTTTTAGGCTTATTTAAACATTCAGCTTTTAAATAAGCTGATTTCAGCTTATTTATCAAGGTTGGGTACTTTTTTTCAATTTTCCTTTGTTTTAGGATAGATTTAGGACTTTTTTAAATAAAATTTTTATTTTTCACGTTTATATTTAATTTTCTATGATTATTTTTATTTTTAATTTTAGAAAGTAATTAAAAAATAGAAAAAAGTGTTTTAAAAATTTGAAAAAATATTTTAAAGTTTTAATTAAGTAATTTGAGGTTTACATCCATTAAAGTTTAAAATTTACTTATTTTTTATTTTATTTAATTTTATGGTTTTTAATTAATTTAAAAATTAATATAAAATTATTAAAAAAACTTTTGGAAATTTTTGTTTGCATTTTTATCTTAGTTGCATTTTCTTGATTTTAGGTAATTTTTTGGTAATTTTTAGGTCACTTTCATTTTTCGTCGAATTTTACGATTTTACGTTTTTTACGTCGTAGGATAATTTTTAGCGTAATTCGTGTTCTTCTTTCTCTTTTCTCATCAATATAATCACAAATTAATCATCTCTTAACACACACACTAAGCCTCCTTGAGAACGATCCCACACAAAGGGTCATAAGTGCTTTCGTTTTCCTAAACGAACACTTAATACTTACCACGTTTACGCTCTTGTTCCTAAAAGACGTATTTTACTCAACATCACTAATCTTGCCAATTCTTCAAACTTGGAGGACCTTTTTTTAATTTTGACAAACTTAAGGGACCAAACTAGTAATTATGAATATACAAGGGTATTAAGTGTCATTTCTTCATAAATGAGAGATCAATCTTGTACATCTCCAAGTCTTCAAGGTTTTTTCTTTGATAAATCGAAAACTAGGGCCCGGTTCTTTATGCAGCTTCGTTTCTCGTGTTCGTTTTTCCTTGTTTCTTGTGATCTTTTGTCTTTTTCATGATATCCATACCTAAAATACACAAGTAAACAAACACAAGCATATATATGGTATTTTATGACATTTTTTATGCATTTAAAGCTCGAAAAGAACGATGAGATCATGTATAAATGCCATATCATCAATCTACTATAGACATATAGACTTGGCCGTTCACTTTCTGCGTAATGTATGCACCTATGTACTCTAGACGTTATCTACAGATTTTGAAAAAAGATCATCCTATGTACATATTTCCTTTGCCCTCAAAAAACCGCAATATTGCTCCTTTTCTATATCGTAACATGTAAATGTAGAACATTTTAAACCAAAAAAAGGTCAAAAAATTTACAAACGTTAGCAACAAATAAGCCTCGCCACAACGCTGAATTACATATGCTTCTAGAAAATTACATGCTTATAGTTATGGTCTATGTTTACTTTGGTGGAGGGAAAGCAGAGAAAAAGGCTTTGGCTAGATACCAAAAAGCAATTTGACATGTACGAGTATATGATATTGTAGGAATCAACACCAACAAACCTGAAGATCGATATGTGGAACCCTAGAACCCTTAGAAGAAGATCACAGAAATGCAACAGCAGAAACCTAGAAGAACGAATAACTACAAGGTAACCGAACGAATAACTTTATTTATTCAATGAACGATTACAATAGAAAGAATAGAAGCTACGGTATAATGATTCCTTCACCCCTCATCTCTATTTATAGAGATGAGGGGTAATCCTAACTGACCTAGGTTTGGGCTGCAACCCACATCCGACTCAAAACATACTACATTAAGAGAAGTACACTTAGGTACCTCCTACTTATCATATACATTAACTAGACTCGACACTAATACTAACAATTTCCACCTTAGTGACAAGACTAGTTAGCCCCGACTCCAAGTATCTCCATGCAATACTTGAACTTCGGACCTGGAACCACCTTTGTGAAAGCATCAGCTGCATTATCTTCCGTGCCTATCTTCGCCACTTCAATCTCTTTAGATTCCACGATCTCCCTGATCAAGTGATACCTCACGTTGATATGCTTCGTCCTTTCATGAAACATAGCATTTCTTGAGAGATGAATTGCCCCTTGATTATCACAATTCACAACCATTAACCTTAGGTTTATTCCCAAGCATTTCTTGAGAGATGAATTGCCCCTTGATTATCAAAATTCACAACCATTAACCTTAGGTTTATTCCCTCCTTGATTATCAAAATTCACAACCATTAACCTTAGGTTTATTCCCAGATCGATTGGTAGACCTTTAAGCCAAATGCTTTCCATAACAGCTTCTGTAAGCGCCATATACTCCGCCTCTGTAGTAGACAATGCAACAACATGCTGCAGAGTTGCTTTCCAACTCACAACACAGCCATGTACCATAAACACGTACCCGGTTATCGACCTACACTTGTCAGGGACTTTAGCATAATTTCTATCCACGTAACCATCAACATCTACATGATTTCCTTGATCTCTACCATACACTAGACCTATATCAGCAGTGCCCTTCAAGTACTTCAAAATCCACTTCACCACTTCCCAGTGATTTTTACCTGGATTCGCCAAATACCTGCTCACAATGGTAACAGCATACGCAATATCCGTTCTAGTGCAAACCATCAAGTACATTAAACTACCTACAACATTTGCATATGGGACCTTACTCATTCTTTCCACATCCCAGTCACTCGACGGACAATCCTTTAAAAATACCTTAAAGTATGCTCCCAGTGGCACAGAGACCAACTTGCCATTATCCACTCTGTAGTTATTCAGAATTTTCCGCACATATCCCGATTGAGACACCTGAGGGTTCGGTTACCCATATCCCTGATAATCTCTATACCAAGTATCTTCCTCACTTGACCAAGTTCCTTCATATCAAACTCTTTCCGCAGCAGTCCCTTGGTATATTCGATCTCAGACTTGCTTTTACAAGCAATCAACATATCATCTACATACAACAGTAGATATATGTGCATACCTGGTGCAAACTCCTTGAAGTAAACACATCTATCATAGCTGCTATGGCTAAACCCATTGCTGACCATATACACATCAAACCATTTGTACCACTACCTTGGAGACTGCTTAAGACCATAAAGAGATTTCTTCAACAAACATACCTTGTTGCCCGTTCCTTCTTCAAAACCAAGCGGTTGCCTCATATAAATGGTTTCTTCAAGATTACCATGCAAAAACGTCGTCTTCACATCAAGTTGTTCCAACTCGTAATCTTCACAAGTAGTTAATGAGAGAATCACCCTAATAGATGTATGTCAAACCACGGGTGAGAATACCTCATTATAGTCAATCCCTGCTCGTTATGTGAACCCTCGAGCTACCAGCCTTGCTTTATACTTTGGTTTCTGAACGCCTTCAATCCCTTCTTTAATCTTATACAACCACTTGCAGCTTACCAGCTTCTGACCACGTGGTTGATCGACCAGCTCCCAAGTATGATTCTTCTTTAAAGAACTCATCTCTTCTTCCATAGCACGAACCCACTCATCACTTTCAGATGAATTAATCGCCTCTTGGAATGTGATTGGTTCATGTGTATCTTTTTCCTCAGCAATAGCAAACGCATAAGCCATAATATCATCATCTTCCCTAGACCCTGCTGATCTAGACAATGATACATTACCTTCATTCCTATACCTTGCAGGTATAGGAATTGTTCTCTTAGCTCTATCACGCACCAGAACATAGTTGTCCAGATTCTGTTGTTGAGGCATTGCATCTGTTGATCCCAAACTTAGATCGCTTTAGCTTGTGTAAACGAGATTAAATCAAGTTAAACACGTAGAGAAAATTTGTTGTGTATAAAACAATTTAAGTATTATGCGGAATTAATACTCAAACAAGAACACACAAACAATGTAAACCAAACTTTCACTTGATTGATAAAACAAACTTGCGTACAATGAAAGTGTTAAAACGTATGAAAAACTTATATGAAACAAAACATAAAGGCCTCCTTTTATAGACATAAGGATCCTTGTACAAGAGTCTACGTATCAGCTATTTTAGGTAAAGATAAACATAGAAAATACATTGTTGATCATATCTTTACTAGAAACAAACTAGAAACATAATACGTGTAGACTAAGTCTTCTATCAGTGCTTGACTTCATCCTATCAACGCTTGACATCTTCCTGTCAACGCTTGTTCTGTCAACGCTTGTTTTCTCCTTATCAACGTCTCGATTGCTCTTGTCAGCGTCCAAGTGTACTGGCTACATTTTATTCCCAACAATCCTCCCCTAAACTTGATATCTACTCTAGTAATCAAGTTTCTGAATAAAAACTAAGAACTAGGAGGATTCTTACAAATCTTATCATATTGGTAATAAACATGCCTAATTAAATCTTTGGCCACGTCACTTGAGTAGTCAATCTCCAGCCGTGTTGTCTTCATCTTTTCAAAAACTTCTTTGGACATGGGATACTCAGCATCCACAAGAAGATATTCAGAAAACTTTGTAGAACTCCAATAATACACACCAGCAGCTAAATACAAACGCCATTAAAGTCCACTGATATCATCCTCAAGATCCTTCGAAACAGGATCTTCTTCTTCTGGTGCACACGTTCTCTTGAATGTTGACCAAAGCTTTATTCCATTGACTGAAGTAGGTGTTTCAGTCTCATACTTGGCCAGCAATTACCTCCAAAGGTCTGCCAAGTCCTTCCTATCCCTACTTGCAAAGAGAGACATAAGAGTAGTAAATGTGTGTACCTCTTTCCCATATCTGCCAATCATCCAAAACCCACTTGCATCTTCTTCATAGCTAATGATAGGGTTTCTGGCATCAAGAGGTAACACTTGTACCATATCTGAAGCTTCCATGGGTGAGAGCTTAATGCTCCTTCTAATAACAGCTTCACTGGGAGTCACTTTATTTAAATCTTTAGGAAACTCAAGTGGAACTCCCTTCTTCAAAGTCCTTGGAACAATCATAGCCTTTTGAATCTCCATCTCTTCTGCAAGTTCTTCTCTCCTTTCATCTGAGAGAAGTCTGATAGTATTCATTTCCTGCATTGTTGCCCAAATGGGATAAGCCTTATACTCCAAATCTTTAAAGGATAATCCCTACAATTTCTGAAATTTCCATCTTGTTTGATGACATCTGAGCAACATGTAATAAAGCTCCCTTCTATCTCTCTTCAGCAGTGAGAAAACATTGCTAGCCTTATGCTTCAGAATTACCTTGGAATCTCTTTGAACTCTTAGAAGAATCTCCAATCCCCAAATTTGATCTGAAATTGTCATATCTGGATTCTCCATAACCTTATCTTCCCAAGCATGGTACATCTGAGCAACTTCTGGCATATCATAATCTACCTGCAACTTTAACTCTCTAAGTTTCTCCCTTGCCAACTCATCACCATATTCAAGTGTTTCTGGTTGTTAAATTATCATAACACTTGAATATGAACTTTCATCATCACTTCCTTCTTGTTCCTCAGAAGTAACTACAAATGGTGATTCACCAACCTTCTTCTTTTCTTGATCCATAAGTTGTGCAGCCAACTTTGAATCAAACTCTACTTGTGCTGCATCCTTTGGAACTTCTGTTTCTACCATGATTCCTTTACCCTTATCTAATGGATCAATGATGGGTAAAGATGATGATGGTACATGTGAAGACACTTCCTTGATGATAGTTGATGACTAGAATACATCAACCATATCTACAGGTCTGTCAACGTTCAAATCCTGTGTGTCAGCGCCCAACTTACTCTTGTCAGCGCTTGGTGTGTGATCGTCCAAAATCTGCTTGTCAACGCCTACCTTACTCTTCTCAAAGCTTCTTGTGAACTGCTCCATCATTGCTGTAAATGACAAGTTCAAATTTGTAGGAGTAACCAAATATGCAACAAAACCTGGTTGCTTCTTCAATTCAGTAAGGGCTTTAGCCACACCGAAAGATTCTCCATCATGTGAGCCTTTATCACTTACATGTATCTGCTCATCCTCCCCTTTGGAAGGATCCTCCATACCACGCCTATTGTTAGCATCCTCCAAAAGAACAATCCTCTCTATCAATTGCTTAAGTTCAAGGCCTTGTGTACTGACTGTTTGTACCAAGTCTGCATTTTGCTTTTGTAAGCTAATGCAGACAACCGTCAATTCCAACATTGTGTATGGTTCCAATATGCCCTCCTCTAGAATGGGTATTTGACCTTCCAAAGTAGAGTCATGGGGCATGGATGAGGTCTTAAAGATGTTAGGACTGGCTTGGCCTGCATCTAAGCTAGCACCAATAGTCCTAGCCTCACCCATATCACCAACCACACTTGTGGTGGTGGTTCTCTCTGCAACATGGCTAGGACCACCAGAGGAGAACACTCCAATGGTCCTCTGGCGTTTTTCCATCCTATAGTCTGGGGGTGGAGAAGATGATGTGGATTGGGTGGTAGTTTGAAGGTTAAGGGGTGTTTGGGTCTGTTGTAGAAAGGTGTCAACGTCTGGATTTGAAGTGTCAACGCCAACATTTAACATGTCAGCGTCGAAGGGATCTTGGTCAAGTTCCATTAGATGAGGTGAAGGTGATGGTTCAGGCAATGGTTGTGGGTCAGGTTGAGGTTGTGTTGCTGCAATAACAACAAGCATGGCTTGGGTAAGGGGTAAGTGTCTGTGAGGGGGTGAATTCATCTTACTAAAAATAGTTTTCTTTTGCACAGGGATCGCATAAAAATCATCATGATCCCTGGTGCAATACCTTTGTTCATCAAAAATCATTTGTAAAAATCTTGGGTAAGCCAAAGTCATCTTATTACCCTTGTTTTTACACATGCCATCAAAAATGAGTTTAGAAAAATTATACTTTTGCCCATTTGTAATACACACAATTGCACTAGCAATTGATCTGTTAATTTCATTATGTGCAGTACATTTGGGACTCAAACATTGAAGGATGACATGTATTAAGTACTTCCAAGCTGGGGGGGAATTCTTGTTTATTATATTTATTTAAAGTACCCTCTTTAGGGAAAGGATACCCCAAAGCTTGAAGTCCTTGTTCTATCTCATTAATGGGTAGAGTGGTTATACCATCTGCATCATTAAGATGCAAAGCCTGGCGAACCAAGGCTTCATTAATCACCAATGAACGCCCATGAACAATAGCTGTTAATGTAGTCACATTATTAAGCGTTGAGGAACTTATAGTGTTCCAAAACTGTTTAATATGAGTGACAGGGATGAGAGGAGCATGAGAAAGTGCATACCTAAGTAGAGATGCATTCAAATACGCCACCATCTGGGTGTATTGAGGAAACAGAGCATCATCAGCCTCCAAATAAGCAATCATATTATGCTGACTTCTGAATCCCAATACCAAGTCACTTGGTTTAAACTTAGGCGCCATGGATGTAGACAGCTGTTTGTAAAAGATTATAAAAGATGAATTATAGGAGAAAAGTTGTTAGACAAGAATATGAGAGTACCCTGTTTAAAAACTAGGAGCCAAATATATAGGAGTGATAGGCACATGTGATTGGTCAAAAATGAGGCAAGTATTTTCAAAATATAATGATGAAAATATTGAAAAGAAAATAAGTTATCTTGTGCATTAATTAAAAGTTATCAACTCCCAAAATTCCGGCCCCAATTTTCGTCAAAAATAACAACTGGGTAGGACCCAATGAGTGTCAACGTTCAAAAATAACCCATCAACGCCCAACGGCTATATTCTTGTCAACGTTGGTAAAAGCCATCTCAACGTCTAAATTGGTCACAACAACGCTTGGAAAATATCTGTCAACGTCCAAAAATAAAAATAACAAAAATGAAAAAGGACCTTAACAAAGTAATTTATCCTAGTGAAGATAACCTATAAACTGAAAATTACCATAGGGTGGCAAGCACTGTCCAATCATGCACACTTGCTTATGCAAGATAGACATAACAGTCCTCTAGTGTCTCTTGCTAACCAAAATGCTTAACAGTTAAGTTATATCATAAAATCCCTTGTAACTCCCAGGTAAGCCCAATATAAATCATACCCAAGTCTCCCAATAGACCACATCCAATTCTAGGCAAAAAAGGTCTTGGCAGCATGCATAGTATATCAACTTTGCATGCTACAGTGCCTCATGAGATAGTAAATGATGTGATCGTGATAGTATAGTGATAATTAGGATACGTTATAGGGTAAATTAGAAAATTACCTTTAGGAAAAAGTAATAGACTAATTATACCAATGACGAATTCAATTAAACACGTGATGGACCAAGTTCGTTGTACACGAAGATCGAGTGAATTTGAGACGTTTTGCTTTGATTTGGACAATTGATTCGAATTGGTTTTCGGTTTTTAAACTCAAATTAAAATCTACCAATTTTAAACTATTAAATCTAATCCTAAAGTGCATGAATCGTGAACCCCGCTATAATTAAATCTAAAACAATTACTTAAAATTAAAACAATTTAAAAATTAAACTATTTATTAATCTATTAAAATGATTCTATTTAATAAAATAACCTTTAATCTATTTTTAGAAAACTAATTAACTTTTAAAACTAATTAACTTTATTTAAAAATTACTTAAAACAAATCTATTTAAAAACTATTTTTATTTAAATCTAAAATAATAAAAAATCTAATTAATTGAAAATTTATTTAAACTTTTTAAAATTAATAAAAACATTTTTATTTATATATATTTTTTTAATTATTATTTAATTTTTATTAAAAAATAATTTTATAAACTAATATTTAAAACTTACTTAAGAAAAAACTTAGAATGTAAAAGTATTTAAAGCTGACAGAGAAAATTTAAGAGACTATAATAATGAACAAAACTGAAAGTAAACATAAAAAGAAGCTAGATCAGCTGGTTAACTCGTTGGGTGTTAAACCATGAGGTCATGGGTTCAAGTCCTGTGAGGGACATTTTTGGTTATTATTTTTGACAAAAGAGAATGTTTAGATCTGTCATAGGAGGTGACTTTTTTATGGAATGTTATGTAATGACAGTAAATAACCCAGTACCATACAAAACGTATGGTACTCTGATTAATTTCAGTCTACTCAAACAAAATCACATCAAATAATATAAGCAAATTCTACTAATAGCAGTAAACAAAAATTAAGCAATAACACAAGTTGATTATGCAGTAAATCCAAAAACAAAATATTCAGCAAAATCATACAATCCAAATACACATACTGAATGTTATACTAAACAGAAACAAATAAGCAATTCAGTCAGAAACTATAACCCCCTTCTACAGCAAGTCCAAGCAGGTATTTATGACTAAAACTTCAGCACTTAATCAAATAAACACACAGACAAACTAATTTAGACTCAGCAGACTATAACACAAATCAGTTATAAATCAGCAACTTAATTCCAGTAATTAACTAAGATCATGCTATCCTACAACATCTGATACGTCTAACAGCTAAACAAAACAGGAATACCAGATCACTAACTATGCTCTTAGTTACTCAAACTCACTTTAAACAACCATTACGAAAGCGATTCAGCATAATAAAACAAATTAAGGCAGTAGATTAGTCTGAATCATCAACACAGGTGTATAAACTAAAACCGAATTTTAAATCCATAAATTAGAAATTCAATCACTAATTTAACCAAAGAAAATCCCAAATTCATATTCATAGTTATCAAAACACATAGCATGTCAGTTATCAAACATATTAATCATCAAAACAATTCATCCTTATAAACTAATGCAGATCCAAATCAAATAAGATAGCCTCAAAAGTATTAATCATCATTTTAATCTTCCATAAAAAACTAATCCTCATTCCAATTTACAGTACACATAAAACTAAACAAAGCAGATTATCAACACCAAATAAAACTCATAACTAAACGGATTTAACTGAGCCAATACCAATCAATTCATCAAACCATAGCAGTAATCATTAAAACGAATAAGATTCATTCATTATTCTAAACAGATTTATAAACATAATCATTAAAAAGTAAAATAAGTAAAACCTATTGTAGAAAGCCTTTGTGAAGAAGGTTTGTGCTGAACAACCTTATGAAACCGGTTCTACACCACCATCTCAATCAAACGAATCCAACGAACCATCAAGTAATATTCGGATCCTTTTTTACATTAACTTTCCAGTAGGGAAAGTTAGTTCCCAGTTTTCACAAATACTTAATCAAAGCTATTGATTTAAGCTTGATTAAATATTGTTTAACAGTTATAATAATAAAATAAAATTAAGATGCAATATCAGTAAATAAAAACGAGAGATTAAATAACTTCAAGCAGAACTTTCATTAAAACAGAAATAGCATTACATTATTTAGAAAGATTACAATTTTCTAACTCTATTTTGACATTATAACTAGAATGTAAAAAGAGAGATGAAGATTACAAGTAAAATAAGGGGTTTTTATAGCCATCCCAGGGCTTGTTGAGGAAGGATATTCGGATATTCTTGAGCATATTCCTTCTTCATATAATCCCTTGGATCGTCTCTCTCTCCTGTTTGTTTTAATCGGATGGTTGTAAATTCACAACTAGCACACGGATTGCCAACGTGGCATCCGTGTGTGCTAGTTGTGCTTCTTTGAAGCCTCTTGATTGGATGATTGGGGAGAATGAGGTGTTTCACCCAATTGAAATCTGCCACGTATCCATAGCTCTCCACTCTTCTCTTCCTAAAATTTGGGGGATTTATTTTCCCCACACTTGAATCAAGCGTGTGAACAAAAGCCCCATATTTATTTGATGAATTAATTAACTAGGGTTTTGTGAACAGTGGAAAATGGTTCGTTTGGTTATTTGGGGATGAAAGGTGAGGGATGAAGTGAACATAGAAAATATCGAAAGTTTATTTCATTTATTGTGTGTGGAAAAGTGGGAAAACGTGTGTGGTTGTGACTGAGTAAATGTAAGTTGCGTTTGTGAATAAATGAGTGAGCATTAACTGAGTGGATGTTTTATACATATCACAACGTTTGTTAATAAATCCAACCCTAATGGGTTTCAAGGGCCCAAGTAATTTTTATTTTCGTCTCTTGTTTTGAGGACTTTGGGCTTTTGGCCCATTTAACATTTCCCATCCGTGTCATAATATTTGGGCCGTTTGGATTAAAAACATAACAAAGTATTAACTTCAATCTCAAATGGGCTTTTGAGCCCATTTTCCAAAATGTGGGACCTACTTGTCGTCAAACTTGATAGATCCGCGAATAATACAACTTGTTATTGGCTTTGTCGATCTTTTCATTCAAACTCGTGTCGATATTTGCCGGTTTTCGCGAACTTGGTACCTACACACATCAAAACAACAAAACAACATATACAAGGCAATAATGATACATTTTATGCACTTTTAAGTTGTTATATGATATAATTGATATGAGTAAAATCACTCATATCAAACTCCCCCTTGCTAAGCAATTGCCGTGTCCTCACGCAATGATAAAATTAACTACACCATTATTCAACTCTTGAAACTTTATTTTGCAAAGACATAATGTATTGCTTTCATTATTTAGAAGATAACTTTTAGGATCATAAAACTCAAATAGATTCATCGTCCCCGACTTTTCACTTTTCCGTAATTTGTGTTAAACTCATTGTCAATCATAAGCTCCAAAATTAAACCAACTCATACAAGTAATTTGTGTTAAACTCAATCTCCTATTATTCCTAATTGTATCTCTAGATTTTATTTGTCATTCGCCCAAAGGCTCATTTGACTTTATTTTGATAATTATTAGTCCAAAAATGAAGGCAAGAACGGTGTAAACTCAACATTCAAAACCTAACCTCGACTTCAAAAACCGTTGTCACTAAAGAAAGCCCACATCAAGGATAACTTAACACGATTTAGGGATAAATCCCGGACCTAAAATTTGGCTAATAGGACTACTTAAAAGCAACAATAAAAACCTCCAAAGTCAATTTTGACCTTATTAATGGAGTTAGCAACAACTACACCATAACACCTTTTGGCTCTTTAAGATGCAATTATGCTCCTTATTTAAAATCCACACCCTAAGGCTCCTTGGACAAAAATAAGGGAATTGACTTCACCATCCCACCTTACGGATCATGATGATGAAGCAATTTTTATTCAACACGCCCCTTGACATACACCCTAAGGCTCTAATGACAAGGTTAGTGCTACATGGCTCCCACCCGAAGGCTCCTAAGAACATGTTTTTATTTATTCTTCTTTATTAATTTGATATTTATAGTAAGCCAAATTTCCGCAATCCCATGATCAAAAGTCCATGACGCTGACACCCTTAATGTGTTCTCACTTTAATTACAAGGGAAGAAAAAGAAGGAGTTACGAGTTAAGATATCAAGCCTAAACCGCTAAAAACTTCATTTATTAAGCAATTATTATTCAAGCGTGGAAAGTAAATACGAGGAGATTAAATCAAACACAAAAATACTTGCACAAAGAAGAATTTAATCTTAGAAACTTATGATTGAACTCTATCATCTCTTGTTCTCCATATTGTAAAATTTCAAAAATGTGGAATCAATGGATACTTAGCCTATTAAATCAAAGTTTTGGGTTTTCAAGTCATCTATAGGATCTTGCATCTTCTTATACTTTTTCAAGTTTTAGAATTTGCGTTTTAAAGTTCCCTTAATAAACGAATTTCTAGGATCACTTATAGGAGCTTGCGAAAAGTTCTTGTTCTTAACTCGTATGAATTAAAACTTTCGCGTTTTAAAGCTCCCTATATAATAGCCTAGCAAAACTTAATTCAAATACGTTAAGGAAAAGCTAAGGTTAAAAACTGAGTCGAGTCAAAAACTATTTTTATTTTCACCAACGGAAAGCCTACATTCGTGTCAAAAGCACTTTTTATTTATTAAAACATAAAAATAACACTAAAAATTTAAAATTTTATTGAAAAATGAGAAAAACAATTACGTTTAGACACGACAAAAGCAATAGCAAGCGATTATATCGATTGACTCCCCCATGCTAAAACCAAACATTGTCCTCAATGTTTCTTAGCTAAATAGTAACACCCCCTTGCTAAAACACGAAGAGTCTAATGCAAAATCCTAGCATGGAAAGAGCACACAAATCTATAAGCCGTTTATTAATTATGCCTCAAGATAAAACGTTAGTCAATAAAAATCAAGGGATAGAGAGTGTGCCCCTTTTTAGCATTCAAAGAACGGAAGATCAAGTGGACCGGCAAAAACCAAACACGAGAGTCTTCAAATATAAGGGTCATACCTAAGATCACAACACAACAAAACACGAGCACGAGCTTGAAAGATCAAGCTTTATTAGTTGTTAGAAAATAGAAAGAAGATAGAATGTATAGGACTCCCCCACAAGGCACCTCGTTTTTGTTCACCGAGTCATGAGCTCGACTCGATCCCCGCATTCAATGGTCCTTAGGGAAAATGGTGAAAACCGGCATAATGATAAAATCCAACATGAAGAACGATGCCGGGGTCAAAGATCTCATCCTCGTTGTCGGATGACAAACGAAAAGATAAAACTCCAACATAAATCTCTAAAAAGAGATAGTGGTCACAAATGATGGAATGGATATAGCATGCTCCCCGAGATAAACTCGCACCAAGATGATCGAAAAATCTTTCAATTATTACATCGGTGAAAGGCCGAGATTTCCCTAAATCAACGATTCCAGGATCGAATACCTCGTCCTCGGTGGAGAAGGGAATAGATAACACGGTGTCATCCCCCCATGCTAATCCTAAATCATATAAAGCACATGGTAATGGTGGGATAAAAATCTCATCCATAGTGGTATCAACATTCTTAGCTTTAACGACCATTTCACCCTTAGAAATGTGATCAATTGGGTCATGGTACTCAATATGAGACACATGAAAAACCCGCACATTAAGGTCAAAGTGGGTGGGGAGGAGGACTTGGGACGAAGTCATCATCAAGTAAATTCTCTAAAAAGAGAGCGTCCCCCTCCGGATCGATGTCATCAACACCCGGTGGTATCGAATCATTAGAAGCAAGAAAAGTGTCAATCTCCTCCATAAGCGGATCACTATCCTCAACGGGAATAGGAGATGGAGAGAAAGACTTGGGATTAGGCTTAGAATTCAAAGCCTCGATCCTAGAAATGAGAAGATAGACGTTGGATAATTTCTCACGAAGAATCACGTCTTCCACATCTAAATGAGTAATTTCATCGGTGAACTTCTCAAGGATCGGAATAGTCAAATCAACCTCATTTCCCGGTGGAAATGGGTCTAAAGGAGCAAGTTCAAAAGTGAACCTCTCAAAAATCGGATTATCATCCTCATTTCCCGGTGGAAATGGGTGAAGAAGAGTAGGTTCATCGGTGAACCCCTCAAAATCCGAGTCGTGAATATCATCTTTATAAGAAAGTTCATCGGAGAACTCCTCATTAGAAAATTCACTAGAAGTAGAATCATTCTCAAAATCTTCATTTCCATCACAATTTTCATCATTAGATTTGGAGAAAATATCAAAGTGAATGGAAGAAGTAGAGTCATCACAATGTGGCAAATCACACATTTCATTGGAAATACCGTCAAACTCTCTCGGGTTTTGGACAAGAATAGTGCTAATATGCTCGTCCCCCTTGCTAAGAGAATTTTCGGGTTCCACGATGGAAGAATCATGAATAGGACTGGTGATGTCATGAGAGATTTCCTCATCATCTAGGATGGGAGAATCCTCGGGCTCAATAGCCGGCAAGATACGAAAAGGAAATATGATAGCACTAGACGAAGGATGTAGAGCAATAAGATCTCTCAAAGAAAGAGTACTATCCTCATCATCATCCAAAAGAAGAGAACGCTTGAGTTCACGATTAGCAAGAGATTTTGCTTCCGCTTGAGCTCGTTCTTTCTCTCGAATTATTTGTTGGGAAATTGTTTCAAGTCGTTCAATATCGAAAGAATATTGTGGAGATTGGTCAAAACCGGAAGGAATCGAATTATAGCAAGGATTAGGCTCATAAAAATTTTGATCTCTCGGTTGACAACAAAAACTCTCGTGAGGACCTCCACAATACTCACAACAAAGATATTGTTGTGATAAACTCGGTAAATCTTGTGGATAACAATTATCATTAAAGTTCTTATTGTAGCTCGGTTCTTGCTCGTAATTAAGCGAGAATCGATGCGAATAATGAATTCCTAAATGGGAATTATTTCCACAAAACTCACACAAGGGTGTCTCGTATGTAGGGTGTGGAGGTGGATTGAAATCGAGAGAATTATTCGAAAAATTCGGATTTTCACATGAAGTAATTTCATTACAAGAAGGACAAAATCCAACTTGTAAATCGTGACGTAAGTCATTTCCACAACGCTCACACGTGCACCACCGACATGGTAAAAAACCATATAACGGTTCTCCACACCCAACACAATCGACGAAGGAATTCATGGAAGAATTAAAATTTAGTGGGTGAGGAGAAAAAGAATTAAACATGATAGAGGATTAAGAAGATTATATTTGGTATTTTTCATAAAAATGATACATACTAAATAATAGAAAAATAACAAAACTTTCCGAGGACGGAAAGGGTCTTCAAATCAACGATCAACAAATCTCCACAAAGACGAATCGTACACAAGATCCCCGGTAGCGGCGCCAAAATTTTTTGATGTGATCGTGATAGTATAGTGATAATTAGGATACGTTATAGGGTAAATTAGAAAATTACCTTTAGGAAAAAGTAATAGACTAATTATACCAATGACGAATTCAATTAAACACGTGATGAACCAAGTTCGTTGTACACGAAGATCGAGTGAATTTGAGACGTTTTGCTTTGATTTGGACAATTGATTCAAATTGGTTTTCGGTTTTTAAACTCAAATTAAAATCTACCAATTTTAAACTATTAAATCTAATCATAAAGTGCATGAATCGTGAACCCCGCTATAATTAAATCTAAAACAATTACTTAAAAATAAAACAGTTTAAAAATTAAACTATTTATTAATCTATTAAAATGATTCTATTTAATAAAATAACCTTTAATCTTATTTTAGAAGACTATTTAACTTTTAAAACTAATTAACTTTATTTAAAAATTACTTAAAACAAATCTATTTAAAAACTATTTTTATTTAAATCTAAAATAATAAAAAATCTAATTAATTGAAAATTTATTTAAACTTTTTAAAATTAATAAAAACATTTTTATTTTTATATTTTTTTTAATTAATATTTAATTTTTATAAAAAAATAATTTTATAAACTAATATTTAAAATTTACTTAAGAGAAAACTTAGAATGTAAAAGTATTTAAAGCTGACAAAGAAAATTTAAGAGACTATAATAATGAACAAAGCTGAAAGTAAACATAAAAAGAAGCTAGATCAGCTGGTTAACTCGTTGGGTGTTAAACCATGAGGTCATGGGTTCAAGTCCCGTGAGGGACATTTTTGGTTATTATGTTTGACAAAAGAGAATGTTTAGATCTGTCACAGGAGTTGACTTTTTTTATGGAATGTTATGTAATGACAGTAAATAACCCAGTACCATACAAAACGTATGGTACTCTGATTAATTTCAGTCTACTCAAACAAAATCACATCAAATAATATAAGCAAATTCTACTAATAGCAGTAAACAAAAATTAAGCAATAACACAAGTTGATTATGCAGTAAATCCAAAAACAAAATATTCAGCAAAATCATACAATCCAAATACACATACTGAATGTTATACTAAACATAAACAAATAAGCGATTCAGTCAGAAACTATAACCCCCTTCTACAGCAAGTCCAAGCAGGTATTTATGACTAAAACTTCAGCACTTAATCAAATAAACACATAGACAAACTAATTTAGACTCAGCAGACTATAACACAAATCAGTTATAAATCAGCAACTTAATTCCAGTAATTAACTAAGATCATGCTATCCTACAACATCTGATACGTCTAACAGCTAAACAAAACAGGAATACCAGATCACTAACTATGCTCTTAGTTACTCAAACTCACTTTAAACAACCATTATGAAAGTGATTCAGCATAATAAAACAAATTAAGGCAGTAGATCAGTCTGAATCATCAACACAGGTGTATAAACTAAAACCGAATTTTAAATCGATAAATCAGAAATTCAATCACTAATTTAACCAAAGAAAATCCCAAATTCATATTCATAGTTATCAAAACACATAGCATGTCAGTTATCAAACATATTAATCATCAAAACAATTCATCCTTATAAACTATTGCAGATCCAAATCAAATAAGATAGCCTCAAAAGTATTAATCATCATTTTAATCTTCCATAAAAAACTAATCCTCATTCCAATTTACAGTAAACATAAAACTAAACAAAGCAGATTATCAACACCAAATAAAACTCATAACTAAACAGATTTAACTGAGCCAATACCAATCAATTCATCAAACCATAGCAGTAATCATTAAAACGAATAAGATTCATTCATTATTCTAAACAGATTTATAAAAATAATCATTAAAAAGTAAAATAAGTAAAACCTATTGTAGAAAGCCTTTGTGAAGAAGGTTTGTGCTGAACACCCTTATGAAACCGGTTCTACACCACCATCTCAATCAAACGAATCCAACGAACCATCAAGTAATATTCAGATCCTTTTTTACATTAACTTTCCAGTAGGGAAAGTTAGTTCCCAGTTTTCACAAATACTTAATCAAAGCTATTGATTTAAGCTTGATTAAATATTATTTAACAGTTATAATAATAAAATAAAATTAAGATGCAATATCAGTAAATAAAAATGAGAGATTAAATAACTTCAAACTGAACTTCCATTAAAACAGAAATAGCATTACATTATTTAGAAAGATTACAATTTTCTAACTCTATTTTGACATTATAACTAGAAAGTAAAAAGAGGGATGAAGATTACAAGTAAAATAAGGGGTTTTTATAGCCATCCCAAGGCTTGTTGAGAAAGGATATTCGGATATTCTTAAGCATATTCCTTCTTCATATAATCCCTTGGATCGTCTCTCTCTCCTGTTTGTTTTAATCGGATGGTTGTAAATTCACAACTAGCACACGGATTGCCAACGTGGCATCCGTGTGTGCTAGTTGTGCTTCTTTGAAGCCTCTTGATTGGATGAATGGGGAGAATGAGGTGTTTCACCCAATTGAAATCTGCCACGTATCCCTAGCTCTCCACTCTTCTCTTCCTAAAATTTGGGGGATTTTTTTTCCCCACACTTAAATCAAGCGTGTGAACAAAAGCCCCATATTTATTTGATGAATTAATTAACTAGGGTTTTGTGAACAGTGGAAAATGGTTCATATGGTTATTTGGGGATGAAAGGTGAGGGATGAAGTGAACATAGAAAATATCGAAAGTTCATTTAATTTATTGTGTGTGGAAAAGTGGGAAAACGTGTGTGGTTGTTACTGAGTAAATGTTAGTTGCGTTTGTGAATAAATGAGTGAGCATTGACTGAGTGGATGTTTTATACATATCACACAACGTTTGTTAATAAATCCAACCCTAATGGGTTTCAAGGGCCCAAGTAATTTTTATTTTCGTCTCTTGTTTTGAGGACTTTGGGCTTTTGGCCCATTTAACATTTCCCATCCGTGTCATAATATTTGGGCCGTTTGGATTAAAAACATAACAAAGTATTAACTTCAATCTCAAATGGGATTTTGAGCCCATTTTCCAAAATGTGGGACCCACTTGTCGTCAAACTTGATAGATCCGCGAATAATACAACTTGTTATTGGCTTTGTCGATCTTTTCATTCAAACTCATGTCGATATTTTCCGGTTTTCGCGAACTTGGTAACTACACACATAAAAAAAACAAAACAACATATACAAGGCAATAATGATACATTTTATGCACTTTTAAGTTGTTATATGATATAATTGATATGAGTAAAATCACTCATATCAGTAAACTAACTCATACTCACCAGTGGACACAATCTAGAATTGTGATAAGAGTATCATAAGAATACCCAAAAAGTCCTAAAAGGTTCCTAAACCTCCCCTTAAACTATGATACAAAATTTGCCAATTAATATGCATGTAAATAGAAATTTATCTCAAGACAGGAATATTAATATTTCAACCATCATCCATAAATTGAAACATGCTCCAATAATGCTCCAAGAATCCATAAGCAACTCTGTATCCAATGGTACAATGCTAACAACGCCTGCACAATTAGATCAAAAACCACAAAACTAACATGTTGCTGACAACGTCACGATAACACTTATCAGCGTTAAAATAACCTTTGTCAGCGTTAGACAAATAAAGTGGAAAAGCTAATTTCACATAAAGACCAATAACAATGCATATCATGTACATACTTTTACAATAAGACCCCAAAACACATATTAAGTGAGATTGATCATTCCAATACTTGTTACCAAGTATTGAAATATTCCAGTATCAAAAGGTTTTGTTAATAAATCAGACATATTTTCTTCTTTGTCAACCCTATCTGGTTGTATTAAACCTTTTTCAAAACAATCTCTTATAAAATGATGTCTAATTTCTATGTGTTTTGTTTTAGAGTGATGTACAGGATTTTTAATAATGCATAAAGTACTGTTATTATCTACAAAAATCTTGGTATGCATGAAATTATACCCATAATCCAACAGCTGGTTCTGAATCCATAAGACTTGTCCACAACAAGCAGCTGCTCCAACATACTCTGCTTCAGTTGTAGAATTGGCCACCACTGTTTGTTTCTTGCATTGCCAAGAGATCAATCTACTCCTAAGAAACTAACATCCACCAGTTGTGGATTTTCTATCAAACTTGTCACCACCATAATCACTGTCTGAATATGCAATAAGCTCCAATGGTGAATCTTTTGGATACCATAATCCCAGGTCTGGATAACATCTAAGGTATCTAAAGATCCTCTTGACAGCATAAAGATGACACTCTTTAGGAGTCACTTGATGGCGTGCACATGCACACACAGCAAACATAATGTCAGGTCTTGAAGCTGTGAGATACATCAATGAACCAATCATTGATCTATAGTGCCTGACATCCACTTCTTTTCCATCTCCAACTTTTCCCCAAGGGTGTTCTCTATCCATAAGATTGCTAGCCCTTTTCTCATGTGGATAAAATCCAAACTTCTTCAAGATTTCTGCTACATATTTATCTTGAGAGATAAAGATACTATCTTCTTTCTGCTGAACTTGTAACCCTAGAAAGAAGTTCATCTCCCCCATTGCACTCATCTTGAACTTGTCTGTCATAAGCTTGGAAAAGTCTTCACTCATCTTTGGACTAGAAGAGCCAAAAATGATATCATCCACATAGACCTGAACAAGTAAGAAATCCTTACCAGTCTTCTTTGTAAATAAGGTCTTGTCTATGGTGCTCCTTTTGAATCCATTTTCCACCAGATAGGTGGACAATGTGCCATACCATGCTCTTGGGGCTTGATGAAGTCCATACATAGCTTTCTTCACTCTATACACCTTGTCTGGATGTTCTGAATCTTCAAAACCAGGAGGCTGCATTACATAAACCTCCTCTGCAATTTTTCCATAAAGAAAAGCACTCTTCACGTCCATTTGATAGATTGTAAAGCCCATGCAGGAAGCATAGGCTAGAAAAATCCTTATATCCTCAATCCTTGCAACTGGTGCAAAGACCTCCTTATAGTCTATCCCTTCCTCTTGTGTATATCCTTGAGCTACTAAACATGCCTTGTTTCTGACCACAATGCCTCTTTCATCCTTTTTTGTTTCTAAGAACCCATCTTGTCCCAAGAGGTCTGACATGTCTGGGACAATAAACCAACTCCCAAACATCCTGGATAGCAAATTGGTGAAGCTCATCTTGCATTGCTTCTACCCAACTTGGTTCTTTGAGAGCATAAAAATCTTCTTGGGTTCCTGTTGTGACAGAAAACAGGCAAACAAACATGCTTGAATAAGAGGGGTATCAACCTTCTTGTGAATATTGGCAATAAATCCTCCAAGATTCTGATGAGATCTTCTAGTTTGAACAGGAGTCATAACATCACCAATAATTAGAGAAGGAGGGTGATTTTTTATTGTAGAAGTAAGCACTCCTCCCTCAATAAGTGTGTAGTCCTTAATCTCATCTTCCATGTTACCAATATCCTCTTCAGACTCTCTTCCATCAACATCTGAATGAAACTCTCTATTTATGTTTGAAGGTTCACCTTGTTCAAAATTATTGGAAGAGAAAATATGGTCAAAAGAGCTGTCAACGGCTGGACCAAGGTTGTCAGCGTTTGAGCCATCAACGCCTGAATTTGTCTTGTCAGCGCCAGAATTTCCTTTGTCTGCATCTGAAAGATCATGCATGTTGTCAACTGGTGATACTTGGGGACCACCTTTTTCCTTTCTAGAAGCAGCAGCAGCAAATGCATCTGTCCATATGGGAATGGTAACATACTCAAGTATGGGTGCTGATTTGTCTGCTTGTGATCCAACCTCTTCATCAACCTGTTTACCTGAAATATCGACAACTGGTTCTTCCACAACATTTGAAGTTACCTTCACAATGTTTGGATTAGTAAGAGGCATATAATTCAAAGTCCTAGATACAGGTTCCAAGTCAAATAACCAATTTGGACCACTTTCAGGATCACTAGGTTTACTTTTTAAAAACATAGCATGTACTTTTTCAAGTATACATTTTTCTTTCTTAAGGTAAACTCTATATCCTCTACTCTGCACAGAATAACCCATGAAGTAACCTTCATCACCTTTAGCACTAAACTTACCTAAGGCATCACTAGTGTCCATCACAACTGCATGACATCCAAAAGGTTTAAGAAAACCAATATTAGGTTTTCTTCCCCAAAGTAACTCATAAGGTGTTTTGTTGTGAATCTTGTTGACTAATGCCCTATTCTGAACATAACAAGCTGTATTCATAGCCTCAGCCCAAAAAGCAATGGGAAAGTGAGCATCAGCCAACATAGTCCTGGCTGCTTCTATGAGGGTTCTATTCTTTCTCTCAGCTACCCCATTTTGCTGTGGGGTTCTAGCTACACTAAACTGTCTAGTTATCCCTTTCTTGGCACAAAAATCATCTAACAACTTATTTCTAAACTCACCACCATTGTCACTTCTAAGAATCTTAACCTCATTACCATACTTCTTTTCTATCTGGGTAATAAAGTTAATCAAAGTATCAGTAGTGTCACTTTTCAAAGCTAAAAAGAAAGTCCAAGTAAATCTAGAAAAATCATCTGTGATGACAAAACAGTAAGATTTACCATTTAAGCTTTCTATATTAGTTGGACCAAACAAGTCCATATGCAGCAGGTGAAGTGGTTTAGAACTAGAGTGCACCTGTTTAGACTTAAATGAGACCTTGTGTTGTTTGCCTTCAAGGCATGCAACACAAGAGTGGTCATTGTGGAAAGCCTTTTCAGGCAAACCATCAACCAAACCATGTCTCACAAGTCTGTTTATATTTTTAAAATTAATGTGCCCTAATCTCCTGTGCCAAATATTAATCTCATCAACTGAAGCCTTAGCATATAGACATGACAAATTATTATTCATCCTAATTCCAGTAAGATTCACATTATAAATGTCCTTATGTCTAGGTGTTCTATAATCAATGAATTTCTCATCTGGTAATTTAAAATCTTTGCTCAACACCAAGCATTCAGTATCAGTAAAGAGAACCTTATTTTTGTTATCAAAAACTTGTGATACACTAAACAGATTATAGTCAAGTTCTTTTACCAGAAACACGTTTTCAAAACGCAAATTGTTGGTGAGAAGAGTTCCTTTGCCTGTGATAGTTCCATATCCGCCTACAAAGTAAACTTTGTCACCATCCTTAATGGGAGTGAAGTTTGTGAGATAATCTTCCTTCCCAGTCATGTGCCTAGAGCATCCACTATCCCAATATCCATAATCATTAACCTACTTTTGAATGCCCTGCACATAAAGAAAACAAATTAGTTTAATAATCCTTTTTAGGCGTTGACAAGATTTGATCCAGCGTTGACACAAGTTGATCCAGTAACGGGGTGCATGTATGACTCCTTTTGATCAAATTGACCTTCACTATGTGAGAAGAAGGCCATGTTTCCATTGGTAGACTTGCTTCCATGATCCAAAAGAGTTTCATTCTCCACCAGCCTCAGTTTATTGTAAACATCATCAAAAGTAGAACTTTTGTGAGTGTTATTAGCAATTATTGATCTTGCTTCAATCTTCCATGCATCACCAAGACTTTTAAGAAAAGTGGTGATAATATCAACATCACCAAGCAATGTTCCCATGAAGGAGAGCTTGCTTGTAATGTCAAGAAGTCTGCTTCTCACACTACTTAGCTTCTCACTGGGTTGAGCTTTAAAAACAGCATACTCATGCAAGAGTTGCTTCTTTTTCTCTTGTATAGTATCAGCATTACCACCATAAGCAACTTCAAGAGCTTCCCAAAGATCTTTTGCAGACTCATAGCTTCTATATTTGTGCTGATTTTCTTGTCCCAAAGAGAGTTTCAGAATGCTTAGGGTTTTCATGTCACACCTTCTCTTTGTTATGTCCTTAGTTGAGACAGCTCTACCATCTTCAGGATTTTCTCTTCGATCCTCTTCAGTAGAGCCTTGAACATTTGTTCTTTGTAAGATGGCAGCTGCAATCTTTTGAGCTTTATTGAATGTGTTTCCATATTCAATAATTTCCCATAGGGCATAGTCATGGATTTGTAGATACTGTTCAAAGTTGAACTTCCACAGCCCAAAATTGTCTGGGTCTAGCATGGGAATCTTGATGTTGGGGGTTGAGGAGGAGGAGTTTACTTCTGGGGTAGAAATGATGTTTTTAGGGTTTCGTGAAAATTAGGGTTTTTGGCGATTTAGGGTTCTTTGTGTTCTTTAGATCAAAGTTTCTCAACAAGCTCTGATACCACTTGTTGATCCCAAACTTAGATCGATTTAGCTTGTGTAAACGAGATTAAATCAAGTTAAACACGTAGAGAAACTTTGTTGTGTATAAAACAATTTAAGTATTATGCGGAATTAGTACTCAAACAAGAACACACAAACAATGTAAACCAAACTTTCACTTGATTGATAAAACAAACTTGCGTACAATGAAAGTGTTAAAACGTATGAAAAACTTATATGAAACAAAACCTAAAGGCCTCCTTTTATAGACATAAGGAGCCTAGTACAAGAGTCTACGTATCAGCTATTTTAGGTAAAGATAAACATAGAAAATACATTGTTGATCATATCGTTACTAGAAACAAACCAGAAACATAATATGTGTAGACATAATCTTCTATCAGTGCTTGACTTCATCCTATCAACGCTTGACATCTTCCTGTCAACGCTTGTTCTGTCAATGCTTGTTTTCTCCTTATCAACGTCCCGATTGCTCTTGTCAGCGTCCAAGTGTACTGGCTACATTTTATTCCCAACATCATCTACTTCATCTTCAACTTGATCCTCATATTCATTCCCTGGATTTACCCTAGTATGAGGATCCACAGTTGGTTTGACCCGGCTGCCTTGAAGTTCCACCTCAAACTCAATTTCCTTCCCAGAATCTGCAGCACCAGCACCTTTGGGAGTATCCTTATACATAAGGCTCTCATTAAAGACCACATCCCTACTTATGATTATCTTCGGTTTAATGTCATCCAACCTCCATAATCTGTATCCTTTCACACCCTCAGGATACCCTAGGAATATGCATTTAATAGCTCTAGGCTTGAGCTTCCCTTGACTCACGTGTGAATAAACAACGCAACTAAATATCTTCAACATCTCGTAATTCACCAGATGTCCTTGTTGGGAATAAAATGTAGCCAGTCCACTTGAACGCTGACAAGAAGAAAACAAGCGTTGATAAAAAGAAAACACACACTGACAGATCAAGCGTTGACAGGAAGAAGTCAAGCGTTGATAGGTTGAAGACAAGCACTGATAGAAAGATATGGTCTACGCGTATTTTGTTTCTAGTTTGTTTCTAGTAAAGATAGGATTTTCAATGTATTTTCTATAATTATCTTTACCTAGAATAGCTGATACGTAGACTCTTGTACAAGGCTTCTTGTGTCTATAAAAGAAGACCTTTAGGTTATGTTTCGTATAAGTTTTTCATACGTTTAACACTTTCATTGTAAGCAAGTTCGTTATTATCAATCAAGTGAAAGTTTGTTTTACATCCTTTGTGTGTTCTTGTTTAAGTGTTAATTCCGCATAACACTTGAATTACTTTATACATAAACAAAGTTTCTCTATGTGTATAACTTGATCTAATCTCGTTTACACAAGCTAAATCGATCTAAGTTTGGGATCAACAAGTGGTATCAGAGCTTGTTGAGAAAATTTGATCTAAAAGAACACAAGAACCCTAAATCACCAAAACCCTAATTTTCACAAACCCTAAAAACATCATGTCTACTCTAGAAGTAACCTCCTCCTCCTCAAACCACAACATCAAGATTCCCATGCTAGATGCAGACAATTTTGAGTTGTGGAAGTTCAACTTTGAGCAATATCTGTAAATCCATGACTACACTCTCTGGGAGATTATTGAATATGGAAACACATTCAATAAAGCTCAAAAGATTGCAGATGCCATTGCTACAAGATCAGCTGTTCAAGGATGCTCTGAAGCAGATAAGAAAGAAAAACCTAAAGATGGTAGAGCTGTGTCTGTTGAGGACATAGCAAAGAGAAGGGTTGATATGAAAACCCTAAGCATTCTGAAACTCTCGTTGGGACAAGAAAATCAGCACAAATACAGAGGTTATGAGTCTGCAAAAGACCTTTGGGCAGCCTTTGAAGTTGCCTATGGTGGTAATGTTGATACTATGGAAGAGAAAAAGAAGCAACTCTTACATGAGTATGCTGTTTTTAAGGCTCAACCTAATGAGAAGCTAAGTAGTGTGAGAAGCAGACTTCTTGACATTACAAGCAAGATGTCCTTCGTGGGGACAATAATTGGTGATGTTGACATTATTGCCACTTTTCTTAAAAGCCTTGGTGATGCATGGAAGATTGAGGCAAGATCTATAATTGCCAACAACACTCACAAAAGTTCTACTTTTGATGATGTCTACAACAAACTGAGGCTGTTGGAGAATGAAACTCTTTTGGAGCATGGAAGTAAGACTATTAATGGAAACATGGCCTTCTTCTCACATAGTGAAGGTCAACTTGATCAGAAGGATTCATACATGCATCAAGTTACTGGATCAACCTGTGTCAACGCTGGATCATATCCTGTCAACGCCTCACATTCAGACGCTGACACATACAAAATTGACTCACCAAGAGTTAAACCTGCTGGTATGGATCTGGATACTGTGTGTGCATACATTTCTTCATTGCCCAATGGTTCAGTGATTACTTATGAGGACCTTGAGCAAATAAGTGATGAGCATTTGGAGGAGATGGATATTAAGTGGAATATGGCTCTTGCAAGTATAAGAGCAAACAGATGGAATAGAAGATTCAAGAAGAAGATGACTTTTAATGCAAAGGACACTGTTGGATTTGATAAATCCAAGGTTGAGTGCTACAATTGTCATCATATGAGGCACTTTATGAGAGAATGCAGATCTCCAAGAAGATCTGATGCTGGAAAACCCTCAAGCTAAATTGTTAAGGCCCAGGATCCTAAGGCCATGGTTGCAATGCAAGAAATTGATGGTGTTGGATGGGACTGGAGCTATTTGGCTAAGGATGAAGAAGAAGATAAAGCTTTGGTTGCTGAGATAGAAGAAGAAGAGCATGTTCAATATGCTCTCATGGCACACTCCTCATCTTCATCAGACAATGAGGTATATGATGATGCTTTTTGTAGTAAGGGTTGTCGTTTAAATATTGAAAGACTTAACAAAGAGGTTTTAAGATTGTTAGGAGATGTGAGTACTGAGAGATGCAGGTTGTCTAACTATCAACTTGCTCTTACTCAAACTGAAAAAACTGTAGCTGAGTATAAGAAAATGGATTTTGACCTAAAAGATAAAATAAATATCTTAAAACATGATCTAAATGCTAGTACCGATATTAGAAACATCATGGAAAGGGTCAATGCTGAATTACAGGCTAAGTTAGATGAGGCTATCAAGAATAAGGATAATGTAGACCTTAAAATTCAGAGATTTGATAAAGCCTCACAAACCCTAGGAGAATGTGTTAGTAAACGAAGGGATTCTAGGGACATGACTGGGATTGGGATGAAAGAGTATGCTGGTGTTCCACCACCAGCTGGGGACTTCTATGGTGTCCAAAGAAAGGACATATCTTGGACTGGTTTACCAGAACTCCAAGAAGAGGAATTTATTCCTCCACCAAGAGTCCTTACCCCAATAGAGGAATATAGGCAAAAGTTGACTGATTTGAATGAATGGAAGAAAGCCAACCCTACCTTGTTTGTCAAGGGTAGCATGCTTTGTGATAGCCCAAATGAGTCTACGCCTATCAAAGTAACAAACCCAATCACTGGCAAGACTGTTGACCTTGGCCCAAACGTTGTTAAAAAAACCTAGCATTAAGTATGCAGAAATGTATAGAAATACTAGGTCACCAAAAAGGCAAGTTAGTGATACAAATTGTGGAAACCTTGATAATGGAACAGGTTTCTTTTCTTCTAGACCTAGAGTTGTGTCTAGAAAAGCCTGTTATACTTGTGGTAGCTTTTCACATTTAGCCTATAAGTGTGTCAACGCTTCCAAGGTCAACGCTGACAAAATGTCAAACACTGTCAGACCCAAAACTTTTGTGGAGTAAAGTCCACAAGTTGTTAGACCAGCCCCATTCTTCACTAAAGGGTCTAACACTTATGGACAGAGAACTTTTCAGAAGACCAATACTTGGTCTAATAGGCAATGGGTTCCTGTAGCAAACCCTAGGTTCAACGCTGATAAGGGTAATTTCAGCATTGACAAGACCAAATCAAACGCTGACAGAAACGTTGCCAGACCAAATAATGTTATATATTTGCAACCACAGGGAAAGGGGTCTAGAGCTTCTTCTAGCTTGACATGGAGACCTAAGCAAGATTAAAACCCTAATTCTAATGGGATTTCTATGACCTATAACAGATTTAATTATATTTCAAAGGTCATCACAAAACCAATTGGGGTTAACTGGGTGTTTCATCCAAAAAGGGATGAACAAGGGGTTGTTATGAGAACTAAGTTTATTCTTGTTGAACAACCAGATGAATCCAAGTCTGCTCAGGCTTGGGTTCCCAAAGAAAACTAATTTGTTTTCTTTAGGTGCAGGGCATTCAAAAACAGGTAAATGATTATGGCTATTGGGATAGTGGATGCTCTAGGCACATGACTAAGAAGGAAGATTATCTCAAAAACTTCACTCCCATTAAGGATGGTGATAAAGTTTACTTTGGAGGCGGATATGGAACTATCACAGGCAAAGGAACTCTTCTCACCAACAATTTGCGTTTTGAAAACATGTTTCTGGTAAAAGAACTTGATTATAATCTTTTCAGTGTATCACAAGTTTGTGATAACAAAAATAAGGTTCTTTTCACTGATACTGAATGCTTGGTGTTGAGCAAGGATTTTAAGATGCCAGATGAGAAATTTATTGACTATAGAACACCTAGGCATAAGGACATTTATAATGTGAATCTTAATGGAATTAGGATGAATAATAACATGTCATGTTTTTATGCTAAAGCTTCAGTTGATGAGAGTTATCTATGGCAAAGGAGACTAGGGCACATTAACTTTAAAAATATAAACAGACTTGTGAGACTTGGTTTGGTTGATGGTTTGCCTAAAAAGGATTTCCACAATGACCACTCTTGTGTTGCATGCCTTAAAGGCAAACAGCACAAGGTCTCATTTAAGTCTAAACAAGTGCACTCTAGTTCTAAACCACTTCACTTGCTGCATATGGACCTGTTTGGTCCAACTAATATAGAGAGTTTGAATGGTAAATCTTACTGCTTTGTCATCACTGATAACTTTTCTAGGTTTACTTGGACTTTCTTTTTAGCTATGAAAAGTGACACTACTGATACTTTAATTAACTTTATTAACCAAATTGAAAAGAAATCTGGTAATGAAGTTAAGATGCTTAGAAGTGATAATGGTGGTGAATTTAGAAATAAACTGTTGGATGATTTTTGTGCCAAGAAAAGCATTACTAGACAGTTTAGTATTGCCAGAATCTCACAGCAAAATAGGGTTGTTGAGAGAAAGAATAGAACCCTAATTGAAGCAGCCAGGATCATGTTGACTGAGGCTGTGAATACAGCATGCTATGTTCAGAATAGAGCATTAGTTAACAAGATACATAACAAAACACCTTATGAGTTATTTTGGGGAAGGAAACCTAATATTGGTTTTCTTAAACCTTTTGGCTGTCTTGTAGTTGTGTTGGATACTAGTTATGCCTTAGTTAAAATCAGTGCTAAAGGTGATGAAGGTTACTTCATGGGTTATTCAGTGCAGAGCAAGGGATATAGGGTTTACCTTAAGAAGGAAAAACGTATACTTGAAAAATTACATGTTAGGTTTTTAGAGAGTAAACCTAGTGATCCTGAAAGTGGTCCAAATTGGTTGTTTGACTTGGAACCTCTATCTAGGACTTTGAATTATATGCCTGTTACTAATCCAGACATTGTGAAGGTAACTTCAAATGTTGTGGAAGAACCAGTTGTTGATGTTTCAGGTACACAGGTTATTGAAGAGGTTGGATCACAAGCAGACAAGTCATCTCCCATACTTGAGTATGTTACTGTTCCCATATAGACATATGCTTTTGCTGCTGCTGCTGCTAGAAAGGAAAATGGTGGTCCCCAAGTATCACCAGTTAACAACATGCATGGTCCTTCAGGCGCTGACAAAGGAAAATCTGGTGCTGACAAGACAAATTCAGGCGTTGATGGCTCAAACGTTGACAACACCATTTCAGGCGTGGATGGCTCCAACGCTGACAACCTTGGTTCAGGCGTTGACAACTCTTTTGAGCATATTTTCTCTTCCATTTTTGAACAAGGTGAACCTTCAAGCAGAAATGAAGAGGTTCATATAGATATTGATGAAAGAGAGTCTGAAGAAGATATTGGTAACTTGGATGATGAGAACAGACTTTTTGAGGGAGGAGTTCTTACTTCTACAATGAAGAATCACCCCTCTTCTCAAATTATTGGAGATGTCATGTCTCCTGTTCAGACTAGAAGATCTCATCAGAATCTTGGAGGATTTATTGCCAATATACACAAGAAGGTTGATACCCCTCTTGTCCAAGCATGTTTGTTTGCCTGTTTTCTGTCACAACAGGAACCCAATAAAATTTTTGATGCTCTCAAAGAATCAAGTTGGGTGGAAGCAATGCAGGATGAGCTTCACCAATTTGCTATTCAGGATGTTTGGGAGCTGGTTGATTGTCCCAGATATGTCAGACCTATTGGGACAATATGGGTTCTTAGAAACAAGAAAGATGAAAGAGGCATTGTGGTCAGAAACAAGGCACGTTTAGTGGCTCAAGGATATACACAATGTAACACCCCCAAATTTACACAATTCAATACAGCGGAAGACTCGTTGGTGTTACGAGATAGCACATTACTCATATCATAGACAACGCATAAAAATCGCGTCGTTTAATAATAAAGCATTTCCATTCATAAATATCAAAGTTACATAGGTCCCAAGTCATATTATTTCATACAAATTTTACAAAACATTTGAATGGAAATTGTTGTTTAAGTGCGGGCCATGAATTCTTGTCGTCTTCCCGAGAATTACCTTCAAGTACCTGAGATAAAACATGTTAAAAGAAAAGTTAAGCGATAACGCCGAGTGAATTCATAGAGTTTAATAAAATCCATCGATATAACATCGGTATAAAATTATTACCGAAAATCATTTTGTACAAATCTTTGTAATTGGCCATAAAATAGCCAAAGTCATTTTATACAAATCTTTATCAAAATCATAATATAGGCTTTCGCCTTCAAAATCATTATACGAACCATTGTCGTTAAAAACATCATACAATACGTTTTATAACGTTGTATAGATTAAATAAAAACCGTTATATAAATATGGTTATATAAAACCAAAACACGAACATAATATCAATAATAAGACCATGTATTGCTAGTCAGGAAATATATCGTTGTTCAATACGTATAGCAGTATTTCGTTAATTGGATTAATATAAGCCGCATGACATTGTTACATTACTACAACAAACAACGGGTAGCTAGCCCGAAACTCATTTGCCCATCTAAATTAGCGTGTCGTCACAATAATCACGCTTGTGTAAATCTTCTCATACATTAATTTGCTAACCAATCAATGTGGCACGACGGGGATCAACCGTCAAGGCGCGAACTGGGGTGATCGTCCCCAAATAGTACTATTATATGCATAAGCGTCTACCAAATCCCGGTAGTTCACAATTCATGCTAATGGGACTTTTAGTGACATAACCTAACTTTAATAATCCATTTTATTTCATACATCGGGTCATATAATCATTCATCAGGTCATACAATCATTCGGGTCCAAATCAATAAACACACAATCGGGACAACTGGTGTCCTATTTCATAAAAACTAACATTTTATCTCCCTCGTGGGTTTATAAAACATTTCATAAAAACATTTAAAAGAGTGTGAGGCTATGAACTCACGTTGATGTGGGAAGGCGGGTTATCGGCCATTCGGTTGTACGGTACGTGCTTCAATCACGGAAACCTAGACAAATAATACTCGTCTTAGACTCTTGTCCAATGACTTTATAAAATTAACAATTATGTATACATATGATGATTTTATATATATGATGATCAAGTGGGTTTATACATTCTCATTTACTCATTTTTGAGTTTATGTGTTGGTAACTTCTTACTAGTTTACTAGTTTTACCTATTTACGTGTTTTAGGTCCAATAAGCCTATTATAAGTTCGTTAACTTGTATTAATCCATTTCATACTTGTATTATCAGTATTTATACTTTACATGTTGGGCCCAAATGGGTTAAGCCCAATAAATAAGTTTATAAGTGTTTTAGCCCATTTTGTTGTATTATTAGTCCAATAACGTTAACTTAGCCCGTTAATGTCCGTATGTTTTATAGTTCGGGTTTTATCGGTTTTTACTTGTTATATGTTTATATATCAGTATATGAGTTTATAAAAGTTTACATTAGACGGTTCTAACCGTCTATGTTTTATTTAACAAAAACGTTAATTTTACGGTAATAGCCGAAAAAGTCGTAAAAATCATGTTTATAGTTTTTATAACTTATAAATCTTATTCAACTACCATTTTTATAAAGAGTCCATTTATATCATAATATATGAAATTCTTATTTATAATTACTATTAATTGTTAGTGGGTTTGCATGTGTATATATTTTATAAATATATAAGTGAGTGCTTATTTTATATAAGTTTTTATTATATAAATCTGATTTTAAGTTTCATGTTCACCAAAACAGCCATATCTAGAGTTCTATATAGAGATAGAAGCCCAAATTTTTATGGCATAAACTAAATGATATGTGCTCCATTTAACTCTTCTATGGCTACTGTTGAATCAGCTTCTAAGTACTTTATAAAAATCGTCCAAAACAGTCTATGCAGATTTGCACTCTAAACTTGTTTTGATCATATCTCACTCATTATAATGATTCCATTGTATGGCCAACTCTCACATGTGTACAAGACTCATAGCTTACTTTATATCAATTCATCTATACCATTTTATCAGTTCATCATATGGTTATTTACTGTTTTTATACAGCCTACTAATTTAAGCAAGATTAACCACTTTTACATATAGTTTTTCATCTTTTTACCCATGTTTATCAACACCAAATCCCCACATAATATTTTTATCATCATATATTCATCATATACATATACAATAAGAAATAAAATACATGATTACATAATCAAAATAACAAGAGGATGGGGAGAACAATCTTTATACCACCAAGATGATGTAGGTTGTGATTAAGGCATGGATTTTGATCACACAACTTGTGATAAACCAATATCATCTTCAAGTCCACCAATCTTCAAGAACTCCTTGTGGAAAATCAGCCCTAAGACTCCATAGAAACTCCTCTTTGGATGTTATAATCACCTCCAATCAACAAGTCTTCAACTAAGCTTCAACATATGTTGATCATAGCTTAAGTTCATGGTTAAAAATTTGAGGATGATGGTGTTTAGTGGTGGTGGTGGGACGGCACAAATGGAGAGAGGGAGGAGAGTGGAAGTTGTTTTGCATGAGAGAAATGAGAGAAGTGGTATGAGTGAATGGTTTTGTGGTTGGTAAGCTTACAAGTTAAGCTAAATGTAACAAGTGTAAACTTGTTTTGTGCAAGTTTGACACCTAAGGGTGTTGTAGCTATGTTATGGCCGGTTATAGTGGGGGTGGGACAAGTGTCCCACTTGTCTCATCTCCACTAATTTACGGGTACTCCTAGATTCTATTTTCCTCGATTTGCGTGCCCTCGGGTCGTTTTACGAAAAACGTTTTTATAAATTATGAATCAACGGCACAAAACGAATCTAATAAAAATTGTCTCATCAAAAACGGAGTTCGAAAATGTAAATACGTAATCCTAAGGTTTCCGGTTTAGTCGTAAAGGACGTTAAATTTAAATCGTAAGTCCTAATCTCTTCTCGTAAATTTGTGAGTTTATGAACCAACACAAATTTAAAACTCCAAAATAATATTCACGGATAAATTTATTTTCTGAAATGCGGACTGTCACCAAAGACGGTGTATGTAAACGTGAGCACGTAACGTGGAATCCTCCGGTTTAGACGTAGTCGATGCTACTTCAAGACGTAAATCCAAATTACTTCCCAAAAATAAGTGAGTTCATAATATAACATTAAAAATAATGTTTTTAAATAATACTTGAGAATAAAATATCAACCATAAGTTGACGGATTGTCACACACAAGAGGAAGGAATAGACTATGAGGAGGTCTTTGCACCAGTTGCAAGGATTGAGGCTATACGGATATTTCTAGCCTATGCTTCCTGCATGGGCTTTACTGTCTATCAAATGGATGTGAAGAGTGCTTTTCTTTATGGCACAATTGTTGAGGAGGTTTATGTAATGCAGCCTCCTGGTTTTGAAGATGCAGAGCATCCAGACAAGGTGTATAGAGTCAAGAAAGCTATGTATGGACTTCATCAAGCCCCAAGAGCATGGTATGGCACATTGTCCACCTATCTGGTGGAAAATGGATTCAAAATGGGCACCATAGACCAGATCTTATTTACAAAGAAGACTGGTAAGGATGTCTACTTGTTCAGGTCTATGTGGATGATATCATCTTTGGCTCCACAAACCCAAAGATGAGTGAAGACTTTTCCAAGCTTATGACAGACAAATTCAAGATAAGTGCAATGGGGGAGATGAACTTCTTTCTAGGGTTACAAGTTCAGCAGAAAGAAGATGGTATCTTCATCTCTCAGGATAAATATGTAGCAGAAATCTTGAAGAAGATTGGGTTTTCTCCACATGAAAAAAGGGCAAGTACTCCTATGGATAGAGAACACCCTTGTGGAAAAGTTGGAGATGGAAAAGATGTTGATGTCAGGCACTATAGATCAATGATTGGTTCATTGATGTATCTCACAGCCTCAAGACCTGACATTATGTTTGTTGTGTGTGCATGTGCACGCCATCAAGTGACTCCCAAAGAGTGTCACCTTCATGTTGTCAAAAGAATCTTTAGGTACCTTAGATGCTATCCAGATCTTGGCTTATGGTATCCAAAAGATTCACCATTGGAGCTTATTGCATATTCAGACAGTGACTATGGTGGTGATACATTTAATAGAAAATCCACAACTGGTGGATGTCAGTTTCTTGGGAGTAGGTTGATATCTTGGCAATGCAAGAAACAAACAGTGGTGGCCAATTCTATAATTGAAGCAGAGTATGTAGCTACAACTGCTTGTTGTGGACAAGTCTTATGGATTCAGAACCAGCTGTTGGATTATGGGTATAATTTCATGCATACCAAGATTTTTGTAGACAATAACAGTACTTTATGCATTATTAAAAATCCTGTACATCATTCTAAAACAAAACACATATAAATTAGACATCATTTTATAAGGGATTGTTTTGAAAAGGGTTTAATACAACTAGATAGGGTTGACACAGAAGAAAATGTGTCTGATTTATTAACTAAACCTTTTGATACTAGAAGGTTCCAATACTTGGTAACAAGTATTGGAATGATCAATCTCACTTAATATGTGTTTTGGGGTCTTATTGTAAAAGTATGTACAGGATATGCATTGTTATTGGTCTTTTTGAAAAGTTAGATTTTCCACTATATCTGTCTAACGATGACAAAGGTTATTTTAACGCTGATAAGTGTTATCGTGACGTTGTCAGCAACATGTTAGTTTTGTGGTTTTTAATCTAAGTGTGCAGGCGTTGTTAGCATTGTACCATTGGATACAGAGTTGCTTATGGATCCTTGGAGAATCATTTGCGCATGTTTTCATTTATGGATGATGGTTGGAATATTTATATTCCTATCTTGACATAAATTTTTATATTCATGCATATTATTGGGCAACATATGTATCACAGTTTAAGGGGAGGTTTTAGGAACCTTTAGGACTTTGGGTATTCTTATAATACTCTTATCACAATTCTAGATTGTGTCCATAGGTGAGTATGAGTTAGTTTACTAAATCATGAGGCACTGTAGCATGCAAAGTTGATATACTATGCATGCTGCCAAGACATTTTTGGCCTAGAATTGGATGTGGTCTGTTGGGAGACTTGGGAATGATTTACAATGGGTTTACCTGGGAGTTACAAGGTATTTTATGAGATAACTTAATTGTTAAGAATTTTGGTTAGCAAGGGACACTAGAGGACTATTATGTATATCTTGCATAAGCAAGTGTGCATAACTGGACAGTGCTTGCCGCCCTATAATAATTATCAATTTATAGGTTATCTTCACTAGGATAAATTACTTTGTTAAGGTCCTTTTTCATTTTTCTTACTTTTATTTTTGGACGCTGACAAGTATTTTTCCAAGCGTTGTTATGACCAATTTAGACGCTGACATGGCTATGGCAAACGTTGACAAGAATATAGCCGTTGGGCGTTGATGGGTTATTTTTGACCGTTGACACTCATTGGAACCTACCCAGTTGTTATTTTTGACGAATTTTGGGGCCATAATTTTGCGAGTATATAACTTTTAATTAATGCACAGGATAAATTATTTTCTTTTCAAGATTTTCATCATTATATTTTGAAAATTTCTTGCCTTATTTTTGACCAATCAAATGTGCCTATCTCTCCTATATATTTGGCTCCTATTTTTAAACATGGTATCTCATATTCTTGTCTAACAATTTTCTCCTATAATTCATCTTTCTCAATAATTAACAAACAGCTTTCTTCAACAATGGCACCAAAGTTTAAACCAAGTGACTTGGTATTGGGATTCAGGAGTCAGCACAACATGATTGCTTATTCGGACGCTGATGATACCTTGTTTCCACAATACACCCGGATGGTGGCGTATTTGAATGCATCTCCTATTAGGTATGCTCTTTCTCATGCTCCTCTCATCCCTGTCACTCATATTAAGCAGTTTTAGGACACTGTCAGTTCCTCAACAATTAATAATGTGACTACATTATCAGCTATTGTTCATGGGCGTACTTGGGTGGTTACTAAAGCCTTGGTTCGCCAGGCTTTGCATCTTGATGATGCAGATGGTATAACCACCCTTCCCATCAATGAAATAGAACAAGGACTTCGGGCTTTGGGGTATCCTTTCCCTGATGAGGGAACTTTAAACAAATATCATAAACAAGAGTTTCCCCCAGCCTGGAAGTACCTCATACATGTCATCCTACAATGTTTGAGTCCCAAATATACTGCACACAATGAAATTAATAGATCAATTTCTAGTGCAATTGTGTGTATTGCAAATGGGCAAAAGTTTAATTTTTCAAAGCTGATTTTTGATGGCATGTGTAAAAACAAAGGGAATAAGATGACTTTGGCTTATCCCAGATTTTTGCAAATGGTTTTTGATGTGCAAAATTACTGCACAAGGGATCATGATGATTTTTATGAGATCCTTGTGCAAAAGAAAGCTATTTTTACCAAGATGAATTCACCCCCTCACCGTGAATTACCCCTCACCCAAGCTATGCTTGCTGTTATTGCAGCAGCACAACCCCAACCAGACCCACAACCACAACTTGACCCAATACCAGAACCTTTGCCTTCACCTCAACACATGGAAATTGACCAAGAACCCTTCAACGCTGACACGTTAAATGTTGGCATTGACACAAGTAATCCAAACGTTGACATCTTTCCTTCACAGATCCAAACACCCCATAACCTTCAAACTACCACCCAATCCACATCATCCTCTACCCCACCTGAATATAGGTTGCAAAAATGCCCAAGGACTACTGGAGTGTTCTCCTCTAGTGGTCCTAGCCATGTAGTAGAGAGAACCACCCCCACAAGTGTGGTTGGTGCTATGGATGAGGCTGGGACTATTGGTACTGGCTTATATGTAGGCCAAGACAGTCCTAACATCTTTAAGACCTCATCCATGCCCCATGACTCTACTTTGGGAGGTCAAATACCCATTCTAGAGGAGGGCAGATTGGAACCATACACATTGATGGAATTGACGGCTGTCTGCATTAGCTTGCAAAAGCAAAATGCAGACTTGGTACAAACAGTCAGTACACAAGGCCTTGAACTTAAGCAATTGAGGGAGAGGATTGTTATTTTGGAGGATGCTAACACTAGGAGTGGAATGGAGGAATCTTCCAAAGGGGAGGATGAGATCCATGTGAGTGACAAAGGCTCACATGATGGAGAATCTTTGGGTGTTGCTAAAGCCCTCACTGAATTGAAGAAGGAACCAGGTTTTGATGCATCTCTGGTTACTCCTACAAATTTGAACTTCGCTTTTACATTTATGATGGAGCAGTTCACAAGAGGCGCTGACACAAGTAATTTGGGCGTTGACAAGCAAAATTTGAACGCTGACACACCAAGCGCTGACATGAGTAAATTGGGCGCCGACACAAGGAATTTGAGCGTTGACAGACCTGCAGATATGGTTGATGTATTCCAGTCATCAACTATCATTAAAGAAGTATCTTCACAGGTATTACCATCAACCTTACCCATCATTGATCCATTAGATAAGGGTAAAGGAATTATGGTAGAAGTAGAAGTTCCAAAGGATGCAGCACAAGTAGAGTTTGATTCAAGGTTGGCTGCACAACTTGTGGAACAAGAAATGAAGAAGGTTGGTGAATCACCATTTGTTGTCACTTCATAGGAACAAGAAGGAAGTGATGAAGAAAGTTCACATTCAAGTGTGATGATAATTGAAAAACCAGAAAGACTTGAATATGGTGATGACTTGGCAAGAGAGAAGCTTAGAGAGTTAAAATTGCAAGTAGACTTTGATATGCCAGAAGTAGTTCAGATGTACCATGCTTGGGAGAATAGGATTATGGAGAATCCAGATTTGGGGATTGGAGATTCTTCTAAGAGTTCAAAGAGACTGCAAGGTAATTCTGAAACACAAGGCTAGCAATGTTTTCTCACTGCTGAAGATGGATAAAAGAGAGCTCTACTACATGTTACTCAGATGTCATGGAACTGGATGGACCTTCAAGAAATTGCAGGGATTATCTTTTCAAGAATTGGAGTACAAGGCTTATCCCATTTGGGCAAGAGTGGAGGAAATGAATACTCTTAGACTTCTTTCAGATGAAAGGAAAGAAGAACTTGCAGAAGAGATGGAGATTCAGAAGGCAATGATTGTTCCAAGGCCTTTGAAGAAGGGAGTTCCACTTGAGCTTCCTAAAGATCTAAATAAAGTGGTTCCCAGTAAAGCTGTTCTTAGAAGGAGCATTAAGCTCTCACCCATGGAAGCTTCAGATATGTTACAAGTATTACCTCTTGATGCCAGAAACCCTATCATTAGCTATGAGGAAGATGTAAGTGGGTTTTGGAAGATTGGCAGATATGGGAAAGATGTACACACATTTACTACCCTTATGTCTCTCTTTACAAGTATGGATATGGAAGACTTGCCAGACCTTTGGAGGTTGTTGATGGCCAAGTATGAGACTGAAGCTCCTACTTCAGTCAATGGAATAAAAATTTGGTCAACATTCAAGAGAATGTGTGCACCAGAAGAAGAAGATCCTGTTTGGAAGGATCTTGAGGATGATATCAGTGGTCTTCAATGGCGTTTGTATTCAGCTGCTGGTGTGTATTATTTGAGCTCTACAAAGTTTGCTGATAATCTTCTTGTAGATGCTCAGTATCCTATGTCCAAAGAACTTTTGGAAAAGATGAAGACAACACAGCTGGAGATTGACTATTCAAGTGACGTGGCCAAAGATTTTATTAGGCATGTTTATTACCAATATGATAAGATTTGTAAGATTCCTCCTAGTTCTTAATTTTTATTCAGAAACTTGATTACTAGAGTAGATATCAAGTTTAGGGGAGGATTGTTGTGAATAAAATGTAGCCAGTCCACTTGAACGCTGACAAGAAGAAAACAAGCGTTGATAAGAAGAAAACAGACGCTGACAGATCAAGCGTTGACAGGAAGAAGTCAAGCGTTGATAGGTTGAAGACAAGCACTGATAGAAAGATATGGTCTACGCGTATTTTGTTTCTAGTTTGTTTCTAGTAAAGATAGGATCAACAATGTATTTTCTATAATTATCTTTACCTAGAATAGCTGATACGTAGACTCTTGTACAAGGCTTCTTGTGTCTATATAAGAAGACCTTTAGGTTATGTTTCATATAAGTTTTTCATACGTTTAACACTTTCATTGTAAGCAAGTTCGTTATTATCAATCAAGTGAAAGTTTTTTTTACATCCTTTGTGTGTTCTTGTTTAAGTGTTAATTCCGCATAACACTTAAATTACTTTATACATAAACAAAGTTTCTCTACGTGTATAACTTGATCTAATCTCGTTTACACAAGCTAAATCGATCTAAGTTTGGGATCAACAGTCCTGACCATAGATCCATAGGTGTCTTCTTCTCCAATGCTATAGATGGATACCTATTGATCAGATATGTTGTCGTCACTATTGCTTCAGCCCATAATCATTCTGGCAAACCAGACTGAATTAGTAAACACCTAACCTTGTCCAAGAGCGTCTTGTTCATTCGTTCAGCTAGACCATTCTGTTGTGGAGTTCCAGCAACCTTCATATGTCTTGCTACCCCGCTCTCCTTGCACAAGTTATTAAACTTCTAATTACAAAACTCCAAACCATTATCCGTTCGAAGTTTCTTTAGTCTTCTGCCTGTCTGGTTTTCTACCAACTGCTTCCACTCCTTAAACTTGTTGAACGCCTCACTCTTGTGCCTAAGAAAATTAACCCAAACACTCCTCGAATAATCATCAACAATTGGTAAGAAGTAACGACAACCACTCATCGATTACACCCGAGAAGGACCCCAGAGATCCGCGTGGACATAGTCTATAACTCCCTTTGTTGTGTGTTGACCTCGACCAAAACTCACCCTGGTCGATTTTCCAAGAACACAATTTTCACAGAATTCGAGCTTACCTATACCTTCCTTCCCGAGAACCTCTCTTCTTTTGAGTTCATTCAAGTCTGCTTCACTAATGTGACCCAAGAGTTTATGCCACACCTGCGCAAGACTTTCCTTTTCTTCTATACCGACACTAGCTTCACTTGATTCAGCCCAACCATCCAAGGAGTACACACAATTTTCCTTTAAAGTTCCCGCAAAACCATCAAAGAACCCTTGATCACCTTTACTCTTCCATTCTGCAACTTCACGGTATAGCCCTCTCGATCCAGAGTTCCCAAAGATAACAAATTTCTTTTCAACTCGAGAATGTAACACACATTCTCAAGCACAAAACTTGAACCATCTTTCATTTGTACTCACACCTTTCCTATCCCCTTGATGGCACATGCTCTATTATCACCGAGCAAAACCATACCACCATCAAGCTCCTTAAAATCAAACAAGAAGTCCGTCCTAGGCGTCATGTGATAGGAACCACCAGAGTACATGATCCACTCTAAGAACCTTTGCTCACTCACCGCCATCAACAAATCACCATTTTCATAACCCTTAGAATACGAATAAGCGTCATGTTTTGCATTCTTGTTGACAAAGCCAGTTGATTTCTTCTTGTTCCATTTTGGACAGTCTTTCATAAGGTGATCCTCAGAATAGCATATGTAACACTTCTGTTTATAAGTTCCTTTACCCTTTGACTTTGATCGCGAACTACCACGTCCTTGATTACCCTGATGCTCCAGCCTCTCCCTTACAAATAACCCATCACCATCATCCTTTGCATCTGTCCTCTTCTTCAACTCCCGTGAATTGAGGGTAGACAAGACATCTTCCAAAGTGAGCGACTCCCTTGCATAAAGCAATGTCTCCACAAAGTTATCATACGAGGATGGTAATGATGTAAGTAAATGAGTGCCTGATCTTCGTCATCAATTTCAACGTCTATTTTCGCCAAGTCACCGATCAACTTATTAAACTCATCTATATGTTCAGATAACTTATTACCTGAATGGATGTAGAAAGTGAACAGCTTCTTCTTAAAGTACAACTTGTTGGCTAAAGACTTTGTCATATACAAAGTTTCTAACTTTAACCAAACACCCGCATCAGAATTTTCTTTGCTGACTTCCCTCAACACCTTGTTATCCAAACACAAGAGTAGGGCACTGTGTGCTTTTTTATAGAGTTTTGTCTTCAACGCCGCAGTCTTCTAAGCGTCCGTCATGGTATCCGGAATGGATCTAACGCAGTCTCCCAACCATGTTGAATTAATAGACACGCATCTTCACACGCCACAACCCGAAGTCATTAGATCAGTCGAATTTTTCGACGTCAAACTTTGCTATCGACGACATATTCTTTCTCCCTTGTTGCGTAAAAACCCTTCTTGCAAATCGAATTAATTAGACAAACCCTAAAACTTCGATCTCGAAAAAGCAACTCCGATCGTAAACTTGAAAACCCAAGCAAACCACGATCAAACTTAAACCACAAAAAACCCACACAAGAACCTTTGTTTTAAATAAAAAATGACAACAAAAATTGATTTAAAAATATAAATCAAAAACCTTTTAGACAAATAAAAAAATTTGTTCACTACAAAAGTACTTTTGATAAAACAATGTACTATTGTCACCCTTATTTAGTTACCCACGTGAGATACTAAAAGCAAACCAATCGGATTTTATTTTCTCTTTTGTTATCGTTAACCTTCGTCTTCTCCGCCTGTCTTAACCTGCAACTCTTAGAAAAGTTACTCGGATAAACTCGAAACCTTTTTCTTCACGATCCTTCTTGATCTAGCACCGATCTTCAAAGACCACGAAACCCGCAGCTCTTGATACCACTTGTAGGAATCGACACCAACAAACCTGAAGATCGATATGCAGAACCCTAGAAACCTTAGAAGAAGATCGCAGACATGCAACAGCAGAAACCTAGAAGAACGAATAACTACAAGGTAACCGAACGAATAACTTTATTTATTCAATGAACGATTTCAATAGAAAGAATAGAAGCTACGGTGTAATGAGTCCTTACCCCTCATCTCTATTTATAGAGATGAGGGGTAATCCTAACCGACCTAGGATTGGGCTGCAACCCACATCCGACTCAAAACATACTGCATTAAGAAAAGTACACTTATGTACCTCCTACTTATCATTTACATTAACTAGACTCGACACTAATACTAACATATAAAAATAATCTACATTATTTTCTTTGTTGAGTGCCGGCATCCAAGAGGATTCCTGAAAGTGTGTAAGGAGCTTGAGAACGTCCTACAATCTTTACCGATTAACCAATTTCTAAACGCTGGAGTAGATCCTAAAGAAATACGACTTCCTCAAACTATTTCTTCAGACTATGCGATTAGAAGTTGTACACAACTCAACCAAGAGCAGATCCAAAGTTGTAATCTACTCACTGGTGAGTTTTGGTGGTTCCCTCGCTACGTTGAGTTCAGTTGCATCTTTTTGGATTTGAGCTATTTAAAGTGACAAAAGGTGTGGGTTGGGTGCGCTATGTGCTAAGTAACGGGTCAAAACGAGTTCGGGCCAAATGGATTATTATTGGTACGCTCGAAGTGGTTTGGCCATAACATACTTACGAAAACTATGTTTTGGTTTGAATTCATATCTGTTGTTTAACCTTTTGTTCACTTTGTGTCTTATGTTTGTGGTTAAAAATGCTTCTTCATGTCATGTTCTTTTTATTTAGTCAACTTTGGTGAGTTCTGAATCCGTTTGTCACCTAAATGTTGGTAGAGGTACGAAGAGGCTGGTTTGGAAACGATTATTTTGACTGGATCTAAATAGGGAAGTGACAGTTCTCGAGATTGGGCTACTAAAGGTTCAATGCTACAAGTAACTAATTATTAACTTTTATGGTGATCAAATTGGTTACTATTTCAGTTTGAAATTAACTGAATTAATAGTTTAATACCACTTCGTTACAGGGCTTAAAGCGGTGATAGCCAAGAGTTTTGAAAATGGCAAATCCTTCACGTGTAATACACCAAACATTATTCCATATCATCTTAGATGCTATTAACACCAAGCATTAAGCACCGAGCAGATAAAAATATCATATCCCCTATGAATTCAATAAAAAGTCTATTGGATCCATGTACATATCCAGTATATAAATTTGAATTTCGGTTGTCTTTATCAACTAATTAGAATCTTGTGTAAACTCATTAGTATGGAATTTCACAATAAGTCAATAAGCAAATCATAAATAAATGAATGGCCAGGCTTAGTGGCGTACTGGCGTTGGAGGTTTATATATTATATGGACATGTTTCTAAACCTTTTTTATTTGAATGAACTATATACGTGTTGTATGTTGGGTCAAAAAGTTGATGTGGAAGAAACTCAAAAACGAAGAAAACATGAAGTTATTTGTCTAAGCGTTGACAAGAGTATTCCAGGCGTTGTCAAGAACAAATTAGGCGTTGATGGAAGCAAGCATTGTCAAGAGCAATCCAAGCATTGTCACATGCAATTCAAGCATTGACAAGAACGTAGACAAGAAGCTTTTAGAAGATTCTATTTGGATATATATGTAGGATATATTCTTTATATGTTTATCTAAATAGAAGATTTACTTGTTTATTTGTTTTTATCTCTTGTAAACCCTAATCCTTACACTATAAAAGGAACCAAGGGTCTTAGGTTTTATACACAACTCATATTCACAATGTAAACCTAAAAGCGTGTGTGCTCTAGACGTGGGATTCAATGTATACATGTCTAGTGATTGTTTGTTATTAATATAATGAACAATCCTTATTGTTTTAATTCATGTTATTCGTGCCTAAACACCTTGTTAATGTGTCATGTTCTAATTCCGCTTTGATTGTATAATCATATGAACATGATGCATTCCTAGTAGCTAAAAGATCGAGGAAACCAAGGTTTCCACAATTGGTAACAGAGCCTCGTGGCTCGTGATGCTAGGACCAACAAGGTGTTCGTGTATGGTGAAAAGAAGAAAAATCCGTCTAGGGTTTTTCTGGATGTTTTTGTGTGCGCAGCAGTATTCAGAAGGTCATAACTTTCGATTGAACCGTTGGATCGTCACGAAATTTTATATGTGTGTTCTTTATACATATATCTAAACATCCACCAGAGGGATTGTCCTGTTTTATCCCTAATCAAAAGTTATTAAGCGTCGAAGTTGGCAGCAGATGTGATTTTCAGTTTTTCAGCTTTTACATAAAATCATGATTAGGGTTTTTACAAACCCTCAATCAACTTAAGGTTGAAAAACTGGAGGATTGTGGCTGTTATGATTCAAGATCTAAGGTTTATTTACAAACCCTAATTAGGGTTTCAATGCTTAACTTTCTGATTTAAAGTGAAATCCTAGATCTGGTCGTATAATGGAGCAGCAGAAGAAGCATGCGTTTAAAGAGGATGTTTATTCACATGAGAAGTGATACGCACGTGAGCTTTCATAGTACAATATGAAGCTGTGGTCCCATCAGCAATACATGTGATTTAGACGTGAAGATATTATAATGATGCAGCTGCTGTTCAAGCAAAGTGACGTGAGATCAATATTTGTGTTCACACGGTGAGGGATTTTTGATTGGATGACAGGTAAATAGATTATTTGTGCTCACACGGTGAGATCAAGTGATATCTGTGTTCACACGATCTATTGTCTAATTCGTTTGTGTTCAAAGACGTGGGGTCAAGACGCAATAAGGACAAAGTCAAAGATCCATGATTGTGAGTATATTATTTCTGCTAAATACATGGGATGTATTTTAAGTTTTGATGTGGTCTTGGAGATTATTTTGGAGGGATCCTCAATTTTAGGGATATAAAACGTGTGATTATAAGATAATTATTTTTGCTCTTTTATTACCCTTGCCAAATTGAGAGACTATATTAGCCACTGTCACATACATCCTATATGTTGTCGTGAAAGAATTTAGGTTTTGAAGAGACGCTGACAGGAAGTATCTAGACGCTGACGAGTGTACTTTTGACGCTGACAGAATAAGTCAACGCTGACAGCGTTGACAGTGTTGTTCGATATATTTGAATTCAAACGCTGATAGGTATTGTCCGATATCGGACAATACAACTGATGAAGATCTTGGATAAGAGAGGATATTGGACAACACAAGGAAGGCTGTTGTTTGAGAAAATTGGTACGTTTTTAGCACACAAAAAGGAGGTAATTACACACGAAGGTACATGGAATCTCCGTTTTAATTTAGAATATCATGATGATATTTGTGGCTCGGATATTTTAAACGGACTTAATGATCTTAAAGCGAGTTAGCTACAATTCATGAGGTAACTGAAGTCTTCATGAAGAGGTGTTAGCTTAAGGGGAAGAATTCTTATGGTAAGTTTGATGATTGAAGAAGATTTTCGCGAGTTTGTGTTCTATCATATCTTAAAGTCGTGCACTCCCAGTCATAGACTTTTAAGGTAACTTGTTTGTGCTTACATGGTTACTGATGAAGTGATACAAGATCTAGGAATATGTGATTTTTCTTATGGTTCTGTATGCACATATTTTCTATCACTTGAAGGAGTTACATTATCGTGCTCAGTGTCTCACAAAGGATGAGGATTTTTGTATCATCTACATACTTCATCACATCATCGTACAAGATATGGAACATAGGTTTGGGTTATTCTACTTCTACATCAAGAATACTTTATTTATTGTTCTTCAAGATCATTACATAGAGCTACATTTGGAGAATCTTCAAAGATTGCATACATTGTTTACTTCCCTGTTGATGTGACAAAAAGGGGAAGAAATACGTGCTACACTTGAGGGGAAGCAATTTGAAGATCATGTACAACTTGCAAGAGATACACATAGAGTTTTGCCACCATCAACTAGGGGAAGATTGTTGGGTCAAAAAGTTGATGTGGCAGAAACTCAAAAACGAAGAAAACATGAAGTTATTTGTCTAAGCATTGACAAGAGTATTCCAGGCATTGTCAAGAACAAATTAGGCGTTGATGGAAGCAAGCATTGTCAAGAGCAATCCAAGCATTGTCACATGCAATTCAAGCATTGACAAGAACGTAGACAAGAAGCTTTTAGAAGATTCTATTTGGATATATATGCAGGATATATTCTGTATATGTTTATCTAAATAGAAGATTTACTTGTTTATTTGTTTTTATCTCTTGTAAACCCTAATCCTTACACTATAAAAGGAACCAAGGGTCTTAGGTTTTATACACAACTCATATTCACAATGTAAACCTAAAAGCGTGTGTGCACTAGACGTAGGATTCAATGTATACACGTCTAGTGATTGTTTGTTATTAATATAATGAACAATCCTTATTGTTTTAATTCATGTTATTCGTGCCTAAACACCTTGTTAATGTGTCATGTTCTAATTCCGCTTTGATTGTATAATCATATGAACATGATGCATTCCTAGTAGCTAAAAGATCGAGGAAACCAAGGTTTCCACATTGTAATCTTATTTTTTTAGCAGCATCTAGGTTGCACGGGGACGGATACGGAAACGAGGACGGGGACGGGTACTTAGAAACGCCAATGTCCCAAAATTAAAGAAACGGGTACGGCTAGAAACGTTCGGTATATTATATATATTTATGAATTTTTTAGTCTTCTTTTTATTTTTAGTTTATACTTTAGGTATATTTGTTTTCAAAATATATATTATGTGGAGTATTTTGGATAAGTGAACTAATTATATGAAAGCCCAATAGCTTATTAATATACCCAATTGTATTACTAGTTCTTATGGGCCCAACTTTTAATTAGGTCAAAACACACACAACCGCATTTTATTTTCAGTTTCACTGTTACACTCTCTCTTCACCTACACCCTTTTCCCCTCTATCTACAACTGCAACCCATTATTTTCTCAAAATAAAACACGATCAAAAAAGACAAAACATCAAAAATCGACCCATAAACGTCTCAAAAGCCAAAAAACGTTTCCCTCTACGTTTCTTCTCAAGTCTTGACGTTTCTGATCAACATGAAACGTTTCCCTTTTTCTGAAAACATTTCTGCCGTGTTTCCAAGCGTTTCTGGACGTTTCCCGTTTCCAAAACATTTCCGGGACAAACACGGCACCCGAGAGGAAATCCGTGCAACATAGAGCAGCATATATGTTTAATAGATATTTTGAAATTCAGCATCATAAAATTGTCATTGTAATCATTAGGCTATTTGTAATCTAGATGAACTCGTGCATACGAAATTAGCTAGCAACATATATATTTAACGGTATGCTAATTGATCTGATGATTGAACCAATAACTCGATGACTCGATCGGGTTGACATGCTGAACAAACTCATGACTCGGTGATTCGATCGGGTTGACCTATTGGTCGAACCCGTGACTTGATGACTCGAGAGCGTTGACCCGTGGCTTAACCCGTGACTCGAACGGATTGACTCGATGGTCGAACTCCTGACTTTGTGACTCGAACGAATTGACTCGATGGTCGAACTCGTGACTCCGCGACTCGATCGAGTTGATCCGATGGCCGAACCCGTAAATTGGTGACTTATAAATTTTTTTATAGTTTAACCTTTTTAACATTTTTATTATATCATATTTCCCTTTTTAACATTTTTTATTATATCATATTTTCATACACTTCATTTTTCAACAATTTTTTAAATAAGTGATTTTTCAACAATTAAATAACATATATAAATTTCTAAAATTAGACAAATGCGTTCACGAGTGGAAAACCAATGCATTCTACACGTTACAAAAAAGCTTATTAAAGGAGATTGTGATTCGTAAAAATTTGTCTGCAAAAAGCTTAGTTAACACCGAAAAATTTTATTAATGGATTTTAACATGACAGATTTAGAGGCAATAAAGTTGTATACGCTAGAATATTCGCATAGTACTCGTCTTTAAAATTATGTATCTAACCATTACATCTCATAGGTTTTCTTGACAATTTGGATTTCATTGAGAATGTTATTGTCGTGCAAGAAATATGACGCTTACGTCTTCGGTTGTCTAAGACACAAAGATGGCTAATTTTTAATTTTACTAATTTGACCGGTTACACATAAACCACGAATCATTGACTTCTTACATGTATCACATATGTTTTTATGGATCTTTCATTAACTTTTATTTTTCGAATCAAATGAACAATAAATTCATTTTACAGTGAACGTATTCAACAAGTCAATTGATATGGCCGTTAAAAAAAAGTCAATTGATATGTTTATAACTGATATATTTATTTAACATTTTATCAACAATATCTACAAAACAAGCCCATCGGAATTTATTATGTTTCATAAGTTTTTGTTATGAATATAGGGACTTGATCACACGAAACGCGAAAGTTAATAGCTTTAATTTTCTGAGTTTGATTCTTTTTTATTTGCTTTCATTAGTTAATTAGCTATATGTATTTCACCAATAGTCAACTCATTACACGAAACGTGAAAGTCCATAGCTTCCGTTTTACCCTAGGTCAAGAGTTATTGTTTTACAAAAAAGATATATAAAAAGAAAAAATATAAAAATATTTGAAAAATCACTAAATAAAACACAAAATGCAATTGACATGTCAATTAAAAATATAAAAATTCTTTAACAAAACTAAAAAAAAGATTGAATTTAAAAACAATTTAAAAAAAAAGCCTTCTGAAGCAACTAAAAAACGACCCCGTCCGTTGGACGGGTTACGACGCTAGTATATATATATATATATAGATGAAAAGTATAGTTTCAATTAGTATCATAGATAAAATAATTTAATTTTTTATGTATTTCAACATCCAAAAAATTAAAGTATATAAATGTTATAGAAGAACAAGCTATTGAAAAAAGATATCTAATTTTCAGGTATAAGTTGAAACGATTAAAAAAAGCTTTTCCAACATAATTCAAGAAATGGAGAATATATACTCAAGTTTAAATGTAGGAATGTCGAGACATCTTGATAACGAGAAAGTTCTAGAGTTGTATGAAAGGTTTCATTAAAACTATACTTTTCATATGTGAACAATTTATAAAGCAAAAGGATTATTATCTTTTTTCACATGTGAAAAAGGTATTTTCTTCTACATGTGAAAAAAGTATTTTTTTCACATGTGAAAAACAATATTCATTTTAACCCATACTTATTTTTTGCAGATACAAGACGTTTTGAATCAAGTTTGTATGAAGATGATACTGATGATTACACTGGTCCTGAATGAAAATCTCCTTATGAGTTTTGTCCAGTAGATGTTAAGCAACCACTTAATGAAGATGAAAAAATAGTTGCTGATACATTATTTGCAATGACAGGACCAAACTTGTAAGTTTACAATTATTATTGACGTTTTTTTATTATAATATAAAATTTTAGTATATCTAATGTTTGCTTATAAAATGTATACAAGGACCCAGTATTTAAAGCTCATAGTAGCATTGAATCAAGCCATCTAGAAATGGAAACTTTAACGCCGACAATCTTTCTATCTGCGTATGTAATTGATGTTTGGGCAGGTCTGTTAAACTACATTGAATACTTGCAAAAACAAGAGTTAAAAAGAAGATATTACTTTAAAATATGTGGAATTGTAAGAGATCTAATATATCCTAAACACATAATTTCATATTTACATAATACCTTTATCTAGTATTAATATTTCTTGTTTTGCATTTATGTAGGTGCCAGCATACTATATAAGCAAAGCAACAAAAGAGGAAAAGTTCAAAATGTTTAAACAAAAGATGAGTGAAACTTTTAATAACGACAAAAACTAAATGTCATTACAAAATTTGGCAATGGTATTTTTTAAATCTTTTTAAAATGCTTTGTGAATATTAATTCATATTCAAAATTATTAATGATACTTTTATTTCTTATGTATTGTAGGTTTTTTTTCCCTGTTTGTCACTCAACTCACATATATCTCATTTGTGTTGATTTGGAAAAGAGTTCAATACATATTATCGACAGTAGTGCAAATACAAGCGAACCCAATCATAAAAGATATTCTGGAATACCACACGCAATTGTAAGTATTTCCAAATTATTCTTTAAATGTGAAAATAAGGTTTCATATAGATTTTTATGTTAGTAACTAGTACGGATTATTCATTGAATGTGAAAAATAGTATAAATTTTTTTTTTCTTTTTTTATTTGCAAAACCAAGTTTTTGTTGAGTATCTACATAATGTAAAACACCCAAAAGCTGAAAAAATTGAAAAAACAGGTATAACAAGGATGGGTATGGAATGGAGGACTACTAGCAATTCAACTGATTGTGGTATATTTGCGATGCTACATATGAAAATTTACACAGGAAAACAAAAACCTTGAAAATATGGTCTATACAAAGAATTAAAAAAACAACAACTCGATTTACTGAGATCAAGATTTGCTGCAGAAATTCTTTTGTCTGATTTCAGTTTATTAAAAAAGATTTCTTAAAGTTGGTTGAAAAGTTTTAGAAGAAAGATGTGGAAGAGAGAAAGAAAATTAACGAGTATGCTATTTCTAATAGGGAAGAACACGAATTAATTCCAGTAGACGATTTTGATTATGCTGAAAAATCTACAAAAGATCCAAATGAACAAGATGGTGGGTGCGTCACAGGTTAGGAATGATGAAGAGAAAAATTGAGAAAGATTATAAAAAGATGGATGGAGACATGTAGGTCTAAGAGGAAGAGACCTGCAGAAGATATTCAAATTTCTTCCTAAAAAACAACATATTTGTTATATAATTTTATTACATTAGTTTACATGCATAATAGAAATTTTTAACGTTTGATTTATAGTTACTGAATTATAATAGCAATTTTATTTATGTTTTATAATTATAGATTGATTGAATATTTATTATACAAACACTTTTTCACATGTGAATCCACTTTTTTATTTTTGTTTATTTTTGGGTAGTATATATAAGCTAAAAACAACAAATATATAATAAACAACAAAATATATTAGAAGAATGTGTTTCTATTATCTTTAAGATATGTTTTTGAATTAATTAAATTATTTATATATTCTAAACACGTTAATATATAGTAAAAAAAATTCTTTATCTTCAACTTTCACATGTGAAAAAATATTTAACATTTGTTATTCATTTTTTATTAATAGTTTTTCTAAACTTATTGAGTACTATCATTAAAGTTATAGCCGTTTAGTTTCCTTTGGTTGACTTCTGACGTAACAAAGTTTTTTTTTTTGTTGCTTTTTGGTTGTCTATGAGATAATTTTACAATAAATGTAATGTTTTCCAATAAAACAAACTCATAAATGTTTTCCAATAAATAGCTGATTTTTAGTTGCCCTCATTAACCGTTCAATCTTTCATAAAATAAACTATTAATCTTCCATAAAATTTGTCTTTAAATAATTAAAGTAATTTTATTAGTTTCATTATAATATTTAAAAAATATTTTACGTTATAATTATATAATAATAAATAATACTATTTCCATATGGTTGAATTTAGTTGCTCTTTGGTTTTAATGTTGTTTCCCTTTACTGTTTGAGATAGCAGTAAGTAATCATTGTGAAAAATTATTTTTACTAAAATGTGCACATGTGAAAAATATTATTTTTTTTCAAATGTTTGTCTTCTTTATAATTATTTTTTTCAAATTTCTAATTATTTCAATAAGAAAGTTTCTAGAGTAATAGTTTTAATTAGTTATATATAGTTCTGAAATATTAAACTTAGCATATATGACCAAATTATTAATTTATTATTAACGTTTCACATGTGAAAAAAATATCAAAATTTTCACATGTGAAAAAGATAACTAGAAAAAAAAAATTAGGCAGGCCCAAATTAAAAAGCCTAAATTGTTTTCTATAAATACATTATACCCTAGTATTCTAAAAACCAAAAACCAATAAATTTTCAAACAGCCGCCATATCTGAAAATGAAAAGAAATCAGAACAATCCATCAAAAAATCGCAAATCAACAAGTTTAACCGATAGAATAAGTGATTTACCGGAAGGTATACTTCTTGATATTATAACTCGTTTAGATTCAAAAGAAGAGGCTATTAGGACAGGCATACTCTGCAAGAAATGGGAAAATCTTTGGCGTTAGGTTAAAAATCTTGTTTTTGAATTTGATGAGTATACTATAGATGATGATAATATTTTTGATTTCTATACTTCTGTCGGAAAAATCATAAAAGAAAACAAGCAAACAAAAATCAACAAATTCAAACTGCATGTACCTTATTCGGAAGGAATGGATGTCAAATTCATTATATGTTACGCAATGAAGCGTAAAGTCAAAAACTTTGATATTGATCTTTGGGATTATAGTGCTTGCAATGGCATTGTTTTACCCATATTTTTTTACAAATGTTAATTTTTATTCATCTTAAATTGTGTGAGTGCTACTTTAATAAATTGGATTCCATCCGATGGAAAAATCTAAAAACTTTGAGCATTACATATGGCTTTTTATATAAAGATTCACTTGAAATTTTTTTGTCTGGAATTCCACTTTTGGAAAGTTTGAAATTGAGAGACTGCTATAATGAGAAGCTGCTTGATATTAACAACAAGAGCATTAAGAACTTGGTATTCTATAGTACTTCAATCGAGACAAAATCTTTCGAAATCAATTCTCCATATATTTTGTCGCTTTCGATAGAAGGTCATTTTGAGGTAGAAGACATTTCATTGTTGAATGTGTCTTCTCTTATTAAATCTAAATTAAACTACAATACAAAAGACTATCATCAAAGAGAGGAAACACATGAAAAGCAAGTTAATGAGGAGAATATGCTCAAAGGTCTCATACTAGGCCTTTTACATGTGGAGGAGTTAAAAGTTCGAGAACAATGCTTCGAGGTACAAGTTTATTATTACTATTTAATCATACTTTACAAATGATTTATTACAAAGTTCAAATGTAGCAATATAAACTGACTTATAATTCATTGATTTCTTTGTTATATGTTATTGATCGTTTAAAAGTAAAAGGGTTTGAATATCCATCAAACATGAAAAATTGAGAAAAAGATAAAATCAAATTGAAGAACAAAACTATAGGAGATAACGTTATCTGATTTAAGTCTTTACTATTGTTAGAATGCTTTTGGTTTTGTTTTTGTGTTTTTAAAGTTTATGGTATGATTGTTGAATTAAAGTTAAATCTTTATCTTGAAGGCCACCATGCTCTTCGCTTTCTGTATGTATTTTTTTACTTTCTTATTTAATGTCATTCAATCAAAACAATGAAAAATGCTTTTTATGTAAATTTTTAAAGTTTATATAAAAAAAGCTTTCACATGTGAAAAACAACAAGATTTCACATGTGAAAAACAACAAAGATTTCACATGTGAAAAAAGTATTGATTTATCTGATTGTTTCATTTCACGACTTATTATAAAAAAAACTTTTTCACATGTAAAAGAATTCAGTTTTTGTGTATCTAACTTTTTGAGATGTGAAAAACAACAAGATTTCCACAAATGAAAATCAAGATTTCACATGTGAAATATAATTATTTGGTTTCTAACATAAATCAGGCGCAAAAAATGTTTATTTAGTTCATATTTGGGCTTCATGGAAACTAGTAAGGCCCAAATCCTATTCAACAAACTTCAAGTAAATGAAAACCTAAAAAGGATTATTAAAAAAAACAAATTCTAAAAAAAACAGCCGTCATCTTCAAAGATGATAAGAAATCAAAACAATCCATCAAAAAATCGCCATCAAAAAAAGTCTGGCATCTTAGATCGACTAACTGATTTACTAGAAGGTATAGTTCTTGATATCATATCTCGTTTAGAATCAACTAAAGAGGCTATTAGAACAGGTATACTTTCTAAAAAATGGTAACATATTTGGCAAAAACTTATTAATCTTATATTTGAATATCATGAAACTGATAATGATGAAATATTTGATTTCTATTCTCCCATCGAAAATATCTTAAGACAATATGCTCAATCAAAACTCAAGAAATTCAAACTACATGCATTTTATACAAAAAAGTGGATCTCACCCACTGTATTGCTTACGCAATAAATCTTAAGGTTGAAGAGTTTGAAATGAATATTTGGGATTATGGTACTGGTGAAGGAATTATTTTACCCAGTGTTTTTTATAACTGTTCAAGTTTTATTCATCTCAAATTGAATGAATGCTACTTTGATGAACTGGATGACCTATGTTGGAAAAATCTAAAGACTTTGAGCATAACATATGGTAGACTAGATGAAGATTTGATTCAAAAAATCTTATCCGGCGCTCCACTGTTGGAAACTTTGGAATTGAATGATGGTTCATATTTTGAAATTCTGAATATTAACAACAAGAGTGTTATGAATTTAGTCATCTCTAGTTTTTCAGAATATCAAGAATGTATGAAAATCAATGCTCCAAATATCATGTCATTTTCAATGAAAAGTAGTTTCCTTTGTGAGGATATATCATTGTTGAATGTGTCTTCTCTTATTAAATCTGAATTAAATTATGATACCAAACTCTATAATTCGATAAATGAAATGCAAGACTATGAGGTTCATAACGAAAGTATGCTCAGGAAACTCATAGAAAGCCTTATACATGTCAAGGAGCTAAATATTGGGGAACAATGCTTAGAGGTAAAGCTATACTTTCAAAATAAATTCATGGTTTATTGATGGTCTATATTGTACATTATAAAATTTTCCTATATATATTCATTGAATTCTTTGGTTTTGGGCTCTTGATCGTATAAAAGCAAAAGGGTATGTATGTCCATCAAAATTGAAAATAGGAGAAGAGATTGATTCAAATTGAAGCAACCATAGAAGGACATGAAGTTAGATGCTTAATGGTACTTCTATTATGAAAAAGTTGTTGTATGCACTTTTGTTATATAACTTTTTAATTGAAATGAAATAACTGATTGTATCGCTGGCTCTAACGTTTGATTTTGTATTTCTGACTTTCTTATTTATGGTTATAGAATCAAAAGTTGTTGTATGCTGTGATTGTTTACTTGTTGTTAAATGATTTATCTGATTGTCTCATTTAGATATTAATTGCTAAAAAACACAAATTGCTTTAATTGAAATGAAATAACTGATGATTAGATAATGCCAACTTCACAACCTGCAACTAAAAAGACACCTGCTGCAACTAAAAAAAACAGCTGATGGAGGTCACCTGTCACAGCCTGCTACTCAAGGACAAAGTTCACAACAAGCTACTCAAGGAGAAAGCTCACAAGCTGCTACTCAAGGAAAAATAAACAAGAGAACTTCAAGTGCTGCTACTCAAAGTTCACAGCCACCACTTACAAGGAACAAAAGTACTAAAATGACTGCAAGAAGAATGAAATGAACATGTTTCTTTTGTGTAATGTTTCTAAGGATAATGGTTTGTGTATTATGACTTTTATTTCACAACCTGCTACTATGCTACTATGTTTGGTTCAAACACTTGTATTTCAATGTTTCATTTATGAATGTTATGTTGACTTTTGTTTTACTGTTATAAATGGTAAAAGTCTTTATGACTTTTGTGTTACTGTTATGAAGGTAGTAATATGTGCAATGTTTCTTTATGAGTTTTAGTTTACAGTCCATACTCAGTCATAACAATTCATAGTTGGATAACACTTTCATTAATTTTCACCCATTGTAAATTGTGTCAACATTGGTCTTACCATTTGGTTTGACCCACTTATAATATTGACTAAGTAGTTGAACAGATGAAGTAAAGACTTACAATTACTTTCCTACTTACCACACAAGTTAAATAGGACTCACTAGACCTATTGGATTACCATTCCTTTCATAACACCTTTTTCTATCAATGGCAAGCCTTTCACCTTTCGGATCACCACAAAGACCTATGTAACACCCCATTTTGATAAATGGAATGTCACGCGTGATTATGGCGTGTCATCAAAGCATGCAAGGTGATATGTAGTAAAACATACATGACCATAGGGAAAACCGGAATCAAACATCGGTTCCCAAACATAAGCCCAAAACATAAATAAAGGAAATGAACTGAATAAAGACTAAACAAGCATAACTATATGAAGGCAAAAAGGAAAAGAAGTCTCTGGCAGCTTCCATCCTATGTGCGTCCTCCAAATGCTCGAGTCTTGGGTACCTGCCGTTTTGGGACATGGAAAGGAAAGTAACGGCTGAGCAAGACGCTCAGTGCACGGATGTACAATAAAGCATGAAATAGGATAAGCGTGTAACATATAACAGCGGAAGACTAAGTACTGAGTAAACTAATTAAGTATCATGAAAACTGGTTTTATAGTTTGAAAAGCCTTATGTTTAACCTGTGAAAACTGTTTTAACATATATATACCATAGCCCATATAGGTCATGAAAAGGTCACGTGCATGAATACTTGGAGGGGTGACCTCATCATGCTGATTAGAGGGGATGCCTCTAATCAATATACTGATTTGGGTAGGAGGGATCAGCTCCTTGTGAAGGGTGCAAGGCACACACCACATTCACCATGATAAACTGAGTAAAACATGTAACTAGGATGCACCCATACGCCCCGACTGATATAATAATATGGCCAAACTGAAAAGGGACGCCACGAGCAATCACTCCGCCGTGGGGAAGTCATAACATCGGTGCCTCCAATGCTATGGTTATGGTACCTCCATAACTAGGTGAAACTGGTCATGCTTGTATATGGCTATAGTTTATGCTAAATTAACATAAGCAGTTCAAAACAATAAAACAAATGCTGGGGAAAAACAGTTGGCTGCATACGGGAAATCCTAATAAGGAAAGAATGTCCATACTGAAAGGACGGGAATCCGTACCTCAAGTCCAGTGAATGAACGGAAGAAAGACTCCTACTTCTGGATCACTAACGCTACATGAATACACACGTCTATAAGTATCGATTCACTAATTACGTACAGGGTTCCGTGTCTCATTATAGCTGATTTGGTATGTTTTAGGTCATGGTTCACTGTTTAAAGCCTTAAACTGTGTTTATCTTGTATTCTGATTAATCTGATTAAGTATTACTGGTGTTTCATGTATTAATATACTTACTGTATAATAATAAGTAACTTTCCAAAAATAGCAGGTTTCCAAAAATAGAAAGTTTCCAAAAATAGAAAGTTTCCAAAAATAGAAAGTTACCAAAAATAGAAAGTTTCCAAAAATAGAAAGTTTCCAAAAATAGAAAGTTTCCAAAAATAGAATTTACTGCCTAAAATAGATTAGTTTCTAAAAATAGAATTTACTGCCTAAAATAGATCAGCTGCCTTAATTAAATAAGTTTCCATATATAGAAGGTTTCCATAATTAGATTAGCTGCCTGAAATAGATTGATTTCCATATATAGAAGGTTTCCATAATTAGAATTAAGCTGATTTCATAAGCTAACATACAAGTCTAAGTGTCATAAGCTTACTACTTAAGTCATATGATATAGTGTATAGTTTAATTATTATTTCATGTATTTTAATTAAACTATAGGTTAAGCATTTTAATTAAAGTGTAACATGTATAATTAAAATGAAATGAAAATACTTAGGTTAAAATGTGTATTATTATTAATAATAATATAACCTAAGTCATATCTAAATTAATTAATTATAGGCATGTTTTAATAATTAATTAATTATAACTTATAACATAAAATACTTAGGTTAAAATAATGTCATGATAAACTAATAATTAAAATAACCTAAGTCATGATTTAATTAATATTTCATGTTATTAATTAATTATATCCTAAGTTCATGATTCATAAAAATTACATGTAACATAGATCATGATTTTAACCAACGAACCGTGAATCGGGTATGAATTCGACACCGTACCCCGGGCCAAACCCGGGGTACACGTGTCCCCTTGCTGCCGTGGGTCCCACATGAGCCAACCAAGACCAATTGTGGTCTTGGTGGTGGCGGCAATAGCAAACCAAACCCCCCCTCGGGTTTGTTTTGCTAGGCGGCTAGAAACAAACACCCCTTTAAATCATTCCTTGATTTTATTTAATACCAAAACATGTTAGATCAATGATTAATTATCTTGTTTTCATAAGAAAAATAATAACATGTTCATGAAAATAATCAAAGATTAAAGGAATTAAAAAGAATTAAAAAGAAGGGTTAGAAAGGTATACCACTATGTAGCTTGGAAAAAAGGATGAACAAACACGTATTCTAACACTTGTTTTTAAGATCAAAATCAATCAAACACCCACTTATGGTGGTGTAAGGGTGGCGGCACAATAAGGAGAAAAAGGAGAGGAGAAAACTCTTTTTAGGGTTTTATGTTTATTTCTTGAAAAATGAAAATGAAAACATGTTTTTACTTTTACCCCCCCTTAACTTGAAAAGTCCATAGGCTAAGCCCATTTCATGCATGTGTGCCGTGGGTATGGGGGCCCCACATGGGGTACCCGTACCTTTCTCGTGTCCCGATATTTCGTGTTCGTTCGTGGTTAAACGTGCTCGTGTTTAACGTGTTTCTGTTTCTTTTAACGTGTCGTTTATCGTAAACTTAACGCTCGTAAATATATTATAAGTATTTACGTAATTATTTTAGTTAGTATTTTAAATGGTGTTCATGATTTAATTATGTTCACGTGATATATTATTAACTGTTTATCATGGGGTCGTACGTAATCGATACTTGTCATGACATACACGTATGCACTTGCTTGATTATTAGCACATGAATGTGATCAGTACTACATGAGGTAAGTTTTAATCTAGAACGTACGATCTTAAGGGCACTATTCATGGTAAAAGCATGCGGGTTTTACAATTCTTCCCCCCTAAAAAGAATAATTCGTCCCCGAATTATAGATAAAGTAACTGAAAGCGAAACATACCCGAATCAAACTGGAAAGGTATGCAAAATAACGGAAATGAAGGTGACATGGTAGAAGGGAACGTGGAACATGACATGTCTTGAAAAGACATGGAACGTGACGTGACTGAAAGGACATATCTAATCGATAAGAGGAAAATGGATAAGAAGTCCGGATGAACTTGTCCGTTTCCAAGTGGCCTCCCTCTTGGAACGGTTCCTTCAGAAGATCCTGACACTAATGATAAATCTTGGTCCTCCTGACCTTGACTTGGAATACGAAGAAATTCTTGGTTATCAACGGAAGGTAGATCCCCTACATTCGATCGAGGAAAATAAGAGTTAACGTGCAAGGGTAGCTGAAACGTTACGATGCAAGACCATCTGACTTAACTAACAATTAGAAACGATGCACGAGACTTAAAGAAACGTAGTACGTGAACAATTTTGAACGTGATACGTGAAAAATTTTGAACGTGCTACGTGGAGATATGGCGAGTGTAGTATGAGAAAACATATCGTGATCCATGATACGTGTAACATATTTTGATCATGATATGAGGAACGTGGAATGAACGTGACATGTGAGACATATCGTGATCATAGAATATAATGGCGGTAACGCCAAACGCTACAAGGTGAGACGTGGAATATGACGTGAAACGTCTATCTGATGATGGAGAGTTATACTAAACTTGGGTCTGGTCTCACAAGTTCTTGCAAACTTCCCAGAATGAGGATAGAAATGAACGTAAAATCGTAAGCCAAAATACGATCATGAATGTGAATAGTGTCATGAACGTGAGCGCGAAAGCAAGTCGTGGAATTAGAATGAAGACGTGAAGTATGTTAGGAGTAAAATTACGAATCTTTGTCTGACCCGATAGCTGAGGGTTGCCAAGTGATCGGATGAGCCTTGGCTGGAATATGTTCGTCCAATCTGTTGGTTCTGAAATCCGTACGGATGTAAGGATTCTGCAGACTTGATCAAACTGTTGACAATAACCCAGATAGCATCATGCTTCTTCTGAGTTTGATGAAATCTGGTAACTAAAATCCATGGAGATCTTGTCCCTTTTCGATTCACAATTTCATATGATGAAAACATACCCGTCTGTTGGTGTCCTATCTTAGCCTGTTTGCATAACAGGTATGAAGATATGAACGTAACTGTATCCTGCTTCGTAGAAACTTGATACATGGAAGGTTGCAAAACTCTGAGTCTCTGAATCTATACTTCTCCTAGCGTAGGATTTTATAGAACACCTAATGTAGTGTCGGGTTCTCTTCTTTACTCATAAGCTGAGTCATGATAAGATTAACCGTAGAATGCCATGTGATTCCGCGTGTCACTGAAATCAAACAGAATTTATATCGGAAAGAATTTCAGGGTAAAATTTCTCTTGTCATATAATTTGCAACGTAGTGCAGATATGGTCTTCCTGTTCTTCTCTAGGCTTAGAGGAAATCAGGTTATCCTCAATGAAAACGCTGATGAATTTGTTTAGGAGTTCATGGAAACTCAATTTATTAAGTTCATAATGCGGTTGGAGCATTGATGAGACTAATTCAAAATCATAAATCTGGCATGACCGAGTCGTGCACGAATAGCAGTCATGGACATGTCCTGCTTTTTCACTCGTCACTGTTGGCAGCATGATTGTGAGTTCGATCTTGGAAAAGTGATTAACACTATACGGTTGATTGGACATGTTGTCCATATGTGGAGGAGAATAACGGTCATGAATGGTGATTTGTTTAAGTCGACGGTAGTCGACACATAATCTCATGGTACCATCCTTCTCCTTGAAGGTTCTTCTGGAATGTATAGGAAGACTTTGGAATAATCAACTGGCTATGCGTAAAAAAAGTTAGGTGGTTGTGTCTTACTGACAGCTAGAAAATTTTAGCGACCATGGCTAACAATGCACATGCTTGTAAGCATAGATAATTGCATAGATTTTCCTGATGGAAATCAAACTGAATGTATTCAGGAGCCTGAACATTACTGTACATAATTATTAATCATAGCATGGTGTGGTGTTCATAGTACATAATTAGGATAAAATTCATCTCGTGTCTGTCCGAGGAAATGCGTTAGCAGCTTGGATCTTATCATTAAGCTGAAGGAAAACCTTCGTATGCGTGGGAATACGAAAGGCGTCCTTCATGGTTATGAATATATGAACTATGGTGAAAGAAATGCAAGTGACATCGGCAACGTGACAGTTCTCACTGATGCGCCGATAATGGTATAGAAATTCTTGTGGCCTGATTAATACATGGCACAACAACATAGATATACCCTTGGAGGGTACCCTGATTTTCTTAGAAATGTTCCATAGTTGGACGCGAGTCATGCGTCTTGACTCGTTTCTTGGAATTATAAGCATGACATATGTCTTGACTGGTGTCTTGACATGTGTCTTCAGGTGATATACGTGAGACATGTGTCTTGACTGATATCTTGACATGTGTCTCGAGATGTGAAACAAATAGAACAACAAATATTAGGTTAATATGCCAGAATTGGCGGATCGGTTGGACTACTGATCATTTGTATGTCTGATCACGTCCGTGGCCGGAGCCTCGGTTGCGATTTCTAGGATAGTTGCTGTCATAGTAGTGGTTACTATCATCTTGTCTGTTGGTTCCATGACGGTCATTCTCATGACCGTGACTCATGTAACTGTTAGTCGAGTGGCCGGCTGGTACTGGTTTGCACTCATATGGCTGAAATGACAGTCGAACGACGTGTGACATGTAACTATGAATTTGAGACAATGATTGAAGGGAATTGTCTGACGGTGAAGCATCTTCTCGTCCAATTGCTTTGCTCCGACGCCTTTGTCTTCGTCTTTTAGGATCTCCAGATTGTGAACAGCATCAGCATCAGCATTTCGTAGCGTCTCCCAACATCAGCAGCATCAACCTTCAGTGACATCTCCAAACTATGAGCGGCATCGACAATCTTGTAGAATATCAGTAAGTGAACATACGCCTGAGATGATTTAGAATCGACTAGCGAATACTCGTGAAGTATTGCAAGTGGAATACTCATGGATTAAGGTATATGTAATACACATGAAATACGGTACGTGGAGTACACATGGAATACACATGAAATGATCGGTATGGGCTCGATCATTTGTCATGATTTAAGGTAAGTATATCGGTTAACGGTTAGGAAAACCATCATGATAACCTGGCAGTATTAGCATAGACATCATTCTGGTTGTAACGGAAACGTTAAAGTGTGGTTACACAAAATTCAACGATGATTTGCCTGACAGCATGATCAATGAAAACCAACCCTGACTATCATGAAAGCAGAATTCAATGAAATCCAACAATGTCTTGCGTGAAAGCATAAATAACACAAGAGGCGTAAGACGTAATCAACATGAAAATGGAATTATCATGAAGGAACATAAAACGATCTATCATAAAGGAGTGTATAACATATTCAGCATGAAACCGAAGTTAACCATGATAGTATGAAGGCATACTTGACATAAAAACATAATAACTTATGATGGGACATGAAAATTTTTTTTTTATGCCAATTTAAATCATGAGAAAAATTTTATGCAAGGAAAACAGTGCATGAATGCGTAATGTAGTTTATAAAACCTTTATATGTGCGAGGGAACGCCTATGGGTCGGTTCCAAAACAAAAGACATGGCGAGGGGACGCCTATGGGTCGGTCCCAAAGTTAAAAGTTTCGATAAAAGCACATGCGACTAAATAGGGCCAGTCCTGTACCAACCATTACTTAGTCAAAATTCCTGCAACAGATGACATATGATATAAATTCATGAATGCATGAAACATAAATAATTAAAAGTCATTGTCAAAACTTAACAGAAAAAATTTTATGTGAAAATTATGAACTACTGGGGTTCAGTTCAAATAATCACAGTTCACTAGGAACATCATGCATAGAGACTGACACATAACTAAATATGGATGACGGTTGTTCATTCCATATTGGTAAAACGATACTGGTGAAAACATCATGGTTAAAACAACAAGGTGCTGAAAACGTAATGGTTAAAACAAAAAGGTGCTGAAAAACGTCAATACGTGGAATAACAAGCGTTGACTTAGGAAGCTCCTGGTGACTACCCACTAGTCACAGGTCGAGTTTTAGAGCCTACAGGTCGAAGCCTTGGCTCTGATACCATAATTGTAACACCCCATTTTGATAAATGGAATGTCACGCGTGATTATGGCGTGTCATCAAAGCATGCAAGGTGATATGTAGTAAAACATACATGACCATAGGGAAAACCGGAATCAAACATCGGTTCCCAAACATAAGCCCAAAACATAAATAAAGGAAATGAACTGAATAAAGACTAAACAAGCATAACTATATGAAGGCAAAAAGGAAAAGAAGTCTCTGGCAGCTTCCATCCTATGTGCGTCCTCCAAATGCTCGAGTCTTGGGTACCTGCCGTTTTGGGACATGGAAAGGAAAGTAACGGCTGAGCAAGACGCTCAGTGCACGGATGTACAATAAAGCATGAAATAGGATAAGCGTGTAACATATAACAGCGGAAGACTAAGTACTGAGTAAACTGATTAAGTATCATGAAAACTGGTTTTATAGTTTGAAAAGCCTTATGTTTAACCTGTGAAAACTGTTTTAACATATATATACCATAGCCCATATAGGTCATGAAAAGGTCACGTGCATGAATACTTGGAGGGGTGACCTCATCATGCTGATTAGAGGGGATGCCTCTAATCAATATACTGATTTGGGTAGGAGGGATCAGCTCCTTGTGAAGGGTGCAAGGCACACACCACATTCACCATGATAAACTGAGTAAAACATGTAACTAGGATGCACCCATACGCCCCGACTGATATAATAATATGGCCAAACTGAAAAGGGACGCCACGAGCAATCACTCCGCCGTGGGGAAGTCATAACATCGGTGCCTCCAATGCTATGGTTATGGTACCTCCATAACTAGGTGAAACTGGTCATGCTTGTATATGGCTATAGTTTATGCTAAATTAACATAAGCAGTTCAAAACAATAAAACAAATGCTGGGGAAAAACAGTTGGCTGCATACGGGAAATCCTAATAAGGAAAGAATGTCCATACTGAAAGGACGGGAATCCGTACCTCAAGTCCAGTGAATGAACGGAAGAAAGACTCCTACTTCTGGATCACTAACGCTACATGAATACACACGTGTATAAGTATCGATTAACTGATTTCGTACAGGGTTCCGTGTCTCATTATAGCTGATTTGGTATGTTTTAGGTCATGGTTCACTGTTTAAAGCCTTAAACTGTGTTTATCTTGTATTCTGATTAATCTGATTAAGTATTACTGGTGTTTCATGTATTAATATACTTACTGTATAATAATAAGTAACTTTCCAAAAATAGCAGGTTTCCAAAAATAGAAAGTTTCCAAAAATAGAAAGTTTCCAAAAATAGAAAGTTACCAAAAATAGAAAGTTTCCAAAAATAGAAAGTTTCCAAAAATAGAAAGTTTCCAAAAATAGAATTTAGTGCCTAAAATAGATTAGTTTCTAAAAATAGAATTTACTGCCTAAAATAGATCAGCTGCCTTAATTAAATAAGTTTCCATATATAGAAGGTTTCCATAATTAGATTAGCTGCCTGAAATAGATTGATTTCCATATATAGAAGGTTTCCATAATTAGAATTAAGCTGATTTCATAAGCTAACATACAAGTCTAAGTGTCATAAGCTTACTACTTAAGTCATATGATATAGTGTATAGTTTAATTATTATTTCATGTATTTTAATTAAACTATAGGTTAAGCATTTTAATTAAAGTGTAACATGTATAATTAAAATGAAATGAAAATACTTAGGTTAAAATGTGTATTATTATTAATAATAATATAACCTAAGTCATATCTAAATTAATTAATTATAGGCATGTTTTAATAATTAATTAATTATAACTTATAACATAAAATACTTAGGTTAAAATAATGTCATGATAAACTAATAATTAAAATAACCTAAGTCATGATTTAATTAATATTTCATGTTATTAATTAATTATATCCTAAGTTCATGATTCATAAAAATTACATGTAACATAGATCATGATTTTAACCAACGAACCGTGAATCGGGTATGAATTCGACACCGTACCCCGGGCCAAACCCGGGGTACACGTGTCCCCTTGCTGCCGTGGGTCCCACATGAGCCAACCAAGACCAATTGTGGTCTTGGTGGTGGCGGCAATAGCAAACCAAACCCCCCCTCGGGTTTGTTTTGCTAGGCGGCTAGAAACAAACACCCCTTTAAATCATTCCTTGATTTTATTTAATACCAAAACATGTTAGATCAATGATTAATTATCTTGTTTTCATAAGAAAAATAATAACATGTTCATGAAAATAATCAAAGATTAAAGGAATTAAAAAGAATTAAAAAGAAGGGTTAGAAAGGTATACCACTATGTAGCTTGGAAAAAAGGATGAACAAACACGTATTCTAACACTTGTTTTTAAGATCAAAATCAATCAAACACCCACTTATGGTGGTGTAAGGGTGGCGGCACAATAAGGAGAAAAAGGAGAGGAGAAAACTCTTTTTAGGGTTTTATGTTTATTTCTTGAAAAATGAAAATGAAAACATGTTTTTACTTTTACCCCCCCCTTAACTTGAAAAGTCCATGGGCTAAGCCCATTTCATGCATGTGTGCCGTGGGTATGGGGGCCCCACATGGGGTACCCGTACCTTTCTCGTGTCCCGATATTTCGTGTTCGTTCGTGGTTAAACGTGCTCGTGTTTAACGTGTTTCTGTTTCTTTTAACGTGTCGTTTATCGTAAACTTAACGCTCGTAAATATATTATAAGTATTTACGTAATTATTTTAGTTAGTATTTTAAATGGTGTTCATGATTTAATTATGTTCACGTGATATATTATTAACTGTTTATCATGGGGTCGTACGTAATCGATACTTGTCATGACATACACGTATGCACTTGCTTGATTATTAGCACATGAATGTGATCAGTACTACATGAGGTAAGTTTTAATCTAGAACGTACGATCTTAAGGGCACTATTCATGGTAAAAGCATGCGGGTTTTACAACCTAGGCCTATTGTCACACCAGATGTTGAAAAACGATTTAAGGATGGCAATATTACAGATGAGTTGGTGGCTTGGTATGGATATGTGGATTACTATGAGTATCTGGATGATGATTATTGGTATGAAATATCCATTGGTGCTAGTGAATCCAGTGAAGAAAGCTTAGAAGATTCTGATAACCAAGGCCAATCCTCAAAGCCAATCATACCTACAAGCTTCCAACCCATTCAACCTGCTAACTACATACATGTATCCAAAAGTACCTCTTCAAAGGCAATCACCAAAAGCCTTTTAGCCATAACTAGGGTTGTGCTTAGACTTGTCTGTCAAAGGACTTGGTCTTCCATTTAAGATAAACTAAGGAAGAGGGCTGTGACAACCAACAAGGATGGAAAGGACAAGGGCAAGGGCAAAATCTAAGTGCTATGATCATTTTATGTGCTTTCATTCATATCTTTATGTTTTACTGTTATGTATGCTAGTTTTTCTGTTTTGGGACTTCATGTAATGGATTTTTTACCATAAAATGAATGAAAGCATTAGCTAATATTATGAACAAGAACACATAACTTTAATATAAATTCATTCAAATCTGTAAAAATGACAATAACATAATTATGTGGCCTATTAAGAAGTTCATTAACATTACTTGGTCAATTACATTGAAACTAAAAACCAAACCAAGAAAAACAACCTGCTGCACACTAGGAATTTCTTGAGTCTTCTGTTTGCAGCAACAACCATCTCCATATTTTCTTCCATTGCATTTCTAGCGCTTAGTAAACTAGGGATGATAGCTACTGCACGAGCACACATTAGAGGATCCACCCAAGAGAAAAATGGACATTGAGATGTTGAACAAGAGCGACAATGACGTCCTGAGTTCGTATCGGTCCAAGATGTACGGACAATGGATTGATTACCACAAAAACAACTAATATTCCCTCAACCGTGTTGTGGAAAAATTAGGGTTTATACTTTGGGGATTTCTGGAAAAGGAAGGGGGTAGATTGTTTATAGTGAAAAGGCATGGATCGCTGGTACTTATAAAAGAGAAGGGGGTGGATTGTTTATAGAGAAAAGACAGTCCTACCCTCACAAAAACAACGATATAATGTTGGGGAGGTTGCATGCACTTTCGTAAAAGTAGGGAGGCCGCTTGAATTTTGGGAAAACCACAGGGAGCATTTCTGCATTTCCCTCTAAAATTTATCTTGTATTGTACCAGTAAACGTTATAGGGAGAACTAATAGCGGTAAACATAAAACATGCCTGGGGAATTGTCTCTGATGGAGGCCAAGGTACTGGTGATATGCATCTGCAAAATCGGGAACTCATGGTTGGTTTTGACTTACTATCGAATATGAACTTATCATAGGTGCTGACATGTTAGTTGCTTGACCTGCAACGATAACTAGTGACATATTGAATCCTGGAACAAGAAACCGTTGACCAACTTGGAAACATGGGAACATCATAGAAAACCATCCCACATCCAATGGACATCATCTGCAATCATCATCATTTATGTCACATCCCATGGACATATCATAGCAACCACGTCACATCCCATGAAGATCATCTGCAATCATCATCATTTATGCCACATCCCATGGAACATATTTAGTCGAACCTAGCATTTTTTGTTAATAGGAAATAAGTTATTTAAAACTAAATAGCTAGATATGTAGTACTATATATTGTACTTAATAAAAGTTAGGAAATAAAAACTACATAGTGATGTAAAAATTTCAATCAAAACGACGTAATTAACGACAATTCTACCTATAACCTCAGACACATAACATCATCAGATAAATTTCATTTATGATTGTCTTTTAAAAAAATAACAAAAATTGCTCAAGGTGCAAAAATTATTGGTACATAACAACTCATAGGCTATGCATGTGGCATATGTATCTGTAACCATGTCTAGTGGCCCCAACTAAGTGTTATTGTTAGTTTTTTTAAGTTTTCTTATGTATTCTGAGTTCTTATTTTAAATAATTTATCACTTTGTTTGATATACTATAAAACTTTAAAAAGAAAATAGAAAACTTAAAAAAAATAACGACAATTCTACCTATAACCTTAGACGCATAACATCATCAGATAAATTTCATTTATTTGTGCCTTTCACGTGGGTAAAAGAGAAATAAGATTGATAGCAGTAACATGTTTCAAGTACTAATGGTTTTTGGTTTATTTGTGCCTTTCACGATTCTAGATAGTTGATAGGTGTGTAAACACCCATCCTTTTTACCACTTAATTACAATAATAACCGAGCCAAAACGTGTATTTTATGTCATTTATGTCGGAATTATGCGTGGTTTGTGTTTTTGTTGTGATTTAGGACGAAAAGGTGAAAAGTGGAGAAAACACGGGCATTCACGGGCTTTTATCGAAGAAAAAGACGAAAGACGAAGTCAAGAAGTCAAGAGTGCAAAAAGAACGGAAGTCCAAGACCAATTCTGAAGATTTATCGAAGAAAAAGTCAAAAGACGGAAGTTTACTAAAGCCGAAGAACTCGAGTCCTATTTATGAAGAAAATTCAAAACGAGTTTAAAGAAATCCCAAGACAAAGTCCAAGTATTAAGAAGATTAACAAAAGATTAAAGGCTTAAGGACTTGATCATGCAATTAAGAAGAAATGAAAGAGGGGAGGAAGCTTCCTTCCACTAATCCTCCTCCTCCCCTATAAATAAATCATTAGGACTTCATTTTGTAGTTGTTGGCTAAGGTGACAATTAGTCTTCCACCATTTACTTATCTTGTCATTTACTTTTCATGTCATTTAAATACATGTTTTGCACCTTAATTATCTTTTAATTCCAAGTAAGTGTCCTTTAATTTTCTTGCTTTAATCTTTATTTATCTTTGATCAAGTTTACTTTTGTCAATCTCATTCTACTTTTCTTACTTTTTGATTCGGTTACAAGTTAGGATTAAGCAAGTTTTTGCTTAATCCATTTGCTTATTTTAATTAAAGTCTCGTCCTTTTTAATCCCTCATACGAAATAAGCCACGAGATTGACAACCTTGTGTGCTTATTTGGTATTTTGTGTTAGTGTTTTGGAAGTTTTCTTTAAAGTTTTGATTTTTAAGTTTGATTTCATTTAAGTTTCGTCTTTTAAAGTTTGAAAGATTTTAATTTTTTTTAGCTTATTGTTTCGTTTTGATTTCATCTTATTAAAGTTTTTGGTCACGGCTTATTTGAAGTAGCTTATTTAGTACTTGTGCTTATTACGAATTTGGACTCCATCGGAAAAGAAGGGTTTTTGATTGCGACGGCTTGCTAACCACATTCCGATAGTGACAGTATTGGCCTAGGGTTTTGCATTCCGATCCGGGATTGCGATAGAGTGAATTACCCCCTTATTCCGATCAAGGTTCCGATCGCACATTGCGATCGGGATTGCGACGGCTCTTAAGGTTTCACTTAAACGAAGTGCTGCCCAATTTTCTTTAGCCACATTCCGATAGGTACATTCCGACAGGTTACATCTTGGTATTACGATCTAAACTTTGCGATCGGAACATCATTCCGATCTGGGGTGTTTGGTTATTCAGATCTGAAAAGGTGACATATTCCGATCTGTGGTTTCAATCAACATTCCGATAAGGGGTGTGTTCATTCCGATGGTAAGGTTGATCGGAATATATTCCGATGTGGGTATACTTTTTTGTTTTCTCTTATTTAATTTTTAGTTTACGTTTTTAATACTTGTCTAATTTTAATTTCCGTCACGCTTTTATTTTTAGTCATTTAACCGATTTATTTCCCGTCACGTTTTAAATATCGCACATTTAATTTTTAATTAGACTTAGATTTATTTTTTTCACTTTCTTTAAATACTTGCCCTTTACTTAACGACATTTACTTTTAAGTCTTGCACATTTAAATTTAAAACCAACCAAAAATATTTGTTTCACCAAAATCAACTGAATCACACATAGGGCCTAGATCAATTCGATTAGACACACTTTAACGAACATAATTTCTTACTAGGTAAAAGCCAGTTATAAAATGGCGCCGCTGCCGGGTCTTTTCGTGAGGATTAAAGGTTTTTTGTGAGAGACGCGTTGGCTTTTGGGACCCGTTCACTTGTGAACGTTATTTTTCGTGTCCAAAAATTTTCAAAAAAATCCAAAAACATTTGAAAAATCATAAAAAGCATTTCTTTTTCAAAGTTTTGCACCAAAAATATTCTTCTTGCTTATCTATCTTTCTCTATGGATTTTTATGTCCATTGCGTCGGGTGTGGGAGACGATTGTACGGGAACGACTCTTGTCAATGGTGTACATGTGAGCGGTGCGGAAACGATATCGACAACACACAATTCGGATTTTGTCCCTTGTGCAACTCGACTAATTCATTCTTTTTGAACCCACATCATGTTCCCCCGTGCATCTATTGTGGAAGCGATTCTCATTGGCATGTTTCGTGCCCGGTTCGATACCCGTATGGTCACGGGAAAGAACCGGGGTACAATTATAACAATGAAAATAGCTATCCACATGACGCACCCAGTCTTTTTCCTCACCCGTTTTGCAACAACTGTGGGGGTCCTCACGAAAGTTTTCACTGTCCTACGGGGGATCACAATTACTATAATTATACCCCTTCCAGTTTTGACCAACCCTTGCAACACCCAATTGATCATCAGCCTCGTCACGGGATGAGTTACCAAGAACCAATTGACGATCTTGCTACAGCCCTTCAAGAACAAAGAAACGATCTTGCTGCAGCTTTTCAAGAACAAAGCAAAGAGCTTTTACACACGCTGCAAACTTATATGAAGTCATTTTTACAGCAGCGAGATCAGACGAGTAATCATATCCCTGAGCTTATTATTGGCCCTTTAGGTAATGAGGAGAGCGATGACGATATTGAGGTTATTTTCGACGAGGAGGAATTTCTAAAGCAAAGTAAGACTTCTTCCCTTCCTCCTTCGTCTATTGCTATCACACCCGAGGAGCCCGTTGGCTCTCTCATCATGGAGGATGAGCATATTGACGTTATCTCGGCAACTGAATCGGACAAATTCCTAAAGTCTCGTGTCGAGGAACTTGTCGTCATCCCTAGTGAGCCCGCAGGTATTCCGGAAAATCTGTGTGATGTGCCAACTTTTGCGGAGCTTAAGGACGAGGTCGATTTGACAGCCATTGATCACATAATCACAAATCCACAAGCGCTAATTTATTTTCCCGACAAGAGTTCAACATGTGGTGAGTATGATGATTTCGTCTTCGAGCCCGAGATTGCGGAAATTATCGACCGAGAGCTAGCTCTTTTGCCTCCGCTTCCACCTACAAGCGAGGTCGACTTTTCCAACATCGATGCCGAACTTGATGAGTTGGAACGTCTTATTTTTCATAATAATGACGAACCAACTCACATGCCCAAATATCCTATTCTCGAGGAGTTACCTAATCAACACTCCTCTTATGAGAATTATGTTTACCACATTCGTGAGGATTTAACTTATCAACAATCCCCACAAATGAATGATGGTTTCGTACTTGATTGTGGTCTTCTCAAACGAGTTTCTACCCTCCTTCTCTACGATCATGAGGATAAATGCTTTGACCCGGGAGGTGACATGGACCATTCTATGATTGATGCTTCTACGGCTTTGCCAATTGGTCTGCCTCCATTGTCTTTGGAGGATGACAATGTGATTCCCTTACCCACACCACCTCCCGTCAATCTGGACTTCACTTGCTTTTCTGGTATTGAGAGGAACTTTTTACCATTCAAGACTTATCCTCCTGCCTCTCCTTTATTAATGTCCTCCGGGAACGAGGACAAGATCTTTGATCCCGGTATTACATTCGAGGCTTTCCCATGGACAATTTAATTCGGGGACGAGTCAGGCTCGTGACTCGGTTAACAAAAACAAGCGCTCTTCGGGAGGCAACCCGATTATCTATCTTTATCTGTTTTCACCATAAGTGTAGGGGGAGCCCCGTTGGTGTTTCTTGCTTTCTTTCTTATCATATGCAGGGATTAGAGCTTCAAAGACACACTCTTGATGACTTTTGACGAACCGTGATTCCGTGTTCCCTTCTTCCCGGTTCTATCCTAAACTCTTTTCGATTCACTATTTTATATTTTCCCAATATTAAAATAGGAATCTCTTTAGTCGTCTTTTCCTTAGCAAGATTTAAACAAAGTGCGCAATGTCCTAAGTGTAGGGGAGTTTACTCCCATATGCTTAAACATTGAGGACAATGTTTATATTAAGTGTAGGGGGGGACTTCTATCGAAGTTTTAAGTGGATTTTTCCATGAAAATGCCTTCATTTAACTGGAAAATCATCTTTTTCGGCATTTTTCAAATTTTTAATTAACTTTGGCCATTTAGTCGTAATTTTTAAAATTTTTATCGTTGCTTTCATATGTATATATCCCGTAATAAAGTTAAAAATATTAATAAAGTGGTGTAGCTAGTTTAGAAGTCTTTGACATATTAGGCCCGTTGCGATTATTTTGACTCAACCCGAATTGACTTATCCAAGTTTATTCTAGCTAGTATCCTTAACCATGTAGACCTTAATTGGTTTATTAGGCTAAGCATCCACGAGTCTCATTACTTTAGATTTTAAATTGTGGAGAACGAGAAAGGATAGAGTCAATTATAAGTCGGTATTCTTGCACAAGCTCACTTGGTGTAATTATTTGCCTATTCTCCCATCACTTGCTAATAAATTATCTGCAATAAGTAAGGTCGTACGATTTGAAAAGTTACTTAGCTTCTAGCCCAAGATCGTTTAAAAGTTGCTCGGTAATGATAAGAGTTCATAGCCAAGGCATAACTTATGAAGCGGGGCGCGAAGATTGGCGAGTCCAAAAAGGCCCTAACAAGGCATGAGGATTCCATTTTATTGCTGAAGATCCAAGGTGATGTGAAAAGCATTATTCCCAAAATTAATATGAAGGATCAAGACTCACGACGAAAAGCAATCAACTCCCATAAGGATCATGGAGAAGTCTATCCGAAAAGACCCTAACAAGGTATGAGGATAAATAGATCCAAGTCCGAAAAGGAGGCGGATCGTTGTATCTCAAAATCCCAATTAGCGATTGAAGAAATAATGATGAAGTCGAGGTCAACAAAGTGGAGTATCCCTAAAAAATACTCCAAGTGAAGAACTCTATTAACGAAGAGAAAACCATTATCTCAAGCACGTCTCTCAAGATATGAAGTATGAAGTACATGCCAAATATCGGCCCGAGAAAGGTCTCAAATCGCGAAGCGAGTTATGCCAAGATATGAACTTTTTGATATCCCGAGAAGCAGTTTTAAGAGATTTTTTCCTTTAGCTAACTATTAATCAAATCGTCCTACTTTGCTTTCAGCCTAAATAAACTATCGAAATAAGTCCAAAAATACATCTTCATGATCATTCTAAGACAAAAATAAAATATAAGAGATACAACTACGAATAAGGGAGTTTAAGCATATAATTAAGCCATGTGTGTAAGTGTTTGTTTTGCTAACTTATAATAACAATGATCTCGTTTTTAAGCTTAGTTTGGGAAACGTGAAACTTGAGTATGATAAATCTTCGCAGCACCGAAGCCCTAATGTAAGTCTTAGATCTCTTTGCAAGTTATCTCCATATAGCTATTTTCTAGTGAAAATGGGTTTCTATCCTTTTATTTATTTTAAAGTTTTAATTTCTCTTAGTACTCTAATTTTTGTTTTAGTAGTATGTTAATAAGGCCAGGGTTGATTGATTATGAGAAAAGTGTAAATTTGCTTTATCACTAAGCATTGCATGAGGGCATGGCAATGGTTAAATGTAGGGGATTTGATAGGTGTGTAAACACCCATCCTTTTTACCACTTAATTACAATAATAACCGAGCCAAAACGTGTATTTTATGTCATTTATGTCGGAATTATGTGTGGTTTGTGTTTTTGTTGTGATTTAGGACGAAAAGGTGAAAAGTGGAGAAAACACGGGCATTCACGGGCTTTTATCGAAGAAAAAGACGAAAGACGAAGTCAAGAAGTCAAGAGTGCAAAAAGAACGGAAGTCCAAGACCAATTCTGAAGATTTATCGAAGAAAAAGTCAAAAGACGGAAGTTTACTAAAGCCGAAGAACTCGAGTCCTATTTATGAAGAAAATTCAAAACGAGTTTAAAGAAATCCCAAGACAAAGTCCAAGTATTAAGAAGATTAACAAAAGATTAAAGGCTTAAGGACTTGATCATGCAATTAAGAAGAAATGAAAGAGGGGAGGAAGCTTCCTTCCACTAATCCTCCTCCTCCCCTATAAATAAATCATTAGGACTTCATTTTGTAGTTGTTGGCTAAGGTGACAATTAGTCTTCCACCATTTACTTATCTTGTCATTTACTTTTCATGTCATTTAAATACATGTTTTGCACCTTAATTATCTTTTAATTCCAAGTAAGTGTCCTTTAATTTTCTTGCTTTAATCTTTATTTATCTTTGATCAAGTTTACTTTTGTCAATCTCATTCTACTTTTCTTACTTTTTGATTCGGTTACAAGTTAGGATTAAGCAAGTTTTTGCTTAATCCATTTGCTTATTTTAATTAAAGTCTCGTCCTTTTTAATCCCTCATACGAAATAAGCCACGAGATTGACAACCTTGTGTGCTTATTTGGTATTTTGTTTTAGTGTTTTGGAAGTTTTCTTTAAAGTTTTGATTTTTAAGTTTGATTTCATTTAAGTTTCGTCTTTTAAAGTTTGAAAGATTTTAATTTTTTTAGCTTATTGTTTCGTTTTGATTTCATCTTATTAAAGTTTTTGGTCATGGCTTATTTGAAGTAGCTTATTTAGTACTTGTGCTTATTACGAATTTGGACTCCATTGGAAAAGAAGGGTTTTTGATTGCGACGGCTTGCTAACCACATTCCGATAGTGACAGTATTGGCCTAGGGTTTTGCATTCCGATCCGGGATTGCGATAGATTGAATTACCCCCTTATTCCGATCAAGGTTCCGATCGCACATTGCGATCGGGATTGCGACGGCTCTTAAGGTTTCACTTAAACGAAGTGCTGCCCAATTTTCTTTAGCCACATTCCGATAGGTACATTCCGACAGGTTACATCTTGGTATTACGGTATGAACTTTGCGATCGGAACATCATTCCGATCTGGGGTGTTTGGTTATTCAGATCTGAAAAGGTGACATATTCCGATCTGTGGTTTCAATCAATATTCTGATAAGGGGTGTGTTCATTCCGATGGTAAGGTTGATCGGAATATATTCCGATGTGGGTATACTTTCTTGTTTTGTCTTATTTAATTTTTAGTTTACGTTTTTAATACTTGTCTAATTTTAATTTCCGTCACGCTTTTATTTTTAGTCATTTAACTGATTTATTTCCCGTCACGTTTTAAATATCGCACATTTAATTTTTAATTAGACTTAGATTTATTTTTTTCACTTTCTTTAAATACTTGCCCTTTACTTAACGACATTTACTTTTAAGTCTTGCACATTTAAATTTAAAACCAACCAAAAATATTTGTTTCACCAAAATCAACTGAATCACACATAGGGCCTAGATCAATTCGATTAGACACACTTTAACGAACATAATTTCTTACTAGGTAAAAGCCAGTTATAAAGTAGTAACATGTTTCAAGAATTGTCACTAATTTTGTTGCTGCGCTGCTGTCACAAGCTCTAATCCAAAACGTGTAATCCATTATCCAGCCCATATCACATAACCCATTCATATCTCAAACGTGTGTACCCAACACATATATATGGCAAATCCAGCTGTACCTACCTTTTAGGATTTACTTACACGATATATGGAAGTAAAGTTCAACCCTAAGCTTTAGGAAGTACACAATGACCACGTCTGTTATAGTAGTGAATTCCTAGAAATTAGCAACCCAAAAAAAAATATTCTTCACGTCATGCTGAGTCCATATCAAGAAACGGATATGCCCCATAAAATTTTTGTATATGTTTCCAAAAATAGTGAAGTGATTTTCGGATTCAACATTAGGGATATACACCAGCTCATAAATAATAAATAATTCCCTAAGAATGAGGGAAAGAAAACGTCTTATACCTGCATGCACAAATAGTCAAAAATATGGATACAAACGTTGTACTCTATTAAATCAGGGAAGAAATAATCATCACACGCTTATATACTCTCTGCCATTCCCACGTCCAAAAATATTGAAACAAAATATCCCACGTAGAGCCATAATTCACTCCCATAATTACGTATTACCTCCAAAACTCACGTATGCAATAAAAACTTCCCTTTATTATCACACGCTTTTGACCTTATCAAACTTAACAACATATTCCAAAAACCACGTCCAGTAAAAAGGTTTCCATAATTTACGTATGTCATAACAACTCCCACATATTTCATAGTCAAAATCTTTTTGGCCAATAGAAACGCATACTATAAAAATATCAGATTTTATGAATATCCATATTAGAATCAAACCTTTGATATAATTCATAATACTCTGACCAAATCTTGTATAGTAACAGCCCACGATCAAATCACAACTCTCGACTAGCTGTCCATATCAATCTTATTTCTCTTTTACCCACGTGAAAGGCACAAATAAACTAAAAACCATTAGTACTTGAAACATGTTACTGCTATCTAGAATCGTGAGAAAGGTATCTGCTTCTTTTCGGTAGAGCCAAAACAAAAAACACCAATACACTTCCCATACCAATCAGATGAACACTTGTATTTCTGGGGACAACATAAGGATATCATGAAGGTCTCACGTGATGGCTTAATCTTGATATGGGCATATGAATAATGTAAGCAAGACAAGACCACAAACTCATCCATACGTCTCTATCATGAGCAAAACACTCATTACGTCTCCTACTTTCACTGTTTTTCATCCCAAGCACCAAAAACAAACAGTCGATCTAGGGTTTCATAAGTATACAAAACCCTAGAATGAATTTCTTCTACAAACCACAACAGCAACACTCATCATACACCTTTATCATACGGGGTTCATTGTTGATTCAAGAATCAACTCACCAACACCAGTATGACAACCATCACCACCACCAACCTGCTGCCTCTATAAAAAACGAATCTAGGGTTTTATTACAAACCTTAAGAATTGAGAACAACAGCCGTCTTCACCTTCTACAGCAGCAACATCATGCACGAATTATCTAGGGTTTGTTGGAAAAAACCCTAGATCAGAAGCTTTATTTATTTAAAATCAGAAAATACTAACGAAAACCTTGTATAGGGCTGTAAACGAACTGAACGTTCAGTGAACTGTTCGCCGATCGTTCGGCGAAAAATACGTTTATGTTCGTTTATTTAATAAATGAACGAACACAAACAAGATTTTTGGTCCGTTTAGTTAAATAAACGAACGTGAACAAAGACTTCGTTCGTTCATTTACGTTCGTGAACGTTCGATTATGTTCGCTCGGTTATGTTCGTTTATTTCGTTCGTGTATTTCGTTCGCTTACGTTCGATTAATATCCCAAACTTAAAAATAATAATAAACTATATATCAAATATTTTAAAATGTCTAATAATAATATACTAGTAATATAGTACTTGGTTACAAAGTATCTATATTTTCTCTTAAATTATACGTGCATTAGATTTATAAATTGAAAACTTAAAAAGTTTTTTTCTAATGTGGTAACATGTGTATTTAAGACCAGCTAGGTTGAAAATAATGTTATTTTCAAAACAATATTGTGTGATATAATGATTCTATAAGTATATAAGATGATAAGAAAGATCGTCTAAATTAAAAACTTAAGTTTCACGGTCGTTTAGCCTATTCACATTTATATTCCGTCGTTTACGTTCATTTATGTTCGTTTATGTTTGTTCGATTACGTTCGTTTAAGTTATATGAACAAACATAAACGAACATGAACAAGTTCAAATATAAATAAACGAACATGAACAACAATTTTTGTCCGATTAAGCATTCGCGTTCGTTTATTTGTTCGCAAAAACTAAATAAACGAACATGCACATACCTCCGTTCGCGTGCGTTCGGTTCGTTTACAGCCCTAACCTTGTAGATCAACCAGATCAAGAGCCAACAAGCTCTGATACCACTTGTTGAGTCTTAGGATCTAGACTCATCTGGGATATTATAATCATGATTGTAATAAGCACAGCGGAATAACAAAGAACACAATCATAATCATGGACAAGGCTTTCCCTAATAAATCATACTATTAATAAAGCTACTAACTACTCCTGGCGCCTAATAGGCTTGACACCAGGAGGAACACACACACCTATGGTTTACATTGTTTGTGAATGGATGAATAAACCTGTGTGCCTACCCCTCTTTATATAATAGAGGTACTAGGGTTACATCACAACCCAAGATTACTATAGAAGCTAACTAATTTACTATTAGGTCCTTCATCTTGTTTTGTCATATCAACTCAAGATATATAATTCCCAACAAAATGGGTACTTGCACATCCCTAGTCAGATACTCAAACTTATTTGCAAGTTCACAAGCCACAAGCAGCAAGCACTACAACCCACACACCTACATCACTTTCAAAAGGCATCTCCTTTACCAGTTTCTCACCTTTCTCAGTGTCACCCGATTTGCCAATAAATCCACTATGCATAATTTAATCACAATACTAAATGCACAAATTGGTTCACAAAATTACAAGTGTCTAAGAGATTAGAAAAAGTAAAATGTTTAGACGTGTTCTTGGTTTAGGAATCAAGATATAAAAATAACGCTACAGATTCAATGTAGTTCTCAATTATATATATCCTTTTAGAAAGGGGTATATGGATGCATTAACACTGACCTCGCAAACACATTTTCATGTGCTAAGTGAACTACAAGACCATGAAGCTTGGAAACAAGACACCAAAAGCGTTTGAAAACCCGCTAACCACAGACGAAAAGTAAACAGGTTAGGAGTTTCACCATCTCGCTTCATTCGCAAGAAACCCAATAGACAAACCATTAAAAATGACAGACGGTCTTAGCTTCTAGATGTAAGAAAATCGAGTTTTTAAGCGTGGTTCGGTTCGTTTCATTTATAACCAAAAATAAATGCGGAGTTGCGGATGCAACCACCCCTGTGAATTTGAAACCACTAGCCTTATTTCTCTTGGTATAAAAATCTACTTAACTTATATTTGTAATATTTTTTAAGCTTCGTGTGTTGTGCATGTAATTACTCAACTACTTACATCAATGGCATACATAATTTCGCTCAAACAGGTTGTCACTATAACGATTGGTATTTGTAGAAATAATCAAATACAACTAAACACTGAATGTTGCTCTAAATCTCTTCTACTGTATTGCTCTATTTATTTTCTTATAGACGTAATTAAATATATAAAAAGAAATCAAACCTAAAAACAACAGATGTTTAGATACAACATATGATTACAATAATCTTAGGAACATTACAGATATTCTTTGTCCTTCCAAACTATTCTACTGGAAACAACTCAATCGATAAAGCTTTTTGCGCATGAAGAAATTACTAAGAACACCTAAATGAAGCGCACCTAATAACAAAAAAAACAAAATTTCACGCACGAAGAAGCTCTAAAAAGCAAACTACCCTAACAATCGATAAAGCTTTTCACGCACGAAGCAGCTCTAAAAAGCAAACTAGCCTAACAATCGATAAAGCTTTTCACGCATGAAGAAATTCCTAAGAACACCTAAATGAAGCGCACCTAATAACAACAAAACCAAACTTTAACGCACGAAGCAGCTCTAAAAAACAAACTAGCCTAACAATCGATAAAGATCTTCGCGCATGAAGAAATTCCTAAAAACACCTAAATGAAGCGCACCTAATAACAACAAAACCAAAGTTTAACACACGAAGCAGCTCTAAAAAGCAAACTAGCCTAACAATCGATAAAGATCTTCGCGCATGAAGAAATTCCTAAAAACACCTAAATGAAGCGCACCTAATGACAACAAAACCAAACTTTAATGCACGAATCAGCTCTAAAAAGCAAACTAATAACACCAGAATGAAAAGATGCCTAAAAACACCAGAATGAAGCGAAACTAATAACAACAAAATCAAACTCTCACGCACGAAGAAGCTCTAAAAAGCAAACTAGCCTAACGAAATAAAATGATCTTCCTAAAAACACCAGAATGAAGAAATTCCTAAAAACACCAGAATGAAGCGTAATAACAACAAAACCAAACTCTCACGTGCGAAGAAGCTCTAAAAAGAAAACTAGCCTAACGATAGATAAAGATCTTCCCGCGTGAAGAAATTCCTAAAAACACCAGAATGAAACGCACCTAATAACAACAAAACAAAACTTTCACGCGCGAAGAAGCTTTAAAAAGCAAACTAGCCTAACGATCGATAAAAATCTTCCCGCATGAAGAAAATCATAAGAACACCTAAATGAAGTGAACCTAATAAAAACAAACCAAACTTTCACGCGCGAAGAAGCTCTAAAAAGCAAACTAGCCTAATGATCGATACAAATCTTCGCGCATGAAGAAATTCCTAAGAATACATAAATGAAGTGCACCTAATAACAACAAAACCAAACTTTCACGCGCGAAGCAGCTCTAAAAAGCAAACTAGCCTAACGATCAATACAAATATTTGCGCGTGAAGAAATTCCTAAGAACCCATAAATGAAGCGCACCTAAAAAAACCAAAATTTCACGCGCGAAGCAACTCTAAAAAGCAAACTAGCATAACGATCGATACAAATCTAATAATAGGACGCCGTAACCAACAAAGTTATACTACTTAAATCCAAACAATCAACAACATGAAACCCTAAGAATAAGTAAATAAAATCAATAATTAGACCAGAAATTATAGATCCGCTATGCTACGGTGGTTGAAAAACGGTTGAAGACGACTGATACGAAGAATTAGAGATCGGGAACGATGAATTAAAGATCGGAGACGGTGGATAATCGAGGGGGACGATGGTGTGTGTTTACTGTGTGTGTTTGTGTGTGAAAAAGAGGCAGAGAGAAAATTTTGGAAATTTCTTTTTAGGAATGAAAAAATGAGAGCACTGCAAGCAGATCCCTAAAATTTCATCTTTTAATAATTGCAAAAAGGTCCCTCCGTTTTTAGTGTAAAATAAGATCTAATCTCAACCACTGAATCAAAAAAAAGGAGGGGGTGGACGGTGAGCTGAGATGACATCTCACCATTTCACAAAAAAAACCCCATTCTCATATGAACGCCCATCTATATATATATATATATATATATATATATATATATATATATATATATATATATATATATATATATATATATATATATATATATATATATATATATATATATATATATATATATATATATATATATATATATATATATATATATATATATATATATATATATATATATATATATATATATATATATATATATATATATATATAATTGAAACAAGTTTTTTGAATATTTTTTAGAATTACTGAATTAGTGAATCCGGGCAACGCACGGGTATTGTACTATTATTATGAGACGAAGGGAGTGTCATTGTCAAATAAAGAGCAAAGATAACAAACATATAAATGACTAACTTTTAACATGAAGAATGATAGAAACAAAAAATCAATAGGAGAAATCAAAGAGTACCTTCAAATTCATATTATAGGGGTTTGAGAAGAAGATGAATCGCCAAGAAGGGAATATAATAAATTAACTGGTTATCTAGAAAAAACAAAACCAAAAATCATTCGGTTTCATAATCAATAATAATGAAGACATATTCAAATTTTTATCTTGAACACATACACCGGATTGAGGATGTTGAAGATGTGGTTAGAAAAAAGAGCTCACAAATGAAGAAGATTGGGTGAAATATAATTTTTAATTTTCAAACACATCATTTTGAACGTCTGACCTTTGGTTTCTTCAATGAAAAATAGGCTCGGGTAAAAATGTGTTTAATCTTGTCACATATAGTAAGCTTTTGTATTAAATTAATAGTAGTACTAATGTAGGTAAAATGAGTTGAAAGTACTCATAACAGGTGCTTGTAGTCACAAATTCCAATATAAAAGCAAAAACCGAAAATTACATGTTTGGACGCACGCCCACTTAGAATGTTATACAAGCGAAATATCAGCACAAACTGAAGGTGCATTAAAATGTACGATCACATACACAATTTATTTATATACAAATAAACACCGCGCATAGCGCGCTCTTATAGTCAGACAATACATAAATGGGGAACCTACGATAAATCCTCGGTGGACTTGGACCTCATCAACTTACAAATCGAAGGATTTGAGGAGGTACGACGCTCCTCCTAGAACCTCGTCATATCTTGGAAGATACGAAAATCACGAAGGGCGAGAGTAGGAACACTAACAGGTACTCCTTCAGAGCGACATGGGTCCGCCAACCCTACGTTGATCACAACTCTCTAGGACAGAGTACCTCTTTTCTTAGCAACACGTCTTGCATGGCGCTTCAATAAATTTTCCAACGAGACCATGTTGTCGGTAGGGGAATCAGAAGAGAAGATGGGTACCATTAGCTGAGATTCGTCGGCCTTGAAATGATAGTCGGGTTCATCTTCCGCACCTTCTGCAAGATGTTTCTTCAGGGTAAGTCCTGCCATGACCACACTGATGGGATCGTCCTGGTCTTTTTCAACAACATCTATGACGGGTAGAGTACACTCCTTTAAATCCAAGAAAGCAGAGTTGAACTTATCCTGCGCCTAAGGGTCGTATAAAGGTACTTCCTCCAACGACCTCACCAGCAGACCTTCCTATGAAGGGCGCTTCATTGCGAGGCTCTGACCTTCAACTTTGGCAGCTTCAAGAACATCCGAGACTGCCGCACATAAATTAGGAGAACCCAGGGCACCTTTAGCAGCCAGCGAGAGACCATATCGGTTTAGCCAGTGTTTCTTTGCGCGCACAACTGATAGATGGTGATATAACTCTTCGTTAAAGTCCACACTTAGGCATCGTAAGACTTCACCACTCTTTGTCAAATATCGTTGGCAATTCGCGACGAAATCATCACAGTTAGCAGCAAACTTATCCTTACATTCCTTTAGCTTCACCATAGCCCATTGGTTTTCAGACTCTTGCTTCTCACGATTCCTGCGTTCGCAAGCTAGGGATTCTTGCAAAGACGTTTTTTCATCCTCCAAACACATAATAGAACATGCGTGTAGGCTATTGATACCCTTGAGATAAGCCAATCTCACCTTTGTGTGAGCTAGTTCCATGTCTTTTTCTTCTAAAATCCGGGGGTGCTCAATAGATACATGCTCAAGTTGTTGTGATAAGTTGATAATCTTCTTGTTTAAGTGTGACGCTAGCGCAACCTCGTGCGTCGCACCAACTGCTAAGTCTCTCTTCAAAGCCTCATCAGATGAAGTGCTAAGGTGTTGGGCAAGTACAGGAGGAACGAGGTGGTTGAGAAAATCCTCACAGTCGGGCCTCTCCTCTAGATCGCAGTTCTTGCCGATCTTCCAGGATGGTAGAAAAGTATCCCCCGGAGCAGCGCTTGTAGACGGATTAAGTGCATGGTCTCCAGCACTACATGATCCAACACAAAGACGATAAATAATACCTGGCATGGATACGCTACCGTATCGAGAGGAAGCAGTAGGAATGAAAATTACCTTTGGTGGGTCGCTCCGGGGCAAGGCATAATAAGCAAACCTAAGGAAGACATATTTATGCGAGGCCTGGTGATCGTGGATCGGCCTCTCTTAGGGATCGTCCCAATTAAAATGGTGGTTAATTTCTTAAAACATGGGACAGGTATGACATCTCTACTGGACCCCACGATCGGTTCATCTTCCGAAGGCGCTTTTCTTTCTCCAGAACCTTCGTCATTACTTGAGGACAAGGTTTCCGCGGTCCCGGGTATACTTTGAATGGGTGTAGCGTTGAGCACCACTATCCCCCCGGCAGCAGTTGTAGAAGGAGGGGACGACGGCTCGATAAGAACAGTACGCCTGCCGACAAGCATCTAGCATACACGCTCTTTTGGGGTACAAGATCGTGGGCGCATTATTGTCGCGCAAGGATGTTCCTGTTTCACCAATTGTGAGTAACTAATGATTGCGACAGGAAAAAACAGAGAAGGCATATTAGGTTCGGGGATAGGTATGCGAACTTGCATACATGTGTGAGTACAAAATTTATAAAACAAACATCTTACCATGGCCAAAATCATCATAGTATTGAGGAAGTTGTCCTACCGGCATGGGAGCATGGCAGCTGAGGCCCAAGGCATATAGAAGGGATTCAGGGAACTAGCATAGGGATACGGTCGGCATTTATTCTCTCAGCATCTTTTGCGCTGCAGGTTTCAAGGAGGGGTCGCTCGTCCTTTACCATTGTTTCCGGGTTAATAAAGTCGTACCCAAAAGGGAAGATAGTATTGTCTATCCATAAAAACTTATCGTTCCACTTCTTTAGCGAGTCCAGATTTATCTCGTAACACTGAAGATGACCAGTTCGTTTGACAAACGATATCCATCTGTTAATCCAGGAAGGACGATAGAAGGCGCGAAATAAGTTGATGGTCGGATCTACATTCTTCAAACAGCAATTAATTTTGAAATTAGAGATCTTCGTCACGCCAATACTAAGGATATCTGCTTAAGGGTATCTGATTATTGGCAAACTCAAAGAATCTTGTGTACACGCCAACCTTGCCATGAGGATAGCTCCCTATATGGGATTGGGGATCTGGTACTTCAGGGTGTAGATTGCCAGGGATGTGGTATTTCGCAAAAAACTAGGATAGCTCCTGTTGTGAAATGTGTGATACTACGTCAAAACGTTGTTGCACCATTTTCCTTCTACAGCAAATATATAGGTCTAATTACAGTTTTTTGGACTTAGAGCAAATTATTTTGAAGGATTTAACAATAGTGGAAGATGGAGATAAGAAATGGAGAAGACTGATCAGTAGTACAAATCATTTAGTACTTTGCAGAGGCTGATTGGATCATGCGACATGTGTCGATTGCTTATCTGATCCAATGGTGGTAGTTGAGTCGCTTGAGATGACGTGGCTGGCGATTTTCTCGGTTCCCAATGAAAGTGGGTGCTAGTGATGGTTATTTGGCGGGATTTTTTGAATTATTACTTTGCTCAAAGCCTTATAATGTTCATTTTGGCCACATAATAATTTTATTATGAGACTTAGTAGTTTATAGTCTAGTAACCGCGGCAAGGGCCTGCGATCACTAGACTGGGGGGACTTGATGACGTATAGTCCCGGGTCGGGCTGAGTAACCCGACCCACGGGTACTACCCGTATCCATTACACAAACAACACGCATAAAGCCCATGAGGCCCTCTAAGCCGCTGTCGCACGTGGTTTGTTTCTTAGCCGTGTCTGTTTCGCATTGCGACAGGATCAGACAGAATATAATCCAACTTAGGATTATATCCGCCTAAGAGGAAGAGATATACACTCCCCTTAATTACGCGATAAGTATTAACTTATTTCGGGTCATTATCTCTTCCTTAGGCCGCAAGATTAGGAGAGCCCAGCCAGGGCTCTCTCAGGTATAAAACGAACCTCCGAGGTTCCACAAGGTACAATATTCACAATACTCTAACCCTCACATATAGTCAAACTGGTTACTTATTCTCACGCCAGAGTCTAATCGTGAGACACGCGCCCACGGTAAGCCTAACGGTGTATGTTTATTAGTGTGCAGGGTCTCCAAACAAGTTCACTTGGTACAAGAGCCGGAGTCCACAAGACCTCGAATTAAGCCTAATTTGGGTCAAGCAAGGTCTATCCAACTTTTGTATCAATAGTATTAAAGTAATAGTAGTACTAAAATAGGTTAAATGAGTTGAGATCAACAAAGAACCTCATCATATTAAAGAACAAAAGCATACATCTAGACCTTTCATTCTAATTAAATCCAATGGTTCTTATCCTCCTGCCAATCATATAAATAGAAAATATCTTCACCAATCTAATTTAATACATAAATTTCCCTCTCTTAAAGAAACACACACACACACATACAAAACGACTATAGCAAGAAAAACCATCAGACCATAAACAAACACCCGTCATAAAATCACAAAACATTGCCAAAAACTTTATCTTACCATGGTTGATTGTTGTGAATCATCGATAAAAGAAGAACATCGTTGATCTGATGTTGAACCGTGATGGATTCGTTGCCTGCCATCGTTCCGTCGTCGACGTGTCGTCCTCTATCATTTTGTCGTTTGTTGTTGATTTAAAGATGATCATAAACAATTAATTGAACAAAATAAGAAAGAAATACAATTATTGAACCATATAACTTGTGGTTGACCATATTAGGTCAAATAGATGTTGTGCGGTTTTGGATTTTTGTGGTGAATGATCAACCACAAATTGTAAAAGATTACGTGTGTTTATGGGTTTTATGTTGTTGTTGCTATGGGAAAAAAACAATATTTGATTTTGTTATAAGCTGAGTTACATCTTATTCCTATTGGTGATTTTGTTAAAATGGAAAATGTGTTTTTGTAATAGAAAAATGTATGTTAAATCATACGTGATTCTGTTGTTGTATGTTTTGTTATGAAAAAATATAAGTCACGCGTGATTGCTATTTATTGTTGTAAACTAAATCAAATTTTAATTTTATTTTGATCTAAGGAGTAAATTACGAATGATTGTGTTGTGGTATTAATTATGAGAAAATATAAAACCCGTGTGATTTGCTTTTTGTTGTCATAAATTAAATTAAATTTGTTTGTCATATGACGTAGAAAGGATTAAATCACGCATGATTATGTTTTCTTCTTATGTTCTTTTATTAGAATCACATGTCATTTATATGAGAATTACATGTGATCCGTGTAGAATCTCATGAATTCCATGTACAAGATCACATACAATGAATAGAAGAAATTATAACTAAAAATCCCTCGAGTACTTGAAAATATGTGGAGCGAGATGACAACATGATAAATAGAATAGAGAAAGCACTCGAAATAAAGGTGTAGCAAAAAAGAAATGTGGTTATTGTGAAAAGAAGACTAAGACATATAGAAAAATAAGTTTGAGGTAAAATCACATGTGATTTTTGGTAAATCACATGTGATTTATGGTAAATCACATGTGATTTATGGTAAATCACATGTGATTTGCATATCAACCTACAAATCATGAAGCACATTCAACTTGTCTTTTTTTTGGCATACTCGAACTTCAAATGCTTAACCTAAATATTTGTTTACATGAAGTATTGTAAAAACATAGGTAAATTAAATATGTAATTTGAGCTAAAATCACATGTGATTTCTGTTAAATCCACCTGTAATCACATTAAGCATGCTTAAATCACAAGTGATTCATGGTTCAACCACATGTAATTCATGTATAAAATCACATATGATTTACCTTCAGAACATGTATATTACATGTATGAATAACTAAGAAACCAACATCACATGTGATCTTGTGTAAATCACTTGTGATTTTGTATAAATCACATGTGATTTTGTGTAAATCACATGTAAATTTGTGTAAATGTCATGTGATTTCCTCAAAAATATGTATTTTAACTAAGTATGATATTAAAGCAGTTTTTGAGAAGACTTTTAACAACATTGATTCTTCAGTACGATACTTGTTTTAAAACTCACACATTCTCCAAAGCATATTTAAAAAAAACATGGGCACCTATTATACTAATTTTATACTTCACATAAGGAAATCCAGACTATCATATATATGCTTTTAACAATTACATCAAACTATAATTCCGTTGCATCATCATCAACCTAATTTTTGAAATCTTAGCCAGTTCAAACTTCTTCAAATCCCATGTGATATAATCGTGGCGTATTCGAACTTCAAACGCTTCACCCATAAATCTTTCCATATGAAAACACTACAGAAACATACATAAAATTAAAATTAATCTAAGGTAAAATCACATGTAATTTTAGGTAAATCACATGTGATTTGTGGTAAAGAACATGTGATTGGTGTGTACATCATACGTGATTCGTGTGAATCACGTGTGATTCATATATTTTATATATAAAAGCATTCCTAGTTTATTTTTTTTACAATAAAAAATTATACTTGATACATAAGAGAGTTGTTCTGAACCACATGTCATGTCTCAGGGTAAAATCACATGTGATTTGATTTTATGTAAATCACATGTAATTTTAGGTAAATCACATGTGATTTTAGGTAGATCACATGTGATGAGTCACACGTGAGTCATGTATTTTATATATATTCCTAGTTTATTTTTTAAAATAAAAAATTATACTAGATACAAAAGAGAGTTCCGAACCTGCAACAATCATGGTCTTCAGAGGAATCATCAACATTCCTACTTTCTTCATAATTCACCTTGTTTGAATATTGTTTTTCCCTAGCATTTTTAGATCTTTCACCAAATTGATACCAACAGATACTTCACTAATCTCGTGCTCTCCATGAGCAACCATATTAGGAATGATATTATCCAACTTTTGGCATCAACTATCTCAAAGTTTGAAGCATTTGAACATTAAAATTAAACAAGTTAACGAAAGGTGGCGCGCTAAAACATAGAATGAACATATAAATGAATATAGAACTGATTGTGTATAGCTTTGTCCTGTAGATAAAGGAGCAACATTATATAGCTGAATGAGCTAGGAATTTTAAAAACCTTCATTCGAGCGCGCAAACTTGTTATGTGTCATTTAATTACAAAGTAAAGCTTTTAATGTAATTCCAAAAAGCAGTCATCGTGTCCTTAATTTTAACCATAATAATGATACTATAATCATCATCATTGGTATTCAACTAAACAATGACTTTGCAAGGAAAGTTGCTAATATCGACTCGATAACATCAAACAGAAGTAAACACTATCGTTTCATAGTATAGTTATATAAACTACTAGTATTTTGCAAAAAATTGGCTCGTCCTTATACAATCATTGGTACACATCAGTTAAAAATATCGAATATAAACAGCACCCACATCCATTTTGATCCATTACTTGACCTACTCATCCTACCACCTCTAGGTATAGTAGACACTGAATTAGATACGCTAATGGGTCACTACGAGCGTTTCACACCAAGTATACTTTATGTCATCAAATCATCAATAAAAGTATCTATAATAGATTCAACTTTTCAAGTTAGACCACAACTATGCATTAGATCGTCGTTAATTATATTCAACTTACTAAAAAGTACTATGTAATCAAGCTCACACTCAATATTGCAACAATCGACTCAATCGCTATAAGTAAATAATACAAGGTTTTTAAACCAAGTATCAAAATTGTTCGTTGATTCCGATCTTTTCGAATTGATTATTGGTAGAAAGTGCGACTCAATTGTCTTTTGGTGAAAAATAATTTGGGGTGGTTGATTATCTATTTTTAAACTAAAAGTAAATAAGAAAATTTGTCGTTGATTAAAATAAAGCTTTAAAAATTAAACTAAAAAGACTAGTTAAAAATAAATGATTGAAAACTTAAAAACAAAATTGGAAAAACACTTTGTAAAAAAAACAAGAAATCAAGCCCGTCGGAATCCCTGGCCGGAATCCCGTCGGAATAGAGTGATCGGAATGTGGGGAAAATACCAATCGGAATAAGTGAAAATGAGTCCTATCGAAATATTGGTTGGAATCCCAATCGTAATAGCATAAAAAGGAACACAATCGGAATAATGGGAATTGGAAGCTATCGGAATAGTCGAAAACAAGTCCAATCGGAATGTCTGGCAAAACACCCACGTCGGAATACACAAAAAGGAAGTGGTCGGAAAACAAATGAGACAAATCGGAATGTTAAAACCCTAATCCGATCAAAGTGATCGGAATGATGGAGCAGCAGTCGGAATGTCTAATCGGAAAGGGGTTTACCCTTTCTGATGGTATATACTCGAAAATAAGCTAAGTTATAGGCTATTTTGAATAAGCTCAAACCAAACTTAATTGAATCAACAACGAAAGGAACTAATAAGCTCAAAATAAGAACTTTTAAACTTTAAATAAGCAAACTTTTTAAATCAAACCATAAAAAGATGAAACTTTTTAAGAAAACTTTTAAAAAGTTAATAAGCTAAAACATTCGAATAAGCCACTAAGCATAAAAATCTTATAACTTATACGTATGAAAGCTTATGAAGGGATAAAAGATTAACTTTTTCTTGACTAAAACATCAAAATCAATCACGCATTAAGAACTAATCGGATCAAATATGAAGTTTCGGATCAAGGAATAAGTGAAATCAAGAAATGTAGAAAGAGATTAAAGAACAAAAAGCTTAACTTGAACTTGAAATTAAAATGAAATCTAAATACAAGAATGATTCAAACCTTAAACTTGAAAGAAAAAGATGAAACTTAGTGAGAGAAAGTTGGGAACTTTCTCTCTCTAAAAACTAGAAAGGAAAATGAAAAAAAACTAAAACTAGCTAACCACCCTCCTAATGTGATTAGGAGGGTATTTATAGGGAAAATGGGGAGTGCATGTGTTGCCTCCTCTTTCTTTCTTCTCGTCTTGACTCGATTTAAATCCTTTGTCTTTCTCGACGTCGTCTCGGGATTTGAACTCGTCTTAATAATTTTCTTCTAATATTTAGACTTGAGTTCTTCGACTTCATTAAACTTCCGTCTTTAGACTTTTTCTTCGATAAATCTTCACAATAGGTCTTGGACATCCGTTCCTTTTTGCACTCTTGATATTTTGACTTCGTCTTTTCTCGTTTTCTTCGATAAAAGCCTGTGAAAACCCGTGTTTTCTTCCTTTTTCATCTTTTGGTCCTAAAACACAATAAAAACACAAACCACGCATAATTCCGACTTTTACGACATAAAATACACGTTTTGGTCTTGTTATTATTGGAAATAAGTGGTAAAAGGATAAGTGTTTCACACTTATTAAATCCCCTACACTTGACCATTGTAATGCCCTCATGCAATGCATTAATTTTAAAGCATGGTTTACATTTTCCATCATAAATAACCCACTTTGGCATTTATTAAATACTAAACATCTAAGGAAAATAAAAAGATAGAAACAAGTAAAGAAATCAAAGACTTACATTGGGTTTTGGCTGCCATGAACGTTTATCATCCTCAAGTTTCACGTTCCCCATACCAAGCTTAAAAACGAGATCATTGTTATTATAAGTTAGCAGACTAACACGAATTCATGTGGGCCAATTATTCACTTAGACTTCCTTAATCCTAGTTGTATCTCTTATATTTTAAGATTGTCTTGAATGATCACGAGGATGCATTGTTTGACTTATTTCGATAGTTGTTTAGGCCGAAAATAAAGTGGGACGATTTAATCAATAGTTAGCTAAAGGACAAAATCTTTTAAAACTGCTTCTCGGGACCTTTTAAAGTTCATATCTTGGCATAACTCGCTTCACGATTTGAGACCTTTCTCGGACCGATATTTGGCAGCGACTTCATACTTTAAATCTTGAGAGACGTTCTTGAAATTATGGTCTTCTCTTCATAATAGGAATTTCTTCTCTTGAACTTTTTTAGAGATTCTTCATATTTGGACCACGAGTTCCCCATTTTTCTCCAATCTTTATTTTGGACTTTGATATACAACGATCCGCCTCCTTTTAGGACATGGATCTATTTATCCTCATACCTTGTTAGGGCCTTTTTAGATAGACTTCTCCATGATCTTTTGGGGAGTTTTTGCTTTTCGTCGTGTGTCTCGATCCTTCATATTGATTTTTGATAAATGATTCTTCACATCACTTTTGGATCTTTAGCAACAAAATGTAGCCCTCATGCCTTGTTAGGGCCTTTTCGGACTCGCCAATCTTCGCATCTCGCTTCAATAAGTTATGCCTTGGCTATGAACTCTAATTAATACCGAGCAACTTTTAAACGATCTTGGGCTAGAAGGTAAGTAACTTTTCAAATCGTACAACCTTATTTATTGCAGATAATTTTATTAGCAAGCGATGGGAGAAAAAGCTTATAATCAACTCACATAAATTCACGAAAGAATACCAAACTTATAATTGACTCTATCATCTCTCGTTCCCACAATTTAAAATCTCAAGGAATGAGACTCGTGGATGCTTAGCCTATTAAATCAAAGTTTTAGGTTTTCGAGTCATCTATAGGATCTTGCATCTTCTTAGACTCTATCAAGTTTAGAATTTGCGTTTTAAAGTTCCCTTGATAAACGACTCTCTAGGATCAGTTATAGGAACTTACGAAAACTTCTTATTCTTAACCCGTGAGAGTTAAGACTTTCGCGTTTTAAAGTTCCCTATATAAAAGCCTAGCAAAACTTGACTTAAACATGTTATGGATACTAGCTAGAGTAAACTTAGATAAGTAAACTCGGGTTGAGTCAAAATATTCACGACTTTGAAAAATTTAAAACCACTTTATTAAACTTTATTTAAGCAAGGAAAGTAAATAACGATAACAAAGGAGAATACTACTATACTACTAGGCGAAAATAGATTAAAATTTTTGAAAAATGTCGAAAAATCAGATTTTATGGTTAAAATGAGGGCAAATTCATGGAAAAGACCACTTCGATAGAAGTCCCCCCTACACTTTGATATAAACATTGTCCTTAATGTTTAAGCATGTGGGAGTAAACTCCCCTACACTTATGACATTGTGTACTTTGTTTAAATCTTGCTAAGGAGAGGAAAACTATAGTGATTTCAATGTGAACATAGAAGATATGAAATATTGAATCACGAGAGTTTAGGATAGAACCAGGAAGATGGGAACACGGGATCACGGGTCGTCAAAAGTCATCAAAAGTACTCTTTGAAGCTTGAATCCCTGCACAGAATAAGAAACAAGACAACAAACACATACGGGGCTCCCCCTACACTTATTATGAAAACGATAAAGCATAGATCACGGGTTGCCTCCCGAGAAGCGCTTGTTTTTGTTAACCGAGTCACGAGCCTGACTCGACCCAGAACTAGTTCTAGGGAAACGTGGTGAGGGATGGAATCATCTCATGAGAGATGTCCTCACCAAAGTACAACTTCACGCGTTGGCCATTCACCTTAAAATTGGGCCCATTGGCCTGAGAAAGCTCAATGGTGCCATAGGGGAAGACTTTGGCGACGGTGAATGGACCAGATCAGCGGCTCTTCAACTTGCCCGAGAAGATCTTCAACCGAGAGTTAAAAAGTAAGACTTGATCACCAACGTGGAACTCTCGGTTCTTAATCCTTGCATCATGGATGATCTTGGTCTTTTCTTTGTAGATCAACGAGTTCTCATAAGCTTCATTCCTTAGTTCGTTGAGCTCGTTGAGTTGAATCTTCCGAAGATCGCCGGCTTTGTTGATGTAGAAGTTAGCCCACTTCAAGGCCCAGTATGCCTTATGTTCCAGCTCGATAGGGAGGTGGCATGCTTTCCCGTACACAAGACGATAAGGTGTACAACCAATCGGGGTCTTATATGCGGTATGGAAAGCCCACAAAGCATCATCTAACTTATCGGCCCACGAGGCACGATGCTCTCCCACAGTACGTTCCTGAATTTGCTTCAATCCACGGTTAGATATCTCGGCTTGACCATTGGTTTGGGGATGATAAGCGGTGGAAAGACGGTGATTGACACCATACTTAGCCATGACTCGTGCAAATTGATCATTGCAAAAATGAGTCCCGCGGTCACTGATGATAGCACGAGGAACACCGAATCGAGCAAATAACTGCTTCAAAAAGTTCACAACCACCCTCGCATCGTTCGTAGGGAGAGCTTTAGCTTCAACCCATTTTGATACGTATTCAACGGCTACAAGGATGTACTTGTTCCCTTTAGATGATGGAAATGGCCCCATAAAGTCGATACCCATACGTCAAAGATTTCACATTCTTGTATGAAATTTTGAGGCATCTCATCTTTATGTATGATCTTGCCTTGTCGTTGGCAAGCATCACAATGCTTAACCATTTCGTGAGCGTCACGATAAATGGTGGGCAGTAAAATCCAGAGTCAAACACTTTCTTCGCGGTGTAGTTGGGACCAAAGTGACCACCGGTGGGTCCTTTATGGCAAGCATCAAGGATTTGTAAAGCTGCCGGCCCATCAACACATCAGCGAATAATCAGATCAGCACATTGTTTGAAGAGATAAGGGTCATCCCAGAAGTAAGTCTTAACATCTTTAAAGAACTTCTTCTTTTGTTGGGATGTTAACCTTTCGATGAGAATTCCACCCGCTAAGTAGTTTGCAATGTCCGCAAACCACGGGGTGTCATCAAAATTAGAATTTATAGACATTAAGGCCTCAAGGGGAAAAGAGTCATTGATCTCTTGGTTCAGATGATCCCCTTGATAAGGATCCTCAAGTCTACTTAGATGATCCGCTGCTAGGTTTTCGGCTCCCTTTTTGTCCCGAATTTCAATGTTAAATTCTTGAAGGAGCAAAACCCAACGAAGAAGTCTTGGCTTAGAATCTTGCTTAGTCAACAAGTACTTCAACGCGGAGTGGTCGGTATAGAAAATTGTGGTGGAAAGGACAAGATAGGGGCGGAACTTCTCAAAAGCATACACTACAGCTAAAAGCTCTTTTTCGGTAGTGGTATAATGCAATTGAGCCCCCGTCATTGTCTTGCTAGCATAGTGGATTGGTTGGAAGTGTTTGTTCACTCTTTGGCCCAAAACCGCTCCAATAGCAAAGTCGCTAGCATCACACATCAATTCAAAAGGTAGCTCCCAATTAGGGGTAACCAAGACCGGTGCCTTAGTTAGCTTATCCTTAGGAAGATTGAAGGATTCAAGACACTCTTTAGAAAAGATAAAAGGAGTATCTTTTTCCAAGAGGTGGGTCATCGGGCGAGCGATTTTAGAAAAATCCTGAATAAAACGACGATAGAAGCCCGCATGACCTAGGAAACTTCTCACACCCTTCACGGTTGAAGGTGGAGGTAATTTGGATATGACATCCACTTTAGAACGGTCCACTTCAAGACCGGCTTTTGAGATTTTATGTCCAAGCACAATGCCTTCTTTTACCATGAAATGGCATTTTTCTCAATTCAGAACAAGGCGAGTGTCTTCACACCGCTTAACCGTGCGTTCCAAATTGGCAAGGCAAGTAGAGAAAGAATCACCATAGACCGAGAAATCATCCATGAAGACTTCCATAGTTTCTTCAACCATGTCATGGAAGATAGCCATCATACACCTTTGGAAAGTCCCAGGAGCATTGCATAAGCCGAAAGGCATTCTTTTGTAAGCAAATGTTCCATAAGGGCAAGTGAATGTGGTTTTCTCTTGGTCTTTGGGATCGATGGGAATTTGAAAATACACCGAGAAACCATCTAAGAAGCAGTAATAGTCATTACCCGCTAGACGTTCAAGCATTTGGTCCATGAAAGGAAGGGGAAAATGATCCTTTCTCGTAGCATCATTGAGTTTGCGATAGTCTATACAAACTCTCCACCCTGTAACGAGACGATTAGGAATCAACTCGTTGTTTTCATTGGGAACAACGGTGATTCCGCCTTTCTTAGGCACACAATGGACCGGACTAACCCATGGTGAATCCGAGATAGGATAGATCATGCCCGCATCAAGAAGTTTGATAACCTCTTTTTTGATAACGTCATGGATCTTGGGATTCACCCTTCGTTGGCTTTGAATAGTGGGTTTAAAGTCGTCCTCCATGAGAATTTTATGTGTGCAAAAGTGAGGATCAATTCCACGAATATCGGAGATTTTCCATGCAATCACTTTCTTATGATTCTTCAGCACGGCGATAAGTCGGGATTTTTCTTCTTCTTTCAGGTCCTTTGCGATGATGACGGGTGATTTGTTGTTGTCGTCAAGGAATAAATATTCAAGATGAGACGGCAGATCCTTAAGTTCTAAATCCGGAGGATTTTCGATGGAAGGCGTAGTCAAATTCGGATCATCGATGGAGATTTCCTTAGGAGACTGTGGAGAAATATGGTCCTCATTGAGAAGTTTCTCAATGGTACGAATGTCTTCATCCCAATTAGAGGGAGAATCGTCATATTGCAAACCCACATCTCCCAAAGTTGTTTCAAATTCTTTTAAGATGAAATCACTTTCTCCGAATGGAGTTAGTGATGGAGCAATAGAGGCAACGGTCTCAACAATGGGTAGAGAAGAAGAACCACTTTTACAAGCGTCTTTGAAATGTTCTTCACAAGCCTCATTAAGAATGTCAATGAAATTAACACTCTCGTTGTCAGAAGGCTGCTTAGAAAGTTTACCCATGTTGAAAACGATTTTATCGTCACCAACTCTCATGATTAATTCGCCCGCGGCTACATCAATGAGAGTGCGACCAGTCCTCAGGAATGGACGTCCAACGATTAATGGAACACGGGGATCCATCTCGTAGTCAACGACAACAAAATCCGCCGGAAAGGTGAATTTGTCGACACCGACGAAGACGTCTTCGGCTATCCCCACTGGATAAGCAACCGTACGGTTAGGTAATTCCAAAGTCATTCGTGTGGGGACTAGTTCGGGTAGAGACAATTGTTTCCAAACGCTTAAAGGCACTAAGTTGATACTAGCACCTAGATCGGCTAGGGCCATACAATTCTGTACCCTAGGGAAGTTGCAAGGAATCAACAAACGACCCGGATTACCAAGTTTGGTTGGTAATTTCCTTAAGAGCACTGCGGAGCAATTCTTGTTAAGTTGGGTCTGAGCGATATCAAGGAGTTTCTCCTTATCGCTGAGAAGATCTTTAAACATTTTAGCGTATTTCGGCATGTGAGCGAGAGCCTCAGCAAAGGAGATATTAAAATTCAGTTGTTTAAACATTTTAAGAAAGTTAGAAACCTGAATATCATCCTTGTTCTTCAACTTCTCTTTCCTCAACCTTGAGGGATAAGGTATATTGGGTTGAGATGAAGGCTTTGGAATGGAATTCTCACTCACATCCTTGGGTGGTAGAGGGGTGGAAGTAGAAGGTGGAGGAATTGAGGAAGGGGAATCGTTTTCCTTTCTCACAATCACCGGTGTAGGTGTAGGAATCTCGGGTTCCTTTAAACCTTTGCCACTTCGGGTGGTGATTGCTTTCATCTCCCCTCTTGGATTAGCAACGGTGTTGCTCGGAAGAGAACCCGAACCAGAGGCTTGATTACTTTGGGAAGAAACTATCCATCATATCCCTTAAGTTATTCGTTTGATTGTTCATAGAGTTTCTCATGTCGGCTTGAAGAGCATTCCCTTGTTTCGCCATGTCATTCCTTAGTTCGGCTCGAATATCGTTCCCTTGTTTTGCCATGCCACCCTTCAAGTTAATGAATTGGCTTTGAAGATTCATCACCATCTCTCTGTTGGTCCTCATGTAAGCTTCGAGGTCTTGGTTCAATGTTGTGGGTTGATTGAGAGGTGGGGCTTGGTAAGCTGAATTATTTCCTTGAGGTGGATATGGGTTTCTTTGGGATTGATATTGATTGGTAGCTCGAGGTTGGCTTTGATTGTTGCGGTTGAAATTGTTTTGGTTTTGGTTTTGAGGAGAAAAACCGGGTAGAGATAGATAATTGTTGGAACGATAACTTAGCAAGTTACGATCTCCTTGCGGACGTGCTTGGTAGCCAAAGTTACCGTTAGCGGCGTACACATTTTCTAGATTGTCAAGAGTAGAAGGACAATCGGTGTACGAATGAGAAACCACGCAAATCTCACAAGAAGTGGCTATAGTTTTAGATTGTTGAAATTGGTTTGTAGCCATGGTTAAGAAGTTTTTGTTCATCTCAGCTATTTGGCGAGTAAGTTCGGTGAGCTCTGGGTTAGATGATGTAGAAGAAACATTGGCCCTCTGGTTATTCCATGAAGATGAAGATGAGTCCCAATTTTTGTGGTGAGTGGTCATGTTCTCTATCAGCTCTCTACACTCCTCAGGTCTTCTCTTCATGAATGTACCACCAGCGGCAGCATTAATCGTATCACGATCACGAAAAGTTAGACCATTATAGAAAGTATCAATCAAAGTAATGGGGAGCATGTTATGGTTCGGACAACGGTCGATCAAAACATTATAGCGTTCCCAAGCATCGAAAAGCGACTCATCAGGTTCTTGTGTGAATCCACTGATTTGGTTGCGAAGACTAGTGACCATGGATGATGGAAAGTAGCGCGACAAAATTTTTTGAGTCATGTCATCCCATGTTTGAATTGAGTTTTTGGGGAGAAGATCAAACCATTTTTCGGCATGATGGGATAAAGTGTGTGGGAAAAGGTGAAGGCGAAGAAAATCCATGGAAGCACCAGGTAGTTTCATGCTTTGAGTGACGGTAATGAACTTGTCTAGATGTTTGTTGGCATCATCATCCGGTAATCCACGAAACGGGCAAGCGTTTTGAACTTGCTGGATCATGTGATGCTTTAACGAAAATTCAGGAGCCGTGATTTGCATCGGCACAATCGGTCCTCCGCATCCGTTCATGGTGGGTTGACAATGTTCCTCCATTGTTCGTAAATCAGGTAGGGAAACATTGTTGTTGTTGTTATTGTTATTCAAATGGGGTAGAGGTGGGTTGTTATTGTTATTCAAATGGGGTAGAGGTGGGTTGTTATTGTTATTCAAATGGGGTAGAGGTGGGTTGTTATTGTTGGTATGCACACCAGCCACATATAAATCTTCACGAGTCTCGGGCTCAGAATAATTTGAAGATCTAGTACGCATACACCTGCAGAAGAAAAAGATACCAAAGAAACGGAGAATATATATAGTCTTTTTTATGCAAAACCTGTGGAAAATAATTGCTTTTAATGTTTTTGTATTTTTGAAAATTTATAACTTTTATGGATTTTTTTGAAAATTTTTAGCAAGGAAAATAACGTTCCTAAAAGAACGGATTCCCAAAATCCAACGCGTCTCTCACTAAAAACCGTTAATCTTAACGAAAAGAGCCGGCAGAGGCGCCATTTAATACAAGGTTTTTAAACCAAGTATCAAAATTGTTCTTTGATTCCGATCTTTTCGAATTGATTATTGGTAGAAAGTGCGACTCAATTGTCTTTTGGTGAAAAATAATTTGGAGTGGTTGATTATCTATTTTTAAACTAAAAGTAAATAAGAAAATTTGTCGTTGAGTAAAATAAAGCTTTAAAAATTAAACTAAAAAGACTAGTTAAAAATAAATGATTGAAAACTTAAAAACAAAATTGGAAAAACACTTTGTAAAAAAAACAAGAAATCAAGCCCGTCGGAATCCCTGGTCGGAATCCCATCGGAATAGAGTGATCGGAATGTGGGCAAAATACCAATCGGAATAAGTAAAAATGAGTCCTATCGGAATATTGGTAGGAATCCCAATCGGAATAGCATAAAAAGGAACACAATCGGAATAATGGGAATTGGAAGCTATCGGAATAGTCGAAAACAAGTCCAATCGGAATGTCTGGTAAAACACCCACGTCGGAATACACAAAAAGGAAGTGGTCGGAAAACAAATGAGACAAATCGGAATGTTAAAACCCTAATCCGATCAAAGTGATCGGAATGATGGAGCAGCAGTCGGAATGTCTAATCGGAAAGGGGTTTACCCTTTCCGATGGTATATACTCGAAAATAAGCTAAGTTATAGGCTATTTTGAATAAGCTCAAACCAAACTTAATCGAATCAACAACGAAAGGAACTAATAAGCTCAAAATAAGAACTTTTAAACTTTAAATAAGCAAACTTTTTAAATCAAACCATAAAAAGATGAAACTTTTTAAGAAAACTTTAAAAAAGTTAATAAGCTAAAACATTCGAATAAGCCACTAAGCATAAAAAGCTTATAACTTATACGTATGAAAGCTTATGAGGGGATAAAAGATTAAATTTTTCTTGACTAAAACATCAAAATCAATCACGCATTAAGAACTAATCGGATCAAATATGAAGTTTCGGATCAAGGAATAAGTGAAATCAAGAAATGTAGAAAGAGATTAAAGAACAAAAAGCTTAACTTGAACTTGAAATTAAAATGAAATCCAAATACAAGAATGATTCAAACCTTAAACTTGAAAGAAAAAGATGAAACTTAGTGAGAGAAAGTTGGGAACTTTCTCTCTCTAAAAACTAGAAAGGAAAATGAAAAAAACTAAGGTGGTGTTTGTTTCACTAAGATGTTTTGAGTTTAAATCTGACTACCGCATCTTACTGGTAAGAGGCGGTTATAAAGTCTGAATCTGACTGTAATAATGTTGTTTGTTTTTTTATCTGAATGATTTAACACCCCCAAATTTACACGCAGCGGAATACATCTTTGGGTGCTAAACAATGATACAACAACACATAATTTATAAAGAACGACTCGAAAAGAGACGTTTTAGATTTATCGTTCCTAAAACATTTGTCAGAGTAGCGTAGTCCCTAGTAATCGTTACCAAAAGATAAGTTAAAACAACATACTAGTTTGTTTTAAAAATGGAACGATAAATAAATCAAAGAGTTTGAACAACAAAAGCAGTGCACAACTTCATTCCCGTGACCTCCAAGCTTCCACTTCTTGATTACCTGAAATACATGTGAGTAAAACAATCAGCAAAAATGCCGAGTGAATCTATAGGTTTATGTAATCAATTTGAACACAAGCAAAGAGTATAAGTTTGTGGCATGCTTATAAGCATCAAATAATAATTTGCATCAACAATGATAATTGTATATAGCATAAATTGCAATAAGCTCATGGAACCGAGCCCTTAGACACTCCCATATCAGTCTAATAAGACGAGAGATTTATTAATTGTCGGTTACCTCCAGATTATTGGTACATTGCCGTATACCTGACTTCTCAATACAATATGTTCAAACAGTGTGGAGGTCGGGCCTAAGCTTCTATGACAAGTCCACAAAAACTGAACCGGGGCGGCTTCCCCCATAGATCTATTAATTGTACTAGTGGTTAACCCATCATAGGTTAATTAACGGTCCATAATTGAGGTTTTAACAAAGGCAATCACTTAATGCAATTTAAAGGCAACCACGGGTCCATTCATAGAGGGACAAAGCATACCATAAAAATCTTGTGTTCTAAGTTTATAAAAACATGTATTCCCCCTCGCGGGTTTAAAATCATTTAATAACTAGTATAAAGCGAGGCTATAGACTCACCTTAGTACTTATAGTAGTTGAAGACGATCGCCGACGATAGTAGATGCCCGAAAAACACGACAACCGCAACCTAGCAAATAAGGTGCGTACATTAATAATAGACTCGAGAAATAAATTATACTTAATAAAATCAAAATCAAGTATAAAATCACGACAACTCGAGAGAAAACGATGCAAGTGGTTCTATTATACTCTCCTATATATTTATTTTATTATTATATGCCTTTAATAAAAATCTGCCGGAACATACCGAATGTCCAAGCCGTTTTCCCATACTTAAACATATCAAATTTTTATGATACTACTCAGAGAACTTACTTACTATATATAGAAAGTCCTCCCAAAAGCCCATTAAAAGATTTTACTTCTAAAGTTCCCTGCCCGACTCATCTTTGAATCACAAAATCCGGACAGTTTAGCGACCTTGACTTACGAAACCATTTTGACCATTCTAAACAACTCCATTTGTAAACCGCCACTTGATTCTAAAAATAGACTCAAAATACTAAACTTGGAGCCTGAGAACAGCCCTTGAATCATTTTGAAACTCATTTTATAGTCCCCGAGATTCGATCCAAATATCGACAACAATTTTCGGATTGTGTCGACACTCGTCTCCCGGTACACGATCATTCAAAACATCATAACTTCGCGCTCGTTTTGAGCTAGAAGCTCTACCTTATATCAAATCAAAGCTAAGGAAATTATCTATAACCCTAGGCTATAAGTTAAGTCATTTTCAAAACATAAAAATTCGGATTTTTCAGTTTACCTACTGCCCAAAATTGACTATTAAAATCTCTTACAAAATCATGTTTTTGATCAATTCCAACAACTTTTCTCATCATCCTACACCCCTAATATCATCATAAACCATTCCTAACACTTGCATCATCATCAAAAACAAAAACCCAAAAATTAAAAATAAACTTTTTAACAAAAACATAGCATGAAAATCTTTTGATCATCACTACTAACACATGCATACAACAAATTTGGATCAAACATAACCAACTTTTCTTGAAAAATTTATATGGTTGCATGTATGAAAATTTTATACCAAATTGTAGCCCTTTGAAAATAGAGGATGGGACTTTGCTTGGTTTCTCTTGGATCAAGCTAGAAAAATTTTGATCATGGTGTGTGTGTTGTTAATGGTGGATGGCTAAAAACAAGGGAGAAGAGAAAGTTGGTGGTTTTTGGTTAAATGAATTTATTAAAGGAAAAGTGTTAGTGGATGTGTTAGTTATAGTGTGGAGTTAGGGTAGTTTTTTCCAATTTGTGATAGTTTTGGTCCAAAATTTAAATATTAGTTAAAAAGCGGGAGATGACTAAAAGTCAATTTTAAAAATATTTACGGGACTCGGGTTTCGTAAAAATACTTAAAAGTTTAAACGCACACGAAAAATAATAATATAACGACTCGATACGTAATTAAAACGATATCGTCGAAAATATTAAATATCGAAATGATTGATAATAAAATATAAAATTGTGGGCATCCGTCGGTATCGCGATCACTAGTAGTCCTCGTTGCTCGTCAAAATATTAAAATATAATATTTAATATTGGTTTCAACTTAAACCGTTAAACATAATAATATTTAACGTTATATAATACTTCAAAATAATTGAAAATATAATTAAATTATGACCTTATTTTTACGGGTTTTACATCCTCGCCACCTTAAGGGAGCGACGTCCCGGCGCTCAACTTGCCTCATACACGAGTTGTTCACTACCCGGAAGGATGAAGACATTCCTTAATAAGAATTCCTTACGTTCCCACGTGATCTCGATCCACGATCTCCACTGGTTCTTTTACAAAATGCAACTTATCATCAAGTTGTATCTCACCAAAAAGGAATAAATAAATCCTTATCCACCAGTCACCTGTCAAGCTCGACACATGAAAATTTTATGAATCACACGAAGCTCATTCGATAAAAAGAATAGGTGACAGGATTTTCGGGTAAGTCCAGTTAAAAAGAATGTTGCAATTTAAAGGATAGCCACTGGCCGGATAGCCATGGACACACATCAAAAAGAACTAACAAGAAAAACATTTTCGTCATCGGAGGGTGCTCACACGCGGGTCCCTACTCAAAAGATAATACAAAGACACCCTCTCACTTTCGCCAACGTGCATTAAAGTCTCAATAAATATCGTCGAAAGTAAAAAAGATATTACATAATATGTGTTCTACATGATCGGACGTCATCGGATGGTGCCGTCTCAAGTTCTCACAACTTACGATCATTTGACTAGATCACATACCACATAAGTACATAAAAATAAAAGGTCGAACAATAACATCAAGTATAGATTTCCATCGTTAATCATCGAGAAAACCTTGAACGAACCCTTGATAATAACCACTTGATCTCCAGAGTCTTTCCACTTGCGGTGTCGGCTTCAACATACTCCTCGAGGTTGTAACAAATTTATTAACTCCATTCATTAAGAGATTGGGTCCTCCATCATTCCACAAGTACACGCATAAATCCTGGTGACACTTATCGTTTCTTCTTATACACTGCTTCCCGAGATTCATTTTAAACTCAGAATAAAATAGTGATCTTCAATACGAGGAACAGAACGAGATAAAAATGACTTCAATAAACGCATAAACGAACAAGATGTGGTAAAATGATTTAAGATTAACGATCGACGAGGGATCTCGACTCACGTAACCGTAAAACTTAATTATTCACAATACTAGAAAAATGAGAGCGAAGAATGAATTATACATTATCATTAAAATAAAGTTTGTCACAATTATCCGTCTCGGATTTGGTATTACCTTAAAACTCAATTGAGATACTTTCTTGATAAAGATGATATATTAAAGATAGAAGTTAAAGAACTTTATAATTTATTTTGGTTGTCTTAAGAATCTTTGAAAGAATGACATGAATTTATTAATTAAACTCATATTGATGGTTACGATTTAGAAAATATAATTCCCAAATTAAATCATTATTAGGAATATAAATTAAACCGGTAATTTCATTACATTAAAAGTAAAGTATGATAAGTCACTTAGTTCAAAAGATAGAGCATAATTTCATTTTAAAACATTAGTTTTAGTTATACAAAAGATGATGTATAAATTTGACCTTTTTCTTGTAATGGTTATTTCGATAATTGAAAACCATTGGAAAATGTATAAAAGTTCCATAAAAATTTTATAATACTTTGTAGAAATACATAAAGGTGTTTATTATTTCAAAATAAATATGGGATATATTCGGGTTTCAAAATGTGACAAGATAACAAATGAATACGAATGGAAATAATGGTCAACAATTAGTACGAAATCAGCGGTACAAAAGAGGACGAAGCAGATGTCGTATGAATTCTTAAAGAGAATAATAAAATAAAGGCGTCGATGGTAAGACGATAAGAAATAATAGATTAAACAAGTTGTCAATTTTGTTAGTGCGGTCGATGGTTCACCAATATTAGCTCGTTAACTTAGCGGTGGTCGTTACACGATCCGAAATAAGATCCATACAAAAATTTTAATAAAATAAAATTCCTAATAATCACTTGTAATTAAAACAAATCAAATGAGTGATTGATATGAGCTTAAACTCATATCCTTTTATCAACAAATAACCCTAAAACATGAAGCAAAATACCAATTTATCTTGCAAAAACAGTGTTATGTGGTATGTTTGTGTTTGTGTACACTTGTGTAGGTAAAAGGATACATTTTCAAGCAAACACAGAGAAATCAAGCTCAAATGGATGAAAAAGACAAAGAAGGATCAAAAGTGACAAGACTTTGAAGTACAAGGACCTATCTTGACAGGTTGTCAAAGTTAAAGGACTAAAGTGCAAATAATGTGAAAGTCAAGATTCAAGTCAAACTTGGTCAACTCTCAAGTCAACTCAGTCAAAGGACCATTTTGTTCAAGAATGAAAGTTGAAGGACCAAATATGTCAAAAGAATGAAGCTCCTAGCTTAAAACAACAATCTGCCAAGTATGAGGACTAATTCTGCCAATATTGGAAAGTTATACAAGTTAAATCCATGTGACAAAGGATGGGCCAATGAGAAGAGAGGAAACAAAGCACACGGATCACCTACTAGTGCATTTATTACCCACTCACAGCCGCCATTCATTAATACCCAATCACAACAGTGTGATCCGTGTGATCAATTTCTAGCCAATTACATGCTAACACGTGGCGTCTTCTTCATCAAAAGTTTTCACCAGGATCGCGTTTGAGCTACAAGCCATTTCATGGAAAGATTTCAACACCAAAATTTATCATTTTAAAGAGACGAACACAATGGTGCCAATCAATTAACATATCATCCACTCAATCAAGAAACCCCAAATCCTTGTTCATACCTGCAAATGCAATTGTGCAGAATTGTACACGTGGCAAGCTAGGATTGGTCCTGACACGTCACCAACCCCAGCAAACTCCTCCTTCATGCCTATAAATAGATGATAGGACTTCATTTGTAAAGTGTAGCTTAATTTTGTAAAAACACATAGTTCTTAAATTTCTTTCCCTTTCCTCCATTTTTACCCTAGCTACTCAAGAGTCTGACAAACTCTTGAGTTAGTTAGTTAGTTACTTACCTTCCAACAACTTTGTAACCGTTTTTCATTAAATAAAATTCAAATCTTCCATTTCCCGCCAAAACTGTTCTTGATATTACTGTTCATTACCTGCTGATCTTGGATACTTGAGTTGCTGTTTTGTGTTTGTTATGATCATAGATTGATCATAACTGACATTGGAGAAGTTTGTTAGCTGTTTGAGCAGAATTCAGTTCATTCCATTGATTTTTGAAGATTTCAAGCATGATGATGATTCCTGTTGATTTGTTAGCTGTTCTTGTTGATTAATTGGTTTCCTAGTGATAAGGTGGTGGTTATCACTAGGCTAAGAGAGCTCAGCGCTCCTCTTCTTCTCAGTGGTTTACTCCAATAGGTTTTAAAGCCCTTGTTTTTGTTCCACTCAACAAGTCAAATGCATGTTTCTTTTCATAGTGTAAATTTGATGTCTGCATGATAAAAGTTGTTTGTAGTTGTTGATTGTTTGATCTTTGAGTGTTTGTAGCTTAATTCTGCTTACTTGTGCTTTGATTTGGGTTAAGTTCTAGTTTACTGCATTAATTCCGTCATTTTTAGCCTTTTACCTTGATTGTAGTTCTAGTAGTGATAAGAACTTGTTCACTTCTTTTAAGCCTTTCATTTTGATCACTGAGTCTAGTTTGTTATAGCATTTGATTCAGTTTAAGCTAGTTCTTAAAAAGCCTTTGTAAAAGTTTGAAATTTCAGTAAAAGGAGTGTTTGGGATTAGCATAAAAAGAATTTTCAAGTATTAAGTTCTGGTGTTTTAGAGTTCATTTGTAGTCAATTGGTGATACTAAAGTGTTTTCAGTCATTTACAAGTCAAAAAGAAGGTCAAACAGGCAAATGGCATGAAAAATGTTTGGGTTGATTTCATTCAGTTTTGGTTTTTAGAACTTGTGATTTTGATTTGATCAGTACTCATTCAATTCTTAATGAAATTGGATCAAATTTGTTCTCAGTCTTAGCTTATATCATATAGAATCAGATTCCAAGAGGATTTTCTACAGTATTCAATAATCAGTTAGAAATAAGCAATAATCAGATAAGCAAACTTAAGTCAAGTTTCTGTAACTTGAAAGCTGGAAATTTGTATCTCCTTATCCTATTCATTAACATGGCCATTTTTCTTCACAAATCCTCTTAAAACATTGAGTTACATGATTTTTGAAAGAATCAGCTTTTTGAAAAATAAGCTGGTCAACGCTGGTCAACGATAAGCCCATTTTTAGCTTAATTCAGATTCTCAGCTTATTTCTTGATGAAAAATGTTCTAGTTTGATTTCCCGTTCATTAATTGGATAGCTTAATCAGTTTCATTAAGGAAATCAAGTTGTGACTGTTTAGTTTTTGCTATAGCTTATTTTGAGCTTATTGATAAGCACTCATTTGCTTATTTTGAATCTTTAGCCAATTTCCTTTGACACACGTAGCTTATTTTGGATTTGAAAAGTTTTGAAACTTGTCTCATTGAATTTGGTTAAGAAATAAGCTCAAACGAGCTTATTTTCATCCATAACCCGTTTTTGCTTAAATAGTTTTGGAATTTGCACTTTGGTCCCTATTGTTCTAATCAGAGTTTAAACTTGGCTAAACTTCCAAGTTTTTAGGGTTTGCATTTGTTAAGTCCTTGCAGTTTTAAAAGTTGTTATTTTCAGTTTACAAGTTGTTAGTTTGTTACAATTTTGGTTAGTTGGTTATAATTTTTGCATAATTGATCCTTGTAGTTTACTGATTTACACTTTTAGTCCCTAGAATTGTTAGAATTTACATTTCCAGCATTTATCTTTCATAGAATTTACAATTTCAGTCCTTTTAGTTTCATATTTTACATTTTGGATTTTACTTGAATAAAAACTTGGTATTTGCAAATTGTTTTACATATAAGTAGGTAATATTTTTCCGTTTTGCAAGGCTTTGTTGAATTAGCAAATAGAATATCCAAACAAGCTTAACAACCAAAAACAGTTAAAAACCCGATATTGGTTGGACTTTCTATTAGCAAGAACTGAGAAAAAACGAACTACATTATACACAATTTCAAATGGCGCCGCTGCCGGTTCTTTGACTACACGAGAGACTATCGATTGACGGTTTTCATTGGCTTTTGGGATCCGTTCACTTTGTGAACGTTATTTTTACGTATCATAAATCAAAAACAAATAAAAAATCAAAAATATAAAAATATATAAAAACTAAAAAATTATCAAAACAATTCTTTTCCTAAAGAATTGACCAAAAAAATAAAAAAAATCCAAAAAGCAATCTTTTTCCTAAGAGATTGCACCCAAAAATATATATTATTGGATTCTCTCGGTTTTTATGTACATATAGTATTTTCTCTTAAAAAAACTCATAAATACAAAAATATTTTCCATATATTATTATAAGTAAATACGTATACGTATAAGAACAACCAATCTACATATTCTCCATAAGTATTGCCGAGGCAATACACCGTGTTGAGGGGCGTTCCGGTCCTTTACACGTGTATCGATCAAACAAAATAAAGCAAGAATAGATAAATACTCTCAATAAGCAACAATTCGAAGAATACGAACATTTAAGTGAATAGAAAGGCGATGTGCTATAAAATGCCATCTAAGGGTCAATAGGTACTTAAGTGCTTCGCGCCACCTAACCCCCCGTTCACTTGTAAGTATTCTAAGAAGGAAGGCTTCATTGAGGGTCTTGCACCCAAGTAGTACATACATATATTGTTATTTTCTTGTGGATATTTAATATTGAAACTCGAAGAGGATAATCCATTTCTCTTCAAAGTCACACGAGAGCTTCTCTCTCATTCCTCGTATTGAGTTGCATGCTCACTCGCGGGCGTGCACAAATACCGATTGGTGTATAACCTCTTCCTCCGAAAAGGAAGAAAAAGAGAAAGAGTAAGACCACCATCGTCCACCAAGCCGATCACGAGAATCGTGCTTTGACTCCACCACAAGAAGCCATGGCTATTGATAATCGCACTTTGTATGAACGTATGCAATCCAACATTCATGGATATTCTAGTGCCATTAAGATTCCCGACTTTCCCGCAAACACATTTGAGCTACATACATCTATGATTAATATGGTTTCACAATCACCTTTCTTTGGTAACAAGAATGAGGATCCTCATGCTCACCTTAAGAGATTCCTTTCACTTTGCAATACCATTAAGCATAATGGGGTTTTACATGAGGTGATTAGGTTGATGTTAGTGTCATTTTCCTTAGAGGGGATTGCTAAGCATTGGTTAGACACCCAACCACCCGATAGTATCATCACATGGGATGGTTTCACCGCTAAGTTTTTGAACAAGTTCTTTCCTCCACATAAGACTATGGCTTTGAGGACTTTAATTATGGGCTTTCAACAAAAACCTAGTCAATCCTTTAGTGATGCTTGGGAAGAGTATAGTGAGTTGTTGAGGCGATGCCCTAATCATGAATTGGATCAAGTTCACCAAATCAACCTCTTTTATGATGGCCTTAAATCTCACCACCAAGATTCACTCAATGCTTCCGCGGGAGGGAATATTCTTCTTAAGACTTACCAAGAGGCTTTGGACATCATTAAGACTAAGGCAATGGTTCAAACAAACAATACATTTGAAGAAAAGGTTCATGTTATCCAAAACAATTCTCAAATCCCTTGTGACAACCAACTCCTCAAGTTTCAAGAAGAGATTTTTCAAAGGATGGATAGAGATAGTGAGAAGAATTTGCAAGTACAACTAGAAATGCTTCAAGCTTTTAAGAACTTGTCATTGAACAATTCCTCAAATAATGTGAATGCCATCACCATTTCTTGTGTTACTTGTGGAGGTCCCCATTCTTATGAACAATGTGATAAGGTGCAAGGGTATCAAGGGGAATGCTATGCTTACCAAGAGGAACATCGTGAACACTTCAAGCCTAATATCAATCCAAATAACCTTTCTTACAAATCCCAAAACTACCTTACTCCACCCGGCTTCCCACCCCAACCACCCACCCAAATTCCACAAAATACTCCTCAAATTTTACCAAGGAATCAAGGGCAAAGACCACCATACCAAGGAAATAACTACAAGGCACCCAATCAATTTCAACCTCAAGCAAATACCTTTTATCCACCAAATCAAGGATTTAACTCCCAACCTTTACCTTTCCAACCTCAAGGTTTTCAAGGTCATGTGCCACAAGAGTATAACACAATGGATCTCTTGCAAAAAATGAATCAAGAGAATGAAAGGAAGTTTCAAGCTATGGAGAAGAAATTGAATGACCAAATCAATAGGGTTTTAGTGGCAATAAATCAAAGACCACAAGGGGCTTTACCTTCTAACACACAAACAAACCCTAGGGCTAATGTCAATGCTATTACAACAAGGAGTGGAACAACAACAAAGGATCCTTCACCTCCTAAACCTACTATTGTTCAACCCACTTGTGCTCCTACTTGTGACAAGCCTTCTACTTCTACTTTGCCTCCTCAAAATGCTCCTATTCACTCAAACACACCTTCTCAACCACCTCCTACTTCTCCTTTACCTTCCACACTTCCCAATGAAGAAGCTAACAAAGACAAATCTTCTACCACAACACCTATTCCACCTACACCAAAGCCTACTCTTCCATATCCTTCAAGGTTGAAAAAGGACAAGTTAAAGAACAAGGATGACATCCAAGTCTCCAATTTCTTAAGGATGTTCAAGCAACTCAACATCAATATATCCTTTGCGGAAGCTCTTGCTTATATGCCAAAGTTTGCTAAGATGTTCAAGGATTTGCTCTCAAACAAAGAAAAATTGGTTGATTTGCCCAACACATCCCTTAATGAAAATTGTTCCGCGGTGTTACTTAAAACCTTACCAACAAAACTTGGAGATCCGGGGTGCTTTTTGATACCTTGTAATTTTCCCGGTGTTGAAAATTGCATGGCTTTGGCGGATCTAGGGGCGAGCATAAATCTCATGCCTTTATCGGTTTGGAAACAACTATCTCTTCCCGAGCTCACTCCCACTAGGATGACTCTTGAACTAGCCAACCGAACCATAGCTCACCCCGTAGGTATAGCGGAAGATGTGTTTGTAGGTGTGGATAAGTTTACCTTTCCGGCCGACTTTGTAGTGGTTGATTATGACATGGATCCTAAAGTGCCTTTGATTGTTGGTAGACCGTTTTTGAGAACGGGTCGTACCTTGATAGATGTGGCGGAAGGAGAATTAATTATGAGAGTAGAAGATGAGAGAGTGATGTTTAAGCTAGGGAAAATTTGTGATAGGAAAGAGGTTAAGGAGTCTAGACCTTGTGAGACTATTAATATTGTGGATGTGCTAGATGAAGTGTGTAATGAACACTTTCATGATGCTTGTAAGAATGCTAATGATGAGATACCCCATGTTGAAACCGTGGCCTCAATTGCTCCCTCGTTAACCCCTTTTGGAGAGAGTGATTTCCTCTTGGAGGAATTTGAGTCCAACTTTCTTGGTGATGATGATTCTCCCATTAATTGGGAAGAATATATTCTTACAATCCAAAAGTTGCTCAATGAGGACCCTATTCCTTCTCCTATTCCACAAGAGATTACTATTGAGGAACCTTCCATAGTACAACCTTCCATAGAGAGTCCACCTCCCATTGAACTTAAGGACCTTCCATCCCACTTAGAATATGCTTTCTTAGAAGGAAAAGACCAATTACCGGTGATCATTGCTAAAGAATTGAAAGAGGATGAGAAAGAGCAACTTATTGAAGTTCTTAAGAAACATAAGAAAGCTTTAGCATGGAAAATATCCGACATAAGGGGTATTGATCCACATTTTTGTACTCACAAAATCCTTATGGAGGATGATTATAAACCCGCCATTCAAAACCAAAGGAGAGTTAACCCAAAAATCCATGAGGTTATTAAGAAGGAAGTGATTAAACTCTTAGATGCGGGTATGATTTACCCCATTTCCGACTCTCCATGGGTTAGCCCGGTTCATTGTGTTCCAAAGAAGGGTGGAATCACCGTGGTGCCTAATGAGAACAATGAGCTTATTCCCACGAGACTTGTGACCGGTTGGAGAGTTTGCATTGATTATAGAAAACTCAATGAGGCAACTAGGAAAGACCATTTCCCGCTTCCCTTTATGGATCAAATGCTTGAACGCTTAGCGGGAAATGAGTACTATTGTTTTCTTGATGTCTTTTCGGGTTATTTCCAAATACCCATTGACCCTAAGGATCAAGAAAAGACCACATTCACTTGTCCCTACGGTACATTTGCTTACAAGAGGATGCCTTTTGGCTTATGTAATGCACCGGGGACGTTTCAAAGGTGCATGATGGCGATTTTCCATGACATGATAGAGCAAACCATGGAGGTTTTTATGGATGATTTTTCCGTATTTGGAAACTCCTTTGGCTCATGTCTCACCAATCTTGAGAGAATGCTTAAGCGTTGTGAGGAAACACGTTTGGTGCTTAATTGGGAGAAATGTCACTTTATGGTGAAAGAGGGGATTGTTTTAGGACACAAGATATCCAATAAGGGATTAGAAGTTGATCGAGCCAAAATTGATGTGATTGCTAAGCTTCCCCCACCCACCTCGGTTAAAGGTGTGAGGAGTTTCTTAGGTCATGCGGGATTTTATAGGCGCTTTATACAAGATTTTTCTAAGATAGCTAGACCGATGACTCACCTCTTGGAGAAAGAGGCTCCTTTCATTTTTAACCAAGATTGTTTAGACTCTTTTGAGACTCTTAAGGAAAAATTGACTAAGGCTCCCGTTTTGGTTTCTCCAAATTGGGAATTACCTTTTGAGCTTATGTGTGACGCTAGTGATTATGCGGTGGGGGCCGTCTTAGGACAAAGAGTTAATAAGCATTTTCAACCTATACACTATGCTAGTAAAACCATGACCGGTGCACGACTTCATTACACTACCACGGAAAAAGAGTTACTTGCTATAGTATATGCTTTTGAGAAGTTTAGACCATATCTTGTGCTTTCCAAAACCATAGTGTATACGGATCATTCCGCTCTCAAGTATCTTATGACAAAACAAGATGCTAAGCCTAGGCTTTTGAGATGGGTTTTATTACTTCAAGAGTTTAAGATAGAGATTCGTGATAAGAAAGGGGCCGAGAATTTAGCGGCGGATCATTTGAGTAGACTTGAGCATCCTTTTCAAGGAGATTTCCCACACCAAGAAATCAATGAACCCTTTCCATTAGAGGAGCTCATGTCTATCTCTTCCCAAGAGGATGCCACACCTTGGTTTGCGGATATCGCAAACTATCTTGTGGGCAATGTGCTTATTGAGGGTCTTACTTATCAACAAAAGAAAAAGTTTCTTAAGGAAGTTAAGTATTACTTTTGGGATGATCCATATCTTTTTAGGCAATGTGCGGACCAAATCATTAGACGGTGTGTAGATGGGCCCGAGGCATTTAAGATCTTAGAGGCGTGTCATAAAGGACCTACGGGTGGACATTTTGGGCCTAACTACACCGCCAAGAAAGTCTTTGATTCAGGTTACTATTGGCCTTCCATTTACAAAGATGCCCAAGAAATGGTGAAATTTTGTGATGTTTGTCAAAGACAAGGAAAAATTACACAACGTGATGAGATGCCACAAAATTTTATCCAAGAGTGTGAGATATTTGATGTATGGGGCATCGATTTCATGGGACCTTTTCCATCCTCTAAGGGAAACAAGTATATACTTGTGGCGGTGGATTATGTGTCCAAATGGGTGGAGGCTAAAGCCTTACCTACTAATGATGCTAGAGTGGTTGTAAAGTTTTTGAAACAATTGTTTGCTAGATTTGGTGTACCTCGGGCCATCATAAGTGATCGTGGTACGCACTTTTGTAATGATCAATTCACGAGAGTAATGAAGAAATATGGAGTGAATCATAGACTTTCTACCACGTATCACCCTCAAACAAATGGTCAAACCGAGGTCACAAATCGTGGTTTAAAGAGAATTTTAGAGAGAACGGTGGGAGAGCATCGAGCTTCTTGGTCGGATAAGCTTGATGATGCTTTGTGGGCGTTTAGGACGGCTTTTAAAACACCAATTGGTTGCACTCCTTATAGGCTTGTCTATGGAAAAGCGTGCCACCTCCCATTTGAGTTAGAACATAAGGCATCTTGGGCTCTCAAGTGGGCTAACTGTGATTTAAACCAAGCCGGTTCACATAGGAAAGATCAACTCAATGAGATGGATGAGTTGAGAGCCAATGCCTATGAGAATTCTTTGCTTTACAAGGAAAAGACTAAGAAATTGCATGATGCTAAGATCAAGAATCGTGAGTTCAAAGTTGGAGAGCCGGTTCTCCTCTTTAACTCAAGATTGAAGCTTTTTGCGGGCAAGCTTAAGTCGAGATGGTCCGGTCCATTCACTATTGCTCAAGTGTTTCCATATGGAACTCTTGAGTTGTCCCAACCCGACGGTCCATTCACTATTGCTCAAGTGTTTCCATATGGAACTCTTGAGTTGTCCCAACCCGATGGTCCAAATTTTAAAGTGAATGGTCACCGTGTTAAACATTACTTTAGGGAGGACATTTCCGTTGAAATGGTCCAAGAGGTCCCCATTTTCCCCATGAATTAATTCATTGAGGGACGAGTCGAGCTAGAGACTCATTAACTCAAGCATCGTACAACTAGGTTTAGAGTGTTGTAGGTTAGAAATAAAGGTATAGACTTGGAGATAAGTGTAGGGGAGACCTTCTTTTGTCTTCATGATTGTTTGTAGGGTTGCTCACTCATCTCATGCTTTGGAGCTTATGGAGGAGGCCCTTGTATCCGGTTCACTTCGTTACTATAGTGATTTTTCATTGACACCTTGTGCTTAAACATGATTTCACTAATAGTTGTCCTTTCCTTAACTTGGGTTAAGCAAAGTCTATTCATTGTCATAAGTGTATGGGAAGTTTTTATACTTCCATGCTCTTAAACATTAAGGACAATGTTTAGCTTAAGTGTAGGGGGGTCTTCTATCGAAGTGACCTTACCTAGAACTTGTCATTGTCTTGCATGATAACATGGAAAATTTAATTTTTCAAACATTTTTCAAATTTTTGATCTACTTTGGCCACCAAAAATATGCATACATAATTTTTGCATCAATCATTTTTCATTTGCATATCACATTTGCATTGTATATATTTCTTTTTTATGTTTCATCAAAAATATATAAAAAGAAAAAAATATAATAAAACATGGTTTTAACAAGTTTAGACTTCTTTGACATATCAGGCCCGCCATGGATATTTTGACTCAACCCGAGTTTGCTATTTTAGCATTCTCTAGCTAGTATCCTTAACCATGTAGTCCTTCATTGGTCTATTAGGCTAAGCATCCACCAATTTCATTATTTGAAATTTTAAATTTGTGGAGAATGGGAAATGATAGAGTTGAAGCAAGTGTAAAAGGGCTAGATAGACTTCATGGCAATTACTTATGGCTAAACCCTTCTCTTCTTTATCTCTAATTTCTTCGCATGTATATAATTGTTAATAAATAATCAAGTACGGTTTTAATTGGTTTGTAATCTCTTATGCATTTTTGGCTAATCATTTATGGTTGATATGAGTACGTCTTAAGATTCTAAGTTAGCACGTTTTATGTGTACTAGACTTATGTCATGCTCCATACTTAGTGGGTGTTTTTCCTTTTCTTCTTTTCAAATTTCTTTGTGAGGAATAAAGAAAAATAAGAGCGGCTTATGAAAAAAAATGAGTGGCTAGAAAAAAAAAGAGAAAGAAAAAGAAAAAAAAGAATGCAAGACTCCCAAGAGGGGCAGTGTGGTGTTAATTATAGTGACTATTGAGTTCCAATATTACCTTGACGGGTTGCGGGGATTCAATAGATTGCTCCAATCCAGTATTACCTTGACGGGTTGCGGGGTTGAAGATCCAAAGTCTCAAAAAGATGGCGGATGTAAATTATTGCGTGAGTTTTATTTTCCTTTCCTTAGCGAGTGTGTAGCTACTTATGAAAGCATGACACGAGGATTTTACACATAAGGCGAATGACTTATTACTCTTGAAACGGACTTATATTAATTGTGAGCGGTTCTTCAAGTAATGGATGAGAGGATTACTTAGGATTAAAACCGTGCTTCCTTATTTTTGGATTTTACACTTCTTATATTTCACACTTGAATAAATGACAAATTTGCCCACAAGCAATTTGCTCAAATAATAACCGGTTCCACATTTAATTGTCATGAATAAGTTGATGCACTTTTTACTTGTGAATGCAATGATCCCATTTTTAAGCTTGGTATGGGGAAAGTGAAACTTGAGGGTGATAAATGTCCATGGTACCCAAGCCCTAATCTAAGCCATTGAATTCTTTATGAGTTATTTCCATCAAAACCATTTCAAGAAAAATCAAAAAGATATAGATAGAATTGTATTTTGTTTATTGCATTATTAAAAGTCAAAATCATGCATCATTTAGTTTAGAGTAGTGTAGATGCATCTCATATGGCCAAGGTGGATTAATTATGAGGGAAATGTAAATTTGAGCTTTAATATATAATATTGCATGAGGACATGACAATGTTCAAGTGTAGGGGAATTTGATATGAGCTTAAACTCATATCCTTTTATCAACAAATAACCCTAAAACATGAAGCAAAATACCAATTTATCTTGCAAAAACAGTGTTATGTGGTATGTTTGTGTTTGTGTACACTTGTGTAGGTAAAAGGATACATTTTCAAGCAAACAAAGAGAAATCAAGCTCAAATGGATGAAAAAGACAAAGAAGGATCAAAAGTGACAAGACTTTGAAGTACAAGGACCTATCTTGACAAGTTGTCAAAGTTAAAGGACTAAAGTGCAAATAATGTGAAAGTCAAGATTCAAGTCAAACTTGGTCAACTCTCAAGTCAACTCAGTCAAAGGACCATTTTGTTCAAGAATGAAAGTTGAAGGACCAAATATGTCTAAAGAATGAAGCTCCTAGCTTAAAACAACAATCTGCCAAGTATGAGGACTAATTCTGCCAATATTGCTAAGTTATACAAGTTAAATCCATGTGACAAAGGATGGGCCAATGAGAAGAGAGGAAACAAAGCACACGGATCACCTACTAGTGCATTTATTACCCACTCACAGCCGCCATTCATTAATACCCAATCACAACAGTGTGATCCGTGTGATCAATTTCTAGCCAATTACATGCTGACACGTGGCGTCTTCTTCATCAAAAGTTTTCACCAGGATCGCGTTTGAGCTACAAGCCATTTCATGGAAAGATATCAACACCAAAATTTATCATTTTGAAGAGACAAACACAATGGTGCCAATCAATTAACATATCATCCACTCAATCAAGAAACCCCAAATCCTTGTTCATACCTGCAAATGCAATTGTACAGAATTGTACACGTGGCAAGCTGGGATTGGTCCTGACACGTCACCAACCCCAGCAAACTCCTCCTTCATGCCTATAAATAGATGATAGGACTTCATTTGTAAAGTGTAGCTTAATTTTGTAAAAACACATAGTTCTTAAATTTCTTTCCCTTTCCTTCATTTTTACCCTAGCTACTCAAGAGTCTGACAAACTCTTGAGTTAGTTAGTTAGTTACTTACCTTCCAACAACTTTGTAACCATTTTTCATTAAATAAAATTCAAATCTTCCATTTCCCGCCAAAACTGTTCTTGATATTACTGTTCATTACCTGCTGATCTTGGATACTTGAGTTGCTGTTTTGTGTTTGTTATGATCATAGATTGATCATAACTGACATTGGAGAAGTTTGTTAGCTGTTTGAGCAGAATTCAGTTCATTCCATTGATTTTTGAAGATTTCAAGCATGATGATGATTCCTGTTGATTTGTTAGCTGTTCTTGTTGATTAATTGGTTTCCTAGTGATAAGGTGGTGGTTATCACTAGGCTAAGAGAGCTCAGCGCTCCTCTTCTTCTCAGTGGTTTACTCCAATAGGTTTTAAAGCCCTTGTTTTTGTTCCACTCAACAAGTCAAATGCATGTTTCTTTTCATAGTGTAAATTTGATGTCTGCATGATAAAAGTTGTTTGTAGTTGTTGATTGTTTGATCTTTGAGTGTTTGTAGCTTAATTCTGCTTACTTGTGCTTTGATTTGGGTTAAGTTCTAGTTTACTGCATTAATTCAGTCATTTTTAGCCTTTTACCTTGATTGTAGTTCTAGTAGTGATAAGAACTTGTTCACTTCTTTTAAGCCTTTCATTTTGATCACTGAGTCTAGTTTATTATAGCATTTGATTCAGTTTAAGCTAGTTCTTAAAAAGCCTTTGTAAAAGTTTGAAATTTCAGTAAAAGGAGTGTTTGGGATTAGCATAAAAAGAATTTTCAAGTATTAAGTTCTGGTGTTTTAGAGTTCATTTGTAGTCAATTGGTGATACTAAAGTGTTTTCAGTCATTTACAAGTCAAAAAGAAGGTCAAACAGGCAAATGGCATGAAAAATGTTTGGGTTGATTTCATTCAGTTTTGGTTTTTAGAACTTGTGATTTTGATTTGATCAGTACTCATTCAATTCTTAATGAAATTGGATCAAATTTGTTCTCAGTCTTAGCTTATATCATATAGAGTCAGATTCCAAGAGGATTTTCTACAGTATTCAATAATCAGTTAGAAATAAGCAATAATCAGATAAGCAAACTTAAGTCAAGTTTATGTAACTTGAAAGCTGGAAATTTGTATCTCCTTATCCTATTCATTAACATGGCCATTTTTCTTCACAAATCCTCTTAAAACATTGAGTTACATGATTTTTGAAAGAATCAGCTTTTTGAAAAATAAGCTGGTCAACGCTGGTCAACGATAAGCCCATTTTTAGCTTAATTCAGATTCTCAGCTTATTTCTTGATGAAAAATGTTCTAGTTTGATTTCCCGTTCATTAATTAGATAGCTTAATCAGTTTCATTAAGGAAATCAAGTTGTGACTGTTTAGTTTTTGCTATAGCTTATTTTGAGCTTATTGATAAGCACTCATTTGCTTATTTTGAATCTTTAGCCAATTTCCTTTGACACACGTAGCTTATTTTGGATTTGAAAAGTTTTGAAACTTGTCTCATTGAATTTGGTTAAGAAATAAGCTCAAACGAGCTTATTTTCATCCATAACCCGTTTTTGCTTAAATAGTTTTGGAATTTGCACTTTGGTCCCTATTGTTCTAATCAGAGTTTAAACTTGGCTAAACTTCCAAGTTTTTAGGGTTTGCATTTGTTATGTCCTTGCAGTTTTAAAAGTTGTTATTTTCAGTTTACAAGTTGTTAGTTTGTTACAATTTTGGTTAGTTGGTTATAATTTTTGTATAATTGATCCTTGTAGTTTACTGATTTACACTTTTAGTCCCTAGAATTGTTAGAATTTACATTTACAGCATTTATCTTTCATAGAATTTACAATTTCAGTCCTTTTAGTTTCATATTTTACATTTTGGATTTTACTTGAATAAAAACTTGGTATTTGCAAATTGTTTTACATATAAGTAGGTAATATTTTTCCGTTTTGCAAGGCTTTGTTGAATTAGCAAATAGAATATCCAAACAAGCTTAACAACCAAAAACAGTTAAAAACCCGATATTGGTTGGACTTTCTATTAGCAAGAACTGAGAAAAAACGAACTGCATTATACACAATTTCAAATGGCGCCGCTGCCGGTTCTTTGACTACACGAGAGACTATCGATTGACGGTTTTCATTGGCTTTTGGGATCCGTTCACTTTGTGAACGTTATTTTTATGTATCATAAATCAAAAACAAATAAAAAATCAAAAATATAAAAATATATAAAAACTAAAAAATTAACAAAACAATTCTTTTCCTAAAGAATTGACCAAAAAAATAAAAAAAATCCAAAAAGCAATCTTTTTCCTAAGAGATTGCACCCAAAAATATATATTATTGGATTCTCTCGGTTTTTATGTACATATAGTATTTTCTCTTAAAAAAACTCATAAATACAAAAATATTTTCCATATATTATTATAAGTAAATACGTATACGTATAAGAACAACCAATCTACATATTCTCCATAAGTATTGCCGAGGCAATACACCGTGTTGAGGGGCGTTCCGGTCCTTGACACGTGTATCGATCAAACAAAATAAAGCAAGAATAGATAAATACTCTCAATAAGCAACAATTCGAAGAATACGAACATTTAAGTGAATAGAAAGGCGATGTGCTATAAAATGCCATCTAAGGGTCAATAGGTACTTAAGTGCTTCGCGCCACCTAACCCCCCGTTCACTTGTAAGTATTCTAAGAAGGAAGGCTTCATTGAGGGTCTTGCACCCAAGTAGTACATACATATATTGTTATTTTCTTGTGGATATTTAATATTGAAACTCGAAGAGGATAATCCATTTCTCTTCAAAGTCACACGAGAGCTTCTCTCTCATTCCTCGTATTGAGTTGCATGCTCACTCGCGGGCGTGCACAAATACCGATTGGTGTACAACCTCTTCCTCCGAAAAGGAAGAAAAGGAGAAAGAGTAAGACCACCATCGTCCACCAAGCCGATCACGAGAATCGTGCTTTGACTCCACCACAAGAAGCCATGGCTATTGATAATCGCACTTTGTATGAACGTATGCAATCCAACATTCATGGATATTCTAGTGCCATTAAGATTCCCGACTTTCCCGCAAACACATTTGAGCTACATACATCTATGATTAATATGGTTTCACAATCACCTTTCTTTGGTAACAAGAATGAGGATCCTCATGCTCACCTTAAGAGATTCCTTTCACTTTGCAATACCATTAAGCATAATGGGGTTCCACATGAGGTGATTAGGTTGATGTTAGTGTCATTTTCCTTAGAGGGGATTGCTAAGCATTGGTTAGACACCCAACCACCCGATAGTATCATCACATGGGATGGTTTCACCACTAAGTTTTTGAACAAGTTCTTTCCTCCACATAAGACTATGGCTTTGAGGACTTTAATTATGGGCTTTCAACAAAAACCTAGTCAATCCTTTAGTGATGCTTGGGAAGAGTATAGTGAGTTGTTGAGGCGATGCCCTAATCATGGATTGGATCAAGTTCACCAAATCAACCTCTTTTATGATGGCCTTAAATCTCACCACCAAGATTCACTCAATGCTTCCGCGGGAGGGAATATTCTTCTTAAGACTTACCAAGAGGCTTTGGACATCATTGAGACTAAGGCAATGGTTCAAACAAACAATCCATTTGAAGAAAAGGTTCATGTTATCCAAAACAATTCTCAAATCCCTTGTGACAACCAACTCCTCAAGTTTCAAGAAGATATTTTTCAAAGGATGGATAGAGATAGTGAGAAGAATTTGCAAGTACAACTAGAAATGCTTCAATCTTTTAAGAACTTGTCATTGAACAATTCCTCAAATAATGTGAATGCCATCACCATTTCTTGTGTTACTTGTGGAGGTCCCCATTCTTATGAACAATGTGATAAGGTGCAAGGGTATCAAGGGGAATGCTATGCTTACCAAGAGGAACATCGTGAACACTTCAAGCCTAATATCAATCCAAATAACCTTTCTTACAAATCCCAAAACTACCTTACTCCACCCGGCTTCCCACCCCAACCACCCACCCAAATTCCACAAAATACTCCTCAAATTTTACCAAGGAATCAAGGGCAAAGACCACCATACCAAGGAAATAACTACAAGGCACCCAATCAATTTCAACCTCAAGAAAATACCTTTTATCCACCAAATCAAGGATTTAACTCCCAACCTTTACCTTTCCAACCTCAAGGTTTTCAAGGTCATGTGCCACAAGAGTATAACACAATGGATCTCTTGCAAAAAATGAATCAAGAGAATGAAAGGAAGTTTCAAGCTATGGAGAAGAAATTGAATGACCAAATCAATAGGGTTTTAGTGGCAATAAATCAAAGACCACAAGGGGCTTTACCTTCTAACACACAAACAAACCCTAGGGCTAATGTCAATGCTATTACAACAAGGAGTGGAACAACAACAAAGGATCCTTCACCTCCTAAACCTACTATTGTTCAACCCACTTGTGCTCCTACTTGTGACAAGCCTTCTACTTCTACTTTGCCTCCTCAAAATGCTCCTATTCACTCAAACACACCTTCTCAACCACCTCCTACTTCTCCTTTACCTTCCACACTTCCCAATGAAGAAGCTAACAAAGACAAATCTTCTACCACAACACCTATTCCACCTACACCAAAGCCTACTCTTCCATATCCTTCAAGGTTGAAAAAGGACAAGTTAAAGAACAAGGATGACATCCAAGTCTCCAATTTCTTAAGGATGTTCAAGCAACTCAACATCAATATATCCTTTGCGGAAGCTCTTGCTTATATGCCAAAGTTTGCTAAGATGTTCAAGGATTTGCTCTCAAACAAAGAAAAATTGGTTGATTTGCCCAACACATCCCTTAATGAAAATTGTTCCGCGGTGTTACTTAAAACCTTACCAACAAAACTTGGAGATCTGGGGCGCTTTTTGATACCTTGTAATTTTCCCGGTGTTGAAAATTGCATGGCTTTGGCGGATCTAGGGGCGAGCATAAATCTCATGCCTTTATCGGTTTGGAAACAACTATCTCTTCCCGAGCTCACTCCCACTAGGATGACTCTTGAACTAGCCAACCGAACCATAGCTCACCCCGTAGGTATAGCGGAAGATGTGTTTGTAGGTGTGGATAAGTTTACCTTTCCGGCCGACTTTGTAGTGGTTGATTATGACATGGATCCTAGAGTGCCTTTGATTGTTGGTAGACCGTTTTTGAGAACGGGTCGTACCTTGATAGATGTGGCGGAAGGAGAATTAATTATGAGAGTAGAAGATGAGAGAGTGGTGTTTAAGCTAGGGAAAATTTGTGATAGGAAAGAGGTTAAGGAGTCTAGACCTTGTGAGACTATTAATATTGTGGATGTGCTAGATGAAGTGTGTAATGAACACTTTCATGATGCTTGTAAGAATGCTAGTGATGAGATACCCCATGTTGAAACCGTGGCCTCAATTGCTCCCTCGTTAACCCCTTTTGGAGAGAGTGATTTCCTCTTGGAGGAATTTGAGTCCAACTTTCTTGGTGATGATGATTCTCCCATTAATTGGGAAGAAGATATTCTTACAATCCAAAAGTTGCTCAATGAGGACCCTATTCCTTCTCCTATTCCACAAGAGATTACTATTGAGGAACCTTCCATAGTACAACCTTCCATAGAGAGTCCACCTCCCATTGAACTTAAGGACCTTCCATCCCACTTAGAATATGCTTTCTTAGAAGGAAAAGACCAATTACCGGTGATCATTGCTAAAGAATTGAAAGAGGATGAGAAAGAGCAACTTATTGAAGTTCTTAAGAAACATAAGAAAGCTTTAGCATGGAAAATATCCGACATAAGGGGTATTGATCCGCATTTTTGTACTCACAAAATCCTTATGGAGGATGATTATAAACCCGCCATTCAAAACCAAAGGAGAGTTAACCCAAAAATCCATGAGGTTATTAAGAAGGAAGTGATTAAACTCTTAGATGCGGGTATGATTTACCCCATTTCCGACTCTCCATGGGTTAGCCCGGTTCATTGTGTTCCAAAGAAGGGTGGAATCACCGTGGTGCCTAATGAGAACAATGAGCTTATTCCCACGAGACTTGTGACCGGTTGGAGAGTTTGCATTGATTATAGAAAACTCAATGAGGCAACTAGGAAAGACCATTTCCCGCTTCCCTTTATGGATCAAATGCTTGAACGCTTAGCGGGAAATGAGTACTATTGTTTTCTTGATGTCTTTTCGGGTTATTTCCAAATACCCATTGACCCTAAGGATCAAGAAAAGACCACATTCACTTGTCCCTACGGTACATTTGCTTACAAGAGGATGCCTTTTGGCTTATGTAATGCACCGGGGACGTTTCAAAGGTGCATGATGGCGATTTTCCATGACATGATAGAGCAAACCATGGAGGTTTTTATGGATGATTTTTCCGTATTTGGAAACTCCTTTAGCTCATGTCTCACCAATCTTGAGAGAATGCTTAAGCGTTGTGAGGAAACACGTTTGGTGCTTAATTGGGAGAAATGTCACTTTATGGTGAAAGAGGGGATTGTTTTAGGACACAAGATATCCAATAAGGGATTAGAAGTTGATCGAGCTAAAATTGATGTGATTGCTAAGCTTCCCCCACCCACCTCGGTTAAAGGTGTGAGGAGTTTCTTAGGTCATGCGGGATTTTATAGGCGCTTTATACAAGATTTTTCTAAGATAGCTAGACCGATGACTCACCTCTTGGAGAAAGAGGCTCCTTTCATTTTTAACCAAGATTGTTTAGACTCTTTTGAGACTCTTAAGGAAAAATTGACTAAGGCTCCCGTTTTGGTTTCTCCAAATTAGGAATTACCTTTTGAGCTTATGTGTGACGCTAGTGATTATGCGGTGGGGGCCGTCTTAGGACAAAGAGTTAATAAGCATTTTCAACCTATACACTATGCTAGTAAAACCATGACCGGTGCACGACTTCATTACACTACCACGGAAAAAGAGTTGCTTGCTATAGTATATGCTTTTGAGAAGTTTAGACCATATCTTGTGCTTTCCAAAACCATAGTGTATACGGATCATTCCGCTCTCAAGTATCTTATGACAAAACAAGATGCTAAGCCTAGGCTTTTGAGATGGGTTTTATTGCTTCAAGAGTTTAAGATAGAGATTCGTGATAAGAAAGGGGCCGAGAATTTAGCGGCGGATCATTTGAGTAGACTTGAGCATCCTTTTCAAGGAGATTTCCCACACCAAGAAATCAATGAATCCTTTCCATTAGAGGAGCTCATGTCTATCTCTTCCCAAGAGGATGCCACACCTTGGTTTGCGGATATCGCAAACTATCTTGTGGGCAATGTGCTTATTGAGGTCTTACTTATCAACAAAAGAAAAAGTTTCTTAAGGAAGTTAAGTATTACTTTTGGGATGATCCATATCTTTTTAGGCAATGTGCGGACCAAATCATTAGACGGTGTGTAGATGGGCCCGAGGCATTTAAGATCTTAGAGGCGTGTCATAAAGGACCTACGGGTGGACATTTTGGGCCTAACTACACCGCCAAGAAAGTCTTTGATTCGGGTTACTATTGGCCTTCCATTTACAAAGATGCCCAAGAAATGGTGAAATTTTGTGATGTTTATCAAAGACAAGGAAAAATTACACAACGTGATGAGATGCCACAAAATTTTATCCAAGAGTGTGAGATATTTGATGTATGGGGCATCGATTTCATGGGACCTTTTCCATCCTCTAAGGGAAACAAGTATATACTTGTGGCGGTGGATTATGTGTCCAAATGGGTGGAGGCTAAAGCCTTACCTACTAATGATGCTAGAGTGGTTGTAAAGTTTTTGAAACAATTGTTTGCTAGATTTGGTGTACCTCGGGCCATCATAAGTGATCGTGGTACGCACTTTTGTAATGATCAATTCACGAGAGTAATGAAGAAATATGGAGTGAATCATAGACTTTCTACCGCGTATCACCCTCAAACAAATGGTCAAACCGAGGTCACACAATCGGAATAATGGGAATTGGAAGCTATCGGAATAGTCGAAAACAAGTCCAATCGGAATGTCTGGTAAAACACCTACGTCGGAATACACAAAAAGGAAGTGGTCGGAAAACAAATGAGACAAATCGGAATGTTAAAACCCTAATCCGATCAAAGTGATCGGAATGATGGAGCAGCAGTCGGAATGTCTAATCGGAAAGGGGTTTACCCTTTCCGATGGTATATACTCGAAAATAAGCTAAGTTATAGGCTATTTTGAATAAGCTCAAACCAAACTTAATCGAATCAACAACGAAAGGAACTAATAAGCTCAAAATAAGAACTTTTAAACTTTAAATAAGCAAACTTTTTAAATCAAACCATAAAAAGATGAAACTTTTTAAGAAAACTTTAAAAAAGTTAATAAGCTAAAACATTCGAATAAGCCACTAAGCATAAAAAGCTTATAACTTATACGTATGAAAGCTTATGAGGGGATAAAAGATTAACTTTTTCTTGACTAAAACATCAAAATCAATCACGCATTAAGAACTAATCGGATCAAATATGAAGTTTCGGATCAAGGAATAAGTGAAATCAAGAAATGTAGAAAGAGATTAAAGAACAAAAAGCTTAACTTGAACTTGAAATTAAAATGAAATCCAAATACAAGAATGATTCAAACCTTAAACTTGAAAGAAAAAGATGAAACTTAGTGAGAGAAAGTTGGGAACTTTCTCTCTCTAAAAACTAGAAAGGAAAATGAAAAAAACTAAGGTGGTGTTTGTTTTACTAAGATGTTTTGAGTTTGAATCTGACTACCGCATCTTACTGGTAAGAGGCGGTTATAAAGTCTGAATCTGACTGTAATAATGTTGTTTGTTTTTTTATCTGAATGATTTAACACCCCCAAATTTACACGCAGCGGAATACATCTTTGGGTGCTAAACAATGATACAACAACACATAATTTATAAAGAACGACTCGAAAAGAGACGTTTTAGATTTATCGTTCCTAAAACATTTGTCAGAGTAGCGTAGTCCCAAGTAATCGTTACCAAAAGATAAGTTAAAACAACATATTAGTTTGTTTTAAAAATGGAACGATAAATAAATCAAAGAGTTTGAACAACAAAAGCAGTGCACAACTTCATTCCCGTGACCTCCAAGCTTCCACTTCTTGATTACCTGAAATACATGTGAGTAAAACAATCAGCAAAAATGCCGAGTGAATCTATAGGTTTATGTAATCAATTTGAACACAAGCAAAGAGTATAAGTTTGTGGCATGCTTATAAGCATCAAATAATAATTTGCATCAACAATGATAATTGTATATAGCATAAATTGCAATAAGCTCATGGAACCGAGCCCTTAGACACTCCCATATCAGTCTAATAAGACGAGAGATTTATTAATTGTCGGTTACCTCCAGATTATTGGTACATTGCCGTATACCTGACTTCTCAATACAATATGTTCAAACAGTGTGGAGGTCGGGCCTAAGCTTCTATGACAAGTCCACAAAAACTGAACCGGGGCGGCTTCCCCCATAGATCTATTAATTGTACTAGCGGTTAACCCATCATAGGTTAATTAACGGTCCATAATTGAGGTTTTAACAAAGGCAATCACTTAATGCAATTTAAAGGCAACCACGGGTCCATTCATAGAGGGACAAAGCATACCATAAAAATCTTGTGTTCTAAGTTTATAAAAACATGTATTCCCCCTCGCGGGTTTAAAATCATTTAATAACTAGTATAAAGCGAGGCTATAGACTCACCTTAGTACTTATAGTAGTTGAAGACGATCGCCGACGATAGTAGATGCCCGAAAAACACGACAACCGCAACCTAGCAAATAAGGTGCGTACATTAATAATAGACTCGAGAAATAAATTATACTTAATAAAATCAAACTCAAGTATAAAATCACGACAACTCGAGAGAAAACGATGCAAGTGGTTCTATTATACTCTCCTATATATTCATTTTATTATTATATGCCTTTAATAAAAATCTGCCGGAACATACCGAATGTCCAAGCCGTTTCCCATACTTAAACATATCAAATTTTTATGATACTACTCAGAGAACTTACTTACTATATATAGAAAGTCCTCCCAAAAGCCCATTAAAAGATTCTACTTCTAAAGTTCCCTGCCCGACTCATCTTTGAATCACAAAATCCGGACAGTTTAGCGACCTTGACTTACGAAACCATTTTGACCATTCTAAACAACTCCATTTGTAAACCGCCACTTGATTCTAAAAATAGACTCAAAATACTAAACTTGGAGCCTGAGAACAGCCCTTGAATCATTTTGAAACTCATTTTATAGTCCCCGAGATTCGATCCAAATATCGACAACAATTTTCGGATTGTGTCGACACTCGTCTCCCGTACACGATCATTCAAAACATCATAACTTCGCGCTCGTTTTGAGCTAGAAGCTCTACCTTATATCAAATAAAAGCTAAGGAAATTATCTACAACCCTAGGCTATAAGTTAAGTCATTTTCAAAACATAAAAATTCGGATTTTTCAGTTTACCTACTGCCCAAAATTGACTATTAAAATCTCTTACAAAATCATGTTTTTGATCAATTCCAACAACTTTTCTCATCATCCTACACCCCTAATATCATAATAAACCATTCCTAACACTTGCATCATCATCAAAAACAAAAACCCAAAAATTAAAAATAAACTTTTTAACAGAAACATAGCATGAAAATCTTTTGATCATCACTACTAACACATGCATACAACAAATTTGGATCAAACATAACCAACTTTTCTTGAAAAATTTATATGGTTGCATGTATGAAAATTTTATACCAAATTGTAGCTCTTTGAAAATGGAGGATGGGACTTTGCTTGGTTTCTCTTGGATCAAGCTAGAAAAATTTTGATCATGGTGTTTGTGTTGTTAATGGTGGATGGCTAAAAACAAGGGAGAAGAGAAAGTTGGTGGTTTTTGGTTAAATGAATTTATTAAAGGAAAAGTGTTAGTGGATGTGTTAGTTATAGTGTGGAGTTAGGGTAGTTTTTTCCAATTTGTGATAGTTTTGGTCCAAAATTTAAATATTAGTTAAAAAGCGGGAGATGACTAAAAGTCAATTTTAAAAATATTTACGGGACTCGGGTTTCGTAAAAATACTTAAAAGTTTAAACGCACACGAAAAATAATAATATAACGACTCGATACGTAATTAAAACGATATCGTCGAAAATATTAAATATCGAAATGATTGATAATAAAATATAAAATTGTGGGCACCCGTCGGTACCGCGATCACTAGTAGTCCTCGTTGCTCGTCAAAATATTAAAATATAATATTTAATATTGGTTTCAACTTAAACCGTTAAACATAATAATATTTAACGTTATATAATACATCAAAATAATTGAAAATATAATTAAATTATGACCTTATTTTTACGGGTTTTACAAATGATTTGATATTTTAAATTTTTAAGTATATATAATAAACTAGAACAATACGTTAAATCGATAGCTGCTGTTATAAATACGAAACAACAAAACTATTATCATAAATTTAACATAACCATAAATCACAAAAATATATAATATATGTTTTAAGTTAAACACTATTTTCTTTTTTTTAATTATCTTTTTACGATTGTTCTGAACCCGAATTAATTCGACACAAATTAATCTGACTCGAATCTGAACCTATCAACTCAACTTAATTTAATCCGACCCGAATTTACCCAAACCCGAGTGACCCGAGTTCGAATATTATTTTTTAGTTTTGACCCAACTTGAATCGATCCGAATTGATCAAAACCCGATTGACTCGACCCGATTCCCGCCTCTAATTATCACGATTGAAAAATGAAACGTAAGATAAGGTCAAATATTCCCTCTATATAAAATTAAACAAGTTCCAACCACTTTTAAAATATCCCATACAGCAAAGTACAATTATACATATACATTATTTGACAAGATCTAGTATTCACTTTTCTTTTATATACTCCCGTCATCTTTCCCCTACCACTTCTTCTCCATTACACCTGCAACATATTTTTGAAATAAAATACTATCCACAAACAATATCAAAAACCAACAAAGAACAACATCAAAACGTCTAGCACATCAATGCGTCAAAGTGATGAAAGAAGTAACCAAAGTCAGATGCAGTAAGACCGGATCTCCACCTCTGATTGAGTCAGAGGTTTATCATCTTCTCACGTCTGACTCGCTCAAAAAAAACAAACAACGAAAACATCTGACCGCGTCTGACCGGTCAGATTCAGACGCGAGTCAGACATTTTTTACAAAAACAAACACACCCTAAAACTAGCTAACCACCCTCCTAATGTGATTAGGAGGGTATTTATAGGGAAAATGGGGAGTGCATGTGTTGCCTCCTCTTTCTTTCTTCTCGTCTCGACTCGATTTAAATCCTTTGTCTTTCTCGACGTCGTCTCGGGATTTGAAGTCGTCTTAATAATTTTCTTCTAATATTTAGACTTGAGTTCTTCGACTTCATTAAACATCCGTCTTTAGACTTTTTCTTCGATAAATCTTCAGAATAGGTCTTGGACATCCGTTCCTTTTTGCACTCTTGGTCTTTTGACTTCGTCTTTTCTCGTTTTCTTCGATAAAATCCCGTGAAAGCCCGTGTTTTTTTCCTTTTTCATCTTTTGGTCCTAAAACACAATGAAAACACAAACCACGCATAATTCCGACTTTTACGACATAAAATACACGTTTTGGTCTTGTTATTATTGAAAATAAGTGGTAAAAGGATAAGTGTTTTCACACTTATTAGTAAACACAAAAACTAGCAAATACACAAATTCATCTTTTGATGATGTGCATACAAAAATGCATGGTAGGTTACAGAATTTTGCATAGTAGCATATTAAACAAATATCAACAAAAATCCATTCAGCATTCAACTTGAGTAGCGGTATATACGACTAAACAAATACTTGATACTGTAACAGTAACTCATTAGCATACATGACTACCAAACGTGAAAGTGGGCTATACGCATTTAGTAATGCATGAGATAAACATCAATATTAACAATCAACTAAATAGCAACATATGTAACTAAGCTCACACTTAATATTGCTAAAATCAGCTCAACAACAAATTTTATTGTGTTTAGACAAAATCGACATTATTTCGAATTAAACGCATCAGATGTGTAGCATTGACATTCAACTTATTCATCAAATAGATATAAGTGCATAACAAATAAACTACATAATTATAAGGATCACATATAACCGAATACATAGGAAAAAAACTATACAAAATTACTCGTTATCGTAGAATGAGTCATATTCATATCAACATCTTCCTTAATGACGTCGTCAACACCATTTTCACCTTCATTATTGGCGTCATCACCATTATCAAACTCATTAATCATCATTGCTGATAGGTGAAAAAACTCTCCTTTGAACAGTGATGGGGAACACCAGATCGACGGTAATATAGAAGACCAATGATGGTGTTGCGGTGGTGGGGGTGTGATGGTGGTGGTGCATCGATGGTGGGGGTGTGAAGCGGTGGTAAATAGATGAGGTTTAATTAAGGTGTGATTTGGAATGTGTTTGTTTGTACCTGGTGGAAGGGTGAAATGAATGAGAAATGATATGACCCATTCATGTATGAGAAGTGTAAAAATAAGAAAATACCCTTTTGTATTAGATATTTACCGCATGATACATTTTGAAATGAATGGACCGATTGAAGGATTCGTACTTTTTTAGTACATGTACCTTATGGAACTTTTGTCTAGGTTAAATATGTAATTAAGTAAAAGAAACTCTTTTAGTAATATGACATCAACATTTTATATTATTTTATTAAATTAACTAATGGGAGAATGACATCTATTAAAGGGTAGATCCGTGTGTATAAACCTTGTTTTAATAGAGTAAATAGATGTATGGTTAAAGGTATTAGCGGGTAAGGAATGAGGATGAGAATGATTAATAATCTTTGGTTAACGAAAATATAGTTAATCATTACCCACTAATAGGTAATGAGTCATTCCCCTATAAATTGGGGTAATGGATTCAAGGTAATAGATTAACGTATGTATATGTGTGTCTCCACCTACCACCACCACCATCACTGACCACCACCATTGTCGCTACCACCACCCTCCAAATGCCACCATAACTCTCGACACCAACACTCTTCGACGCCACCACTCTTCGACGCCACCACTCTTCGACGCCACCATCACCACCACCGCCATCGGCCGCTACCACCGCACCATGGTAACGCGTCGCACAATCACCAACCCTACCATCGACCACAACTGCGACCAACATCACCGTAGATTCAAGTGTTGTATTTGTCCACCAACGACCACCACCTCTACTGATGCCGTCACCACAGTCTATCACCATCATTAACGGCTATTAATGTTGTCACCGCTACCACCACCACACCACCACCTCTATCGATGCCACCAACACACTCTATCACCATCGTTAACGATTAATGATGGCGTCATCGCCACCACCACCACACCGCTGATCATTGCCACTGCTACAACGTCCACATCCCATCGTCATCTATACCAACTACCACAACGACTAATTGCAACCACCAACCAACCGTCAATAACCACCCAAAACCACCAAACCACGTTGTTGCCACCACCTCCACATTTGATCGCCACCTATGCTGACTACCACAAGTACGCAATCGTCTGTAATGGCCGCCATTCTCAACCACCACTAACAGCCACTAATTTGTGGAAACCTTGGTTTCCAGATCTTTGAAGCTACTAGGAATGCATCATGTTCATATGATTGAATAATCAAAGCGGAATTAGAACAACGACACATTAACAAGGTGTTTAGGCACAAGATACATGAATTAAAACAAATAGGGTTGCTCATTATATTAATAATAAACAACCACTAGACGTGTATACATTGAATCCCACGTCTAGTGCACACACGCTTTTAGGTTTACATTGTGAATAATAGTATGAAAAACCTAATAACCCTTGGTTCCTTTTATAGTGTAAGGATTAGGGTTTTACAAGAGATAATAACAAATAAACAAGTAAATCTTCTATTTAAATAAACTTATGCAGAATATATCTTGCATGTTTATCTAAATAGAAGCTTCCATAAGCTTCTTGTCTACGTTTCTATCAACTCTTGAATTGCATGTGACAATGCTTAGATTGCACACGACAACTCTTGAGCCAACAACGCTTAGTTTGCTCTTATCAACGCTTGGATTGCTCTTGACAACGCTTGGACAATATCTTCATGTTTTCTTCGTTTTTGAGTTTCTGCCACATCAACTTTTTGACCCAACAATCTTCCCCTAGTTGATGTCGGCAAAACTCTATGTGTATCTCTTGTAAGTTGTAAATGATCTTCAAATTGCTTCCCCTCAAGTGTAGCATGTGTATCTTCCCCTTTTTGTCACATCAACAGGGAAGTAAACAATGTATGCAATGTTGAAGATTCTCCAAATGTAGGCTCTATGTAATGATCTTGAAGAAAAACAAATATAATATTTTCGATGTAGAAGTAGAATAACCCAACCTTGTGTTCCATGTCTTGTACTATCCACGTGATGAAGAACTTATACTCATGGTATAAAGTATAAGTAGACCTCGATCCGTTTGTCAAAAATCCTCATCCTATGTGAGACACTAAGCACGATAATGTAACTCCTTCAAGTGATAGCAACCACACTTGCTAGATTTTGACAAGTCTTCATCACCAACCATGTAAAGCACGAACAAGTTATCTTAAAAGTCAATGACTGGGAGTTCACGACTTTAAGATATGATAGAACACAAACTCGCGAAAATCTTCTTCAATCATCAAACTTACCACAAGAATTCTTCCCCTTAAGCTAACACCTCTTCATGAAGACTCTCATTACCTCACGAATTGTTGCTAACTCGCTTTAAAATCATTAATTCCGTTTAAAAATATCCGAGCCATAAATATCAACATGATATTCTAAATTAAAACGGAGATTCCATGTACCTTCGTGTGTAAATTCCTCCTTTTTGTGTGCTAAAAACGTACCTATTTTCTCAAACAGCAGCTATTCTTTTGTTATCCGAGAACCTTCTTTGTCCAATATCTTTTCTATGTGAACTGTCACATATCGGAAACACCTATCAACGCTTGAGCAAGCGTTTCTCGGACAACTCATGTCAACGCTCTCTGTCAGCATTCACTTATTCCTTGTCAGCGTCAAAATTACAAACGTCAGCGTCAACTTTAAACCTTGTCAGCGTTTGACTGTATATGTCTCCCATGTTTATATATCCTACTTTCTTGAATTGAGAACATATCTCATTGCTGTAGATCTTTGTATACGCAGTAAAAATAACTGTATATGTCTCCCATGTTTTTATACGCAGTAAAAATAACTGTATAGCACCATATCCCTATATCTCTAATTCGTCTTTGTCTTCCTAAATATTAGGCAAACTTCACGTGATTACTTTCCCACAAAATAGGAAAGTATATATTACTATTCCATACGTCTCTTTGGCTGTACTTGTTTCCACGTGAACATTTGTTTAGTCAAATCATAATAGGACATTAAAACAAAATCTTGTCAGCAACTTGATCTTGTGTTGGTACCCCACATCCATGCATACCTGTGATATATAGAAAATATTCCACCAATATATTTCCATACGTCTGTTTTTACTTCCCAATATTAGAAGATACGTTCAAATTTGGGAACAAGATATCTCAAACGTCCCTATATTTAGAATGAAGCACACCTTCGTTGACCGCAATCTTTAAAAACATGGACGACAAAATCATGGCACACAAACACCTGCTTCTTTTCTTGTAGCAGTAGCACACGTCCATGTGAAGCAACCGTAAAAACGTCTTTTGACAAAACATGTGATCAAGCAGCTATAGTCTTTGAATGAATCGAATACCACATGGGCCACTATACAAAACATGTATTACTGGTGCAGTTTAAATCAAGTACATCATGGATCACAGCTGCAAATCTTCTTTGCAGCCGAATTCGAATTCAAATAAATTTCTGATAAAAGCTCAGATCGAAAATCCCTTCGGTGAGATCCTAGACACAAGTTCCAAGAACCTACAGTTCAAAAATCACGATGATCCAACGGTTAGCGAAGGAGAAATCGTGTTTTGAACATGGCTGTTTACAGAAAACTGCATTCACTCACTACTGACTTTGACGCTTAATAACTTTTTCTTGGAGATAAAACTTGACAATCCCTCCGGTGGATGTCTAGATATATGTATGTAAAACACACATAAAAAAGTTCGTGACGACCCAGCGGTCCAATAAAAAGTTATGACCTTCTGAATACTACTGCGCACACAAAAACGTCCAGAAAAACCCTAGACGGATTTTTCTTCTTCTTCACGATACACGAACACCTTGTTGGTCCTAGCATCACGAGCCACGAGGCTCTGATACCAATTGTGGAAACCTTGGTTTCCGGATCTTTGAAGCTACTAGGAATGCATCATGTTCATATGATTGAATAATCAAAGCGGAATTAGAACACGACACATTAACAAGGTGTTTAGGCACAAGATACATGAATTAAAACAAACAGGGTTGCTCATTATATTAATAATAAACAACCACTAGACGTGTATACATTGAATCCCACGTCTAGTGCACACACGCTTTTAGGTTTACATTATGAATAATAGTATGAAAAACCTAATAACCCTTGGTTCCTTTTATAGTGTAAGGATTAGGGTTTTACAAGAGATAATAACAAATAAACAAGTAAATCTTCTATTTAAATAAACTTATGCAGAATATATCTTGCATGTTTATCTAAATAGAAGCTTCCATAAGCTTCTTGTCTACGTTTCTATCAACTCTTGAATTGCATGTGACAATGTTTAGATTGCACACGACAACTCTTGAGCCAACAACGCTTAGTTTGCTCTTATCAACGCTTGGATTGCTCTTGACAACGCTTGGACAATATCTTCATGTTTTCTTCGTTTTTGAGTTTCTGCCACATCAACTTTTTGACCCAACATAATTTTATTAATTGCTTCCTTTACCAACATCGTCATTGCTGACTATCACCCTAACGTGCCACCATCTCCAGTCACTACCACAACTTATATTAACAAAGCACCAACGATGGTAATGATAATACTAAGAAATGCTCATTGTATTCCTTTGTATTCCTTTATCCTTACCCATTCTCAGAGGGGTCTCGGATGAGTGTGCAACAATTGAACTCGCACAGGGCCTCCATTTTAAAAGGGCCACATTTTTATTAATTTTGTATATAAATACGTATAATATTAAACATGTATAAGTTATAATTCAATACATGCAAATTCTATTTATTTAACACGTAAAAGAGCTTTTTTGTTGTTATTGCCTAGGGCCACAAAAAAACAACAAGACGACCCTGCCCATTCCCATTTTTTGTTTAACCAAACGCCCCTGAATAAAAAGTTGTTTTTACTTTCGGATTATTTTTCTCACTTTTTAAGTTATAGTTTGTAAACTTTGTATTGTTACAAAGAGTGACATTATGTTGAAACCATGTTTTTTGCTAACCGAATATCTGATATCAAATCGGGTTTACAAACAGTTCTCGGTTTTTCTTCTTTATTTAGTCCAACTCAGTTCAACCGATCGGTAAACACCAACTGTAACACCCCACTTGGATAAATGGACCGTTACGTGTATTTATGGCGTGTCATCAAAGCATGCAAGGCAATGTATTAAACATTAACTGACCATACGGAAATACCGGAATCAAACATCGGTAGTCCAAACATAAGCTCAAAATATAAAGATCTAAATACTGAAAGAAAAGGACGAAACAGTGTCCAAACAACCCAAAGTATTGTAAAGTGTGCATAAAAAATAAAGGAGTCTGAAAAGCTCCCATCCAAATGCACGTACTCTCTTAGAAGTCCTAAGATCGTCCCTGTGTACCTGCCGTTTGGAAACATGAAAGGAAACTATGGCTGAGCATAACGCTCAGTGAGCGGATAACAAGCATGATAGGAATGTACTGAAAATAATGGAGTAGAAGACAACAGTGAAGCTATAAGACTGATATGTAACATGTGGTAGAACACTTATAAAATCTAAGAAACCTGATTCATATATACTAAAACTGATTCATAACTATTAATTCTGAAAACATGCATTTACTGTATTTTAATTGTCAGAGCTTATATAAGTCACGTGCTGTAACAACCGTGCATGAATAATTGGAGGGCTGACCTCGTCATGCTGTAGAGGGGTGACCTCTAAATAACTGTGCTGGGTGGAGGGATCAGCTCCAATGTGAAGGATGTAGAGCACACACCACATTCACCCTGATAACTTGTAAACTGATAAGCCTAGGATGCATCCATACGCCCCACTAAACATACATATAAAAAATGGCCAACCTGAACATGAGTGGGACGATGCAGGATATCACTCTCCTACATGTGAGTCACGACACCGGTGCCTCTAGTGCCGTGGTTACGGTACCTCCGTAACTAGTACATAAACTGATCGTGCTTGTATATAATGCTCAGGCAATTTATTTAGTTATTAACATGATTACTGATAAGCTTAAACATATACTGGGGAAAACACTTGGCGGAAGACGGGGAATCCTAATCATGCATAGAAAGGAAGTCCTTACTGAAAGGACGGAAATCCATACCTCGTGTCCAGTAACCGACCGAGATCAACTGACAGAAAGTCTACTCTGATTTCACGCGAGCTACATGAATAAGGGACGTGAATAAGTAAACTGATATTCGCTTATTTAATTTCATGTTCTTATTGGCCTTTCATTTATTTATTTTATTTCTGAAATTCCGTACGTATATTAACTACTAAATCTGATCTTATAATAATTCATTTTAATGTATTATCATTCTACTATTAGTTACGGTTCAACGTATTTCTGACGCTATAGTAATACTATATTAAGTATCCCGCTAAAATAGAAAGTTTCTTAAATTAGGAGTTCCCAAAATAATTTAATTCATTTAATAAAATTATACCCTTTTAAATATTAATGAACTATTCTAATTTAATACATTTAAAATATAGTTTAAACATTTATACAACAATTAGATTAAAAAGGTATAATATAAAAATATTCACTTTATTTATTATAATAATGTCCCGAGCCTACCGAGATACCCCATCTCGGTCGCACTAAACAAATCAACATATTATGATTAAATCTGCCTATATAAATCTGCGACAGAAAACTACGTCACTAAAACTGTCGCTAAAAGCTGTCCTTAAAGACTATAAAAATAAAACTGTCACTTATTAAACTGTGACAGAATTTAGCGTCGCTAATCTGTCGCTAATCTGGATTTAATTCATTTAATTTCCTGTTTAAAGAATACCCACTGTTCTATATCAAGTTCCCACCGTTTTAGCCAAGTTCTCACCGTTTTCAACATAGCCAAACACATCCTTAATAATTAAAAAGTCTGTGTGTTTTGGCAGCCCCCTTTTTGGGTCGAACCTGGCCCTAGCCGCCCCTGTGTGGGTCACGGCTGGGCAGGGCTGAGGTCATCGAGGCCTTAGGGTCTCAGTGTGTTAAACCAAAACACCCCCGATTGCCTGGCTAAACAAACACGCCCCTTTCTTTGGGTCTTTTTACCCTCGGTCGACCAACAGCAGACTACACCGAGACCCACAGTGGTCTCGGTTTTGATCACCAACCCAAGACCCGACACCCCCATAATCAGGCGGTTGTGGTGATTCAAAAACCATCCCATGAAAATCCTAATTTGTTATTTTATGTGATGTTCTTGATTTATCTATAAAAAACGTTTTCTCCTTGATTCATCAAAACTTAATTCGCGATTTATATAAACTGATATAAAGAAGAGATAAATACCGTAGTAGTTTGATAGTACACGGATTACTAGATCAAAACACAACCCGACCTCCTTTCTTTTCTTCTATTATCCGACGGCTACAAGGGATTAGGAAACCCTAATCTTTTTTTTTTGTTCGACTGAGTGGAAAGGAGGGGTTAAAGTCCCGTGTTTTATTATTTTATTTTTACAATGGGCTAGAGCCCAAAATTTCTTTTATTTAAAACAAACCGGCCCTTTTACTTTCTTACTCCTTTTTTTTATATACTTGTATATATTATTTCTCGCGTTTGTTTTCGTCAATAATTACTATGTAAATAGTGTAATTAATTAAACCGCGTATTTACATTTCCCGATTTAAATACGGGTTTTACAATTCTTCCCCTCTAAAAAGAATAATTCGTCCCCGAATTAAGGATACGGCCGTACTGGGTTTTACAATTCTTCCCCTCTAAAAAGAATTCGTCCCCGAATTATAAGGTATTTAAGCTGACTGGAGTAAAAGCCGAAAACGCTAATAAGCTGGAAGACATAAAAGCTGAAAGACATACCCGAATCAAAACTGAAAGTGAGGATAAGAAGTCCGTATGGACTCCTCTGTTTCCCAAGTGGCCTCCCGCTCGGTATGGTTCCTCCACGGGATTTTGACGAAAGGAATGGTCTTCCTTCTCATAACTCGATCCTGGCGATCTAAAACTGCTTCGGGTTCCTTAATATAAGATAGATCCTCCCGAATCTGATCGAGTAGATAATTCACTTTGTGAAGCTCATGATAGTTGTACCCTCTGAGTAATGATACATGAAACACGTTGTGGACGTGTGAAAGCTGAGGTGGTAACGCCAATCGATATGACACTTCACCAATACGTTCAAGGATTTCGAACGGTCCGATGTAACGAGGGCTGAGCTTGCCCTTGAGGCCAAAACGTCTGACGCCGCATGCGGGTGATACTTTGAGGAACACACGATCCCCAGTCTGAAATGATAGATCTCTGCGATGCTTGTCGGCGTAACTCTTCTGGCGAGTACGCGCTTCTTGCAGTTTTGCCCTAGCAATAGCGACCTTTTCATTGGTTAGTTCTATCAATTCTGGTCCTTCAATCAAACGTTCTCCAACCTGATCCCAACAAATAGGAGCACGGCATTTCCTGCCGTATAACATCTCGAATGGAGCACGCTTGATACTAGCATGCCAACTGTTGTTGTAGGCAAACTCGACCAAGCAAATATAGTCATCCCAGTGTCCCGTCCATTCTAATGCACAGGCGCGTAGCATGTCCTCCAAGGTCTGGATGGTATGCTCTGACTGACCGTCTGTCTACGGGTGAAAAGCTGTGCTGAGCTTGAGCCTAGTTCCCCAAGCTTTATGCAAACCTTCCCAAAAATGAGAAGTGAACCGTGGATCCCTATCTGATATAATTTCTGAAGGTGTACCATGTAACCGTACAATTTCCTTGGTGAATAGTTCTGCTAATTTACTGACTGTGAAATCTTTACGGATAGGAATGAAATGTGCCGACTTGGTCAAACGATCGACAACAACCTAGATTGCATCATGTCTCCGCTGAGTTTGTGGTAGTCCAGTGACAAAATCCATAGAGATCTTGTCCCATTTACACATTGGAATGTCTAACGGCTGAAGAAGACCACTGGTACGCTGATGCTCTATCTTAACCTGCTAGCAGGTTAAGCATTTAGACACAAAAGTTGCGACGTCCTGTTTCATGCCGCTCCACCAGAAATGCTGCTTAAGATCGTGGTACATTTTAGTGGAACCTGGATGGATAGAGAACGGAGAGCTGTGAGCCTCAGTCATTAAGGCTTCTCTGAGAGCAGGGTCTTCTGGAACGCAGAGTTTGGTACCCTGCCATACGATACCATCGTCATCGATGCGAAATTCGGTCTGCTGGTCAATATTCTGGACAATCGCCCAGATTTCACCATCATCCTTTTGTGCGGCTTTAATCCTAGAGAGTAAATCCGGTTCTACCCTCAGACTAGCCTAGTATCCCCTATGTCCGCGTACTAAGAGCTCAATATCATACCGCTCTAAGTCCCGAATAATTTCTTCCTGAACTTTGATGCCATTTATCATACCTGACTTTCTGCTAAGGGCATCTGCTACTACATTTTCTTTACCTGGGTGATACTAAATATTGGTGTCATAGTCTTTCAGCAGTTCTAACCATCGCCGCTGTCTCATGTTCAGCTCTCGCTCGGTAAATATGTACTTGAGACTTTTGTGATCGGTGAAGATATCACACGACTCACCGTATAAATAATGCCTCCAGATTTTAAGGGCGAAAACGACTGCTGTGAGCTCTAGATCATGAGTAGGATAATTTTTCTCATACGGCTTCAGTTGACGCGAAGCATAAGCAATGACTTTCCCATGCTGCATAAGAACACAGCCTAAGCCCTTTCCTGAAGCGTCACTGTAAATCTGATAACCACCTGTACCGGATGGAAGTGTAAGTATCGGTGCTGAGATCAAACGATGCTTGAGTTCCTCAAAACTCTTTTCTCTCTCCTCGGTCCATATAAACTTCTCACCTTTTCGTATAAGTTGGGTCAATGGTAACGCTAAACGTGAGAAGTTTTCCACAAACCTGCGGTAATAACCCGCCAACCCAAGAAAACTACGTATCTCTGTGACAGATGTCGGTCTCGGCCATTTGGTGATAGCCTCCACCTTTGTAGGATCCATAGTGATTCCTTCTGCAGAAACAATATGACCTAGAAACGCCACCGTATTCAGCCAGAACTCGCACTTCGAAAATTTAGCATATAGCTTTTCTCGTCTGAGAATCTGCAAAACTATACGGAGATGATTCACATGTTCCTCTTTGGATTTGGAGAAAATAAGGATATCATCGATGAATACGATCACAAACATGTCTAAGAATTCGTGGAAGACTCTGTTCATCAAGTCCATAAATACTGCAGGCGCATTCGTGAGACCGAATGGCATAACCACAAACTCGTAATGACCGTACCTCGTGCGAAAAGCAGTTTTTGATATATCCTGCTCTTTTACACGCAGCTGATGGTAGCCTGATCGTAGATCGATTTTTGAGAAGTGCTTGGCACCCTGAAGCTGATCGAATAAATCGTCAATACGAGGAAGTGGATAACGGTTACGAATAGTGAGCTTATTCAACTCACGGTAGTCAATACACAAACGCATACTACCATCTTTCTTCTTGACAAACAAAACTGGAGCGCCCCAAGGTGACACGCTTGGACGAATGAAACCCCTTTCTAGAAGTTCCTGAAGCTGATCTTTCAGTTCCTTAAGCTCTACAGGAGCCATACGATAAGGAGCTTTAGATACTGGTTCTGCACCTGGAATGAGATCGATACGAAATTCTACCTCTCGCATGGGAGGTAAGCCTGGGAGTTCCTTTGGAAATACATCTAGAAAATCTGACACCACTGGCTGATCATGAATTGAAGGTGCCTCAGAAGTCGTGTCATGAACTGTAGCTAGGAAACCCTCACAACCATGGTATAGTAGGGTACGAGCCTGTAAAGCTGAAATGATCTGAACATGTTTTCCTGGTAGGAAGCCCCGGTGAATATACTCTGGTGTCTGGATATCACCAAAGATGACCCGGTGAGCATGACAATCTATGGTGGTACGATGAACCGACAACCAATCCATACCCAGAATAATATCAAATTCACACATATCTAAAGGAAGGGCACTGACTGGACGGATTTTATCATCAAACTCAAGAGGGAGATCCTTATACACCTGGGTAATGAGTACAGAGTCTCGCATGGGGGTAGATATACTAAGTACACTGTCTAGTGGCATAGGGGTCATGTTTATTCTAACAGCATATGAAGTAGATATAACTGAGTGTGTGGCGCCTACATCGAAAAGCACGCAGGCAGACTGCCCGTGTATAAACAAAATGCCAGTAATGGTACATGTGGTCTTATTTGCTTGCTCACGGGTAGTAGTGTAGACACGACCAGTGGTTGGTGGTATTGGTGGTGGTGGAGGTAAAATCTGAGGAATCTGGCCTGAGGTACCGGCTGCATCCCCGCTCTTGCAATCCCTCTTCAAATGGCCTGGCTGACCACACTTGTAACAACTACCCGTACCACGGCGACAAGGTCCCGTGTGTTTCTTCCCACATGTGATGCAAGTGGGATAAGAATACCCGGTATAAGTAGCTCTGGTTTGCTGAGAACATGATTTATGATGATAAACACGTGTCATGATTCTGATAACTTAACTGAAATGAGGCTGTTTGACTGAAATTTAAAATTACCAGAATTTGCCGGTCGGGCAACCTGCTGACCTGTGTTTTTTGGTCACACCCCTGTCCAGCATCTCTGTTGGAATTTACAAAAATTTAAGATCTGTTTTACACGACAGTTTAGTATTTCTGGAGCTTAAAGAATCACCTGTAGTTGCCAGATGAGTTTGAGCTGTCGCGGTAGTTATCACCACCGCTCCTCTTATCTGATCGATTACGGTCATATGACTGACCGTGGTTCCTGTAGTTCTGATGTGGAGTAGCCGATTAGGATCGGTCTCCTCCTCTGTGTCTGTAAGGTTATGATTAGATAAGACATAACATATAAGTTGATAGGTAATAATGGGAGTTAAATTGTTTAAGTCTGTTGGGTGAGATGTACCTCTTCTCCGGACGCTCTACATTCTCGAGCTCATCCCTCTCGAAAAGCATCTCAATATCACGAGCTGCATTAGCTACTTGTGACACATTAGTGAATGTGGCACTCACCAGTCTATCTGCAGTCCTAGAGTGAAGAGCCCAGCGAAATTGCTTCGCTTGCTCCTCCGCGGTACCCGCAGCCTCCCCTAAGAATCCAGCCATCCTGAGGTATCGGTGCATGAACTCTATACTATTCTTGCTATGATTCTGATGAATGACGTGGAAGTCCCTCTTCAGTTTAGCTTGCTCCGCATGCGGGAAAAACTGGTCATAGAACATCGTCTTGAAACGTGCCCAGGTCAATGTAAGCTCCCAAGCATCACCCCCATTGGGCAGTTTCTGAGACCTCCACCAATGCAGAACAGGACCCTCCAGCTTGTAAGCTGCAAGCCTAACCTTGAAAGCATCACCACAACCCATAGCTCCAAAACTTTTCTGTACATGGTAGATCCAGTCTTCCACGTCAGTTGGAGCTATAGTCTGCTCAAAAAGTCGGGGTTTCTGCTTGTTAAACAAATCTAGCCAAGCGGGTAAAGTGGCAGGTGGTGGAGCAGGAGGGTTGTTATTCTGCTGAGGTCCATTTTGATATTCAGCTCGGATCTCATCACGAACTTGGGGTAACATGGCTTGTATAGCAGCCTGAACAGCAGCAGCAATGGCAGCTGCGTTAGGATCATTCTCGGTTTCGCGTCTGGGTGGCATCTGAAATAACAGAGGATAAGTTGATAAAACTACCAAAACCTGGGATAATAAATCTGAATATGCATAGTGTAATTCATGAAGGTATAGCCAACAAAATATGACATGAATACTGGTGAAAACCTAGGGTCAGTTCACAAAATGACAATTTACTGAAACATAAATCTGACATGAGTAAGGATGAACGCCTAAGGTCAGTTCATCTACCCAAAAATTAAGCGGCAAGGGTGAACGCCTATGGTCAGTTCACCAAAACGAAAAGTTCGCTGAAAAGCACATGCGATTAAGTATGGCCAGTCCTGTACCAACCGTTTACTTAATCAAAATTTTGAAAATCCGACTGATAAAATACATGAGTAGCATGGAAGATAACGACGCCAAAATACAGGAAGTTCTTGGTGACTACCCACTAGTCACAGGTCAAGTTTTAGAGCCTACAGGTCGAACCTGGCTCTGATACCATAATTGTAACACCCCCACTTGGATAAATGGACCGTTACGTGTATTTATGGCGTGTCATCAAAGCATGCAAGGCAATGTATTAAACATTAACTGACCATACGGAGATACCGGAATCAAACATCGGTAGTCCAAACATAAGCTCAAAATATAAAGATCTAAATACTGAAAGAAAAGGACGAAACAGTGTCCAAACAACCCAAAGTAATGTAAAGTGTGCATAAAAAATAAAGGAGTCTGAAAAGCTCCCATCCAAATGCACGTACTCTCTTAGAAGTCCTAAGATCGTCCCTGTGTACCTGCCGTTTGGAAACATGAAAGGAAACTACGGCTGAGCATAACGCTCAGTGAACGGATAATAAGCATGATAGGAATGTACTGAAAATAATGGAGTAGAAGACAACAGTGAAGCTATAAGACTGATATGTAACATGTGGTAGAACTCTATATAAAATCTAAGAAACCTGATTCATATATACTGAAACTGATTAATAACTATTAATTCTGAAAACATGCATTTATTGTATTTTAAATTGTCAGAGCTTATATAGGTCACGTGCTGAAACAACCGTGCATGAATAACTGGAGGGTGACCTCATCATGCTGTAGAGGGGTGACCTCTAAATAACTGTGCTGGGTGGAGGGATCAGCTCCAATGTGAAGGATGTAGAGCACACACCACATTCACCCTGATAACTTGTAAACTGATAAGCCTAGGATGCATACATACGCCCCACTAAACATACATATAAAAAATGGCCAACCTGAACATGAGTGGGACGATGCAGGATATCACTCTCCTGCATGTGAGTCACGACACCGGTACCTCTAGTGTCGTGGTTACGGTACCTCCGTAACTAGTACATAAACTGGTCGTGCTTGTATATAATGCTCAGGCAATTTATTTAGTTATTAAAATGATTACTGATAAGCTTAAACATATACTGGGGAAAACATTTGGCGGAAGACGGTGAGTCCTAATCATGCATAGAAAGGAAGTCCTTACTGAAAGGACGGAAATCCGTACCTCGTGTCCAGTAACCGACCGAGATCAACTGACAGAAAGTCTACTCTCATTTCACGTGAGCTACATGAATAAGGGAGGTGAATAAGTAAAATGATATTCGCTTATTTAATTTCATGTTCTTATTGGCCTTTCATTTATTTATTTTATTTCTGAAATTCCGTACGTATATTAACTGCTAAATCTGATCTTATAATAATTCATTTTAATGTATTATCGTTCTACTATTAGTTACGGTACAACGTATTTCTGACGCTATAGTAATACTATATTAAGTATCCTGCTAAAATATAAGGTTTCTTAAATTAGAAGTTCCCAAAATAATTTAATTCATTTAATAAAATTATACCCTTTTAAATATTAATGAACTATTCTAATTTAATACATTTAAAATATAGTTTAAACATTTATAAAACAATTAGATTAAAAAGGTATAATATAAAAATATTCATTTTATTTATTATAATAATGTCCCGAGCCTACCGAGATACCCCATCTCGGTCGCACTAAACAAATCAACATTTTATGATTAAATCTGCCTATATAAATCTGCGACAGAAAACTGCGTCACTAAAACTGTCGCTAAAAGCTGTCCTTAAAGACTATAAAAATAAAACTGTCACTTATTAAACTGCGACAGAATTTAGCGTCGCTAATCTGTCGCTAATCTGGATTTAATTCATTTAATTTCCTGTTTAAAGAATACCCACTGTTCAGTTCCCACCGTTTTAGCCAAGTTCTCACCGTTTTCAACATAGCCAAACACATCCTTAATAATTAAAAAGTCCGTGTGTTTTGGCAGCTAATACTAGTGTTTTCATATGGGTTCGGATTTAAGTTCTCGGAATCTCCTCGAATTGATCTCGGCTCTAAGTGGAATGATTTGTTCTTGGTTATACAAAGGTGATGGTTTGTTTATCTATTTTAAACTAATAGCAATTAAATGTAAATGTCGTTGAAGTGAAAAGAGATTTTAGAGACTAGACTAAAAAGATGAGTTTAAAAATAAATGCTTGAAAACTTAAATACTATATTAGAAAAATAAATGAACACTTAATAAAAATTAACACTTGAAAACTTTATGAAAACATGAACTTAGTCGGAATATACTAAAAGAAAGTAAGATCGGAAAATCTAAAAATAGTGCCAATCGGAATAATGCAAATGGTTCCAATCGGAATGTGCAAACAGAAGTGCAAATCGGAATATCCAAGGAACAACCAAATCGGAATGTTCTAGTAAGTACTAATCGGAATGTATGAAAACTTGCACAATCGGAATAATCAAAAATAGCTAATCGGAATAATGGCAAAGAGCTCAGATCGGAATATGGGGCAATTAAGCATCGGATCGGAAAATCCTAAACCCTTTTCCGATTGGGTGATCAGAAAGAGGGGGCAGGTAGTGCTGGTCGGAATACCTGGTCGGAAAAGGGCTTTGCCCTTTCCGAAAATGATGTTGATCCGAAACTTATGCTAGGGAAATAAGCTATTGGAATAAGCTAAATCCCAAAACTAGCTCGAATCCAATATTAAGCTGATTAAATAAGCACTAAAAACAACTTTTCTAACTTTAAATAAGCAAACTTATAAATCAAATAATAAAAAGATAAACTTTTTAAGAAAACTTATAAAAAGTAAATAAGCAAAACTAACAAATAAGCCAATAAGCACAAGGATCTCAAAGCTTATTCGTGTAGAAACTTAGGAAAACATAAAAAGATTAACTTTTTAAGCACAAAATCATTGATGAACAACACGGATCATACGAGATTTGTACCAAAATCAATCAAAATCAAAGAAAGGAAGAATGAGATTAAAGATTAAAAGCTTGAAACTAAACTTGATTAAAGAAAAATAATACAAAGGTTTGATTTTGAAAGAGAAAAAGATGAAAACTAGTGAGGGAAAGTTTAGAACTTTCTCTCTCTAAAACTAGAGAGAATGAAAAACTAAAAACTACCTAAAAAACTAACTAAGACTAACTAAGTATCTCAAATTTGTGAAGTAAAGTCCTATTTATAGGCAAGTCTTGTGGGCTTCGTGAATGGGCTTGGTTTTGGGCTTCTTTTCTTCTTTCTTCTTTAGTCTTCACGCTTCCTTAAATAATCGTTTCCGACTTTGGATTTTTAGAAGTGTCGGTGAATAATTCCAACTCGTCTTATAATCTTTTGTTTATAGACTCAAATTCTTCGACATATATGAATCTTCCATCTTTGGCTCTATTCTTCGATAAATCTTCAAATAGGCACAATGACTTCAAATCTTTTGCATCTCTTGGACCGTAGACTTCGTCTTGAGTCTTTTTCCTCGATAAAACCCGTGCAATCCCATGTTTTCTTCAATATTCATCCGGTTGACTCTGAAAACACAATAAACACAAAAACCACGCATAATTCCCAACAAATGATATTAAATACGTGTTTTGGTCTTGTTTTAGCCAGAAATAAGTGGTAAAAGGATGGGTGTTTTCACACCTATCAAATCCCCTACACTTAACCATTGCCATGCCCTCATGCAATGCTTAACGATAAAGCAAGTTTACACTTTTCTCATAATCAATCAACCTTGGCCTTATTAAAATACTACTAAACAAAAATTAAAGTACTAAGAGAAATCAAAACTTTAAAGTAAACAAAAGGATGGAAATAACTTGCAAAGAGATCAAGGACTTACATTAGGGCTTTGGTGCTGCGAAGATTTATCATCCTCAAGTTTCACGTTCCCCAAACTAAGCTTAAAAACGAGATCATTGTTATTATAAGTTAGCATGTCAAACACTTACACACATGGCTTAATTAAATGCTTAAACTCCCTTATTTCTAGGTGTATCTCTTATATTTTATTTTTGTCTTAGAATGATCATGAAGATGCATTTTTGGACTTATTTCGATAGTTATTTAGGCTGAAAGCAAAGTAGGACGATTTGATCAATAGTTAGCTAAAGGACAAAATCTCTTAAAACTGCTTCTCGGGATATCAAAAAGTTCATATCTTGGCATAACTCGGTTCACGATTTGAGACCTTTCTCGGGCCGATATTTGGCATGTACTTCATACTTCATATCTTGAGAGACGTTCTTGAGATAATGGTCTTCTCTTCGTTATAGAGTTTCTTCACTTGGAGACTTTTGAGGGGTACTCCAACTTTGTTGACCACGACTTCATGATTATTCTTCAATCTCTAATTGGGATTTTGAGATACAACGATCCGCCTCCTTTTCGGAATTGGATCTATTTATCCTCATACCTTGTTAGGGTCTTTTCGGATAGACTTCTCCATGATCTTTATGGGAGTTGATTGCTTTTCGTCGTGGGTCTTGATCCTTCATATTGATTTTGGGAATAATGCTTTTCACATCACTTTGGATCTTCAGCAATAAAATTGAATCCTCATGCCTTGTTAGGGCCTTTTCGGACTCGCCAATCTTCGCGCCCCGCTTCATAAGTTATGCCTTGGCTATGAACTCTTATCATTACCGAGCAACTTTTAAACGATCTTGGGCTAGAAGCTAAGTAACTTTTCAAATCGTACGACCTTACTTATTGTAGATAAATTATTAGCAAATGATGGGAGAATAGGCAAATAATTACACCAAGTGAGCTTGCGCAAGAATACCGACTTATAATTGACTCTATCATTTCTCGTTCTCCACAATTTAAAATCTCAAGTAATGAGACTCGTGGATGCTTAGCCTAATAAACCAATTAAGGTCTACATGGTTAAGGATACTAGCTAGAATAAACTTGAATAAGTCTATTCGGGTTGAGTCAAAATAATCGCAACGGGCCTAATATGTCAAAGACTTCTAAACTAGCTACACCACTTTATTAATATTTTTGACTTTATTGCGGGATATATACATATGAAAGCAACGATAAAAACTTAAAAATTACGACTAAATGGCCAAAGTTAATTAAAAATTTGAAAAATGCTGAAAAAGATGATTTTCTCGTTAAATGAAGGCCTTTTCATGGAAAAGTTCACTTAAAACTTCGATAGAAGTCCCCCTTACACTTAAGATAAACATTGTCCTCAATGTTTAAGCATGTGGGAAAAATCTCCCCTACACTTATGACATTGTGCACGTTGGTTAGCTCAAGTTAAGGAAGAGACGACTAAAGTGATCAATTTCAAATGTGAGTATGAAGAGAATTGAATCACGATAGTTGAGAGATAGAACCGGATTTCGGATAACACGGGAGCACGGTTCTTCAAAGGTTCCAAAAGTGCATTCATCCCTGTAATCACATCACCACACAAAGACAAACACCTATATAGGTCCCCCTACACTTAGGAGGTTAAAACGAAAAGGGATAGATACTCGGGCTGCCTCCCGAGGAGCGCTTGTTTTTGATAACCGAGTCACGAGCCTTACTCGACCCAAAATTAGTTTATGGGAAACGTGGTGAGGGATAGAATCATCTCGTGAGAGATGTCCTCACCAAAGTACAATTTCAAACGCTGGCCATTCACCTTGAAGTTGGGCCCATTTGGCTGAGAAAGCTCAATGGTGCCATAGGGAAAGACATTGGCGATGGTGAATGGACCAGACCAGCGGCTCTTCAACTTGCCTGAGAAGATCTTCAACCGAGAGTTAAAGAGTAAGACTTGATCACCAACGTGGAACTCTCGGTTCTTGATTTTAGCATCGTGGATAATCTTGGTCTTCTCCTTGTAGATCAATGAGTTCTCGTAAGCTTGATTCCTCAATTCTTGTAACTCGTTGAGTTGAATCTTGCGAAAATCACCGGCTTTGTTGATGTCGAAGTTAGCCCACTTCAAGGCCCAGTATGCCTTATGTTCCAGCTCGATAGGGAGGTGGCAAGCTTTCCCGTACACAAGACGATAAGGCATACAGCCGATCGGGGTCTTGTAAGCAGTACGGAAAGCCCACAGAGCATCATCTAACTTATCGGCCCACGCGGCGCGATGCTCTCCCACAGTACGTTCCAAAATTCTCTTTAATCCCCGGTTGGATATCTCGGCTTGACCGTTGGTTTGAGGATGATAAGCGGTGGAAAGACGGTGATTGACACCATACTTAGCCATGACTCTTGCAAATTGATCGTTGCAAAAATGAGTCTCGCGGTCACTGATAATAGCACGAGGAACACCGAATCGAGCAAACAGTTGTTTCAAGAAATTACAAACCACCCTCGCGTAGTTAGTGGGTAAAGCCTTGGCTTCAACCCATTTAGAGACGTAGTCAACGGCTACAAGGATGTATTTGTTTCCTTTAGAGGAAGGGAATGGCCCCATAAAGTCGATACCCCAAACATCAAAGATTTCACATTCTTGAATGAAATTCTGAGGCATCTCGTCTTTATGTGTGATCTTGCCTTGTTTTTGGCAAGCATCACAATGTTTAACCATCTCGTAAGCATCACGGTAAATGGTGGGCCAATAAAATTCCGATTCAAACACTTTTTTGGCGGTGTAGTTGGGACCAAAGTGACCACCGGTGGGTCCTTTGTGGCAAGCGTCAAGGATTTCTAAAGCTGCCGGTCCATCAACACATCGGCGAATAATCAAGTCATCACATTGCTTGAATAGATACGGGTCATCCCAAAAGTAAGTCTTAATGTCGTTAAAGAACTTCTTCTTTTTCTGGGATGTTAACCCGTCAACGAGAATTCCACCCGCCAAGTAGTTCACAATGTCCGCAAACCACGGGGTTTCATCAGCAGTCGAGTTGATAGACATTAAGGTCTCCAAGGGAAAAGAATCATTGATTTCTTTGTTCGGATGATCCCCTTGGTAAGGATCCTCAAGTCTATTGAGATGATCCGCGGCTAGGTTTTCAGCTCCTTTTTTATCGCGAATTTCGATTTTAAATTCTTGGAGTAGCAAAACCCAGCGAAGAAGTCTTGGTTTGGAATCTTGCTTAGTCAACAAGTACTTCAGCGCAGAATGATCGGTGTAAACGATTGTGGTGGAAAGGACAAGATAGGGGCGGAATTTTTCAAAGGCATAGACAACAGCTAAAAGCTCTTTTTCGGTTGTCGTGTAATGCAATTGAGCCCTAGTCATTGTCTTGCTAGCGTAATGGATTGGTTGGAAGTGTTTGTTCACTCTTTGGCCCAAAACCGCTCCAATAGCAAAGTCGCTAGCATCGCACATCAACTCGAAGGGAAGCTCCCAATTAGGGGTAACCAAGACGGGTGCCTTAGTTATCTTATCCTTAAGCAAGTTGAAGGCTTCAATACACTCGTTGGAAAAGATAAAAGGAGTATCTTTTTCCAAGAGGTGGGTCATCGGGCGAGCGATTTGAGAAAAATCTTTGATGAATCGACGGTAGAAGCCCGCATGACCAAGGAAACTTCTCACACCCTTCACTGTTGAAGGTGGAGGCAACTTAGCGATAACATCGACTTTAGCACGGTCTACTTCAAGACCGGCTTTGGAAATTTTGTGTCCTAGCACGATGCCCTCTTTTACCATGAAATGGCATTTTTCCCAATTAAGAACAAGGCGAGTGTCTTCACACCGCTTCAGCATACGTTCTAAATTGGCAAGGCAAGCAGAGAAAGAATCGCCATAAACCGAGAAATCATCCATGAATACTTCCATAGTGTCTTCCACCATGTCATGGAAGATAGCCATCATACACCTTTGGAATGTCCCAGGAGCATTACATAAACCAAAAGGCATGCGTTTGTAAGCAAATGTTCCATAGGGACAAGTGAATGTGGCCTTTTCTTGGTCCTTGGGATCGATGGGAATTTGAAAATACCCGGAGAAACCGTCTAAGAAGCAGTAATAGTCATTACCAGCTAGACGCTCGAGCATTTGATCCATGAAGGGAAAAGGAAAGTGGTCTTTTCTCGTGGCATCATTGAGCTTGCGATAATCAATACAAACTCTCCACCCAGTAACAAGACGAGTGGGAATCAACTCGTTGTGTTCATTGGTAACAACGGTTATTTCGCCCTTCTTGGGCACACAATGGACGGGACTTACCCACGGCGAATCCGAAATAGGGTAAATCAAGCCGGCATCTAGAAGTTTGATCACCTCTTGTTTGATGACGTCATGAATTTTAGGATTAACCCTTCTTTGGCTCTGGATTGCGGGTTTAAAGTCATCTTCCATGAGAATTTTATGAGTACAAAAGTTCGGATCAATTCCGCGGATGTCGGAAATTTTCCAAGCAATTGCCTTCTTATGATCTTTAAGCACGGCGATGAGGCGAGATTTCTCTTCGTCTTTCAAGTCCTTCGCGATGATGACAGGCGCCTTCTTGTTTTCTTCAAGGAACACGTACTCGAGATGGGGCGGCAACTCCGTAAGTTCTAAATCCGGAGGATTTTGGATGGGAGGCGTTTTCAAAGTCGGAGCATCGATAACAATAACCGTGGGAGATGGTGGAGAAAGATTGTCTTCTTTGAGAAGGTTTTCAAAGAAATGCATGTCTTCATCCCAATCGGTGGGAGAATCGTCATTTGCTAAGTTCACATCTCCCATGGTGGCTTCAAGATCTTTCCAAAAGAAATCACTTTCTCCAAATAGAGACAGTGATGAATCAATAGAGGAAACGGTTTCAACATTGGGAAGAGAGGTAGGAATATTTTTACAAGCATCAATAAAGTGTTCTTCACAAGCCTCATCCAGAACGTCAATACAATTAACACTCTCGTATGAATAAGGTTGTTTAGACAACTTTCCCATGTTGAAGACGATTTTATCGTCGCCCACTCTCATGATAAGCTCACCGGCTTCAACATCGATGAGAGTGCGACCGGTCCTCAAGAATGGACGACCAACGATCAATGGCACACGAGGGTCCATGTCGTAGTCAACGACGACGAAATCGGCAGAAAAGTGAATTTGTCGACTCCTACAAAGACGTCTTCGGCTATCCCCACTGGATAAGCAACCGTACGGTTAGCTAATTCCAAAGTCATTTTGGTGGGGACTAGCTCAGGGAGAGATAATTGCTTCCAAACGCTTAGAGGTATTAGATTAATACTGGCACCTAGATCGGCTAGGGCCATGCAATTCTCTACTCCCGGGAAGTTACAAGGGATTAAGAAACGACCCGGATAACCAAGCTTGGTTGGCAATTTCCTTAAGAGTACTGCAGAGCAATTCTCATTAAGTTGGGTGTTAGCGATATCAAGAAGCTTCTCCTTGTCGCTAAGAAGATCTTTGAACATTTTCGCGTACTTAGGCATGTGAGCGAGAGCCTCAGCGAAGGAGATGTTGAAATTCAATTGTTTAAACATTTTGAGAAAGTTCGAAACCTGAATATCATCCTTGCTTTTGAGCTTCTCTTTCCTCAACCTTGATGGATAAGGTATATCAGAAGAAGAGGAAGGCTTTGGGATCGCAGGATCACTCACATCCTTGGGTGGAGGAGGGGTAGAAGTAAGAGGCGGAGAAATTGGGGAAGTAGAAGGATGAGGAATAGGAGCAGGTGACTCGTTCTCCTTAGTCACAATCACCGGTGGAGGTATAGGAAGCTCGGGTTCCTTAGTACCTTTGCCACTGCGAGTGGTGATTGCTTTCATCTCCCCTCTTGGATTCGCAACGGTGTTACTCGGAAGAGTACCCGAAGAAGAGGGGTGATTACCTTGGAAGAAACTAGCCATCATATTCTTTAAGTTATTCGTTTGACTATCCAAAGTGTTTCTCATGTCAGCTCTCAGATCGTTCCCTTGTTTCACCAGGTCTGCTTTCAAGTTGCGCACTTCTTGTTGAAGATTTCCCACGATCACATCGTTAGTCCTCATGTAGGTTTCCACTTCTTGGTGTAAAGCAGTGGGTAGGTTGGGAGGAGCATTGTATGCGGGTGGTTGATAAGCAGGTTGCTGGTAAACTTGGTTGTTTCTTTGAGGTGGATTTTGTTGGTTGTGAGGTGGTATGTATGGTCCACGAGATTGTTGTTGTTGTTGAGGAGGGCGGTTGAGGTTTTGTTGTTGGTTTGGGCTGTTAGGAGTAAAACCGGGTGGTGAGAGATAGTTGTTTGAGCGGTAGCTAAGCATGTTGCGGTCACCTTGAGGACAAGCTTGATAAGCGGGTTGAGGATAGGTACCGTATGCTGCATTTACGTTCTCAGAAGGGTAGTCTTGGGTGGCGGTACAAGTGGTGTAAGAGTGAGGACCCCCGCATATCTCACATGGTTGGCTAACAGCATTGACTTGAGCGTCTTTAGCGTTTTTAGTGTTGATGCTGTTTGTGTTGCTGGCGGTGTGGGTAGCAAGCGATTCAAGAAGCGCAGTGATTTTGTCAAGTCGCTTATCGCTGTCACTAGTACTAGCACTAGCGACATTGGTCCGAACACTCTTGGTTTGCACACGAGACTTATTCTCAATGATATCCCAAGCAGCATTGGAAGTCTTAGCCAAAAGATTACCCCCAGAGGCACTGTTTAGTGAATCTTGGTCATTCATGCTTAAACCATTATAAAAAGTGTTAATTTGGTGCACTTTGGTAAAATCATGTTGTGGGCATTTTCTTAAAAGATCTTTGAAACGGTCCCAAGATTCACTAAATGACTCATCGTACTTTTGTTCAAAATTGATAATTTCATTCCGCAAAGCAGTAGTACGAGAGGGTGGGAAAAAGTAGTTGATAAATTTGGTCTCCAAATCCGTCCAGAAAGAATACTCTGTGGCGGTTCCTTAGCAAGCCAATGCCGGGCTTGTCCCTCTAAAGAAAAGGGAAAAAGTTGTAAACGGATTACCTCTTGTGGAACACCATTATATTTGACCGTATTAGTGAGTTGCAAGAATCTCTTGATGTGGTCATGTGGATCATCAATGGTACGTCCCAAGAATGGTTGAGCAGAGACCATCTGGATAAAGCCGGATTTGAGCTCAAAGTTGTTGGCTGCAAAAGCGGGTATGACAATTGGATCATTGTTGCCATCTACATGGGCTTGCAGAAGTTCAATCATCGGGCGATTATCCGGTAGAGGCTCATTGTTGTTGTTATTATTGTTGTTGAAAGGTGGATTGTTATTGTTATTGTTATTGTTTTGAGGTGGGTTATTGTTGTTGTTTTGTACACCGGCCATGTCTAAGTCTTCGAGAGGCTCGGGCTCTTGATAAGACGTTGATCGTGTACGCATGCACCTGCAAAAGAACTAACAAGGCAAAAACAAAGCAAAAATATTTTTGGTTTTTATGGTTTTTTAATTTTTTTGTAGTTTTGAAAATTTTATATTTTTTGTTTTTGAAAATTTTTATGAAAAAGTAACGTTCACGGTGAACGGATCCCAAAATCCAAGTTCTCACAAAAAACTGTTGATCTTAACGAGAAGAGCCGGCAACGGCGCCATTTAATACTAGTGTTTTCATATGGGTTCGGATTTAAGTTCTCGGAATCTCCTCGAATTGATCTCGGCTCTAAGTGGAATGATTTGTTCTTGGTTAATACAAAGGTGATGGTTTGTTTATCTATTTTAAACTAATAGCAATTAAATGTAAATGTCGTTGAAGTGAAAAGAGATTTTAAAGACTAGACTAAAAAGATGAGTTTAGAAATAAATGCTTGAAAACTTAAATACTATATTAGAAAAATAAATGAACACTTAATAAAAATTAACACTTGAAAACTTTATGAAAACATGAACTTAGTCGGAATATACTAAAAGAAAGTAAGATCGGAAAATCTAAAAATACTGCCAATCGGAATAATGCAAATGGTTCCAATCGGAATGTGCAAACAGAAGTGCAAATCGGAATATCCAAGGAACAACCAAATCGGAATGTTCTAGTAAGTACTAATCGGAATGTATGAAAACTTGCACAATCGGAATAATCAAAAATAGCTAATCGGAATAATGGCAAAGAGCTCAGATCAGAATATGGGGCAATTAAGCATCAGATCGGAAAATCCTAAACCCTTTTCTGATTGGGTGATCGGAAAGAGGGGGCAGGTAGTGCTGGTCGGAATACCTGGTCGGAAAAGGGCTTTGCCCTTTCCGAAAATGATGTTGATCTGAAACTTATGCTAGGGAAATAAGCTATTGGAATAAGCTAAATCCCAAAACTAGCTCGAATCCAATATTAAGCTGATTAAATAAGCACTAAAAACAACTTTTCTAACTTTAAATAAGCAAACTTATAAATCAAATAATAAAAAGATAAACTTTTTAAGAAAACTTATAAAAAGTAAATAAGCAAAACTAACAAATAAGCCAATAAGCACAAGGATCTCAAAGCTTATTCGTGTAGAAACTTAGGAAAACATAAAAAGATTAACTTTTTAAGCACAAAATCATTGATGAACAACACGGATCATACGAGATTTGTACCAAAATCAATCAAAATCAAAGAAAGGAAGAATGAGATTAAAGATTAAAAGCTTGAAACTAAACTTGATTAATGAAAAATAATACAAAGGTTTGATTTTGAAAGAGAAAAAGATGAAAACTAGTGAGAGAAAGTTTAGAACTTTCTCTCTCTAAAACTAGAGAGAATGAAAAACTAAAAACTACCTAAAAAACTAACTAAGACTAACTAAGTATCTCAAATTTGTGAAGTAAAGTCCTATTTATAGGCAAGTCTTGTGGGCTTCGTGAATGGGCTTGGTTTTGGGCTTCTTTTCTTCTTTCTTCTTTAGTCTTCACGCTTCCTTAAATAAACGTTTCCGACTTTGGATTTTTAGAAGTGTCGGTGAATAATTCCAACTCGTCTTATAATCTTTTGTTTAATAGACTCGAATTCTTCGACATATATGAATCTTCCATCTTTGGCTCTATTCTTCGATAAATCTTCAAATAGGCACAATGACTTCAAATCTTTTGCATCTCTTGAACCGTAGACTTCGTCTTGAGTCTTTTTCCTCGATAAAACCCATGCAATCCCATGTTTTCTTCAATATTCATCCGGTTGACTCTGAAAACAAAATAAACACAAAAACCACGCATAATTCCCAACAAATGATATTAAATACGTGTTTTGGTCTTGTTTTAGCCAGAAATAAGTGGTAAAAGGATGGGTGTTTTCACACCTATCAGCAGCCCCCTTTTTGGGTCAAACCTGGCCCTAGCCGCCCCTGTGTGGGTCACGGCTGGGTAGGGCTGAGGTCATCGAGGCCTTAGGGTCTCGGTGTGTTAAACCAAAACACCCCCGATTGCCTGGCTAAACAAACACGCCCCTTTCTTTGGGTCTTTTGACCCTCGGTCGACCAACAGCAGACTACACCGAGACCCACAGTGGTCTCGGTTTTGATCACCAACCCAAGACCCGACACCCCCATAATCAGGCGGTTGTGGTGATTCAAAAACCATCCCATGAAAACCCTAATTTGTTATTTTATGTGATGTTCTTGATTTATCTATAAAAAACGTTTTCTCCTTGATTCATCAAAACTTAATTCGCGATTTATATAAACTGATATAAAGAAGAGATAAATACCGTAGTAGTTTGATAACGTAAAGGTAAGTACACGGATTACTAGATCAAAACACAGCCCGACCTCCTTTCTTTTCTTCTATTATCCGGCGGCTACAAGGGATTAGGAAACCCTAATCTTTATTTTTTTTTGTTCGACTGAGTGGAAAGGAGGGGTTAAAGTCCCGTGTTTTATTATTTTTTTTTACAATGGGCTTGAGCCCAAAATTTCTTTTATTTAAAACAAATCGGCCCTTTTACTTTCTTACTCCTTTTTTTTTATATATACTTGTATATATTATTTCTCGCGTTTGTTTTCGTCAATAATTACTATGTAAATAGTGTAATTAATTAAACCGCGTATTTACATTTCCCGATTTAAATACGGGTTTTACACCAACCATTACAAACTAGTACAATACCCGTGCGTTGCCCGGGTATACGATTCAATAATTTTTTTATAAAAGGGGTGTTGATATATTCTTTTAAAAAAACTTAAAAAACACATATCTAAAAGTGCAAATAAATGATCAGAGACATAAATTTCTTTCTGTGTTGTACATCTCTTTATCCGAAAAAATGAGTTTTAACTAAAAAGACTATAAATGGCGAGTGTCGAATACAAAAAGTTCCATTCTATGTAAGATAAACAAAGTAAGTTACACATTAAAATAGTAACATTACATGTCCTAAAGAGAGTGTAATTAAAAACTTAAATATCTTATTATCAAACCATATAAAGCATGTATTTTCCATAACATAAATATTACATGGTTCATTATGGACTTTTTTTTACAATCACACTATGAAAATGTTGCATTTTTAAGATCTACTTCAAAGAGGAGATAAGTAATTGCGTTAACCGATCATCTTGTTCGAATTTCTTAGGTTTGTGCAAGATCAACTATACACACTTTTGTAGCCTGCAATGTAGAGATAGAGAAACATCATTATATAAGCGCCTCTAATTTTTTGTTGAATAACTTTATTCATATTAAGATATGAAAATTGGAATAGACTGCACATTAGCACCGAAAGAAATAAAAATCACAAATCTATCAATAGTTCTTGAGACATTCTCAAATAATATCAAATCTATCAATAGTTCTTGAGACATTCTCAAATAATATGTTTCATGTAAAGAGGATAATAATAAACCATCATCAACGCTGAAACTGAAATAATGAGACAAAAATGTCGGTGGCTTGCAAAATCGACGGAAGTTTAACCTGTATATTGTTGAAAATTTGACATACCTATTAATAAAAGGGTTTAAGACATTTAATAGCTACGTACTTTCTCAAATGTAACCATATCATAACTGTACTCAAGTAAAATGTTTTTATAATACATTTTTCATGGTTGGACAACTTGATCATTTTTCTTACTTTTTTGTATTGGCAGGGAGCTGTTACAAACATTTAGAACGTATAAGTGCCTAAGTGGAAAACACAAATATAAACATCTTTGGACTTCTTTATGGTCACACTCTTAACACATAGATTCATATTTAAATTTATTCATTGCTTTCTTTGTCTAAAGGCCTAAAGCTACCAAAATTCATACAAAATAATGTTTTGTATACAACTTAGCCATGTAGCATATCAAGTTACAAATTTGTTCTTTATCCTATAATATACTTTATTTGACATAAAATTCAAGTTGATATAAGTCATGCAGCCATGCAGGTATATTCCAAAAAGTTCAATCTAAAGACTAAAGAAAGCCAACATCATTTTTCAACCCAAGTTCTTGAATTAGAAGAACTTCAAAGTACCAGCCTGCTTAACATGCTTGTAGCGTTAGGATTATACATGGAATGAGCTTTCAAAATTTTTCAAAAGAAATCGTCTAGATTGAGCTTAATCATCCTACATGTCTATAAAAATCAAAACCTACATATGTTTTTCAAAAAGGTTCTTCAACCCGTTATGCAACCAAAACTATAATACTACATTGATGTACATTCAAATTTAATCAGTGAAATACGATCTCCATAACTAACTACACTAACCCTTTTTTTACTTGTACCAATAGATGCAATCAGACACAAGTTTCAATGATAATTTTCACATCTCCCATCACAAGTATTTATGATAGAACTTAATTTACCACAACTCCCCGTTGTTAATATCACTGGGTTATTACTTATTTGGCATTTAAATGTCAGAGCATATATGTCTATACGAAGACAAGAAAAAAATTACCGGATAAAAGTGTGCTGAGAGAGTGATTGCAAACAATGTCGTAGACAAGGAATCTGTGATATCCTTATGATCAAAATCATACCAGTGTTCCTACATGGCGTTTCTAAGTGTATGTGTACTCGCATGAGCTCAAGCAAAAATGAGTTTTGCGTATATAAAATGTATAAAGAAACCTACCTAACAACTCTATCTACAAATTTAACCACACGTACGCCTTCATATGAATAAATATATATCTTAAGAAAAACAAAAGTATAAAAAAGAGTGTTACCTCATGATCATGAAGATCGACATCAGTGTTACCAGCTTGCTGTTCATATGAAGAAGATGTCACATATTTGATGAATAAAATTTTACGTGAGATGTTGTAACATGACTATACCTTGATTTCTTCGTTCGTAATCATATTCGCAATCTTAAATTCATATTTTGTTGCTATGATAGTTGAGAAACATGTTTGAGTTACTCATCTGTACAAATGCAAACAAACAAAATGTTAAAAAGAGTACATCGAATGAGTAATTTCATCTGTAACAGATGAAAAATAAAGCATACGATTCATCCCCATTGTGCTTGACTGTAGAAGGTGAATGAAATAAAACTGACTATAGGTGTCTATATATAAGATCATTTTAGGCGCCACACAAATTGATTTTCAAAAGTTGAATTTATAAAGATAAGCAATCAAAATATAGATAGATATTGGGTATGCGTCTAATTAGGAGGTTTAGGGCATGGTTTGTTACTAATATATATCTGAACATATCTTTTTGTTCGGAATGTTCTTGTTCACATGTTATGTAAAACAGACTTTTTCTCAAGTTTGTTAAATATGGATAATCATGGAATTACAACGGTCCAGATTAAAAGTACTTCAATTTTAACGATCAAAAATAAATTCTAGGATTTGAAGGACCGGCGGTAATATATAGACTAGTACAATACCCGTGCGTTACTCGGGTATAAAGATTCAATAATAAAAATTACAAACTTATTTTCAGTAGAAAAAATACACATCTAAAATCATTCTTCTTCGAAGTTTCTTTGTGTGTGTTTATGTTTTCAAACGAATCACCATTCTATTGATATCAGTTAGAAACATGTTTTGATAAAAATGTTATGTTCAAATTAATTCTAAAACCCAGATAAAGAACATACAAAAAAAGATGCCACAACTGCAGTAAAATATTTAAATTCACATTCTAAAATGACAAAATTGTCTATGAGTAGATTAGGTACGTACACGCAATTGAAAAAAACTGTTATGAATCGTAGACAAATATATGCATATGCTTATAATAGAAAGTATGCATTATAGGAAATCATTTATGAAATAATGTACTATAGATCCATATGTTGCTGGAGTATACATTTTAATAAATAATTTATTCATATTAACATAGAAACATTGAATATTGTTTTCAGGTAATGCAGATTACCCGGTAAAATAACATTAAATATTTTATACGTTTAAATTATAGATGTATTTAGCATACGTAACAAAAAATTTGTCATATTTGCCATTAACGTTACCCAACTCAACCACGAAGTCACTAAATTTGTATGTCATTACCAATGACGCTATTTGTACCCTTCGTTTCTCATCCATCGACGATGTAACCGAACACGTCACAAGAGAAAAGAATCCATAAATAAAGTAAACAATACCCGTGCGTATTATCTGGGTCACGAATAATTTACAATAACAATAGAAACTTGTTGAGTATACTTAAAAAGGCATACATTAATCTTACTAATTTATAAAGGATTTAACTCCTTTCTATATTTATTAGTCTTAAAAAATTCAGCATAAAACATTTCTTAATTAGGAAATAATACAATGCAAAGTTATATAGTCACATCTCAATAAATTGTAACAAATGAAAAAAACTGTAACAACTCAATAGAAATGTAATAAAGATGTAATAAACGGAAAAAAAGTAACGGTTGTAACATTCATCAGAGTTGTAACAACCAATTCAATGAAAATTAAATATAAAGTTGTAACATTCATCACGAATCATATATATACCCATGATATATCATTCTCTTTATTCTCGTAATTATGTCATCGAGCTTTTAAAACCCCATTGTTACGCGACCACCACCCGACATCACAACGGCCGAACTAAACATACCGCTTAAACCCACACCACCACCCAACCACACGACCACCCGACCACCCGACCACCGAGACCAACACCCGCCGCCGAAAATTTAGTCATCGGGTACCCGCCGCATTGCGCGGGTACCGACTATAAATTCATAACACACTTATCAACAACTACTTTCAAAGACCTTTTGGTCTAGCGGTATGTGAATGACCTTATAATCTAAAGATTGTGGGTTCCATTATAAGTGAAGACATCTGAGAAAAAAATGCTCTTATCACATACATTAGTTGTAATTCCGTACTTTCCATCCGGATAAAAAATGCTCTTATCATCCAAAGTTCTAATTTTGGTAACATAGTTTCACTTCCATGTTGCCATTTTGTCTCTGTTTTCCTTTCCTTGGTTGTTTGATTCACACCTCATCAATTTGTCTCTGTTTAAAGAAGAGAAACAATACTACACCTTCATAGAACAAATATACAATATACGATTTTGTATATTGATAAGCGAAACTAAAAAAACGCATAAGTGAATGTTACCTCAGGAGTATTGATATCGACATTTGACTTGCGACTCAAAGAAAACACTATCATCAGGTCTCCATAAAAATACGAAAAATGACGTCGGATACTGAAGCTTACAATTGAAAACTGAATATGTAAATATGAACTTTACTTTTGTAAATGGAAGAAACTAAATGTACATGTTAAAGATTACCAGTAATACTTTGAAATATAAAGGATGAAATAGCAACTGATGATTCCTTTATTTTGAAATGAAGGTGATTCTGTATTTATAAGCGTAATATTGAGAACTGGCATAAGACTGACTTGGTTGTTTCTACTTTCACGGTAATTGTGGTATTCTAAAATTATCCATTAACTTTATCCCATTTATTCGCATATTTGTTTATAATTCCTATTTTAACTCTTACTAAGGATAATTCTTTAATTTGAATGATTATGATTAACTCTTCCATCAATTTAAACGTACAGGATTGAAATTATAGATTGAAAAGCAGGCAATATAAAGATAATAAAAATCTCACTTCATTATAAGGATTTTATTGCTTTTGCCAACATTTGCAGCCCAATCCAAATACTTTAAGAACAGTATTGGTAAGCCCATAATATGATGTTAGCCCAATCCAAATACTTTTAGCAACAGTATCATTAACTAGACAGGATAACAAGTTCGAAAAAAAAATAATAATAAGACAGGATAAGATTTTCTTTTGTGCACGAGTTTGAACGGATAACTTAAAACCAATGTTTTGAAACCCGGGTCGACCCGGCCGGTTCAACCGGTTGGACCGGTTCCGGCCGAAAAAACGGGTCAAATTGACCCGGGTCTTACATTTTGGAAACCCGGTGTGACCCGCCGGGTTTGAAGCGACCCGGGTTGACCCGGTTCGTGCGACCCGGCCGGGTTTTGATTTTTTTCGATTTTTTTGTTTTTTTTTTTCGTTTTTTCGCGATATAATTATACGTATTTATAACGTAACTTTGTTTTTACGTGTTATATTTGTTAGTAAATGGTTTTTGGGCCAAATATATGAAATATTCATGATTTATATTTATATATACATAGTAATATTGAAAATATATAAATAATTTTTTTAATTGAAAACCGGGTCGACCCGGCGGTCCAACCGGTTGAACCGGTGACCCGGTGACCCGGTGGCTCGACCGGGTCGATTCAAAACCCGGGTTTTAAAACATTGCTTAAAACATCCAAAAAAAACACCAGTAGCATCTTCATGGCCGGCATTCTTGGCATCTCCACCACCACCTTCTTAAATTTCAACCATGCCAGAATTACTAGGCCCACCACCAGTTACAGAAGAGTTACCAAAGTTCAATGCATAGGATGGGTACTTTTTTTTTTTTTAACTAATACTAGTTGTAAATGTTTTTTGTTCTTACGTTATGTTATGTGATTTGTGTGAAGGAAGGATCCTGAGGGAATACTAGGCCCCCCTAGTACTGGTCACTTAGCTAGACGTGAGTTCCAGAGAAGACTTGCACATGACACTGAGGCTCGCGAAGATTATCAGCGTCAACTCCTTGAAGAAAAAGAACGTCGTCGCAAGTTGCGCGAGGTGGTTCATTTTTTTTATTTAAACCTACTAACAACGTTGTATATCCTTGTTTAACATGTTATGTTTGATCAAAGGTGGAGTTGTCGTCATTGTGCTCATTAAACGAGTCGGTAAATGTGTGTTTTTTGTCTAGTTGTTTGCGATGTAAGGAGTATCAAGATTAGGGACTAAAACAAAACTAAATATGAACATGTGCACAAATTTTTTTGAACCATAACACTGATAAACACATTTAAATGGACCATTGCATTTGAAATGCATCTAAAAATATTGATTTTTTTTAATCAAAAAGCAACAAAAACTCTATAGGTGTCACCGGTTCTCATGGTTCCGTCACTGCTAAAGATGGAAATAGATGATCAAATGGTTAAACTGTGGCCTTATGTGTTTAGTAATTCAAAAGTTATTATGTATGTAACAACATTATAAATTGTCCACAACTCCACATTACTACTGCTGCTAAATTATTTGTCATTTCTACTAAAGGATAGCTATTATTTTTAAAGTTTAACTTGTTATGCATAACTATATATATACATTCATAAAACTCTAAGAAAGCATTTATAATCAGTTCGAAGGTAGTACCTAATTATTGTACTTTTCTTAAACTAAGTGGTGTTGGTCTGGTGGACGGTTTTTTAGTGGGTTGGACACAGTATAAAGATGCAAATGAGTGTTCAGTAATTAAATTTGGACTTTATGTGTTAAGGAAATGAAAGGTGTCTAAATGATTGGTACGTATATTTGTGTAACTGTCGGTTTTATGTGTGAAATGCAGTCTAGGCGTGTTCCGGAAAATAATGCACAGTTGGTTGAGTATTTTCTTGATACCGAAGCTCAAGAGCTTGAATTAGAGATTGCTAGAATGAGATATAAGTAAGCAATTCTTTCCATTTCCATTTCAGTTCACTACTATTCTATTATTCTTGAACACCAAATTACATATCTTGACTATAGTGGCATACATAAAAAATCATATTGACATCGATATTTTTAGGTTAACTGATGAGTTTTTCAATCACTTAAAGTTTGAACTGGGACAGCTTCGGTTTGCTGTTCAAAAGACCGAGGTTTGTTTTCTATTTCCATAATTTGGTTAAATTAGATTCGTCCCATATCTGAATATGTTGTTCATCATCATGTGAGTACTAATGATCATCGTAGGATATGGAAGAGAGAGTGATTGAGTTGGAAGCACTGCAAAAAGCGCTGCTGGAAGGAATACGTTAGTAGCTATACCATGACAGTATGACACAGAGTATCTCTGAAGTTCCATTAGACATTGCCTTTATAGCCCGTAAAATATCTGTTTGTTTGTCTTTTGCAGAAGCGTATGATAAGTTGCAAGCTAACATAGTGAAGGCACGAGATAATCTAAACAAAATATTTACATCAAAGGATGTGAACGCAACTGTATGTTACTCACGAACATCGGAATCTGCCTATTTATTTTAAACTAATCCGTTTAATTAATAGTGTTGTCCTACACAGTTACTGGATATGGTGGAGAAGAACGAGATCAATAGGCCTTTATTGGCACTTCTTGATGAAAACATAGCAAGTGCAAGAAGAAGTAATCAGGTAAATGATTGAATAGAGCTAAATAATCTGAAGTAGAATATGTTTAGTACATAATCATTGAACTTTCACATACAAAAACTTCTTTGTATTCTATGCAAAGTCTAACCATTTTTAAGTATACTTAGTTACTCCTGGTTACAGTAACTATATTGCTGTTTTTGTCCATTATGCAGACAGAAGCAGCGGACTACATGGAAAAGGTCCGTGGGGCTGTTCGCAAGTACTATACTGTCTAATCTCGAGGTAGAAAATATGCAGTAAATACTTCTCTATATGTTATTATAATGAAAAACGTGTATCAGTAAGTATGTTGTATTTTTGAATAAGCTGTTAATATAAAGCAATTATGTATCTCAGAATGTTTTCCTATATTATGTAAGTCGTTCTATTGATTTTAGGATTCACCCAAAGTCGTTTATTGTTCATATGGAATTGACCCTGTATAGTTGATGTAGGAGAATACCAGCCACTATATCCGAAGGATTACTAAATTTAACATATTCATTCCCTACTTGAGCTCAAAAATTAATTTCATATCTCTTTAGAAACCTATTAAGGTCTAAATAATGTCAGATATCAATCTGTTAAATATATGTTAGTAATTAAGTGTATCTTATTAGGAAGATTATTGTCCATATGTAACAAAATATACTACATCATTTCTCGTATGAGCAGATAATTGACAACATATGAGGGGATCTCATTAGTGGCTGTCATGAATTATTTTATCAGCTTGATTGCGTTAAAAAAATTATGCGCGACAAAGACACGCACCCCCTACTCTGCACACACTATTTTGTCCAAGTTGTAACTTGATCTCACAAACTCTTAGTTCATGGTCCACCTTAATAACACTAAGCCACAAGCCGCTGATCGTTATTGCTTTCAAGTGATACCAAGCAGTTCAGTTTGTTTATCTGTTACAGAAGTACAAGAGCCTTTAAGACCAAAAACTAATGTTATCTATATTTGTGTTAACTAGTAATCCATAACAGATATCTATCCGTACCCCCTTTTTGGCTTAGAAATATGTTTACCATTCTTTTTTCCAGGACTTGTTTTTCTTTTAGTAGGTTATTAAACCATCTTAGTCCTAGTCTGGTTTTGTAGTTGTGCTTCTTGTTCTGTCGTAGTATTATAGCAACCCAATAGATCAAGTTGGACATTATTCTCCCTTAAATTTAGGAAGCATCATGAGGTCTTTCTGATAGGTTTATCTCGGTAACTCCCCCACACTGGTTTTCACATATCGGTTAGAGACTTGATTGGAAGTTTGACTTTTTTTTTGGGTAGAGGGATAATACCCAGTGAATATTGGAAGTTTGACTTTGCTTAGCACAGGTCATTTTATTAAGGAGATGTAAGTTTGATACATATCTCAAGTCAAGAATAGATGAGAAAGCATTTAAAGTGTAAAACCTTTGGCACGTGACCATGTAAAACTCAAGTCAAGAATAGATGTAAGTTGGATAAATATCTTAAGGCAGGACACATTTTTCTTACAGAGAAATAAGAAAGAAACATGGTTATGGTCTGGCCCAAGTAACTTTTGGTTGCACTTGAGAGCTTTATGAAGATATCTGAGAGCGACATGCACATTTCCCAGGCCTTCCTCCCTCATAGCTACGTTGATGTATGCTGCAGCCGTATTTGAATGTGAGGGGCCACAAGTAAGATGTAGCAAATGCAATGCCCGTTTTACACAACTGATATTATTGTAGCAACCATAGTAAGTAAAGAGTATAAAGTATGTAAAAGAAATTACTCAATGGGTCAAATCAGTTATGTTCAGACAATTGCATCATAAGCCTCCACTTAAAATTGAGAACAGATAAGCAACTATAGTTTTTATTGTCATAGAGATAAACATGGAGAAGAGCATGTATCGAGCTTAAACCAATGAAGACAAAGGTTTGTAAAAACTGGAAACAAGTTATGCTAGTTTCCAATGATCGCATTTGAGACTAGTGGCGACAGCTAAATCATTTTATTGATACTGCTTTTCACTCGTAGAAGTAACTTGCAGAAATTAATCAACTTTGGGCACAACAAATCACAAGGCAAAAATATATGTTCCACAGATCAAAGCTGACAACTCAGTAAATCAACAAGTGAAAATAAAAACTATAAACTGTAACAGAGGCAATTTGATTGGCAAACAATACCTCCCAGTCAGTACAGATCAGCAGAATGCACTTCACATTACTGCAATTGGCTGCATATATAGCTGTTTCATACTTTCTACTCTCTTGCTCTGCAATTTTCTTTTTTACACATAGCAGAAGAGATGAAAGCATAAGATGCCCAACAATTTAAAAAAAAACAAATGATCATATATTTTAACGAACTCCTTAACAGGTAAGTCGTACCTCTGATGAATGAGGCCCATTTCCAGAGGCGCTGCTGGTTAATAATACCCGCTTTCTAATTCCATGGCTTGCAAAGATCTGTTCTTCCCATTCCTTATGAGGGCTTCGATAGACGGAGTATGATCCAATACTACGTTTCGATAGAGAAACCTTTTTGACACTATGTCACTACTACTTGTGTTCAACTACAAATCTATTACAAGTACATATCTAGTGGCGTTGTTCTTAGGGAGCTGAATTAGATATTTTTAGTTCCATTGCCCTACACCATTTCGAAGAGCAGACTATGATTCATGTCTTTGTTCGATAGTGTTTTTTTGTCTACAGCATCAAATTTCCCGTCGACACAAAAGAGGTTTTATTTTTTAAAGGATTTATACCCAGTGAATGTACACAAAAGAAGTTTGTATACAACATTCAAGCAACACAAGTTACGATCAACATTAACATTCAAGGGACACAAAAACGAAGAGTGTAGTGCCCTATAATTTCAACTCGAATAACATAATTAACTTCATAAATGACTAATTTGTTTCAAGTCCTTATCCAATATTCCAATGTGGCGATATTCTCAAAATATATGCATGACCCAACAATACTCCTAGTTTCGCCAGCTATATGAAAAAAAAAATCAAATACAAATTCCATTTCCATAATGCAGCCAAACATTGTTATTAAGCAAAATCATATATAATGCACGTTAAATAAAACTACATAGCTTTATAAGAGACCACGTTTAATAGGTGTTTTGAAATCATGGTGATAATCTAGCTAAAATGAGCCTTCAGCCTTCAAACGGTAAACCTTTAAAGATCACATACAACCTGGAAATAATACAAACATTAATATTCAAAAGATATACTCGATCTGTAACAGAAATTCTTACTACAAAACAGCACTCCTAAACTAATATAGCGTGTATATTCCTTATTGAACTCATAACAGGAAGCTTCATACACCCCCTTGCGTATGGTTCTAAAAATAACCTGTATTGAACTTATAACAGAAATCTCAACTGTAGTAACATATCCAACAAAGTGACACATCATTCATACAAATAGGGGTTTAAATCGGGTGGGGTTAATTGGGTTCGGGTCAAAGTCAGGTCAAGGTTAAAATAACATACCCAAACGTGAGACTATTTGAACTCGGGTCAATCCTGTTTGGGCCAGGTCGAGCAGTGTCAGGCCAGGTCAACTCCGGTCGGGGATGGTCAAGCCCGGGTCGAGGATGGTCAAACCCGGGTCGGATATGGTCAAACCGGACCTGGAAGGGTCAGACCCGGGTCAAAGTGGTCACACCGGGTCGGGAATGGTCAAACCCAGTCCTGGAAGGGTCTAACCAGGGACGTCCCAGGGTCAAACGCAGGAGGGGCACATACTGGGGCGTTTCTATTATCTTACTGAAATTTGAATACTACACATAAAGCTAACTCGTTTGGGCACAGAAGGCTTATCACTTTAGATTTTATGGCCGTAAACAAGCCACAAGCTCAAGTGTACCAAACAAATCAGTGTATCATAATTTCTGGTAAAATCAAGCAAAGCCAAACACCCTCGGCATAACTTAATAGATATATACTATATCTTGTGTCCTAATTTATGCAACAAATAAACAAGAATAACAATTAGACTAAAGGAATAAAGGATCATACCAGCAAGATTCTCGGTTAGAGCCCTCATATTGTCACATTACAGCCACGTCCAATTCCAACGTGTTTATACCTCGGGTAGCAATCTGAATACATAACAAACAATTTTTTTTTGAAAGGCAGCCTTATATTACCAAGAAAACCACAGTACAAAGGGTACCACCCTTTAATCAAGCAGATTAAGGCAGACCAAAAAAAAAAAAACAGAACGTCGGTTGGCAACCGGAAAACAAACCACCAACATCTGAAACAGACCAGATCTGACCTACACGGGCACCCCGAACACCAGAGACTAAAAAAAAACTAACAGTTAAGACGCTTCACATGATACTCTTTCTCGGATCAAAAAGCCACTTTTGCCAGTCCATGTCTCTGTACTTCTTAGCTCTCCTTGTAGTCCACTCGAAACACTTTAATTGAATGTCTTGAACAATTTTGTTGACACTCCTAACTTTACCCCTAAAAATACGCGAGTTTATCTCTTTCCATATGTGATACGCAGTAACCCAACACACAGCTTCCCAGATTTGATGCAAATGGAGGGGGAGAGTAACATTGCCGGCCATAGATAATGCCTCCTCAATTGAAAACATGACACCGTCCCCCACTTTCCACCATCGGAACACCTTCTCCCAGACACCTCTTGCTGAATCGCATGTGATCAAACAGTGGGTGCTTGATTCGACAGCGTTGTTACAATTAGGACAAAGAACCGAATCAAGATCTATGATCTATGCCCCTCTTGTCTAACTCTTCCCGGACCGGAAGTCTCCCCTTCAGAGCTCTCCACGCGAATATATTCACTTTAATCGGCACTAACTTGTTCCTCATTTTCTCACGTTCGCCCGTCGCAGTGTAGGAGAAATGCTCCTCAATCATTTCAGTAAGCTCCTTTACTTTGAAGATACCATCTTCGAAGATCTTCCACTCCCATTTGTCCCATTTGTCCCTGCCGCAATATGTAAACAGTAACATTATGAAGTAAATTATTGATGTTTTCTAATTCCTGTTGGACTCTCCCTCTAATGGCCCTCACCCATTCCCAATTCCAGACCCATTCCCTAATTTTTTAACTCCCTTTTATCCCTCATACTACTATCCTTATATTTATCTAAATGCGAGAGCCTAGGGAATCTATCACATAAACGTTTCCCTTCCAACCATCTATCAGACCAGAAGATGATGTCATTCCCGTCACCAAGTATCCCCATACATGATGACGAGAAATCAATACCAAACCCATCTATATCATGACCCACCTTTACTATTTCCTTCCAAACCCCGCTGCCCATTTTCGATCCTCCCATGCCCAAGCATCCCCTAAAAGCCCATTACTCCCATGGATACTTTTAATCACCTTGACCCAAAGTCTATCACTCTCATTCCTAAATCTCCACCACCATTTCCCAAGTAAAGCCATATTTTTTCTCTAAGCGGCCCAATGTTTAAACCCCCATCCCATGAGAAGCAATAATCGTATCCCATTTGACCCAAGACATTTTAGAACCTTCTCCCGACCCTCCCCAAAAGAAGTTTTTCCTGATTCTCTCAAGACTAACAAGCACACTCGAAGGCACACGGAACACTGAAAAGTAATACAAAGGCAAGCTCCCAAGAACCGACTTAACCAACGTGAGTCGTCCCCCGAAAGACATCGTTTTAGCTTTCCAATCGGCCAAACGCTTCTAAAATTTTACCACAACATTATTCCAAGCGTTGATCTTCCTCATATTCTCTCCAATCGGCAATCCCAAATACGTAAAAGGGAATTTTCCAACCCCACAACCCATCCAAGTGGCCATATGCCGTATCTCGTCCTCATTGACCCCTATACCATAAATTTTGCTCTTATTATAATTAACCTTAAGCCTCGACACCTCATCGAAACATTTGAGGATGCACATGAGATGTGACAATCCGTCAATTTGTGATCAATATTTTATTCTTAATATTTATTTGAAAATATTATTTTATGAACTCACTTATTTTTGGGAAGAAATTTGGATTTATGTCTTGAAGTAACATCGACTACGTTTAAACCGGAGGATTCTACGTTACGTGCTTACGTTTACATACACCGTCTTTGGTGACAGTCCGACATTTCAGAAAATAAATTTATCCGTAAATATTATTTTGGAGTTTTTAAATTTGTGTTGGTTCATAAACTCACAAATTTACGAGAAGAGACTAGGACTTACGATTTTATTTTAACGTCCTTTACGACTAAACCGGAAACCTTAGGATTACGTATTTACGTTTTCGAACTCCGTTTTTGATGAGACAATTTTTATTGGATTCGTTTTGTGACGTTGATTCATAATTTATAAAAATGTTTTTCGTAAAACGACCCGAGGGCACGCAAATCGAGGAAACTAGAATCGAGGAGTACCCGTAAATAAATGGGGATGAGACAAGTGGGACACTTGCCCCACCCCCATCAAAACCGGCCATATTAAGCCACTTACACCATGAGGTGTCAAAACCTCATAAACAAAAGCTACACTTGTCTTTAGCTTAGCTAGTAAGCTAAGCTTACCACAAAACCAACTAAACCAAAACCATTTGTCCATTTTCACCATGCAAATCAACTCACATATTCTCTCATCCTCCCCATTTTGTGCCGTCCATCATCACAAACAACACCCTCATTTGATCAAAATCAACCACAAAATCTCATGTTATTCATATACATGTTGATGCCCTTTTGAAGCCCTATTGATTGGTGCAAGTTATAACATCCAAGGAGGAGTTTCCATGAAGTGTTAGGGCTGATTTTCCATAAGAAGTATATGAAGATTGGTGGTCTTGAAGATGGTCTTGGCTATGCACAAGTTTCTCCATCAAAATCCATGCTCAAATCACAACCTATATCAACATGGTGGTATAAAGATTGTCCTCCTCATCCTCTTGTTATTTTTGGTTATGTAATCATGTATTTTATTTCCTATTGTATATGTATATGATGATTATATGATGATAAAAATGTTATGTGGGGATTTGGTGTTGATAAACATGATTAAAAAGGTGAAAAACTATAAAGAACAAGGCTAAAATCTTGCTTAAAAGTGATGGCTGTATAAAACAGTAAAGAAACATGTCATGAACTGATAAAATGATGAAGTAGAATTGATATACAGTAATCTATGGGTCTTGTACACATGTGAGAGTTGGCCATGCAATGGAATCATTGTAATGAGTGAGATATGATCAAAACAAGTTTAAGGTACAAATCTGAGTTCACTGTTTTGGACGATTTTTAGAAAATACTTAGAAGATGATTCAACAGTAGCTATAGAAGAGTTAAATGGAGCACATATCATTTAGTTTATGTGATAAGAATTTGAGCTTCTATCTCCATATAGAACTCTAGATATGGCAGTTTTGGTGAAGATGAGAATAAAAATCAGATTTTGGAAATTAAAGTATAATACTATTATATAAGCACTCAAAATTTAATAGTATAAAATATAAATTAAAACCCACTAACTTATATAATATATTTATATAAATATGTACAATGGTACATAAGTGGACATTTTAATAAAAATGGTAACTTATTAAGTTTTATAAGTTATAAAACTATAAACATGATTTTTACGACTTTTTCGGCTATTACCGTAAAATTAACGTTTTTGTTAAATAAAACTTAGACGGTTGGACCCGTCTAATGTAAAATTTTATAAAACTCATATACTGATATATAAACATATATAACAAGTAAAAACCGATAAAACCCGAACTACATAACATACGGACATTAACGGACTAAATTAACGTTATTGGACTAATAAAACAACAAAATGGACTAAAACACTTATAAACTTATTTATTGGACTTAACCCTTTTAGGCCCAACTTATAAAGTGTATATACTGATAATATAAGTATAACAAGGATTAATACAAGTTAAGAACTTATAATAGGCTTATTGGACCTAAAACACGTAAATAGGTAAAACGAGAAAACTAGTATAAAAGATTATCGACACATAACACAAAAATGAGTAAATGAGGATATGTAAACCCATTTGATCATCATATATATATAAAATCATCATATGTATACATAATTGTTATTTTTATAAAGTCATTGGACATGAGTCTAAGACGAGTATTATTTGTCTAGGTTTCCGTGATTGAAGCACGTACCGTACATCCGAATCGCCGATAACCCGCCTTCCCAAATCAACGTGAGTTCATAGCCTCGCACTCTTTTAAATGTTTTATAAACCCGCGAGGGAGATAACATGTTAGTTTTTATAAAATAGGACACCATTTGTCCCGATTGTTTGTTTATTGATTTGGACCCGAATGATTGTATGACCCGATTTTATGACCCGATAAATGATTAAAGGACCCGATAGAAAATTAAATGGATTATTAAAGTTAGGTTATGTCACTATAAGTCCCATTAGCATGAATTGTGAACTATCGGGATTTGGTAGACGCTTATGCATTTAATAGTACTATTTGGGGACGATCACCCCAGTTCGCGCCTTGACGGTTGATCCCCGTCGTGCCACATTGATTGGTAAGCGAATTTATGTATGAGAAGATTTCCATAGCGTGACCTTTGTGACGACACGCTAACTTAGATGGGCAAATTTGGTATCGGGTTAGCTACCCGTTGTTGGTTTAGTAAGGTAACAATGTCATGCGGCTTATAATAATCTAAAACTAACGAAATACTACTAGACGCTCCGAATTACGATGTATTGCCTGACTAGCAATACAGGGTCATACTATTGATATTATGTTTGTGTTTTGGTTTTCGTAACCATATTCATATAACGGTTTTTATTTTCATACAACGTCATAAGACGTATTGTATGATGTTTTTACGACATTGGCTCTTATAATGATTTTTAAGGCAAACGCCTATATTATGATTTTGATGAAGATTTGTATAAAATGACTTTGGCTATTTTATGGCCTATTAAAATGATTTGTACAAAATGATTCTCAGTAATAATTTTATACTGATATTATATTGATGAATTTTATTAAACTCTATGAATTCACTCGGCGTTATCGCTGACCTTTTCTTTTAACATGTTTTGTCTCAGGTACTTGAAGGTAATTCTCGGGAAGACAACAAGAATCCATGGCCCGCACCTAAATACTTATTTCCATTCAAATGCTTTGTAAAACTTTGTATGAAATAAGATGACTTGGGACCGATTTAACTTTGATATTTATGAATGGAAATGATTTATTATTAAACGACGCGATTTTTATGCGTTGTCTATGATGTGAGTAATGTGCTATCCCGTAACACCAACGAGTCTTCCGCTGTATTGAGTTGTATAAAATTTGGGGGTGTTATAGTTTGGTACCAGAGCTCTCGTTATAGAGAACGAAAGATTTTTAAAACCAAGGTTTTGAATAAAACATCTCAAAATCTTTTAACTATAAACATTTTTCTAAAAATGTCTAAAAATCTTTTGACTATAACGGTGCCGAAGAATTCCCGAGTTACCGACAAGGCCAAGACTGAGAAGTGTTATTTTAATATATATATAACTTGGATTATATATATATGATGTAATTTTATTACATGATTGTTTGATGATTATTTTGATTTTTATACGAGGTATTTATACGACGTAGATTGTCACAAGTAACCCTAACTCCCCTAGTAAATTAATCGAAGCTATTCTCGTAGGAATTCTAGCTATCCTAGATCTAAACCAAGTTGTGGATATTTATGATCCCAACAAATGGTTGATATTCGTAGAATTGTAGATATTAGTTGATTGTGATATTAAAGAAGAATTGACGAGATTAAATCTGATATCGATGTCATGACGATCTTTCCTTATAGAGTGGAGTTTTACAAAACGTTACCACCTAGAAAGATGTCATCTGATTCGTTGTCATCCAATTCTTAAATTGAAATCGAAAGGGTGAATGTTGCACTTGAGGCTGTCATTGGAACGAGTACCCAAAAGCCTCATGCCACTAATACCTTTCCGAGAAGTCTAATTGAATGTATGAGTCATCTCATACTAGTGACTCATTTGATAATTGTTATTGTAAGAGTTATAGGATTGGAATTAAGTGTTGATAATATCGAACTTATATTGCCCTTTTAAGGTGTAAGAATAAGATTGAAAGTATTGGAGAATGATGTAGGATATCGAATTGAGTATAAAATTGGTTAAGACTTGAATAAAGTAAAAATTTAACCTGTATGGAATAAGAAATTGTTACGAGGAAGTTGTTGAGTCCTGTGATTGAATTATAGGGTTTAATTGATTGTTGATTCGTGTTAAGTGTTGTTCCTAGGCCATTGTCCACTAATGAGGATGCCCAGTGTCCAAGAAATAAATTGAAGAAATCTTCTTCTGAATTGAGACCGATGGATCTTCCGGGACATGTGGAACTCCCATGACTCTTGTAGATTAGTATTCATTGTGGTATCTTTTTAAAAATAATCCCTAACTTAACTGAGACATCAGTTGATAGGATGAGATCTTGGAATTGTATGACATAGTGACACATAAAGTGTTACGGTACAATTTGACTTGTTTGTGATTAATGAAGAGATTACCTTTGATTGCTAAATTCTACATGTATCGATGTTATCTATTCTTTCTTGCTTCATCCTAATGTTCGCATTAGTGATGCAACCATTGAACAAGTACTCATCTCGATTTGAGTTACGTTGTGAATTATTCTTTTGAGTGCCATCAAGGTCATGAACCTCATGATTAAGTGGCTAAGCTCATTTCTTGATATATTATAGTTAGTTCTTGGTGAACAACTTTTCATCACTCTTTTGTAGATCACTCATTGTTTTTATAAGACAAAACCGTATTTCTTGAGAAAAATTGAATTTTCATCACTATAAGGATTATTCATAGTGAGATTTATAAGTGATTGTTATTGAAATGAAGTTGTTTATAAAACACTTTGGAAAACCTTATTGTTTTCATAACAAGGAAAATATTTGTAAATTTATTTTTGATTCTTATTTAAGAATTGAGCATGAAAATGTTTTTATTATAAACATGATCATAAAATTTTGACGAACTGAGTATTGCATCGTTAGTCTTGAAATTGTATATAGTTGCGCGCCTACATACAATTTGGAATGGACCATGCAAGGCTGATTAGTAGTCACCATAAAACTCATGAATAAACACTACATTTTCTTTGAAGATTGTGAAAGATTAAATTTTATGAGATCTGCAAGAAGTGAAAAATAGGGACATAGTGTTAGGGACACCTACATATGTGCCTGTAGCATCTATTCTTCTGAGTCGAATTTACTCATCTGTGGAAATTGTCTTATTTGACAATTGATAATTCTTTCTTGTCCGATTTTCCCGTAGTGAGATTCTTAGGAAAAGTATCTGATTACCGAGTGTTGATACCCGACTGGATGTATTGACATTCTTATCATTTCTTATGATTTGATTTCATTTGAATAACCTGGGTAACGATCCGAGGAGCTTTCGAATGTGTACTCAAATTATGAAAACATGGGATATATTCATATTCGTTAAATGTTTTCGTCTGTATCTGATTTGAAATTCTCTCGCATAGATTATGCGTTGACCTTACTCTTTTAAGGTTAGTTATGTCTCCATATATCCTTGAATTTGTGAAGGATTATGAATTATTATTAGTCTTTTGAGAAGTTCACATCTTATCGACGGCAATAAAACTGGAAAGTTGATAGTGCCAGTTGAATGGACTGATTGATTATGACATGACGACATTGTCTTAATTGATGGGAACTCGAATAGAATTCCCCTAAAAGATAAGATGTTGATTATCAAAAGTGATCTAAATAATTCTTGATGGATGATTTTATCATGCATTTAGACTCAAAAGTATACCGTGAATGGTTGTGAACTAGTTATAGATATTGTAATCTAGAAAGAACCTAATATGATTTATTAAAAGATGTTTCTGTTATCTAAAACCTTAGGAAGTATTTGTTGATGAGTTACCTAGACTTTTGCCATTTAGGCAAGTTGAAATTGGTATTAATTATATTCCAGTGCTGCACCTGTGGCTTGTGCACTGTACGTCAACACCATCTAAATTAAAGGAATTACCGTACAACTGAGAGAGTTGTCGGAGAAAGATTTTATTCTACCGAGCTCGTCATCATGAAGAGCTATGGTGTTATTATTCCTTATATTTGTTGAATTACCGTGAACTGAGTAAATTGACAATCGAAAACGATATCCATAACTCGAAATGGAAGATTTGTTCGATCATTTACAAGGTTCTAGTGTATGTTTTAAAGATTTGATTCACGGTATGGTTATCATCAACTTCGCGTCCGCGAAAAAGATTATCTGTTCCAATCACCACATCCGGTACTTGTAATGGACATTATGGGTTTCACGTGATGTCGTTTGGATTGACTAATACACATGTAGTATTCATGAATTTGGTGAATCACGTGTGTAGACTGTAATTTGATAAATTCATGCTTGTGATCATTAAGGACTATTTGTTTGATTATAAGAATAAGAATGAAGTTAATAATTAATTACAGATTGCCTTGAATTGGCCGAACGATGAAAACCTGTATCTTAAATATTTAACATGTGGTTAAAGACTTAAGACTTAATCCTTTACATGATTTAACCATGTGATTAATAGATAATGGAATATAAATTGACTCTTCAAAAGTTAGAAGTCATTTAAGACTTTGAGTTATACTAAAAAGAAAGTGCAAATGTATTTTGACAAATGTTTTAACAAAAGATTTTAAGGGATTATTCCCTTATACACAAACCATTTAACTAAACTTCTGTTTAGGGGTAAATGTTTGTGTATACCTCAAGACAACCTAAGAGGAATTGAGAAAACCATTTGAACCATGACTTGAAATCTAAAACGATAATTTTTACTTTTCAAACTAAGAAAACTTTGACCAAAGTATAAACAAAGGTTTTTCGAACATTTACGAATCTTATTAATTATTTTTGATAAATCAACAAAAAATCTTGTTAATTAAATTCAAATTTATTTTTGAACATTTTTTTATAATTGGTCGAACTAAGAAATTTAAAATCTTTACGTTTACATTTCCTAAAAATTGAATATTTAATATTTAATTAGTTGTAATAATTATCGACGCTTTAAAACGTCAGATTGAGTAAAACAGATAAAGATAATAGTAAAGACGAAACTAAAACTTAGAATTATGAAGAGTGAAATTTTGAATAAATACGGTTATGATATTTATTTCATCAGGAAAGTGAACGTAATTACTGACACATTATGTATAAAAGATAAAGAACCAATTAGGACATGTTCCTTAATAATGAAGGTGCAAAATAAATTGCCAAACAATATAAAAATAAACGATGTTTGTGAAAAGGATAATATAAATAATAAAAAAAAGTGGTTCGCGGCTAATGTGAACCATTAGAATTGAGAAGCCGATAGCGTTAAATGTTTTAAAGGCCACTTGTGGTTGCCTAAATATGGAGATTGTGAGATATAGTTATGTTGGAATTTGTAAGTATAAGTATTCTATTTATGTCATTTATGACTAAAAGTATCTTTGTCTAAAGGAGTTGAACTAATGACAAATTATGAAGGCATACATCGCCTCATACATTAGTAAACGTCTAGCTATTGCAAAGGTCATCATCTGAATTTGATTCGATTTGGGTCATCGTCGACAGACTGACCAAATCTGCTAATATCATTCCCGTTAATGATAAATCAAAAGAGTTATGTGAACATAGTGTGCCTGTATCGAATATCTTTATCAAGATCCTCGCTTCGCATCGAATTTTTGAGATTTGCTCAGAAATCATTGAGAACGAACCTTGATGAGAGTACTATGTACCACCCCAAATCGAAGGGACGAGGTAAAGTAACGATACAAAGTAATATAAGTGCTGTTTTATGTTTAAATGATTGACCTTTGGTAATAGACCGTATAATCGTTTTCCTTTGGAGAGATTATCCTTGATAACTATCGTATTAGGATTGAGATCTAATCTTGTTAGGATCTAAATCTTAGAGCATCTATAAGCAAGAGTTGAGATGGAGACATCCGACATACACCCATAGTGAGTTGGACATGTCTTTTAGGTTTAAGGTTTCCTATGATGGCGAACCTAACCTTACAAAATACCCGACCCGCGAGATCTGAAATGATTGTTGAAATTAGGATTTGATTATTGACAGCCGGTAGTGGGCAAGAGGTTATGTGAATATGAAATGTATATCTTGAAGTGCCAAATGGGTAGCGAAGTTATGCCACAATTTTTAACCTTGGAAAAATGAATTCATGATCTGACAAATCATGGGATAAAAGTCCCCGTTGTATGGGACCATTGAGATGATGTAAAAATTGGGATTGAAAGGCATATAAGCTGGGTCTACCCTAGGACTTCAAGAACTGCGTGAATTATGTTTCGTAAATCGAACTTGATGGAATATCTATCAAGTGAAAATCTGATTGTTCTTAGTAAAGCTTAGATCGGTGAAAAGTTGCATTCATCAGAAACCCGTGAACATCATGGATAGAGAAAGTAAGTCAACATTAAGCCTGATCTTATTCCCGTAGTTATGTTTGATGAAACTCGCGTGTTGTAATGAATTACACTTATGAGAAAGGACCGAATGTGGAGGAAATACCCACATGGCTTTAACTCTATAAGAAGCGAGTAGTAAAGTAAGATGATATTTGAGGACAAAGATCCTGTTTAGGGGTAAATGCTGTGACAATCCGTCAATTTGTGATCAATATTTTATTCTCAATATTTATTTGAAAATATTATTTTATGAACTCACTTATTTTTGGGAAGAAATTTGGATTTATGTCTTGAAGTAGCATCGACTACGTTTAAACCGGAGGATTCTACGTTACGTGCTTACGTTTACATACACCGTCTTTGGTGACAGTCCGACATTTCAGAAAATAAATTTATCCGTAAATATTATTTTGGAGTTTTTAAATTTGTGTTGGTTCATAAACTCACAAATTTACGAGAAGAGACTAGGACTTACGATTTTATTTTAACGTCCTTTACGACTAAACCGGAAACCTTAGGATTACGTATTTACGTTTTCAAACTCCGTTTTTGATGAGACAATTTTTATTGGATTCGTTTTGTGACGTTGATTCATAATTTATAAAAATGTTTTTCGTAAAACGACCCGAGGGCACGTAAATCGAGGAAACTAGAATCGAGGAGTACCCGTAAATAAATGGGGATGAGACAAGTGGGACACTTGCCCCACCCCCATCAAAACCGGCCATATTAAGCCACTTACACCATGAGGTGTCAAAACCTCATAAACAAAAGCTACACTTGTCTTTAGCTTAGCTAGTAAGCTAAGCTTACCACAAAACCACCTAAACCAAAACCATTTGTCCATTTTCACCATGCAAATCAACTCACATATTCTCTCATCCTTCCCATTTTGTGCCATCCATCATCACAAACAACACCCTCATTTGATCAAAATCAACCACAAAATCTCATATTATTCATATACATGTTGATGCCCTTTTGAAGCCCTCTTGATTGGTGCAAGTTATAACATCCAAGGAGGAGTTTCCATGAAGTGTTAGGGCTGATTTTCCACAAGGAGTATATGAAGATTGGTGGTCTTGAAGATGGTCTTGGCTATGCACAAGTTTCTCCATCAAAATCCATGCTCAAATCACAACCTATATCAACATGGTGGTATGAAGATTGTCCTCCTCATCCTCTTGTTATTTTTGGTTATGTAATCATGTATTTTATTTCCTATTGTATATGTATATGATGATTATATGATGATAAAAATGTTATGTGGGGATTTGGTGTTGATAAACATGATTAAAAAGGTGAAAAACTATAAAGAACAAGGCTAAAATCTTGCTTAAAAGTGATGGCTGTATAAAACAGTAAAGAAACATGTCATGAACTGATAAAATGAGGAAGTAGAATTGATATACAGTAAGCTATGGGTCTTGTACACATGTGAGAGTTGGCCATGCAATGGAATCATTGTAATGAGTGAGATATGATCAAAACAAGTTTAAGGTACAAATCTGAGTTCACTGTTTTGGACGATTTTTAGAAAATACTTAGAAGATGATTCAACAGTAGCTATAGAAGAGTTAAATGGAGCACATATCATGTAGTTTATGTGATAAAAATTTGAGCTTCTATCTCCATACAGAACTCTAGATATGGCAGTTTTGGTGAAGATGAGAATAAAAATCAGATTTTGGAAATTAAAGTATAATACTATTATATAAGCACTCAAAATTTAATAGTATAAAATATAAATTAAAACCCACTAACTTATATAATACATTTATATAAATATGTACAATGGTAAATAAGTGGAAATTTTAATAAAAATGATAACTTATTAAGTTTTATAAGTTATAAAACTATAAACATGATTTTTACGACTTTTTCGGCTATTACCGTAAAATTAACGTTTTTGTTAAATAAAACTTAGACGGTTGAACCCGTCTAATGTAAAGTTTTATAAAACTCATATACTGATATATAAACATATATAACAAGTAAAAACCGATAAAACCCGAACTATATAACATACGGACATTAACGGACTAAATTAACGTTATTGGACTAATAAAACAACAAAATGGACTAAAACACTTATAAACTTATTTATTGGACTTAACCCTTTTAGGCCCAACTTGTAAAGTGTAGATACTGATAATATAAGTATAACAAGGATCAATACAAGTTAAGAACTTATAATAGGCTTATTGGACCTAAAACACGTAAATAGGTAAAACGAGAAAACTAGTATAAAAGATTATCGACACATAACACAAAAATGAGTAAATGAGGATATGTAAACCCACTTGATCATCATATATATATAAAATCATCATATGTATACATAATTGTTATTTTTATAAAGTCATTGGACATGAGTCTAAGACGAGTATTATTTGTCTAGGTTTCCGTGATTGAAGCACGTACCGTACATCCGAATCGCCGATAACCCGCCTTCCCACATCAACATGAGTCCATAGCCTCGCACTCTTTTAAATGTTTTTATAAATGTTTTATAAACCCGCGAGGGAGATAACATGTTAGTTTTTATAAAATAGGACACCATTTGTCCCGATTGTTTGTTTATTGATTTGGACCCGAATGATTGTATGACCCGATTGTATGACCCGATAAATGACTAAAGGACCCGATAGATGAAATTAAATGGATTATTAAAGTTAGGTTATGTCACTAAAAGTCCCATTAGCATGAATTGTGAACTACCGGGATTTGGTAGACGCTTATGCATTTAATAGTACTATTTGGGGACGATCACCCCAGTTCGCGCCTTGACGGTTGATCCCCGTCGTGCCACATTGATTGGTAAGCGAATTTATGAATGAGAAGATTTCCATAGCGTGACCTTTGTGACGACACGCTAACTTAGATGGGCAAATTGGTATCGGGTTAGCTACCCGTTGTTGGTTTAGTAAGGTAACAATGTCATGCGACTTATAATAATCCAAAACTAACGAAATACTACTAGACGCTCCGAATTACGATGTATTGCCTGACTAGCAATACAGGGTCATACTATTGATATTATGTTTGTGTTTTGGTTTTCGTAACCATATTCATATAACGGTTTTTATTTTCATACAACGTCATAAGACGTATTGTATGATGTTTTTACGACATTGGCTCGTATAATGATTTTTAAGGCAAACGCCTATATTATGATTTTGATGAAGATTTGTATAAAATGACTTTGGCTATTTTATGGCCTATTAAAATGATTTGTACAAAATGATTCTCAGTAATAATTTTATACTGATATTATATTGATGGATTTTATTAAACTCTATGAATTCACTCGGCGTTATCGCTGACCTTTTCTTTTAACATGTTTTGTCTCAAGTACTTGAAGGTAATTCTCGGGAAGACAACAAGAATTCATGGCCCGCACCTAAATACTTATTTCCATTCAAATGCTTTGTAAAACTTTGTATGAAATAAGATGACTTGGGACCGATTTAACTTTGATATTTATGAATGGAAATGATTTATTATTAAACGACGCGATTTTTATGCGTTGTCTATGATGTGAGTAATGTGCTATCCCGTAACACCAACGAGTCTTCCGCTGTATTGAGTTGTATAAAATTTGGGGGTGTTACATGAGAGCTTTAGCATTCCCATACTCCCAATCCCTAAAGAAAATTGTATCATCCGCATATTGAAGGTGTGACACCACGATCTCTTTAGTCCACACCTTAACCCCCTTGAAAATACCTTTCTTCACCGCTTCACTCACCATGGCATTAAGCCCCTCCGCGGCCATAATAAAGAGGAACGGAGAAAGCGGGTCACCTTGTCTCACACCCCTCTCCAACTCAAATTCCTCAGTAGGAGATCCATTCACCAATATTGACATCTTAGCCGACCCAAGGCACGTCTCCACCCACCTGCACCACCTATCGCCGAATCCCATCCTTTTCATAATGTTAATAATGAATTTCCAGTTTAGGCTATCATATGCCTTTTCAAAATCAACTTTGAAAATCAAGCTTTTTCTCTTCTCCTATTTCAAGAATTTCATAGTCTCATTAGCAATAAGGACACCATCAAGGATAAATCGCCCTTTGATGAAAGCATTTTGAACCTCCCCCACCACCTGCCCGACTACCTTTTTAACTCTTTCGGCTATCATTTTTTTTGTAGTACCACCCGATCAAACTAATCGAACGATAATACCCAAGCTCAATGGGATCCGAGACTAGGGATAATAGTGACAAACGAAGAGTTGCAACCCTTTGAAATTTCTGCCTTTTCCCAAAACCACCAAACAGAATTCATAGTCAGTATTATATGACAAAAACTAAAACAACTAGTAGAAAACAGACAGCCCCTAGATATTAGACATTTTCTTTAACAAAAACTCGAGTTAGAAAGCTAGTGGCCCTAAAACACGATCTTCTCGAGTTAAAATGAACCTACAACTCTAGAATTAAACCCCAGCATTCCTATCAAGGGTGTTTGGATAAGCTTATTGAGACGTATAAAATCTAATAAGCTCATTGCAGAGTCCCTAAGCTTTTAAACTTAGAGCTTAAGGACATTAAGAAGCCTTAAATTCAAGTTATGAACTTAGAAAAGCCAAAAATTAAAATTAAAAAGGTCAATATAGCTCAAATTTAGAAGTGCATACGGCTTATCACCTTAGAACTCATAGCCGTGAGCTCATAGACTTATTGAGATTTAAAAAATCTAATAACCTATAGATTCAAGTTAATAAGCTCAGGAACACCAAAAGAAAAAGCTTATCAAATTATCCCATTAAGTAAACTAATCCAAACTTCATACGTATCAGATTTATTCACATCATGTCTATTTGGTAAGTCGCTATTAGCTTATGCGATTATCAGACTATTGAAAGACGAATTAGACAATACAGCACATGTGTATGAGGACATTACACTTATTAGCCACAGTTGACTCATGTAATATAAAAAAACTAATCCAAATACTTATATATCAGCTGACTTTCAAGCCATAAGTTTCTACTTAGGGTGTTTGTTTTAGCTTTTTAGGTTTATCAGCTTATTAAAAATACTGAAAAGTCAATAAGCTCCCTTATGCGAACAAACAAATAAGGTCAGGTAAAAAAGCTTATACGTCCCACACAAGAGAGCTTATCAGCTTATCCAATTAAATAACTTAATCCAAAAAATTTCTTGCATAAACTTTTTTAAAATAATCAGTTTACAACTTGTTACTTGTAAGACACATCAAACAGTTATAACCAATATGTAGTAACATAACCAATAAATCAACTACATCAACATCATTAAGCTAAAGGAAAGGAAATTATCGGCTTATTAAGATTTGGAAAGGCCAAGAACCTAGTCACTCTAAAGTTCTAAGATTTCCATCTAGAGCTTATGGCAAACAATAAGCCATAAACTAAAGTTTATAATCTTAGACGTCCCAAAGTGACTGACTTATCAGCTTATCCGATATAGGATTCTAATCTGAACACCCACTTACACTGCTACACAACAGTCCCAACCAATTTATATAAAATGGGTTATTTGAGTTGGCTTTTATCTCAAACGGGTCAAATGTTTACATAAAAAGGAAATATCAGAACTATCAGAACGATTGTTTCTAATGCATACACCCAATCAAATCAAGAAATTTTCAGATTATTCTTGTAAAGTTGTAAAAAACATTGTTTAGCAATCCTAACGAACACATAAATCTCTAATACTGTATTTTAGTAGATAGACAAAAAGGGTTGTTTTCTACCATTACTCAGACCGATCAAGGCACCAATACATCATACTTTTGAGTGTGCCAGTCAATAAAAGGAGTGTGCAAATCACTTCCGTTGCAATAATGTTGTTTTTGTAATCATAGGTAACACTTTACCATTGAGCGAGTGAGTACCAAAACATCAGGAGAGCCATACTCGAGCCACACATACCTTATGATTTATGCTAAACACAAAGCTGGCCATTGCTTGCTCATTAAAGGGACGACCATTCAATTTTAGCTTTCTTAGTTTTAAGGACCCTTTCAATAGCTCCCGAGGTCCTACATCAGATTCTTCTGTATGTCTAAGAGAGAGAGATCTTAGATTACGACCATACTTCATGATGATTCCTAAACCCACATCCTTCAATCCATCTGAACAAAGACTGAAATCCAGCCTCTCGAGTTTGCTACAATCCATCAACATCGCTCGAACAAAACCACAAGCGAACAAAAAGATGAAAGACAAAGGGTGGAGTAAGTAAGCCAAAACCACAAGCGAACAAAAAGATGAAAGACAAAGGCAAAGGTGATAAAGGCAAGCAAGTTGCGACTTATCAAAAGCCTAAACAAAAATTTGCTAAGAAGAATAAATCTCAAAAGGATGAGACTTGTCACCATTGTGGCACCAGTGGTCACTAGAAGAGGAACTGCCTTCTGTACCTTGATGAGTTAGCGAGAAATTAAGAAAAAGAAGTCTGAGCAAAGTGTTTTAGCTTCAGGTAACTTATTTATGATTGAATTATTTAATTTACCATACAAGTTAAATTCCTGGGTATATGATATGAGATGCGGTATTAACATTTGTAATACGCGTCAGGGGTTTAAGCTGGAAAGGAAGCTATCTTATGGAGAGCAATATCTGCAAGTGGGCAATGGAGCACAAGAAACTGTTGAAGCCATAGGAAGGTTTAATTTAGTTTTACCTTCGGGTTTAGTATTGATCTTAAACATTTGTCATTATGCACCTTCTATTGTTAGAGGTGTTATTTCCTTTTCTTATTTGTTGGATCTTGGATTTATTCACACTATTGATAATAATGGAATTTCTGTTTTTAAAGATGGTATTTTATATTTTAATGCAATTGTTATGAATGGTGTATTTGAAATTGACATGCATGACAATGTTTCCAAGTATAATAATAATTATGTCTTTAGCATGAATAAAAAGAGAAAGTTAGACAAGAACTCTTCTTATTTTTGGCATTGTAAACTTGCACATATTGGGAAGACACGCATAAAAAAGCTTCAACATGAAGGTATTTTGGAAAATATAAATGGTGAATTATTTGATAAATGTGAGTCTTGTATCTTTGTAAAGATGACCAAGAAACCTTTTAATAATAATGTTGAAAGGGTTGCTGATCTACTTTGTTTAATACACATTGATGTGTGTGGACCATGATGGTTGAGTTTTTACGTCTTTTAGGAAAAAGAGCGTAATTAGGGCAAGTATTAACAAGTGACTTAGGAAAATCACAAGTTATGACCTAAAGTGGGGATCGTTCTCAAGGAGGCTTGGTGTGTGTGTAATGAGATGATTAATTATGTGATTACATGATTATGATAAAGAAAATAGAAATGAGATAAGAAGAGAATGACAGTTACGATGACGGATTACACTAGACGAAAAGGTCGTACACGTAAAACCGTAAAAGCACCAAAACTAAAAATTTACTCTAAAAATTCCAAAAAAATTGCAATAAATCTTAAATAATGTAATTATAGTTTACAAAAAATCAAAAATCACACAAACCTTTTATTTAATTAAATAATGATTTTTTAATGCTAATTAAAGCCCTAAAAATCAATTTAATTAACAAAAAGCCCAAAATGAGATTTATCACTTTGTAAACCTCTAAATACCCTAACTTAATTTAAAACTATTTTTGAAAATTTTAAAATTAATTAAAACTATTTAAAAACAACTAAAAACTATTAAAACTTAAAATAATTCTAGAAAATAACTGAAAGACCCTAAAAATATTTGGGAAGTTGTAAAATTCCTAATTAAGTGTCTAGAGTCTAGGAAAAATATAAAAAGTTAGAAAATTAGACTTTTAATTTTTAATAATAAAATAATATTAAAATATTAATAAAAATCCAAAAATCCTAAGAAATTCTAAAAAGTTGCAAACTAGCTAATTTTAACCTAAATAACACATAAATGAAGTTGAAATTACCTAAATACCCTTATTGGGCCTAGAAAATGGGCTAAAGTCCAAATAGTCCCATAATGGGCTTGGTATAGGCCCAATAAGAAAAAGTGGCCCAAATTAGCCCAAAAACCACTACTTGACTCAAAATTTGATTCTAAACAACTTTTTCCAAAGGCCCAAAAGCTGAAAATGTAAAATAAGCAAGCTTATACAAAACAGCTTATTCTTAATGGGCTTTTTGGCCCATTAAGCTATAAGCTAATGCCATAAGCACAAATTAGACACACAAGCTTCTTTTGAGCTAACTAAGACTTCTGTAAAAAGAAATTTGACATAAGCCAAAGGAATAAGCCTAAAAATGCAAAAAGCAATCTACAAAAAACGACAAAATAGTCGTTTTTGAGTTCTAGGCCACCCTAAGAGCTGATTCAAATTGCAAAAGCTTTTAAATGACTTAAATAAGCTAAATCAACAAAATTTTTTCAAATAAGCTGACTCAATATGCTGGAAAAATCAAATAAGCACTTATGAAAAAGTCAAATAAGTTGGTTTTCTAGCAAAAAGTCGAAGTCAAAGTCTAATAAGCTCCTGTTCAATCAAATGGGTCAATTAATGAAGATATATCACAAAAAATAAGTTGTTGCAGGTCTGGATAAGCCAAAATGGCTTATTGATAAGCTGGATCAAAATTAACACTAGCAGGGGCTTGTTTTGGGTGTTGAGCAGTGGAAACTTTTTCCACTGCTTGACTTGTTGACTTTTTTGTCTTTAGTGACTTGTTTGGAGATTCAAGTTTCACAAAGGCACCCAAATGATCAGTGGATCAAGAGGAGTCAATTCACACAAAGAAATAACAATCAACAACAGCCAAATGATACAATTAATTCAATTAAGCACCAGATCTGACACATACATGAACACTTAAGCAGTTATGAACTTATAAGTTGTTTTCGCAATATTCAGCCAACCAAAGTGCACCAAAAGCATACATAAGCTATTATAAACTCAAATGAACAAGTTTAAACAGTTTTCATGCAATGGATCAAAGCCTAAATCAAGATTCAACCAGATGAAGGTTACTGATGCACACTAACACAAGCAGTTTTCACTTTTGCTGATGCACGACCAACAAGCCAGATTCAATCACTCAGATCTATCACATATGTTATATAAATGATGTTTTAACAACTTTTAACCCTAAGCATGCATAAATTCTATATTTTACCAAAATCTTAGGTCAAAAACAGTTAAACTCCACAAGATATAGCACAATGTATGATTCAAGGTTTCAAACCCAAAAACTTGTAGCAAAATACTCTCAACCAAGCATATAACAGATAACAAGCACAAATAAAAACTTCTATCCACAAAATACCAAGCTATGATTCAAAGCAGGTAATCCTAAACACCCCTTTATCTTTTTAATCCAAAAATTAAACAAGTATAAGTGTGATTCAGTTTACCAAGTGACTAATCTAGCATACTAACAACATTAACATGCAAGATTAAGCAGATTCAAGCCAAGAAAACAACAAGAACACAAGTAGAGCACAAATTCACCAAAAATCCAAATTTTATCAGATGTTCAAGGTTTTAAGACAAACCTCATGGATGTACATCCACACCCACGAATTTTAGAGCTTATGTGCTAGCAAGAACAAGCACAAGCTTCCAACAACAACCTTGCTAAGATTCAACAAGGTTAGAAGCAAAATATGAAAAACAGTAAGGTTGAAAAGCCTTGATTAATGCAACTCTTGTCCTCCACACGGTTTTATAACGGTTTTGAACATGAGACTTATTACCAAGACTTTTATACGCCCCCTAACGGAAGGGCCTTATTATCTTTGGTTTACCTCCATCTTTTATTCAACTTCGCCATGAAGCTTTTATTATGACTTCGGTCTTGCCTTGCCTTTTATTATCCACCTCATCGGTAGTTTTATTAGCCAAAGACGTATATCCTCACGCTAAGGCGAATTTTGGATCTTTAAAGCTTCAAAGATTAAGGCTTGATTCACTTTAAATTTTGCATAGATTTTTCGGCCTTGTGGGGCTTCAAATTGTTTGCTTGATTTAGGTGAGCACTTGAAATCTTATTATTGGGTGAAGCTTTCGATTATTCGGGTGCCAATACTTCAAAACCGTGACGCTGACGATACCTTAATGTCTTCCCAATTTAATTACACGGAAGCTACTAGAAAAGACTAGAAACCCAACAATCAAGACTAAACCGTTAAGTCAATATTTATTAAGCAAAAAATATTTACAAGCGAAGGGAGAATAAGCAAACAACGAGAACACATGAGTTTTTGAAAGAATACGAGTACTCTACGTTTAGCATAGTAACTTATAATTAACCCTATCATTTCTCGTCCTCATTTAAGAGACTTAGCCTAATGTGAAGTTAAGGAATCAAAGCTAAGTGTTCAACACGCACGGTCGAGTAAAAAATTACTCTTATTCTCGCCATCGGAAAACCTACATTCGTGTCTTCAAACACTTATAAAACATGAGAAATTTTTTAAAATTTGGCCATTTTTAGCCTTATTTTGCAACAAAACGATAAACAAAAAGATAAACTTTGGAAAGCGTGAAGGTTTGGCAAGGCAAGTATCTATTCACCCCCCCCATACTAAAGTTAAACATTGTCCTCAATGTTTCGAGTCTAGGGGTGCAAACACCCCCATACTAGAGACGTAGTTGAATGTCTAATCTAGCATGGAAAGGGTGTAACCGTTAAATTTAAAGCCGTTTATGAAGTGTGCTATAAAACTAAGGTTAGAACATCAAAGGATATATCATGGATATTGAGAAAGTCTTCAAAGCAAACGATCGAGTGCTCCCATCAAACGAACACGAGAGGCTCCAATCGTGAAGATCATGATCATCTAAAATCTAAAATCCACAATTCACAAACAACCACGGAACAAAGATTGGAAGGGCACAAATCCCCACACGTAAGCTACATTAGAAAGAGATAATATGTACATAGGATAAGCATGGGACTCCCCCGCGAGGCACCTCGTTTTTGATTACCGAGTCATGAGCTCGACTCGATCCCCTCAATACTAATTATCATTGGGGAAGGTGATTTGGTCGAGGTAGTTCAAGGATGGAACTTCCCCGCCAAAGTAGTGCTTCAACCTATGTCCATTCACCTTGAAGTTGGGGCCATCATTTTGAGCTAGCTCGATGGTCACATATGGAAAAACTTGAGTCACGGTGAATGGACCGGACCAACGGGATTTCAACTTACCAGAAATGATTTTCAAACGAGATTTAAAAAGCAAAACTTGATCCCCAATGTTACCGGTTTTTAATTTTAGAATCATGCAACTTTTTAGTCTTTTCTTTATAAATCAATGAATTTTCATAAGCAATATCCCTTAATTCATCCAATTCATTTAATTGCATTTTCCGGTGTTTTCCCGCGGTCTCCATGTCATCATTATAATGCTTTAGGGCCCAATAAGCCTTGTGTTCCAATTCGATTGGCAAATGACAATTTTTCCCATACAAAAGCTTATAGGGAGTGCACCCAATGGGCGTCTTATGAGCGGTCCTAAAGGCCCATAAAGCATCGTCCAACTTATCCGACCAAGATTGTCGGTTTTCCCCAACGGATCTCTCCAAGATCCTTTTCAACGCTCGGTTTGAAACCTCGACTTACCCACTCGTTTGTGGGTGATAAGCCGTAGAAAGCCGATGTGTAACCCCATATTTCCTTAGGACCCTTTCGAATTGGTCGTTACAAAAATGGGTTCCACGATCGCTTATGATCGCACGAGGGGTTCCAAACCGAGAAAACAAGCTTTTCAAAAACTTGACTACCACACGAGCATCATTGGTGGGCAAAGCCTTAGCTTCCACCCACTTAGATAGGTAGTCAACCGCGACAAGGATGTACTTATTACCACGAGATGATGGGAACGACCCCATAAAGTCTATGCCCCAAACGTCAAAGATCTCACACACTTGGATGATGTTTTGTGGCATCTCATCTTTTTGTGAGGCTTTTCCTTGTCGTTGGCATGAGTCACACGACTTCACAAGCTCATGTGCATCTCGGTAAATAGTAGGCCAAAAGAAGCCGGCATCAAACACCTTTTTAGCCGTGAGATTAGCACCATAGTGACCACCCGTGCGTCCCTCGTGACAAGATCTAAGGATATTAGAAGCTTCGGTGCCAAATACACAACGTCGGATGATTTGATCCGCACAAGTTCGAAACAAGTAAGGTTCGTTCCAAAAATAGAACTTGACGTCACGAAAGAATTTCCGTTTTTCTTGAGTCGTCATACCCTTGATGATGAATTTACACGCATGGTAATTTGCAAAGTCCGCAAACCATGGGTGGAAGAATCAAGCTTAGAATTCACTACACCAAGTGTCTCGAGCGGAAATGTTTCAGTGATTTCCTTGGGCTCGTAAACACTTTGGTGAGGATCTTCCAAACGAGAAAGATGATCGGCCGCTAGATTCTCGGCTCCTTTTTGTCAACAATTTTGTGATCAAATTCTTGAAGGAGGAGAATCCAACGAAGTAATCTTGGCTTAGCATCTTGTTTAGCCATAAGATACTTGATAGCCGAATGATCCTTATACACTATGCATTTCGTCAAGACGAGATAAGGTCGAAATTTCTCAAATGCATACACCACGGCAAGGAAATCCTTCTCCGTTGTAGTGTATTTTAGTTGAGCCTCGGTCATCGTCTTGCTAGCATAGTGAATAGGCAAGAAGTGCTTTTCATGACGTTGCCCCAATACGGCCCCTATAGTGTAGTCACTAGCATCACACATGAGCTCAAAGGGGAGGTTCCAATTGGGAGCAACAAGAATGGGAGCTTCGGTAAGTTTCCTCTTAAGGATTTCAAAGGCTCGTACATAATCTTCGTCGAAGACAAAACGTGCCTCTTTTTCAAGGAGATGTGTAATAGGTCGAGAGATCTTTGAAAAATCCTTGATGAATCGACGATAAAAGCCCGCGTGGCCTAGGAAACTCCTAACTCCCTTAACGGTTTTGGGATGAGGTAATTTGGCGATGACGTCTACCTTAGCTTGATCTACCTCAATCCCCGCTTTCGAGACCTTGTGCCCTAAGACGATTCCACTTTTAACCATAAAATGACACTTTTCCCAATTGAGCACAAGGTTGGCTTCTTCACAACGTTTCAACATTCTCTCAAGGTTCGATAAACACGAAGTGAACAAATTACCAAACACGGAAAAGTCATCCATGAAGACTTCCATCGTCTTCTCGATCATATCATGAAAAATAGCCATCATGCACCTTTGAAAGGTTCCCGGTGCATTACAAAGTCCGAATGGCATTCTACGATAGGCAAACGTTCCATATGGACACGTAAACGTAGTTTTTTCTTGATCACGAGGATCGATGGGGATTTGGAAGTAACCGGAAAAACCATCTAAAAAGCAATAGAAATTGTTTCCCGCAAGACGCTCCAACATTTGGTCCATGAAGGGCAAGGGAAAATGGTCTTTTCGAGTGGCTTCATTCAACTTACGATAGTCAATGCACACTCTCCATCCGGTCACGAGTCTAGTGGGAATTAACTCGTTGGCATCGTTTGGCACAACGGTCATTCCTCCCTTTTTTGGACAAAATGAATAGGACTCACCCAAGGGCTATCGGAAATAGGGTAAATCATTCCCGCGTCAAGGAATTTAAGGACTTCCTTTTTAATGACGTCGTGAATTTTGGGGTTCACCCTCCTTTGACATTGGATTGCGGGTTTGTAATCCTCCTCCATTAAGATTTTATGGGTACAAAATTTGGGATCGATCCCCTTAATGTCGGATAACTTCCACGCAATTGCCCCTTTGTGATCCTTTAGAACATCGACAAGTGCGGTTTTTTCATCATCCGAAAGTTCCTTCACAATAATAACCGGCAACTTGTCACCCTCCTCCAAATAGACATATTCGAGATGAGGAGGTAAATCTTTCAACTCGAGGATAGGTGGTTCCTCAATTGAAGATTTGGGCTCGATACTCATAACCTCCTTGGGTGGAGGAAATGGGAAATCGTTAAGGAAATCCTTGATAATCGAGAAGTCCTCATCGTTGTCGAGGTCTTCGTTAGAAGTACGTGGAACATCGAATTCTTCCAACGTAAAACCACCACCTTCAAATGGAGTGAAGGTTGGTGTCGAGTTATCAAGGATGGGATCTAACATAGTGGGATTGCCACTATTTTCATCATCACCAAAACCTAGAACTTCTTGTGAAAATTCCTCGCAAACCACGTCAATCATATCAACGAGGTTTATGGTTGCAACGGAATAAACATGAGAAATTTGAGAGTTTTGAGTTACGTTTATAACAAGTTACTCGTCGTTGAAACGTAAGGTGATCTTTCTAGCATGAACATCGATCAAAGACATAGACGTATCTAAAAATGAACGACCTAAAATGAGAGGAACTTGAGGATCCGTGGGAATATCGACAACGATAAAGTCTACCGGATAATAGAACTTTCCCACTTTCACAAAAACGTCTTCCGCCAATCCACATGCGGGAATCGTGGAATGGTCGGCCAACTCGATTGACATTAGTGAAGGAGTAAGATTAGGAAGATTGAGCGACTTGAAGATTGCAAGTGGCATCAAGTTAATGCTAGCACCAAGATCGGCCAAGGCAAAGCATTATTCCATATCTTGGATTGCACAAGGGATCAAAAATTTACCGGGATCACCGACTTTTTGAGGTATGCGATTAAGATAAACCGATGAACAACTAGACAATTGATGCAATTTCTCCTTGTTGTTCAACATACTCTTAAAGTTAGCGGCAAATCGAGGCATCATGACCAAAGCATCGGCGAAACTCACATTAAAGTGCAAATCACGAAACATTTTCATAAAAAGCTCAAATTGATAATTTTCGCGCTCTTGACGTTTCTCCTTTCGAAGTCTCGATGGATAGGGCAAAGGTGGTGTGGGTTGAGGCATAGGCATAGCCTTTGGAATCTCGGGTTCCAATGTTGGTAATGGGTCAACCGTAGGTGTGGCATGAGCGGTACTTCGTGGGATAGGAACATGCTCCTTTTGGACCAACACCTCGGGTTCTTCCTCAATTGCCTCCTCCGTAGGAGCAATTTGAGGAGTCGGTTCCTTAAGTGTCTTACCACTACGTGTGGTAATCAATTTCATCTCACCCTTAGGGTTTGATACAGTGTTGCTAGGAAGACTACTCGAAGATGGTTTACACATAATTGCCTCAAACATAGATGAAATTTTATCTTCAAACATTGATTGCCTTTTCTCGGCTTTAATCATCTCTTGCTTAATTTCATGTTGCCCTTGCTCCATTTTTTGTTGGTTTTGTTGTAACCTAGTTACATTTCCTTCCATTTTGTTTGTATGGATTTTAAGCTCATTTGCTAACTCATTTTTCAACTCTTTCTTCAAGTCGTTCTTAAACTCGGATCTTAGGCTAATGATTTCTCTTTGAATGTTGTCAAACCTAGCATCGTTCCCATTAGCGTATTCAACAAATTCATTTGGAAGATCTTTCAAAGTTTGCAAACCTTTGTTGTTGTTTTGAAAATCATTTTGATTTTTGTTTGAAACTTGATTATTAGCCCCTTGATTACCATAGTTTCCCTTGTTGTAATTGTTTTTGAATCCAACTTGATTGTTGCGATAGTTGTTGTTAGCATTTTGATTTGAACCAAAACCCAGTGGAGTCAATTGATTAGAGCGAGTAACTTGACCATTTTGGTTGTAAGTTCCCGTGGCCGCGTAGGCACTCGAAGTGTTACCACCGTTGGTAATGCACTCGGAGAAATCATGACCTCCACCACAATACATGCATGAAACCTCAACCGCTTTAGCCGTAGCGGGAGCACTTGGTTCTCCAACTTTGAACTCAATCAAAAGACCATTAAGCTTATCAAAGATTTTGATTTCCAAGTTCACCTCAATTTGGCAAGCATCGATGGTAGTAGACAAAGAAGGTGAAGCCGAAGACGAAGCCTTACGAACACTAGACGTGCTACGAGGACTATACACCTTAGATCTATTCTCAATTATCACCAAAGCTTCTTCAACCGTTTTACACAAAAATTTACCACCCGCGGCGGCATTTAAATAATCCCTTTCATGATCATTAAGTCCATTGTAAAACGTGTCAATTTGATGCAAGTCGGAAAAACCGTGATGAGGACACTCATGTAACATTTCCTTAAACCTATCCCAAGACGTTGAAAAACTTTCATTAAACTCTTGTGAAAATTTTGAAATCTCGTTTTTCAAATGCGTAGTCTTAGAGGGCGGAAAAAATTGGTTCACAAACTTAGACACGAGATCCTTCCACGTCAATATAGAATTGGGTGGCTCTTTCTCTAACCAAATTTTTGCGGGTCCCGCTAAGGAATACGGAAAAAGCATCATCTTAATCGAGTCATTAGAGACGTCCTTAAACTTGCAAGTGGCGGTAAGACGATTGAATTTGCGGATATGGTTGTGTGGATTGTCCTTCTCATCACCATGGAATTTGTTGTTTTGGATCATTGACAACAAACCCGTTTTTACTTTAAAATTCTCCGCAAGGATAGCGGGAATCACAATAGCCTCTCCATAACCCTCGGTGGGTGCTTGAAGCAACTCCATCATAGTACGATTCGCCATGGTTGGTTCCTTCTCTACAATGGGTTCAACAATGGGAGATTCTTCACTAGAAGATGTTTGGTTTCCTTCCTTTTTACGACGTTTACGTGCACGTCTTGCTTTGGAGAGAGTTTGCATAAACGTCACGTACAACGAGGGGATGCGCAAAGAAGATTCTTTTTGGTGTTTTGTATTTTTCCAATTTTTTTGTGGTTTTTGATTGTTTTTACTTTTTTTTCGATTTTTGTGATTGTATTAGGTAGACCAAAATCTACAAATATCCTCCTTAATCAAATCTCTTGATTAAAGAAACCTCAAGGAATGAAAACGATCACGTGAAGTGAACGCCTTCGATGACTTTAGAACGTTGGTGGAACACCAAAACGTTCAAGAGGGTTTAATCAATGAAACCAAGAAAGTATATATGATACTTAATAATACTTTGGGCGACAAAACCCTCGATTAGCTCTCAGAATCAAATACCCACAAGCAAGCGGGGAAACGAGGCGGCGCGAAGCACTTAAGAGCCTTTTTCGTTAGGATATATTTTATAATATCCGCCTTATACCCACCTTATAGTTTATATTTTTCAAAATCGAGCTTCACGAAAGTATTTATCTATTTTTGCCTTTTTCTTTGGTTTGAGATTCAAATACAATGATTGGGTAATGATCTCCCAAGTCAAGGTTGTGATTTCTCACTTTTGGAGTACTTGTGTATTTATTGTTCTACGTATACAATATAGTAATAGTATTCACACAAAAAACGAAAAACCGATAATACGTATTAGTAGAGTGCTACTAATACAATAGATATTATGGCTATATATAAAAACAACAATTGACAAATCAAGACACAACACGCCTCCCCGGTAGCGGCGCCAAAATGATGGTTGAATTTTTATGTCTTTTAGGAAAAAGAGCGTAATTAGGGAAAGTATTAACAAGTGACTTAGGAAAATCACAAGTTATGACCTAAAGTGGGGATTGTTCTCAAGGAGGCTTGGTGTGTGTGTAATGAGATGATTAATTATGTGATTATATGATTATGATAAAGAAAATAGAAATGGGATAAGAAGAGAATGACGGTTACGATGACGGATGACACTAAGACGAAAAGGTCGTACACGTAAAACCGTAAAAGCACCAAAATTAAAAATTTACTCTAAAAATTCCTAAAAAATTGCAATAAATCCTAAATAATGTAATTAGAGTTTACAAAAAATCAAAAATCACCCAAACCTTTTATTTAATTAAATAATGATTTTTTAATGCTAATTAAAGCCCTAAAAATCAATTTAATTAACAAAAAGCCCAAAATGAGATTTATCACTTTTTAAACCTCTAAAATAACCTAACTTAATTTAAAACTATTTTTGAAAAATTTAAAATTAATTAAAACTATTTAAAAACAGTTAAAAACTATTAAAACTTAAAATAATTCTATAAAATAATTGAAAGACCCTAAAAATATTTGGAAAGTTGTAAAACTCCTAATTAAGTGTCTAGAGTCTAGGAAAAATATAAAAAGTTAGAAAATCTGACTTTTAATTTTTAATAATAAAATAATATTAAAATATTAATAAAAATCCAAAAACCCTAAAAAATTCTAAAAAGTTGCAAACTAGCTATTTTTAACCAAAGTAACACAGAAATGAAGTTGAAATTACCTAAATACCCTTATTGGGCCTAGAAAATGGGCTAAAGTCCAAACAGTCTCTTAATGGGCTTGGTATAGGCCCAATAAGAAAAAGTGGCCCAAATTAGCCCAAAAAACCACTACTTGACTCAAAATTTGATTCTGAACAACTTTTTCCAAAGGCCCAAAAGCTGAAAATGTGAAATAAGCAAGCTTATACCAAACAACTTATTCTTAATGGGCTTTTTGGCCCATTAAGCTATAAGCTAATGCCATAAGCTCAAATTAGACACACAAGCTTCTTTTGAGCTAACTAACACTTCTGTAAAAAGAAATTTGAAATAAGCCAAAGGAATAAGCCTAAAAATGCAAAAAGCAATCTATAGAAAACGACAAAATAGTCGTTTTTGAGTTCTAGGCCACCCCAAGAGCTGATTCAAATTGAAAAAGCTTTTAAATGACTTAAATAAGCTAAATCAACAAACAATTTTCAAATAAGCTGACTCAATAAGCTGGAAAAAGCAAATAAGCACTTATGAAAAAGTCAAAATAAGTTGGTTTTCTAGCAAAAAGTCAAAGTCAAAGTCTAATAAGCTCTAGTTCAATCAAATGGGTCAAATAATGAAGATCTATCACAAAAATAAGTTGTTGCAGGTCTGGATAAGCCAAAATGGCTTATTGATAAGCTGGATCAAAATTAACACTAGCAGGGCTAGTTTTGGGTGTTGAGCAGTGGCAACTTTTTCCACTACTTGACTTGTTGACTTTTTTGTTTTTAGTGACTTTTTTGGAGATTCAAGTTTCACAAAGGCACCCAAATGATCAGTGGATCAAGAGGAGTCAATTCACACAAAGAAATCACAATCAACAACAGCCAAATGATACAGTTAATTCAATTAAGCACAAGATCTGACACATACATGAACACTTAAGCAGTTATGAACTTATAAGCTGTTTTAGCAATATTCTGCCAACCAAATTGCACCAAAAGCATACACAAGCTATTATAAACTCAAATGAACAAGTTTAAACAGTTTTCATGCAATGGCTCAAAGCCTAAATCAAGATTCAAGCAGATGAAGGTTACTGATGAACACTAACACAAGCAGTTTTCACTTTTGCTGATGCACTTGACCAACAAGCCAGATTCAATCACTCAGATCTATCACATACGTTATATAAATGATGTTTTAACAACTTTTAACCCTAAGCATGCATAAATTCTAGATTTTACCAAAATCTTGGGTAAAAAATAGTTAAACTCCACAAGATATAGCATAATGTATGATTCAAGGTTTCAAACCCAAAAACTTGCAGCAAAATACTCTCAACCAAGCATATACTAGATAACAAGCACAAACACAAACTTCTATCCACAAAATACCAAGCTATGAGTCAAAGCAGGTAATCCCAAACACCCCTTTATCTTTTTAATCCAAAAATTAAACAAGTATAAGTGTGATTCAGTTTACCAAGTGACTAATCTAGCATACTAACAACATTAACATGCAAGATTAAGCAGATTCAAGCCAAGAAAACAACAAGAACACAAGTAGAGCACAAATTCACACAAAAAGCCAAATTTTATCATATTTTCAAGGTTTTAAGACAAACCTCATGGATGTACATCCACACCCATGAATTTTAGAGCTTATGTGCTAGCAAGAACAAGCACAAGCTTCTAAAAACAACCCTGCTAAGATTCAACAAGGTTAGAAGAAAAATATGATAAACAGTAAGGTTGAAAAGCCTTGATTAATGCAACTCTTGTCCTCCACACTTGATTATCCCCAAGTTATAAGCCTCACCACACCTTGATAACACAATATCAGGATGCTATGATCAGCCATATAGCCCAAGAATTCCAAGATAGACCAAGAACTTAGCAAAATATCAAGCTTCAAAGGAAATATGCAAACTTTTGCACACTCCTTAAAAACAGGTTTTGAGATTCAAAATTATCAAACTAAGAACAATAATAAGCAGATATAAATGATGGCACTTGAGCTTTCTTCAACATTTCAAACACATTTCACTAATACTGAAAATGGATTTACAGAAAAGTGAACCAAGGAAAATTCAAGAGCAAGCTAAAATGTAATGAACTAAGGCCTTTATATAGCCATACAATGAACTAGTTAAGCTGAAAAAAACGTAAACCCTAGCTTGTGAAGTCCCAAATTTGCCCTTGTGAAGTTTGAACTCTTGGAGAATCATGTGACTTTTCCTTGGCGTTTTATTGTAGCTGGCAGGTTGGAATTTCTTCCAAGGGCTATGGTTAAGCTTAAAAAGTAAGCTTGAATGTGGGTTGTTGGATGGCTGTCCCATTCTTGTCTTCTTCCTCAAAGGCGTAGCAGGAGAGGTCCTATGTAGCATGTGGGGTGATGAGGTGGCCAATGTTAAGGTTGGGTTTTGTTAAGTGTAACCTTAATCATAATTCTGGAAAGAATTAAGGTTTAATTGTGAGTGAATAACAAAAGCCCAGTTTTGTTAAGAACATGATGAACAAGGGGTTTGATCTGTTTTAAGGTTTAAAAGGGGTGTTTAGCGCGTTTATTAACTAATCAGATTTAATTAGTTAAAAAATGCTGAGTGGATGAGTGAGGTGGCAAGGAGATGGCATGTGATTGGTTGATTTTGTGAGTGGGACACGTGTTGGATGGGGATTAGTCAAGGTAACTTTCTTGTCTGGACAGCTTAAACCCTCCCATTCTTCTTTCTTTGCTACTTTGTAAATAAACACCCAAAAACCGGATTCCTTTGTATTTCAAGTTTCACTTTTCACACTTTTGCCCCAAATACTTTTCCAAAGTATTTTCAGGGGTATTTCTTGCCATTTTGTGATTCTTGAGGGACTCATTTGGCATTTTCTTGATTGATAATGGTCTGGACTTGCATATATGATATTTTGGAGGACTAAAATTGCAAAGTCATGATAAATGAGGGACCATTTTTGCCAAATCTTCAAAGTCAAGGGTCCTTTTGGTAATTTTGATATTTTCAAAGGACCAAACTTGTAATTCTTGTAACTTGGAGTCCTTCTTGGTATGTTTGACTTTGAGGAGGATAAATATTGACATTTTAGTTTTGTTGAGGGACTAAAATTGCCAATTCTTCAAAGTGGAGGGCCCTTTTTGCAATATTGACAAACTTTAGGGACCAATCTTGTAATTATGAAGATACAAGGGTATAAAGTGTCAATTCTTACATATTGGAGGACCTTTCTTCATAAATCTTCAAATCTTCAATGGTTTTCTTGGGAAAATCTTCATTAGGGCTTGGTTCATTGTGCGGCTTCGTTTCCCGTGTTCGTTTTTGCATGATTCTTGTGATCCTTTGTCATTTTCTCAATATCCGTACCTAAAATACACAAGCAACAAACACAAGCATATATGGGTATTTTGATGATATTTAATGCATTTTAAGCCCTTTTTAGACGATGAGACTATGTATAAAAGCAGTCTCATCAGACCACTTAGACATGTGTCCAGGAAAGGTGCTAGTTACTTCTTAACATTTACGGATGATTTTAGCCGTTATGGTTATGTTTATTTACTTAAACATAAACATGAGGTATTTGAAACATTCAAAGTGTTTAAAGCGGAAGTATAATTGCAACTAGGAAAGAAGATAAAAGCTCTTCGTTTTGATAAAGGTGGCGAGTACTTAAGCCAAGAGTTTAAAGATTATCTTACTGAGAATGGAATTGTTTGGAATCTTAACAAAATGGTGTATCTGAAAGGAGAAATCATTCATTATTAGATATGGTGCGATCTATGTTTAATCTTACAACTTTACCATTATCGTTTTGGGACTATGCCTTGGAATGTGTTGTTCGTATTCTAAATATGGTTCCCACGAAGAAGGTAAATAAGTGTTGGGACAATGAAAGTTCTAACTATGGCCCAATCTAGATTTGTTTAAAGTAGTCTAAGTGTTATGAGTCGTTGATGAAGACCAGCGACAAAGACTAGACCAGCTGAAGGAAAAGCCTTAGCTGGCACACTAGGAACATTCAAGTCAAAGACAACGTCAGAGAAGTCGAAGATTATTTAAAGTCATACTCACCAGCGGTTATGGACAAGCTGGGATGTAGAAGGAATGTACTGGTGTTCAAAGATCTCTGAGATGATAATACTCAGAGATCACTTACAACCCTTTTAAAGACTAAGCAAGCTGAGACTTGCCTTGCCATTTATAGTTTAGGCAGGAGAATCTCTAAATTACTTTGGACGAGACAAAGTGGAGATTCAAGATAAAGCCTAGTACGACCTAGTGGGATAAACTGAACAGTTGGCAGAATTGTTCACCTAAATTTGATTAAAGGTATGTCTCCTTATAGACATGCATTTAATGTAGTGTACCACTTTGATTCAGAAGTGGACACGTATCAATTACTCCCACTAAGGTAGCATCCTCGTACCACTATAAATAGGAGGGAGAAAGAAAACGAATACAACCCTCGTGCTTGGAAGATTTATCTAAGTCTTTTCTCCTATTTGAACCTCTGAGTCCCCAACTGTCTACCAGCGACTCTAAGGTTCACTCCTAAACTTGAGTCTCGAATCAAGTTTACTTGTCTAAAGGGTTCTTTCTTTATTGTCATTCAACGGGTGTATTCATAACACTTTGTAATACTTTGTTCATAAGATTAATAAAGCATTACGCGTTTGAAAAGTAATTCATCTTGTGTTATATTTGTATACGAGTTAAAGTATCAACAGTTGTCATATTTTGGGACATTCAATTGGTATCCGAGCGGTTGATTTTTAAAACTTTTATAAACCGTTCTTGTTTTAAAAATCAAAATCCTAATATGACTAATACTTTACCACCTATGCCCCCACCCTTTGGCCAAACCAACCAACCGAATACTGGCAATAACACCGGAACAACATCAAATAATACCACACCTACACCTACTGTAAGTGTTGGTAATAATGATGATGATCTTCCTCAACTTCTTGATGTTAGGGGGGGGGTCTCACGTGTCCAACGTTCCAGCTTTTTATGAAGAATACTTTTCTAGTTGGAAAAGTGAATTTCTCATATATTTAGACGGTCTAGAACTCTTCTTGATAGAGATTTTAGAAAATGGACCCTATGTCCCTCTGGCTGTTTCCTCTACCCTTGAGAGACCTATTAAGAAGCCTGTTGTAAAATCCATGATTTTACCATGATTTTATATAATAAATTATCCCTAATAATCCTAGAACACTCATTCATGTGTTATATTTCCTTAAGATGTAAATAAACATGTCTATCATGTAACTATACTTTTACATTCATCTTTGTTGAAAATAGCTTCATAACCTAAAACCATGATCATGCAACTAGGAAAAACAAGTAATGAAATTATAACTAGCAATGTGTGTGTGTGCCACACTTAACAATTGGAGAAAAATGTTACAACATGCATGCTTAGCCGTTTAGGCATATGCATACATCCCTTGCATACTATACAACTCTCATGGACTAGCCCAAGGTTGTGCTCTAGCCCAACATAGGCCCAACACAAGCCCACCCTACCGTTTTGGATAGCCTTACACGGCACCAAGGGCATGTGGAAGGAGAAGGGATGCATGAGAAACACAAAAGCCAACACTTGGCACAAGTGTTCTTACCTAGGCAATCATGCCTTTTGCATTCCCTTTCCCTCTCTCCTCTTTAAGCCGAAACACACACACATACTCTCACATTCTCTCATACAATCCAACCTTGTTTCTCTCATCCTCTTCTCTCTCAATCATACGGCTTAAAGCCATATACATCTAAAACCAAGTATTAAATCCACCAAGATTCTTGTCTTATCCATACTATAAATCATTAGTAGTATCATTCATTTTGGAATCACTACAAACAAGCCCTAGCCGAAATCATCAAGGCCACGGCTTGGTTTGTTTTAGGGTTTTCTTCATCATCTTGAGTAGATCTCAAATCTCCTTGTTCATCTAGATCATTCTTGGTACTTTTAGGCAAGAGAGGTATGCACATCATAATCGTTCATTTCTTCATGCATGCATCATCAAACATCTATAAACACAAGTAAATTACATGTTAAAAATCAAGATTTGATAAAGCTATGACCCTTATAGGTCATGGCATATTTATGTAAATCATGTTCATGATTTAAAAATCTTTTAATAAGAAACTTATGACTTGTATGTTATGTTTTAAAATTGATTTAAAAACCATATGTAACCTTTTATAAATCTAAACATTTCATGAGTTACAAATCTTGTTTATGGGACTTTGGTTAACAAATAACCATAGATCTCATGAAATGAACTTGTGCAACTTAAAGATCATGACAACCATAACCTTAAAGGTCACGGCTAAATTAAGTGGTGACTATATGATTTGTTTCCTAAGTTTTGAATAATGGAATATGAAATGTAACATGTTAAATAGAATGTTTAAAAATCACAAATACAACTTATGTGTATAAAAGTAGCCGTGGGTTACACAAGACCTAAAATGGGTTAGATGTACATGCATGCTTATATAAACCTAGATCTAGTGATAAGTGTTAACTTAACATGATACACATGAAATAAGCTAGTAAATCTTATGGGAATATTGGGAGAAAACAATATAGCCGTGGGCTATACATTGTTTTCTTGGAATAATAGTAGCCTTGGGAACATGCATGTAACCTAGATAATCATGATGTGTTTTTGTAAATATTTACAAGACTTAAAGATTAGCTAAAGTGTTCATCTTGTAAATACCAAGATTTAAAAATATAGTTGTGGGCTATATATGTGTGTACATGGATCTATGTTTGATTTTTAGGTCTAGACATAGTTTAGATCTTATTTTGGACTTGTGATTTATTTTCTTGATGTGTACATAGCTAGATCTATTTTTATAACACTTATAAATTGCATGTAACCTTAAAATGAGACTTGACTTATCTTAATAAGCTATAACTAATTATAGTCGTGAGATATAAGCTCCTATTAGGGCTTATGACTTACTTGTAACCTTATAACACACCTAGATCTAATTTGGTACAACACTTAAAACAAACTATAAGTTTTATTCTTCTATTTTAGACTTAAAACTAAATATTAATAAGCTCATAATAAGCTTATAAGAATATCCTAAGTTAAAACTTACATAAAATGTAAAGTAATGTTAATGGACTAATTAAGTCCATGAAATGATAATCTAGAACTTAATGGACCCCAATAAGCCCATTTGATAAATTTTAGTAACTTAATGGACTTAAGATTTCACTTAGGCCCATTTAACTAATTAAAGGACTTAAAATGTATTTAAGCCCAATAAATGATTTAAAGGCCCATTTATATAAATTAGTGGACTTGAGATATATTTAAGCCCACTAAAATAGCCCATTAGATGTTTAGCCCATTTAATGAGCCCATATACTATTTTGAATGTTAAATAAAAGTTCTTATAATAAAATATAACTTATAAAAACGTTTTGGATAAAAATGACAATTTATAAAACTTGAGGACTAAACCGTAACTTATGAAACTTGTTTTGATAAACTAGTAAACACAAGGATTGAAAATGTAAATATCCAAAAGTCTTGGGTTTAATAAATACTATCGTGGCAAATTAAACCCTAGGGACCATTTTGGGAAGTTTCTAAAAGATATTTTGTCATTTTATAACCCAAAGGACTATTCTTGTAATTTGCCGAAACTTAAAGAAGCCCTAGGAGCTGTTTTTGTAATTTTAGTAAAGTTACAAAACCTAGATACAACTAGGGGGACTAAATCTGCCATAAGCCGAAACTTTAACAAGGCCTAGTTACTAAATATGTAAAATCCGAAAGTTATACTTGTTTAAAAATATAGAGGGACTAGTTTTGCCATATTCCCAAACATTAACAAGCCCTAACCCTAAAATCTATTTCAATTATAATAAAACATAATTAAAATACTTAGACCATAAGAATTAAGGTATAAATTCTTAAGTTTAAATTATTTTATAAATATTAAAATAATTTATGGAAACTTTAAAGTTAAATAAAATATTATATTTTATTTTTCAATATTTATAGTTACTTTAGGAAATAATTGTATAAACAATTAGGAATATGTATTATTCACACATAAACTCATATACTTTTAAATAAAATTTATATGAACGTTGGATAAATTGAATGTTACTATTTAAGTAGAACATCTTACGTCTACTTAAAATATGAAACTTAATATTAAGATTTAGATGAATAATTATAATACATGAACAATGAAGGTGAACTAATATTAAGTAGAATTTATATATTTACTTAATAATGAAACTTAATAGTAAATGAGTGATTATAATACTTGAATAGAAAACGTAAATTAGTATTTTAAGTAAGACATTATATGTCCATTTAAATAAGAAACTTAATTGTAAGTTGAATGATTATTATAAATACATGTATGCTAACTGATATTAATAGTTAAACATTTTATGTTTACTTAGAAATGAAACTTATATAGATAAGTTAAATGAATGTTGATGATACTTGAACTACAGATATGTAGATAAATACCGTAGCATAAATGAACTGACTAAAATCTGTATAAGCATACATATATGTTCTTTGTACTATCTATTAAGATTGTACTATCTGATTAGGCATAACTTTGGCGTGAGCTTTATTTGGATATTCGTATTAAACATCTATTGCCTACTCCCATGTGAATTTACAACCCCATATAAATTTTGATAAAATTTTCCCTTTTGGGAAAGAAAATATGCAAACACATAATGGACATAACTGGATTGTATAAACTTGACTATGATTGATTATTATTGAAACTGTTAAATTGTTGTAAATCACCCGAATGGTATAAACAGGTCTATTAGGGATTGACCATCCCCATCTGGGTGAGTCATGCTCACTGTGCCTTGGTTGGGACAACAGATGTATACCATGTTGGAACTGGAATGGGTGTCTTTTTGTAAGACACTCCGTCCTCATCTGTTGAGGACTATGGAGGTTAAGCTTCAGTTTCTAATAATAAACAAATGTAATCTACATTTTAGTAAGAATGCTTTGTGCATTGTTACTTCTATGACTAATGAATGTCCAAACTAATTAATTGTTAAAACCTGTAAATTCACCAACTTTATGTTGACCTCTTTAGTATGTTTTGCACAGGAATATGAAGTTAGTACGTGGTGTGTGCATGGTCTCCAACATCTTAGTAATCTGCATTGTAGGACTCGTCAGGGGTTCTATTTGGGAAACACAAACAATCAACTCTCCTCATGTTTAAGAAATTTTTTATTTATTTGTTTAACAAACATGTAATCTGATTTAAATAACTCTTTATCTTATGCTCTATGGACTATATGCTATCGATCCACCCTAGTGACATCTCCGTGGATATTTCCGCATATTTTGACCCTACCCGGGGTGTCATAGAGAATGGTATCAGAGCATTAGTAATAGAGAACCAGATAAATTTTTAAATAAAATAAAAATAAAATTATTTTTCTTTTATTTAAAACTGGACTATAAATTATAAAAATCTTTTTGGGATTTTATTTTGGGACCGTATTAGTTAAGCATATAGATCTTAAGGCATTTTATGCTATATAAACTAAGTGTATATATATTGATTGCTAAACTTGATTATTAATACTATGTAGTGAGATATCGCTATGAAAAATGGTACACGTGCTAAACTTGAAAATTTTACAATACATAGTAAAATACTGAAATGAGAATATAGGCAATATTAAACCAAACTTCGCACTTACAAATTGATAAATGAACTACTTAAATGCTAATACATATATATATATATATATACATATATATATATATATATATATATATATATATATATATATATATATATATATATATATATATATATATATATATATATATATATATATATATATATATATATATATATATATATATATATATATATATATATATATATATATATATATATATATATATACACATATATATATATATATATATATATATATATATATATATATATATATATATATATATATATATATATATATATATATATATATATATATATATATATATATATATATATATATATATATATATATATATATATATATATATATATATATATATATATATATATATATATATATATATATATATATATATATATATATGTATATATATATATATATACATATATATATATATATATATATATATATATATATATATATATATATATATATATATATATATATATATATATATATATATATATATATATATATATATATATATATATATATATATATATATATATATATATATATATATATATATATATATATATATATATATATATATATATATATATATATATATATATATATATATATATATATATATATATATATATATATATATATATATATATATATATATATATATATATATATATATATAAGTATTAATATTTGTAACCTTAAAACATTATAATAATTGTTTAAAAGGGATATATTTCATAAAGCATGTAACCTAAAATAATATTGTTCTTTGTTTGTAAGCTTATACTCACTTAACCACTCAAGGGTGGCCTAGTGGCAAAAAGATTCGTGGCTATCACTCCAAAGTGTGTGAGGTCTCAAGTTCAATTCCCACTAGGTGCAAAAAACCTTGAAGTGGCCACGCCAAACTCCTGAAAAGGGAGGGCTTTACCTGGTTTGAGTCTGTGTGGCGGTGGGCTCACACCCCGTGGATTAGTCGGCCAATGAGTCGGAAATCACGGTTACCAAAAAAAAAGCTTATACTCACTTCAAACTTAAAATAATACTATTTCAGAGCATCATGACTCCGCCTACTGCATCCTCGACTCTTCTACCCGTAGTAGCTCCTACTCCAGTTGTTTGTTCATCCCCACGATCGACGCAGTGTGGATGGTTGTCCACCTCGGATTCAGAGGATGACCCGCCCATCGAAGCTGTACTCCCAGAGGACCCTTTTTCTATCTCAGCCTCAGCCACACTGGCCCCAACCTCTATGGAGGAGGATCGGGTCCCTCCTAGCATACCATCTTCCATGCCTCCATCCTTATCATCGGGCTATTTTTCCGGGCCCGCACCCGTCTCCACTTATGAGACCGGGGAAGGCTCCGGGGCAGGACGTGTCGACTCCGTCCAGGCCAAGATCTCCACACTGGCTGCACGCCAGGAGCGGGAGATATCCGACCTCCGCAGCCAGTTGACGGTCAGTCAACAAAGCCATGCTGTCATCTATGATCGTATCGACACTCTTTTTCGCACTATGAGGGGAGACTCCTAGACCGCTAAGGGTATCCAGGAAAGGACGGACGAGGCACTGAAGTGGTTATTGGAGGATAACTACCGCCTCCACCAGCGTATTCAAGTCATGGATGGTCTGCAGCATCAGACCCCTGCTGCTCTTTCCGCTCAGGAGCAATCATTATCCATTTTCTTTGATCTCGCCACTGTCCGGCATGATGGGGTTACTGGGGAGATGGCTTATCTCCGAGGGATCGTCGATAGACTCCGGAATTAGCTACTATCAGCCCTCCGTACGCTCAAGGAGACCCGAACGAAAGTTCGGACTTTGTGGAACACCAGGAGGAATTATGCAGCCCCACCAGCTCCATCAGCACCATCAGCCCCGACATCATCTAGTGGACCATCTAGGCAGGATTAGTATAGACGTACTAGACTTCTTGTACGTCATGATAAGCTTACGGGTTGCATCCCGACTATCATGACATAGGGCCTTTGTAATTTTATTCCTTTTCAGCTTTGGTGATGTAATCCCGTACTATATCTTTCTTTTCTTTGGGCATGTATTTTGGATATGATGTATTTAAGACGATGTGTACCACTACCCAGGGCAAGGCTAGCTAAGTCTTTGTTCCGGATTTGATATGCTCGATGAATGTTTAAATTTCTTACGGAACTTTGCATGAAATCACTCTCTTATGTTATATCTGTTGTACAATGTATTATATTATGAAATCCTGACAGGTCATCCAAATTTGTTATGAATTTTATGCATGAAATCATTCTCTTGCAAATAATATAAAAACTATACTAACGATTGAATTAATAATCTCATTTTGTGTATGATTATAGACAAATTGTGATTTCACGATCGAACCCCAATAATGCAATTGCCTCCAACACCGCTAATACCGAAGTACCTGAAGCTACTCATAATGTTACCACTGCTCAACTCCGGGAGATGATTGGTGAAGGCATTTCGGCAGCTATGGCAGCCAGAGAAACTAATGTGAGCAATGACCCAAACCACAACATGCACAGACACAACTTCAACAGGGGTTGTTTATACCCTAACTTCTTGAAATGTAAACCCTCATACTACCGAGGAAAAGAAGGAGTTGTTGAATTGATGCAATGGTTTGAAAGACTAGAGACAGTTTTCCGTATCATTGGTTGTGCTGACGAGAACAGAGTTAAGTATGCTACATACACTCTACTCGAGAGCGCCCTTACTTGGTGGAACTCTTTGGTCGCCACCCTTGGACGTGCCACTCCTTATACCCTCACTTGGGCCAACCTCAAGGAGAGAATGACTGAGAAATACTGTCCTAGAGGAGAAATGAAGAAGTTGGAAGTCGAGCTGTGGGATCTAAAGTGTAAGAACAATGATATCCTTTGGTACAACCAAAGATTTCAAGAGTTAAGCTTGATGTGCACCAGAATGTTCCCTCTAAGGAGTGACAAGATTGAGAAGTATGTCAGCAGACTCCCTGACAACATTCATGATAGTGTGCTAGCTTCACGACCCACTACCGTTGAAGGTGCTATGGAATTTGCGACTGAGCTGATCAATAAGCAAGCCCACAATCCGTCCGAGAGGCAAACGGACAACAAGAGAAAATCCGATGAAAGCTCTCGTAGCCAGCACCAGCAGTCTTCCAAAAAGCAAAATGTTGGGCAAGCTGATGACACTACTCCCACAACCCGCACCAAGAACTACACAGGGACCAAGCCTAAGTGTTCAAAGTGAAACTATCATCATCTTGCTGGAGGAAAATGCCAAGGATGCTACAAGTGTGGCCAACACATCCATTTTGCTCGTAAGTGTCAAACAAATGTTGCTACCCCAGGTCGATGCAATACCGATCCCAGGAACAACAACAAGGGCAAGTCCAACGCACGTGGGAATGGAAGTGGGCAGCAGGGAAACCGAAACCCCACTGGTGGGAGCAGTAGTGGACCAAAAAAAGATGTGGTTTGTTACGAGTGTGGAACCCCTGGGCATGTGAGACCCGATTTGCCAAGTTGGCCAACCAGAAGAAGGACAACAAGGGAACTCCTTCGTAAGTGCACATGGCCGGAAATGCCTAAGAAAATCCAGTCTCCAACATCGTACCTGGTACGTTCTTACTAAACCAATGATATGCATCTATCTTGTTTGATACATGAGTAGACTAAAGCATTGCAATTGCTAAAATTAGTAAGAAATTGGAAATCCCTTCGTTAGTTCTAGACTCCTATTATACTATGGAATAGTCGACGGAAAGGTTATGATGGTTAACACCATCACTCGAGGTCGTTCCTTAAAACTTTCCAAATCGCCATTTTACATCAATCAGATCCTAGAAAGTCTTGATAGCTATGATGTCGTCATTAGCATGAATAGACTAGCAAGTATCAAGCAATTATCTTATATGACCAAAAATGGGTTTGTGTACCTTGGTGAGATGAAACCTTGATTATACTGGGGAGCCATAACCCCGATATAGTTAACACTAGATTTAGTGTCATCTCTAGCACCAACAGGCCAGAGAATACTTGGTCTAGGAATACCCCATTCCCATAACCTGTTTCTCCCCTGCCTAAACCTGAAAGATACATCCAACTCACCATGGGTGTATTTTATAGGGTTATATCCGCCACTTAGGCAACCCTAAACCTGAAAGGCACATCCAACTCACAATGGGTGTACTTTGTAGGGCTATGTCCGACATCCCTCGTAAGGAGATGTTGAATGTCCCATGTTTTTGGACATTCCTCTTTCCTCTTCGGGTCCAATTAGTTCGACAATACCATCACCCATTAGACTCTGGGAGATGTGATTTCCTCTCTTTAGAAGTCAGAATTTGTACAAATTTTGAACCAGTAATAGTGAATGCATGACCCTTGTTACGACACCCTGCAAGGCGCACACTTCTTTATGCTTGGTATCTTATTTTATTTCCACCATTTGAGGTACTTCTTTTCTGCGCTCCTCTCGCTCAACCCCACGGCGAATGAAGCAGATTCTTTGCAACTTCTTACGCAATCGCCATCAACAACAATCTTAACCTCTTTGTTGGGTAGAAACTTTAGTACTATTAACTAATGTTTGTATCCCACCAGCTTGAGGTATAATCGTAAGTCATTTCTTAAAGCTGTTGATATATGAGGGGTTAAAGTTAAAATGTTTTGTTTACCTTCAACCCCAAATTTTTCATCCTCGGGTGTGGAGATATAACCTGTATCTCACCCATGAAAAGGATGCAGATATAGTACATCCCCAGCTTCCCTAACGTATAAAACATGATGGCGTGTCCTCCTCATATCAGAAACCATTTGCAATGGATTTATACTCTTAACCACATCCACAACGCCAATGGTCCTCTCCCAGATCCGGGAAAGGTACGCCTACAACACCTGTTGGGAAGCCCGCGCCTATCCATCCACAGCAACAGTCTCCTTTACTGCTCAATCGGATGTATAGTGCGATCCGGATAAAGATCTCTTTGCATTCCTTTCCTATCCATCCACAACAGCAGTCTCCTTTACTACTCAATCAGATGTATAGTGTGATTCAGATAAAGATCCCTTTGCCTTCCTTTCCCATCCATCCACATCAGCAGTCTCCTTTACTGCTCAATCGGATGCATAGTGCGATTCGGATAAAGATCTCTTTGAATTCTTTCCCTATCCATCCACAACAGCAGTCTCCTTTACTGCTCAATCGGATGTATAGTGCGATCCGGATAAAGATCTCTTTGCATTCTTTTCCTATCCATCCACAACAGCAGTCTCATTTACTGCTCAATCGGATGTATATTGATATCCAGATAAAGATCTCTTTGCATTCCTTTCCTATCCATCCACAGCAGCAGTCTCCTTCACTACTCAATCGGATGTATAGTGCGATTCGGATAAAGATCTCTTTGCATTCCTTCCCTATCCATCCACAACAGCAGTCTCCTTTACTGCTCAATCAGATGAATAGTGCAACCCGGATAAAAATCTCTTTGCATTTTCTTCTGTTCACCTGTAATGACAGAAGCATCCATTAATGCCGAATCAGACGTATAAAAGTAACCTAGGTATAGACCACTTCGCGTTCATGCCGCCATCCGTACCTGAGAGAGAACCTGAAACAAATCATACTTAGAACATCCTTCACTTAAAAGATAACCACGTTTTTAATAGCTTTGAGGACAAAGCTAAAATAACGGGGTGGTGCTATAAAATCCTTATTTTACCATGATTTTATATAATAAATTTCCACCCAATAATCCTAGAACACTTATTCATGTGTTATATTTCCTTAAGATATGAATAAACATGTCTATCATGTAACTATACTTTTACATTCATCTTTGTTGAAAATAGCTTCATAACCTAAAACCATGATCATGCAACTAGGAAAAACAAGTAATGAAATTATAACTAGCAATGTGTGTGTGTGCCACACTTAACAATTGGAGAAAAATGTTACAACATGCATGCTTAGTCGTTTAGGCATATGCATACATCCCTTTCATACTACACAACTCTCATGGACTAGCCCAAGGTTGTGCTCTAGCCCAACATAAGCCCAACACAAGCCCACCCTACCCTTTTGGATAGCCTTACACGACACCAAGGGCATGTGGAAGGAGAAGGGATGCATGGGAAACACAAAAGCCAACACTTGGCACAAGTGTTCTTACCTAGGCAATCATGCCTTTTGCATTCCCTTTCCCTCTCTCCTCTTTAAGCCGAAACACACACACATACTCTCACATTCTCTCATACAATCCAACCTTGTTTCTCTCATCCTCTTCTCTCTCAATCATACGGCTTAAATCCATATACATCCAAAACCAAGTATTAAATCCACCAAGATTCTTGTCTCATCCATACTACAAATCATTAGTAGTATCATTCCTTTTGGAATCACTACAAACAAGCCCTAGCCTAAATCATCAAGGCCACGGCTTGGTTTGTTTTAGGGTTTTCTTCATCATCTTGAGTAGATCTCAAATCTCCTTGTTCATCTAGATCATTCTTGGTACTTTTAGGCAAGAGAGGTATACACATCACAATCTTTCATTTCTTCATGCATGCATCATCATACATCTATAAACACAAGTAAATAACATGTTAAAAATCAAGATTTGATTAAGCTATGACCCTTATAGGTCACGACATATTTATGTAAATCATGTTCATGATTTAAAAATATTTTAATAAAAACTTATGACTTGTATGTTATGTTTTAAAATTGATTTAAAAACCATATGAAACCTTTTATAAATCTAAACATTTCATGAGTTACAAATCTTATTTATGGGACTTTGGTTAACTAATAACCATAGATCTCATGAAATGAACTTGTGCAACTTAAAGATCATGAAAACCATGACCTTAAAGGTCACGGCTTAATTAAGTGGTGACTATATGATTTGTTTCCTAAGTTTTGAATAATGGAATATGAAATGTAACATGTTAAATGGAATGTTTAAAAATCACAAATACAACTTATGTGTATAAAAGTAGTCATGGGTTACACAAGACCTAAAATGGGTTAGATGTACATGCATGCTTATATAAACCTAGATCTAGTGATAAGTGTTAACTTAACATGATACACATGAAATAAGCTAGTAGATCTTATGGGAATATTGGGATAAAACAATATAGCCGTGGGCTATACATTGTTTTCTTGGAATAACAGTAGCCTTTGGAACATGCATGTAACCTAGATAATCATGATCTGTTTTTGTAAATATTTACAAGACTTAAAGATTAGCTAAAGTGTTCATCTTGGAAATACCAAGATTTAAAAATATAGCCGTGGGCTACAAAGGTGTACATGGATCTATGTTTGATTTTTAGGTCTAGACATAGTTTAGATCTTATTTTGGACTTGTGACTTATTTTCTTGATGTGTACATAGCTAGATCTATTTTTGTAACACTTATAAATTGTATGTAACCTTAAAATGAGACTTGACTTATCTTAATAAGCTATAACTAATTATAGCTGTGAGATATAAGCTCCTATTAGGGCTTATGACTTACTTGTAACCTTATAACACACCTAGATCTAATTTGGTACAACACTTAAAACAAACTATAAGTTTTATTCTTCTATTTTAGACTTAAAACTAAATATTAATAAGCTCATAATAAGCTTATAAGAATATTCTAAGTTAAAACTTACATAAAATTTAAAGTAATGTTAATGGACTAATTAAGTCCATGAAATGATAATCTAGAACTTAATGGACCCCAATAAACCCATTTGATAAATTTTAGTAACTTAATGGACTTAAGATTTCACTTAGGCCCATTTAACTAATTAAAGGACTTAAAAATGTATTTAAGCCCAATAAATGATTTAAAGGACCATTTAAATAAGTTAGTGGACTTGAGATATATTTAAGCCCACTAAAATAGCCCATTAGATGTTTAGCCCATTTAATGAGCCCATATACTATTTTGAATGTTAAAAAAAAGATTTTATAATAAAATATAACTTATAAAAACTTTTTGGATAAAAATGACAATTTATAAAACTTGAGGACTAGAACCGTAACTTATGAAACTTGTTTTGATAAACTAGTAAAAACAAGGACTGAAAATGTAAATATCCAAAAGTCTAGGATTTAATAAATACTAGCCGTGGCAAATTAAACCCTAGGGACCATTTTGGGAAGTTTCTAAAAGATATTTTGTCATTTTATAACCCTAAGGACTATTCTTGTAATTTGCCGAAACTTAAAGAAGCCCTAGGGACTGTTTTTGTAATTTTAGTAAAGTTACAAAACCTAGATACAACTAGGGGGACTAAATCTGCCATAAGCCAAAACTTTAACAAGCCCTAGGTACTAAATATGTAAATTCCAAAAGTTATACTTGTTTAAAAATATAGAGGGACTAGTTTTGCCATATTTTGAAACATTAACAAGCCCTAACCCTAAAATCTATTTCAATTATAATAAAACATAATTAAAATACTTAGACCATAAGAATTAAGGTATAAATTCTTAAGTTTAAATTGTTTTATAAATATTAAAATAATTTATGGAAACTTTAAAGTTAAATAAAATATTATATTATATTTTTCAATACTTATAGTTACTTTAGGAAATGATTGTATAAAAAATTAGGAATATGTATTATTCACACATAAACTCATATACTTTTAAATAAAATTTATATGAACGTTGGATAAATTGAATGTTAATATTTAAGTAGAACATCTTACGTCTACTTAAAATATGAAACTTAATATTAATATTTAGATGAATAATTATAATACATGAACTATGAACGTGAACTAATATTAAGTAGAATTTTTATATTTACTTAATAATGAAACTTAATAGTAAATGAGTGATTATAATACTTGAATAGAAAACGTAAATTAATATTTTAAGTAAGACATTATATGTTCACTTAAATAAGAAACTTAATTGTAAGTTGAATGATTATTATAAATACATGTATGCTAACTGATATTAATAGTTAAACATTTTATGTTTACTAAGAAATGAAACTTATATAGATAAGTTATATGAATGTTGATGATACTTGAACTACAGATATGTAGATAAATACCGTAGCATAAATGAACTGACTAAAATCTGTATAAGCATACATATATGTTGTTTGTATTATCTATTAAGACTGTACTATCTGATTAGGCATAAATTTGGCGTGAGCTTTATTTGGATATTCGTATTAAACAGCTATTGCCTACTCCCAGGTGAGTTTACAGCCCCATATAAAATTTTGATAAAATTTTCCCTTTTGGGAAAGAAAATATGCAAACACATAATGGACATAACTGGATTGTATAAACTTGACTATGATTGATTATTATTGAAACTGTTAAATTGTTGTAAATCGCCCGAATGTTATAAATAGATCTATTAGGGATTGACCATCCCCGTCTGGGTGAGTCATGCTCACTGTGCCTTGGCCAGGACAACAGACGTATACCATGTTGGAACTGGAATGGGTGTCTTTTTGTAAGACACTACGTCCTCATCTGTTGAGGACTATGGAGGTTAAGCTTCAGTTTCTAATAATAAACAAATGTAATCTATATTTTAGTAAGAATTCTTTGTGCATTGTTACTTCTATGACTAATGAATGTACAAACTAATTAATTGTTAAAACTTGTAAATTCACCAACTTATGTTGACCCATTTAGTATGTTTTGCACAGGAATATGAAGTTAGTACGTGGTGTGTGCATGGTCTCCAACATCTTAGTAATCTGCATTGTAGGACTCATCAGGGGTTCTATTTGGGAAACACAAACAATCACCTCTCATCATGTTTAAGAAATTTTTTATTTATTTGTTTAACAAACATGTAATCTGATTTAAATAACTCTTTTTCTTATGCTCTATGGACTATATGCTATCGATCCACCCTAGTGACATCTCCGTGGATATTTCCGCATATTTTGACCCTACCCGGGGTGTCACACCTGTTAAACAATGGACTCCAGCGGACAGATTTCTGGCTAACCAGGACAAGAGAATCAAAAGTATCATAGTCTCTTGCCTACCTAAAAACATAATGAAGTCTATCATCAAGTGAAACTCTGCTAAAGAGATGTGGACTGAATTAGTTCTTGGGTATGAAGGTCCAGAGGAAACAAAAGAAACCAAAATCCAAGCCCTCAGACTTAAGTTCAATGCTTTCAAATCCTTGGAAACTGAAACCGTTGCTCAGACTTACACCAGACTTAAGATTCTACTTAATGATCTAGGAAATAATGGTGTTGTCCTGCCAAAAGCTGAAGTCAATGCTACCTTTGTTAATAGTTTGCCTAGGAAATGGCTAAGTTTAAACCAAACTTTAAGAGCCAACAACGCCATTAAGAATGACACCCTGGCTCAACTGTTTGGTAGATATAACTATGAAGAAGGATTGATTGACTCCATCTATAAGGCTAAGTCTGATAGGTTTACCACTCAGATCACTAGATTAAAAGCTCTTGTTGCTAATCACTCTTTTCAGGACAGTGAATCTGATGTAGAAGAAGACACACGAAGTCGTCAAGAATTCCTTAATGAGCTGAATGATGAATTTCATGATAGAGCTCTTCTTACTGATCAAAAGAGATATTACAAAAGATCTGGCAGGGTTGAGCAGCTAAAGTTGACAAGTCTAAAGTGAAATGCTACACTTGTGGAAAGACTGGTCATTATCAGAAAGATTGCTGGTCAAACAAAACCTCTTCCCCAAGCTTTCCTTCCTACAACAGTGGTCAAAGCAAGAAACAGTTCACTCCTTCCTTCAAGCAAGCTTCTCACTCTGACTCTAAGGGAAAGAAGGACTATAAAGTCAAATACAAGGCCTTGAAAGCCGAGTTGATAAAACTCAATCATAAGGCTGATGAAGCAGCCAAGAAAAAGAAGTAAGGAGATAGAGAAAGGTCTTATTGTTGCATCCTTTGACTATGATGATGAACCTCTTAACTCTGAAGACGAATCCACCACCATTGTTAGAGCTTTCAGGGTTGTTTCTGAAGATGAACAAGCTGTTGGTAAGAGTGAAGCAAGATATGGACAATGGGTCGATATCACCATGAAAAAGGTACCGAGATTGCTTACTATGCCCGAAGGTCAGGACATAGACCATGTCCTTGACTACACTATGGTTGACCTCCACTTTATAGAAGAACAAAGAAAAAATCTGTTAAACCAATTTCATAATGCTAAACAAGATTTAAACCTTTGTCAATCTGAAATAACGAATCTAAAACCTTTTGTCAAACTTGCAAATCAATTTCATCTCTTCTGAAAATGAGTCCTTGACTGATGACAATGCTAAACTTAAAAGAACTATTGAAAAGTGGAACAAAGGTCAATACACAGTGGAAGAGATTGTCTCTTAAAGCATTTCGGGGAATGTGGTTCAGGCAATTGGGGGAAAGGAAAGGTATAAAAATCATATACCAATGGCCAAAGTAAAATTTGTACCTTCAGATGATCTATCTCCAAAAACCACCTCTATGGTTTAGAATGACTCCGAAAAGGAGTCAGAGGATCTCAGCCCCCTCCCAGCCTTACCTACTTGTTGGGGTTGATCCTTCTTATTCTATAATTGGTACCATACCAACCACCAAATCCTCTGTTACACCCAACCATGTCAAACCTACAACCAGAGCTGCTGAAAAACCCATACAAAGGTTTTTGTGGCTAAGGAACCTAAAGAGACAAAACTAAATCTTCCCTCTGAAGATCTATCACCCACCAAGAAACTTCTTCTTACCCTAATGAAAGAAGTTAAAGGTTTGAAATAACAAATCAAACCTTTGTTTGATAGTCCATCTGTTAGTTCTCATGGTGAAGGATCCATTAGTTCAAAGGGAAGAACTATGTTCAGACCTTGCAAACATTATGGGTTCAAGAATCATCTGTTTGAAAATTGTTCAAATAAACCCAAATGTATCACATGTGAGTCTACTGAAGATACATCTAGAGAACATGAGAAGATCATTGCTGTCCAAAAGGCCAGACTTAATGTAAAACCCGCATAAAATACAATGAGTAGTAACTATAAACAGTAAATACATGAATACATGAATAAATTAAAACTTTCCATTTATAATATACGACACGTGTCACGAATATTAATTACAAGAACTACGTATATTATTAATGCACAATATATACTACATATAATAGTTAAATCGTGAACATTAAACACGAACATACACGAATAATATTTAACATAAAAAACATTTGTTTTACCCTTTTGGGCTTGGTGTACCCCCGTCAACAAGGAGAAAGGAAGGGCCCAGCCCATTTTGAAAACAACTAACAAAGTTAATCACCAGGGATTTCACTTTACATCTTTTTAGCAAAAATGAAAAACCCTAACCCCTCTCTTCTTGGTAGCCGCGGCAGCCACATCACCAACAAGGACAATTCATCGTGATTTGATCTTGGATTTTCATATAGTTGTGTTCGTGTTTCTATTCCTTTTCCAACCACGTATTCGGTATCATTATAATCTTAATCTTTTCTATTATATTATAATTACATGTTCTTGAATCTTTTAAAATCAAATAAAACATGGTTATGTTAATGTTTAATCAAGAAAAGGTTTTGGTTTGGTTTGTTGTTGGATTCGGCACACAAATCGAGAGCCATAGGCTCTCGGTGGTTGTTTTTGGTCCATAGCCTTAGGGGCTTGGTGTTGGTTTGGTTCGGGCAGCAGGAAAACCAAGGACCCCAGGGGGAACCTTGGTCCGACAGTGGCTACCCGGGCGAGGCCAGGAGGAACCACCGACTTCAGCTGGTGGGAACTTTGGTCCGACAATGGGAAGCCGCGGCTCAGGAGCAACAACCATGGCTGCAGCCGCCGGCTGTGCTACCATCGGCCACCACCACAGCGGCGACTGTTGGTGGTGAGTCGGTGTCGGGTTTTTGTTTCGGGCTCGGGATACTTTTAGTAATATTTTATTAAGTTAATTAATTAAATTAATATACATGACTAATTAATTAGTTTAAATGAAAACCATGACTTATGTTAAATTATTAAAAATTAATAATACATATTTTAACCTAAGTATTTATCTTATTTAGACTTTGTTTTATTAACTAATAATGTTTCTTAATTTACATGAACTAATAATTAATTAATTAATCCATGACTTAGGTTATTTTTATTTAATTAAATAAAACATGTATAACTTAAGTATTTTATTAGACTTAATTAAATTAAACATGTCATAATTTAATTAAATGTTATAAGGTAAAGTTTATTTATATATATCATGCATTTTATTAAACCATGCATTTTATTTATTAAGCCATGCATTTTATTAATAATTAATAATCACTTTAACCTATAGTTTTATTTTAATAAATTTTACTAATAATTTATCATGACTTACAACTTATGACTAATAAGCACTAGCTTATATTTTTAGACTTATTAATCCAACTTATTTCTATTTTTAGAAACTTACTCTTTTTGGAAACTTTCTATTTTTGGAAACCTGCTATTTTTAAGGAGTTACTTATTATTACATTACAAGTATAATAATACAAGAATACATGAAAATACATAATCAGAATACACGTAAAACATGAATATACAAGATAATATTTAAAACAATAAAACATAACAAGGACATATAAAATAAGCTAAGAACATACAGAACCAGTATTACACTCCGTAATCAGACAACTCATACATGTCCCTTATTTATGTAGCACTTGTGAAGTCGGAGTAGGACTTCCCATCTTTTCATCGTTCACTGGACATAAAGTACGGATATTCCGTCTTTTAGTATGGACACTCACTTCCTTATTAGAATTCCCCATTTGCAGCCAACTGTTTTCCCCAAGTATTTGTTTTATATGTTTTGATTGCTTATGTTTTGTTTAGATACCTAAGCCATATACATGCTTGCCATGACAACTAGTTATGGAGGTACCATAACCATACACTAGAGGCACCAGTGTTATGACTTTCCCACATCGGAGTGATTGCTCGTGGCGTCCCTTTACAGTTTTGACCATTTATTTATATTATCATGTAGGGCATATGGGTGCATCCTAGTTACATGTTTTACAAGATTTTCATGGTGAATGTGGTGTGTGCCTTGCATCCTTCACAAGGAGTTGATCCCTCCTACCCAAACCAGTTTAATTAGAGGCATCCCCTCTAATTTTATGATGAGGTCACCCCTCTATGTATTCATGCACGGTGAACCACATGACCTATATGAGCTCTTGGCTAATTAAAATACAATTTTCATATAAAAACATAAGTCTTTTTAAACTATAAAACCAGTTTCATAAACATGTACCAGGTTTTCCAGGACTTATACTTTTCCACTGCTATTAGTCTTTATTATGCTATGTCATTTCATACTATGTCATATATCCGTTCACTGAGCGTATTGCTTAGCCGTTACTTTCCTTTCCATGCCCCAAAACGACAGGTACCCAAGGACAGACTTGAGCATTTGGAGGACGTGCATAGGACGAAAGCTGCCTTAAACTTCTTCTCTTTTTTTCCTTCTTATACTTATGCTTAATTAGACGCTTGTCTTGTCCTTCTCATTTCATTTTCTTTATTTATGTTTTGGGCTTATGTTTGGGAACTGATGCTTGTTTTTGGTCTTTCCCTTTTGGTCATGTATGTTTAAATACATATTACCTTGCATGCTTTGATGACACGCCATAAAAACACGTAACGGTCCACTTATCAAAGTGGGGTGTTACACTTAAAATGAGAGCAAAAACTCCTCATAAGTCCTCTAGGAGATCTAAACCTAGACCCAGAGCCTCTCATAAGAGACTTAGATCGTCTCCTCCTTGCAAGTATTGTGGTTTTTATGATCATCACTTCGATGAGTGTGAACACTATCCCGGATGTGACATCTGTGGTAGTTTGCATCATGAAACCAGAGACTACCACCAAAGAGGGGGAGAAAGGAAACAAAGACGACCTAATGTCAATGGTTAGCGACAGAATGGACCCACTGGAAAGTGAGTTCATCATCAAAACTAATTTGAATGGAATCACCTTCACAAGGGTCGCTTATGTCAATGGACTGAAGCACAACTTAATCATCATCAGTCAACTCTGTGATGCTGGTTTCAAAGTTCTATTCACCAAGATCCAAGGAACAATATTCAATCAAAATGATGATGTTGTTCTCGTTGCACCAAGAATAAAAGATGTGTATGTTGTCCAGAAGGAAGCAACACCTGTCTCTTTGCTAAAGCCTCTTATAGTGAAAACTGGCTCTTGAATAAGAGACTCTCTCACCTCAACATCAAAAACATCAACAAACTGGGAAGAATGATTTAGTTGCTGGACTTCCCTCTCTGACCTTCTCTAAAGATAGGCCATGCTCAGCATATGAAAAAGGGAAGCACCATAGAGCCTCTTTCAAAACCAAACAATCATTCTCTATCAATAAGAGCCTCTGTCTTCTTCATTTTGACTTATTTGGACCAGTAAAACCTCAATCCCTCAATCACAACAAATACACATTAGTCATTGTCGATGAATTCTCTAGATTCACTTGGATATTCTTCCTCCAAAGAAAAAGTGAAGCAGTTGATAAAATCATGTCCTTTATAAGAGAAATAGAGAACTTCAATGACTGTAGAGTTAAGGCCATCAGAAGTGATAATGGCAATGAATTCAAGAATCATGCCATTGAGGCCTTTTGTGATGAGAAGGGTATTTCATAGAACTTTCAAACCCAGGCACCCCAGAACAAAATGACGTCTCTAAAAGAAGAAACAAAATCCTCATAGAGGCTGCCAGAACAATGCTCAGCGAATCAAGAGTTCCAAAGCAATTTTGGGGTGAAGCTGTATACACAACATGTTACACACAAAACAGATTCATCATTGTGAAGAGACATGGTAAAACCGCTCATGAAGTATATAGGAAGAGAGTCCCTGACGTAAGCTATTTCCACGTCTTTGGTTGCCATGTTTTCATTCACAACTACAAGGATCCTCTGGGTAAATTTGATGAAGAGTCTGAAGATGGCTTCTTTCTTGGATGCTTGATGAGATGGCATTTATACATGATCTCATCGGTCTTTTCGGGCTTTAAATGCATAAAAATGTCATAAAATACCATATATATGCTTGTGTTTGTTTACTTGTGTATTTTAGGTATGGATATCGTGAAAAAGACAAAAGATCACAAGAAACAAGGAAAACGGACACGAGAAACGAAGCCGTACAAAGAACCGGGCCCTAGTTCATGAAATATCCAACAAATACCCTTGAAGACTTGAAGACATGCAAGATTGATCCTCAATGAATGAAGAAATGACACTTAAAACCCTTGTATATTCATAATTACAAGTTTGGTCCCTTAAGTTTGTCAAAACTACACAAATGGTCCTTCAACTTTGAAGAAATGGCAAGTTTAGTCCCTCAACAATTCTAAATTGCCAATTATGGTCCCTTATGAAGTTAAAGTTGCATTGAAGACCTTTGAAGATCAACATTGTCCAAGATCAACCCTTGAAATATGAAAAATGGCAAAAACAATCCTTGTAATCCTTTTTCCAAAAGTTTGTGCCAAAATTGTCAAGTTATGAAACTTGTTAACAAAGGAAATGGATTTTGTTGGCTGAAAAACTTGCTACACAACTTTCCCCAAAAACAAAGGAGCAAAAGTGCCAAGCTGAAACTTCAAACTCCTAAACACGCGGGTAACATTTACTGTTTGGATTTTTACCATCAAGAACACCTCTTTTACCCAGGTTTAAAAGGAGGAAAACAAAGGGGAAAATAAAATTGGCTATACCCACGTGTGATTCACATCACCTCAATCAAATCCCACAACAAAAACCTCAAATCCCACTACCAGAATGATACCCCCATTCCCACTCACAATACGACACCTGGCATTTGATCATGACATGGCAAGATCAATGAACCAAAACCTTTCCTTGGTCACTAAGCACCCAACAAACGTCCAGGATTCACCCAAACCAGCTGGCAACATGCCTAGAAGATTCTGCAAGGATAGAATAGGAAATTCAATTGCTAGGGTTTTAGAATAGTGCTAGCATGGGCATTTACCTATAAAAGGAGACCTCAACATGTGAGAGTCCCTTTGTTCCAGTTTTATGCTATTAAATCTTTGTAATTCCTTTTTAATTAATAAAATATGATTTTCTGCATTTTGAGAAATCTCTTTTATATTTTGTTAAAATTTGGTGTTAGAATAGCCTGATTCTGAGTTCCATTTACATGTTTGAAGGTTTTTGAGGCAAGGTTTTAAGTGATAAAGCTTGGGTCTCAAAAATCAGAAAGTTTGGTTTATTTTGATCTCACTTGTTGGTTTGTTCTTCTTAGCAGCTTGGAAGCTGGTACTTGTTCTGCTAGTACCTCAGCTCAAACAATCCAGGGCCTGGATGTAGGTCTTGGAGGTTTGCATCTTCTTCCCTTTACAATTTCTCTCTTATTTTTCGGAATTTTATGATTATTGCATGATTATTGGTGATCCTGTGATTTTGTGGTTGATTATTGTTAATCTGGTGTTGTTTGATGTTATTGAAGTGTTTGAGGTTTGATTTGTGGGTTAGAACTGAATAATCCTTTGAAAAATTGTGAAAACATGTTTTTAAGGGGTGTTTGGGTCAACTGCATAGTAGGATTTTTGGTGTTTTGAGTGGTTGGATTGTATTGTTATCTGTTGTTACATGTTTATCTGGTATACTTGGCTGCTTTGCTGCAATATTTGAGGGTTAAAACACCTAGATTCTTAATTAGGGTATAAAATCTTGTTTACTTGGTGAAATTGACTGAAATTTAGGGGACACCTAGATCTAATCATAGACTAGGGTTAACAAGTGTTAAATCTAGGTTAACTACACCAGGGAAGTAGGATTTGAGGCTTGAATTTGGATATGTGGTCAAATAGATCAACAAATAGGTTTCTGCATATGCACCTTGTTCATCAGCAACTTTGTATGCTTTGATCTTGTTGTTTACTTTGATTCAGTGCTTGATTTAAGTTTGTTTGTGCTTATTCATAGTTTATATAGCTTTTGTATGCATCCTGTTGAGTTTGGTTGGCTTATTCATGTTAAATCTGCTTATTAAGTGCATAACTGCTTATTTCATATGTTTGTGCATGATCTGGTGATTGTTTGATTGATTATGGCTTATTGTGTGAACCAAATTTGGATTTTCTTGTTTCTATTGACTCCTTGTGATTCACTGATCACAAGGGTGCCCTTGTTTCCAATTGAATCCAACTAAATCTCTCTAAAAAGCTTGGTCAAATAGTCAAAGCAGTGGGAACTCCTTTCCCCTGCTAGTTACCACTGCTAGTGTATTTTGGGTTTGAGCTTATCATTAAGCTATAATAGCTTATTTTAACCAGCAACAATTTGGATTTTGTAATAGGTGCTCATTATTTGACCCATTTGTTCATACTGGAGCATTTGGTGGGTTGACTTTAGGGTTTGACTAGAAAACCAACTTAATTGACTTTTTCATAAGTGCTTATTGGCTTATTCTGGCTTATTGGTTTTGCTTATTGGAATTTGTTGATCGTTTTGGCTTATTGAGTCCTTTTGTGACATTTTGCAAGTTGAATCAAGTCCTGAGGTGACTTATTTCTCAAAAACGACTATTTTGTCTTTTAGTGAAATAATTCTTTGCTTATTTCTTGCTTATTGAGTGTGCTTTTTCAAAATTTCTTTTTACAGATCTCATAAGCATCCCAAAAGAAGGTTGTGTGTCAAATTAGAGCTTATGGCATTAGCTTATTGCTTAATGGGCTAAAAAGCCCAATAAGGATAAGCTGTTTGCTTATTAAGCTGTGATAAGCTCACATTCAGCTTTTGGGCCTTTAGAGTTTTGTGTTTAGAATTAAATTTTGAGTCAGATTGGGCCAGGTTTGACTTTTTGGGCTAAAAAGCCCATTTAGGTTGACTATTTTTGGTTTTGGCCCATTTGAGGGCCCAATAGGGGTATTCTGGTCATTTCACTTTGATTTTCTGATTATTTAGGTTAAAATAAACTAGTTTGCAAGTTTTTAGAATTTTTTATAATTTTTAGATTTTTAATAATATTTTAATATTATTTTATTATTATTTTTCAAATTTCACATCTTTCAACTTTTTACATTTTTCTTAGCTTAAATACATTAAAATAGGAATTTAGCAACTTTTAGAATAATTTTATCACTTCTAGATTAATTTTTTTAATTATTTTAAGTTTTAATAGTTTTTAAATCATTTTAAATAGTTTTTATTAGTTTAACAATTTCTAAAAATAGTTTTTAATCTTTTTAGGTCATTTTAGAGGTTTACCAATTGAAAAATCTTTGTTTGGGCTTTTTGATAATTTATTTGATTTTTAGGGCTTTAGTTAGCATTTAAAAATTGAATATTTAGTTATTTAAAAGGTTTGAAAAAGTTTTGATCATTGGTAAACTCTTAGTTTATTTATTTTGATTTTTGGTGAATTTTTGGTAATTTTTAAAATTAATTTTTATTTTTGTAGTTTTTACGATTTTACGTTTTGTCGTCGTAGTAATAATTTTCACGTCTTCGTCATATTCTTTTCTCATCCCCTTCTAAACCAAATATTAATCTCAAACATTTTACAAGTTTTTCACACACATATACCTCCTTGGGAAACGAACTTTCACACCACTAGGGTCATTAGTGTTTACGTTTTCCTAAACGTACACTTAATACTTACCGCTTTTACGCACCTTTTCCTAAAGGACGTATTTTACCCACAATCATTTTGGCGCCGCTGCCGGGGAGGTGTGTCGTGATTAATTTGCATTGTTGTTTTTAATATTAACCATAAATAGTATTTGTATTAGTAGAAATCTACTAATACGTATTATCGGTTTTCTTGGTTTTTCTTGTGAAAATATTAATACTATATTGTATTAAGTATCACAACAAATAAACAATATCTCCAAAAGTGTGAAAACACAACCTTAATTGGGATTTGATCTCCTAATTATTGTATTCAAATCTCAAACAAAAAGAAAAAGGCAAAAATAGATAAATACTTTCGTGAAGCTCGATTTTGAAAAATACAAACTATAAGGTGGGTATAAGGCGGGTATTATAAAATATACCCTAAGGAAAAAGGCTCTTAAGTGCTTCGCGCCGCCTCGTTTCCCCGCTTGCTTGTGAGTATTTTGAGATTGAAGGCTAATCGAAGGTTTTGCCGCCCAAAGTATTATTACGTATAATATATTTGCTTGGTTTCTTTGTGATTAAAACCTCTTGAACAATTTGGTTTTCACCAAAGTTCTAAAGTCATTCGAAGGCGTTCACTCCACGTGATCGTTTTCATTCCTTTGAGGCTTCTTTAATCAAGAGTTTGATTCGAGGAGAGATTTTGTAGATTGTTGTCTACGAAGATACACCAAAATCCAAAAAAAAAATAAATTAAATACAATAAAAAACACAAAAACACAAAAAAAAATAATTTGAAAATCCACAAAACACCCAAAAATAATCTTCTTTGCTCACCTCCCATTCTTCGTGAAGTTTATGATCACTCGTAATCAAGCAAAACGAGCTCGTAAACGTCTTCAAAAGCAAGCCAATCAAGAGACGTTGATTGAAGAACAACCTCCAATTGTTGAACCTATTGTAGAACAAGAAGTCGTCATGGCTAATCGTACTATGATGGAGTTGCTACAAGCACCCACCGAGGGTTTTGGAGAGGCCATTGTGATTCCCGCCATCCTTGCGGAGAATTTCGAGATTAAGACGGGTTTAATGTCGATGTTGCAAGCAAATAAGTTTAGAGGTCATGAGAAAGACAACCCGCATTACCACATTAGGAATTTTAATCGTCTCACCGCTACTAGCAAGTTTAAGGATGTTCCACATGACGCCATTAAGATGATGTTGTTTCCATACTCGTTAGATGGACCCGCTAAAATTTGGCTTGAGAAAGAACCGCCGAATTCGATTTTGACATGGGGTGATCTCGTTTCTAAGTTTATGAACAAGTTTTTTCCACCATCTAAAACAACACATTTGAAAAATGAGATTTCACGATTTGTGCAAAGAAATAATGAAAGTTTTTCAATGGCATGGGAACGCTTTAAAGAAATGTTACATGAATGTCCACACCATGATTTTTCGGAATTGCATCAAATTGATACTTTTTATAATGGGCTTAATGATCATGAACGAGATTACTTGAATGCCGCCGCGGGTGGTAATTTTTTGTGCAAAACGACCAATGAGGCTTTACAAATCATCGAGAATAGATCTAAGGTTTATAGCCCTCGTAACACACCGAGTGTTGCCAATTTGGGTTCGTCATCGTCGTCATCGTCTCGTAGCATTAATGCCTTACATGATGAAGCTAATGAGGAAAATCGGTTTTTTGATAGATTTGCTAATCTTATGTCCCATTGGAAAGCTCAAGAAACTTCAAATTCCGCTTCGGTTAAAGCAGTTGCTAAGAGTTGTTTGTCTTTTGGTGGAGCTCATGATCTTTCCGAGTGCATTACCGCGGATGGTAACACTTCGGGTGCTTATGTAGCAACGGGAACTTACAACCAAAACGGTCAAGGTTCCCGCCCAAATCAAGCTCCACCAAATCAAAATGCTAATAACTATCGAAACAACAACCAAGGTGGTAATTACCAAGGCAATTCACGTAACTACAACAAGGGGAATTATCAAGGTGGGAATGGACAAGTCACTAATCAAAACCAAAACCGTGATTTTCAAAACACTACACAAGGTTTTCAAAATGCTCACACTAAAAATCTTCAAGGAGAATTTTTGGATTATGCTAAAGCAAATAATGCTAAATTTGATAATATGCAACGTGAGATGATTAGCTTATGATCCGAGTTGAAAAACGAGCTTAAAAATGAACTTGCTAATGAACATAAAACTCATGCAAATAAAATGGAAGGAAATGTCCAACATCTTCAACAAAATCAACAAAAGATGGAATTAGGACAACATGAGATTAAGCAAGAGTTGTTAAAAGCGGATGCTAGGCAATCAAAATTTGAGGACCGAATGGAAAAAATGTTTGAAGCAATCATGTGTAAACCCTCATCCTCGGGTGGTCTTCCTAGTGATACCATTAACAACCCGAGGGGAGAAATAAAGGTTATTACTACACGAAGTGGTAAAACTTTCAAGGAACCAATCTCTCGTCCAAGTACTTCTACGGAGAAGGAAATCGAGAAAGAACCCGAGGTGATGGTCGAAAAGGAGCACATTACAATCCCACGAAGTACCGCTCAAACCACACCTACGGTTGAACCAATACCAATTGTGGAACCCGAGATTCCAAGGCCGTTGCCTAATGACCAACCCACACCACCCTTACCTTACCCTTCGAGACGTAACAAGGAAAAGGCACAAGAACGAAATAACTATCAATTTGAGCTATTTATGAAAATGTTTCGTGACATACATTTTAACATAAGTTTTGCCGACGCTCTTATCATGATGCCTCAATTCGCCGCAAACTTCAAAAGTATGCTAAACAACAAAGAGAAGTTACAACAATCGTCTAGTTGTTCATCGGTTTTTCTTAGCCGTATACCACAAAAAGTCGGTGATCCCGGTAAATTGTTGATTTCGTGTGCAATTCAAGATATGGAGGAATGCTACGCCTTGGCCGATCTTGGTGCTAGTATTAATTTAATGCCTCTTGAGATTTTCAAATCGCTTTCACTTTCGGCTCTTATTCCTTCGAACATGTCTATCGAGATGGCCGATCATTCTACGATTTTAGCATGTGGAGTAGCCGAGGACGTTTTCGTTAAAGTCGGAAAGTTTTACTATCCCGTTGACTTTATCGTTGTAGACATTCCTATCGATCGAAAAGTTCCTCTCATTTTGGGTCGTTCGTTTTTGGATACATCAAGAGCACTTATCGATGTTCATGCTCGAAAAATCACCCTTCGTTTCAATGAAGAAGAACTTGTCATCAATGCAACACAAAACTCCAATCTTTCTCATGTCTATTCTATTGCAACTTTAAACCATGGTAATTCAACCAAAGTTGTTTGCAAAGAATTTTCACCAAGAGTTTTAGGAAATGTCGCCAAAAACAATTTACCATTTCCTCCGCCGGTGGAGGTTATGAGTGTAAAACCTACAAAGAAGAAACCGTCAATACTTGAATCGAAAAATCCTTCGCCTCACCTCGAACATTCATTCTTGAAAAGTGTTGATAAGTTGCCGGTTTCTACAGAAGATCTTTCGGATGACGAATATGTTCACCCTGATGGGGAGGTTTTCTTTGTCGATAAACGTTTTGAGAACTTGCCACCACCAAAACCAAAACGGTTTACAAATGTGAGAATTTTTAGTGTGACTAACATTGCTTTAGAAACACCAAATATTTTTGACATAATTAAGTCGGGTTTTCACAAGGAGAGTTTAAAAGATGAAAAAGGGAAAGATTTTAAATTGGATTTAAAAGATTTTTCTACAATGCTAACTCCGTCATCACCTCGTGTTTTGAGTGCTACAAGCTCGTCTTCTCTTTTTGACGATGCTTTGTGTGGACTTAGTGTGGGGGAAGCCCCTTATGTTCCCTCCCCTTTCTCCACCGAGGACGAGATATTTGATCCCGAAATTTCTTAGAAAGGGAAATCTCGGTCTTCCAACGATGCAATAAATGGAAACTATATCTATTTGCTTGGTGCGAGTCTACCTCGAGTAGCTCAAAAGTTTGTCTTACCAATTGTCCCACCCTTCTACTTCTCATCTCTTTTCTTCAAACTCTTTGAGTTTATGGCACATGTTGAAGTGGCGTTGAATTGTTTTTCCAATGAAAACGAGAACGCCATCTTCGATCCCGGTATTTTGCAAGGACTTAGTCCTTAATACTGGTTGCTTTTTGGGCCTTGTTTATCATGTAAGCCCCATTAAAAATTGACCATACCATGATAATCCCTAAATGTTCACATTTATGGGGATTCGAGTCGAGCTCATGACTCGGTAATAAAAAACGAGGTGCCTCGTGGGGGAGATCCCATGCTTATCCTTTTATGCTTACTATTCACTAATAAGGGGACTTGTACCCTTCCAACTCGTTGTCTCGTGGTTGTTTGTGATTGTGTTATCTAGATCATCATCATCATCTACGATTGAAGACTCTCGTGTTCGTTTACGTGAGCCTCCATCGTTTGCTTGAAGAATTTTTTTTTCACGAATCCATTGACATATCCTTTATTGTTCTAACAATTATCTTTTAGCATACTTAATAAACGGCTTTAGATATATTGTTGATCACCCTTTCCATGCTAGATCCTAAGCATTCGATTCTTCGTCTCTAGTATGGGGGTGTTCCACCCTTAGACTCGAAACATTGAGGACAATGTTTGCTTTTAGTATGGGGGGGGGGGGGGTGAATAGGTACTTGCTTTGCTACGCCCTCACGCTTTCCAATTTTCAGTGTTTTGTTTTGGATGCTAATAAGGCAAAAAATGGCCAAATTTTAAAAATTTTCATAGTTTTCATAAGTGTTTTTGAGACACGAATGTATATTTTCCGATGGGTAGAATAAGAGTTAATTTTTGACTTGATGGGCATTTGGAGCCATTTACATTCCTTAACCCGCTCAATTCAAGTTTTGCTAGACTTTTATATAGGGAGCTTTACAACGCGAAAGTCTTAACTCATACGGGTTAAGAACAAGAACTTTTCGCAAGTTCCTATAATTGATCCTAGAAAGTCACTTATCAAGGGAACTATAAAATGCATTCTCTAAAGTTGAAAAAGTCCAAGAAAGTGCAAGATCCTATAGGTGGCTTGAAAACCCAAAACTTTGATTTGATATAGTCTTAATGAAAGCTAATCCAAATTTGGCTTAATTTTGACTTGCATGGCTAAGTATTCACGAGTCTCTTTAATTAGAGGTCTTTATATAGTGAAGAACGAGAGATGATAGAGTTAGACAAGTGATCATACTAAACGTAGAACATGAAAATGTTCTTTCAAAAACTCATATGTCTTTAATTGTGGCCTTTTCTTCCCATAAGATCAATGCATTAGGAATAAATCATAATTGCAATAAGTAAGGTCGTACGATTTGAAAGGTTACTTAGCCTCTAGCGCAAGATCGTTTAAAAGTTGCTCGGGGTTGAATAGAGTTCATAGCCAAGGAATAACTTATTGAAGCAGGACGCGAAGATTGGCGATCATCCAAAAAGGCCCTAACAAGGCATGAGGAGCTCTATTTTTGCTAAAGATCCAAGATGATGTGAAGTATCATTATTCCTAAATCAATATGAAGGATCGAGACACACGACGAAAAGCAATTACTCCCCTAAAGATCATGGAGAAAGTCTATCCAAAAAGACCCTTACAAGGTATGAGGATAAATATATCCAAGTCCGAAAAGGAGGCGGATCGTTGTATATCAAAATCCAAAGTAAAGATTGAAGAAAAATGATGAAGTCGTGGTCCAAATATGAAGAATCTCTCAAAAACGTCAAGTGAAGAAATTCCAAATATATGAAGAGAAGACCATAATTTCAAGAACGTCTTCCCAAGATTTGAAGTATGAATGCCAAATATCGGTCCGAGAAAGGTCTCAAATCGTGAAACGAGTTATGCCAAGATATAAACTTAAGGAGATACACGAGAAGCCGTTTTAAAAGATTTTGTCCTTCGGTTAACTATCGATCAAATCGTGCTACTTTGCTTTCGGACTAATAACTACTCAAATAAGTCAATATAAATCACTTGTGATCCATGACAAATAGTTAAAAAATGCTAGTAACCCATTTCCTTTTATAATAACTAGGATTGCGGGGAGAAAAAGTATTACACAATTTGGACATATGAGTAGTGTTAGCATTGTGACTTGTACCAACAATGATCTCGGTTTTGCACTTAGCATGGAATGTATGACAATCAAGGATGACGAAGTTTACTCTAAGGGACATTTACTTGTTTCTATTCTTTGACCCTAAAAGTCACTTTTCGTGATGAAAATCATACATTATGTCTTTACACATCTTCGTAGTATGTTGCAAGTCTTTCACTTTCCAATAAAGGTTAATAAATTTGAACTTTGGTGATGCTTAGATACTTTATTCTAGCATTGCATGAGGGCACGGCAATGGCTTAGTATGGGGGAGTGATGAGATGGCATTTATACATGATCTCATCGGTCTTTTCGGGCTTTAAATGCATAAAAATGTCATAAAATACCATATATATGTTTGTGTTTGTTTACTTGTGTATTTTAGGTATGGATATCGTGAAAAAGACAAAAGATCACAAGAAACAAGGAAAAACGGACACGAGAAACGAAGCCGTACAAAGAACCGGGCCCTAGTTCATGAAATATCCAACAAATACCCTTGAAGACTTGAAGACATGCAAGATTGATCCTCAATGAATGAAGAAATGACACTTAAAACCCTTGTATATTCATAATTACAAGTTTGGTCCCTTAAGTTTGTCAAAACTACACAAATGGTCCTTCAACTTTGAAGAAATGGCAAGTTTAGTCCCTCAACAATTCTAAATTGCCAATTATGATCCCTCATGAAGTTAAAGTTGCATTGAGGACCTTTGAAGATCAACATTGTCCAAGATCAGCCCTTGAAATATGAAAAAATGGCAAAAACAATCCTTGTAATCCTTTTTCCAAAAGTTTGTGCCAAAATTGTCAAGTTATGAAACTTGTTAACAAAGGAAATGGATTTTGTTGGCTGAAAAACTTGCTACACAACTTTCCCCAAAAACAAAGGACCAAAAGTGCCAAGCTGAAACTTCAAACTCCTAAACACGCGGGTAACACTTACTGTTTGGATTTTTACCATCAAGAACACCTCTTTTACCCAGGTTTAAAAAGAGGAAAACAAAGGAGAAAACAAAATTGGCTATACCCACGTGTGATTCACATCACCTCAATCAAATCCCACAACAAAAACCTCAAATCCCACTACCAGAATGATACCCCCATTCCCACTCACAATACGACACCTGGCATTTGATCATGACATGGCAAGATCAATGAACCAAAACCTTTCCTTGGTCACTAAGCACCCAACAAACGTCTAGGATTCACCCAAACCAGCTGGCAACACGCCTAGAAGATTCTGCAAGGATAGAATAGGAAATTCAGTTGCTAGGGTTTGTGAATAGTGCTAGCATGGGCATTTGCCTATAAAAGGAGACCTCAACATGTGAGAGTCCCTTTGTTCCAGTTTTAGGCTATTAAATCTTTGTAATTCCTTTTTAATTAATAAAATTTGATTTTCTGCATTTTGAGAAATCTCTTTTATATTTTGTTAAAAGTTGGTGTTAGAATAGCCTGATTCTGAGTTCCATTTACATGTTTGAAGGTTTTTGAGGCAAGGTTTTAAGTGATAAAGCTTGGGTCTCAAAAATCAGAAAGTTTGGTTTATTTTGATCTCACTTTGTTGGTTTGTTCTTCTTAGCAGCTTGGAAGCTGGTACTTGTTCTGCTAGTACCTCAACTCAAACAATCCAGGGCCTGGATGTAGGTCTTGGAGGTTTGCATCTTCTTCCCTTTTCAATTTCTCTCTTATTTTTCTGAATTTTAAGATTATTGCATGATTATTAGTGATCCTGTGATTTTGTGGTTGATTATTGTTAATCTGGTGTTGTTTGATGTTATTGAAGTGTTTGAGGTTTGATTTGTGGGTTGGAACTGAATAATCCTTTAAAAAATTGTGAAGACAGGTTTTTAAGGGGTGTTTGGGTCAACTGCATAGTAGGATTTGTGGTGTTTTGAGTGGTTGGATTGTATTGTTATCTGTTGTTACATGTTTATCTGGTATACTTGGCTGCTTTGCTGCAATATTTGAGGGTTAAAACACCTAGATTCTTAATTAGGGTATAAAATCTTGTTTACTTGGTGAAATTAACTAAAATTTAGGGGACACCTAGATCTAATCATAGACTAGGGTTAACAAGTGTTAAATCTAGGTTAACTACACCAGGGAAGTAGGATTTGAGGCTTGAATTTAGATCTGTGGTCAAATAGATCAGCAAATAGATTTCTGCATATGCACCTTGTTCATCAGTAACTTTGCATGATTTGATCTTGTTGTTTACTTTGATTCAGTGCTTGATTTAAGTTATTTTGTGCTTATTCATAGTTTATATAGCTTGTGTATGCATCCTGTTGAGTTTGGTTGGCTTATTCATGTTAAATCTGCTTATTAAGTGCATAACTGCTTATTTCATATGTCTGTGCATGATCTGGTGACTGTTTGATTGATTCTGGCTTATTGTGTGAACCAAATTTGGATTTTCTTGTTGCTATTGACTCCTTGTGATTCACTGATCACAAGGGTGCCCTTGTTTCCAATTGAATCCAACTAAATCTCTCTAAAAAGCTTGGTCAAATAGTCAAAGCAGTGGGAACTCCTTTCCCCTGCTAGTTACCACTACTAGTGTATTTTGGGTTTGAGCTTATCATTAAGCTATAATAGCTTATTTTAACCAGAAACAACTTGGATTTTGTAATAGGTGCTCATTATTTGACCCATTTGTTCATACTGGAGCATTTGGTGGGTTGACTTTAGGGTTTGACTAGAAAACCAACTTAATTGATTTTTTCATAAGTTCTTATTGGCTTATTCTGGCTTATTGGTTTTGCTTATTGGAATTTTGTTGATTGTTTTGGCTTATTGAGTCCTTTTGTGACATTTTGCAAGTTGAATCAAGTCCTGAGGTGCCTTATTTCTCAAAAACGACTATTTTGTCTTTTAGTGAAATAATTCTTTGCTTATTTCTGGCTTATTGAGTGTGCTTTTTCAAAATTTCTTTTTACAGATCTCATAAGCATCCCAAAAGAAGGTTGTGTGTCAAATTAGAGCTTATGGCATTAGCTTATTGCTTAATGGGCTAAAAAGCCCAATAAGGATAAGCTGTTTGCTTATTAAGCTGTGATAAGCTCACATTCAGCTTTTGGGCCTTTAGAGTTTTGTGTTTAGAATTAAATTTTGAGTCAGATTGGGCTTTTCCAAGTCAATTGGGCCAGATTTGACTTTTTGGGCTAAAAAGCCCATTTAGGTTGACTGTTTTTGGTTTTGGCCCATTTGAGGGCCCAATAGGGGTATTCTGGTCATTTCACTTTGATTTTCTGATTATTTAGGTTAAAATAAACTAGTTTGCAAGTTTTTAGAATTTTTTATAATTTTTAGATTTTTAATAATATTTTAATATTATTTTATTATTATTTTTCAAATTTCACATCTTTCAACTTTTTACATTTTTCTTAGCTTAAATACATTAAAATAGGAATTTAGCAACTTTTAGAATAATTTTATCACTTCTAGATTAATTTTTATAATTATTTTAAGTTTTAATAGTTTTTAAATTATTTTAAATAATTTTTATTAGTTTAAAAATTTCTAAAAATAGTTTTTAATCTTTTTAGGTCATTTTAGAGGTTTACCAATTGAAAATCTTTATTTGGGCTTTTTGATAATTTATTTGATTTTTAGGGCTTTAATTAGCATTTAAAAATTGAATATTTAATTATTTAAAAGGTTTGAAAAAGTTTTGATCATTGGTAAACTCTTAGTTTATTTATTTTGATTTTTGGTGAATTTTTGGTAATTTTTAGAATTAATTTTTATTTTTGTAGTTTTTACGATTTTACGTTTTGTCGTCGTAGTAATAATTTTCACGTCTTCGTCATCTTCTTTTCTCATCCCCTTCTAAACCAAATATTAATCTCAAACATTTTACAAGTTTTTCACACACATATACCTCCTTGGGAAACGAACTTTCACACCACTAGGGTCATTAGTGTTTACGTTTTCCTAAACGTACACTTAATACTTACCGCTTTTACGCACCTTTTCCTAAAGGACGTATTTTACCCACAATCAATGCTCTCCTACCTCCAGAGCATTTAGAGTGTTTAATATCCGAAGGCAAGAGCTAGAAGAATCCATCCATGTCACCTTCAATGAAGCTGATGCTGTCATCTCACACACCAACACAAATACTTGTGACATTAACTTCAATGAAGTCAAATCATACCCAGAGGATGATTTCTCAATCCCCAAGGAATCATCTCAAAAATATCACAAGGACTTCCCTTATGTTCATGCATTTGATCCCCACTACATCTCTGATCTTTCCCTAGAGATTGCAATAGTTGAATCACACACCCCACCTCTGGCTGTGGATAATGTTGATCCTGATTCTCTCAACTCTCAAATGGATGAAGAGATCATGGATGAAGAAATCATGTGTGATGAAATGCCTTCATGCAATGAACCTGTTGTGACTCCCAATCCCACAGAGACTCCTGCACCTCGGTCTAAATGGTGTAGAAACCAAGATATTCTTCTTGTGAATATTATTGGTGAACCCTCTGAAGGAGTCACCACCAGAGGAAAATTAAGATCTCTGGAATTTGCCTTAGCGAATGAATGCCAATTCCCTGACTTCCTCTCTGAAGATGAACCAAAAAATGTTGCTGCTGCTCTATTTGATGAAGGATGGGTTGTGGCTATGCAAGAGGAGTTGAATCAGATAAAGAGGAACAAGGTGTGGACTCTGGTAAAAGCTCCAACTAGAAAGCAAGTAGTTAGAACCAAATAGGTCTACAGAAACAAAAGGGATGAAGCTGGCATGATTGTTAAAAACAAAGCTAGGCTAGTAGTGTTAGGTTACACTCAATCAGAGGGTATTGATCATGATGAAACCTTTGCACCAGTTGCCAGATTAGAGGCTATCAGAATCTTTCTAGCCTTTACAGCTTACATGGGTTTCATGGTCTACCAGATGGATGTCAAAAGTGCATTTATTAATGGGAAACTTGCAAAGGAAGTTTATGTTAAACAACCTCCAGGGTTTGAGAACAGTGACTACCCTGACCATGTTTGCAGACTCTCACAAAGCACTCTACGGGCTGAAACAAGCACCTAGCGTCTGGTATGAAACCTTGTCAAAATTTCTACTTGAAAATAAATTTGTCAGAGGTACTATTGACCAAACCTTGTTCACTTATAGGTCCAAGAGTGATCTCATTATAATACAGATTTATGTGGATGATATAATTCTTGGTTCAACCAACATAACCTTGAGCAAGCAATTTGCCAGATTAATGACCAAAAAGTATGAAATGAGCATGATGGGGGAACTAACTTTTTACTTAGGTTTTCAAATTAAACAAAATTCTCCAAGAATTTTGATAAGTGTGAAAACACTTATCTATTATCACCTAAAAACCACTAAAACGAGCCAAAAATACTATACTATGCTTTGTAAAAGTCGAAATTATGCGGTTTTGTATTATTTGTGCTTTTGTAGGCAAAACAGGTGCATTCGAAACAAATACGCGTTTTCACAGGATTTATCTGACAAAAGACGAAGTAAAGAAGAAACCAAGCATTTAAGGACTTAAGTTGCTGAACTTACAAAGATTAAGCCTTTCAAATGCAAGTGAAAAAAAAATAAAAGATTGAAATTGCAAAGTGCAACAATTATGAAAGTTCAGGGACTAATGGAGAAATAAACTTTTTAATAACAAATAAATAAATTAAATGGCATTAAATCCCTGCTATACATTGCATCTTATACAAAAGACCAGAGAGAGAAAGGGAATAAACATATTTTTCCCCCAAGTGCTTCAAAGGTAATTCGTAGGACATCAAGAAGGAATCAAAGGAAGCTTAAAACTACAAAGATGATCACTATTTAATTCTCTACAAGAAGAGACAACTCAATTAGATCAAGAGCAAGAATAAAGAAATTCCTAATTTTCTGAAGAATGATGAAGAACCCTAATTGGGATAACCTAGTATTTTCCACATGGCATCTTCTCATTGGCTTAACCACGTCACAAGGATGCTTTAATTCTCTTTCAACCTCTATAAATACCAATTTAATTCTTTAATTGTAACCATTATATAAAAATTAGCTAGGTGTAATTTTCACACATTAGGTTTAGATTTACTCCTCTCAATTTTAATGTTTGATTTTACACACACAAATTAGTTAAATCAGTTAGATTTTTGTAACAAATCTTGTAACCGAATTCCATTTTCTATCAACAAAATCTTCAAATATTCTCTATAAATCAACTTCATTTCTGTTCACGAATCTGAAATTACTGTTGTTGAAGATACTATTTTCGAGCACTGTTCATAAGATGGTGATGATTTTTGTCCGTGGTTACCAAAGTCGTGCCGTTGCTATTTGAGATTCGATTGGACATAGTTGATTCCGGTTCCTGTAGTTGTAGTAGTGATTCATTAGTGTCCCTGTAGTTCAACGAAACTAACTAGTTCAGATGATTGTAGCTTGCTGCAGTCCGTTGTATTTTTGATGAAGAAACTATTTGTTTGGATCGACATTATTCTTTCAGTTTTGGAACGGTGTCTATTTGAGTAATTGATTAAATTTCGTTGGCTGTAGATTAGCTCGACATCAAAGGGCTGATTTTGGATGTGCAGGTCACATCATATTTCATTTCCTGCATTATTTTTATTGTAATAATGTTAGGAGATAATGGTAGCATAATAGTGTTTGCTATATGCTTGCTTTATCATGTTTTTCAATGTATTTTTGGTGATTGTTCATTAATTCTTTTGATTTCTTTATAAGTCTTTTCTGCGTTTTTTTTTCATAACTTGTGTTTGGTTGATGCAAGGCTTTTGCCCGTATAAAAATATTAAGTTCGTTGTTCTGTCTATTCGAATTGATCCTGGTTAACTATGCGACTCAGTCGTTCTTTGGTGAAACAAATAGTTGTGAAGTTGTAGTAAAATTAAAGGTGCAAAACTTTAAGGTAAAGAGCATGTAATTTAAAATCTAAAACTAATTTAGAATAAATGGCGAGAAATTAAAAGCGTGACAAGAAATTAAAGGGAAATTAATATAAATAACGCAAACTTAAAACTATCTAAGGCAAACTTAAAATGCAACTAAAACTTAAAACTAAGGCAAGGCTAAAATAAATCTAAGGCAAGTAAACTTAAAGTGCAACTAAGTAAAAAGGCGGGAAAATTAAAGCTAGAAAATTAAAAACACAAACTAAAAAGAACCTGAAAATACCTCACTCGGAATAATTACTCGTTCGCAATGTCACCTTCACCCGGAATAATTCTTGTTCGTTCGGAATAAATTAAGACAAAACACTCATTCAGAATATTCAAACAAAACCTTCATCCGGAATAAATCCTTTATCCGGAATATGTCACTTATCCGGAATAAACTCTTCACTCGGAATGTTAGCTTGATTCGGAATATTTATGTTCCAAATGAACACCTTGACTCGGAATAATAGATGTTCCGAATGAACTCCCCTGATTCGGAATAGATTCCGAATGAACAGCCTTGATCCGAAATGTACCTTGATTCGGAACTTCTTCTTGGTTCGGAATATATTCCGGATGAACTCAAAAACCTTGATTCGGAAAATGTTCCGAATGAACAAACCCTTGATCCGGAATGACAACCTTGATTCGGAATATATTCCGAATGAACCTTGATTCGGAACAATTGATGTTCCGAATGAACAATCCCTAAAATCCTTCACTCAGAATGTTGCTGATCCGGAATATGGCCTTGATCCGGAATATGTCACTTATTCCGAATGAACGACTTTATTCGGAATAATCAACAAACAATCTTCGTTCGGAATTATCTATTGAAACCCTTGATTCGGAACAACTTTCCTTGATCCGGAATGACCTGGGAACAACAGTAACAGCGAAGAACACGCAGGAACAAATATAACACGAATCCAAACTAAATTAATCAAAATCAAACAAAGGATTAAATCAAACTAATCAATAAACATCTATTAATCATAAACAAACAATCCAAATCAATCAAACTAACAATAATAATCAAAATAATCAAAACCTACTTAATCAATTTAACAAAAACTCAAGAACATGAACATAAACAATAAACATAAAGATTAAAGAAAGGAAGATAAGAGATCAAACAATAAAGTAAAGATTGACAATAATTAAAAAGAAACTTACTTGAAATTAAATGTATTTAAGGTGCAAGACAATTAATTAAATGACATGTAATTAAATGACATGTAATTAAATGTGCAAAAATTAAAGTGGAAGAGCATAGTTTGTCAAACTAGCCAACAAAATGAAATGTTAATCCTAATGTTCTATTTATAGGGGAGGATTAGGAGGTGCTTAGGAAGCTTCCTCCCCTCTTTCTTCTTTCCTTAATTGCGTCATTAAGTCCTTGCTCTTCTTAATTCTTTGTTAATCTTCTTAATTCTTTGACTTTAACGACTTTGTCTCGGGATTTCTTTGAACTCGTCTTGTAATTCTTCAATAAATTAGACTTGAGTTCTTCGGCTTTTTGTAAACTTCCGTCTTTTGACTTTTTCTTCGATAAATCTTCAGAATTGGTCTTGAACTTCCGTTCTTTTTGCACTTTTGACTTCTTGACTTCGTCTTTCATCTTTTTCTTCGATAAAAGCCCGTGAATGCCCGTGTTTTCTCCACTTTTCACCTTTTCATCCTAAATCACAACAAAAACACAAACCACGCATAATTCCGACATAAATGACATAAAATACACGTTTTGGCTCGGTTATTATTGAAATTAAGTGGTAAAAAGGATGGGTGTTTACACACCTATCAAATCCCCTACACTTGACCATTGCAATGTCCTCATGCAATGCATTAGTTACAAAGCATGTTTACATTTTTCATCACAATCAATCCACGTTGGCCTTTATTAAAGAGATAGAAAATGATAAACATTCAAAGTAAAGAAATCAAAAACATACCTTAGGGTTTTGGAAATGTTGTGAATGATCATCATCCTCAAGTTCTCACTTTCTCCAAACCAAGCTTAAAAACGAGATCATTGTTATTATAAGTTAGCAAACTAACACGAACTCATGTGGGCCAATTATTTACTTAGACTCCCTTATTCCTAGGTGTATCTCTTATATTTTATTATTGTCTTAAATGATCACGAGGATGCATTGTTGACTTATTTCGATAGTTATTTAGGCTAAAAATAAAGTGGGACGATTTAATCAATAGTTAGCTAAAGGACAAAATCTTTTAAAATTGCTTCTCGGGACCTCATAAAGTTCATATCTTGGCATAACTCGCTTCGCGATTTGAGACCTTTCTCAGACCGATATTTGGCAGCGACTTCATACTTCAATCCTTGAGAGACGTTCATGAAATAATGGTCTTCTCTTCATAATCGGAATTTCTTCACTTGAAATTTTGAGAGATTCTTCATATATGGACCACGACTTCTTCATTTTTCTCCAATCTTTATTTTGGACTTTGATATACAACGATCCGCCTCCTTTTTGGACTTGGATCTATTTATCCTCATACTTTGCTAGGGCCTTTTTGGATAGACTTCTCCATGATCTTTTGGGAGTACTTGCTTTTTGTCGTGTGTCTCGATCCTTCATATTGATTTTCGATAAATGATTCTTCACATCACTTTTGGATCTTTAGCAACAAAATGTAGCCCTCATGCCTTGTTAGGGCCTTTTCGGACTCGCCAATCTTCGCATCCCGCTTCAATAAGTTATGCCTTGGCTATGAACTCTAATCCATACCGAGCAACTTTTAAACGATCTTGGGCTAGAAGCTAAGTAACTTTTCAAATCGTACAACCTTATTTATTGCAGATAAATTTATTAGCAAGCGATGGGAGAATAGGCTTATAATAAACTCACATAAATTCACGAAAGAATACCAAACTTATAATTGGCTCTATCATCTCTCGTTCTCCACAGTTTAAAATCTCAAGGAATGAGACTCGTGGATGCTTAGCCTATTAAATCAAAGTTTTGGCTTTTCGAGTCATCTATAGGATCTTGCAAACTCTTAGACTCTTTCAAGTTTAGAAATCGCGTTTTAAAGTTCCCTTAATAAACGACTCTCTAGGATCAATTATAGGAACATGCGAAAAGTTCTTGTTCTTAACCCGTGAGAGTTAAGACTTTCGCGTTTTATAGCTCCCTATATAAAAGCCTAGCAAAACTTGACTTAAACACGTTAAGGATACTAGCTAGAGTAAACTTAGATAAGTAAACTCGGGTTGAGTCAAAAGATTCACAACGTTTAAAAATTAAAACCACTTTGTTAAAAATTTATACTAGCAAAGAAAGAAAATAACTATACAAAGGGAAAAAACTAATAGGCCAAAATAGATAAAAAATTTTGAAAAATGTTGAAAAATTGATTTTCCGGTTAAAATGAGGACAAATACAAGGAAAAGACCACTTAACTTCGATAGAAGTCCCCCCTACACTTAAGATAAACATTGTCCTCAATGTTTAAGCATGTGGGAGTAAACTCCCCTACACTTAGGACATTGTGCACTTTGTTTAAATCTTGCTAAGGAAAAGACAACTAACGAGATTCCTATTTTAATATTGGAAAATATAAAATAGTGAATCGAAAAGAGTTTAGGATAGAACCGGGAAGACGCAAACAACGGAATCACGGGTCGTCAAGAATCATCAAGAGTGGATCATTGAGCGCTCGAATCCCTGAATATTAGAAGAGAGGAAATAGAAAACACCAACGGGTCTCCCCTACACTTAGTATAAAGAAAGCTAAAAGATAGATACATGGGTTGCCTCCCAAGAAGCGCTTGATTTTTTGTTAACCAAGTCGTGAGCCTGACTCGACCTTGATTACCATAGGAAGAAGCATGAAACATATCCACCGGGATCAAAGACATAGTTTTTGTCCATCAAATAGCACAAGCTTAAGGCGAACAAGGCAAGCCAAAGAAGAGTCGGCAAGGTTCCCTTAAGCAAAGATGGAGCACGGTGGTAGTAAGGGTGAGGTGGTGCAAGCATATCTCCAATAGTTCCAAAGATTTTTCCTTTTATTTCATCAGACGGATACTGAGATGGCTGAAGAATATCGATACCGGGGTCGAACACCTTTTCCTTTAGGGGAAAATAACACTCAGGCTCAGCAGAATGTGAAGAAGATCTGCGAAGAAAATGCACAACCTCGTCCTCAGAAGGTGGACAAAGAGGTGTTCAATCATACGTGCTGCGGATGTTGGTGTCGGCCGGTTGCTTCTCCTTTGAAAGAATTTTCTTCAAATCCAAAGTAGGATCAAGACCATAATCATCGAAGTCCAAAGGAGGTGCATCACTCTCATGAGGGAAGTCTGTATTGAGAAATGTAGAGAAGTCTTCCTCAAAAGAGTAATCATCCAAAGTAGGATCAAGTGATGGCGGCGGATCTTCATCATGTGAAGAATCACTCGAAAGAGTATCGGCCTCATCAAAATCATCATAGGTGGGCATGTCGGGATACTCGGAAGTAAAATCATCATAATCATCCGAATCTGAGCCAGAATCATCATCATAAGCATCAAAGATCGGTGGAGAATCATATATGGGTGCATGTTCCAAATTGGAGAGAGAATCATCCACATCATCTTGAAACAGTGGATTATCATTGCAAGACTCGAATAGAGGATTGTTGTAGATGACAAAATCATCGATCACATTAATCATATTCGCAGATTCTCGTCCATAGGATTTGCTTGTAAGCTTCCCCATTTCAAAAACTTGTGCATCATCCCCGACTCTTAAGATTAACTCACCTTTGGCAACATCAACTAAAGCTCATCCAGTTCTCAAGAATGGCCGACCAAGTATTAAAGGAACACGAGGGTCCATTTCATAATCAACAACCACAAAGTCGACCGGAAAAGTGAAGGTGCCAACTTTAATGAACACATCTTCGGCAATATCAACGGGGTAAGCGGGAGTGCGATTTGCAAGCTCAAGAGTCATCTTTGTTGGATTACTGTCCAAACACTTAAAGGCATCAAATTAATACTTGCCCCGAGATCAGCTAGGGCAGTCAATTCTTCGGTTTTGTTAAAAATGCACGGCAACACAAAACGACCGGGATCTCCAAGTTTTTCCGGAAGTTCTTTAAGAATAACTGCAGAACAGTTTTCATTTAAGCGTGTGTTGGCGAGCTCAATCAGCTTCTTCTTCTTGTTAAGCAATTCCTTGAATGCTTTGACAAATTTCGGCACGTGGACAAGTGCTTCAACAAGGCTAATGTTGAAATTCATTTGAGAGATCATCTTCAAATAATTCGACACTTGAATGTCATCCTTGGTTTGCATTTTGGCCTTGCCTAAGCGAGATGGATAAGGAATATTAGGTTTTGGTGGTGAAGGTGTAGCAGGTCAAGGTTGAGATGTTGAAGGTGGGGTTGGTGAAGGTTGAGATGTTGAAGGGTTCTTCTTGGGAACATCGTCATGACGAGGCAGAGACGGTAATGGTGCACTAATACTAGGTGTGGGAGGCGTAGGGATAAATGGTGGTGGAGGAGGTGTAGATGATGGGGGCGGAATATGTGGTCCTACTATGGTAACTCCACTACGGGTAGTAATAGCACTCACATTCGCTCGCGGATTGGTGACGGTGTTTGAAGGTAGAGAACTCGAGGTAGAGGGTTGAGTGGTGGGCAAGAAACTAGCCAGCATATTCTTTAAATCATACGTTTGATTGTTGAAGGAGGATTGAATATTATCTCGAAGCTCGGATCTAATGTCATTCCCTTGCTTGGTGATATCCCCTTTCAAATTGATAATTTGGCTCTGTAGATTCTTGATTTGCTCTCCTTGGGTTCTCATTAAGGCTTCAACATCTTGATTCAAGGGTGGGGCTTGTTGAGCGGGTGGGTGATAAGGATTAGAAGCTCTAGGTGGGATTTGGTTGCTTCTATTGTAGTTGTTGTTGGGATTTTGGTTTTGAGGAGAAAAACCGGGTGAAAGATAGTTGTTTGACCGGTAACTCAGCAAATTTCGATCCCCTTGAGGTCGGGCTTGGTAATTTTCCGGTGAATAATTACCATAAGCTGCATACACGTTTTCCAGATTTCCTTAAGTAGAAGGACAATCCGTGTATGAGTGAGGACCGCCGCATGTTTCACAAGAATTAGCCACCGCTTTAACTTGTTGTTGGTTTGTAGCGAGAAGCAAGATATTTTTGTTCATTTCGGTCATCATGCGGGTGAATTCGGTCATGTCGGGGTTTGCTGAAGTAGAAGAAACATTGACTCTCGGGTTGTTCCTTGAAGAAGCGGAGGAATCCCAGTTTTTATGATGAGTAGTCATGTTTTCAATAAGCTCTCTACTCTCCTCGGGTCTCCTTTTCATAAATGTGCCACCGGCGGCTGCGTTAATCGTATCACGATCACGAAAAGTCAAACCGTTGTAGAAAGTATCAATTAAGGTCACGGGGAGCATGTTGTAGTTTGGACAACGATCGATTAAGAAATTATATCTTTCCCAAGCATTAAAGAGAGACTCATCAGGTTCTTGCATGAAACCGCTGATTTGATTGCGAAGGCTTGTGACCATGGATGGTGGAAAGTAGCGCGACAAAAAGCGTTGAGTCATGTCATCCCAAGTATGAATTGAATTTTTTGGAAGACGATCAAGCCATATCTCAGCGTGGTGTGATAAAGTATGTGGAAAGAGTTGAAGGCGTAGAACATCCATTGTGGCACCGGGCAACTTCATGCTTTGAGTGATTGTAATGAATTTGTCGAGGTGTTTGTTGGCATCATCATCAGGCAATCCACGGAATGGGTTAGTTTGCACTTGCTGAATCATGTGGTGCTTCGACGAAAACTCCGGAGCCGTGATTTGCATCGGCGCAATCGGTCCTCCTCGTCCAAACATGGTAGGTTGACAAAGCTCTTCCATTGTCCGAAGATCGGGCTGTGGAAGAACATTGTTGTTATTGTTGAGGTGCGGTGGATTATTGTTGTTGTTTACACCTGCCATAGCTAAATCTTCTCGAGTCTCGGGCTCTTGATAATTAGAAGATCTAGTACGCATACACCTGCGAAAGCAAAAGAAAACAATACCAAACACAAAGAGAATATATATACACAATAAAAATAAAATCTTTTTGGATTTTTGAAAATTTTTAATTAATTTTTTTTTTTCTGGATATTTAACAATTTTTCATTTTTATGGTTTTTTGAAATTTTTAAGCAAGAAAATAACGCTCACGAATGAACGGATCCCAAAAAGCAACGCGTCTCTCACAGAAAACCGTTAATCTTTACGAAAAGAGCCGGCAGCGGCGCCATTTGATACAAGGCTTTTGCTCGTATGAAAATATTAAGTTCGTTGTTCTGGTCTATTCGAATTGATCCTGGTTAACTATGCGACTCAGTCGTTCTTTGATGAAACAAATAGTTGTGTCGTTGTAGTAAAATTAAAGGTGCAAAACTTTAAGGTAAAGAGCATGTAATTTAAAATCTAAAACTAATTTAAAATAAATGACGAGAAATTAAAAGCGTGACAAGAAATTAAAGGGAAATTAATTTAAATAACGCAAACTTAAAACTATCTAAGGCAAACTTAAAATGCAACTAAAACTTAAAACTAAGGCAAGGCTAAAATAAATCTAAGGCAAGTAAACTTAAAGTGCAACTAAGTAAAAAGGCGGGAAAATTAAAGCTAGAAAATTAAAAATAGAAACTAAAAAGAACCTGAAAATACCTCACTCGGAATAATTACTCGTTCGGAATGTCACCTTCACCCGGAATAATTCTTCTTCGTTCGGAATAAATTAAGAGAAAACACTCATTCGGAATATTCAAACAAAACCTTCATCCGGAATAAATCCTTTATCCGGAATATGTCACTTATCCGGAATAAACTCTTCACTCGGAATGTTAGCTTGATTCGGAATATTTTATGTTCCGAATGAACACCTTGACTCGGAATAATAGATGTTCCGAATGAACTCCCCTGATTCGGAATAGATTCCGAATGAACAGCCTTGATCCGGAATGTACCTTGATTCGGAACTTCTTCTTGGTTCGAAATATATTCCGGATGAACTCAAAAACACTGATTCAGAAAATGTTCCGAATGAACAAACCCTTGATCCGGAATGACAACCTTGATTCGGAATATATTCCGAATGAACCTTGATTGGGAACAATTGATGTTCCGAATGAACAATCCCTAAAATCCTTCACTCGGAATGTTGCTGATCCGGAATATGGCCTTGATCCGGAATATGTCACTTATTCCGAATGAACGACTTTATTTGGAATAATCAACAAACAATCTTCGTTCAGAATTATCTACTGAAACCCTTGATTCAGAACAACTTTCCTTGATCCGGAATGACCTGGGAACAACAGTAACAGCGAAGAACACGTAGGAACAAATATAACACGAATCCAAACTAAATTAATCAAAATCAAACAAAGGATTAAATCAAACTAATCAATAAACATCTATTAATCATAAACAAACAATCCAAATCAATCAAACTAACAATAATCATCAAAATAATCAAAACCCACTTAATCAATTTAACAAAAACTCAAGAACATGAACATGAACAATAAACATAAAGATTAAAGAAAGGAAGATAAGAGATCAAACAATAAATTAAAGATTGACAATAATTAAAAAGAAACTTACTTGAAATTAAATGTATTTAAGGTGCAAGACAATTAATTAAATGACATGTAATTAAATGTGCAAAAATTAAAGTGGATGAGCATAGTTTGTCAAACTAGCCAACAAAATGAAATGTTAATCCTAATGTTCTATTTATAGGGGAGGATTAGGAGGTGCTTAGGAAGCTTCATCCACTCTTTCTTCTTTCCTTAATTGCGTCATTAAGTCCTTGCTCTTCTTAATTCTTTGTTAATCTTCTTAATTCTTTGACTTTAACGACTTTGTCTCGGGATTTCTTTAAACTCGTCTTGTAATTCTTCAATAAATTAGACTTGAGTTCTTCGGCTTTTAGTAAACTTCCGTCTTTTGACTTTTTCTTCGATAAATCTTCAGAATTGGTCTTGGACTTCCGTTCTTTTTGCACTCTTGACTTCTTGACTTCGTCTTTCGTCTTTTTCTTCGATAAAAGCCCGTGAATGCCCGTGTTGTCTCCACTTTTCACCTTTTCGTCCTAAATCACAACAAAAACACAAACCACGCATAATTCCGACATAAATGACATAAAATACACGTTTTGGCTCGGTTATTATTGTAATTAAGTGGTAAAAAGGATGGGTGTTTACACACCTATCATTGGTATAAATGAATTTGAGCTGCAGTTGAATCATTGGATTAATGTGAGTGTTATATCTTTAGTTTGTTGTACCTTCTGATTATCCTATGGGTCTAATCTGTTAGTCATTTTTCCTTATCGATTTCGTTGTAGTTGTCGTAGATGCATACGTGTTAAGCAGTCTAGAAGTGATCTTTTGTCAAATCTATTATAAAACTTGGTTGGAAGTTAGGAGTTAGTTTAGGAGTCCAACTCTCTATTTGAATAATTGAGTTGTACTAGTGTTAGAATTGTGCAAAGTTAAAATCATAATAGGTAATAGGAAAGCTACAAACAGTAGAGGTAAAAAATAGTTGTTGTAGGAATAAGTTTGACTTAAGAAAAATAGACTTGCAAAAAGTAAAAGAAGGGATTCACACCTCATGTATCATATAGTTCCATGTACTAGTATCTGTACTAGTTTGGTTATTATCTACGTTTAGCCCTTGATTTTGTATGTTAGCATTACAGTAACAGTCCATCGTTAAGTAGCGTATCAGTTAGTTAGCAAGCCGTTAGTCCTAAGTCTATTTCTGTTAAATTCTGTTAGTCTCCCGTTAATAGTCTGTCGGGCCAGTGAGGTAGTTGGGCCTGTTTTGGATTCATTGTTTTGGCTTGATAGGTTTCACCACTTTTATTAGTTTCAATTCTAGTCTAATTCAATTTTAGTTTTAAAAAAAAGTTGTAGATTTTATAAATTTGAATTCCTTTTACTTTCATAAAATTAGTTTTACTTTTATATTTTGTACTTTGTATTTTGCATTTGTAGAATAAATTTTCATTTTTACATTTTTTGCATTTTTATATTTTGTGCATTTAAATGTTGTAAGTGCAATTTGTTTTTAGAGTAATACATATACGTAGTATAGATAATATTTTTATTTTTTACGTGCTAATTGCCAATTAGTTTAATTACCAAAATACAAACTATAACCAAAAAAGATAACGTACTTGCTTGTAGTTGATGATCAATTCGATAAGATCGAGAGAAAAACGATACCAAAAAAACGAATTATTAAATGGCGTCGCTGCCGGTTCTTTTCGTGAAAATTGACGGTTTTTTGTGAGACGTATAAGAATTTGGGATCCGTTCATTTTTGGACGTTACTTTTTGCAATCATAAATATAAAAATAAAAAATCAAAAATATAAAATTACAAAAAAACAATTTCTTTCATAAGAATTACACCAAAAAATAAAAAATACAAAAGTAATATTTTTCCTAAAAGATTACACCAAAAATATATTGTATATATTGTTTTCAATCGGTTTTACGTACATATTATATTTTCTTAAAAAATTATAAAAATAAAAAAATGTTTTATCTATATTATTATATGTAAATAAGTATACGTAGATATGAATCTTAACACACCTACTTCCATAAGTATTGCCTTGGCAATACGCCGTATTTGGAGGCGTTCCGGTTCCAAATTAGTGTATCGATCAAAGAAAATAAAGGCAAAAATAGATGAATACTTTCGATAAGCAAGAATTCGATAAATACGAAATATATGGTGAATAGAAAGGCGACGTGCTATAAAATGTCGTCTAAGGGATATAGGTACTTAACTGCTTAGTGCCACCTCATTCCCCTCGTTCACTTGTGAGTATTTTGAGAAGGAAGGCTTATTGAGGGTTTTGTCGCCCAAGTAGTACTACGTAAATATTATATTTTCTTATGATTTTCAATACTGAACCTCGAAGGAGATAATCTCTTCTCTTTCAAAGTCGACCGAGAGCTCCTCTCTCATTCCTCGTGTTTATTTGTATGCGTACACAAACGCGTACACACATACCGAGTGGTGTACCTCATCCTCCCAAGAGGAAGAAAAAGAACAAATCCGTCCATCAAGCCGATCACAAGCATCACGCTTTCGACAACCTAAACGAAGCCATGGTTCAACGTCCATTGTTCGAGATTCTCCAATCCAACGTGGATGGGAATGCGGATGCCATAGTCATTCCTGAGATAGCCGCTAATAACTTTGAACTTAATACATGTATCATTCAAATGGTTTCCACTATACCTTTCCTAGGTAGACCTATGGATGACCTCCATGATCATATCAAGAGATTCTTATCCATTAGTAATACTATCAAGTATAATGGGGTGCCCCAAGAGGTGGTGAAATTGATGCTATTCCCTTTCTCTTTGGAGGGGAATGCTAGTATTTGGCTAGATAAGCAACCCTCTAGTATCATTCTTACATGGGAGGACTTAAATAAGAAATTTGTGAACAAGTTCTTTCCACCTTCACGAACCACCGCATTGAGGAATCAAATCACAAGCTTCCAACAAAAGAAAGATCAAACCTTTAGTGAGGCTTGGGATGAATTCAAGGAGTTATTAAGAAAGTTCCTTAACCACGGTTTTGACCAAGTCCATCAAATCAATACTTTCTATAATAGTTTGAGACCACACCATCAAAATTCCCTTAACTCGTCCGCGGGTGGAAAAATTCTTGCTAAGTCTACCCAAGAGGCATGGGACATTACTGAGACAAAATCCATGGTCCAAAGTAAAAGGGATAGAGATGAGGTGGTACATGTGGTGCAAGAGTGTGCTACTCAATCAATTGACACGACTTTATATCAAAAGGTTGACAAAATTAGTGATATGATGCAACTACTTTTGGAAAATCAATTGAGCAACTCTTCCACCAACAATGTTAATGCCATTACTCTTCAATGTGAGACATGTGTAGGCCCTCATTCGTACTTGAATTGTGACAAAGTGCAAAACTATCAAGGAGAATGCTATGCCTACAATGATGATGGAACGACACACTTCAAACCGAACATCAATCCTAATCACCTATCTTATAAATCCAACAATTACATTGCTCCACTGGGTTTCCCTCCTCATCAACCCACCCAAACCCAAGGAAACAATCAACAAGTGCTTGATAGAAACCAAGGGCCAATATGAAATTGTCAAGGGAATAACAACAATAGAGGGCCAAAAAACTTTCAAGGGAAAAACCAAGGGAATAACTTTCATGGAAATAATCAAGGGTTTCACAATCAACATACAAACTTCCAAAACCAAGGATTTCAAGGGAATGGGCCAAATGACTATAACATTATTGAGATTCTTCATAAGATGAACCACGACAATGAAAGGAGATTTCAAGAAAATGAGAGAAGATTAAGGGAAATGAAAAAGGAGACGAATAAGAAGTTTATGTTGCTCTTAAACCAAAGGCCTCAAGGTGCTTTACCCTCAAACACCCAAACCAACCCTCGAGCTAATGTTAATGTCATTACTACAAGGAGTGGGAAAACCACCGTGGGACCTTACATTCCTCCGCCATCAAAGGAGGAACAAGGCCCGAAGGTAACAATGAGTAATCCTACTCACCCTTCGGTGATTCCTCCCACGGCCCCTCTTTGTGACATTCCACCATTAACCGACCCTATACTTTCCAAGCCCACCCGTGAGGAAAACTAAGAGAAGAGTCCTCCAACACCCTCTCCTCGATCTTCACCCAAACCCAATCTACCATACCCTTCTAGGTTGAGGAAGGAGAAGTTAAAGAATAAAGATGATATACAAGTGTCCAATTTTTTGAGGATGTTTAAGCAATTGAATATCAACATATCTTTTGCGAAGGCTTTAGCTTACATGCCTAAATTTGCCAAAATGTTTAAGGACATTCTCTTAAACAAAGAAAAATTGGTTGATGTGCATAATACTTCATTAAATGAGAATTGTTCCGCGGTGTTGTTAAAGACGTTACCTACTAAACTTTGGTGATCCGAGTCGGTTCTTAATTCCATGTAATTTTCCGGGGGTAGAGAATTGTATGGCTTTAGCGGATCTTGGTGCTAGCATAAACTTGATGCATTTATCGGTTTGGAAATGACTCTCTCTTCCTGAGCTAACCCCCACTAAGATGACACTCGAATTAGCAAATCGTACGATTGCTTATCCGGTGGGGATAGCGGAAGATGTCTTTGTAGGGGCTGATAGTTCACATTCCCGCGGACTTTGTTGTTGTAGATTATGATGTAGATCCTCGAGTTCCCCTTACTGTAGGAAGACCTTTCTTAAGAACGGGTCACACTCTCATTGATGTTACGGAAGGAGAACTCATTATAAGGGTGGAAGATCAAAAGGTTGTGTTTAATATGGGGAAGCTATCTAAGAAATCTAATGAGCCTGAGAGAGTGAATCATATTGATGTTCTTGATGAAAAGGTGATTAGCTTTGATATTCTTGATGAAGTTTGTGATGAATATTTTCATGAAGCTTGTAAGATTGGTAACTATGATCATCCCTATATTGAGACTGTAGCTTCCATTACTTCCTCATTTCCTCCCTTTGGAGAGAGTGATTCCCTTATAGATGAGTTTGAGGCAAGTTTAGGGAAAGTGGATTATGGAGCTTACTCTACCACCTCAAATTGGGAACAGGATGTTCTTGAGATTGAGAGATTGCTTAGTGAAGATTAGTTGATAAATAAAGAGATTGCAACTTATCTTAAGAGAGATGATATTGTGATTGATACACCCCCTTCCAATTGGGATGAAAATATTCTTGAGATAGAAAGATTGCTTTATGGAGATTTCATTCCTACTTCACTTTCACAAACACCTTCACATGCTACTATTTCTTTTCCACCTTGTGAAACACCTCATACCCAAAATGATTCACCTATACCTTCTATCACTATTTCACAACCTTTCTTAGAAACCGATTCAAATCTTCTCTTTGAGCCTTGCATTGTGTGAGACCCCCAAAATCTGACATGGAACAACTAGGCAACGAGGGGGTAACACGTCATAGTACAAGAAACAATACAGTTCATACAAAGCTGACGAAATAAAAACATGTACATTACATTATAAAAGGTCAGGGTTTTTAAATATAGGTCCCAGAGTTTTAAAAGCGGAAAATTATATTATTTCGTCTCGATTTATAACAATAAGTTGCCCAAAAGATTGAATAAACTTCTGATAGTTTATATAGAACAAATCTTTCAAAAGCATCACAGAAATCTCCAAGCTGCGATAATATCCTGCGGGCTCCCATCCAAGCAAAGCTAAGTAATTATACCTGAGATTATACATGTAAAATCGTCAATATAAAGTTGAGTGACATTCATAGGTTTAGCAGTAAAGGTGTGGAACACAAGCATTCAGTTGTAAAACAAGTAGTGTGGAGTATGGTTATATACGTCAACCATAGTCCGAAACCATTATTATTGCAGTTCAGTTCATGAACCGAAGCTTAACTCAATGTAAGTTCCTCTAGGGAGTATTCAGCCTAAATACTCAAGTAAATAAACGAATATCAGTGCATCAAGATACTTGAGACGGGGATTGTCAATCCCGATGGATCCACCCACAACATTCACGCTTAGTACTCGAAATTAACGGTTCATGATCGAGAGAGGAAACTTAAGGCTAGACTAAAAAGCAATAATAATAATGAAAACTTGAAAATCATACATGTTCTGGATAGCATACAAGTTCTGGATAGCATACAGTTTTTAAATGGTTGTGTTCCACCATGTAAAATCTCACCCCGTGTTTAGAAACCTTGTACAAGTAAAAAGGGGCTATGAACTCAGCTTAGCCATGAGGTAAGTAAATCACGGTACTCAGCAACTGAGTAGAAACGGTAGTGGTAGACGATCACCGACGATACGGATGCCCGCGAAACACGAAAACCGCAACCTATCACAATAAGGCGCGCGTTAAGACTCGAACTCGAATATCGATAAGTACCAAATATAATATGACTCAAATGTTTTCAAAGTATTCATGTTTCAAAACCATTTACACGAATCAAATGAATTCATACTAACTCATTTATTCCAACACTACACGTTAAAACACTAGAACACTTGAAAATGACCCGTCATGCGACGCCAAGTCAACGCAAGTCAAACTATCCTTTACCCTTACTTGGACCAGTAGCTAAGTCATTTATATAATGACTAAGAACTTGAGTAAGTCATCATGTCCGATGATGAATACTCAAACTCACGCAACACAAACATTGAACTACGTGTCCAAATTAAAAATCAACAAGTACACCCCGAATGTACACACCGATCTACCCTATCTAGACTTGTCCGTTTTACATGAAAATTGGTGTCAAGGTCACTTATAACCTGTATAAGACCTCACAAAAATTTGAACCAAAGTTCACACTTTAAAATCTATCAACTCGACACTTTACTCGACTTTAAATTTTAGGACAGATTTGTACACTTGTTTTGTAACACCATTTGGACCACTTTAAAAATACTCTCTCGACAATCCGTCTTTTGAAACCACTACTAGACTCATCAAACTCAGTTTGTAAACTTTGAAAATAAGTAGTATCAACTATCTAACCAAGCCTAAAGTCCCCGAGAGTCGACCCAAAATCAGCCACAATTTCGGATTGTGCCGACTTGCGTCTCCCGGTATACGAAAACTAAAACTAGCATAACTTTTGACTCGTAATGACTTAGAAGCTCTATCTTATACCAAAACGACCGTCTCGGAAAACTCTACAACAATTTCAAATAATATTAACCTTTCACAGACCCTAAACCCACAAAACACACTGTTTAAAGATGCTGTCCCAAATTGGCCTTTTAGAAAACATGAAAAATTCATTTTTCAACCACAACCACTCATTCCTATACCTATAGAATCATCATACTATCATTTCTATCAACCAAACATTCCCAAAAACACTTGCATGTAAAATTTTAACAAAATCAAAGATCAAAAATTAAATTTTTTAGGATCAAAACATAATGATCTTACCAAAAGTAACACATGCAAGATTATTTAAACATAATCCAACCACAAATCACCAATTTATAAAAACCTTGATGCATGTGGAAGATTTTAGTATCAATAGAATCACAAGAAGATTTTAGGATGGGGTCTTTGATTAGTTTTTGTTAAAACAAGATGGATGGTGGTGGTTTATGGTGGTGAAGTGGCGGCAACAATGAAGGGTGGGGAGAGAGTTGGTGTGTTTTTTTTAGCTAGTGAAATGTGTGTGAGTGGAAGTAAAATTGTTTATATAGTGCTAGTTAAGTGGAGGGGCTAATATTGCCAACTTTGAAACTTGTGGACTTAAAAACAAATAATAGTTTTAAAGGGTAGAAAATGGTTATTGGTAAATATTGAAAATATTTACGGGGCTCTGGTTTCGTAAAAATACTTTTCAAAAGTTACAATGCATCATAAAAATGATTATACGACTTCTCGACACGACTTAATACGTAATTAAAACGAAATCGTCGAAAATATTATTTATCGAAACAATTGATAAATAAACGTAAACTTTTGGGCATCCGTCGGTATCGCGATGACTAGGAATTCTCGTTGTACATTGATTTTGAATAAACTCGTTGTAAAACGCACGCGGATGATTTTAAATAAAAAACTTTGATTTAAATTAAATATGGAAAAATAAAATAAAAATTTTATAATTCCATACAAAGTATTTATCGATGATCAGAAAAATACTTAAAAAGTATAATTTAAAAATCTCAGGATTTACATATAGAAATACAAGAAAACGTAATACGTTAGAAAATTCAAGAAGCACGAATAAAAAGAATAAAATAATGCTGAGAAAGTACGGGTTCTCATAGTCTTCCCCCTTAAGGAACTCTGGTCCCCAGAGTTCTCCTGAAAACAGTAGAAGATGCAAACAAGAGGAGGTACAAAGTGTAGAGCAAAATGCATTGCTTCCCATGTAAATTTCCGTACCACGACGAATCTTAACGGTTAGAATTCGCCATGCTTCAGTTTTCTTAACTCCTTTTCGTATAACTTTTCAGTCTTGGATTAGAATAGCGATCTTTCAATACGGGGATACATCAAGAGATAGAGTTGTTGGAAATACGTGCGGTAAAATAACAAGAATGAACACAAGAATCGATTAAACAGGCAAAGTGCGATATAATGAACTAAGATTGTAAATCAACAAGGGGTCGTAAATCGTGCAACTGTAAAACGTGACAATCTTAAAATGTAGCAATCTAGTCACAAGAGAAATGGAAGGGAAAAATGATTTACATATGATCATTTTAAAATACAAGCTGTCATATCAGTTGTCTAGTATTTTGGTATTACTTTCAAACTTAGTTTTAAATATTTTCTTTATTAAAAGAAAATTTTACAAGGTGTAGTGATTAAAAAATCAAACTCTATATAAAATGAGTGGGTAAGTTGTCAAATCTTTTTCTTGATCAAGAATTCAAGGTAAAAGTAACTCAGTTCAAATAGTTATTTTGATCAGCTTAAGAGCTTTTCGGGTGACTGTATGAAATTATCGTTAAAACTCAGGTTTATCGTTACCAATTGAGAACATTCAGATTTTCCAAGTTATTTAGAAACATTGTTTAGAAATTATAATTTAATTTAATAATTTCATTAGTTTGACATTAAAGTATGATAAAATCAATTACTTAAAAAAAATACAACTTGACACTGTTTAAACATAAGTTATAAATTTACCCAAGAGGATGTACAGATTCGATATTAAACTTGAAATGGGTATTTTTACAATTTAAACATTTGGTAAAATATATAAAACGTTCTTAAAAATTAATAATAATTTTTAGAAATTCAAGAAAGTGTTTAAGATATCAAACGATAAACACGTAACAGTTTCTGTTTTCAGAAAGTGACAAAATAGCAAACGATTATGAAACGAATATCGATCAACAATTAGTATACAAGCAATAACACGAGGGAATAAAACAGAAGTTGTATCAACTCTTAACAGACGTGATAGAATAGATGCATCGATGATAAGGACAATAAGAAACAAGGATTATAGCAAGATTAATTCACGAGTGCGGTTGGCGTCACCAATAACGGCTTATTAAGTTCTCGGTGGTCGAAATACGATCGAAAGGGAAAAGCCACACAACGTATTTTCGAATCAAAGGAAATTCTTAAGAAGTCAATTGAGAGTAAATTCAGTAAAATGAAAACATTAGCAATGAAAGACGAAATCAACACATAATTCACACGAATGAATTTCAAGACAATGAAGTCTAACACACATAATGACAAATACATGTAATCATCCTTCACGTCATGTGGTAAATCATTAATCGCGTCCAGAGACGTTTCAAAGGTCTACCAAAATAGATAAAGATGGTCGATCAATGTAGAAGCATAACAACGATGAAACTTTCAAGTTTGGTATCAATGGTCAGAATTTAGGCAAATGGTAACGAAAATTGTATCATGAGGATGACGAGGTAACAAGTAAGGCAATGATCGTCGAGTAAGGAAATCTGTGCTTGAGGCATGCACTTTGTTCAAGAAAAGATAAGGGTTCATATGTGTATGTGGCGAACTGTTGATACTCGCATAAGAAGTAAAAGTTTTCTAAACTTTATTTATCTAACTTTTTAAGGAACATAATAAAAAGTTGATTATTGGTCAAATATTTAGGGCGACTACTATTTGGCCTTGCATGGCTCCTTCTAAATTAGGCATAGGTGATCAGGCCATGCATAATTTAGGACTAGCAATGCGATGCTCATCTTCGTCAAACCAGTATTACATATCATATGATTTAAAATATGTATATAATGTCATTTGTGAAAACGGGAATCAAAATAATTTGTGAAACTCTTCGCCACTAAGTTACTGGCTAGATATTTAATTCAACAATTGTAATGTTACAACATTCTTTACAAGACCCAAGGTAGAACAATTTGTGAAAATAAATTGTAAAATTAATATAAATTAAATCTATAAGATAACCTTCAAGTAATTTGTAAAGTACAAGTGGAACATTTTGTAAAATGATTCGCAAACAATATCTGTTTGAGTTATATGGTAACATGACAATAGTTTATAAAGTAGCGAGTGGGTTACAAGAGGGAAACAAGGAGTAGTTCAAGACAGTGAACAAAATGGTTACAAGGTGATAAGGTTTCAAGAGGTTTAGCAGGAATCGTCAAGAAACACGTGTCAAGATGGTAACGAAGATACGAAAGCAGGAACTTCAACCTCGGTCCAAATCAGTTGTACGATAGAAGCAAAGAAAGACAATATAGAATGACAAATAAGTCATATATAAAAGAATGGATAAAGGAATCCGTAGGTGTTCACATCGTAATTCATTTGACAAATATACACTTTTAAGAAAGTAGGGTATCAGTTAACAAATAGTACAATCACTCAGAAAAGTTTCTATATTAGGAAGTTACCGAATTTCAAAAATTCAAGATCTGTGTATAAGTATGACCGAACTCAAAGTTACTATTTTATACTTGTTCCAACGCAATCATTGTTTTTAGTTTGCAAAATATCATTAGTTAAAGTTTTACCAGCTCAAACGAACTCAAAACGCTTGAAATCATATTTTTAAAGTCTATCAGTTTTGACTTTTGGGTTTGACTAGACCAATTAACTCACTAAACGATATTATAAGACTCAAAGTCTAATGCATTTCGATGTAAAACAATGTTTTGAACAACTTTCTAGTTTTACCCGAGATTTGAAACGGAATAAAAATGGAAGAAAATGCCCTTGCATTAAATCTGTTAACAAAATGATATTTTAGCATTATTCAGAAAATAACTTCTTAGATTTTACAATCTCAAATGAGTGTAACTTGCTCGATTTCAATGTTTACTGGTAAAATATTATGTCCTAAACGAACATCTCAATAGATGAAAATATATTTTTATGTCTAAAGTTATAAAAATATTTTCTCGACACAGTTAAATTTCCTGTAAAGTTTCTGTACAAAGTATATTTTTTTTTCTCGACACAGTTTGAAATTAAATCCAAATTTCATAATGACTCAGAATTAATGTACACACAAGACTCGTGGATTCCATAAAGACGAAAGAGAATAAAATGTATAATTACTCATGTAAAGAAAACACAGTATAGAAATGGTTCAAGAATAACAACGAAAATCTAAGAAATCAAGAACGACGCATGACATTCATGTCTTCGGCTGCAAGATGCAATGCAGGAAGGTCTCCTGACGGCGTGATTTTCCAAAATCACAAGACATACCGAGAAAGAAACAAAAGATTAACAAATCACACTCCTGAATCGAGGAGGTTTAATGAAAAACGGAGGATACAAGTAGGATCGTATTCCAAACAATCGTCACATAATAAATGACGATCATGTGTTCAAGGTACAACGGATGTTGTAAGTCGAAATCGAAACGTAGAATGGTCGATGAAATAAGATGTAATCCATGTACAAGTGTCGTGTAAAACGGTGGCGTAAAGGTAAATCAAGATTATGAAACCCACGATATTATTAAACACTGACTCAACGAATTCTTCGAGATGTGAGACTCACACGATGTCCTTTAGTCTTTTCCGGAGACACCTTGAGCTACACCAAGGTCGATAGTCTAGACATTCAATTATGAATGGTCAGAAAGAAAATCTGCGTATCTAAGTAGATATCTTAAAAGAGTTTAACAATGAAAGCAACACGCACGGTAGTAAAATGAAAATCAGGAGTTTCATCGAAAACAACACTTCTTCAATTCCGAACAATGGTATCTCGAGAGTATGCACAACATGTATCAGTGAGTCGATAAAAACAGACGGTTCAAAACGAACGAGCATATGAAGTCAGTTGTATCACGCATAAATGATATAGCAATAGTACTCAGAAAAATGAGCATGAAAAGTCGGCAACATACGTGCTCTGAATACAAGTATGTAACGTCATAACAATGTAAAATCAAGCATCGTAACCAGATCAGTTTACAAGAACAAGAATTCCAGAAATACAGTAAGAGCAGATGTAATCACAGTAATATCGAATGATAATCTATGAAGCACAAGGCTTTGAAAAGACACAGTAATTATCGTCATTAAAGTGAAGTAATATTTCAAAATGAAATCAAGAGATGAAATATTAAAACGATAATTAAAAGCAAATAATGATGATTAAAGAGTTACCCGCGCAGATATCGAACAACATTGGCAGATTCTGTGGTTGACACTTAAAACATGAAGTATTTGAACTTTCGGTTATAGACTAAGTTTTTTTTGAAAAATGACTCAGTTACCTATAACCATCGCTCTGATACCACTCTGTGAGACCCCCAAAATCTGACATGGAACAACTAGGCAACGAGGGGGTAACACGTCATAGTACAAGAAACAATGAATTACAGTTCATACAAAGCTGACGAAATAAAAACATGTACATTACATTATAAAAGGTCAGAGTTTTTAAATATAGGTCTCAGTGTTTTAAAAGCGGAAAATTATATTATTTCGTCTCGATTTATAACAATAAGTTGCCCAAAAGATTGAATAAACTTCTGATAGTTTATATAGAACAAATCTTTCAAAAGCATCACAGAAATCTCCAAGCTGCGATAATATCCTGCGGGCTCCCATCCAAGCAAAGCTAAGTAATTATACCTGAGATTAAACATGTAAAATCGTCAACATAAAGTTGAGTGACATTCATAGGTTTAGCAGTAAAGGTGTGGAACACAAGCATTCAGTTGTAAAACAAGTAGTGTGGAGTATGGTTATATACGTCAACCATAGTCCGAAACCATTATTATTGCAGTTCAGTTCATGAACCGAAGCTTAACTCAATGTAAGTTCCTCTAGGGAGTATTCAGCCTAAATACTCAAGTAAATAAACGAATATCAGTGCATCAAGGTACTTGAGACGGGGATTGTCAATCCCGATTGATCCACCCACAACATTCACGCTTAGTACTCGAAATTAACGGTTCATGATCGGGAGAGGAAACTTAAGGCTAGACTAAAAAGCAATAATAATAATGAAAACCTGAAAATCATACATGTTCTGGATAGCATACAAGTTCTGGATAGCATACAGTTTTTTAAATGGTTGTGTTCCACCATGTAAAATCTCACCCCGTGTTTAGAAACCATGTACAAGTAAAAAGGGGCTATGAACTCACCTTAGCCATGAGGTAAGTCAATCACGGTACTCAGCAACTCAATAGAAACGGTAGTGGTAGACGATCACCGACGATATGGATGCCCGGGAAACATGAAAACTGTAACCTATCACAATAAGGCGCGCGTTAAGACTCGAACTCGAATATCGATAAGTACCAAATATAATATGACTCAAATGTTTTCAAAATATTCATGTTTCAAAACCATTTACACGAATCAAATGAATTCATACTAACTCATTTATTCCAAGACTACACTTTAAAACACTAGAACACTTGAAAATGACCCGTCATGCGACGCCAAGTCAACGCAAGTCAAACTATCCTTTACCCTTACTTGGACCAGTAGCTAAGTCATTTATATAATGACTAAGCACTTGAGTAAGTCATCATGTCCAATGATGAATACTCAAACTCACGCAACACAAACATTGAACTACGTGTCAAAATTAAAAATCAACAAGTACACCCCGAATGTACACACCGATCTACCCTATCTAGACTTGTCCGTTTTACATGAAAATTGGTGTCAAGGTCACTTATAACCTGTATAAGACCTCACAAAAATTTGAGCCAAAGTTCACACTTTAAAATCTATCAGCTCGACACTTTACTCGACTTCAAATTTTAGGACAGATTTGTAGACTTGTTTTGTAACACCATTTGGACCACTTTAAAAATACTATCTCGACAATCCGTCTTTTGAAACCACTACTAGACTCATCAAACTCAGTTTGTAAACTTTGAAAATAAGTAGTATCAACTTTCAAACCAAGCCTAAAGTCCCCGAGAGTCGACTCAAAATCAGCCACAATTTCGGATTGTGCCGACTTGCGTCTCCCGGTACACGAAAACTAAAACTAGCATAACTTTTGACTCGTAATGACTTAGAAGCTCTATCTTATACCAAAACGAACATCTCGGAAAACTCTACAACAATTCCATTTTTCAACCATAACCACTTATTCCTATACCTATAGAATCATCATACTATCATTTCTATCAACCAAACACTCCCAAAAATACTTGCATGTAAAATTTTAAAAAAATCAAAGATCAAAAATTAAAATTTTTAGGATCAAAACATAATGATCTTACCAAAAGTAACACATGCAAGATTATTTAAACATAATCCAACCATAAATCACCAATTTATAAAAACCTTGATGCATGTGGAAGATTTTAGTATCAATAGAATCACAAGAAGATTTTAGGATGGGGTCTTTGATTAGTTTTTGTTAAAACAAGATGGATGGTGGTGGTTTATGGTGGTGAAGTGGCGGCAACAATGGAGGGTGGGGAGAGAGTTGGTGTGTTTTTTTAGCTAGTGAAATGTGTGTGAGTGGAAGTAAAATTGTTTATATAGTGCTAGTTAAGTGGAGGGGCTAATATTGCCAACTTTGAAACTTGTGGACTTAAAAACAATTAATATTTTTAAAGGGTAGAAAATAGTTATTGGTAAATATTGAAAATATTTACGGGGCTCGGGTTTCGTAAAAATACTTTTCAAAAGTTACAATGCATCATAAAAATGATTAAACGACTTCTCGACATGACTTAATACGTAATTAAAACGAAACCGTCGAAAATATTATTTATCGAAACAATTGATAAATAAACGTAAACTTTTGGGCATCCGTCGGTATCGCGATCACTAGGAATTCTCGTTGTACATTGATTTTGAATAAACTCATTGTAAAACGCACGCGGGTATTTTAAATCAAAAACTTTGATTTAAATTAAATATGGAAAAATAAAATAAAATTTTTATAATTCCATACAAAGTATTTATTGATGATCAGAAAAATACTTAAAAAGTATAATTTAAAAATCTCAGGATTTACATATAGAAATACAAGAAAACATAATACGTTGGAAAATTCAAGAAGCACGAATAAAAAGAATAAAATAATGCTGGGAAAGTACGGGTTCTCACACATTGATGAACTGATTTTTGGGGAGTTTCAAGAGGATAGTGAAGTGTATAATTCGGATGATGATTTCGAGGGATTTCTAATACATCTTATGAGGAGGATTTTGATGAGGATTTCTCTGTTGATAAGAAAAAGCAAGACTTTGTGGTTTCTACTACGAGTGTGTTAACACCTATTTTTACACCACCTTCGTCTCAAGTTGTGCTGTTTATGGGAGAATCTTCTTCTGTTTCCACTGAGTTTACTTCTTATTTTCCCCTAAAGGGAAAGGTGTTCGATCCTGGCATACATTTTTTAGAGCTATCTTAGTATCTATCTGATGAAATAAATAGAAAGATTTTTGGGAAATCAAGATTATCACCTTATCGCCACACCATCCATAGTGATTACTTTTTGCCTAAGGGAACCTCATTCATTTTACCCATGTTTATGAATCCCACTTTGGGGTTGTGCTATTATTGGGATGAGAATCATGTATCTGACCCTGGTGGACTTTCTTTGAGGTTTCCCTATATGGGCATGTTGAATCATTTTATCATGGAGAGATTTTCCTTCCCTGGAAATCTTGGTTTTCCATGATTGTCCCTAAGAACTAGTTCTTTTGGGATCGAGTCGAGCTAGAGACTCTGGGAATAAGATCAAGCATCGAATAACTAGGTTAGATCATCTAGAGTAGACCTTGGTAGGTTAGGTTTAATAAGAGGGTGATATAGTTGAGATGAAGTGTAGGGGGTGCCTTTATTTTGTCTTTTGGTGTTTATTTCAGGGTTGCTCTCTCTCATTTCATTCATGAAGCTTATGGAGGAGGCCCTTGTACCTGGTTCACTTTGATAGTTTTGTGATTTAAACTTGACTACTAATAATGTCTAAAATGAATTCACTTTAGTAGACCTTTCCTTAGCTCGAGTTAAACAAAGTACGTAATGTCCTAAGTATAGGGGAGTTTACTCCAATGCATCTTAAACATTAAGGACAATGTTTATCTTAAGTGTAGGGGGTCTTCTATCGAAGTGACCTTGCCTAGACCATTGCCTTTGCCTTTATGATAATTGGGGAAATTAATTTTTCAACATTTTTCAAATTTTTGATTTACTTTGGCCACAAAAATATTGCATTCATCATTTTTACATATCATTTTCATTTGCATAACACATTGCATTTGTCTTTTATTTCTTTTGTTCTTCAAATTAAAGTCAAAAAGAGAAATATATATATATATATATATAAAAGATATGATTTATCAAGTTTAGACATCTTTGACATATTAGGCCCATCATGAATATTTTGACTCAACACGAGTTTGCTTTTCAAGCTTACTCTAGCTAGTATCCTTAACCATGTAAATCATTTACTTGATTTATTAGGCTAAGCATCCACGAGTCTCATTATTTGTGATTTTAAACTATGGAGAACGAGAGATGATAGAGTTTGAAGTAAGTGTAAAGGGCTAGATAAACCTCATATTAATTACTTGTGTCTATTTTACCCCCGTTCGTAACCTTTACTTTCTTGTCAACGCATGTATATATTGTTAATAAATAATTAAGAACGGTTTTAATCGGTTTGTAGTCTCTTATGCATATTTGACTAATTATTCATGGTTGGTATAAGTACGTCTTAAGATTCTAAGTTAGAACATTTTATGTGTACTAGACTTTTGTCATGCTTAATACTTAGCGGGTGTTTTTATTTTAATTATTTTTCTATTCTTTGTGAGGAATTAAGAAAAATAAGAGCGGCTTATAAAAAAATGAGTGGCTAGAAAAAAAAGAAAAAAGAAATAAATATACAAGACTCCCAAGAGGGGCAGTATGGTGTTAATTATAGTAGCTATTAAATTCCAATATTAATCTCACAAGGGTTGCGGGGATTAAGTAGTTGCTCCAATCCAATATTACTCTCACAAAGGTTGCGGAATTGAAGATCTAAGGTCTCAAAAAGGCGGTGGATATAAATTATTGCGTGAGTTTTATTTTTCTTTTCTTAACGAGTGAGTAGCTACTTGTTAAAGCATGACATAAGTTTCTTACACATAAGGCGAATGACTTATTATTTTAGGTCGGACTTATATCAATTGTGGGCGGTTTTTTGAGTAATGGATAAGATGATTATCTATCATTAAAACCGTGCTTCCTTATTTTCATATTTTACATTTCTTATATTTCACGCCAAATAATGACAAATTAACTCAAAAGCAATTTGATCAATTAAAATTAGATAGAGGAAGAATAAGTGTGGGTATGTAGTAACACAGTTAATTTTTATGAATAAGTCGATGCACTTTCACTTATGAATAACAATGATCTCGTTTCTAAGCTTGGTATGGGAAAAGTGAAACTTGATGATGATAAGTATTCATGGTACAAAAGCCCTAATCAAAGTCATAGATTTCTTTACGAGTTATTTCCATCAAACCATTTTAAGAAAATACAAAAATAAATAAATAGAGTTTATATCATGCATTGTATTCTCAAAAATCAAAAATCATGCATCGTGTAGCATAGTGTATTATATTAAATCTTAAAATGTCCAATGTGGATTGATTATGCGAAAAATGTGCTCTAGAGATTTAAAATATTTCATTGCATGAGGTCATGGCAATGGTCAAGTGGAGAGGAATTTGATAAGTGTGAAAACGTTTATCTATTATCACCTAAAAACCACTAAAACGAGCCAAAAATACTAAACTATGCTTTGTAAAAGTCGAAATTATGCGGTTTTGTATTATTTGTGCTTTTGTAGGCAAAACAGGTGCATTCGGAACAAATACGCATTTTCACAGGATTTATCTGATAAAAGACAAAGTAAAGAAGAAACCAAGCATTCAAGGACTTAAGTTGCTGAATTTTCAAAGATTAAGCATTTCAAATGCAAGTGGAAAAAAGATAAAAGATTGAAATTGCAAAGTGCAGCAATTATGAAAGTTTAGGGACTAAAGGAGAAATAAAATTTTTAATAAGAAATAAATGAATAAAATGGCATTAAATCCCTGCTATACATTGCATCTTCTCCAAAAGAACAGAGAGAGAAAGGGAATAAAAATATTTTTCCCCCAAGTGCTTCGTAAGCAATTCGCATGAGATCAAGAAGGAATCAAAGGAAGCTTAAAACTACAAAGATGATTACCATTTAATTCTCTACAAGAAGATACAACTCAATTAGATCAAGAGCAAGGAATAAAGAAATCCCCAGTTTTCTAAAGAATGATGAAGAACCCTAATTGGGATAACCTAGTATTTTCCACATGGCATCTTCTCATTGGCTTAACCACGTCACAAGAATGATTGAATTCTCTTTCAACCTCTATAAATACCAATGTAATTCTTTAATTGTAATCATTAGATAAAAATTAGCTAGATGTAATTTTCACACATTAGGTTTAGATTTACTCCTCTCAATTTTAGTGTGTGATTTTACACCCATAAATTAGTTAAATCAGTTAGATTTTTGTAACAAATCTTGTAACAAAATTCCATTTTCTATCAATAAAAGCTTCAAATATTATGTATAAATCCACTTCATTTTTTTTCACGAATATGAAATTACTGTTGTTGAAGATACTATTTTCGAGCACTGTTCATAAGATGGTGATGATTTTTGTCCGTGGTTACCGAAGTCGTGCCGTTTCTATTTGAGATTCGATTGGACATAGTTGATTCCGGTTCCTGTAGCTGCAATAGCTATTCATTAGTGTCCCTATAGTTCAACAAAACTAACTACTTCAGATGATTTTAGCTTGCTGCAGTCCGTTGTATTTTTGATGAAGGAACTGTTTGTTTGGATCGGCATTATTCTTTCAGTTTTGGAACGGTGTCGATTTGAGTAATTGGTTAAATTTCGTTGGCAGTAGATTAGCTTGACATCAAAGGGCTGATTTCGGATGTGCAGGTCACATCATATTTCATTTCCTGCATTATTTTTAGCATAATAGTGTTTGCTATATGGTTGCTTTACCATGTTTTTGAATGTGTTTTTGGTGATTGTTCATTAATTCTTTTGATTTCTTTATAAGCCTTTTCTGTGTTTTTATTTTTTTCTACATAACTTGTGTTTGGTATAAATGAATTTCAGCTGCTGTTGAATCCTTGAATTAATGTGAGTGTTATATCTTTTGTTTGTTGTACCTTTTGATTATTCTATGGGTGTAATCTGTTAGTCATTTTTCCCTACCGATTTCGTTGTAGTTGTCGTAGATGCATACCTGTTAAGCAGTCTAGAAGTGATCTTTTGTCAAATCTGTTATAAAACTAGGTTGGAAGTTAGGAGTTAGTTTAGGAGTCAAATTCTCTATTTGAATAATTGAGTTGTACTAGTGTTAGAATTGTGCAAAGTTAAAATCATAATAGGTAATAGGAAAGCTAAAAACAATAGAGGTAAAAAATAGTTGTTGTAGGAATAATTTTGACTTAAGAAAAATAGACTTGCAAAAAGTAAAAGAAGGGATTCACACCTCATGTATCATATCAGTTCCATGTACTGGTATTTGTACTAGTTTGGTTATTATCTACGTTTAGCCCCTGATTTTGTATGTTAGCATTACAATAACAGTCCATCGTTAAGTAGTATATCAGTTAGTTAGTAAGCCGTTAGTCCTAAGTCTATTTCTGTTAAATTCTGTTAGTTACCCGTTAATAGTCTGTTGGGCCAGTGAGGTAGGTGGGCCTGTTTTGGATTCATTGTTTTGGCTTGATAAGTTTTACCACATTTACTAGTTTCAATTCTAGTCTAATTCAATTTTAGTTTTAAAAAAAGTTGTAGATTTTATAAATTTGAATTCCTTTTACTTTCATAAAATTAGTTTTACTTTTATATTTTGTACTTTGTATTTTGCATTTGTAGAATAAATTTGCATTTTTACATTTTTTTGCATTTTTATATTTTGTGCATTTAAATGTTGTAATTTCCATTTGTTTTTAGAGTAGTACATATACATAGTATAGATAATATTTTTACTTTTTACATGCTAATTGTCAATTAGTTTAAATACCAAAATACAAATTATAACAAAAAACGATAACGTAATTGCTTGTAGTTGTTGATCAATTCGATTAGACGGAGAGAAAAACGATACTAAAAAACGAATTATTAGATTTCTATTCGTCAAGAAAAATATGTTAGATACTTGCTCAAGAAGTATTATCTGTCTGATTGTGCATCAGTGAAATACCCCATGGTTCCTCCCAATAATTTGGGTGTTGATGACTCAGGGGTCTCTGTTGATGAGACCTTATACATGGGCATGATTGGATCACTGATGTACCTCACAACGAACAGACCAGATATCCAATTCTCCACATGTCTCTGTGCTAGGTACCAAGCTAACCCTAAGGAATCCTACCTTGTAGTTGTCAAAATAATTTTCAAGTATCTCAAAGGATCTCCCTCATTGGGTCTCTGGTATCCAAATGGATCTGTCTTTGACCTTAAAGCCTACTCAGACTCAGACTATGCTGGATGTTTCCTAGATAGGATTTTTAGCAAATCATCAGCTATCAACGGATTTGATTTATTCTTTACCAGTTAGTCGTACACTCTGGAATAGCCAATACTTTATTCATCAAGAGTAAGGTGTATTGATAACCCTACAATTTTTAGTAAACTGTCAACCATATAACAAATTTGATAGAGTCTTTACCTAGAACCGTTTGCCCTAGGACTAGCCAACTCTTTTCAATTAGGCATGGTGAGTTAATGACCATGTAGTTTTTAGCAAACTACCGGCTATAAACGGATTTGAGAAGTCTTTACCATAAACCGTTTACTTATGAACTTGCCAATTCTTATGTGCATTAGACATGGTGAATTGATGATCATTTGTGAAGTTTGACTGAAAGTCAAACACTTAAAGTTCCTTTTCAGCTTCCTCATCTCTCTCAAAATCCTTAATTTGCTGCTTGGTCATCCTTATCAACTCCAAAGCACTGGTGGATTCTTCTGAAACTTCTAGTTGAAGATCCAACATCCTTTCTAGCAATCTCCTTCCTAAAGGATATCTCTTCTGTTGAAGCATATAATAGGTAACATCATCTACATCCAATGTGTGCACTCCACAAGATCTAAAGTATCTCCAGTAAGTAGGAACCTTGTCGGCGAATTCTTTCAATATCTCTTGATCAGCAGTATGTGGCTCATACATAAACTTTAGCTCATGAAGCAATAGTGAGACTTGTTCTCTTCCTTCACTTCCTCCTTGGACATACCTGTACAAATCCTGAATGTCTTGTCTATCAAGTATATGAAGGATTTCTTCCAATAACCTAAACGTCCTGAATGTTCCATCTGTTCTGGTTATCCCATGAGCCTCAAGTCCTTGATTAGTAGCACATGTCCATCTTGTAATGGAAGATTTCTTTCCTAAGATCTCTGTATCCATGCATTGATCTGCAAATCCAACTACCTTCAAGTACTTTCTACAGCTCTCATCACTATCACTTTCTTCATCAGTTGTATACTTTCCTTTTTTCTTTGCTAGGATCTTCCTTTTAGTTGATCTTTTTCTCTTAGTACCTCTGGAGGTTCCGTTTCTACATGTACCGTTGACTGTGTATGTACTGTTTCTCCATGTACCGCATGTACATTTTCAGTATTTTCAACACTTTGAGGTTTATTACCCTCATCCAACACTTGAGTTTCAGCTTCTTTTGGAGTCTTCTTTGATCTCTTATTCTTCCTAGCATATGTAGTCTTAATTGGTGGAGAAATTCATTCTATATAAAGTCTAGGGGTACTTCCAAACTATCTTTGTTGTCCTAGATATTTCTTTACATCTTCAATATCTTTCTTATCTGCTTCAAATCAAATATCAACAAAGTTGAGTTTGCTCCTCTTGTGTTGTTCATAGAGAGACTTAATCTCATTAAAACTTTTCCTGACAAGCTGAGCATGAGTGAAATGCTTAACTTTCTTTAGATAAGCCATCATCTGGTTCCTTAGTTGATTGGTTGTTGGAGGCTTGATTCTTTCCAATCTCCTCTTTTATACATAGAACCTTTATTGTTACTGATCAAATCATCCATCAATCTTGACTTCTCATCTTCATCATAAGCCTCTCTCTCTTCAGCTATCATAGATTCAGCTAGAAGCTCACTTGCTTTTATTTTAGCTTGTATTATGTCATATTCTTCAATATTCCACTCTTACTGTATTCTTTGTGCTTCAAGTAATGCTTGTTTAGCTACAAGTTCTTCTTGTGATGTTCTTCATGAAGTCTAGCTTGTAATCTCCAAGCTACTTCTTCATCATGTTCCATTTGATGAAATTTCTTCAAGGCATCTTCAACAGTATTTGAATCATTATCTTCTTTTTCTGACTCAGATTGCAATTTCTTGTTGCCTTTGTCCTTAGGGTCAATATTTGGTTGTTTCCTTTTGAACTTGAGAGATCTATCATATTCACTCTCATTTGGTTATTGACCTGGTATAATAATACCTTTAGTAGCAGGCTTTGAAGTCTGCACCTTCTTGCCTATATCTTGGACTTTACTGGCAACTTTTGGTTGTTCTACTGGTTGATTTTGTTGTACTTGTAGCTCATCAACCTGTTTTTGTTGTGGCTCTGTTGTGAAATTACTTGAGCTTTCATAACATCTTCTTATGCCTTTCTTTCAACCTATGCTTGTTTAGCTTTTTCTGCTGAACTTTTCTCCCTAAGACTAAGCAAATGGTTTGCTAAAGTCTCATCCTATCCAAAAGATGGAGTAGAGCTTTCTTCAGAAGTTGGTAGTGAGGAACTTTGACCAACAGTACTTGCACCTGCAGCGGTACTTGCACTAGACTTAACAGTATTTGGGTCAACAGTAGTTACTTCACAAGTGTTAGACACTTCTTTATCATCAAACACCAAGGTATTTTCGGATACCTTCTTCTCCTTAGAAGTTGTCTTCTCAATCTCCAACTCTTCAATTTTGTTAGACCCATCACCCTTCTTTGTTTTATCGTTTGGAAGTGACTATGTCTTTTGTTGTTGTTGATTTGTAATAACTGGAAAACTTTGATCAATCTCTTCAAGCTTCTCATAAAACCTTTCCCAATTTGCTTTTAGAATCACCTGTTGTTGTGGTGGTGATGATTGTTGTTGTGGTTGATCTGTAGCTTCTTCCATTGCTTCCACATCCTATTGTGGAATTGGCTCAGTTTGTTGTAACCACATTTTCTTCAAATGATAATGGATTCTGTGACTGATCTTCCATGTTGGTGTCATTCACACAATATTCAAATCCATCATCAAATTCAGCATCAAACTTCCTTTCCTCAAAATTTGTTCCTTCCCCAAAATTAGCCTAAATATCAGAAGAAGGTCCTGCTTCCTCTAATTTCCTCCCCTGTTTGGATGCTTTTAGTTGCTTTCTCCTAAAGGCTCTTAAGTTTTGATTTTTCTCCTTTAATTGATCCTTATGAATGGATCTGTGATGCTTGATCCAAGGATTTGCTCTCCTCCTTAGCTTTTTGATCTTAGCATTCAACTCTTCAATCCTTTCATCTTGCAAAAGATTAACATCTTGCAAATCTTTGGCATGTTTAGATAAATTATTACACAAAGAAATTAAATTTGCAATATATAATACCTTTGTTGACCTGGTTAGTGGTGAACCACTAGCATCATGTGAAGCAGTAGGTGTATGGATCGTCTCATCAGAGATTGGCTGTTCATCTTCATGATGAGATGAAGAAGTTTGTACTCCAGAGGGTTGGGGACTTTAATGAGAGGGAGTTTGCTGAGGTTCACTAGCAGAGCTAGGATCCTCACCTTCTGTGTTAGCCTCATTAGCTAACATATGGGAAAATAATGGTGTTACAGTCCTTGTAAAGGTAGTACCTTTCTTAGACAAGAAAGAAAAAGTACTTTTGGTAAAAGTAGGGACATCCCATGTTTCTGATGAAGTGGGTAAACTAGGGACTTGGTTATTTAGTATAGCCTGAATAAATCTAGGGTACATTAAGAATTTCTTAGAGGCATCTAAGTTAATATTCATACGTTCAAAAATTAATTTTGAGAAGTTGAAAATTCTATTAGTTTCCAAACAAAATACCAGCTGATGCCAAAGCAGCAGGAATTTGGTCAAAAGAAGTACTCTTTGAACTTAAACAGTGAATAATAGTATGAAAAAGAAATCTCCATTGAGGTGAAAACAATCCTTTAAAGAAAGTAAGTATTTCCCTACTACCCTCATATCCCATGGCTGCAAGGCCATCATGAAATTATGAATCTGGTAACATACTAATGCCATTAGCATCATTAAGTCTCAACGATGCTCTTAAAAGAACTTCTGTGACATAAATTTTTCTATCATTGACCCTAGCTCTAATGAAAGGTTGATTATGATGAGCAATAGTAGAGGTAGTCCTCCAAAATTGCTCAACAATAGGGATGGAAACAATAGAACTTATAGTGAGTGCATATTGTATGCGACTTCTAAAAAGAAAGTCAAGTATCTCATGAATACCTTGGTAATCAGTGTTCTGAATCAACTTAGCAACTTGGTTGTGGTTAGATATCACTTGTAGAGCAATCATTGTTGTTTTGGATGATCGAAGATAAGAATTAGAGTTATAGAATCGAGGTGTAGAAATAAAAGATTAGGTGAATCAATTATGTAATTAAGGTGTGTTTATATATGGGAAGCAACCCCAAGCACGAAGAAACTGTCAATTTTATAAAAGAGACTCTCCAACTGTACAACATTCAAATAGTGGTACATGGAATATATGTGGTACTTCAAATATGCCTAACGGTACTTGGTTTCCAAAACAGTACCTCAAAGATAATTACCGGTACATGCAGTCCACTATCATTGTATCCTCTTTTACCTTGATCTAGTAACCTGTAATCACATCACAAACAACTACAAACACTATAAAATATAATAAATATAATAATTGTATAGTTATATCCTCCCCTTAACATATGTAGCAATTATTGGTTGAGTATACCAATATGTATTACCAAAAACTCAAACCTCTTTGTTTCAAACACCTTGGTCAATAAATCAACTACATTTTTATCTGTATGGATCTTCAAAATCAGAATAAGCTTTTTGTCATAAGCATCTCTGATGAAGTGATGTCTTATTTCAATATGCTTGGTTTTGGAGTGAAATACTAGGTTTTTGACAATGCATATAGTACTTTCGTTATTAATGTAGATTTTGGTATTCATAAAATTGAAACAATAATCTAACATTTGATTCTGAATCCAAAGTACTTGTCCACAACAATGAGCAGCAGCTACATATTCAGCTTCAGTTGTAGAATTAGCAACAATGGTTTGCTTTTTACACTACCAAGAAACAAGTCTTCTTCCTAGGAATTGACAACCTCCTGTTGTGGACTTCCTATCATGATTAGCTGCATTATATTCACTATCTGAGTAAGCTTCTAAATCAAAGGTAGAATCTCTACGATACCATAAACCTAAGTTAGGTTGTCCTTTGAGATATTTAAAGATTCTCTTCACAGCATATAGATGTGAAACCTTTGGATTTACTTGAAACCTTGAACAAGCACATACAACAAACATAATATCTGGCCTAGAAGTAGTAAGATACATAAATGACCCAATCATGGACCTATATAAGTGAAGATCCACATCTGCACCATGTTCATCTTTTGACAAAGACTTCTTGGCTTCAAAAGGTGTACTTGTACTTCTTGTATCCATACTTGAAAATTTCTTCAAGATTTTAGCAACATATTTACCTTGACTGATAAATATTCCATCTTTCCTTTGTTCGACTTGTAGTCCTAAAAAAAGTAAGTTCTCCCATAGAACTCATATGAAACCTTCCTTTCATCAAAGCTTCAAACTCTTCACACCATGACTTCTTGGTTGATCAAAAAATAATGGCATCCACATATACTTGTACTAAGATGATGTCCTTGGCATTCTTCTTGATAAAAAGAGTCTTATCAATGGTCCCTCTCCTATGTCCATGTTCCAAAAGAAAATTGGACAGAGTTGAATACCATGCCCTTGGAGCTTGATGAAGACCATAAAGAGCTTTGATAACTTTGAAGACTTTGTTGGGGAATATAAGATCTACAAACCTGGAGATTGTGATATATATACCTCCTCGTAAATAATTCCATAGAAAAAAGCACTTTTCACATCCATTTGATAGACTATAAAACCCATATATGATGCAAAGGCCAAAAATAACCTATTGGCTTCTATTCTTGCCACTGGTGCAAAACCCTCATCATAGTCTATCCCTTCTTCCCGTCTATATCCTTGGGCAACAAGTCTGGCCTTGTTCCTGACAACAACACCCCTTTCATCCTTCTTGTTTCTGAAAACCCACCTTGTACCAATTACTCTTTTTCTAGAAGGTAGGTCAACAAGAATCCAAACCTTTTGTAGTTCAAAATGCATAAGCTCTTCTTGCATAGCATCCACCCAGCTTTCATCTTTAATAGCTTGAGAAATGTTCTTAGGCTCTACTTGTGATAAAAAAACAAGCAAACTGTTAGCCTCAAAATATTGAGTCAAACAAGAATGTTCAGTCATAGGTTTTTATTGTAACATTTGTTAGAACGGTGTAATAGTTAGTAAAAATAGTCGTGACATTACGGGCTTGATGACTAGCTTAAAAGGCCTCTTTCAAGGTTTATAACTGAATTTTAATAGGTTCTTTTTCGACTCAATTCGAATTGACTAAGGTTGAAAGTGTGACTCAGTCGTTTTCGGTTAACAAAAAGGAGACTGGGTTTATCTATTTCTACTTAAAAGGTAAAAGCAAAACGTAATAAAAATAAACCAAAAACAAATAACTAATAATAAAGGAGCAAAACAAATAATAAAACGTAAATTAAAACAAAAAAATTAATAAAAATAAAACTAAAAGAAGAGATTAACTTTCGATTCGAAAATAAAATTAACTTAATGAAAAAGGAGGAAATAAAACTAAAAGGGTACTTTAAAGCGAAATGAGGCAAAACCTAAAGCGGGTACTAAATAAAAGATAAAACTTAAACTTTTGGAAAAAATACTAATACTAAATATTGAAGAAAAATTCAACTTAAAATACGCGACTTTCAAAATTAAAATCGGAACAACTTTCAGATTAAACTAAACTATTACGGAACAATATTAATTAATAAACAAGCACGCAGGCTACCAGCTCAATCAGGCACCCTGGCTGCTCAAAATGGGCGGAAAAATGTTAAGCAGGCAAGCTGGCAAGTAGGTGAATATGTTTTTACTTGTTCTGGATTCTTGTTTCATTCGGGATTTTTGAGTCATTCGGGAATTTTTATAATTTTGCTCATTCGGATTTTTATTCATTCGGGAAATTTGTAATTTACTCATTCGGAATATTTTGACAAAATCATCATTCGGTATTTTTTTTGCAAATATTCATTCGGAATATTCAAAATAGCTTGGATCGGGTTTTTCTACTCATTCGGTAAAGTCTACTGGTTCGGGAAAAACTGAAAAACTAAACAGTTACGAAAATTATAAGATCCTAAATTCTAGGAACACTGATTTAACCCAAAATTAACCATATTAAATCTAAAAATTATACCAATCTAACCACTAATCATCAACTAACAATAATCAATCAAACCAAATCAATAAAACTAACAATAAAAACTAAATCAATCAAACCCCACTTAATAAAATAAAACTAAATCAACAAACTAAGAACACCAAATCAAATCAAACAAGAAAGGAAGGATGAGATTAAAAATAAAACTTGATTAAAACATAAAGATTCAACAACAATTAAAAGTAAAAATTAAAGGAATTACAAATTTAAGGTGCCAGACAAGGAATTTAAATGACAATAAATTAAATGACATGAAAAATAAAGGTGGAAGAACTAATTTGTCAAGATAGCCAACACCTCCTAATGACACATTAGGAGGGTATTTATAGGAGAACTTGGTAGGTGGCTTGGTTGGTGTGTCTTCTTTCTTTTCTTTTCTTTTATTCAGTCTCGTCTTTAAATTAAACTAAAGTCTCGACTTTGGCTCGGTATTTGTCGATAAAATCTTGAACTCGTCTTATAATTTCTTCATTTATTAGACATGGGTTCTTTGACTTGTAAATCTTCCGTCTTTGGTCCTTTTCTTCAATAAATCTTCAGAATAGGCCTTGGACTTCCGTTCTTTTTGCACTCTTGATCCTTTGACTTCGTCTTTTCTCGTTTTCATCGATAAAAGCCCGTGAAAGCCCATGTTTTCTTCCTTTTTCATCTTTTGGTCCTAAAACACAATAAAAACACAAATCACGCGTAATTCCGACATTTACGACATAAAATACACGTTTTGGCTTGGTTATTGTTATAGTTAAGTGGTAAAAGGATGGGTGTTTTCACACCTATCAAATCCCCTACACTTGACCATTGCAATGCCCTCATGCAATGCATTAATTACAAAGCAAGTTTTACATTTTCCATCAAAATCCATCCACATTGGCCTTTATTAAAGAGATAAAAAACAAGTAAAAAGATCAAAGACTTACCTTAGGGTTTTGGAATGTCATGAATGTTTATCACCCTCAAGTTTCATGTTCCCCATACCAAGCTTAAAAACGAGATCATTGTTATTATAAGTTAGCAAACTAACACAAACTCATGTGGCCTAATTATTCACTTAGACTCCCTTATTCCTAGGTGTATCTCTTATATTTTATTATTGTCTTAAATGATCACGAGGATGCATTGTTTGAATTATTTCGATAATTTATTAAGGCCGAAAATAAAGTGGGGCGATTTAATCAATAGTTAGCTAAAGGACAAAATCTTTTAAAACTGCTTCTCGGGACTTCATAAAGTTCATATCTTGGCGTAACTCGCTTCACGATTTGAGACCTTTCTCGGATCGATATTTGGCATTGACTTCATACTTCTAATCTTGAGAGACGTTCATGAAATAATGGTCTTCTCTTCATAATAGGAATTTATTCACTTGAACTTTTTGAGAGATTCTTCATATTTGGACCACGACTTCTTCATTTTTCTCCAATCTTTATTTGGGATTTTGATATACAACGACCCGCCTCCTTTTAGGACTTGGATATATTTATCCTCATACCTTGTTAGGGCTTTTTGGATAGACTTCTCCATTATCTTTACGGGAGTATTTGCTTTTCGTCGTGTGTCTCGATCCTTCATATTGATTTTTGATAAATGATTCTTCACATCACTTGGGATCTTTAGCAACAAAATGTAGCCCTCATGCCTTGTTAGGGCCTTTTTCGGATTCGCCAATCTTCGCATCCCGCTTTAATAAGTTATGCCTTGGCTATGAACTCTAATTAATACCGAGCAACTTTTAAACGATCTTAGGCTAGAAGCTAAGTAACTTTTCAAATCGTACAACCTTACTTATTGCAATTAAATTTATAAACAAGCGATGGGAGAAAAAGCTCATAATTAACTCACATAAATTCATGAAAGAATACCAAACTTATAATTGACTCAATCATCTCTCGTTCTCCATAATTTAAAATCTCAAGGAATGAGACTCGTGCATGCTTAGCCAATTAAATCAAAGTTTTGGGTTTTCGAGTCGTATATAGGATCTTGCATCTTCTTAGACTTTTTCAAGTTTAGAATTTGCTTTTTAAAGTTCCCTTGATAAACGACTCTCTAGGATCAATTATAGGAACTTGCGAAAAGTTCTTGTTCTTAACCCGTACGAGTTAAGAATTTCGCGTTTTAAAGTTCCCTATATAAAAGCCTAGCAAAACTTGACTTAAACACGTTAAGGATACTAGCTAGAGTAAACTTAGATAAGTAAACTCGGGTTGAGTCAAAAGATTCACAACGTTTGAAAATTAAAACCACTTTATTAAAATTTATTCTGGCAACGAAAGAAAATAACAATAACAAAGGTAAATACAACAAGGCCAAAATAGATTAAAAATTTTGAAAAATGTCGAAAAATCAAATTTCAGGTTAAAATGAGGACAAATACAAGGAAAAGGCCACTTAACTTCGATAGAAGTGCCCCCTACACTTAATATAAACATTGTCCTCAATGTTTAAGCATGTGGAAGTAACCTCCCCTACACTTAGGACATTGTGCACTTTGTTTAAATCTTACTAAGGAAAGGACAACTAAAGTGATTCCTATTTCAATCATAAATGATAAAATAATGAATCAAAAGAGTTTAGGATAAAACCGGGAACACGGAACCACGGGTCGTCAAAAGTCATAAAGAATGGATCTTTGATAGCTCGAACCTCTGGATATGATTAGAAAGAAGACAACAAACACATACTAGGGTCTCCCCTACACTTATTATAAAACAGATAAAAAGGATAGATACTGCGGGTTGCCTCCCGAGAAGCGCTTGTTTTTGTTAACCGAGTCGTAAGCCTGACTCGACCTTGATTATAATGGTAAGAAGCTTGAAAAAAATCCACCAGGATCAAATACATGATTTTCATCCATCAAGTAGCACAAGCTTAAGGCGAACAAGGCAAACCAAAGAAGAGTAGGCAAGGTTCCCTTAAGCAATTGTTGAGCACGGTGGTAGCAAGCATGATGAGGTGCAAGCATATCTACATAAGTTCAAAAAATCTTTCCATTTATTTCATCAGATGGATACTGAGATGGCTTTAAAATTGCAATATCAGGATCGAACACGTTTTCCTTTAGGGGAAAATAACACTCAGGCTCAGTAGACCTTGAAGAGGATCCGCTCATAAATCTCACAATCTCATCCGATGAAGGTGGATAAAGAGGTGTTAAGACATAAGTACTACGGATATCAGTGTCTTTCGGCTTCTTCTCCTTTGAAACGGGTTTCTTAATATCCAAAGGAGGATAAAGAGCATCATCAAAGTCCAAAGGAGGAGAATCATTCTCATTTGGGAAGTAAGTGTTGAGAATAGTAGCAAAGTCTTCCTCAAATGAGTAGTCATCCAAACTAGGATCAGGCATTGTTGGGGGATGATCTTCATCAAAAGTAGGTGCAAGGTCATCATGTGAAGAATCACTCGAAAGAGTATCGACATCATCAAAATCATCATATGTTGGCATGTCTTTATACTCTAAAGAAAAATCATCAGAATCATCCATATCAGAACTAGAATCATCATCATAGTCATCATAGATTGGTGGAGACTCAAATATTGGTGGAGGATCCAAATTGGAGAGAGAATCATCCACATCATATTGAAAAAGTAGATTATCATAGCAAAAATCGAAAAGAGGATTGTTGTAGACGACAAAATCATCAAGAACATTAATCATATTTGCTGATTCTCTTCCATTGGGTTTGGTTGTGATCTTCCCCAGTTTAAAAACTTGTGCATCATCCTTCGGTAACATTGACTAAGGCTTTTCCGGTTCTCAAGAATGGTCGTTCAAGTATTAATGGAATACGAGGGTCCATTTCATAATCAACAACAACAAAATCGACCGGAAAAGTGAAAGTGCCAACTTTAATAAACACATCTTCGGCAATACCAACGGGGTAAGCGAGAGTGCGATTTGCTAGCTCAAGAGTCATCTTTGTTGGTGTAAGGTCGGGTAATGATAGTGTTTTTCAAACACTTAAAGGCATCAAATTTATACTTGCTCCGAGATCAGCTAAGGTAGTAAATTCTTCAACTTTGTTAAAAATTCAAGGCAACACAAAACGACCGAGATCTCCAAGTTTTTCCGGAAGTTCTTTAAGAATGACTGCAGAATAATAAGTGTGAAAACACTTATCCTTTTACCACTTGTTTCCAATAATAACAAGACCAAAACGTGTGATTTATGTCGTAAAAGTCGGAATTATGTGTGGTTTGTGTTTTTATTGTGTTTTAGGACCAAAATATGAAAAAGGAAGAAAACACGAGTTTTCACGGGCTTTTATCGAAGAAAACGGGAAAAGACGAAGTCAAAAGATCAAGAGTGCAAAAAGAACGGAAGTCCAAGGCCTATTCTGAAGATTTATCGAAGAAAAAGTCTAAAGACGGAAGTTTAACGAAGTCGAAGAACGTAAGTCTAATAGAAGAAGAAAATTAAAAGACAAGTTCAAATCCCGAGACGACATCGAGAAAAGACAAAGAATTAAAGTCGAGACGAGAAGACGTGAAGAAAGCAAGAAAGAAGATGCAACACATGCACTCCTTCCACCTTCCCTATAAATACCCTCCTAATAGTCATTAGGAGGGAGTTAGTTAGTCTTTAATTTTTAGTTTTTTCATTTTTCACTTTTCTCTCTAGTTTTAGAGAGAGAAAGTCTTAAACTTTCTCTCACTAAGTTTCATCTTTTCTCTTAATCTTTCAAGATTAAACATTTGTATTGATTATTTTTCATTAATCAAGTTCTATTTAAGCTTTTAGTCTTTCATCTCATTCTACCTTTCTTTGATTTTAGATTGATTTTGGTACGAATTTCATATGATCCGTGTTGTTCTTAATGATTTCGTGCTTAAAAAGTTAATCTTTTGATCATTACATAAGTTTTCATTTGATTAAGCTTTAAGATTCTTGTGCTTATTGGCTTATTTTTATGATTAGCTTATTTACTTATAAAAAGTTTTCTTTAAAAGTTCATGTTTTTATGGTTTGATTTAAAAAGTTTGTTATTTCGAGGTTGGATAAGTTGATACAAGTGCTTATTTGATCCGGTTCTGTTTGATTCGTTTTAGTTTTGGGAATAAGCTTACCAATATAGCTTATTTCTTGGCTTATATCCGAATCCCATATATTCCGGAAAGGGATTAAACCCCTTTCTGATTGTCACATTCCGAGCAGACGCCCCATCCCTTTTTCCGATTGTAAAATCGGAAAAGGGTTTTGAGTTTTCCGATCAGCCCCCCATTTATTCCGATCATAGTGATCGTATTAGGGTTTGTATTTTCCGACGGTAAGTTTTTGGTACATTCTGATCGGGACTTTACCCCATATTCCGATTGTGGGTCTTGACTTATTCCGATCCATATCCTTTTTATAACATTCCGATTGGTATCCTCCATGTATTCCGATCTGGACCTATTTGCCAATATTCCGATTACCCCAATTTTGCAACATTCCGATCAAAGGATCGGAATCATTCCGATTGCCCCATTATTGATTATTCCGATTGATGCTATTTGCCAAATTTCGATCGTGGGTTTTGAGTAACATTCCGATTAATGTCTTTCTCCTATATTCCGATTAAAGCTTGTTTAGTTTATTATTTTTATTAAATTTCCAAGTATTAGTTTTATTTAGTGATCTAGTAATTTTCCTAATCTTGTCTTTAAGTTTTTCAAGCATTTATTTTAACTTGTCATTTTAGTATTAATCTTTTAACTTCTACTTTACTCAACGACACTTAAATTATTTGCTATTAGTTTAAAATAGACAATCAACCAAACCATTCTCTTGATTCACCAAAAGACGATTGAGTCGCACTTTAGACCGGTTTTCAATTCGAAAAGACTTGGGACAACAAGATTTTATACGAGGTGTAAAAGCCAAGTATTAAATGGCGTCGCTGCCGGCTCTTTTCATTACGATTAAAGGTTTTTAGTGAGAGACGCATTGAATTTTGGGATCCGTTCTTTGAACGTTATTTTCCTCGCTTCAAAAATTTTCAAAAATCCTAAAAAATATAAAACTCTTCAAAAATAAAAAAACATTAAAAAATCATTTAGGCAATTCTTTTCCAAAAGGTTTTGCACCAAAAAGATTATATAGATATTCTCTGTGTATATTTTTCTTCTGCAGGTGTATGCGTACTAGATCTTCGAACTATTCTGAGCCCGAGACTCGTGAAGATTTAGATATGGCTGGTGTTAATAACAACAATAATAACCCACCTCTACCCAATTTGAATAATAATAACAACAACAACAACAATGTCCTCCTACCTGATTTACGGACAATGGAGGAATTGTGTCAACCCACCATGAACAGACGCGGAGGCCCGATTGCGCCAATGCACGTCACGGCCCAGGAGTTTTCGTTGAAGCATCACATGATCCAACAAGTGCAAACTAACCCATTTCGTGGAATTCCGGATGATGATGCCAACAAACACCTCGACAAAGTCATTACCATAACCCAAAGCATGAAGTGCCCCGGTGTTTCTATGGATGACCTTCGCCTTCAACTCTTTCCCCACTTGCTTTCTCACCATGCCGAAAAATGGTTTGACCGTCTTCCTAAGAATTCTATTCATACGTGGAATGACATGACTCAACGCTTTTTGTCGCGCTACTTCCCTCCATCCATGGTCACTAGCCTTCGTAATCAAATCAGCGGATTCATGCAAGACAATGATGAATCGCTCTTTGATGCTTGGGAACGATACAATGATTTGATCGACCGCTGTCCAAATCACAATATGCTCCCCGTCACTCTCATTGACACCTTCTACAATGGTCTCACTTTTCGTGATCGTGACACGATCAATGCCGCCGCCGGTGGTACCTTTATGAAAAGGAGACCGGAGGAGTGTAGAGAGTTGATTGAAAACATGACCTACTCACCACAAGAATTGGGATTCATCCGCATCCTCAAGATCTAATCAGAGAGTCAATGTTTCTTCTACTACTTCTAATCCCGAGATATCAGAACTTACCCGACAAATCGCGAGTATGCACAAGGATTTCATGTCCATGGCCACAAACCACTTTCAACAAGCTAAAGCCGTTGCTATTTCTTGTGACACATGTGGTGGTCCTCATTCTTACAATGATTGTCCTTCTACTCAAGGCAATTTTTCCGAAAACGTTAACGCAGCTTATGGTACTTATCCCACGGGAGGCTATCAAGATCGCCCTCAAGGGGACCGTAGCTTGCTAAGTTATCGTTCCAATAACTATCTTGCTCCACCTGGTTTCCCTCCTCAGAACCAAAACCAACAACAAAGCTACAACCAAAACAACCAATCCCAACCTCGTGCAAACAATCAATATCAATCCCATCGAAACCCATACCCACCTCAAGGAAATTCTCAAGCTTACCAAGCTCCACCTCTCAATCAACCGATGGCAGTGAGTCCAGACGTCGTGACATTCATGAAGACTAATCGGGAGATGGTGACGAATCTTCAGAGTCAAGTCCGCAACTTGAAGGGTGAAATGGCGAAACAAGGGAACGATATTCGAGCCGAGCTAAGGAATGACATGGCAAAACACAACAATGAAATTCATGCAAACATGAGAGACTCTTTCAATAGTCAAGCGGTTAACCTTCGTGATATGATTGGTTCGCTCATCCAAGGTAATCAACCCTCTTCTTCGGGTACTCTTCCGAGTAACACCGTTGCGAATCCAAGAGGGGAGATGAAAGCAATCACCACTCGTAGTGGAAAAGGTTATACGGAACCCGAGCTTCCTACACCTCCACCCGTGATTGTGAACAAGGAAAAAGAGCAACTTTCCCCACCTCCTTTGCCTTCTACCCCCGTTTCCCCACCACCCGTGGTTGTGAGTGATCCTACTCCCCTAAAGCCTTCTTCTTCATCCAATATACCTTATCCTTCAAGGTTATGGAAAGAGAAGCAAAAGAGCAAGGATGATATTCAGGTTTCAAACTTTCTAAAAATGTTTAAACAATTGAATTTTAACATCTCCTTTGCCGAGGCTCTCGCTCACATGCCCAAATACGCTAAGATGTTTAAAGATCTTCTAAGTGATAAGGAAAAACTTCTTGACATTGCTCAGACCCAACTTAATGAGAACTGCTCCGCAGTGCTCTTAAGGAAATTGCCCACCAAACTTGGTGATCCGGGTCGTTTCTTGATTCCTTGCAACTTCCCGGGAGTAGAGAATTGCATGGCCCTATCCGATCTAGGTGCCAGTATAAACTTAATGCCTTTATGTGTTTGGAAGCAATTATCTCTCCCCGAGCTAGTCCCCACCAAAATGACTTTGGAATTAGCCAACCGTACGATTGCTTATCCAGTGGGGATAGCCGAAGATGTCTTTGTTGGCGTTGAAAAATTCACCTTCCCGGCGGATTTTGTTGTCGTTGACTACGAGATGGATCCTCGTGTTCCATTAATCGCTGGACGTCCATTCTTGAGGACCAGTCGCACTCTCATTGATGTAGCCGCGGGCGAAATAATCATGAGAGTTGGTGATGATAAAATTGTCTTCAACATGGGTAAGATTTCTAAACAACCTTATTCGTATGAGAGTGTTAATGCTATTGATGTTCTTGATGAGGCTTGTGAAGAACATTTTCATGATGCTTGCAAAAGCACTCTTTCTTCTCTACCCAATTTTGAGACCGTTTCCTCAATAGCTCCGGCATTGACTCCTTTTGGAGAAAGTGACTTGGATGATTTCGAAGCGAGCTTGGGTCCTCTTGATATTAAGTATGATAATTTGTCCACCAATTGGGATGAAGACATTCGTACTATTGAGAGACTTCTCAATGAGGACCCATTTTCTCCTCCTTCTCCTAAAGAGGTGACTAATGATGATCCATCGTTAGTTACACCATCTATTGAGGATCCTCTTACTCTTGAGCTTAAGGACCTACCTCCTCATCTTGAGTACGTTTTCCTTGAAGACAACTAGAAGTTAACGGTCATCATCGCGAAGGACCTGCAAGAAGAAGACAAAGCCCGACTCATCGCCGTGTTGAAGAAGCATAAAAGAGCTATCGCTTGGAAAATCTCCGACATCCGCGGAATTGATCCTCACTTTTGCACACATAAAATTCTCATGGAGGACGACTATAAGCCCACAATTCAAAGCCAACGAAGGGTGAATCCTAAAATCCATGAAGTAATCAAAAAAGAGGTTATCAATCTTCTTGATGCGGGTATGATTTACCCTATTTCGGATTCACCATGGGTTAGTCCAGTCCATGTGCCTAAGAAAGGCGGAATTACCGTTGTGCCAAATCAAAACAACGAGTTGATTCCTACCCGTCTCGTTACTGGGTGGAGAGTTTGTATAGACTATCACAAACTCAATGATGCCACGAGAAAGGATCATTTCCCTCTACCTTTTATGGACCAAATGCTTGAACGTTGATACAAGCATATTCAATGGGGTTCAGATTTATGTCTCTCAGTCCTCTCGAATTGATCTCGGCTCTAAGTGGAATGATTTGTTCTTGGTTAATGAAAAGGTGATGGTTTGTTTATCTATTTTAATTTAATAACAATTAATTAAGCGTCGAAGAGTAAACTTAAAGCGTTAAAAGATGAGTTTAAAAATAAATGCTTGTAAACTTAAAAATTAAAATAGAGACATAAATGAATCTTCAATAAAAACTGACACTTGGAAAACTTTGTAAAAATATGAACTTAATTGAAAAGTACTAAAAGAAAGTAAGAACGGAACAAAGCAAAACAAGTGGATCGGAATAGGGAAAAATAGCACCAATCGGAATGTATTCCGATCAACTGATCGGAATGATGACAAGGAGGAGCGATCGGAATATCCAGGGAAGAAACAATCGGAATATGCAAAACTTGCTAATCGGAATAATCCAAAAATAACCCAAATCGGAATGTTGGGAAAAAGGATTGATCGGAATGTCTAAAAGTATGCAGATCGGAATACCCAGTAGCTTGGCCTAATCGGAATATGGAGAAATGCTCACCGTCGGAATCCACTAAACCCTTTTCCGATCTATGGATCGGAATAGGGGGTACCTGGTCGGAATGTAAGGTCGGAAAAGGGCTTTCCCTTTTCCGAAAATGGTGTAGATCCGAATTTTAAGCCAAGGAAATAAGCTATGAAAAAGCCAATCACTAAGCTAGCTCGAATCTAAACTTAAGCTGATCATATAAGCACTAAAAACAACTTTTCTACACTCAAAATAAACGACTTTTAAATCAAATCAATAAAAAGATGAACTTTTTATAAAACTTTAAAAAATAAATAAAGCTAAATCAACCAATAAGCCAAAAAGAACAAGGATCTTTAAGCTTATTAGTGTATAAACTTAAGGAAACATAAAAAGTAATCAACTTTTTAAGCACAAATCATTGATGAACAACACGGATCATACGAGATTTGTACCAAAATCAATAAAAGTGAAAGAAAGGAAGGATGAGATTAAAGATTAAAAGATAAAAACTTTAACTTGATTAATGAAAAGTAATACAAATGTTGATCTTGAAAGAGAAAAAGATGAAAAGTAGTGAGAGAAAGTTTAGAACTTTCTCTCTCTAAAAACTAGAGAAATCAAAAACTAAAAACTAACTAAGTGTGTGAAATTTGTGAAGTAAGGGTCTTTATATAGGCGTGTGTATGGTGGTGGGCTTTGTGATTGGGCTTTGGTTTGGGCTCCTTTTTCTTCTTTCTTCTTTAGTCTTCACGCTTCTTTAAATAAACGTTTCCGACTTGAATTTGAGAAGTGTCGGTGAATAATTCCAACTCGTCTTATAATCTTTTGTTTAATAGACTCGAGTTCTTCGACATATATGAATCTTCCATCTTTGGCTCTATTCTTCGATGAATCTTCAAATAGGCACAATGACTTCAAATCTTTTGCATCTCTTGGACAATAGACTTCGTCTTGAGTCTTTTTCCTCGATAAAACCCGTGCAATCCCATGTTTTCTTCAATATTCATCCGGTTGACTCTGAAAACACAATAAACACAAAAACCACGCATAATTCCAAACAAATGATATTAAATACGTGTTTTGGTCTCGTTTTAGCCAGAATTAAGTGGTAAAAGGATGGGTGTTTACACACCTATCAAATCCCCTACACTTAACCATTGCCATGCCCTCATGCAATGCTTAGTGACAAAGCACATTTACACTTTTCTCATAATCAATCAACCTTGGCCTTATTAATATACTACTAAACAAAAATTGAAAGTACTAAGTGAAATTAAAAACTTTAAAGTAAACAAAAGGATAGAAAATAGCTATGTGGAAATAACTTGCAAAAAGATCAAGGACTTACATTAGGGCTTCGGTGCTGCGACGATTTATCATCCTCAAGTTTCACGTTCCCCAAACTAAGCTTAAAAACGAGATCATTGTTATTATAAGTTAGCATATCAAACACTTACACACATGGCTTAATTAAATGCTTAAACTCCCTTATTCCTAGGTGTATCTCTTATTTTTGTCTTAGAATGATCATGAAGATGCATTTTTGGACTTATTTCGATAATTTATTTAGGCTGAAAGTAAAGTAGGACAATTTGATCAATAGTTAGCTAAAGGACAAAATCTCTTAAAACTGCTTCTCGGGATATCAAAAAGTTCATATCTTGGCATAACTCGGTTCACGATTTGAGACCTTTCTCGGGCCGATATTTGGCATGTACTTCATACTTCATATCTTGAGAGACGTTCTTGAGATAATGGTCTTCTCTTCATAATAGAGTTTCTTCACTTGGAGACTTTTGAGGGGTACTCCAACTTTGTTGACCACGACTTCATGATTATTTCTTCAATCTCTAATTGGGATTTTGAGATACAACGATCCACCTCCTTTTCGGACTTGGATCTATTTATCCTCATACCTTGTTAGGGTCTTTTTGGATAGACTTCTCCATGATCTTTATGGGAGTTGATTGCTTTTCGTCGTGAGTCTTGATCCTTCATATTGATTTTAGGAATAATGCTTTTCACATCACTTTGGATCTTCAGCAATAAAATTGAATCCTCATGCCTTGTTAGGGCCTTTTTGGACTCGCCAATCTTTGCGCCCCGCTTCATAAGTTATGCCTTGGCTATGAACTCTTATCATTACCGAGCAACTTTTAAACGATTTTGGGCTAGAAGCTAAGTAACTTTTCAAATCGTACGACCTTACTTATTGCAGATAAGTTATTAGCAAGTGATGGGAGAATAGGCAAATAATTACACCAAGTGAGCTTGTGCAAGAATACCGACTTATAATTGACTCTATCATTTCTCGTCCTCCACAATTTAAAATCTCAAGTAATGAGACTCGTGGATACTTAGCCTAATAAACCAATTAAGGTCTACATGGTTAAGGATACTAGCTAGAATAAACTTGGATAAGTCTATTCGAGTTGAGTCAAAATAATCGCAACGGGCCTAATATGTCAAAGACTTCTAAACTAGCTACACCACTTTATTAATATTTTTGACTTTATTGCGAGATATATACATATGAAAGCAACGAGAAAAATTTAAAAATTTACGACTAAATGGCCAAAGTTAATTAAAAATTTGAAAAATGTTGAAAAAGATGGTTTTACGGTTAAATGAAGGCATTTTCATGGAAAAGTCCACTTAAAACTTCGATAGAAGTCCCCCCTACACTTAAGATAAACATTGTCCTCAATGTTTAAGCATGTGGGAAAAGTCTCCCCTACACTTATGGCATTGTGCACGTTGGTTAACTCAAGTTAAGGAAGAGACGACTAACGTGATCAATTTCAAATGTGAGTATGAAGAAAATTGAATCACGATAGTTGAGAGATAGAACCGGATTTCAGATAACACGGGAGCACGGTTCTGCGTAGGTTCCAAGAGTGCATTCATCCCTGTAATCACATCACCATACAAATACAAACACCTATACAGGTCCCCCTACACTTAGGAGGTTAAAACATAAAAGGATAGATACTCGGGTTGCCTCCCGAGGAGCACTTGTTTTTGATAACCGAGTCACGAGCCTGACTCGACCCAAAATTAGTTCATGGGGAACGTGGTGAGGGATGGAATCATCTCCTGAGAGATGTCCTCACCAAAGTACAACTTCAGACGCTGGCCATTCACCTTGAAATTGGGCCCATTTGGCTGAGAAAGCTCAATGGTCCCATATGGAAAGACGTTGGCGACGGTGAATGGACCAGACCAGCGGCTCTTCAACTTGCCAGAGAAGATCTTCAACCGAGAGTTAAAAAGTAAGATTTGATCACCAACGTGGAACTCTCGGTTCTTGATTTTTGCGTCATGAAGGATCTTCGTCTTCTCTTTGTAGATCAGCGAGTTCTCATAAGCTTCATTCCTCAGTTCGTTGAGCTCGTTGAGTTGAATCTTGCGATGATCACCGACTTTGTTGATGTCGAAGTTAGCCCACTTCAAGGCCCAGTGCGCCTTATGTTCCAGCTCGATGGGAAGGTGGCATGCTTTCCCGTACACAAGACGATAAGGTGTACAACCGATCGGGGTCTTATAAGCAGTACGGAAAGCCCACAGAGCATCATCTAACTTATCGGCCCACGCGGCACGATGCTCTCCCACAGTACGCTCCAAAATTCGCTTCAATCCACGGTTGGATATCTCAGCTTGTCCATTGGTTTGGGGATGATAAGCGGTGGAAAGACGGTGATTGACACCATACTTAGCCATGACTCGTGCAAATTGATCGTTGCAAAAATGAGTCCCGCGGTCACTGATAATAGCACGAGGAACGCCGAATCGAGCGAATAGCGATTTCAAAAAGTTACAAACCACCCTTGCATCATTAGTAGGTAAAGCTTTGGCTTCAACCCTCTTGGAGACGTAGTCAACGGCAACAAGGATGTATTTGTTTCCTTTAGAAGAAGGGAATGGCCCCATAAAGTCGATACCCCAAACATCAAAGATTTCACATTCTTGTATGAAATTTTGAGGCATCTCGTCTTTATGAGTGATCTTGCCTTGTTTTTGGCAAGCATCACAGCGTTTAACCATCTCGTAAGCATCACGATAGATGGTGGGCCAATAAAATCCCGAATCAAACACTTTTTTGGCGGTGTAGTTGGGACCAAAATGACCACCGGTGGGTCCTTTGTGGCAAGCGTCAAGGATTTCTAAAGCTGCCGGTCCATCAACACATCGACGAATAATCAAGTCAGCACATTGTTTGAATAGATACGGGTCATCCCAAAAGTAAGTCTTAATATCGTTAAAGAACTTCTTCTTTTTCTGGGATGTTAACCCGTCAACGAGAATTCCACCCGCCAAGTAATTTGCAATGTCCGCAAACCACGGGGTTTCATCAGGAGTCGAGTTTATAGACATTAAGGTCTCCAGGGGAAAAGAATCATTGATTTCTTTGTTCAGATGATCCCCTTGGTAAGGATCCTCAAGTCTACTAAGATGATCCGCGGCTAGGTTTTCAGCTCCTTTTTTATCGCGAATTTCGATTTTAATTTCCTGGAGCAGCAAAACCCAGCGAAGAAGTCTTGGTTTGGAATCTTGCTTTGTCAACAAGTACTTCAGCGCGGAATGATCGGTGTAAACGATAGTGGTGGAAAGGACAAGATAGGGGCGAAATTTTTCAAAGGCATAGACAACAGCTAAAAGCTCTTTTTCTGTTGTCGTATAATGCAATTGTGCCCCCGTCATTGTCTTGCTAGCGTAATGGATTGGTTGGAAGTGTTTGTTCACTCTTTGTCCCAGAACCGCACCAATAGCAAAATCACTAGCATCGCACATCAACTCAAAGGGAAGCTCCCAATTAGGGGTAACCAAGACGGGTGCCTTAGTTAGCTTATCCTTAAGCGAGTTGAAGGCTTCAAGGCACTCTTCGGAAAAGATAAAAGGAGTATCTTTTTCCAAGAGGTGGGTCATCGGGCGAGCGATTTGAGAAAAATCTTTGATAAATCGACGGTAGAAGCCCGCATGACCCAGGAAACTTCTCACACCCTTCACGGTTGAAGGTGGAGGCAACTTGGCGATAACATCGACTTTAGCACGGTCTACTTAAGGACCGGCTTTGGAAATCTTGTGTCCCAGCATGATGCCTTCTTTTACCATAAAATGGCATTTTTCCCAATTCAGAACAAGGTGAGTGTCTTCGCACCTCTTTAGCATACGTTCCAAATTGGCAAGGCAAGAAGAGAAGGAATCCCCGAAGACCGAGAAATCATCCATGAAGACTTCCATGGTTTGTTCAACCATGTCATGGAAGATAGCTAACATGCACCTTTGAAAAGTCCCGGGCGCATTACATAAGCCAAAAGGCATTCTTTTGTAAGCGAATGTGCCATAGGGACAAGTGAATGTTGTTTTCTCTTGATCTTGGGGATCGATGGGTATTTGGAAATAACCCGAGAAACCATCAAGAAAGCAGTAATATTCATTACCCGCTAAACGTTCAAGCATTTGGTCCATAAAAGGTAGAGGGAAATGATCCTTTCTCGTGGCATCATTGAGTTTGCGGTAGTCTATACAAACTCTCCATCCAGTGACGAGACGAGTGGAAATTAACTCGTTGTGTTCATTGGGAACAACGGTTATTCCGCCCTTCTTGGGCACACAATGGATTGGACTAACCCATGGTGAATCCGAAATAGGGTAAATCATACCCGCATCAAGAAGTTTGATAACCTCTGTTTTGATGACTTCATGTATTTTTGGATTCACCCTTCGTTGGCTTTGAATTGTGGGCTTAAAGTCGTCCTCCATGAGAATTTTGTGTGTGCAGAAGTGAGGATCAATTCCACGAATATCAGAAGTTTTCCAAGCAATAGCCTTCTTATGATCTTTCAACACGGTGATAAGGCGGGCTTTTTCTTCTTCCTTGAGGTCCTTAGCAATGATGACTGGCGACTTCTTCTCTTCTTCAAGGAATACATACTCGAGATGGGGCGGCAACTCCTTAAGTTCTAAATCCGGAGGATTGTCGACGGGAGGCGTATTCGAAGTCGGAGTATCGATAGCAATGACCGTGGGAGATGGAGGAGAAGGATCGTCTTCGTTGAGAAGGCTTTCGAAGAAATGCATGTCTTCGTCCCCATCGGTAGGAGAATCATTAGTAGATAAGTTCACATCTCTCATGGTGTCGTCAAAATCTTTCCAAAACAAATCACTATCTCCAAATAGAGACAATGATGAATCAATAGAGGCAACGGTTTCAACATTGGGAAGAGAAGTAGGAATACTTTTGCAAGCATTTTGGAAGTGTTCTTCACAAGCCTCATCAAGAACGTCAATACAATTAACTCTCTCGTATGAATAAGGTTGTTTAGACAAATTTCCCATGTTGAAGACTAGTTTATCGTCACCCACTCTCATGATAAGCTCACCGGCTTCAACATCAATGAGAGTGCGACCGGTCCTCAGGAATGGACGACCCACGATCAAGGGAACACGAGGGTCCATCTCGTAGTCGACGACGACTAAATCGGTAGGAAAAGTGAATTTGTCGACTCCTACAAAGACGTCTTCGGCTATCCCCACTGGATAAGCAACCGTACGGTTAGCTAATTCCAGAGTCATTTTGGTGGGGACTAGCTCAGGGAGAGATAATTGCTTCCAAACGCTTAGAGGCATGAGATTAATACTGGCACCTAGATCGGCTAGGGCCATGCAATTCTCTACTCCCGGGAAATTGCAAGGGATTAAGAAACGACCCGGATCACCAAGCTTGGTTGGCAATTTCCTTAAGAGCACTGCAGAGCAATTCTCATTAAGTTGGGTGTTGGCAATATCAAGAAGCTTTTCCTTGTCGCTCAGAAGATCTTTAAACATTTTCGCGTACTTAGGCATGTGAGCGAGAGCCTCAGCGAAGGAGATGTTAAAATTCAATTGTTTGAACATTTTAAGGAAGTTCGAAACCTGAATATCGTCCTTGCTTTTGAGCTTCTCTTTCCTCAACCTAGATGGATAAGGTATATCGGAAGAAGAGGAAGGCTTTAAGAGAATAGGATCACTCACATCCTTGGGTGGAGGAGGGGTAGAAGGAAGAGGTGGAGAAATTGGGGAAGGAGAAGGATGAGGAATAGGAGCAGGTGACTCGTTCTCCTTAGTCACAACCACCGGTGGAGGTATAGGAAGCTCGGGTTCCTTGGTACCTTTACCACTGCGAGTAGTGATTGCTTTCATCTCCCCTCTTGGGTTCGCAACGGTGTTACTCGGAAGAGTACCCGAAGAAGAGGGTTGATTACCTTGGAAGAAACTAGCCATCATGTTCTTCAAGTCGTTTGTTTGACTATCCAGAGTGTTTCTCATGTCGGCTCTCAAATCGTTCCCTTGTTTGACCAAGTCTGCTTTCAAGTTGCGTACTTCCTGTTGGAGATTTTCCACGATCACATCATTGGTCCTCATATAGGTTGCAACCTCTTGGTGTAATGCTGTGGGTTGGTTGGGAGGAGCATTGTATGCGGGTGGTTGATAAGCATGTTGTTGGTAAACTTGGTTGTTACGTGGAGGTGGTTGTTGCTGTTTATGAGGTGGTATGTATGGTCCACGATATTGTTGTTGTTGTTGAGTAGGGCGATTTAGGTTTTGTTGTTGGTTTTGGTTGCTTGGAGGAAAACCGGGTGGGGAAAGATAGTTGTTGGAACGGTAGCTCAGCAAGTTACGGTCACCTTGAGGTCTAGCTTGATAAGCGGGTTGAGGATAGGTGCCATAAGCTGCATTCACATTCTCAGAAGGGTAGTCTTGGGTGGCGGTACAAGTGGTGTAAGAATGAGGACCCCCGCATATCTCGCATGGTTGGCTAACAACATTGACTTGAGCGTTTTTAGCGTTGTTGCTGTTGTTGTTGCTGACGGTGTGGGTGACAAGCGATTCAAGAAGCGTAGTGATTTTGTCAAGTCGCTTGTCGCTGTCATTAGTGCTAGCACTAGCGACATTGGTCCGAACACTCTTGGTTTGCACACGATACTTATTCTCAATGATATCCCAAGCAGCATTGGAAGTCTTAGCCAAAAGATTACCCCCCGAGGCACTGTTTAGTGAATCTTGGTCACTCATGCTTAAACCATTGTAAAAAGTATTAATTTGATGTACTTTGGTAAAAGCATGTTGTGGGCATTTTCTTAAAAGATCTTTAAAACGATCCCAAGATTCACTAAACGACTCATCGTACTTTTGTTCAAAATTTATGATTTCATTCCGCAAAGCGGTAGTACGAGAGGGTGGGAAAAAGTAATTGATAAACTTAGTCTCCAAATCCGTCCACGAGAGAATACTCTGTGGCGGTTCCTTAGCAAGCCAATGCCGGGCTTGTCCCTCTAAAGAAAAGGGAAAAAGTTGTAACCTGATAACCTCTTGTGGAACACCATTGAACTTGACCGTGTTAGTGAGTTGCAAGAATCTCTTGATATGGTCATGTGGGTCATCAATGGTACGTCCCAAGAATGGTTGAGCAGAGACCATCTGGATAAAGCCTGATTTTAGCTCAAAGTTGTTGGCGGTAATTGGAGGTATGACAATTGGATCAGTGTTGCCATCTACATGAGCTTGCAGCAGTTCAATCATCGGGCGATTATCCGGAAGAGGCTCATTGTTGTTGTTATTATTCATGTTGTTGAAAGGTGGGTTGTTGTTGTTATTATTGTTTGGAGGTGGTACACCGGCCATGTCTAAGTGATCGAGAGGCTCGGGCTCTTGATAAGACGTGGATCGAGTGCGCATACACCTGCAAAAGAACTAACAAAAGAAAAACAAAGCAGAAATATTTTTGGTTTTTATGTTCTTTAATTTTTTGGATTTTTGAAAATTTTATATTTTTTTGTGTTTTTGAAAATTTTATGAAAAAGGTAACGTTCACGGGGAACGGATCCCAAAATCCAAGTTCTCACAAAAAACTTTTGATCTTAACGAGAAGAGCCGGCAGCGGCGCCATTTGATACAAGCATTTTCAATGGGGTTCAGATTTATGTCTCTCAGTCCTCTCGAATTGATCTCGGCTCTAAGTGGAATGATTTGTTCTTGGTTAATGAAAAGGTGATGGTTTGTTTATCTATTTTAATTTAATAACAATTAATTTAGCGAAACTTAAGGCGTTAAAAGATGAGTTTAAAAATAAATGCTTGTAAACTTAAAAATTAAAATAGAGACATAAATGAATCTTCAATAAAAACTAACACTTGGAAAACTTTGTAAAAATATGAACTTAATTGAAAAGTACTAAAAGAAAGTAAGAACGGAAAAAAGCAAAACAAGTGGATCGGAATAGGGAAAAATAGCACCAATCGGAATGTATTCCGATCAACTGATCGGAATGATGACAAGGAGGAGCGATCGGAATATCCAGGGAAGAAACAATCGGAATATGCAAAACTTGCTAATCGGAATAATCCAAAAATAACCCAAATCGGAATGTTGGGAAAAAGGATTGATCGGAATGTCTAAAAGTATGCAGATCGGAATACCCAGTAGCTTGGCCTAATCGGAATATGGAGAAATGCTCACCGTCGGAATCCACTAAACCCTTTTCCGATCTATGGATCGGAATAGGGGGTACCTGGTCGGAATGTAAGGTCGGAAAAGGGCTTTCCCTTTTCCGAAAATGGTGTAGATCCGAATTTTAAGCCAAGGAAATAAGCTATGAAAAAGCCAATCACTAAGCTAGCTCGAATCTAAACTTAAGCTGATCAAATAAGCACTAAAAACAACTTTTCTACACTCAAAATAAACGACTTTTAAATCAAATCAATAAAAAGATGAACTTTTTATAAATCTTTAAAAAATAAATAAAGCTAAATCAACCAATAAGCCAAAAAGAACAAGGATCTTTAAGCTTATTAGTGTATAAACTTAAGGAAACATAAAAAGTAATCAACTTTTTAAGCACAAATCATTGATGAACAACACGGATCATACGAGATTTGTACCAAAATCAATAAAAGTGAAAGAAAGGAAGGATGAGATTAAAGATTAAAAGATAAAAACTTTAACTTGATTAATGAAAAGTAATACAAATGTTGATCTTGAAAGAGAAAAAGATGAAAAGTAGTGAGAGAAAGTTTAGAACTTTCTCTCTCTAAAAACTAGAGAAATCAAAAACTAAAAACTAACTAAGTGTGTGAAATTTGTGAAGTAAGGGTCTTTATATAGGCGTGTGTATGGTGGTGGGCTTTGTGATTGGGCTTTGGTTTGGGCTCCTTTTTCTTCTTTCTTCTTTAGTCTTCACGCTTCTTTAAATAAACGTTTCCGACTTGAATTTGAGAAGTGTCGGTGAATAATTCCAACTCGTCTTATAATCTTTTGTTTAATAGACTCGAGTTCTTCGACATATATGAATCTTCCATCTTTGGCTCTATTCTTCGATGAATCTTCAAATAGGCACAATGACTTCAAATCTTTTGCATCTCTTGGACAATAGACTTCGTCTTGAGTCTTTTTCCTCGATAAAACCCGTGCAATCCCATGTTTTCTTCAATATTCATCCGGTTAACTCTGAAAACACAATAAACACAAAAACCACGCATAATTCCAAACAAATGATATTAAATACGTGTTTTGGTCTCGTTTTAGCCAGAATTAAGTGGTAAAAGGATGGGTGTTTACACACCTATCAAACGTCTAGCGGGTAATGAATATTACTGCTTTCTTGATGGTTTCTCGGGTTATTTCCAAATACCCATCGATCCCCAAGATCAAGAGAAGACAACATTCACTTGTCCCTATGGCACATTTACTTACAAAAGAATGCCTTTTGGCTTATGCAATGCCCCCGGGACTTTCCAAAGGTGCATGTTGGCTATCTTCCATGACATGGTTGAGCAAACCATGGAAGTCTTCATGGATGATTTCTCGGTCTTTGGGGATTCCTTCTCTTCTTGCCTTGCCAATTTGGAACGTATGCTTAAGCGGTGCGAAGACACTCGCCTTGTTCTAAATTGGGAAAAATGCCATTAAAAGAAGGCATTGTGCTAGGACACAAAATCTCTAAAGCCGGTATTGAAGTCGACCGTGCTAAAGTAGATGTCATAGCCAAATTACCTCCACCTTCAACCGTGAAGGGTGTCAGAAGTTTTCTGGGTCATGCGGGCTTCTATCGTCGATTCATTCAGGATTTCTCTAAAATCGCTCGCCCGATGACCCACCTCTTGGAAAAAGATACTCCTTTTATCTTTTCTAAAGAGTGTCTCGAAGCCTTCAATCTTCTTAAGGATAAGCTAACTAAGGCACCGGTCTTGGTTACCCCTAATTGGGAGCTGCCTTTTGAATTGATGTGCGATGCTAGCGACTTTGCTATTGGTGCGGTTTTGGGCCAACGAGTGAATAAACACTTCCAACCAATCCACTATGCTAGCAAAACAATGACGGGGGCTCAATTGCATTATACGACAACCGAAAAAGAGCTTTTAGCTGTTGTCTATGCTTTTGAGAAATTTCGCCCCTATCTTGTTTTATCCCCCACCATCGTATACACGGACCATTCCGCGTTGAAGTACTTGATGACTAAGCATGATTCTAAGCCAAGACTTCTTCGCTGGGTTTTACTCCTTCAAGAATTCAACATTGAAATTCGCGACAAGAAGGGTGCCGAAAACCTGGCCGCGAATCATCTGAGCAGACTTGAGGATCCATATCAAGGGGATCATCCGAACAAAGAGATCAATGACTCTTTTCCCCTTGAGACCTTAATGTCTATAAATCTCAATCTTGATGACACCCCGTGGTTTACGGACATTGCAAACTACTTAGCGGGTGGTATTCTCATCAAAGGGTTAACATCCCAACAAAAGAAGAAGTTCTTGAATGATGTCAAGACTTACTTTTGGGATGACCCTTTTCTATTCAAACAATGTGCTGATCTGATTATTCGTCGTTGTGTTGACGGACCGGCAGCTTTTGACATTCTTCAGGCTTGCCACAAAGGACCCACCGGTGGTCACTTTGGTCCCAACTACACCGCTAGAAAAGTGTTTGATTCTGGATTCTATTGGCCCACCATTTATCGTGACGCTCACGAAATGGTTAAGCATTGTGATGCTTTCCAACGCCAAGGCAAGATCACACATAAGGATGAGATGCCTCAAAATTTCATACAGGAATGTGAAATCTTTGACGTATGGGGCATCGACTTTATGGGGCCATTTCCATCCTCCAAAGGGAACAAGTACATCCTCGTCGCCGTTGACTACGTTTCTAAATGGGTTGAAGCCAAGGCTCTCCCTACGAACGATGCGAGGGTGGTTGTGAACTTTTTGAAGCAGCTTTTCGCTCGATTTGGCGTTCCTCGTGCTATTATCAGTGACCGCGGGACTCATTTTTGCAATGATCAATTTGCAAGAGTCATGGCTAAGTATGGTGTTAATCATCGTCTTTCCACCGCCTATCATCCCCAAACCAATGGGCAAGCCGAGATATCCAACCATGGATTGAAGCGAATTTTGGAGCGTACTGTGGGAGAGCATCGCGCCGCGTGGGCCGATAAGTTAGATGATGCTCTGTGGGCTTTCCGTACTGCTTATAAGACCCCGATCGGTTGTACACCTTATCGTCTTGTGTACGGGAAAGCATGCCACCTCCCCATCGAGATGGAACATAAGGCGCACTGGGCCTTGAAGTGGGCTAACTTCGACATCAACAAAGCCGGTGATCATCGCAAGATTCAACTCAACGAGCTCAACGAACTGAGGAATGAAGCTTATGAGAACTCGCTGATCTACAAGGAGAAGACGAAGATCATTCATGACGCAAGGATTAAGAACCGAGAGTTCCACGTTGGTGATCAAGTCCTACTTTTCAACTCTCGATTGAAGATCTTCTCTGGCAAGTTGAAGAGCCGCTGGTATGGTCCATTCACCCTCGCCAAAGTCTTTCCATATGGGACCATTGAGCTTTCTCAGCCAAATGGGCCCAATTTCAAGGTGAATGGCCAGCGTTTGAAGCTGTACTTTGGTGAGGACATCTGTCATGAGATGATTCCGTCCCTCACCACGTTCCCCATGAACTAAATTTTGGTCGAGTCAGGCTCGTAACTCGGTGAACAAAAACAAGCGCTTCTCGGGAGGCAACCTGTGATCTATCCTTTACTGCTTTCATAATAAGTGTAGGGGGAGCCCCGTATGTGTTTGTTGTCTTGTTTCTTGTGCTGTGCAGGGATTAAAGCTTCAAAGATCCACCTTGATGACTTTTAATGAACCGTGATACCGTGTTCCCATCTTCCCGGTTCTATCCTAAACTCTTGTGATTCAATATTTCAGATTTTATATGTTCACATTGAATTCACTTTAGTTGTCCTTTCCTTAGCAAGATTTAAACAATGTTTAAACATTAAGGACAATGTTTATCTCAAGTGTAGGGAGGGACTTCTATCGAAGTAAGTGGTCTTTTCCATGAATTTGCCCTCATTTTAACCAGAAAATTCGATTTTTCGACATTTTTCAAAATTTTTAATCTATTTTGGCCTAGTTGTATAGTTGTATTTTCCTTTATCATGTTTAGTTTCTTTCCATTGCTAGAATAGTTCTTCAATAAAGTGGTTTTATATTTTTCTTAGTCGTGAACATTTTGACTCAACCCGAGTTTACTTATCTAAGTTTACTCTAGCTAGTATCCTTAACGTGTTTAAGTCAAGTTTTACTTGGCTTTTATATAGGGAGCTATAAAACGCGAAAGTCTTAACTCTCACGGGTTAAGAACAAGAACTTTTCGCAAGTTCCTATAATTGATCCTAGAGAGTCGTTTATCAAGGGAACTTTAAAATGCGATTTCTAAACTTGAAAAAGTCTAAGAGTTTGCAAGATCCTATAGGCGACTCGAAAACCCAAAACTTTGATTTAATAGGCTAAGCATCCACGAGTCTCATTCCTTGAGATTTTAAACTGTGGAGAACGAGAGATGATAGAGTCAATTATAAGTTCGGTATTCTTTCGTGAATTTATGTGAGTTAATTATAAGCCTATTCTCCCTTCGCTTGTTAATAAATTTATCTTCAATAAATAAGGTTGTAAGATTTAAAAGGTTACTTAGCTTCTAGCCCCAGATCGTTTAAAAGTTGCTCGGTATGGATTAGAGTTCATAGCCAAGGCATAACTTATTGAAGCGGGATGCGAAGATTGGCGAGTCCGAAAAGGCCCTAACAAGGCATGAGGACTACATTTTGTTGCTAAAGATCCAAAAGTGATGTGAAGAATCATTTATCGAAAATCAATATGAAGGATCAAGACACACGACGAAAAGCAAATACTCCCCAAAAGATTATGGAGAAGTCTATCCAAAAAGACCCTAACAAGGTATGAGGATAAATAGATCCAAGTCCTAAAAGGAGACGGATCGTTGTATATCGAAGTCCAAAATAAATATTGGAGAAAAATGAAGGAGTCGTGGTCCAAAGATGAAGAATCTCTCAAAACTTCAAGTGAAGAAATTCCTATTATGAAGAGAAGGCCATTATTTCATGAACGTCTCTCAAGATTCGAAGTATGAAGTCGCTGCCAAATATCGGTCCGAGAAAGGTCTCAAATCGTGAAGCGAGTTATGCCAAGATATGAACTTTATGAGGTCCCGAGAAGCAGTTTTAAAAGATTTGGTCCTTTAGCTAACTATTTATTAAATCGTGCACTTTATTTTCGGCCTAAATAACTATCGAAATAAGTCAAACAATGCATCCTCGTGATCATTCAAGACAAAAATAAAATATAAGAGATACACCTAGGAATAAGGGAGTCTAAGTGAATAATTGGCCCACATGAGTTCGTGATAGTTTGCTAACTTATAATAACAATGATCTTGTTTTTAAGCTTGGTATGGGGAACGTGAAACTTGAGGATGATAAACATACATGGCTGCCAAAACCCAATGTAAGTTTTTAATTTCTTTACTTATTTCTATCTTTTTATGTTTAGTATTTAATAAAGGCCAAGGTGGGTTATTTATGAAGGAAAATGTAAACCGTGCTTTAAATTAATGCATTGCATGGGGGCATTGCAATGGTCAAGCGTAGGGGATTTAATAAGTGTGAAAACACTTATCCTTTTACCACTTATTTCCAATAATAACAAGACCAAAACGTGTGATTTATGTCGTAAAAGTCGGAATTATGCGTGGTTTATGTTTTTATTGTGTTTTAGGACCAAAATATGAAAAAGGAAGAAAACACGGGTTTTCACGGGCTTTTATCGAAGAAAACGGGAAAAGACGAAGTCAAAAGATCAAGAGTGCAAAAAGAACGGAAGTCCAAGGCCTATTCTGAAGATTTATCGAAGAAAAAGTCTAAAGACGGAAGTTTAACGAAGTCGAAGAACTTAAGTCTAATAGAAGAAGAAAATTAAAAGACAAGTTCAAATCCCGAGACGACATCGAGAAAAGACAAAGAATTAAAGTCGAGTCGAGAAGACGTGAAGAAAGCAAGAAAGAAGATGCAACACATGCACTCCTTCCACCTTCCCTATAAATACCCTCCTAATAGTCATTAGGAGGGAGTTAGTTAGTCTTTAATTTTTAGTTTTTTCATTTTTCACTTTTCTCTCTAGTTTTAGAGAGAGAAAGTCTTAAACTTTCTCTCACTAAGTTTCATCTTTTCTCTTAATCTTTCAAGATTAAACATTTGTATTGATTATTTTTCATTAATCAAGTTCTATTTAAGCTTTTAGTCTTTCATCTCATTCTACCTTTCTTTGATTTTAGATTGATTTTGGTACGAATTTCATATGATCCGTGTTGTTCTTAATGATTTCGTGCTTAAAAAGTTAATCTTTTGATCATTACATAAGTTTTCATTTGATTAAGCTTTAAGATTCTTGTGCTTATTGGCTTATTTTTATGATTAGCTTATTTACTTATAAAAATTTTTCTTTAAAAGTTCATGTTTTTATGGTTTGATTTAAAAAGTTTGTTATTTCGAGGTTGGATAAGTTGATACAAGTGTTTATTTGATCCGGTTCTGTTTGATTCGTTTTAGTTTTGGGATTAAGCTTACCAATATAGCTTATTTCTTGGCTTATATCCGAATCCCATATATTTCAGAAAGGGATTAAACCCCTTTCCGATTGTCACATTCCGAGCAGACGCCCCATCCCTTTTTCCGATTGTAAAATCGGAAAAGGGTTTTGAGTTTTCCGATCAGCCCCCCATTTATTCCGATCATAGTGATCGGATTAGGGTTTGTATTTTCCGACGGTAAGTTTTTGGTACATTCCGATCGGGACTTTACCCCATATTCCGATTGTGGGTCTTGACTTATTCCGATCCATATCCTTTTTATAACATTCCGATTGGTATCCTCCATGTATTCCGATCTTGACCTATTTGCCAATATTCCGATTACCCCAATTTTGCAACATTCCGATCAAAGGATCAGAATACATTCCGATTGCCCCATTATTGATTATTCCGATTGATGCTGTTTGCCAAATTTCGATCGTGGGTTTTGAGTAACATTCCGATTAATGTATTTCTCCTATATTCCGATTAAAGCTTGTTTAGTTTATTATTTTTATTAAATTTCCAAGTGTTAGTTTTATTTAGTGATCTAGTAATTTTCCTAATCTTGTCTTTAAGTTTTTCAAGCATTTATTTTAACTTGTCATTTTAGTATTAATCTTTTAACTTCTACTTTACTCAACGACACTTAAATTATTTGCTATTAGTTTAAAATAGACAATCAACCAAACCATTCTCTTGATTCACCAAAAGACGATTGATTCGCACTTTAGACCGGTTTTCAATTCGAAAAGACTTGGGACAACAAGATTTTATACGAGGTGTAAAAGCCAAGTATTACAGAACAATTTTTATTTAAGCGTGTGTTGACAAACTCAGCCATCTTTTCCTTCTTGTTAAGCAATTCCTTGAATGCTTTGACGAATTTCGGCAATTGGACAAGTGCTTAAACAAAGCTAATGTTGAAATTCATTTGAGAGATCATCTTCAAATAGTTTGACACTTGAATGTCATCCTTGGTGAGCAATTTTCACTTGTCTAAGCGCGAAGGATAAGGGATGTTGGGTTTATAGGTGGAAGGTGGGGTTGGTGAAGGGTTTTTCTTGGGTACTTCTTCATGAATAGGTGGAGACGGTAATAGGGAACTCGTACTAGGCGTGGTAGTAGGCGGGATAAATGGTAGTGGAGGAGGTGTAGATGGAGTAACTTGGGGAGGGATAGATGGTCCTACTAATGTTGCTCCACTGCGTGTAGTAATAGCACTCACATTCGCTCTTGGGTTGGTGACGGTATTTGAGGGAAGAGAGCCCGAAGTAGAGGGTTGAGTACTTGGGAAGAAACTAGCCAGCATATTCTTCAAACCATTTGTTTGATTGATAAAAGAGGTTTGCATATCATGTCGAAGCTCGGTTTGCATATCATGTCGAAGCTCGGTTCAACATCTTGATTAATGGGTGGTGCTTGTTGAGCGGGTGGGTGATAAGGATTAGAAGCTCGACGTGGGTTTGGATTGCTTCTATTGTAGTTGTTGGGGTTGTGGTTTTGAGGAGAAAAACCGGGTGAAAGAAAGTTGTTAGAACGGTAACTTAGCAAGTTATGATCACCTTGAGGTCGGGCTTGATAGCTTTCCGTTGAATAGTTACCATGAGCCGCATACACGTTTTCCGGATTGTCATGAGTAGAAGGACAATCAGTGTATGAGTGAGGACCGCCACAGATCTTCACAAGAAAGTGCTACAACTTTAACTTGTTGTTGTTGATTTGTAGCCAAGAGTTGGATACTTTTGTTCATTTCGGCCATCATGCGGGCGAATTCGGTCATCTCGGTGTGTGATAAAGTAGAAGAAACATTGACTCTCGGGTTATTCCGTGAAGATGCAGACGAATCCTAATTTTTGTGATGAGCAGTCATGTTCTCTATAAGCTCTCTACACTCCTCGGGTCTTCTTTTCATAAATGTGCCACCGGCGGCTGCATTAATCGTATCACGATCACGAAAGTTAAACCGTTGTAGAAAGTATCAATTAAGGTGACGGGGAGCATGTTGTGGTTTGGACATCGATCGATCAAAACATTATATCGTTCCCAAACATCGAAAAGTGATTCACCAGGCTCTTGTGTGAAACCACTGGTTTGATTCCGAAGGCTTGTGACCATGGATGGTGGTAAGTAGCGCGACAAAAATCGTTGAGTCATCTCGTCCCAAGTATGAATTGAATTCTTCGGAAGACGATCAAACCATTTTTCGGCATGGTGGGATAAAGTGTGTGGAAATAGATGAAGGCGAAGAAAATCTATGGTAATACCGGGCAACTTCATGCTTTGAGTAACGGTAATGAATTTGTCGAGGTGTTTGTTGGCATCATCATCCGGTAATCCGCGAAATGGACAAGTATTTTGAACTTGTTGGATCATGTGATGCTTCAACGAAAACTCAGGAGCCGTGATTTGCATCGGCGCAATCGGTCCTCCGCGTCCATTAATCGTTGGTTGACAAAGCTCCTCCATCGTGCGAAGGTCTGGTTGAGGACCATTGTTGTTATTATTCATGTTGGGGTGAGGTGGATTATTATTGTTGTGCACACCAGCCATATCTAAGTCTTCAAGAGTCTCGGGCTCAGAATAAGACGAAGATTCAGTACGCATACACCTGCAAAAGAAAAAGAAAAAGATACCAAAGAAATAGAGAATATATATGTACATGGAAAAATAAAATCTTTTTGGTGCAAGACTTTGGAAAAAGAAATGCTTTTTATGAGTTTTTTTAATGTTTTTGTATTTTTGAAATTTTTAATTTTTATGGATTTTTGAAAATTGTTGACAGAAAAAATAACGCTCACGAGTGAACGGATCCCAAAATTCAACGCGTCTCTCACAATAAACCGTTAATCTTCACGAAAAGAGCCGGCAGCGGCGCCATTTTATAATTGAATTTTAATAGGTTCTTTTTCGATTCAATTCGAATTGACTAAGGTTGAAAGTGTGACTCAGTCGTTTTTGGTTAACAAAAAGGAGATTGGGTTTATCTATTTCTACTTAAAAGGTAAAAGCGAAACGTAATAAAAATAAACCAAAAACAAATAACTAATAATAAAGGAGCAAAACAAATAATAAAACGTAAATTAAAACAAAACAATTAATAAAAATAAAACTAAAAGAAGAGATTAACTTTCGATTCGAAAATAAAATTAACTTAATGAAAAAGGAGGAAATAAAACTAAAAGGGTACTTTAAAGCGAAACGAGGCAAAACCTAAAGCGGGTACTAAATAAAAGATAAAACTTAAACTTTTGGAAAATATACTAATACTAAAAATTGACGAAAATTTTAACTAAAAATACGTGACTTTCAAAATTAAAATCGGAACAACTTTCAGATTAAACTAAACTATTACGGAACAATATTAATTAATAAACAAGCAGGCAGACTACCAGCTCAAGTAGGCACCCTGGCTGCTCAAAATGGCGGGAAATGTTAAGCTGGCAAGCTGGCAAGTAGGTGAATATGTTTTTACTTGTTCGGGATTCTTGTTTCATTCGGGATTTTTAAGTCATTCGGGAATTTTTCTAATTTTTCTCATTCGGATTTATATTCATTCGGGAAATTTGTAATTTACTCATTCGGAATATTTTGACAAAATCATCATTCGGTATTTTTTTTTGCAAATCTTCATTCGGAATATTCAAAATAGCTTGGTTCGGGATTTTCTACTCATTCGGTAAAATCTACTGGTTCGGGAAAAACTGGAAAAACTAAACATTTACGAAAATTATAACATCCTAAATTCTAGGAACACGAATTTAACCCAAAATCAACCAAATTAAATCTAAAGGTTATACCAATCTAACCACTAATCATCAACTAACAATAATCAATCAAACCAAATCAATAAAACTAACAATAAAAACTAAATAAATCAAAACCCACTTAATAAAATAAAACTAAATCAACCAAATCAACAAACTAAGAACACCAAATCAAATCAAACAAGAAAGGAAGGATGAGATTAAAAATAAAACTTGATTAAAAGATAAAGATTCAACAACAATTAAAAGTAAAAATTAAAGGACTTACAAATTTAAGGTGCAAGACAAGGAATTTAAATGACATGAAAAATAAAGGTGGAAGAACTATTTTGTCAAGATAGCCAACACCTCCTAATGACACATTAGGAGGGTATTTATAGGAGAACTTGGTAGGTAGCTTGGTTGGTGTGTCTTCTTTCTTTTCTTTTCCTTTATTCCGTCTCTTCTTTAAATTAAACTAAAGTCTCGATTTTGGCTCGGGATTTGTCGATAAAATCTTGAACTCGTCTTATAATTTCTTTATTTATTAGACTTGGGTTCTTCGACTTGTAAATCTTCCGTCTTTGGTCCTTTTCTTCAATAAATCTTCAGAATAGGCCTTGGACTTCCGTTCTTTTTGCACTCTTGATCTTTTGACTTCGTCTTTTCTCGTTTTCATCGATAAAAGCCCGTGAAAGCCCGTGTTTTCTTCCTTTTTCATCTTTTGGTCCTAAAACACAATAAATACACCAACCACGCGTAATTCCGACATTTACGACATAAAATACACGTTTTGGCTTGGTTATTATTATAGTTAAGTGGTAAAAGGATGCGTGTTTTCACACCTATCATAGGTACTAAGCATTTATTCAAGCTCGACCTAAAACAAATATAGTCCAATAGAAAGCCCGCATGTGGGTGGACTATATAAGCACCCTCCTAGCATGTTAGGAGGGTTGGTGATTTTCATTTCTTTCAATCTAATTTCACATAGTTAATCATTTTTCTCTCTTTACTTTTCTCTCTACTTTCTCTCTCTAGAAATCATCTTCTTTCTTTCTTCTTTCATAATTAATTAATCAAATCAACCATAATGAAGTGAATAAATGTGGGTTAAAATTTGGTATCAATCGCCACGAGGTAGATTAGTGATTGGTTGTAAAACCTTGGTAATCTATGATCTATCAAGAGGGTTGATGTTTCTAGTGAGAGAAAGTAGAGAGAGAGATGAGAGAAATATGTGAATTGTATTAAGTGAAAATAAAACAACCAACACCCCTTTCCATGAAGGAAAGGGGTTTATATACCCAAGTCCCTTAGTGGACTTGGGCCTCCAGCCCATGAACATGCTCATAGGTCAGGCTAACATAAAGTATAACTAAACTGTAGTACGAGCCCTTAACTATATTGTTGGAGTGACCGAGACTTTCTAAATACGAAAAACATATTTCCAACAATCTCCCCCAAAGTAAGGTCACTCCAAATTATAAAGTCCTAATCTAGCATGTTAGATCTTCGTTCTCTTGCTCGTAGTCCACTTTCTCTTTAATTCTTTTTTCTTTTCTTCGTTTTTGTGAATTTGTGTTGATTATCATCAGGCTTTGGCTTAGAACATGTTCTTTTGGCCTTTCACGTGCAGTCTTTGCCTTCTTGTGATGTTCGCCTCTTCGTGACTTCATGTCCCGCATACCTATAGTTTGTTGAATTCTTGAAAGTTTCAGAGTTGATACAACGGAAGACTTTTAGGTCAGACTTTCTTGAATTTGCTGAAATATTTGAGGTAGAAGGAATAAGTATGTGAGGACGACTTCAACTGGTACACCGCAACACCACCGTCTTCGAATGCAACAACATAATAAGACACGAATAAAATGTCTTTGACATTTTATTCTGATTCGGTAGCGATTTACCTCCGGTCGGTGAAGACCATTGGACGATAATAAATATCGTACTTGTGACTGGTAGCTCTAATTAAAGATCTCCTTGACAAGATTTCGAAGGTAAACCCGTTCTCTTTATTCGACCGTCCAAAGCTGATTGCGAACATCAAGAGTGAATCATCTGGATAAGAAATATCCTTATGATTGAAGCGGTCAATTCATGAACCTGGAACAAGTGAATTTCAATTAAGATTTTCACCATCGTTGCTTTGTAGTTGTCACGAGCTCGATTCTAATAGAATCTTGCTTGTCACCTACCGCAATGCTGTTTGATGTTGACATTGGAAGGATTTCTACTCTTCACTATGAACACTAAAGAGTGCCACTCTGAGTGTTTTGGCAAGATCACTTGGATTTTGTGTAGAGGCCCTGGAACAAGTTTAATCTCAATTAAGAGTCAAACCATCGTTTCTTTCCAGTTATCACAAGATTAGTTCTTAAAGAACCACACGTGTCACCTACCATGAGCTTGTTTGATGTTGGCTCAAGCAGGATTTTTATCTTCATTATAATACTTTCGTATCACTCGGATGTTCTGGCAATATTACAAGAATATTGGTTAGGACGCATAAAAAATATTTCTTGTTTTCAAATTGTGTCCTAATGAGACTTTTCATGATCTCGTGGCTCTAGACTGATCAATAGTGCATTTTGTTTTGGTGATCGGAGGATGGAGAGGATTGCCACCTTTTCAATATCAATTTATTCGGAGTGAATAAACAATTAGATAACGTGTTGAACTCCATGAAATTAAAATAAATATATTTTGAGAGATATTTGAGTTGGCTGGGAGGCGTTGTGCATCGCATTACTGGGTCTATGATACTTTCGTCTTCAAGATGAGTTGACATGGTTTATGCCTAAGTTGTAAGGAGGGCTTCTTTCTTTACACCCTTTATCTTTACTGTAACACCCCATTTTGGAAATGGAATATTACGCATATCATGGCGTGTCATCAAAGCATACAAGGATAAATGTCTAAGCATTATTCAACCATAAAAGGAAATACCGGAATCAAACATCGGTATCCCAAAGTAAAGCTCATCACACACAAACATAAATACTGTAAAAGGAAGGACGAAACAATGTCCAAAGCAACTGTATCAAAGTAAAGGAAATGCATAAAGTAAAGAAAGACAGTAAAGCTTCCAATCCATATGCACCTACGTTTGAGATCTACGAGCGTCCCTGAGTACCTGCCGTTTTGGGAACATGAAAAGGAAAACGGCTGAGCAAGACGCTCAGTGCACGGATGTACAATATAGCATGAAATAGGATAAGCATGTAACATATAACAGCGGAAGACTAAGTACTGAGTAAACTGGTTAAGTATCATGAAAACTGGTTTTATAGTTTGAAAAGCCTTATGTTTAACCTGTGAAAACTGTTTTAACATATATATACCATAGCCCATATAGGTCATGAAAAGGTCACGTGCATGAATACTTGGAGGGGTGACCTCATCATGCTGATTAGAGGGGATGCCTCTAATCAATATACTAGTTTGGGTAGGAGGGATCAGCTCCTTGTGAAGGGTGCAAGGCACACACCACATTCACCATGATAAACTGAATAAAACATGTAACTAGGATGCACCCATACGCCCCGACTGATATAATAATATGGCCAAACTGAAAAGGGACGCCACGAGCAATCACTCCGCCGTGGGGAAGTCATAACATCGGTGCCTCCAATGCTATGGTTATGGTACCTCCATAACTAGGTGAAACTGGTCATGCTTGTATATGGCTATAGTTTATGCTAAATTAACATAAGCAGTTCAAAACAATAAAACAAATGCTGGGGAAAACAGTTGGCTGCATACGGGGAAATCCTAATAAGGAAGGAATGTCCATACTGAAAGGACGGGAATCCGTACCTCAAGTCCAGTGAAATGAACGGAAGAAAGACTCCTACTTCTGGATCACTAACGCTACATGAATACACACGTGTATAAGTATCGATTCACTGATTACGTACTGGGTTCTGTGTCTTGTTATAGCTGATTTGGTATGTTTTAGGTCATGGTTCACTGTTTAAAGCCTTAAACTGTGTTTATCTTGTATTTCTGGTTTATCTGATTAAGTATTACTGGTGTTTCATGTATTAATATACTTACTGTATAATAATAAGTAACTTTCCAAAAATAGCAGGTTTCCAAAAATAGAAAGTTTCCAAAAATAGAAAGTTTCCAAAAATAGAATTTACTGCCTAAAATAGATTAGTTTCTAAAAATAGAAAGTTTCCAAAAATAGATCAGCTGCCTTAATTAAATAAGTTTCCATATATAGAAGGTTTCCATAATTAGATTAGCTGCCTGAAATAGATTGATTTCCATATATAGAAGGTTTCCATAATTAGATTAGTTGCCTTATTTAATTAAGTTTCTATAAATAGAAGTTTCCATAATTAGAATTAAGCTGATTTCATAAGCTAACATATAAGTCTAAGTGTCATAAGCTTACTACTTAAGTCATATGATATAGTGTATAGTTTAATTATTATTTCATGTATTTTAATTAAACTATAGGTTAAGCATTTTAATTAAAGTGTAACATGTATAATTAAAATGAAATGAAAATACTTAGGTTAAAATGTGTATTATTATTAATAATAATATAACCTAAGTCATGTCTAAATTAATTAATTATAGGCATGTTTTAATAATTAATTAATTATAACTTATAACATAAAATACTTAGGTTAATTTAATGTCATGATAAACTAATAATTAAAATAACCTAAGTCATGATTTAATTAATATTTCATGTTATTAATTAATTATATCCTAAGTTCATGATTCATAAAAATTACATGTAACATAGATCATGATTTTAACCAATGAACCATGAATCAGGTATGAATTCGACACCGTACCCCGGGCCAAACCCGGGGCACACGTGTCCCCTTGCTGCCGTGGGTCCCACATGAGCCAACCAAGACCAATTGTGGTCTTGGTGGTGGCGGCAATAGCAAACCAAACCCCCCTCGGGTTTGTTTTGCTAGGCGGCTAGAAACAAACACCCCTTTAAATCATTCCTTGATTTTATTTAATACCAAAACATGTTAGATCAATGATTAATTATCTTGTTTTCATAAGAAAAATAATAACATGTTCATGAAAATAATCAAAGATTAAAAGAATTAAAAAGAATTAAAAAGAAGGGTTAGAAAGGTATACCACTATGTAGCTTGGAAAAAGGATGAACAAACACGTATTCTAACACTTGTTTTTAAGATCAAAATCAATCAAACACCCTCTTATGGTGGTGTAAGGGTGGCGGCACAAGGAGAGCAAAAAGGAGAGGAGAAAACTATTTTTAGGGTTTTTATGTTTATTTCTTGAAAATGAAAAATGAAAACATGTTTTTACTTTTACCCCCCTTAACTTGTAAAGTCCATGGGCTAAGCCCATTTCATGCATGTGTGCCGTGGGTATGGGGGCCCCACATGGGGTACCCGTACCTTTCTCGTGTCCCGATGTTTCGTGTTCGTTCGTGGTTAAACGTGCTCGTGTTTAACGTGTTTCTGTTTCTTTTAACGTGTCGTTTATCGTAAACTTAACGCTCATAAATATATTATAAGTATTTACGTAATTATTATAATTAGTATTTTAAATGGTGTTCATGATTTAATTATGTTCACGTGATATATTATTAACTGTTTATCATGAGTTCGTACGTAATCGATACTTGTCATGTCATACACGTATGCACTTGCTTGATTATTAGCACATGAATGTGATCAATACTACATGAGGTAAGTTTTAATCTAGAACGTACGATCTTAAGGGCACTATTCATGGTAAAAGCATGCGGGTTTTACAATTCTTCCCCCTAAAAAGAATAATTCGTCCCCGAATTATAGATAAAGTAAGCTGAATAGAAGTGACATACCCGAACTCAAAATATGAAGTGAGGGTAAGAAGCCCGGATAGACTCCTCTGTTTCCCAAGTGGCTTCCCGCTCGGTATGGTCCCTCCAAAGGATTTTGACGAAAGGAATCGTCTTCCTTCTCATGACTCGTTCTTGCCTGTCGAGTACTCGTTCGGGTTCTTCTATAAACGTGAGATCTTCACGTATCTGTTCCAGTGGATACTGAACCATGTGAAGGGGATGATAATTGTACCCTCTGAGTAAGGACACATGGAACACGTTATGTACGTGCGAAAGCTGAGGAGGTAACGCCAATCGGTAAGATACTTCGCCGATTCGTTCAACGATATCAAATGGTCCGATGAACCGAGGACTGAGTTTTCCGTTGATCCCGAAGCGTTTAACACCACGTGCCGGCGAAACCTTGAGGAAGACGTGATCTCCCACATTAAAATGTATGTCCCTACGATGCTTATCGGCGTAACTCTTTTGACGTGAACGCGCTTCCTGCAGTTTCTGTTTAGCTACCTCAATCTTCTCATTGGTCATTTCTATAATCTCTGGTCCTTCGAGTGTTCGCTCTCCCACTTGATCCCAGCAAGTTGGAGCGCGACACTTTCTGCCATACAACATTTCGAAAGGAGCACATTTGATACTTGCGTGCCAGCTGTTGTTGTATGCAAACTCGACTAAACAGATGTAATCGTCCCAATCACCTGTCCATTCCAACGCACACGACCTTAACATATCTTCCAATGTCTGAATTGTTCGCTCCGATTGTCCGTCCGTTTGAGGATGAAAGGCTGTGCTCAGCTTAAGTTGTGTACCCCAAGCTTTTTGCAGGCCTTTCCAGAATCGCGACGTGAAACGAGGATCTCTGTCTGAGACGATGCTGGAGGGAGTGCCGTGGAGTCTCATGATCTCCCTTCTGTACGTATCTGCGAGTTTACTTACCGGATCTTCCTTGCGTATCGGTAAGAAATGAGTTGATTTGGTGAGTCGATCAACGATGACCCAAATAGCATCGTGCTTCTTCTTGGTAGGCGGAAGACCGGTAACAAAATCCATGGTGATTTTGTCCCACTTCCACTCTGGAATATCCAACGGTTGAAGGGGACCGCCAGATCGCTGATGTTCAATCTTAACCTGCTGACAGGTAAGACATTTGGAGACATACGTGGCTACATCCTGTTTCATACCACTCCACCAAAAGTGCTGTCTGATGTCATGGTACATTTTTGTCGACCCAGGATGTATAGAAAATGGGGAGCTGTGAGCTTCAGCTAACAATGCTTCCCGGAGTTCTTGGTTGTCAGGAACACAAAGTCTCGTGCCCTGCCAAATGATACCGTCTGCGTCCATTCTGAATTCTGTCTGCTTCTCCAAATTCTGAATTATCGCCCAAATCTCTCCATCATCCTTCTGCGCTTCCTTAATCCTAGTCAGTAACTCAGGTTCTACTGTAAGATTCGCCCAGTATCCGTGCTGCCCACGTACCATGATTTCAATGTCAAGCCGCTCCAAGTCCCTTATGTTTTGTTCCTTGATCTCAATGCCGTTTATCATTCCGGACTTTCTGCTGAGTGCATCTGCTACTACATTAGCTTTCCCGGGATGATACTGTAGGTTAATATCATAATCCTTCAACAGTTCCAACCATCTCCTTTGTCTCATGTTCAATTCACGCTGTGTGAAGATATACTTCAAGCTCTTGTGATCCGTGAAAATGTCGCATGATTCTCCGTATAAGTAATGCCTCCATATCTTTAATGCGAACACCACTGCAGCAAGTTCCAGGTCATGCGTAGGGTAGTTTTCTTCATAGGGCTTAAGCTGCCGTGAAGCATACGCGATCACTTTCCCATGTTGCATGAGAACACAGCCCAGTCCCTTCCCCGATGCATCGCTATAGATCTGAAATCCACCTGTACCAGATGGGAGAGTAAGAATAGGTGCAGATACTAACTTCTGCTTTAGGTCTTCGAAGCTCTTCTCTCGTTCTTCCGTCCAGACGAATTTCTCTCCTTTTCGCATCAGTTTGGTGAGAGGCAATGCCAGCCGAGAAAAGTTCTCCACGAATCTTCGATAATATCCAGCTAAGCCTAAGAAACTGCGGACTTCTGTCGCTGATGTTGGTCTTGGCCATTTAGTGATAACCTCAACCTTCGCTGGGTCCATAGTGATCCCTTCTGCTGATACAATGTGACCTAAGAATGCCACTTTGTTTAACCAGAACTCACACTTGGAGAATTTCGCATACAGCTGCTTCTGACGAAGAATCTGTAGTACAGTACGGAGATGATCTTCGTGTTCCTCCGTGGACTTTGAGAATATCAAGATGTCATCGATGAATACAATGACAAATTTATCAAGGAATTCATGGAAGATTCTGTTCATCAGATCCATGAATACTGCTGGAGCGTTAGTAAGGCCGAATGGCATGACTACAAACTCATAATGGCCATAGCGGGTACGAAAAGCAGTCTTGGCAATATCCTGCTCTTTAACCCTTAGCTGATGGTAGCCTGACCTTAGATCGATCTTTGAGAAGTGTTTGGCTCCTTGAAGTTGGTCAAACAGATCGTCTATACGTGGCAGTGGATATCTGTTGCGGATGGTAATCTTATTAAGTTCACGGTAGTCAATGCAAAGTCGCATGCTGCCGTCCTTCTTCTTAACGAACAAGACCGGTGCGCCCCATGGAGATGCGCTCGGTCTAATGAACCCTCGTTCAAGAAGTTCCTGTAATTGGTCCTTCAGTTCTTTTAGCTCTATGGGAGCCATACGATACGGAGCCTTAGAGATTGGCTCAGCTCCTGGAACAAGGTCGATGTTGAACTCCACTTCTCTTGCAGGTGGTATGCCTGGAAGTTCATCTGGGAAGACGTCTTGAAATTCTGAAACTACTGGTTGATCCTGAATCGATGGGGATTCAGCATCCATGTCATGAACCGTAGCGAGATAACCTTCACAGCCATGTGACAGTATTGCACGTGCTTGCAAGGTAGATATGACTTGTACAGACCATCCGGGTATGAACCCGTTATGGATGTACTCTGGTGCATTAATGTCGCCGAATATCACTCGATAAGAGTGGCAGTCTATGGTAGCATGGTGCTTGGATAGCCAATCCATGCCGAGAATCATATCGAACTCCATCATGTCTAGAGGAAGTGCATCTACTGCACGAACTTTATCGTCAAACTCTAAAGGAAGACTCTTGTATACATGAGTTATTAATACAGAGTCCCTCAGAGGCGTGGAAATGGTAAGCTTAGTTTCTAATGGCAAGGGAAGTGTCCTGATGTTCTTAGCATAAGTAGTGGAAACAACTGAATGAGTGGCACCCGTGTCGAAAAGAACACATGCAGCCTGGCCGTACATATACGAAATTCCAGTAATGGTACCTGTAGATTTGTTTGCCTGATCGCGCGATGTCGTGTAGATACGCCCAGTGGTAGGAGGCGGTTTAGTATCAGCATGACCCGAAGTACCCTCCATTTCACCCTTACAGCAATCCCTCATACGATGGCCAGGGAGGCCGCACTTGTAGCACGCGTCGGAGTCACGACGACATGGGCCAGGGTGTCTGCGATGGCAGGTGCTGCAAAGAGGATGAGTGAATCCTCCAGCAGGAGTCCTTGCTTGCTGAGGGCCTGCTGATGACAATACGTGTTAAGAATAAAGTATATGCACTAGTATAGGACGTAAACGTCGTAAGATGTTTACCAGTGTTAGCTGAACGGTTGGGCTGAGAACCCCTGTGGTTCTGGTCCCTTCCGTTACCGTGGTTCCTGGTAGAGATTAATATAGTGTCAGCATGAGAGATATAACATGAAATCATAAGAAGATGCGTAAATAGTAGGACCTGCTGTTGTTGGACTGTCCCGCATTGTTACGGTAATTGTCATTACCGCTGCGCCTTTCCACAACAGAACGGTCGTTAGAGTGACCGTTTCCTTTGGGCTGATTGGGCTGCTGCTGAGTAGCCGGCTGAGACCGGTCCCTAGTTTTCTGCCTGGAAGATATAGTTTAAGAGATGATTATGGAACATATAACGATAGGATGCGGTCTGGTTAACGCTAGAACATGAAATGTTTTACCTCTTGTCGGGTCTTTCTGCTTCCCCGAACTCATCACGTTCCTGCAACATCTCAAGCTTTCTTGCTGCGTCAGCCACTTGTGCTACCGTATTGAACGTAGCACATACTAGATTGTTCGCAACCGAGGTGCGAAGTGCCCACCTAAAATGGTGTGCCTGCTCCTCAGGAGTACCAGCCGCTGCTCCTAGAAAACCAGCAAGGCGAAGAAAGCGCTGCATGAATTCGTTGCTATTCTCGCCCTGTCTCTGACGTATCCCGTGGTATTCACGCTTGAGTTTGTCCTGCTCTGCCTTAGGAAAGAACTGTTCCATCACTCTCTCCTTGAATTGGGCCCATGTCAAACCAGCGACCCATTCATCACCTCCTTCTGACTGTGTCAAAGCTAGCCACCAGTTGAGTACATCGCCTTCAAACCTGTAGCACGCCAATCTTGCCTTGAAGGCGGGGTCACATCCCATAGCATTGAAGATTTTCTCAATGTGAGTCAGCCAGCTTTCAGCATCGCTGGGGCTATCAGTCTTTTCAAAAGCTCTAGGACGGAGCTTGTTAAATCGTTCCAACCATACCGCTAGAGTCAGTGGGAGAGGAGGAGGAGGAGGTGCTTGATTCTGCGGCTGCTGATTATTCGCAGCTTGGACTTCAGCACGAATGTCATTCCTCAGTTGAGGAAGTAGGGCTTGCATGGCAGCCTGAATCGCAGCATTGAGCTGCTCTTGCTCGCGTGTGAGAACCATCTGACAGTATAACATAAAACATATGATTAACAGTTCAAACATAAAATATATAAAAGAAAAATTTTATGCCAAAATTTCACGAGAAAAATTTTATGCAAGAAAATCTTTGTATGAATGCATGATGCAGTTTTATGAAAACTTTTGATGCTCGAGAGTGAACGCCTTCGGTCAGTTCACTCAAAATAAAAGACATATCGAGGGGACGCCTATGGGTCGGTACCAAATCTAAAAGTTTCGATAAAACACATGCGACTAAATAGGGCCAGTCCTGTACCAACCATTACTTAGTCAAAAACCCTGTAACAATGACATGTATATGTATGCTTAAAAATGATGAATGCATGAAAACAACTGTCAGTTCTAGGAAGACCGTAGTGACTACCCACTAATCACAGGTCATATTTGAGAGCCTACAGGTCGAAGCCTTGGCTCTGATACCATAATTGTAACACCCCATTTTGGAAATGGAATATTACGCATATCATGGCGTGTCATCAAAGCATACAAGGATAAATGTCTAAGCATTATTCAACCATAAAAGGAAATACCGGAATCAAACATCGGTATCCCAAAGTAAAGCTCATCACACACAAACATAAATACTGTAAAAGGAAGGACGAAACAATGTCCAAAGCAACTGTATCAAAGTAAAGGAAATGCATAAAGTAAAGAAAGACAGTAAAGCTTCCAATCCATATGCACCTACGTTTGAGATCTACGAGCGTCCCTGAGTACCTGCCGTTTTGGGAACATGAAAAGGAAAACGGCTGAGCAAGACGCTCAGTGCACGGATGTACAGTATAGCATGAAATAGGATAAGCATGTAACATATAACAGCGGAAGACTAAGTACTGAGTAAACTGGTTAAGTATCATGAAAACTGGTTTTATAGTTTGAAAAGCCTTATGTTTAACCTGTGAAAACTGTTTTAACATATATATACCATAGCCCATATAGGTCATGAAAAGGTCACGTGCATGAATACTTGGAGGGGTGACCTCATCATGCTGATTAGAGGGGATGCCTCTAATCAATATACTGGTTTGGGTAGGAGGGATCAGCTCCTTGTGAAGGGTGCAAGGCACACACCACATTCACCATGATAAACTGAATAAAACATGTAACTAGGATGCACCCATACGCCCCGACTGATATAATAATATGGCCAAACTGAAAAGGGACGCCACGAGCAATCACTCCGCCGTGGGGAAGTCATAACATCGGTGCCTCCAATGCTATGGTTATGGTACCTCCATAACTAGGTGAAACTGGTCATGCTTGTATATGGCTATAGTTTATGCTAAATTAACATAAGCAGTTCAAAACAATAAAACAAATGCTGGGGAAAACAGTTGGCTGCATACGGGGAAATCCTAATAAGGAAGGAATGTCCATACTGAAAGGACGGGAATCCGTACCTCAAGTCCAGTGAAATGAACGGAAGAAAGACTCCTACTTCTGGATCACTAACGCTACATGAATACACACGTGTATAAGTATCGATTCACTGATTACGTACTGGGTTCTGTGTCTTGTTATAGCTGATTTGGTATGTTTTAGGTCATGGTTCACTGTTTAAAGCCTTAAACTGTGTTTATCTTGTATTTCTGGTTTATCTGATTAAGTATTACTGGTGTTTCATGTATTAATATACTTACTGTATAATAATAAGTAACTTTCCAAAAATAGCAGGTTTCCAAAAATAGAAAGTTTCCAAAAATAGAAAGTTTCCAAAAATAGAATTTACTGCCTAAAATAGATTAGTTTCTAAAAATAGAAAGTTTCCAAAAATAGATCAGCTGCCTTAATTAAATAAGTTTCCATATATAGAAGGTTTCCATAATTAGATTAGCTGCCTGAAATAGATTGATTTCCATATATAGAAGGTTTCCATAATTAGATTAGTTGCCTTATTTAATTAAGTTTCTATAAATAGAAGTTTCCATAATTAGAATTAAGCTGATTTCATAAGCTAACATATAAGTCTAAGTGTCATAAGCTTACTACTTAAGTCATATGATATAGTGTATAGTTTAATTATTATTTCATGTATTTTAATTAAACTATAGGTTAAGCATTTTAATTAAAGTGTAACATGTATAATTAAAATGAAATGAAAATACTTAGGTTAAAATGTGTATTATTATTAATAATAATATAACCTAAGTCATGTCTAAATTAATTAATTATAGGCATGTTTTAATAATTAATTAATTATAACTTATAACATAAAATACTTAGGTTAATTTAATGTCATGATAAACTAATAATTAAAATAACCTAAGTCATGATTTAATTAATATTTCATGTTATTAATTAATTATATCCTAAGTTCATGATTCATAAAAATTACATGTAACATAGATCATGATTTTAACCAACGAACCATGAATCGGGTATGAATTCGACACCGTACCCCGGGCCAAACCCGGGGCACACGTGTCCCCTTGCTGCCGTGGGTCCCACATGAGCCAACCAAGACCAATTGTGGTCTTGGTGGTGGCGGCAATAGCAAACCAAACCCCCCTCGGGTTTGTTTTGCTAGGCGGCTAGAAACAAACACCCCTTTAAATCATTCCTTGATTTTATTTAATACCAAAACATGTTAGATCAATGATTAATTATCTTGTTTTCATAAGAAAAATAATAACATGTTCATGAAAATAATCAAAGATTAAAAGAATTAAAAAGAATTAAAAAGAAGGGTTAGAAAGGTATACCACTATGTAGCTTGGAAAAAGGATGAACAAACACGTATTCTAACACTTTTTTTTAAGATCAAAATCAATCAAACACCCTCTTATGGTGGTGTAAGGGTGGCGGCACAAGGAGAGCAAAAAGGAGAGGAGAAAACTATTTTTAGGGTTTTTATGTTTATTTCTTGAAAATGAAAAATGAAAACATGTTTTTACTTTTACCCCCCTTAACTTGTAAAGTCCATGGGCTAAGCCCATTTCATGCATGTGTGCCGTGGGTATGGGGGCCCCACATGGGGTACCCGTACCTTTCTCGTGTCCCGATGTTTCGTGTTCGTTCGTGGTTAAACGTGCTCGTGTTTAACGTGTTTCTGTTTCTTTTAACGTGTCGTTTATCGTAAACTTAACGCTCGTAAATATATTATAAGTATCGTAATTATTATAATTAGTATTTTAAATGGTGTTCATGATTTAATTATGTTCACGTGATATATTATTAACTGTTTATCATGAGTTCGTACGTAATCGATACTTGTCATGTCATACACGTATGCACTTGCTTGATTATTAGCACATGAATGTGATCAATACTACATGAGGTAAGTTTTAATCTAGAACGTACGATCTTAAGGGCACTATTCATGGTAAAAGCATGCGGGTTTTACATTTACATTTCTTTTTCATTATTCAAACCCTTCAATGCTTACCAATACATCATCACTAGCACCTTGTTGTGATTGTTCTAGTGCTAGCATCAGTACTTGGTCGGCATTCAGCTACGTTCACAATCCATTCCCCATCTTTCCTAAGGACTTCTATTTTCTAACTATGGAATTGTCCTTGGGAAGATTCCTCCGGTTCTAGAAGAATCATTAGACTAATACCTAATCCAACCACCCTTTTGTCACCACACCCATCGTGAGTTATGTGTGTTTTGGGTAAGTATTCGTCTCCATGGAAATTCCTTAAAATCATTGAGGTACTTGTGATATAAATATCAAAAGTTTTTGTACCTTCAGTGTTTTTGACACCAAAATGCTCCCCTTTAACATATGCATAGAACATATCAAGTTGGATTTTCTATTAAGCCTTTTTCATTTTTAGCCATGTATATTTATAAGTCTCCTTAATTCCTTTTTCTCCCCTTATCCAAAATGTTATCCATCAATATTTTAGATATTAATGGATTAACTGGTCATTAGGTAACAAAATGAAACTGGTTGATGGCCATAGAACATATTAATGCTTCCCCTCAATTTAATGAGGGTTAGTTGTAGTGCTTGAGTACGATATATTTTGAAAGATTAGAATCTCATGAGAAATTCTTGAAAAAAATCATACTTTCACACTACAACAAGCCACAAAATCCTAATGCACATATTATATATATACATATTCACAAGTGAGTGTATGGAGTTGATCTGATTGTAGTGCGATCACCATGTTTAAATGGATCATTCCATAAGCCTATGGTGAACTCCATATGGCCTGCCACCCACGAATCGCTCTAAACTGCGTATTAACCATTGTTCCCTTAACTTCTCGTCAATCTTCTGGATGGTGTAATTAACACTCTGTTTAAACCTGCCTGTCCATTGATATTTCACTTCTGGAAGGCCTTGGTTGGAATTGAGCATCAGTAGCTTGTCACGAACATGCTTAAGAGTACCAAAACTGAATTTGTGCAGTTCTGATAGTCGCATGTATTGCTTGACCTCTGCTTCATTCAGGTAGAATATGCCCATCTCTGGTTTGAGTGTACCCATATATGGCTTCTTGTCTTGGTGAAAACGACTCACAAGCGTTGTGTGAGGTCGTTGCAGATTTAGCTTGGATTGGTAACTCTCTACACCAAGTTGTAAGTCTTCAACCCTATGCTTGATTACAACTCTTAGAGTATATTGGCGAATGTTGGAGCTTAAGGCAATGACTTCTTCAGGTTCTAGGTGAGGCACCTTGCCTTGAGCCAAGATAAGTAGAAAATCTTCAATATCTTCAAGATGTAAGAATTGGAGATCCCCTTCACTTAAACCATAAATCTTACCGTCATCTCGTTTGAATCTGATCTCTTTCAACTAAGAATACCTAAAGATATGTAGAAAAGTAACTTCCTGTATGCTTGTGATTCGACGGTTTGAGGTTATGAGTGTACCTGATTTTCATGATTAAAGAAGTTGTAAGCCAACCTCTTCTTGCCCTGCCAATGCGAAATACCTAATTCCGCATATGGATCGTATGCCTTGACAAGCTTTTTGCTCCATAGGTCTGGAAACTTATCTTCAATCCAAGGAACATTCTCCAAGTTTACTACCTTTCCCATTGTTAATGATGTAGCATACCTGTTCACGCCGTTTTCTAAGTAATCCAGATCACAGTTGACAAAGTACTGCATTGGGATGTGCTTGGCTGCAGTAATGACAGAAGCTGTTAATGGAAGAATTACTAGAGCTTGTTCACCTGACGTTGTTGATTTCATTGCTTTCATGAGCTCATTGAAGTGATATTCTCCCTCATTTTTGGCAATCTGCATGGAATCCCAAAAGTTTTTATCTTTAAGCGTCGTTTGAAGTGCATTTGGATCCATGGTAGGTACTCCATATCTGTCCATTAGGAATCCAGAGAAATAGATTGGGTTATTGTGAAACTGAGTAAGATCCTGCTTTTCTTGTTCAGAGATTGTACGTGCATTTGTTGCTTGTGTAAGCCATGGCTGCTCTGGAACAGTCTTGTCAACATTGAACGTGTCAGCAAACTCAGGATCTAGTTGATTTATGTCTTCAATATCCATATCGGTGTAATGCTGAGGTGGAGAGTGATGTATCACAGACGGTATCAGTTCGTCTTCTTTCATAGGTTCGTCTTCATGCATAGGTTCTATAGGTGCTGTTGATGAAACAGTAGTAGGAACCGGTTCAGAACACATACATGTGTCTGTGTTTGTGTGATGCTGAACAGATGTTGGAGGTGGAGAGTGATGTTCCACAGACGGTATTGGTTCGTCTTCAATCATTGGTTCGTCTTCGTGTACTGTTTCTACAGGTTCTAATGGTGAAAAATTTGTGAGAACCGGTTCAGTTGACATACCTGTGTCTTTGAATTGGTCATCCCTGTCATCATCTTTGTTTTGACTCCCCTTTTGTTCTTTATCACCAACCTTTTCTTTGGTACCGGCATTTCTTCTTCATCCTCATCACCTTTTTCTGATTCCTCATTATCTTCACCATTTTTGGTTCTTCTGATTCGTCGCCATTCTTACCTGAATCCTCACCTTTGTCATCATCACCATCCCCTTCTCCCTTACCATTGCCATTCCCATTACTTTCATCATCATCATCATCTTCATTGCCATCACTATCTTCATCCTCGTCCTCCCCTTCATCCTCATCCTCATCCTCTTCCTCGCCATCGTCCTCTTCCTCCTCCTCATCTTCTTCTTCATCTTCTTTCCCATCTTCATTTTCAGGCTCCTGACGTTTCCTTTTCTTTGAAGATTGGGGAACTTCAGTGTCTTCCAATGGTAATGAGTCAGAAGCTTCCAGTATTGATTTAACAAGAGCTCTTTGCAGCTTGTGTTGAGCCTTTGTATTTGGTAACTCGGTCTTGGTTAATCGAGTCTCTAAAGTCTTCATTAACTGAAGGACGGTAAGGCCTTTAGTTAGTAGTGCTGGAAGCTCCTGATGTACACATGACTTGAATTCACTCTGAATGATGTTAGTCATAGTATCATTGATGGAGTCGATGAAGGCAAGGTTTTCTTTGTCACGTTCTTCCTTTTCGGCAATGAATTCCTTATGCTGCTTTTTAAGTTTTAAGACGATGGCGTATGTATTTTGAAGTTTAGAGTCATCACGTTTCTGTGCTCTATAGGCTCGTGTGTCAGGAGGAGTTATCCTTCCATTCAGCTTTTCAATCTGTTTTGCCTGAACCTCCAATTGTTTTTGAAGGTTCGGAATGAGTGGATCATTGACCGTGAGAAATGGATTGGAGGTGGATGGTACTTGTTTCACTATTGTTGGTGGAGGTGTTACTACGGGTGTTAGAGGGGTTGTGGATGGTACAAGTTGTGAGGTGGTAGTTAGTACAAGTTGTTCGAGGATTGGTGGCGGTATTGGGACAGTCACTTTGGCGGTGGTTGGTACTGGTTGTGGGGTAATCGGTGGTGGTGATACTGGTTGTAGGGTTTTGATTGTGGGTTCAATCATGGGAACGGTTGTCACAACAGTGCTAATCAATGGTGGTTGAGGAGGTGTTTGTTGTTGGTTAGGAATCACCGTCAGATGAGCGTCTTCTCATGCAATCATTGCTGAAGGAGTAGGAAGTGGTTTGCTAAGGTTGACATCATTGTACAGAAGTGTTTCCATATCTTCTCCTCCACCTCCTAGAGATTGGTCTTCATAATCATAGTTGATATAATCATCTACGATATCATCATCTTGGTTTGATTGGTCTTTGGTTCTTTCCTCGATTCTGAAATCTTGTTCTTCTTCATTATTTGAGCTGTCTTGATTTCCAAAATCTTCCAGGGCTAATTCTTCAGGAGTCTATGATCTAGAACCACTACCTATTTTCTTATCCAGTGCCTCTAACTTGCTCTTCTGACGTGCTATTCTCATTTGCTTTTCTTTAGACATTAATGTTGTAGGATCTTCTTTTCTGCATCTTCATCACGGAGTTGCTCTTTCCCTTTAGCCTTGCCTTTGGCTTTGGGTGAAAAAGTCTTTTGGCGCTTGGCAATCTTTTTCTTTCTTGTACCCTTTTGCTTAGTACATGGATTTTCGTTTTTGATCTTCTTTATCTGTGCTTCAATATCCCTAAGCATTTTTTTGCAAGGTTCAATGTCCTTGATCCCTTCATTGATCATCGCATCGGGCACTAGAGCTGGACGCAATGAGTACTTAGTAGAATAATTGTCTTCATTCATATGCTCCATCACGTAGTCTCTGTCTGGTGAATGGTAGAGAAAGTTCCCACGCTTGTCAATGGATGGGAAAATCTTCATGAAATGGTTGATGATGAGCTTTGTGAACCGTGGAAATGGAAGATGCATAAACTTCTTCTTGGTGCAGGTGAACTGGTAACAGAATTCATCCCAAAGTAGTAGGGCGTAATCCACTTTAGATACAGTGTAGAGACCCCAAAATATATGATCCTGAGGGGCTCTCATTTCGTCTAATCCGCGAACCTTTTAAGTGAAGCATTTGATGATGATAGTGAAGATAGCTTTTCATGGTTACCCGATTTGTGAAGTCTGAAACTGAGACAGATTAAGAATATCTCCCTCATAGTTCAGAGCTTGAATTACTCTAAGCATTCCAGCTATGTATGGGTTAGGCACATACTTTTCATCTTTGGCTAACATAGGGAATTTGAACAGCTTTCTGAACCGACTTAAGTCAAGAGTCATTTTCTTCTTGTTGATCTTGAAGGTGATAATCTTGCTTGATAATTGTTTTCCCTGTGAGATTGACGTTGTGGCCCAAAACTCATGCAAATTAACTTCAGGAACTAATGCAGTGGCTCTTAGGAGGGGTGACATGTCCAGGATATCCATGGCGACTTTGAAGGCTGCAAGAGTAGAATCAAAGTCCTCTTTCAGACGACAGTTGTTCTCTACAGGTGGAAGCCTAGCACTGAGTGGTACTCATGCCAGATCGAGTTGAAGTTGTTGTTCTTCGGTGATAGACATTTTCTTGTTTAGAAAAACAACATATGCAAATGGTAGATAAAGAATTATATACCACACATTATGAAGTTATTTTGCATGGAGAAACGTGTCAAGTCACATAACTTTGCATGGTGACGTAATCTAAGAATAAATCCTAACTCATTTAATACTTGTCATGTCAAATGTTGTCGGATTAATCTTGGAAAAACATTCTTATGTTATTTTTTAGAAGAAATCACACTTAGCAATTTTTTGGGTTTTACGACTCTTAAACTTGCAATGTTGAAATTAGTTCCACAAAGTCGCAATGTTTATAAGTCTATGTTATCGCAATATTGTAAGATTATGGCAATGACAAACATTTTGTCGTAATAACAATAAACATCACATGTGTCGCAATAACAGGCATTCCTATTGCAATAACCATCACAAGTCCATCGCAATACTAGTCACCCATTTCCATCTCAATATTCTTCAGACTAGTCCATCGCAATAAGTAATCAGACATATTCATTGCAATATCATACACACAATTCCATCGCAATGACATTCAACCTTTCCATCGCAATAACATAGTCCATCACAATACATAATCATCGCAATGTCTATCTATCCATCGCAATACCTAACCCATCGCAATAACACACCACCAATCCCATCGCAATATTCACCATCGCATAGAACCATCACAATGATCCATCGCAATGATCCATCACAATGATCATCGCAATAGGTGGCGGATATTACGAGGTAAGGTCTTTAGGTGCGATTACGAGTTCGAAACTGGGAGTTAGGCAAAACCATTCAAAACCTATGTTGGCATAAGTCATATAAACGAATCCCCTCATTCAATTTCAACGTTTAAACACAAGTCATTTCGAAACCCTAAACTGATTAATCGAAATAATTGGTTCATTTGTAATGAATAGGCATATATGATTTACAAATAAGCAATAACAGATAGATACCTAGTTTTGGTAGATAGATTTCAGCAATAGATCACAGTGAAAGATGGTATCTTAAAGGTATAACAATGGCAGCAAAGGGTATATCTTTGTGTATGTTTTGCGATAAGGAAGAAAAGGGATCCAGGGGGTATTGACTTTGGTCAACCCTTATACCATTTTGCAAAAATTGCATATTGGTCCCCCTTTTGTAAGAATTTTGTGTTAGAGACTTATATAGACAAGTTTAACAAAACATTACCCCGTAACATCTTAGCTTCCATGAAAACACGATCACACAACAAACGCACCTAAGGCAAGTTATAAAATACCTAAGGCCACATCACACATACATAGGGCACACATTGCACATAAGGCACACGTAAGGCATTTTTCTGAAAATGATTTTGAAGACCAATTTGAAATCCAAGATAAAAAGATATTTTCTCCCCCTTAAACTCTAACCCATTTTCTATTTGCTGAGTTGTAGTCATTGTTTAAAGAGTCAAACACCGATGATGACATTTTCCGTTAAGTGATTATTTGAAACGATTCTGGTGGCAATAAGATTTCTCTTATTTTAACAAAATAAGTGCACTGAAGCGTACACAGATTTGTGTTAGACCAAGTTATAAAGTAAACTTATCCCTTAAAAGGTTTTAAAGTAAACCTTGCCCGAGAAAATTAATTCCCGTTGTGAGCCAACGTTTTCAAAAGAAATACGTGACTTAAATGCAAAAAGCGGGTTGTAGTTAGAAATAACTACAAGCAATATCGGCATGTTTTAAAATATATACAACTTTTATACGGAATCTATTTATGGCTCCGTGTAAATATTAATCGACATTTCTAAGGCCGTAAATATTACCGTACTAAAAGACATGCCCGATTTAAAATGAAAAATATTTTTGGATTTTCTTGATTTTATATTTTGTATGGTTTTTGTAGGTTTTATATTTTTATATTTTTCTTTTGGTGGTTTAAATATATACGATAATATACATGATCACGATAAAAAGGATACTCTAGAATAGTTTACCACCACTATTCTGCAGCTTCTGCCAACTCCTTAAGAGTCGCCGGTGAGAATGGTTTCATGCCCAGCTTTTCGATCAAAAACTCGATACGTCCTCGATCTAAAGCCTTTGTGAATATATCCGCCAACTGATACTCAGTGTTGACAAAATACAGCTCGATCACTCCATTTTCCACTTGCTCTTTGATAAAGTGGTAGCGTATGTGAATATGCTTCGCCCGGGAGTGTTGAACGTAGTTGCAGCAAAGGGCAATGGCGATTTTGTTGTCACAGTACATTAGAATTTTGTTGAAGCCAAGACTATAGTCAGTTAATCGTGATCTCATCCATAGAACTTGAGCACAACAACCGGACATGGCAATGTATTCAGCCTCTGTACTTGATATCACAACGCTATTCTGCCTTTTGGATGCCCAACTAATTAGTCTATCTCTAAGAAGTGGCACACTGCCAGAAGTGCAACGTCTAGTATCTTGACACCCATCATAATCCGCATCTGCATATGATATTAGTGCAATAGAGGAATCCTTCGGATACCATAGACCACGATGAAGTGTTCCTTTAAGATACCGAAAGATCTTTTTCACAACATGTAAGTTCTTTTCGGTAGGCCGAGCCTGATATCGGGCACACATGCATATAGCAAATTGCAAATCAGGCCTGCTAGTAGTCAGATAGAGAAGGGTGTCGATCATTCCACGATAAAGTTTAGGATCGACAGCAATCCCATCCCTATCCTCATCCAACTTGGATCTCTCCACCATTGGAGTATCCACGGGGTCACAGTTTTGAAAGTGATACTTTTTCAAAGATTCAAGAGCATATTTGGACTGATTAATGAAGATGCCTCTGGGATTTTGAGAAATTTGTAACCCTAAGAAAAATGAAAATTTTCTCATCATCGATATCTTAAAGCGTGAAGACATGATTTTCTCAAAATGGCCAGACAGTCTTTGAGTAGTGGCAGCAAATATTATATCATCAACATAAATTTGTACCAGTATCATGTCGTTGTCCTCCTTGAGAATGAACAATGTTCGGTCCACTTTGCCTTTGGAGAAGCCTTCCGAGATGAGATAAGACGATAGGAGATCATACCACGCGCGTGGAGCTTGTTTCAACCCATAAAGAGCCTTCTTGAGCTTGTACACGTGATTAGGATACTCCGAGTTCACATATCCATTCGGATGGCTTACGTAGACATCTTCCCTGAATTCACCATTGAGAAAAGTCGTCTTTACATCCATTTGGTAGACGATCATATTCATGTGAGCAGCATAAGCAAGGAATAGTCTAATCGGCTCCAATCTTGCAATGGGAGCAAAGGATTCTTCAAAGTCAATACCCAATGCTTGTTTGTAACCTCGAGCAACCAATCTAGCATTTTTCTTTAAAACACTACCCAACTCATCGAGTTTGACCTTATATACCCACAACAATGTAAGGATGTCGACGTTGTCGGGTAAAGGGACTAATTCCCATACTTCAAGTCATTGAAATTCATTAAGTTCCTCTTGCATGGCCTCAATCCATGAAGATTGTGTCATGGCTTGTTGCCAAGTTTTAGGTTCAACCTCAGAGAGAAATGTATCAAAGTAACAGTATAATGCACTTTCTTGTAACTGATGACGTGTTAAGACTGGTCGGTTGATGTCACCAATAATATTGCGGATTGGGTGATCCTTTGTCCATTTGGTGTTGTGATTTTCAATCCGTGGTGGTCTGGAGTGAACGATTGTAGGAGCTTACGCTGAGGTAGACGCACTGTTAGGGTTTTCGGGTATTGGTGAGCCAAAGAATGGAAGTTCTTGTAAGTGAGCAAATTCCAAATCGTGATCATCATAATCCTCTTCAACATCATCAAGAACGAATGGAGGTGTTGATTCAGGTGTAGTTTAAGAATTGTTGGGGGATGGTGCATCCGGTTTAGTAGTGACTGTAGATGCATCGGATTGATTTCCATTATCTTGAGCAACAACTTCAGGAATCGGAGCTACTACTACAGGTGCTGGAACATCATCACTAGGTGGATCAAAAAATTCATCAAACATAGGTTTAAATAACTCATCCCACTCGGGCTTTGTAGGTGGTGTAAATGATGGAGAAGTAGGATAGTTGGGAGTTAATCCGAAACTAATAGTACCGGTTCCCATCTCATGAAGTACGGGTTCAGAGCTGCGTTGCTCAGAAGCCATCGCTGTTAGCTCATCAAAATCGGCATCCAAAGTTTCTACTATCTTGCCAAGACGATGATTATAAATCCGGTAAGCTTTCTTTGCGGGTGAGTAACCAATGAAAATTCCAATATCAGCCTTCGGTTCAAGTTTGCCTAAATTCTCACTATTAGTATTTGGATAGCACAGTGCACCAAACACATGAAGAAAGGAAATATCGGGTTTGTGTCCATGAAGAAGCTCATATGGAGTTTTTCCATTGCGCTTACGAATGATAGAGCGGTTTTGGGTATAACATGCGGTTGCCACTACTTCAGCCCATAAGAATAAAGGAACATTCGCATAAATCAACATAGTTCTAGCAGCTTCCATAAGTGTACGATTACGTCTTTCCACGTCACCGTTTTGTTGTGGAGTGCGAGCAACTGAAGTTTCATGTGAAATACTGATCTCTTCATAGTAGTCTCGTAGAGTCTGATTAATGAACTCAGTTCCATTATCAGTTCAAATGTGGCGAACGGTAGCATTAAGACGCGGCTGGATCATCTTAAGAAAAGTGATAATATATGCTGGTACTTGATCCTTGGTTGCTAAAAACTTAACCCATGTAAACCTTGAAAAATCATCCACCATGACGAGGATGTATTTTCGACCACTCACACTAGCCGTACGCATTAGCCCACAAAGATCCATATGCAAAAGATACAGTAGTTCTTGGTTGGTGTCTTCAACTTTACGTTTGTGAGACTTCTTGGTGCTTTTCCCCAATTCACACGCGAAACATAAATGATCCTTGTTAAACTTGAGCTTTGGAAGACCATGAACAAGTTCGTTTCTAGCTAAATGGTTAATTGCATCAAATTTAAGATGAGATAATCGTCGATGCCACAACCATGACTTGGTCTTAGATGATTTAGAGAGAAGGCATACTGGAGAAGCGGCCATCATATTTTGAATAGACAGTGTGTAGAGATTATCCCCTCGAGAACCTTTTAACAGGTCATTTCCTGCAAGATCACGAATGAATCAAGTATGTTGTCGAAAAGCAACCTCAAGGTTTTAATCGCAAAATTGTCCCATTGAGAATAAGTTATGAACGAGTCCCTCCACGTAATACACCCTTGAAATCATAACATTCCCAATTTGATATTCACCATAACCCATGATCTTTGCAATATGGTCATTACCAAATTTCATCGTTCCTAGAAACTTGTTGACGAAATTTCTAAGCATCGAGCGATCTCCGGTCATATGCTTGGAGCACCCCGAGTCCAAATACCAAAGAATAATTTGGACGACCTGAAAATATCACCAAACAAAGACGATGTAGCGAAATCTAATTGTTCCTATGAGTTAGCAGGTATAGATATAATTATCTTAGATTTGCTATCAAATGAATTCTTATACTTCCAAATTTTCTTCCTAGTTGTCGGTTTAGATTCTAGTTGTCTAAGATCTTGAGGTACTTCTTCACTGGTAGGCATAATAGTGGAGGCAAACCTAGTTAAAGGGTGCTTTTTCCATTTTTTTAGTGCTAGTGATCCTATTTAAAGGACGCTGAGACCTAACTTCAGTAGATGTGATCCTAGTTAAAGGGCACTTAGTTCCATTTGTAGTAAAGGTCCTACCAGTGGGTAACCATTACCATCCAACTTGGGTGAATTTCTTCCCCGTTGGTTTCCATTCAATATTGTTCCTAATGGCATACATTTCATTAACATGGTCAACAAGGCATAAATCATGACGCTGAGAAAACATGCATTCATTACAATTCCAACATCTCAAATTAGAATCCACATTTTGCTTAGGCTTCCACACAGAGGTAGAACCTTTTGTCTTAGTTACATGATTCCTTTTATTTAAATCTGAAATAACATTCCTAGGGTGAACTTCTACTTTCTTCTTCATAGTGCTACTAGTGGAAGATTGATCCTATCTTTCTTTACTCGAGATCCTTTAGCCTTAGTAGATGTAGTTACTCCTGTAGAAGCTAAGGGAACATTAGTGACAGATTTTTCGATTTAGCCTTGATGGGTGTGTTTAAAGTAGGCTTAGCTCCTAGGGTCTTATTGATTGGAGTCATGGCAATGGTGGGGGTTGTTGTTTAAGTGGTGCAGGTATCGGTTGACCGATATATTCTAAGTTTCCAAACAGTCTTGAATGCGATCCACATATAGGAAAAGCTCATATAGAAGATGACTTGTGGGATCTAGTTTACGCATATCATAAATGGTATCTCTAGCTAGATCTACATGTTTTAAGGCATTTTTCATGTAGGTTACAAAATTAGTTGGACTATGCTTAAATTTTTGGTCCCGATAAAGCACACGTGAGTTGGGTGTGGGAGCACTAGAGGACAGTGCAGAGATGGTAGCTGAGTTATCAACAAATTTTTGTCCTTTGAGTTGAAGTGTCTTTTTTAATTCAGCTATAACCATATTTTTATCTATGAGCTGAATATTTAGGTTAGAGATTTCCTCACATTTCTTGTTCAGTTGGTCAACAAATGACTTTTGCTCTGCCGCATTAAAACCAAAGCGTTCTTCTATTGAACTAGAAACTTGTGAGACACCTTGCCTTACTTTTTCAAACTCGCCTAGCATAGAAGTGATTCTATTTTCTAGGGCATGGTTTTTATTCTCTGCAGCCTCTAGTTCCACTTTCACTGCTAATGATTCTCTCTTAAGTCTCATAACTTTTTCCTCTAATGCCTGAACAACCTAAATCATCTTGTCACTTGTCTCAACGTTGTTTTCACAATCCTTTGTTTTTGAAAGAGTTTCATTTTTAGATTGGTGTTCAATTTCGTGAGATATACAATGTTGTTGAAGCTCGTCAAAACGTTTTGAAAGTGATTTATAAGAATCTTGAAGCTTTAAAAATTCAGTGTTAGATTCGTGACAAGAATGATTATCTACATAATTCACAGGTTCAACAATATTCACAGAAAGATCATGCACATCATCACATTAATTCACAATAGATGTAATCTCAATAGCACATTCAATAGTCACAACTTGCATCACATCGAGAGACACCACTTGTTCCAAGAATCGGTCATATTCGGACAAAATCTTTTCTTTCTCTATTAAATGTTCCTCATAAGCATCATCCATTTCATAGAAAACTTTTTGAACTTGGGCCATTTCGAAATTAAGATTATCTCCGAGATCTAGAAAGCCCTCTTTAAGATTATTTACCAACGGAACGATCTCTTTCTCAAACACCAATTTCATGTGTTCGAAAGCCCATTCTCCGGCGGTTTGAGCCGTTGAAGTCGTACATTCCTTAATGTGTCAAAACCGGTAAAGTATCCTCTAATCTCTTTCAAGATTAGCAATACTGTACTTACCGGGGGGAAGACCCTTTGGAATTTCCTTGGGTTTATTCGGGTTGACAAGTGTAGGAAATATACTAAGGTTTTCTCTAGTAGACATGTAAGTTGGTGTATGGATAAATTCTCTTTGTATATTAAAGCGAGTTCTAAAATCCGTTTTAGCATACTCTTGATTAAGTTTATCATAATCAAACTTAGGATATTCCAAAAGCATTTTTGACAATTCTTGTCAATGAGTGATATGTACTTGGAATCATTTGAATTACCAATCGGGTCTAAGACCAAACCTAATTTTGTTGCATCATAAATTCATGGGTTGTGGTTAAGAGCTTGATTTGCATAAACCGGGTTAGGTGGCAGGTCTGTTAGACACGATGAAGTAAATTCCTTAAAGGATGAATGAAACAAATGTACTAAATGTGAAGCGGAGTATTGTTTTAAAAGAAAAACTTCAGTCTGTTTAATTTTCTCGAACGCCTTAATTTATGTTTCAACCCTTTTTGACTCGAGAGTTTCGAAATCCGTTAGAAGTCTTTCAAAATTAGAAACGACTGACTCTTTTTCTTTAAGTTCTTTTGAAAGATTTACTCTTAAATGTTCAATTTCTAGCAAGTTATCCATTTGGACTTTCCTAAACCTATCAAATTCTGGATTGGTTAAGGTATTGGTCATTGGAGTTAATTCTAAGGTTTGAACCTTTTCCTTGTACAAAGCAAGCTCGGCAGATAATGTCTGATTAACATTGAGGATTTCAAGGACAGCAGTATTCATTTAACCAAGCATAGATGCCGACACCATAACCAAATCTTGTTGAGCAGACAAATTTGTAGACGTAATAGCTCCCGGTTATGTTTCACTCAAAGTCTGGGGACTTACATTGATATTGCTATCATTGTTTGTCTCCTCGTTTGAATTACCAACTACCGGAGGCTGTTCTGGATACTCAGACACTTGCTCAACTTGATAAGGTACAATATTAGTATCATTGTGAGTATTTGGTACCTCAGCGATTTGGTCAGACCCATAGAGCGAGAGAGTTGCCATAAGAGCTGCTTTGGCGGTGTTGAAGTCATCATAATCTGAATCATACGCATCAAGATCATCGCATTGATATGCTGCATTTTGAGTGTAAGATGTTGTGAGTCCCTCATTTTCCACAACTCATGGATCTGCGAGAAATGCTAACTCCTCCTCGTCGAGCTTCTTGACCTTGTTCTTGAGCATTAACCAAGTAAATTTTTTCTTGAAACCATGTACTATCTGTAGGTCTACGTTTTCTAAGGATTAGGCATGTTATGGTTTATCTATAGAGATGGATGGAAATGAAGAACTTAGAGAGAGAAAGGTAGAGAAAGAAAGAAGAGAAAGAGAGGAATAGTTGATTAAGATGAAATGTGTGTAAACACTAAGTGACCAACCCCTCCTAACATGCTAGGAGGGGGTCTATATAGCCCACCCTACATGTGGGCTATATGGGCTATATTGGATCACGAGCCCAATATCATTGGAGTGACCGATTGATTGTAGCTAATTACCACTCTTGTTTAGGAAAACAAAGAGCGTAAATAGTGAAAGTATTAAATACGACGGTTTAGGAAAACCGTGTACAAATGACCCTAAGGTGAAGTTCAAGTTCGTTTCCCAAGGAGGTATATGTGTGTGACTAAAATGTAGCAAGGTTTGAGATTAATATTGGTTAGAAGGGGATGAGAAAAGAAGATGACGAAGACGTGAAATTAATTACTACTACGACTTAACGTAAAACTGTAAAATAAGCTAAAATAAAAATTAATTCTAAAAATTACCAAAAATTCATCAAAAATCAAAATAAATAAACTAAGAGTTTACCAATGATCAAAACTTTTTCAAACCTTTTAATTAATTAAATATTCAATTTTTAAATGTTAATTAAAGCCCTAAAAATCAAATTAATTATCAAAAAGCCCAAATAAAGATTTTTCAATTGGTAAACCTCTAAAATGACCTAAAAAGATTAAAAACTATTTTTAGAAATTTTTAAACTAATAAAAACTATTTAAAATGATTTAAAAACTATTAAAACTTAAAATAATTATAAAAATTAATCTAAAAATGATAAAATTAATCTAAAAGTTGCAAAATTCCTATTTTAATGTATTTAAGCTAAGAAAAATATAAAAAGTGCAAAAATGTGAAATTTGAAAAATAATATTAAAATAAGATTAGAAATCCAAAAATTATAAAAAATTCTAAAAACTTGCAAAATGATTTATTTTAACCTAAATAAACAGAAAATGAAACTGAAATGACAAGAATACCCCTATTGGGACCTCAAATGGGCCAAAACCAAAAACAGTCAACACTAATGGGCTTTTTAGCCCAAAAAGTCAAACTTGGCCCAATTGACTTGGAAAAGCCCAATCTGACTCAAAATTTAATTCTAAACACAAAACTCTAAAGGCCCAAAAGCTGAAAGTGAGCTTATCACAGCTTATTAAACAAACAGCTTATCCTTATTGGGCTTTTTAGCCCATTAAGCAATAAGCTAATGCCATAAGCTCTAATTTAACACACAACCTTCTCTTGGGATACTAAAGAGATCTGTAAAAAGAAATTTTGAAAAAGCACACTCAATAAGCCAGAAATAAGCAAAGTACAAATCCACAAAACGACAAAATAGTCGGGTTTGATATTTAGGGCACCTCAGGACTTGATTTAACTTGCAAAACGTCACAAATGAACTCAATAAGCCAAATCAATCAACAAAATTCCAATAAGCAAAACCAATAAGCCAGAATAAGCCAATAAGCACTTATGAAAAAGTCAATTAAGTTGGTTTTCTAGTCAAACCTTAAAGTCAACCCACCAAATGCTCCAGTATGAACAAATGGGTCCAGTAATGAGCACCTATTACAAAATCAAAGTTGTTGCTGGTTAAAATAAGCTATTATAGCTTAATGATAAGCTGAAACCCAAAATACACTAGCAGTGGCTAGCAGCAGGGGAAAGGAGTTCCCACTGCTTTGACTATTTGACCAAGCTTTTTAGAGAGATGTAGTTGGATTCAAATGGAAACAAGGGCACCCTTGTGATCAGTGAATCACAAGGAGTCAATATCAACAAAGAAATCACAAATTGGTTCACACAATAAGCCCATAATAAGCAAACAGTCACCAGATATTGCACAGACTTTGGAAATAAGCAGTTATGAACAAATAAGCAGTTTTAGCATGAATAAGCCAGCCAAATTGAACCAAATGCATACACAAGCTATAATAAAGTCCAATAAGCACAAATAAACTTGTTTCAAGCAATGGATCAAAGTAAATAAGCAGATTCAAGCATCAACAGTTATTGATGAACAAGTAGAATATGCAGAAACCTTTTGCTGATCTAATTGACCATATATCTAATTTCAAGCATCCAAATCTCTTTCCCTGATGTTATTAACTAAGTTTAATCACTTGTTAACCCTAGTCTATGATTAGATCTAGGTGTCCCTTAAACTATAGCCAATTTTATCAAGTAACAAAGATTTTATAGCCCTTTTATGGATTTGGGTGTTTCAAACCACAAAACTTGCTGATAAATGACCAAGAACACCAGGTAAACAAAAACCAACAATCACAAACACAGTACAACCACTTAACAAACCACAAACCCTGCTTATGCAGTTAACCCAAACACCCCTTAAATATCTGTTTTGATAAATTTTCAAAGGATAATCCAGATTCAACCCACAAATCAAGTCAATAACAACTCATTATCATCAAACCAACACAGATAAACAAGATTCAACCATAAAAACACAGATTCCACAATAATCAAGCAAAGTCACAAATATTCAGAAAATAAAAGAGAAAATGAAAAAGGAGAAGGGTGCAAACCTCCAAGACCTACATCCAGGCCCTGGATTGTTTGAGCTGAGGTACTAGCAGAACAAGTACCAGCTTCCAATGTACCTGCTAAGAAGAACAAACCAAAGTGATGAACAAATATCAAGCACTTTCTGATTTTTTTTGAAACACAAGTCTTATTGATTAAAACCTTGCCTCAAAAACCTTTAAACATATAAATGGAACTCAGATTTAGGCTATTCTAACACCAACTTTTAATAAACATAAAAGAGATTTCATAAGTTTCAGAAAATCAAATTTTATTAACTTAAAAAAGGATTACAAAGATTGATAACCTAAAACTGGAACAAAGGGACTCTCACAGGTTGAGGTCTCCTTTTATAGGCAAATGCTATGCTAACACTATTCACAAACCCTAGAAGTGAATTCCCAAATGTGCCCTTGAGTACTTGATGACGTTTGTTGTTGATGAGCTGTCCAAAATGATCCTAGACGTTTATTTTAGCTTTGTGGTTAAGCTAAGAACCTTTGCCGTTGATCTTGACACGTGGCAGTCCTTTGGGAAGAAGTGGTGATGTGATAGGTGGACGAGGTTGAGTGTGGGGCCTCTTGGTGAGTGGGAGTGAGGGTTTTAAGGTTGGGATTATTTTCCGCTTATGTGAATCACACGTGAGTGTGGGTAATTGAAAATTACCCTTTGTTTTAAGTGATGTAAAAACTGGGTTCTTACTTGCTACAGTGACACATTTTGATCCAGATTTGGTGGATTGTGTTTGTGTTTGGCGCAAATATATTTGAATGTTTCATTTGTGGAAACTATAGTCCTTGTTCTTTGGGAAAGATGGTAAATCAAGTTTTCCATCCAACAAAAACGTGTTCCCTTTGTTATTAAACTTCCATTCCTCACACTTTTGGCACAAAACTTTTCCAGAAAGATATCAAGGGTTATTTTTGCCATGTTTTCATATTTGAAGGACTGATTTTGGACTTTGTTGATCTTCAAAGGTCTTCAATGTAACTTTAACTTCATGAGGGTCCATAATTGACAAATTATATTTGATGAGGGACTAATCTTGCCATTTCTTCAAAGTTGAGGGACCTTTTTGCAATTTTGACAAACTTAAGGGACCAAACTTGTAATTATGAATTCACAAGGGTTTTAAGTGTCATTTCTTCATTGTTTGAGGATCAATCTTGCATATCTTCAAGTCTTCAAGGGTAATTGTTTGATACTTCATGAACTAGGGCCTGGTTCTTTGTACGACTTCGTTTCTCGTGTCCGTTTTTCCTTGTTTCTTGTGATCTTTTGTCTTTTTCACGATATCTATACCTAAAATACACAAGTAAACAAACACAAGCATATATATGGAATTTTATGACATTTTTATGCATTTAAAGCCCGAAAAGAACGATGAGATCATGTATAAATGCCATCTCATCACTCCCCCATACTAAGCCATTGTCGTGCCCTCACGCAATGCTAGAATAAAGTATATAAGCATCACCAAAGTTCAATTTTATTAACCTTTATTGAAGAGTAAAAGACTTGCAACGATACTATGAAGATGTGTAAAGACATAATGTATGATTTTCATCACGAATGTGACTTTTAGGGTCAAGGAATAGAAACAAGTAAATGTCCCTTAGAGTAAATTTCGTCATCCTTGATTGTCATACATTCCATGCTAAGTGCAAAAACGAGATCATTGTTGGTACAAGTCACAATGCTAACACTACTCATACGTCCAAATTGTGTAATACTTTTTCTCCCCGCAATCCTAGTTATTATAAAAGGAAATGGGTTACTAGCATTTTATAACTATTTTTCATGGATCACAAGTGATTCATATTGACTTATTTGAGTAGTTATTAATCCGAAAGCAAAGTAGCACGATTTAATCGATAGTTAGCCGAAGGACAAAATCTTTTAAAACGGCTTCTCGTGTATCTCCTTAAGTTCATATCTTGGCATAACTCGATTCACGATTTGAGACCTTTCTCGGACCGATATTTGGCATGTACTTCATACTTCAAATCTTGGGAAGACGTTCTTGAAATTATGGTCTTCTCTTCATATATTTCGAATTTCTTCACTTGACGTTTTTGAGAGATTCTTCATATTTGGACCACGACTTCATCATTTTTCTTCAATCTTTATTTTGGACTTTGATATACAACGATCCGCCTCCTTTCCGGACTTGGATATATTTATCATCATACCTTGTAAGGGTCTTTTCGGATAGACTTTCTCCATAATCTTTAGGGGAGTAATTGCTTTTCGTCGTGTGTCTTGATCCTTCATACTGATTTAGGAATAATGATACTTCACATCATCTTGGATCTTTAGCAGTAAAATAGGGCTCCTCATGCCTTGTAAGGGCCTTTTTGGACGATCACCAATCTTCGCGTCCCGCTTCAATAAGTTATGTCTTGGCTATGAACTCTATTCAACCTCGAGCAACTTTTAAATGATCTTGCGCTAGAGGCTAAGTAACCTTTCAAATCGTACGACCTTACTTATTGCAATTATTTTTATTCCTAATGCATTGATCTTATGGGAAGAAAAAGCCACAATTAAAAACATATGAGTTTTTGAAAGAACATTTTCATGTTCTACGTTTAGCATGATCACTTGTCTAACTCTATCACTTCTCGTTCTTCACTATATAAAGACCTCTAATTAAAGAGACTCGTGAATACTTAGCCATGCAAGTCAAAATTAAGCCAAATTTGGATTAGCTTTCATTAAGACTATATCAAATCAAAGTTTTGGGTTTCAAGCCACCTATAGGATCTTGCACTTTCTAGGAGTTTTTCAAGTTTAGAGAATGCATTTTATAGTTCCCTTGATAAGTGACTTTCTAGGATCAATTATAGGAACTTGCGAAAAGTTCTTGTTCTTAACCCGAATGAGCTAAGACTTTTGCGTTTTAAAGCTCCCTATATAAAAGTCTAGCAAAACTTGAATTGAGCGGGTTAAGGAATGTAAATGGCTCCAAATGCCCATCAAGTCAAAAATTAGCTCTTATTCTACCCATCGGAAAATATACATTCGTGTCTTAAAAATACTTATGAAAACTAAGAAAAATTTAAAATATGGCCATTGTTAGCCTTATTAGCAACAAAGCATTGAAAGTTGGAAAGCGTGAGGGCGTAGCAAAGCAAGTATCTATTCACCCCCCCCCCCCCATACTAAAAGTAAATATTGTCCTCAATGTTTCGAGTCTAAAGGTGGAGCACCCCCATACTAGAGACGAAGAGTCTAATGCTTAGGATCTAGCATGGAAAGGGTGATCAACAATATATCTAAAGCCGTTTATTAAGTAAGCTAAAAGATAATTGTTAGAACAATAAAGGATATGTCATGGATTCGTGAAAAACTTCTTCAAGCAAACGATGGAGGCTCACGTAAACGAACACGAGAGTCTTCAATCGTAGATGATGATGATGATCTAGATAACACAATCACAAACAACCACGAGACAACGAGTTGGAAGGGTACAAGTCCCCTTATTAGTGATTAGTAAGCATAAAAGGATAAGCATGGGATCTCCCCCACGAGGCACCTCGTTTTTGATTACCGAGTCATGAGCTCGACTCGATCCCCTCAATGCTAATTATCATTGGGGAAGGTGACTTGGTCGAGGTCAACCATTGAAGGAATTTCCCCACCAAAGTAGTGCTTAAGCCTATGTCCATTCACCTTGAAGTTAGGACCATCATCTGGAGCTAGCTCGATGGTCCCATAAGGAAACACTTGCGTAACGGTGAAAGGACCCGACCAACGAGATTTCAATTTCCCGGAAAATATCTTAAGTCTAGAGTTAAAAAGTAACACTTGATCACCAACGTTAAAAACCCGGTTTTTAATCTTTGCATGATGAACTTTTTAGTCTTTTCTTTGAAAATCAATGAATTTCATAAGCATTGTCTCTTAATTCATCCAATTCATTCAATTGTATTTTCTGGTGATCACCCGCGGTCTTCAAGTCAAAGTTTGCATGCTTAAGGGCCCAATATGCCTTGTGCTCCAATTCAATGGGCAAATGACAATTCTTCCCATAGACTAACTTATAAGGAGTGCAACCGATAGGTGTCTTATAAGCGGTCCTAAAGGCCCATAAAGCGTCATCGAGTTTGTCGGACCATGAAGCACGGTTTTCTCCAATCGACCTCTCTAAAATCCTCTTCAAAGCTCGGTTCGAAACCTCGACTTGCCCACTCGTTTGCGGGTGATAAGCCGTAGAAAGACGATGAGTAACTCCATAGTTCTTTAAGACCTTCTCGAATTGGTCATTACAAAAATGGGTTCCACGATCGCTTATAATAGCACGAGGGGTTCCGAACCGAGAAAATAGTTGCTTCAAAAACTTTACTACCACACGAGCATCATTAGTAGGTAAAGCCTTAGCTTCCACCCACTTAGAAAGGTAGTCCACCGCGACGAGGATATACTTGTTACTATGAGACGATGGGAACGGCCCCATAAAGTCTATTCCCCAAATGTCGAAAATCTCACACACTTGAATTATGTTTTGTGGCATTTCATCACGTTGAGACGATTTTCCTTGACGTTGGCACGAATCACACGACTTCATAAGTGCGTGTGCATCACGATAGATAGAAGGCCAAAAGAAGCCGGCATCGAACACTTTCTTAGCCGTGAGATTAGCACCATGGTGACCACCCGTGGGTCCCTCGTGACAAGCTCTAAGGATATTAGAAGCTTCGGCACCAAAAACACAACGTCGAACGAGTTGATCCGCACAAACCCGAAAGAGATAAGGGTCGTCCCAAAAATAGAACTTGACGTCACGAAAGAATTTTCGCTTTTGTTGTGTCGTCATACCCTTGATTATGAAATTCCCCGCATGGTAATTTGCAATGTCGGCAAACCATGGGGTGGTGTCTTTAGAATTCACTACACCGAGAGTCTCGAGAGGAAATGTTTCGGTGATTTCCTTGTTCTCGAAAACATCTTTGTGAGGATCTTCTAGACGAGAGAGATGATCGACCGCTAGATTCTCGGCTCCTTTTTTGTCAAGAACGGTGACATCAAATTCTTGGAGGAGGAGCATCCAACGAAGAAATCTCGGCTTAGTATCTTGCTTAGCTAAGAGATACTTGATAGCCGAATGGTCGGTATACACGATGCTTTTAGTTAAGACGAGATAAGGTCGGAATTTCTCAAAAGCATAGACCACGGCAAGGAATTCCTTTTCCGTTGTGGTGTACTTTAATTGAGCCTCGGTCATCGTCTTACTAGCATAATGGATAGGACGGAAATGCTTTTCATAGCGTTGCCCTAAGACGGCCCCTATAGCATAATCACTTGCATCGCACATGATTTCAAAGGGTAATTCCCAATTAGGAGCAACAAGAATGGGAGCTTCAGTATGTTTCCTTTCAAGAGTTTCGAAAGCTCTAACACAATCGTCATTGAAATTAAAAGGAGCATCCTTCTCGAGAAGGTGTGTCATAGGTCGAGAGATTTTCGAAAAGTCTTTGATGAAACGACGATAAAAGCCCGCGTGGCCTAGGAAACTCCTAACTCCCTTAACGGTTTTGGGATGAGGTAACTTGGCGATGACGTCTACCTTAGCTTTATCGACCTCAATCCCCGCATTCGAGACCTTATGTCCTAAGACGATTCCTTGTTTACACATAAAATGACATTTTTCCCAATTAAGCACAAGATTGGTTTCTTCACAACGTTTTAACATTTGCTCGAGATTAGATAAACACGACGTGAACAAATTGCCAAATACCGAAAAGTCATCCATAAACACTTCCATCGACTTCTCGATCATATCGTGAAAAATTGCCATCATACACCGTTGAAACGTACCCGGTGCATTACAAAGTCCGAAAGGCATCCTACGATAAGCAAACGTTCCATAAGGACACGTAAACGTAGTCTTCTCTTGATCACGAGGGTCGATAGGGATTTGAAAGTAACCGGAAAAACCATCTAAAAAGCAATAGAATTCATTTCCCGCGAGTCGCTCCAACATTTGATCCATGAAGGGTAAAGGAAAGTGGTATTTACGAGTGGCGTCATTTAACTTTTGGTAGTCAATACACACCCTCCAACCGGTCACAACACGAGTGGGAATTAACTCGTTTTTTTCATTAGGCACAACGGTCATTCCTCCCTTTTTAGGGACACAATGGATTTGGCTCACCCATGGGCTATCGGAGATAGGATAAATCATTCCCGCGTCAAGGAGCTTCAAAACTTCCTTTTTAATGACATCGTGAATTTTGGGATTTACCCTTCTTTGACTTTGAATTGCGGGTTTGTAGTCCTCCTCCATTAAAATCTTGTGAGTACAAAATTTTGGGTCAATGCCCTTAATGTCGGAAATTTTCCACACAATTGCCCATTTATGAGCTTTAAGAACTTTCAAGAGCTCGGTTTTTTCATCATTAGCAAGACCTCTTGCAATAATAACCGGCAACTTGTCATCACCTTCCAAGAATGCGTATTCAAGGTGATAAGGAAGATCTTTCAATTCAAGGATAGGTGGTTCCTCGATTGAAGATTTTGGTTCAACACTCATAACTTCCATCGGCGGAAGATATGGTGGAATAGAAGTATCATCACTAATCAACACCTCATCTTCATTGTCGATTTCATTTGAAGTGAAATCTCCTCCTTGGAATGGAGTGAGATTTGGTGTAGAATTAGCAAGAATCGGATCCAAAATAGTGGGATTGCCACTTGACGAGCTATCAGAAAAACCTAACACTTCTTGTGAAAACTCATCGCAAACCACATCAACTAAGTCAATGTGATTGATGGTAGCGATTTCATAAACATGAGAAGGTTTTGAGTTTTGAGTAGCGTTTATAACAAGTTCCTCTTCGTTGAATCTCAAATTGATAGTTCTTGCATGAACGTCGATAAGCGATCTCGAGGTGTCTAAAAATGAACGACCTAAAATTAGAGGAACTTGAGGATCCGCGGGGATGTCAACTACTATAAAATCAATGGGATAGTAGAACTTCCCCACTTTCACGAAAACATCTTCGGCTACTCCACATGCTAAAATCGTAGAATGATCGGCCATCTCGATAGACATGTTCGAAGGAATAAGAGCCGGAAGCGAAAGCGATTTCCAAATGGAAAATGGCATCAAATTAATTCTCGCACCAAGATCGTCCAAGGCGAGGCATTCTTTCATATATTGTATGTCACAAGGAATGAGAAACTTTCCAGGGTCACCAACTTTTTCCGCTATGCGGTTAAGATAAACCGAAGAACAATTAGCAAGCTTTGAAAGCTTTTCCTTATCGCTCATCATACTTTTAAAAGTGGAAGCAAAACGAGGCATATACAACAACGCGTCGGCTAAACTCACATCAAAATTCACTTGTTGAAACATTTTTATAAAAAGCTCGATTTGTTGTTTGTTACGTTCTTGCAATTTCTCTTTGTTTCGCCTCGAAGGGTAAGGTAAGGGTGGTGTGGGTTGGACATTAGGCAACGGCCTTGGAATCTCGGGTTCCACAGTTGGTATTGGTTCGGCCGTAGGTGTGGTATGAGCGGTACTTCGTGGGATTGTAAGGTGCTCCTTTTCGACCACCACCTCGGGTTCTTTCTCGATTTCCTTCTCCGTAGAAGTACTTGGACGAGAGATTGGTTCCTTGAAAGTTTTACCACTACGAGTAGTAATAACCTTCATTTCTCCCTTCGGGTTTGCAATGGTATCACTAGGAAGACCACCCGAGGAAGAGGGTTTACACATGATTGCTTCAAACATTTTTGCCATTTGGTCTTCAAATTTTGATTGCCTAGCATCAACTTTTAACAATTCTTGCTTAATCTCATGTTGTCCTTGTTCCATCTTTAGTTGGTTTTGTTGAAGACGTTGGACATTTCCTTCCATTTTATTTGCATGAGTTTTAAGTTCATTAGCAAGTTCGTTTTTAAGCTCGTTTTTCAACTAGGATCTTAAGCTAATCATCTCACGTTGCATGTTATCAAACTTTGCATCATTTGCTTTAGCATAATCCAAAAATTCTCCTTGAAGATTTTTAGTGTGAGCATTTTGAAAACCTTGTGTAGTGTTTTAAAAATCACGGTTTTGGTTTTGATTAGTGACTTGTCCATTCCCACTTTGATAATTCCCCTTGTTGTAGTTACGTGAATTGCCTTGATAATTACCACCTTGGTTGTTGTTTCGATAGTTATTAGCATTTTGATTTGGTGGAGCTTGATTTGGGCGGGAACCTTGGCCGTTTTGGTTATAAGTTCCCGTTGCTACATAAGCACTCGAAGTGTTACCATCCACGGTAATGCACTCGGAAAGATCATGAGCTCCACCACAAGACAAACAACTCTTAGCAACCGCTTTAACCGAAGCGGAATTTGAAGCTTCTTGAGCTTTCCAATGAGTCATAAGATTAGCAAATCTATCGAAAAACCGATTTTCCTCATTAGCTTCATCATGTAAGGCATTAATGCTACGAGACGATGACGACGATGACGAACCCAAATTGGCAACACTCGGTGTGTTACAAGGGCTATAAACCTTAGATCTATTCTCGATAATCTTTAAAGCCTCATCGGTCGTTTTGCACAAAAAATTACCACCCGCGGCGGCATTCAAGTAATCTCGTTCATGATCATTAAGCCCATTATAAAAAGTATCAATTTGATGCAATTCCGAAAAATCATGGTGTGGACATTCATGTAACATTTCTTTAAAGCGTTCCCATGCCATTGAAAAACTTTCATTATTTCTTTGCACAAATCTTGAAATCTCATTTTTCAAATGTGTTGTTTTAGATGGTGGAAAAAACTTGTTCACAAACTTAGAAACGAGATCACCCTATGTTAAAATCGAATTTGGCGGTTCTTTCTCAAGCCAAATTTTAGCGGGTCCATCTAACGAGTATGGAAACAACATCATCTTAATGGCGTCATGTGGAACATCCTTAAACTTGCTAGTAGCGGTGAGACGATTAAAATTCCTTATGTGGTAATGCGGGTTGTCTTTCTAATGACCTCTAAACTTATTAGGTTGCAACATCGACATTAAACCCGTCTTAATCTCGAAATTCTCCGCAAGGATAGCGGGAATCACAATGGCCTCTCCAAAACCCTCGGTGGGTGCTTGTAGCAACTCCATCATAGTACGATTAGCCATGACGACTTCTTGTTCTACAATAGGTTCAACAATTGGAGTTTGTTCTTAAATCAACGTCTCTTGATTGGCTTGCTTTTGAAGACGTTTACGAGCTCGTTTTGCTTGATTACGAGTGATTATAAACTTCACGAAGAATGGGAGGTGAGCAAAGAAGATTCTTTTTGGGTGTTTTGTGAATTTTCAATTTTTTTGTGTTTTTGATTGTTTTTAATTTTTTTTGGATTTTGGTGTATCTTCGTAGACAACAAATTACCAAATCTCTCCTCGAATCAAACTCTTGATTAAAGAAGCCTCAAAGGAATGAAAACGATCACGTGGAGTGAACGCCTTCGAATGACTTTAGAACTTTGGTGAAAACCAAATTGTTCAAGAGGGTTTAATCACAAAGAAACCAAGCAAATATATTATACGTAATAATACTTTGGGCGGCAAAACCCTCGATTAGCCTTCAATCTCAAAATACTCACAAGTAAGCGGGGAAACGAGGCGGCGCGAAGCACTTAAGAGCCTTTTTCCTTAGGGTATATTTTGTAATACCCGCCTTATACCCACCTTATAGTTCGTATTTTTCAAAATCGAGCTTCACGAAAGTATTTATCTATTTTTGCCTTTTTCTTTTTGTCTGAGATTCGAATACAATAATTAGGAGATCAAATCCCAATTAAGGTTGTGTTTTCGCACTTTTGGAGATATTTTGAATTGATTGTGATACTTAATACAATATATTAATAATAATTTCACAAGAAAAACCAAACAACCGATAATACGTATTAGTAGATTTCTACTAATACAAATACTATTTATGGTTAATATTAAAAACAACAAGACAAATTAATCACGACACACCTCCCTGGCAGCGGCGCCAAAATGATTGTAGCTAATTACCACTCTTGTTTAGGAAAACAAAGAGCGTAAATAGTGAAAGTATTAAATACGAGGGTTTAGGAAAACCGTGTACAAATGACCCTAAGGTGAAGTTCAAGTTCGTTTCCCAAGGAGGTATATGTGTGTGACTAAAATATAGCAAGGTTTGAGATTAATATTGGTTAGAAGGGGATGAGAAAAGAAGATGACGAAGACGTGAAATTAATTACTACTACGACTTAACGTAAAACCGTAAAATAAGCTAAAATAAAAATTAATTCTAAAAATTACCAAAATTTCACCAAAAATCAAAATAAATAAACTAAGAGTTTACCAATGATCAAAACTTTTTCAAACCTTTTAATTAATTAAATATTCAATTTTTAAATGTTAATTAAAGCCCTAAAAATCAAATTAATTATCAAAAAGCCCAAATAAAGATTTTTCAATTGGTAAACCTCTAAAATGACCTAAAAAGATTAAAAATATTTATAGAAATTTTTAAACTAATAAAAACTATTTAAAATGATTTAAAAACTATTAAAACTTAAAATAATTATAAAAATTAATCTAAAAATGATAAAATTAATCTAAAAGATGCAAAATTCCTATTTTAATGTATTCAAGCTAAGAAAAATATAAAAAGTGCAAAAATGTGAAATTTGAAAAATAATAATAAAATAATATTAAAATAATATTAAAAATCCAAAAATTATAAAAACTTCTAAAAACTTGCAAAATGATTTATTTTAACCTAAATAAACAGAAAATGAAAGTGAAATGACCAGAATACCCCTATTGGGCCCTCAAATGGGCCAAAACCAAAAACAGTCAACACTAATGGGCTTTTTAGCCCAAAAAGTCAAACTTGGCCCAATTGACTTGGAAAAGCCCAATCTGACTCAAAATTTAATTCTAAACACAAAACTCTAAAGGCCCAAAAGCTGAAAGTGAGCTTATCACAGCTTATTAAACAAACAGCTTATCCTTATTGGGCTTTTTAGCCCATTAAGCAATAAGCTAATGCTATAAGCTATAATTTAACACACAAACTTCTCTTGGGATACTAAAGAGATCTGTAAAAAGAAATTTTTAATAAGCACACTCAATAAGCCAGAAATAAGAAAAGTACAAATCCACAAAACAACAAAATAGTTGGGTTTGATATTTAGGGCACCTCAGGACTTGATTTAACTTGCAAAACGTCACAAATGAACTCAATAAGCCAAATCAATCAACAAAATTCCAATAAGCAAAACCAATAAGCCAGAATAAGCCAATAAGCACTTATGAAAAAGTCAATTAAGTTGGTTTTCTAGTCAAACCTTAAAGTCAACCCACCAAATGCTCCAGTATGAACAAATGGGCCAAATAATGAGCACCTATTACAAAATCCAAGTTGTTGTTGGTTAAAATAAGCTATTATAGCTTAATGATAAGCTGAAACCCAAAATACACTAGCAGTGGCTAGCAGCAGAGGAAAGGAGTTCCCACTGCTTTGACTATTTGATCAAGCTTTTTAGAGAGATCCAGATGGATTCAAACGGAAACAAGGGCACCCTTGTGATCAGTGAATCACAAGGAGTCAATATCAACAAAGAAATCACAAATTGGTTCACACAATAAGCCCATAATAAGCAAACAGTCACCAGATATAGCATAGACTTTGGAAATAAGCAGTTATGAACAAATAAGCAGTCTTAGCATGAATAAGCCAGCCAAATTGAACCAAATGCATACACAAGCTATAATAAAGTCCAATAAGCACAAATAAACTTGTTTCAAGCAATGGATCAAAGTAAATAAGCAGATTCAAGCATCAACAGTTACTGATGAACAAGTAGAATATGCAGAAACCTTTTGCTGATCTAATTGACCACAGATCCAATTTCAAGCATCCAAATCTCTTTCCCTGATGTTATTAACTAAGTTTAATCACTTGTTAACCCTGGTCTATGATTAGATCTAGGTGTCCCTTAAACTATAGCCAATTTTATCAAGTAACAAAGATTTTATAGCCCTTTTATGAATTTGGGTGTTTCAAACCACAAAACTTGCTGATAAATGACCAAGAACACCAGGTAAACAAAAACCAACAATCACAAACACAGTACAACCACTTAACAAACCACAAACCCTGCTTATGCAGTTAACCCAAACACCCCTTAAATATCTGTTTTGACTAATTTTCAAAGGATAATCCAGATTCAACCCACAAATCAAGTCAATAACAACTCATTATCATCAAACCAACATAGATAAACAAGATTCAACCATAAAAACATAGATTTCACAATAATCAAGCAAAATCACAAATATTCAGAAAATAAAAGAGAAAATGAAAAAGGAGAAGGGTGCAAACCTCCAAGACCTACATCCAGTGTAAAACCCGCATGCTTTTACCATGCATAGTACCTTAAGTTCGTACGTACTAGTTAAAAACTTTCCTAATATAGCATGATTACGATTACGTATTAGGAGTTTATGTATTACGTACGTGTTAGAACACGATAAGTATTTTATATGAACGATCATGTAATAATTATTTAACAATAATTAATCACGAGCATACGATCACGAGATCACGAGCGTAATTAAAACACGAGATATTATTAATTACGTATATATATTTAATATGAGCGTAATTAAATATATAGGTGTAGGATATTTACGTAACGAGAACGTTTAAAACACGAACTTAATTAAATGTAAACGTGTACGAAATTACAAGACACGAAACCAGGTACGGGACCCCCACAAAGGGAGTCCCTACCCGCGGCCAAAAGAAGACAATGGGCCAAGCCCATTGTCAATTTTACTAAAAGGAAGGGTTAAGAGTTTTTACTACTCAAATTATTTTTACAGAAGAATTTCAAGAAAACCTAAAATCCCTTCCTCCTTCTCCTTTGTGTGCCGCCACCTACAAACCACCATAGAGAGGTGATTTTGATTTTGGATCTTGTTAAATTAGTGTTTGTTCGTGTTCGTTCTTCACCCTCTTGATCCACGAATACGATAAAACCTTTTACTTGTTTTATTTTTAATTAATCTTTTATTAATTAAGAACACATGATGTTTCTCATAAAAACACTTTAATTAAACCTAGATCTAACATGTTTTGGTCATTAATTAATCAAAGGGGTGGATCTAAGGGGTGTTTGTTTTGGGCCGCAGGTACAACCGACCCCAAAGGGGGCTCGGTTTGTTTTTAGCCGACCACCACCAAGACCTTTTTGGTCTTGGTTGGTACGTGTGGGTCCCACGGCAGCAAGAGGGGTACCCCGATTTGGTTCGGGGTACGGTGTTTGTTCATATCCGGTGCATGTTTTTAAGCTTAGATCCGGATCATGATTATGTTAGTTGTTTATGTTATAAACTTATGTTAAGAATTAAATTAATAAAGATGTAATTAATTTAATAACATGAATTAGGTTAACTAATTATTAATAAACATGAATTATTTTAACCTAAGTATTTTTATTATTAAGACTTATAATTAATTAATTATTTTAAAACCATGGATATAATTAATTAATTAAACATGACTTAGGTTATATTATTAGCATTTAATAATACATATTTTAACCTAAGTATCTAATATATTTAATTAAAACATGTCATACCTTAATTAAATATTATAACCTATAGTTTAATTAAATTATATGAAATAATTGTTAAACTATATAATATATCATATGACTTAGAAAATAATCATGAAAATATTTAGGCTTATTTACTTAGCTTATTTAACCAGCTTATTTCTAATTATGGAAACTTTCTATTTTTAGAAACTTAATTAAATAAGGCAGCTATTTTATTTATGGAAACCAGCTATTTTAGAAACTTATTTATTTAAGGCAGCTAATCTATTTATGGAAACTTATTTAATTAAGGCAGCTAATCTATTTATGGAAACTTTCTATTTTTAGAAACTTATCTATTTTAAGCAGTAAATCTATTTTTGGAAACTTTCTATTTTTGGAAACTTTCTATTTTTGGTAACTTTCTATTTAAGGAAACCTGCTATTTTTGGAAAGTTACTTATTATTACACAGTAAGTATAATAACACATGAAATATCAGAAATACTTAATCAGAATGAACAGAATATAGGATTTAACACAGTTTAAGGCTTTAAACAGTGTAAATAGTAAGAACACATAAAATAAGCTAAGACATGATATAAAACCAGCTATGTATGTAGTAAGCAGATACTTATTTCATGTACGTATTTATGTAGCACTAGTGTTTCGGAAGTAGGATTCTCGCAGTTCATCGTTCTCGTTCACTGGACATAAGGTACGGATTCCCGTCCTTTCAGTATGGACATTCTTTCCTTATTAGGATTTCCCCGTATGCAGCCAACTGTTTTCCCGTAGTATAAGTATGAGTTTGATTGCTTATGTTTAAATATGATTACCTATAGCCATATACATGCATGACCAGTTTCACCTAGTTATGGAGGTACCATAACCATAACATTAGAGGCACTGATGTTATGACTTCACCACGGCGGAGTGATTGCTCGTGGCGTCCCTTCAGCTTTTGGCCATTTATTTATATATCATGTGGGGCGTATGGGTGCATCCTAGTTACACGTTTTATTCAGGATTACATGGTGAATGTGGTGTGTGCCTTGCATCCTTCACAAGGAGCTGATCCCTCCTACCCATAAAACCAGTATATTAAATTAGAGGCAGCCCCTCTAATTTGCATGATGAGGTCACCCCTCCAACTATTCATGCACGGTGGATATTCATGACCTATATTGGCTAAATGGTAAAATATGACAACCAGTTTTATAAGATAAACATAAGACTTTCAAACTATAAAACCAGTTTTATTAAGACTTAATCAGGTTACTCGGGACTTAGTTTCTTCCGCTGTTATTATGTTATATGCTTATCCTATTCATGCTTTATTGTACATCCCTGCTTTGATCAAATCAAAAGCCCAGTCAGCCACCAACTCGGTGCAAGTCACGCGGGATTTTCAGTCATCTATCCTTTATCTTTCCCTAGCGAGTGAAGAAAGAGTGGATCTCAGTATCGGTGTTTTTTTATGGATTGCGTGCACTGAGCGTATTGCTCAGCCGTTTTCCTTTTCTATGTTCCCAAAACGGCAGGTACTCAGGGACGCTCGTAGACACTAAGAGTACGTGCATATGGACTGGAAGCTGTCTAGCCTTCTTTACATTATGCATTTCCTTTCTTTATGATACTTATGCTTTGGACATTGTTTCGTCCTTTTCCTTTACTATACTATGTTTGTGTGTGATGAGCTTTACTTTTGGACTACCGATGTTTGATTCCGGTATTTTCCTTTATATGGTCAAGTAATGTTTAGACATTTTACCTTGTATGCTTTGATGACACGCCATAATTGCTGTGATATTTCCATTTCCAAAATGGGGTGTTACAATTATGGTATCAGAGCCAAGGCTTCGACCTGTAGGCTCTCAAATATGACCTGTGATTAGTGGGTAGTCACTACGGTCTTCCTAGAACTGACAATTGTTTTCATGCATTCATCATTTTTAAGCATACATATATATATGTCATTGTTACAGGGTTTTTGACTAAGTAATGGTTGGTACAGGACTGGCCCTATTTAGTCGCATGTGTTTTATCGAAACTTTTAGATTTGGGACCGACCCATTGGCGTCCCCTCGATATGTCTTTTGTTTTGAGTGAACTGACCAGAGGCGTTCACTCTCGAGCATCCAAAGTTTTCATAAAACTGCATCATGCATTCATACAAAAATTTTCTTGCATAAATTTTTTCTCGTGAAATTTTCGAGTATATATTTTTTTTTTCATGTATATAATTATATTTTATGTTTTGAACTGTTTAATCATATGTTTTTTGTCATACTGTCAGATGGCAAACGCAAACGATATCTGGGCAATATTTGCAGCTGTTGATGCAGAGATGCAAGATGCTCTTCTTCATAACGACGGTTATCCTCCTCCGCCCAACATCTTCCCCATGGAAGGAAGGAATCGACTCATGAGGGAATACTATAACATCAGACAGCGACCTGACGAAGACAGCAATGACTTCATGCAGCGTTTCCTTCGCTATACTGGTGTCCTGAGAGCAGCTGCGGGCACCACTGAAGAACAAGCAATACATTTTCGTTGGGCTCTAAATCCAAGGATTGCAAATAACTTGTTAGGTGCTCCGTTGGATACGGTAGCACAAGTAGCAGATGCAGCACGTAGACTGGAGATGCTGCAGGAGAGGGATGAGTTCGGGGAAGCTGAAAGACCCGATAAGAGGTAAAACCTTCGTATTTAAGCGATGATCAATCCGTATATCTTCCATATGTCAATTATTTATCTCTTTATATGTATCTTCCAGGCAGAAAACTGGGGACCGGTCTCAGCCGGCTACTCAGCACCAGCTTTATCAGCCCAAGGGAAATGGTCAGACTAATGACCGATCTGCTACGGATAGGCGTGGCGGTAATGACAATTACCGTAACAACGCCGGGCAATCCAGCAACAGTAGGTCCTAATACTTACGAAATTCCTTACGTTTTATGTTATAACTCATATTCTGACACTCTAGCAAAATTCTACCAGGAACCACGGAAACGGTAGGGACCAGAACCAGAGAGGTTCGCAGCCTAGCCGTCCAGCTATCACTAGTACTCAATCTTACGATTATCCGCTTCGTCCTTTGTACCCAACTATTATGTCTTATGTAAAATGTTTTTATCAGGTCCTCAGCCAGCCAGAGCACCTGCTGGAGGATACACCCATCCTCTTTGCTCTACTTGCCACCGTAGGCACCCAGGACCATGTCGCCGTAATACTGATGCGTGCTTCAAGTGTGGTCTTCCTGGCCATATTATGAAGGATTGCCGTAAGGGCGATATGGAGGGTACATCGGGACATGCTGATACCAAGCCGCCTCCTACTGTCGGGCGTGTCTACAGGACATCTCAAGACCAGGCCAACAAGTCTACAGTTACCATCACTGGAATCTTGTATATGTATGGTCGCGCTGCATGTGTTCTTTTCGATACGGGTGCTACTCACTCGGTTATTTCTACTGCTTATGCTAAGAACATTAGGATGCCTCCCTTGCCACTAGAAAATAGGCTTACTATTTCCACGCCTTTGAGGGACTCTGTATTAATCACCCATGTATACAAGAGTCTTCCCTTAGAATTTGATGATAAGGTTCGACCTGTCGACGCACTTCCGCTGGACATGAATGACTTCGACATGATTTTGGGCATGGATTGGCTATCCAAGTATCATGCTACCATAGACTGCCATTCATATCGGGTTATCTTCGGTGATGTCAATGCACCAGAGTACATTCATAATGGGTTCATACCCGGACGGTCTGTACAAATCATATCCACCCTGCAAGCGCGTGCACTACTGTCACATGGCTGCGAGGGTTATCTAGCTACGGTTCACGACATGGATGCTGAATCTCCATCGATTCAGGATCAACCAATAGTGTCGGAATTCCAAGATGTTCCAGCAGAACTTCCGGGCATACCACCTGCACGAGAAGTGGAATTCAGTATCGAGCTGGTTCCAGGAGCTGAACCAATCTCCAAGGCTCCTTATCGCATGGCTCCCAATAGAGCTGAAGGAGCTGAAGGATCAACTACAAGAACTTCTTGAACGAGGTTTCATTCGACCGAGCGCATCTCCATGGGGCGCACCAGTTTTGTTTGTTAAGAAGAAGGACGGCAGTATGCGTCTTTGCATAGACTATCGTGAGCTCAACAAGATTACCATTCGAAATAGGTATCCACTGCCACGCATTGACGATCTGTTTGACCAACTCCAAGGGGCCAAACACTTCTCCAAGATCGATCTTAGGTCAGGCTATCATCAGTTACGAGTCAAGGAGCAGGATATTGCTAAGAATGCCTTTCGTACTCGTTATGGCCACTACGAGTTTGTAGTTATGCCATTTGGCCTGACAAATGCTCCAGCAGTGTTCATGGATCTGATGAACAGAATCTTCCATGAATTTCTGGACAAATTCGTCATTGTTTTCATCGATGACATCCTGATTTTCTCTAAGTCCAAGGAGGAACACGAAGACCATCTTCGTACAGTACTACAGATTCTTCGCCAGAAGCATCTGTATGCTAAATTCTCCAAGTGTGAGTTCTGGTTAGACAAGGTGGCATTCTTAGGTCACATTGTATCAGCATAAGGAATCACTATGGATCCAACGAAGGTTGAGGCCATCACTAAGTGGCCGAGGCCGACATCAGCGACGGAAGTCCGCAGTTTCTTAGGCTTAGCTGGCTATTACCGTAGGTTCGTGGAGAACTTTTCCCGCTTAGCACTACCATTAACCAAACTGATGCGGAAAGGGGAGAAATTCGTCTGGACTGAAGATCGAGAGAAGAGCTTTGAAGACCTGAAGCAGAAGCTAGTATCTGCACCTATTCTTACTCTCCCATCTGGTACGGGTGGATTTCAAATCTACAGCGATGCATCGGGGAAGGGACTTGGCTGTGTTCTCATTCAACATGGGAAAGTGATCGCGTACGCTTCACGGCAGCTTAAGCCTTATGAAGAGAATTACCCCACGCACGATCTGGAACTTGCTGCGGTCGTGTTTGCATGGAAGATATGGAAACACTACTTATATGGAGAATCATGTGACATTTTCACGGACCACAAGAGCTTGAAGTATATATTCACTCAACGTGAATTGAACATGAGGCAGAGGAGATGGTTAGAGTTGTTGAAGGATTATGACATTAATCTTCAGTATCATCCCGGAAAGGCAAATGCAGTAGCAGATGCCCTTAGCAGGAAGTCCGAAATGATCAACAGCATTAGAATCGAAGAGGAGATCATAAGAGACTTGGAGCGACTAGACATCGAGATCATGGTACGTGGACAGCACAGTTACTGGGCTAATCTTAGAGTAGAACCCGAGTTACTATCTAAGATCAAGGAAGCTTAGAAGGATGAAGGAGAAATTTGGGCGATAGTACAGAATTTGGAGAAACAGACAGAATTCAGAGTAGATGCAGATGGTATCGTATGGCAGGGCACTAGACTTTGTGTTCCTGATGACCAAGAACTCCAGGAAGCTTTGCTAGTAGAAGCTCATAGCTCCCCATTCTCGATACATCCTGGTTCAACCAAAATGTACCATGACATCAAGCAGTACTTTTGGTGGAGTGGTATGAAGCAGGATGTGGCCACTTACGTCTCCAAATGTCTTACCTGCCAGCAGGTTAAGATCGAGCATCAGCGATCTGGCGGTCTCCTTCAACCGTTAGACATTCCAGAGTGGAAGTGGGATAAAATCACCATGGATTTTGTTACCGTTCTTCCGCCTACCAAAAGGAAGCACGATGCAATTTGGGTTATCGTTGATCGACTTACCAAATCAGCTCATTTCTTACCGATCCGCAAGGAAGATCCGGTAAGTAAACTCGCAGATACGTACAGACGAGAGATCATGAGACTACACGGTGCACCATCCAGCATCGTCTCAGACAGAGATCCTCGTTTCACTTCGCGCTTATGGAAAAGTCTGCAGAAAGCTTGGGGTACACAACTTAAGCTTAGCACGGCCTTTCATCCTCAAACGGACGGACAGTCGGAGCAAACCATTCAGACATTGGAAGATATGTTGAGGTCATGTGCGTTGGAATGGACGGGTGATTGGGACGAATATATCTGTTTGGTGGAGTTTGCGTATAACAACAGCTGGCACGCGAGCATCAAGTGTGCTCCATTTGAGATGTTGTATGGCAGAAAGTGTCGCGCCCCAATCTGCTGGGATCAGGTTGGCGAGCGAACACTCGAAGGACCAGAAATCATAGAGATGACAAACGAGAAGATCGCAGTAGCTAGACAGAAGATTCAGGAGGCACGGTCACGTCAAAAGAGTTACGCCGACAAGCATCGTAGGGACTTACACTTTAATGTAGGAGATCACGTCTTCCTTAAGGTTTCACCGGCACGTGGTGTTAGACGCTTCGGGATTAAAGGGAAGCTCAATCCTCGTTTCATCGGACCGTTTGATATCATTGAACGAGTCGGTGAAGTATCTTATCGATTGGCGTTACCTCCGCAGCTTTCGCATGTGCACAATGTGTTTCATGTGTCCTTACTCAGAGGGTATCAATATCATCCCCTTCACATGGTTCAGTATCCACTGGAACAGATTCGTGAAGATCTCACTTTTATAGAAGAACCCGAACGAGTTCTTGACAGGCAAGAACGAGTCATGAGAAAGAAGACGATTCCATTCGTCAAAATTCTATGGAGGGATCATACCGAGCGGGAAGCCACTTGGGAAACAGAGGAGTCTATCCGGACTTCTTACCCTCATTTCATATTTTCAATTCGGGTATGTTCTTCTTTTCCAGTTTACTTTATCTATAATTCAGGGACGAATTATTCTTTTTAGGGGGGAAGAGTTGTAAAACCCGCATGCTTTTACCATGCATAGTACCTTAAGTTCGTACGTACTAGTTAAAAACTTTCCTAATATAGCATGATTACGATTACGTATTAGGAGTTTATGTATTACGTACGTGTTAGAACACAATAAGTGTTTTATATGAACGATCACGTAATAATTATTTAGCAATAATTAATCACGAGCATACGATCACGAGATCACGAGCGTAATTAAAAAACGAGATATTATTAATTACGTATATATATTTAATACGAGTGTAATTAAATATATAGGTGTAGGATATTTACGTAACGAGAACATTTAAAACACGAACTTAATTAAATGTAAACGTGTACGAAATTACAAGACACGAAACGAGGTACGGGACCCCCACAAGGGAGTCCCTACCCGCGGCCAAAAGAAGACAATTGGCCAAGCCCATTGTCAATTTTACTAAAAGGAAGGGTTAAGAGTTTTTACTACTCAAATTATTTTTACAGAAGAATTTCAAGAAAACCTAAAATCCCTTCCTCCTTCTCCTTTGTGTGCCGCCACCTACAAACCACCATAGAGAGGTGATTTTGATTTTGGATCTTGTTAAATTAGTGTTTGTTCATGTTTGTTCTTCACCCTCTTGATCCACGAATACGGTAAAACCTTTTACTTCTTTTCTTTTTAATTAATCTTTTATTAATTAAGAACACATGATGTTTTTCATAAAAACACATTAATTAAACCTAGATCTAACATGCTTTGGTCATTAATTAATCAAAGGGGTGGATCTAAGGGGTGTTTGTTTTGGGCCGCAGGTACAACCGACCCCAAAGGGGGCTTGGTTTGTTTTTAGCCGACCACCACCAAGACCTTTTTGGTCTTGGTTGGTGCGTGTGGGTCCCACGGCAGCAAGAGGGGTACCCCGATTTGGTTCGGGGTACGGTGTTTGTTCATATCCGGTGCATGTTTTTAAGCTTAGATCCGGATCATGATTATGTTAGTTGTTTATGTTATAAACTTATGTTAAGAATTAAATTAATAAAGATGTAATTAATTTAATAACATGACTTAGGTTAACTAATTATTAATAAACATGAATTATTTTAACCTAAGTATTTTTATTATTAAGACTTATAATTAATTAATTATTTTAAAACCATGGATATAATTAATTAATTAAACATGACTTAGGTTATATTATTAGCATTTAATAATACATATTTTAACCTAAGTATCTAATATATTTAATTAAAACATGTCATACTTTAATTAAATATTATAACCTATAGTTTAATTAAATTACATGAAATAATTATTAAACTATATAATATATCATATGACTTAGAAAATAATCATGAAAATACTTAGGCTTATTTACTTAGCTTATTTAACCAGCTTATTTCTAATTATGGAAACTTTCTATTTTTAGAAACATAATTAAATAAGGCAGCTATTTTATTTATGGAAACCAGCTATTTTTAGAAACTTATTTATTTGAGGCAGCTAATCTATTTATGGAAACTTATTTAATTAAGGCAGCTAATCTATTTATGGAAACTTTCTATTTTTAGAAACTTATCTATTTTAAGCAGTAAATCTATTTTTGGAAACTTTCTATTTTTGGAAACTTTCTTATTTTGGAAACTTTCTATTTTTGGAAACTTTCTATTTTTGGAAACTTTCTATTTTTGGAAACTTTCTAATTTTGTAAACTTTCTATTTTTGGAAACTTACTATTTTTGGTAACTTTCTATTTAAGGAAACCTGCTATTTTTGGAAAGTTACTTATTATTACACAGTAAGTATAATAACACATGAAATATCAGAAATACTTAATCAGAATGAACAGAATATAGGATTTAACACAGTTTATGGCTTTAAACAGTGTAAATAGTAAGAACACATAAAATAAGCTAAGACATGATATAAAACCAGCTATGTATGTAGTAAGCAGATACTTATTTCATGTACGTATTTATGTAGCACTAGTGTTTCGGAAGTAGGATTCTCGCAGTTCATCGTTCTCGTTCACTGGACATAAGGTACGGATTCCCGTCCTTTCAGTATGGACATTCTTTCCTTATTAGGATTTCCCCGTATGCAGCCAACTGTTTTCCCGTAGTATAAGTATGATTTTGATTGCTTATGTTTAAATATGATTACCTATAGCCATATACATGCATGATCAGTTTCACCTAGTTATGGAGGTACCATAACCATAACATAGAGGCACTGATGTTATGACTTCACCAGGGCGGAGTGATTGCTCGTGGCGTCCCTTCAGCTTTTGGCCATTTATTTATATTTATCATGTGGGGCGTATGGGTGCATCCTAGTTACACGTTTTATTCAGGATTACATGGTGGATGTGGTGTGTGCCTTGCATCCTTCACAAGGAGCTGATCCCTCCTACCCATAAAACCAGTATATTAAATTAGAGGCAGCCCCTCTAATTTGCATGATGAGGTCACCCCTCCAATTATTCATGCACGGTAGATATTCATGACCTATATTGGCTAAATGGTAAAATATGACAACCAGTTTTATAAGATAAACATAAGACTTTCAAACTATAAAACCAGTTTTATTAAGACTTAACCAGGTTACTCGGGACTTAGTTTCTTCCGCTGTTATTATGTTATATGCTTATCCTATTCATGCTTTATTGTACATCCGTGCACTGAGCGTATTGCTCAGCCGTTTTCCTTTTCTATGTTCCCAAAACGGCAGGTACTCAGGGACGCTCGTAGACACTAAGAGTACGTGCATATGGACTGGAAGCTGTCTAGCCTTCTTTACATTATGCATTTCCTTTCTTTATGATACTTATGCTTTGGACATTGTTTCGTCCTTTTCCTTTACTATACTATGTTTGTGTGTGATGAGCTTTACTTTTGGACTACCGATGTTTGATTCCAGTATTTTTCTTTATATGGTCAAGTAATGTTTAGACATTTTACCTTGTATGCTTTGATGACACGCCATAATTGCTGTGATATTTCCATTTCCAAAATGGGGTGTTACATCCAGGCCCTGGATTGTTTGAGCTGAGGTACTAGCAGAACAAGTACCAGCTTCCAATGTACCTGCTAAGAAGAACAAACCAAAGTGATGAAAAAATATCAAGCACTTTCTGATTTTTTTTAAACACAAGTCTTATTGATTAAAACCTTGCCTCAAAAACCTTCAAACATATAAATGGAACTCAGATTTAGGCTATTCTAACACCAACTTTTAATAAACATAAAAGAGATTTCATAAATTTTAGAAAATCAAATTTTATTAACTTAAAAAGGGATTACAAAGATTGATAGCCTAAAACTGGAACAAAGGGACTCTCACAAGTTGAGGTCTCCTTTTATAGGCAAATGCTATGCTAACACTATTCACAAACCCTAGAAGTGAATTCCCAAATGTGCCCTTGAGTACTTGATGCCGTTTGTTGTTGATGAGCTGTCCAAAATGATCCTAGACATTTATTTTAGCTTTGTGGTTAAGCTTAGAACCTTTGCCATTGATCTTGACACGTGGCAGTCCTTTGGGAAGAAGTGGTGATGTGATAGGTGGACGAGGTTGAGTGTGGGGCCTCTTGGTGAGTGGGAGTGAGGGTTTTAAGGTTGGGATTAGTTTCTGCTTGTGTGAATCACACGTGAGTCTGGGTAATTGAAAATTACCCTTTGTTTTAAGTGATGTAAAAACTGGGTTCTTACTTGCTACAGTGACACATTTTGATCCGGATTTGGTGGATTGTGTTTGTGTTTGGCGCAAATATATTTGAATGTTTCATTTGTGGCAACTATAGTCCTTGTTCTTTGGGAAAGATGGTAAATCAAGTTTTCCAGCCAACAAAAACGTGTTCCCTTTGTTATTAAACGTCCATTCTTCACAATTTTGGCACAAAACTTTTCCAAAAAGATATCAAGGGTTATTTTTGCCATGTTTTCATATTTGAAGGACTGATTTTGGACTTTGTTGATCTTCAAAGGTCTTCAATGTAACTTTAACTTCATGAGGGACCATAATTGACAAATTAGATTTGATGAGGGACTAATCTTGCCATTTCTTTAAAGTTGAGGGACCTTTTTGCAATTTTGACAAACTTAAAGGACCAAACTTGTAATTATGAATTCACAAGGGTTTTAAGTGTCATTTATTCATTGTTTGAGGATCAATCTTGCATATCTTCAAGTCTTCAAGGGTAATTGTTGGATACTTCATGAACTAGGGCCCGGTTTTTTGTACGGCTTCGTTTCTCGTGTTCGTTTTTCCTTGTTTCTTGTGATCTTTTGTCTTTTTTCACGATATCCATACCTAAAATACACAAGTAAACAAACACAAGCATATATATGGTATTTTATGACATTTTTATGCATTTAAAGCCCGAAAAGAACGATGAGATCATGTATAAATGCCATCTCATCACCGATCCTTTCTAAATACGTAAAAACGTATTTCCAACAATCTCCCCCAAAGGGAGGTCACTCCAAGTTACAATGTCCTAAATAGTCTATAGCTCGTGATCTGTGCTAACAATGATGTGACTGATACTTTCCTTGGAAAAATGTATTTCCAACAATCTCCCCCAAAGGGAGGTCACACCATTTTACAAAATCTTAAACCTAGCATACTATGCTTGAGTCTTCGATCTTGTTCTTGTAAATATGCTGATGAGATCTTTGACTTTGGTCTTGAACATGTGTCCTTGCTTTGACCTTGTACATTCATCACTTGTGATATTTTCCTCCTCGTGACTTCATGTTCCACATACTTATACTTCTATAAATTCTTGAAAGCTTCAGAGTTTGATACAGCGGAAGACTTGACTTTTAGACTTTCTTGAGTTTGATGAAGTATTAAGTGAATATAGTATAAGCATGTGGTGACGACTTCTTCTGGATTGTACACCGCAATGCCACCTTCTTGTTACGCTGCATAAGACAGTTAGCAACAAAACATATACACGGATGAAATGGCCTTGAACATTTCATTCTAATTTGGTAGCATTTTACCTCCGGTCGATGAAGACCGTTGGACGATATTAACTATCGTACTTGTGGCAGGTAGTTTCAATTAAGAACCTCCTTGACAAGATTTCACGGGTAAACCCGCTCTCTTTATTCGACCGTCCAAAGCTGACTGCGAACATAAAGAGTGAATCATTTGGATAATAATATCCGCATGATTTGAAGCCATCAATTCATGTTCCTGGAATAAGTGAAATTCAATTAAGAACTGCACCATCTTTGCTTTCCAGTTGTCACGAGCTTGATTCGCATAGAATCCCACAAGTTACCTACCAAGTGCTGTTTGAGGTTAACACTAGAAGGATTTCCACTCATCACTGTGAACACTAAGGTATCACTCTGAGTGTTCTGGTAAGATCACTAAGATATTGTGTAGAGGCCTGGAACGTGTTTAAATTCATTTAAGAATTAAACCACTGTTGCTTTCCAGTTATCACAAGTTTGATTCATGAAGAATCGCACAAGTCACCTACCATGAGCTTTTTGATATTCGCTCAAGAAGGATTTCCATCTTCATTGTAAATACTTTCGTATTACTCGGATGTTCAGGCAAGATCATGAAGATTTTGCGTAGGACTCTTAAGATCTTTCTTACTTTTCACAGTGTGTGAAGAAGCAAGGAAATATGAAAGTGTGTCCTAATGAGATATTTGATGATCTCAAATGGCTCTAGACTCGATCGTGCATTTTGGATTTTTAGTGATCGGAGGCTGGAGAGGAGTGCCACCATTTCAATACCAATTTATTCGGAGTGAATAAATCAATAGATAACGTGTTGTCTCCGTGTGATTAAAACAAATATCTTTTAAGAGATATCTGAGTTAGTTGGGATGGGTTATGCCTTGCCTCACTGGGTCCATGATGTCTGTCTTCAATATCAAGAATCATTAAACAATGATCTTAATAGCATATGTATTGACCCGGTTTCTGCCTAAGTTGTAAGGAGGGCTTCTTTCTTTACACCCTTGATCTTTACAATTCTTTTTCATTCTTCAACCCCTTCAATGCTTACCAATACGTCATCACTAGCACCTTGTTGTGATTGTTCCAGTGCTAACTTAAGTACTTGGTCGGCATTCAGCTACGTTCACAATCTTTCTGCGTCTTTCCTAAGGACTACTATTTCTAGCTATGGAATGTCCTTGGGAAGATTCCTCCGGTTCTAGAGGAATCATTGGACTTTAACCTATCCTACCATCCTTATGTCACCACAATCTTCACCGTCGTGAATAGAGATGTGTTGGGTAAGTGTATGTCACCATGAAATCCATTTTGAAGTGCAAATCCATTTTGCTCCCCCTTACATATGCCACAATATTCGAAAACATTTCGCACATGTTGGGATGAGCTAGCACGTTAAGTCAAACCATTTGTGATTAATCATTTCCCATATTAAATCACATTTTCTCCCCCATATTAAAAATATTAACCCAATCGATGTTTTTAAGATCAATTGATTTAATAGCATTTTAAGAAAATTTGGGAAGAAAAATGCAAATCCAATTATCTTCATGAATTACACAAGCTCCCCCTCAAATTAATGAGGGTGTGCTTGAAACGTAAATTAAATACCTTTTAAACACAAGTGTAAGGTATTTATCACGTGCAAAGATCATATATGATAATGTATTCACAAGATTAGCGATTTATGAGGTTGGACCTGAATGATGGAGAAAATCATATGAAAGAAGCACATGGTTCTTGTTTACGAATGTTAATCGCCTCATCACGTCTGAAGTTATCTCTTGACTCCATGTGTACGATTGATATCGTTGTCTTGACACCAACATGTGAACTTGGCACTCTCGGCATCAAGGATTCTAAATGCTGGACATATGCTCCCCCTCAATTGTTGACCCGTGTTCTATTGAAAGAGGTGTAGTCGCCGGTTGAGTAGTCGCATCGTCGAGTATGTAGATATCAATTGTAAATTGCTACGGTTGGTGGAGATGATAACTTCATAAAAACAAGATTTTTCTTGTTTTAACAAATAAATGCACTGACACGTACATAAATTCGTGTTAGATTGTGTTATTACGTAAACACAATCCCTTACATGGTTATAAAGTAAACCATGCCCGAGAAAATGAATCCCCGTTGTTGAGTCAAAGCTTTCCTGTGAAATGCTTGACTTTAATATGAAAAGCGGGTTATTGTCTGAAATAATAGCAAACCATAATTAAGCATGTTTTAAAAGACATTTGAACTTCTGCTCGAACTTTAGTTACAACACCGTGTCATTAATGAATGACATTTCTAGTATCGTAAATATTATCGATTCCAGAAGACATGCTCTTTTTATCAAAACATTTTTGAACACACAATTTTGAAAGATTTAGAAAAACCTTTTGAGAAATTCTCGAAAAATTGCGTTTAATGTTTTGAAAACAATTACTTGAGCTTAAGATGTTGAATATCTTACAAAACGAGCTCAAGTCCGAGAAGTTGTAAACTTCCCGTTATGAGGATAAGTTCATCATCGGCGATAAACTTTCCTTTTAACTGAAGAACGAGTCCTAAGTTAACATTTACTTAGAAGTCGTTTAAAGCTCATGACCGAGAAAGGTGAATTTCTCGTTAGGAAGAAAAGTTCTCTTATTTCAAAGATACACTTTCCTTTATGAGCTTAAAACTTGGAATGTTTTAATTCAAGCTCATGACCGAGAAAAATGAATTTCCCGTTACGAGGATAACATATCTTTAAAGATACGCATTCCTATATATGAAGTCAGAGTTACAGTCTGATATTTAACTGTAAGTCATTGTGCATGAGCTTAAAAACTTCGAATGTTTTTATTATTAGTTCATGCCCGAGAAAAAATTAATTTCTCGTTGTAAGGATAAGTTTATCATCGGCGATAAACTTTCCTTTTAATTGAAGAACGAGTTCTAAGTTGACATTTACTTAGAAGTCGTTTTCATGAGATTGAAAAACTTTGAATGTTTTAACGTAAATCTCATGACCGAGAAAGATGAATTTCTCGTTAAGAAGAAAAGTTCTCTTATTTAAAAGATACACTTTTCTTTATGAGCTTAAAACTTGGAATGTTTTAATACAAGCTCATGACAAAGAAAATATAAGTTCCCGTTACAAGGATAAGCTATATTTAAAGATAAGCTTTCCTAAAATTGAAGTCCGAGTTACAGTCTGATATTTTAACTGTAAGTCATTGTGCATGAGCTTAAAAACTTCGAATGTTGTTAATATTAGCTCATGCCCGAGAAAAAATAATTTCTCGTTGTAAGGATAAGTTTATCATCGGTGATAAAATTTCCTTTCTTTGAAGTCTGGGGCATAATCTGAAATATAATTATACGCCATTGTGCATGAGCTTAAAAACTTCGAATGTTTTTAATATAAGCTCATGTCTGAGAAAAAATAGTTTCTCGTTGTGAGGATAAGTTTATCATCGGCAATAAACTTTCCTTTATTTGAAGAACGGGTCAATGTCTGACATTTAACAATGAACAATTTTACACGAGCTTAAAACCGTTGAATAGTTTTAAAGTAAGCTCGTGTCCGAGAAAAATTAATTTCTCGTTTTTGAGGATAAGTTTATCATCGGCGATAAACTTTCCTTTATTTGAAGATTGGGTCATCATCTGATGTTTAATGAAGAGCCTTATACACGAGCTTAAAACCTTTGAATGGTTTTAGGATAAGCTCGTGTCCAAGAAAACTTAATTTCTCGTTAAGAGGGTAAGTTATCGTTGCGTAGATAAACTTCCCTGTCTCTGAAGTCCGGGTCATCGTCTGTCATTTAACGAGGAGCCATATTACACGATCTTAAAACCTTTGAATGGTTTTAAATGTAAGCTGGTGTCCGAGAAAATTTAATTTCTCGTTGTGGGGTAAGTTATCGTTGACGAGATAAACTTCCCTTTCTTTGAAGAGCGGGTCACAGACTGTGATTTTTCTATAAGCCTTAGTGCATGAGCTTAAAAACTTGGAATATTTTTGATATAAGCTCATGCCCGAGAAAAATTAATTTCTCGTTATAAGGATAAGTTTATTAATAAGTGTGTAAACACATATCCTTTTGCCACTAAAATCAAGGAAAAACAAGACCTAATCATGTGTTTAGTATCGTAAATGTCGGAATTACGCGTGGTTTTATGTTTTTGTGTTAAATAGGTACAAATGATCAAAAGGAAAGAAAACACGGGATTTCACGGCCAAATGTTGAAGAAAAGTCCAAAAAGAGACGAAGACAAAGTCAAAAGACCAAAAGTGTGCCAAAGATCACGAAAACCGGCAAATCAACACGGGTTTTTGAAGAAATGATCAAGGAAGCCGAAATCAAGCTCGATTTTATCGGATTTAATCTTTTTGAAGATATTTGAGCTTTGTGGGTCTCATATTTTCTTATTGGGCCCACAAGCCCATTTAAGAAGATGTTGAAGTTGCTTATGGATCAAAAGGCCCAAAATGAATAACAAAATGGGACGGATGGAACTTTTTTAGCATTTGGGCCCGAGCCCATTTACCTTAAACCATTGGACGGATTAAAGAACAATTGGGCAAAGCCCATTTGGTGAATAACATGAGAAGGTCAACAAATTACTTAGTCAAAAACCCTGTTCAAACACCATCACCCCACCTCACGTTTTATTTTACTCCCTCATCACACGTTTTTAATAAACCTTACCCATTCCCACCCCATTTACTCCATATCGATAAAAACAAGAAATCCAAAATCACCCTCCTTTTTCCTTCATCTCTCTAAAAAAACGCAGCAACCTTTTACCCTATTTACTGTTTCAAAAACCCAATAAAAATTTCATCATAAAAATTGGGGGTTTTACATATTCGTGTGATTCACACGAGTACTTAATAAATCCCCATAAGAATCGGAAGCAAACATTATGGTGGTCCATCTCACGTGGAATTTTCCCCCTCATTTGATTGGTTTTCACACCTCACCACCAAAAAACCCTCCAATAAACATCCTCCACCTCAGCATAGAACAAGCACAACAAACACAAATCACGCTACAAGGGCAATCCGTGTGACACAAGATGATTTTCCACCGTAGATGAAGAAAAGAAGAAAGAGAAGATGAGAAGAGCGGCTCTGATTGATAGACGTGGTCACCAAGTTCACGAAATAGGCTTGGGGTTTGCCTATAAAAACCCCCAATCATTCTTTAATTGTGTGCTTATTTCTTATTTTAATTTTTTATTTAATGAAAAATAGATGATAGGATATTTGTGATTTTCTTTAATCAAGTATTGTACTCTGTTTTTTAATATTAATGAAATTTAAAGTTTCGGTTAAATCTTTGTCTTATTAGTTATTATTGCAATTTTCTTTGAATCTATTTTAAATTAAATAAGTTATTGAAATAAAAAGTAGTAAATATTTTCCCCACTGGGAAAATACTTAAATCTGGTTCGTGAAAGATGATGATGATGTTTGGGTAGTACGGAGGTGTTCGTTTTTTTATTCATAGGGGGTTCAGCGCCCACCTACGTCCCAACGGATATCATCAAAAGGTTCTTGTTCTCTTTTTAATTTTTTGTTAAGTTTTAGTTTAATATTAATCTGCTTGTGTTTCTCAGTTTGTTTGGATCTGCTTATGTTTGGTAGTTTCATGTTGGTGCCTGTTTAGTTGTTAGATCTGCCTGTGTTCATTAGTTTTTAGTTGTTTTTTTTATTTTGCTTTAATTTGTTAAGTTTCGGTTTGGATTAGATATAGTTTGGATTTGCTTACTAAGTTAGATCTGCTTCACTCTTTGCTTATTGTATCAGTTTGGTTTAAATATTGGTTTTGGATTTGTCGGATTTGCTTATTGTTTAATTATCAGTCTTGTTAGCATATTTTGGTACTAGTCATATTTGCTTAAGTTGATCAGTATAATCTGCTTGTTTACTGGATTCTTGTTTAAGCTTGTTGATTAATTTTTGATTATTGTTGTAATCTGCTAGTTTGGTATTTGTTATGTCAAGTTTTAGATATTTGATTTAGTATTAAGTTGGATTTAATCTGCTGATTAGTTTTTGTTTCTAGTGCTTATTTTGGTTATATCTGCTAGTTTATTTATCTAGTTTGTTTAGCTGATTCGTATTTTAACTGCTTATTTGGTCCAACTGTTTTGGTTTATCATTGTTGCATAAAACTCAGACCCTTTTGGTCTGAGTAATCAAATTATTCCAAAAAAATAATAAAAGCAAAATAAAGTTCGTATGTTAGGGGTCTCGAACCCTCGACCTCTCGCTCATCTGACCAACACCCTTACCATCTGTTCTAGTGCCTCATTTATGTTTTATTCTGCATCAATTAATTAATATAGAGTAATATTAGCTGGCAGTTTTTATTATTAAGTTTAATTTCAATTTTAGAGTTATTAATTTTATTTAAAAAGTTTTTATTTCTTTTATAAGGTTTTTTTTTAAAAGAAAGAAAAAAAATATTTTATTTTAATTACTTTAATAATTTTAAATTAGTTTTCAATTTAGTTTTATTTAAAAAATATAGATTATATTAAAAAGTTTTAGTTTAAAATTAATTAGATTTAAATTTAAGTTTAAGTTTTATTCTAAAATTAGTTTTTCAAATTTATATAAAATAGTTTTAATAGTTAATTAATTAGCTTTTAATCAAATAGTTTTTAATTAGTTTTAAAATTACCAAAATTAGTAATTTTACCAAGAACAAATAAATCTTACGTTTAATTGGAGATCAATTCGAGTGAGTCGAGGAAAACGAACATTAATTGTTAAAAGAATTTGCACTAAAATTCTCTACATTAAATTGGCGCCGCTGCCACTGTCACACCCCAACATGGCGGAATATGGGGCGCCACGCATGGATATCATCACAACAATAGCGTGTCCATAGAGAGAACTATATGAATTATAAATGTCATAAAAGGTGACACAAATGTCATGACAATATCTCATCAATGAAGGAGTCTAGGTAAGTAGGTAACAGTCCTACCTCTTACCCAAGACAAACAAATCAACATATAGGTCCATAGTATCACTTATCAAAACAAACAGAAAAATAAACTAAGAAGGAACGGGGATCTCCTTCTAAATGCATTCCTACGCGACTCCAATCCTAGCCACATATGTTCTCACGCTTAACCACTATGTCACCTGAAAGAGACACTAAAACACGTCAACATAATGTTGGTGAGAGTCATAGGTTTAGACTCCAACCGAAAATAGATTATAATAAGCTGTGAACAACCATAAACCACTAAACATGTGGACAATGTGCTACAAGTATGTATTAACAACTAACATTCAAGATCAATCATTCCAAACCAAATCCAAGGCTCCCAGCCTTACCAAACACCATGGTACCATAGGCGCCCATACACCTATGTACCAATCCCAAGGCCCCGTCTTGTCATTATCCATTGGTCCCATAGATGCTCACACATCTATGTACCTCCCCAAGGCCCCGCCTTGTCAACATCCCCTTGGTACCAAGTCAAACCACAATAACTGAGACGGTACGTGTCCCCCGATCCAAATCATAAACACAATCAAGAATCACATAGCAGTTAATCACATAAGTGCACACAAAATTCCATCACAAACCATAAAAACATTCACAACATTAGTTACAAAACCATACAGTGTCTCTTCCATCCCATCTGGAAGTGAAAATCATTAAAAGATATGGGACTATGAAACTCACCTGATAACACATCAAGCTAGCACTCCTGCAAACCTATAAAATCATACACAACACACTTAGCTCAGGTCCTAACACCCATGTTAAGTAACAACCATGGAGATGAATCTAATCCCCCAATTCTCACTATCTATTTCTCCCACTACAAGCTATTCTATACGTAAATATTCAGTTTTTCCCGGTACAGTTTACTAGTCATTAAACGACCAAATGAAGTGAACTTAACACCACACTTGAATTCTACCCTACTGGAGTTATGTTTTTATATGATATAAGAACTCCAAAAACCAATTTACTTTCTACTTACATGTTTAACCCTATCGTTTAGTCACTACACCAAAAGTCGTTTTCATAAAGCTGATTTTATGTACATGCTAAATGTTTGACACCAAAAGCCCGACCTAAACACCATAACTTTTATTAAAAACCTCCAGTCCTTTTATATACATTATAAAGAGTTCCCAAATCAAAAATCATTGGCTATCTCATCCGTTTGGTTAGGTTTTGACTCAAATTTCCGAAATCCAAATTTACTCCTAAACAGCGCACTGTTTTTGTAAAAAATGTTTAACGACCTTCCGGAACTCCATTTTCGACCAACCTTACATTTTTGAAAAGTAGACTCTCTGAACTTAATATTAAAAAAAAGAAACTCGACCAAAGGTGCAACCTACTGCCCAGAACAGTCGACAAAAAAAGCCCTAAAAATCAGACTGTTTTACGCCTTTAAGCACTAACCTTCTAAACATCATTAATTACCCCTAAATTATTAAACAAGAACCCTAAAATCATTAATGAATCTTAATTAGTATATTTTTCCGGAAAATTAATAAAACCCTAATCATCTCAATGATGGTTAATTAACATTACAATTATGATTAATTAATAAAAACATGAATTAAGTTAAGATTTTAATTGATTACTTACCTTGAATCAAGAAAAATTTATGAAAACCTAAGAACCCTTAAGATGATCGACGTGAATTTTGTCTCCAGGGATATTATGAGATTTGCTTTAAGTTAAAATCCTTATATAGATTAGTTAAACAAATCCTAGCCCAAAACAAAAAGCCTAGTTACCAAAATTAGTTTTCTTTCTTTTTTTTCCTTTCTTTGCGTCACATAAACGACCAAAACACCCAAAATTTCGTTTTTTTATTATTTTTTTCTTTTATTATTAAGTAAAGTACAATTAACATTACCTTAATTTACCTTAATTTATTTCAGCTCCTAAAGCCTCCAAAACCTTAAAACCGTAAAACTAGTCAGTTTTACGCGTATACCGTAAAAGACACTAAAATATACAGTTTTATAAAAACTCTTGGAATTTGAAATAAACTTTATATTTAATTCCTAAATGACTTAAAACCATCCAAAAAAATTCCCGTGACTAATTACCTTATCCGAGACCTCCAAATGCTAAACCCTAAATCGCAAAAATACAATTTACTATAATACATATACGTACACATAAAACACCAAAATAACACCATTTCATTTCATAGTCACTAATTTGTGAGCTCATGAATATGAAATAACCGTTCCTCGATTTACTTATGAGTACTTTATACCCATAAACGATATCCACACCAATCTCGTTCACACAAAATAACATGTAAACACGCAAATCACATAGTCACACATAAATTAACCTTAAAATAAGACCAAGTGCCGAACCTCAAAACCACGGTTGTCACATCACTCCCTCCTAATTGAAATCTTGTCCCGAGATTTACTCCTTAGGATCGTCATTATCAATTAGCTGAGGATACTTGCTCCTCATAAATCCTCCCCGTTCCCACGTGAACTCTAGTCCACGTTCCAAATTCCATCTACCCATAACTACGGTATATTACCCTTTTTATCCAACGTCCTAGCTTCACGACCCAAAATCTCTATCGGCTTTCGATAAAACGAAGACTCGTATCCATACTAATATCATCTAACGGTACTTGCAAGTCAATTCCTGCTAAGCATTTCCTCAAGTTTGATACATGAAATACGTCATGCACACTACTCAATTCCTCCAGTAATCTCAACCTATACGCCACTAGCCCAATCCTTTCAAGGATTTCAAATGGACCCACAAATCTAGGTGCTAACTTCCCTTTTCTTTCCAAACCGCATCACCCCTTTCCATTGTGAAACCTTTAGCATAACTTTATCTCAAATCTCAACGGCTTACGCCTCTTGTCCGCATAACTCTCTTGTCAGTTCTTTGCTATTTTCAACCTCTACTTAGTCACTGCCACCACCTCCATAGTTTTCCAATCCACCTCCGGTCCAATACGTTGACCGCTTCTAACTTCATCCCACTGTAACGGTGATCCACCTCATCTCCTATGAATTAACTCTAGCAGTTTCTACTACAATTCCTATCACCATACCTAACGGCTTCTATCCTCTACGGATTTTCCATCATTCGAAAGTTCTCCCAACCTTAAACACATCCAATGGTATATGCAGGATTGCATAACCAAAAGCTTCCCATAATATTCACAAGAAACATGTCATAACCACCACCTCATCCTTGCTTTCCCATGCTCGGTACCAAGTAACTAACCATCCTTCATACTAACATGTGTTACACCTTTTCTCTAGGTGGACGTTCCATTGTTCGTGACTACTAACCTCTTGCTCTAACGGTTTCTCTTCAATATCACCCCACTATCTTCACAACCTCTTGCTCCCTTGAATCATTCTTCCTCCATACTACTTTTCGCTTGTCTCTCCACAATATTAATTTCCATACCATCTTATATCCCGTCTTCAGCCTATAATTTAGGTGTTTCCTCCTTTATTCCTTACATCCTCATCAATGGGGAATATGCCCCTCTCACCGGTAACTCTCTCTTTGTAGGAGAATTCTTCCTAATATAATACGTTCTCCAACTATCTCTAAATCTCACGCCAATTCTCTAGGCCTCTTTCTCAATTACCCCTATAGTATGCTCATACCAAACATTAGTCTATCAACGGTATACTACGCTTGCTTCCCATCGTTTCTTCCCTTGCCATAATCCTTCATAAGGCATTCCATACATATTAGGATAACTTTTACGCAAAACCCTCTATTCCATCACATCCGTACGCAATCCTTCCAACTTCTCAACTAGGTGACTTCTCATTCCTCTTGAAATATGAGATGAATTAGTCAGTCTATCGACTATCACCCAACTCTCTTCGTACTTATTCCTCCACCCTATTATGTATCCCTTTCACCAACTTCGTCCTTACATCGACCTTTCCAAGCTACTCCTATCTATGTAGGAAGTATAGTCTACGTCCCTTTTCTCCATATGATTGTCCAAGCCACGCAACATACATGTTGACGCGTTCTCTGCTTTAGACAACTCAACTCGTGCAACCTACATCCTTCATCCAAACAACCCTAATACGTCATCCATATAGTTCAAGTTCGTCTCAGCTTCACTTCATTCTTCTTATTCCATGTCTCATCAACCATGCTTGCCTTTCCCAAATGGTACTTGGCCTTGAAATTTTCTTTCATCACTTAACTCCACCCATCACCTTTTCCAAATGTTCAATCAAGATGATTAAATATGTGTTAGAGACGTTCATGATCTGTATAGATCATTCTCTACGTCTCGTACCCCAAATGCCTCTAGCATTCTAGGCAGATATAACAATCCAGCTCCACTAAATAAGTCTATCTAGTTCTTCTAAATCTTTAGTTCCCACAACGTATAAACAACCGCCTTTCTTTGTCATTCTCGTATACATCCAAATCCTTGCTCCACGTATTGTCATGCTTCGCGAATTCATCCAGTCCTTCCGATAATTCCAAGATCTGCTCATTATCCAATCCACCTCTTCAGCCTCCAAAACGCTTCCTCACCCTTCTTTACTTTGCCCCTTGCTGGTTCCACGATATGCCATCATCTCTGACTACTCGTCCTGGCCAACTTAATCCTAAAACTCACACTTGAAAATCTCACGTATAATTCCCTTTCCTAACAACTCCAAAACCAACTCATAATTCGCCTCACTCTTCTTCTTAGATTTGAGTAGATCAAGATGTCGTCGATGCTCCTGATGACAACTCGTTTATATATTGTCATGCACCCCCGGTTCATTGACTCCATGAAAACTGCTAGCGCCTCGACGAAGCCAAAATCATAACCGTAAACCCAAAGCGTTCATACAACATCCTTAGCAGTTTAAACTACGTCCTCCTTGCACCCTCTCTTAGAAGCAATACGAATAAATTTCTACCTCGTTCTACTCGCGAAAATCTACACGTATTCTAAAAGACCAATACTTCCTCTTATCAGACCACTCAACCGCTTTTCACAGCCAATCTACTACTAAGCAACTCAAATTTTACCTTGCATCCGTTGCAATTTCTAACAACTCTTGCTCTTAAAATCATTCCATCAACAATTTCCTTGGAAAGGCACTAACTACAACTCCTCTCACTTCTCCTACTTGCTCTATTTATGGTTCTACCTCAAGGTAATAGGCATACCTACTAAATATCAGGAAATTTTCGGAAAACTTACATGCCTTACGAACAATCATAAATACCTTTGAGGTATTATATCCCCTTCCAACACCTCTATGGCGCGTTACTTGTGCCAATATCCATACATTATACAAATCTCTATTCATCCCTTGGCACTCCTAAGAGACCTCATGACCACATTAGTTCGTCTACGAACTTTTAACTCTTTCATCACCACTAAGGGCATTCCGACCATTCTCTTAGGGTCACCTACTTAATCGTGTAGGCGCAACCAAGTCTTTCATATGTCTACCTCAACGCTCCCAATCAATACGAACCCAAAACTACATCCTGAATCCACTAGATACGATCAACGGATCAAACACACGGATAACTAACGACATTTCACTTGCACGAGTTAAAACAGACCAAAACCACGAAAAGTCAAAAAGAAAACTTAAACCCAAAACATGTATCAATTCAAAGTGACTCGTGACAACGAAAAAAAATGATCCAAGAAACACTTAATGGCAACCAGAACATCCTACGCCCCGTGACATATTATTTAAACCGTGCACAACATCGACTTTTCCAAAAGAATATTTTTTTTTCTTTACCTCCCCACATCTATGTGACTCAAACAATCTACAAACAACCCTCTAGACGATCTAAAAACTCGACTCAAAGACTAGGTATCCCGAGCATCCCAAATCATTAAAAAAAACTACCATTCAAACCTCAACCTTGAACCCGACACTTGTATAACAATTTCGACCAAGCTACTGACCTCCCATGACTATACATTCTGAATATTTCAAAAGTTATAATTTTAGGCTTTTGAATCACCCAAAAGCTTTAAAACGAACAAGTTATGACCAAAACAGTTTTATAGTAGTTGTTTTTTTTTTAAAAAAACTAAAGAATCCTCTTAATAATTAACGTAATCCTTTTTAAATGAAAAGAAATAAATGTATGTGAAAATTTCATGAACTTTCTTTAGTCTTGCATAAATAATTATAAATGACGTATATTGATTAAGCCCACTTATATACACTATTTAAGTAGAAAGAAATTTTATTTCGCTTTATTTTAAAGAAAGTCTTTTAGAATTTGAACTAAATAAGTGTTGATTAAAAAAAATCTTATGTTACATCTTGTTTCAAACACGACTCCAACACCTTACCCTTATTTTACCGAATACAACCAACTATCTAACTCTATAGTAGATTTCCAAGTCCCTTTTTTTCAATATATACCGACCACAAGAAATGTAAGACCCAACACAAACGATTTCATTATCTCAAAAGAAATCCCAAGTTATTTCAATAGACTTAAAACCAATAACACCATTTTAAAACGTACACGTGGAATATGAAACTCAAAGAATACGCTACAACGGAGGTTTAATATAAAAAAAAGCGAGCTAGCCACCCTCCTAAGTGTTGGGAATAAATTAAGGCCAGATCACTTGAGCGCTGACAAGAACATAACAAGCCTTGACAAGAACAAACAAGCGCTGACAGCTCAAGCGTTGACAAGTTAAAGTCAAGCGTTGACACATTGAAGACAAGCACTGATGGAAGATATATTCTACACGTTTATTATATTCTAGAATACTTCTAGTAAGGATAGGCACGACAATGTATTTTCTATATTTATCTTTACCTAGAATAGCTGATACGTAGATTATTGTACAAGGCTTCTTGTGTCTATAAAAGAAGACCTTTAGGAATAAGTTTCATATAAGTTTTCATTCGTAAACTACTTTCATTGTAAGCAAATTTGATATTGATAATCAAAGTGAAAGTTTGTTTATATCATTGTGTGTTCTTGTTTAAGTGTTAAATTCCGCATAACACTTAGATTCATAAGCATATACAAAGGTTTCTCTACGTGTATTACTTGATCTAATCTCGTATACACAAAGCTAATCGATCTAAGTTTGGGATCAACAAGTGGTATCAGAGCTTGTTGAGGAACTTTTGATCTTAAAGAACACCAGAACCCTAAAATCACCAAAACCCTAATTTTCTTAGAAACCCTAATAACATCATGTCTGAAGCAATAACCTCCTCCTCCTCAGCCTTACCAAACATCAAGATTCCCATGCTTGATGCAACCAACTTTGACTTATGGAAGTTCAACTTTGAACAATATCTGGGGATCTACGACTACACACTCTGGGAGATTATTGAATATGGAAACACATTCGATAAGGCTCAAAAGATTCTTAATGTCATTGCTCAAAGAACAGCTGTTGCTGGATGTCCTGAAGAGGATAAGAAAGAAAAACCTGGAGATGGTAGAGCTGTGTCTGCTGATGACATAGCAAAGAAAAGGGTTGACATGAAAGCCCTAAATATTCTGAAAGTCTCTTTGGGACAAGAAAACCAGCATAAATATAGAGGCTATGAATCTGCTAAGGATCTTTGTGAAGCTCTTGAAGTTGCATATGGTGGCAATGCAGACACTAAGGAGGAAAAGAAAAAGCAACTTCTGCATGATTATGCTGTCTTCAAAGCTCAACCCAATGAGAAAATGAGTAGTGTGAGAAGCAGATTGCTTGACATTACAAGCAAGTTGTCCTTCATGGGGACACAAGTTGGTGATGTTGACATCAATGCTACCTTTCTTAAGAGTCTTGGTGAGGCATGGAAGATAGAGGCAAGATCTATTCTTGCCAACAATACTTACAAGAGCTCCTCGTTTGATGACATCTACAACAAACTAAGGCTGTTGGAGGATGAAACTCTTTTAGAGCATGGAAGCAAGTCTACCACCAGCAACATGGCCTTCTTCTCTCATAGTGAAGGTCAATTCAATCAGAAGGACTCTTACATGCATCCAGTTACTGGATCATCATATGTCAGCGCTGGAACAAGTCCTGTCAACGTCTCCTTTTCAGACGCTGACACATACAAGAATGACTCCCCAAGAGTTAAACCTGCTGGTTTAGATTTGGATACTGTTTGTGCTTACATTGCTTCTTTGCCCAATGGTTCAGTGATTACATATGAGGACCTTGAGCAGATAAGTGATGAGCACTTGGAAGAGATGGATATCAAGTGGAACATGGCTCTTGCTAGTATAAGAGGAAATAGGTGGAACAGAAGGTTTAAGAAGAAAATGACCTTCAATGCTAAAGACACAGCTGGATTTGACAAATCCAAAGTTGAATGCTACAACTGCAATCGTATGGGGCACTTCATGAGGGAATGCAGATCTCCTAGAAGATCTGATGCTGGTAAACCCTCAAGTCAGGTTGTTAAAGCTCAGGATTCCAAAGCTATGGTTGCAGTTCAAGGAATTGATGGCACAGGATGGGATTGGAGCTATCTGGCTAAGAATGTTGAAGAGGATAAAGCTTTGGTTGCTGACATTGAAGAAGAAGAGCATGTTGAATATGCTCTCATGGCACACTCTTCCTCTTCATCTGATAATGAGGTATATGATGACGCTTTTTGTAGCAAAGGTTGTAGGTTAAATACTGAAAGACTCAACAAAGAGGTGTTAAGATTAAAAGATGATATGAGTACTGAAAGATGTAAATTGTCTAATTACCAACTAGCTCTTACTGAAACTGAGAAAACCGTTTCTGAATACAAGAAAATGGAATTTGACTTAAAAGATAAAATTAATATCTTAAAACATGAGTTAGAGACTAGTATGGATATTAGAAACATCATGGAAAGGGTTAATGGTGAGTTACAGGCTAAGTTAGATGAGGCCATTAAGAATAAAGATAATGTTGGCCTTAAAATTCAAAGATTTGATAGAGCCACCCAAACCCTAGGAGACTGTGTAGCTAAACAAAGGGATCCTAAGGACATGACTGGGATTGGGATGAGTGATTACTCTTTGGTTCCACCACCAGCTGGTGACTTCTATGGTGTCCAACAAAGGGACTTATCTTGTACTGGTTTACCAGAGCTCCAAGAGGAGGAATTTATTCCTCCACCAAGAGTTGTCACTCCAGTTGAAGAGTATCAACAAAAACTGACTGACCTGAATGAGTGGAAGAAGGCTAACCCTACTTTTTTTGTCAAGGGTGGCTTGCTATGGGAAAGTCCTAATGAGTCTCCACCCATTTAGGTTACTAACCCAATCACTGGTAAAGCTGTTGACCTAGGCTCAAACACTGTTAGAAGACCTACCATTAAATATGCGGAGATGTATAGGAATACTAGGTCACCTAAGAGCCAAGTTAGCAATCACGGAACAGGTTTCTTCTCTTCTAGACCTAAGGTTGTGTCTAAGAAAGCCTGTTACACTTGTGGTAGCTTTTCACATTTGGCTTACAAGTGTGTCAACGCTCCCAAATACAGCGCTGATAGGAACAATTTCATCGCTGACAGGAACAAAGTCAACGTTGTTAGAAAGTCAAACGTTGTCAGACCCAAATCTTGTGTGCAGCAAAGTCCACAAGTGATTAGACCTGCCCCATTCTTTACTAGAGGGTCTAACACTCATGGACAAAGACCATTTCAAAAGACAAACACCTGGTCAAATAGGCAATGGGATTCTGTAGCAAACCCTAGGTTCAACGCTGACAAGGGTAATTTCAGCGTTGACAGGACAAAATCTAACGCTGACAGAAACGTGATCAGACCTAAATATTTGCAACCACAAGGTAAGGGGTCTAAAGCTTCTTCAAGCTTAACATGGAGAGCCAAGAAAGATCAAAACCCTAATGATAATGGGATTTCAATGACTTGCAATAGATTTAATTACATTTCAAATGTCATTACAAAACCTATTGGGGTTAACTGGGTATTTCATCCTAAGAAGGATGAGAATGGGGTTGTTGTGAGAACCAAGTCTATTCTTATTGAACAACCAGATGAATCCAAGTCTTTTAAGACTTGGGTTCCCAAAGAAAACTAATTTGTTTTCTTTATGTGCAGGGCATTCAAAGACAGATCAATGATTATGGATATTGGGATAGTGGATGCTCAAGGCACATGACAGGGAAGGAAGACTATCTGACGAACTTCACTCCTATTAAAGGTGGTGATAAGGTTTACTTTGGAGGTGGATATGGTACTATCACAGGCAAAGGAACCCTTCTCACCAAGAATCTGAGTTTTGAGAACGTCTTCCTGGTAAAAGAACTTGATTACAACCTGTTTAGTGTATCACAAGTTTGTGATAACGAAAATAAAGTTCTTTTTACTGATACTGAGTGTTTGGTGTTAAGCAAGGATTTTAAGATCCCTGATGAGAAATATATTGAGTATAGAACACCTAGGCATAAGGACATATATAATGTAAATTTAAATGGGATTAAAATGAATAATAATATGTCTTGTTTTTATGCTAAGTCCTCAGTAGATGAGAATAATTTGTGGCACAGAAGACTAGGGCACATAAATTTCAAAAATATAAATAGACTTGTGAGGCTTGGTTTAGTTGATGGTGTGCCTGAGAAGGCCTTCCACAATGACCACTCTTGTGTTGCATGTCTTAAAGGCAAGCAGCACAAGGTCTCATTCAAGTCCAAACAGGTGCATACTAGTTCTAGACCTCTTCATATGCTTCATATGGACCTATTTGGTCCAACCAATATAGAAAGTTTGAATGGTAAGTCATATTGCTTTGTTATCACAGATGACTTTTCTAGGTTTACTTGGACATTCTTTCTAGCTATGAAGAGTGACACAGCTGATGTTCTTATTGATTTTATCACTCAGATTGAGAAGAGGTCTGGCAATGAGGTTTAAATGCTTAGGAGTGATAATGGTGGAGAATTTAGGAATAAGAAGCTAGATGATTTCTGTGCCAGGAAAGGAATTACTAGGCAATTTAGCATTGCTAGAACCCCACAACAAAATGGGGTTGCTGAGAGGAAAAATAGAACCCTAATTGAAGCAGCCAGAACAATGTTGGCTGATGCTCACTTTCCAATAGCCTTTTGGGCTGAGGCTGTTAATACAGCCTGCTATGTGCAAAATAGAGCATTGGTTAACAAAATTCAGAACAAAACACCTTATGAGTTACTTTGGGGAAGAAAACCTAATATTGGTTTTCTCAGACCTTTTGGTTGTCATGTAGTAGTCTTGGATACTAGTGATGCCTTAGGGAAATTTAGTGCAAAAGGTGACGAGGGTTACTTCATGGGGTATTCAGTGCAGAGCAAGGGTTATAGGGTTTATCTTAAAGAGGACAAACGTATAGTTGAAAGAGTACATGTTAGGTTTTTAGAGAATAAACCTAGTGATCCTGAAAGTGGTCCTAATTGGTTGTTTGACCTGGAACCCTTATCTAGAACTTTAAATTATATGCCTGTCACTAATCCAGACATTGTGAAGGTAACTTCAAATGTTGTGGAGGAACAAGTTGTTGATGTTTCAGGTACACAGGTTCATGAAAAGGTTGGATCACAAGCAGAAAAGACATCTCATATTCAAGAATTTGTTACAATTCCCATTTGGACATATGCTTTTGCTGCTGCTGCTGCTGCTGGACAAGATAATGGTGGTTTCCAAATACCACCAGATACAAACATGCATGGTCCTTCAGGCGCTGACAAAGACAAATCTAGCTCTGCCAAGACCAATTCAGACGTTGATGGCTCAGACGTTGACAACAACATTTCAAGCGCTGTTAGTCCAGACGCTGACAACCAAGATTCAGACGTTGACAACACTTATGGGCATCTTTTCTCTTCCAGTTTTGAACAAGGTGGACCTTCCAATGCTCATGAAGAGGTTCACATTGATCAAAGAGAGTCTGATGAAGAAGATATTGGCAACATGGAGCGTGAGGTTGAAGACACCAGACTTTTTGAAGGAGGAGTTCTCACATCCACAATGAAGAATCATCCCCCATCCCAGATCATTGGTGATATTATGACTCCAGTTCAGACTAGAAGATCTCATCAAGGTCTTGGTGGGTTTATTGCCAATATACACAAGAAGGTTGATACCCCTCTTGTGCAAGCATGTTTGTTTGCATGTTTTCAGTCACAAGAAGAACCCAAGAAAATATTTGATGCTCTCAAAGAACCAAGTTGGGTGGAAGCAATGCAGGATGAGCTTCACAAATTTGCAATTCAGGATGTTTGGGAGCTGGTTGATTGTCCTAGATATGTCAGACCTATAGGGACAAGATGGGTTCTCAGGAACAAAAGAGATGAAAGAGGCATTATGGTCAGAAACAAGGCAAGGTTAGTGGCTCAAGGTTATACACAAGAGGAGGGGATAGACTATGAGGAGGTCTTTGCACCAGTAGCAAGGATTGAAGCTATTAGGATTTTTCTAGCCTATGCATCCTGCATGGGCTTCACAGTCTATCAAATGGATGTCAAGAGTGCCTTTCTCTATGGCACCATTGTTGAGGAAGTATATGTAATGCAACCTCCTGGTTTTGAGGATCCAGAGCATCCAGATAAAGTGTATAGAGTCAAAAAGGCTATGTATGGCCTTCATCAAGCCCCTAGAGCATGGTATGGTACTATGTCTACCTATTTGGTAGACAATGGATTCAAGAGGGGCACCATAGATCAGACACTATTTACAAAGAAGAAGGGCAAGGATGTGTTGCTTGTGCAGGTCTATGTTGATGATATCATTTTTGGGTCTACTGATCCAAAGATGAGTGAGGATTTCTCCAAGCTTATGACAGACAAATTCAAGATGAGTGCTATGGGGGAGATGAACTTCTTTCTTGGTTTACAAGTTCAGCAGAAAGAAGATGGTATCTTCATCTCCCAGGACAAATATGTGGCTGAAATCTTGAAGAAGCTTGGCTTTTCTCCACATGAAAAGAGGGCTACTACTCCTATGGACAGAGAACACCCTTGGGGAAAGATTGGAGATGGAAAAGATGTTGATGTCAGGCATTATAGATCCATGATTGGATCCTTGATGTAACTTACTGCCTCCAGACCTGACATCATGTTTGCTGTGTGTGCTTGTGCACGCCATCAAGTGACTCCCAAAGAATGTCATCTTTATGCTGTGAAGAGGATCTTTAGGTACCTAAGATGCTATCCTAGTCTTGGTTTGTGGTACCCAAAGGATTCACCATTGGAGCTGATTACATATTCAGATAGTGATTATGGAGGTGATAAGTTTGATAGGAAATCCACAACTAGTGGATGTCAGTTTCTTGGGAGCAGGTTGATATCTTGGCAATGCAAGAAACAAACAGTGGTGGCTAATTCTACAACTGAAGCAGAGTATGTGGCTGCAGCTGCATGTTGTGGCTAAGTGTTGTGGATTCAGAACCAGCTGTTGGACTATGGGTATAATTTCATGCATACCAAGATATTTGTTGATAATAACAGTACTTTATGCATCATTAAGAATCCTGTACATCATTCTAAAACTAAACACATAGAAATTAGAAACCATTTTATAAGAGATTGCTTTGAGAAATGTTTAATACAACCAGATAGGGTTGACACTGAGGAAAATGTGTCAGATTTATTAACTAAATCTTTTGATACTAGGAGATTTCAATACTTGGTAACAAGTATTGGAATGGTCAATCTCACATAATATGTGTTTTGGAGTCTTTTTGTAAAAGTATGTACAGGATGATGCATTGTTATTGGTCTTATTGATAATTTAGATTTTCCACTATATTTTTCTAACACTGACAAAGGTTGCTTGAATGCTGATAAGTGTTTTTGCAACGTTGTCATCAATATAATTGTCTAACGCTGACAAAGCTTCCCTCAACGCTGTCATGTGTTATCGGGGCGTTGTCAGCAACAATGTTAGTTTTATGGTTTTTAATCTAAATGTGCAGATGGTGTTAGCAGTATACCATTGGATACAAAGTTGCTTATGGATCAATGGAGACGCATTTGGACAAGTTTTTATTTATGGATGATGGTTGGAATGTTTCATTCCTATCTTGACATAAATTTTTTATGTTCATGCATGATTTTAGCAAACTTTTGTATCATCATTTAAGGGGAGGTTTTAGGAACCTTTAGGATGTTTGGGTATCCATATGATACTCTTATCACAATTCTAGATTGTGTCCACAGGTGAGTATGAGTTAGTTTCTACTAAATCATGAGGCACTGTAGCATGCAAAGTTGATATACTATGCATGCTGCCAAGACATTTTTGGCCTAGAATTGGTTGTGGTCTGTTGGGAGACTTGGGAATGATTTTGTCATGGGATTTACTTGGGAGTAACAAGGATTTTATAAGGTACCTTGGTTGTTAAGAGTTTTGGTTAGCAAGGGAAACTAGAGGACTGTTATGTCTATCTTGCTTATGCAAGTGTGCATAACTGGACAGTGCTTGCCGCCTATAATAATTATCAGCTTTTGGTTATCTTCTCTAGGATAAATTACTTGTTAAGGTCATTTTTCATTTTTAAAAACATTTTTATTTTTGGACGCTGACAAGAATTTTTCCAAGCGTTGTTGTGACCAAATTGGACGCTGACATGGCTATAGGCAAACGTTGACAAGATTATAGCCGTTGGGAGTTAATAGGTTATTTTTGACCGTTGACACTCAATGGGACCTACCCAGTTGTTACTTTTTGACATATTTTCAAGCCGTAATTTTAGGAGTTGTTACTTTCATTTAATGCATGAGATAACTTATAACTTTTTCAATATTTTCATGATTGATTTTTGAAAATATTTGCCTATTTTTGGGCCAATCACATGCATTCTTTTTCTCCTATAAATTTGGCTCCTATTTTAAACAGGGTATCTATATTTCTTGTCTAACACTTTTCTCTTATCAATTTCATCTTCTTCACTTAAAATTAATAGCTTTCATCAATGGCACCAAAGTTTAAACCAACAGAATTGGAATTGGGGTTCAGATCTCAACACAACATGATTGCATATCTTGATGCTGATGATACTCTGTTTCCTCAATACACACAAATGGTGGCGTATTTGAACGCATCCCCATTAAGGTATGCTCTTTCTCATGCACCACTCATTCCAGTCACACACATTAAGCAGTTTTGGAGCACTGTTAGTTCCTCAACAGTTAATGGAGTGACCACATTGACTTCTATTGTTCATGGGAGACCTTGGGTGGTTACTGAGGCTTTGGTACGCCAAGCCTTGAATCTTGATGATGCTGATAGTATAGCCACCCTTCCCATAAATGAAATAGAACAAGGGCTTAGGGCTTTGGGATATCCTTTTCCTGATGAAGGTACTCTAAACAAGTATCATAAGCAGGAATTTCCCCCAGCCTGGAAGTACCTCATACATGTCCTCCTTCAATGTTTGAGTCCCAAATGTACTGCACACAATGAGATCAATAGATCCATTGCCAGTGCTATTGTGTGCATTGCAACAGGGCAAAAATTTAACTATTCTAAAATGATTTTTGAGGGGATGTGTAAAAACAAGGGGACAAAAATGACTTTAGCTTATCCCCGTTTTCTACAAATGGTTTTTGATGTTCAAGGTTACTGCTCAAGGGATCACAAGGATTTTTATAAAATCCCTGAGCAAAAGAAGGCTATCTTTATGAAGATGAATTCACCACCCAATCGTGACCTACCTTTAACCCAACCTATGCTTGCTGTTATTGCAGCAGGACAACCCCAACCAGATCCCCAACCTCAAATTGACCCTCCACCACAACTTGAACCAATTCCTGAACCCTTACCTTCACCTGAACAAATGCAAATTGACTCAGAATCCTTCAACGCTGACACACTCAATGCTGGCGTTGATGTGCCTATTTCCAACGCTGACACACAACCTTCACAAACCCAAACACCCCTTAACCAACCCACATCCACCCATTCTTCCACACCATCTTCCACGCCCCATGAATATAGGTTGATGAAACGCCAAAGGACTACTGGAGTGTTCTCCTCTGGTGGTCCTAGCCATGTAGCAGAGAGAACCACCACCACAAGTGTGGCTGGTGACCTGGATGAGGCTGGGACTATTGGTTCTGGCTTAGATGCTGGCCAAGGCAGTCCCACCATCATTAAGTCCTCATCCATGCCCAATGAATCTGATTTGGGAGGTCAAATCCCCATTTTAGAAGAGGGCAGACTGGAACCAATGACTCTTATGGAATTGACGGCAGTCTGCATAAGCTTGAAAAAGCAAAATGCAGACTTAGTACAAGTTGTCAGCTCACAAGGCCTTGAACTCAAGCAATTGAGGGAGAGGATTGTTGTTTTGGAAAGTGATCGTGCTAGGAGGGGTATGGAGGAATCTTCCAAAGGGGAGGAAGATCCAATAAATCTGAGTGATAAGGGCAGTCATGATGGTCAGTCAATGGATGTTGCTGAGGCCCTTACAACTTTGAAGAAACAAACAGGTTTTGATACGTCCTTAGTCTCTCCTACCAACTTAAATTTATCATTTACAGCTATGTTAAGAGAGGTTACACAAGGCGCTGAGGGAGGATATTTGGGCGTTGACAAGGAAAATTTGGACGCTGACAGAAATATTTTGAGCGCTGATAGGACAAATTTGGGCGTTGACAGACCTGCACATGAAGGTGATGTATCCCAGTCATCATCTATCATCAAGGAGGTTTCTACTCAGGTATTACCATCTACCTTACCAACCATTGCACCATCAGATAAGGGTAAGGGTATAATGGTAGAGGAGATTGTTCCAAAGGATGCAGATCAAGTTGAATTTGATAGAAGATTGGCTGCACAAATCATGGAACATGATGAAAAGGAAAAGTCACCATTTGTTGTGACTTCTGAAGAAGGAAGTGATGGAGCTAGCTCAGACTCAAGTGTGATGATTATAGAACCAGAAAGGCTTGAGTATGGGGATGAGTTGGCCAAAGAGAAGCTGAGAGAGTTGAAATTGCAGGTTGACTTTGACATGCCAGAGGTGGTTCAAATGTACAATGCTTGGGAAGAAAGATGCATGGATAATCCAGACTTGACCATTTCAGATCAAATATGGGGTTTGGAGCTTCTTCTTAGATTTCAGAAGGATTGCCAGGTAATTTTGAAACACAAGGCAAGCAATATTCTCTCAGAGTTGAAAAGGGATAGAAGGGAGCTCTACTTTATGTTGCTCAGATGTCATGGAGTTGGATTGACATATCAGAAGTTGAAGGCTTTGACATTTGATGAGTTGGAAAACAGGGCTTATCCCATTTGGGTGAGAGTGCAGGAAGCAAACACTCTCAGACTTCTTTAATATGAAAGAAAGGAGGAACTTGCAGAAGAAATGGAAATCAAGAAAGCTATGATTATTCCCAGGCCAGTGAAGAAGGGAATTTCATTTGAGTTTCCCAAAGATATGGATCCACTATATCCAAGTGAAGCTGTCATCAGAAAGAGCCTCAAGCTCTCACCTTTAGAAGCTTCAGATATGGTGCAAGTGTTACCATTAGATTCCAGGAACCCAATTGTGAGCTATTAAGAAGATGAATGTGGGTTTTGGAAGATTGGCAGATTTGGCAAGGAGGTACACACTTTTACCACTCTCATATCTTTGTTTGCAAGTTGTGATAGAGAAGACTTGGTGGACCTTTGGAGGTTGTTGGAGACCAAGTATGAGGCTGAAGCACCAACTTCAGCTAATGGAATAAAACTTTGGACCACATTCAAAAGAATGTGTGGACCAAAAGATGAGGATCCTGCAATTTGGAAGGATCTTGAGGATGACCTCAGTGGTCTTCAATGGAGGTTATATTCAGCTGCTGGTGTTTACCATTTGAGTTTTACAAAGTTTGCTGAGTATCTGCTTGTGGATGGTCAGTATTTCATATCCAAAGCTATTTTGTAAAAGATGAAGGACACTCAGTTGGAGATAGATTATTCAAGTGACGTGGCAAAATATTTGATTAGATTTATTCATTATCAATATGAGAAGGTTTGTAAGATTCCTCCTAGTCCTTAATGCTTATTGAGAAACTTGATCATAAGAGTGGATATCAAGTTTAGGGGAGGATTGTTGGGAATAAATTAAGGCCAGATCACTTGAGCGCTGACAAGAACAAAACAAGCGTTGACAAGAACAAAACAAGCGCTGACAGCTCAAGCGTTGACAAGTTAAAGTCAAGCGTTGACACATTGAAGACAAGCACTGATGGAAGATATATTCTACACGTTTATTATATTCTAGAATACTTCTAGTAAGGATAGGAACGACAATGTATTTTCTATATTTATCTTTACCTAGAATAGCTGATACGTAGATTATTGTACAAGGCTTCTTGTGTCTATAAAAGAAGACCTTTAGGAATAAGTTTCATATAAGTTTTCATTCGTAAACTACTTTCATTGTAAGCAAGTTTGATATTGATAATCAAAGTGAAAGTTTGTTTATATCATTGTGTGTTCTTGTTTAAGTGTTAAATTCCGCATAACACTTAGATTCATAAGCATATACAAAGGTTTCTCTACGTGTATTACTTGATCTAATCTCGTATACACAAAGCTAATCGATCTAAGTTTGGGATCAACACTAAGGATACAATCGATAATTGTAGGGGATCATACATATATAGGCATATCGAGATACATATACTTAAATCCGTCTAACATCTACTATACAAGCATGTACTAACCCTCTTTCATGCAATCATACTTAGGAATCCATTGAAGTTGTGGTACTTGTATAACTATGTTGGCCACCATACTTATACAATTACCCTTCCCCAATGCACTCCTTCCTATGATGACACTTATAAGAATTAATACAACACATAACACATATATCCATCTACTCACATAAGCTCATAACCACATAACCAAAAAAAATCCAAAACTCCATCCATTAAAATAACATAGTCAAACTCTTGAAATACATAAATCCATAGTCTAGCTAAAACAGCATAGACTAAATCCTAAACGAAAACAGAATCAGTTATAAGTCATGTCGCCCATAAGAGTGGAAACAGCTTAAAATCCTTCATATCCACCTACTCCTAATAACTCGAACCACCACATGATTCTTAGGGAACATGACTTAAACATCAAAATAAAAATACTATACCTCAGGTACATAACATAACCCAACAGAAGATAGAAACTACCATGTACCAAATCATGTACTATAATGTATAATTTAAGCAAAATACAACAATGACTAGCGTGGATGATTATGGTTCAACCTGCACTAGTCACAACCCGAAAAGAAAATAACATGTGGCTAAGTATGAACTACTATGGTTCAACCCATACTAGTCAAAACTTAACAAACATCGCAAGTAAAAACCAATAACATCCAGAAAACTTTAATTAATATAAAATGCACACATACTCCTATGACGCCTATATGCAGGGACCCTTAAGTTATAGACTAGGTTACATGACTAGGCAACCTAATTCTCTATAACCATTGTCTCTGATACCATTCTGTCACACCCCAACATGGCGGAATAAGGGGCGCGACGCATGGATATCATCACAATAATAGCGTGTCCATAGAGAGAACTATATGAATTAGAAATGTCATAAAAGGTGACACAAATGTCATGACAATATCTCATCAATGCAGGAGTCTATGTAAGTAGGTAACGGTCCTAGCTCTTACCCAAGACAAACAAATAACACAAACAAATCAACATATAGGTTCATAGTATCACTTATCGAAACAAACAGAAAAATAAACTAAGAAGGAACGGGGATTTCCTTCTAAATGCATTCCTACGCGACTCCAATCCTAGCCACATATGTTCTCACACTTAACCACTTTATCACCTGAAAGAGACACTAAAACACGTCAACATAATGTTGGTGAGAGTCATAGGTTTAGACTCCAACCGAAAATAGATTATAATAAGCGGTGAAAAACCATAAACCACTAAACATATGGAAAATGTGCTACAAGTATGCATTAACAACTAACATTCAAGATCAATCATTCCAAACCAAATCCAAGGCTCCCAGCCTTACCAAACACCATGATACCATAGGCGCCCATACACCTATGTACCAATCCCAAGGCCCCGTCTTGTCATTATCCATTGGTCCCATAGATGCTCACACATCTATGTACCTCCCCAAGGCCCCACCTTGTCAACATCCCCTTGGTACCAAGTCAACCCACAATAATTGAGACGGGAAGTGTCCCCCGATCCAAATTATAAACACAATCAAGAATCACATAGCAGTTAATCACATAAGTGCACACACAAGTCCATCACAAACCATAAAAACATTCACAGCATTAGTTAAAAAAACCATACAGTGTCTCTTCCATCCCATCTGGAAGTGAAAATCATTAAAAGATATGGGACTATGAAACTCACCTGATAGCACAGCAAGTTAGCACTCCTACAAACCTATAAAATCATACACAACACACTTAGCTCAGGTCCTAACACCCAAGTTAAGTAACTTCCATAGAGATGAATCTAATCCCCCAATTCTCACTATCTATTTCTCCCACTACAAGCTATTCTATACGTAAAAATTCAGTTTTTATCGGTACAGTTTACTAGTCATTAAACGACCACATGAAGTGAACTTAACACCACACTTGGATTCTACCCTACTGGAGTTATGTTGTTATATGATATAAGAACTCCAAAAACCAATTTACTTTCTACTTACATGTTTAACCCTTTCGTTTAGTCTCTACACCAAAAGTCGTTTTCATAAAGCTGATTTTCTGTACATGCTAAATGTTTGACACCAAAAGCCCGACCTAAACACCATAACTTTTATTTAAAACCTCCAGTCCTTTTATATAAATTATAAAGAGTTCCCAAATCAAAAATCTTTGGCTATCTCATCCGTTTGGTTAGGTTTTGACTCAAATTCCCGAAATCCAAATTTACTCCTGAACAGCACACTGTTTTTGTAAAAATTGTTTGACGACCTTCCCGAACTCCATTTTCGACCAACCTTACATTTTTGAAAGGTAGACTCTCTGAACTTAATTTTAAAAAAACGAAACTCGACCAAAGGTGCAACCTACTGCCCGGAACAGTCGACACAAAACATCCCTAAAAATCAGACTGTTTTACGCCTTTAAGCACTAACCTTCTAAACATCATTAATTACCCCTAAATTATTAAACAAGAACCCTAAAATCATTAAAATGGATCTTAATTAGTATTTTTCTTCCAGAAAATTAATAAAACCCTAATCATCTCAATGATGGTTAATTAACATTACAATTATGATTAATTAATAAAAACATGAATTAAGTTAAGGTTTTAATTGATTACTTACTTTGAATCAAGAAAAAATTATGAAACCCTAAGAACCCTTAAGATGATCGACGTGAATTTTGTCTCCAGGGATTTTATGAGATTTGCTTTTAGTTAAAATCCATATATAGATTAGTTAAACAAATCCTAGCCCAAAACAAAAAGCCTAGTTACCAAAATTAGTTTTCTTTCTTTTTTTCCTTTCTTTGCGTCACATAAATGACCAAAACACCCAAAATTTTGTTTTTTTATTAATTTTTTTTTCTTTTATTATTAAGTAAAGTATAATTAACATTACCTTAATTTACCTTAATTTATTTCAGCTCCGAAAGCCTCCAAAACCTTAAAACCGTAAAACTAGTCAGTTTTACGCGTATACCGTAAAAGACACTAAAATATACAGTTTTATAAAAACTCTTGGAATTTGAAATAAACTTTATATTTAAGTCCTAAATGACTTAAAACCATCCCGAAAAATGTTCCCGTGACTAGTTACCTTATCCGAGACCTCCAAATGCTAAACCCTGAATCGCAAAATTACAATTTACTATAATACATATACGTACACATAAAACACCAAAATAACACCATTTCATTTCATAGTCACTAATTTGTGAGCTCATGAACATGAAATAACCGTTACTCGATTTACTTATGAGTACTTTATACCCATAAACGATATCCACACCAACCTCGTTCACGCAAAATAACATGTAAACACGCAAATCACATAGTCACACATAAATTAACCTTAAAATAAGACCAAGTGACGAACCTCAATACCACGGTTGTCACAGCCGCTTCGCTCGTTACGATTGAAGATTCCGTGAGAAGTTTGGATTTTGGGATCCGTTCATTTTGAACGTTAATTTTCTTGCATAAAAAAATCAAAAACATAAAAAATCAAAAACTTAAAAATACAAAAAAATTAAAAAATCACAAAAGCAAATTCGTTCCTAAGATTTTCACCAAAAAAATTAAAAAATCAAAAAAAAGTAATACTTTTTCCTAAAAGTATTACACCAAAAATATTACGTATTAGTGTTATTTTTCTTAGTTCGATTTCTTTCGATTTTTCTTGTGAATATATATATTTTTCTAAAAAATACAAAAAGATTTTTCTTTTACTATATTATATTACGTAGAACATTAATTTACCTACTTTTCAAATAAGGCCTTAGTTGGGATTTCATCACCTAACTATTGTATTCACATCCTAAACGAAATAAAAGGGCAAAATAGATAAATACTAGTAAGACGTTTGAACTCTATATATACAAACTATAAGGTGGGTATAAGGCGACGCTCTATAGGCCGTCTAAGGAAAAAGGTTTTTAAGTGCTTTGTGCCACCTCGTTTCCCCGCTTGCTTGTGCGTATGTTGAGAGGGACGACTGATTATTGGTTTGCCAACTCAATTAGTATTAAGTATATATTTTTGTAGCTTTTTCATATTGCACATCGAGAGGGAAAATCCTTTTCCTCTCAAAGTCGACCGAGGTTTCCTACCTCATTCCTAAAGTTTTAATTGTATGCGCACTCGCTCGCATACATACATACCGATTGGTGTACCAAATTCTTCCAATTCTTCTAAAAAGAAGTAGAAGAAGAAAAACAAAAAGACTGTCATTCAAGCCGATCCCGAGAATCGAGCTTTCGACAATACGATGGCAACAGATAATCGACCAATGATCGAGATTCTACAATCTCACGTTGAAGGAAACGATGACGTGATTGTGGTGCCGGATATTGGAGCAAATCATTTTGAACTTAAAACGGGTTTTATTCAAATGGTTTCAGCTACACCATTTTTAGGCCGTACTAATGATGATCCACACGCTCATATCAAACGTTTCATACAATTAGCCAACACCGTCAAATACAATGGGGTGCTACAAGAGGCCATTCGTTTACAACTCTTTCCTTTTTCCCTCGAGGGACAAGCCCGGATTTGGCTTGATAAGGAACCACCCCAAAGTATTACTACATGGATTGATTTAGAGACCAAGTTCATTAACTACTTTTTTTCACCATCACGGACCACCTCTTTAAGGAATGAAATCATTACCTTTGAACAAAAATATGGGGAAACGTTTAGTGAGTCTTGGGATCGATTTAAAGAGCTCTTAAGAAAATGTCCACAACATGGTTTCACTAAAGTGCATCAAATTAATACGTTTTACAATGGTTTAACTCTTAATGACCAAGACTCGCTTAATAGTGCCGCGGGGGCAATATTCTTGTGAAATCAATGAACGAGGCTTGGGCTATAATTAAAAACAAGGATAAAGTGCAAACCAAGAGTGCTAGGGCCACTATGGCAAGTGCTAGTTCTAGTGAGAACGACAAAATAATTGATAAGCTTACTTCGCTTGTTGAATCAATTGCTCTAAAAACCCAAGCCCTCAATGGTCAAGTTAGTGCCTTAAAAGAGACTTGTGAAACGTGTGAGACTTGTGGTGGACCACATTCATATTTTAATTGTGACAAGATTTACAATCAACAACAACAAGTTTGTGCTTATAACACCAATGCTAATGAACAGGTTCAATTTAAACCTAATGTTGATGTTAACCATTTGTCTTATAAGAGTACTAAATTATTTGGCTCCCCCGGGTTTTGTAGCACCACAAAGACCACCCCCACCCGCCCAAAATACCCAAAACCAAAATAGGAACCAAGGTCCTCAAATGGGTAATTTTCAAGGGAATTCTAATCAAGGGAATTTTAATGGTCAAAATCAAGGGTTTCAAAATAATAACCAAGGTTTTCATAATAACAACGGTTTTCAACCTCAATATCAAAACCAAGGTTTTCCTAATCAAGGTTTTCCTAATCAAGGGTATAATCAAATGAACATGCATAATTCTCAAATGGACTTGGTTCTACAAAAATTGACCAACCATGAGCGAATGATGAGAGAGATGCAAGAATCGACCGATAAGAAATTTTTGACAATGTTGCAAGCCCTTAGACCCCAAGGAGCCTTACCTTCAAATACCGAGATTAACCCTCGTGCTAATGTGAGTGCTATCAATACTCGAAGTGGAGCCACTTTAGTGGGACCTTCCATCTCTTCGCCCATAAAGGAGAGACAAGGCCCGGAGGTCATAATGAGTAATCCTACTCCCCCTTCGATGATTCCTCCCACTACCACTCCTAGTAATAGTGCTCCATTGCCTAATGAGCCTACCCCTAAGGTTGTTCAAGAAGCGAGTCCTCCTCCTTCTCAACCTTCAAAGTCTAAACCCAATATTCCTTATCCATCTAGGTTAGACAAGGCTAAAGTGCTCACCAAAGATGACGTTCATGTCTCCAACTTTTTGAAAATGATTTCAAACGTCAATGTTAACATTAGCCTTATTGAAGCACTTGCTCAAATGCCAAAATTTGTGAAAATGTTTAAATATTTGCTTAATAAGAAAGAAAAAATGGTTGAGCTTGTGAACACCCGTTTAAATGAGAATTGTTCCGTGATCCTTCTCAAAGAGCTTCCTGAAAAGCTAGAAGATCCCGGACAATTCGTGTTACCTTGCTCGTTTCCTCAAATTGATGATTGTATGGCTTTAGCGGATCTCGGCGCTAGCATCAATCTTATGCCACTCTCGGTATGGAAACAATTATCATTACCCGACCTTGTACCGACTCGCATGACTCTCGAGTTAGCTAATCGAACTCTCGCATACCCCGTTGGTATTGCCGAAGACGTTTTTGTTCTAGTTGGTATATTCACTTTTCCCGTGGACTTTGTCGTCATCGACTATGAGATGGATCCTCGTATTCCGTTAATACTTGGTAGACCATTCTTACGATCCGGAAGAGCCTTAGTTGACGTAGCCGAAGGGGAGTTAATTCTTAGGGTTCGAGATGAACAACAAGTTTAAAATGGGAAAAATCACAACAAAATCAAATGGAAAAGAGTCGGTCAATATGATTAATGTTCTTAATTATGATAATGACGAGATTTTTATTAATCCTTTTGGAATTCCAAAGTCTACTCAAAATGATTTTGTGATAACTTTATCCCTTCCCTTAGAGCCTCAAATTTTTGAAACTCCTATTTATGATACCTATAGTGATGACACTTCTTCAAGTGATCACACTATCTTCGGTTTAGACGACCCACCTTTTGACCCACCCACTTTTGACCCACCCATTTTTGATACCCCAATCTTTGATACTTACGATGATGACACTTCTTTATGTGATCTCATTAACTTTGATGACCCACCCCATGATCTTAATGCACATCATATCTCTATGAGTGATTCTTCTATTATGGAAACTCCTTTTGACTTTTATACCCTAATTTTAGAAGTCATGACTTTCGAGGAGGATCCTCCACTCTTAGAGATCATTCCGACTTTATAGGTTATTCCATTTTAGGAGGATTTAGATATCTTTCTAAATACCTATTTTCCTCATGAGGATGAGTTTTCCTATGACTCTGATGATACTTATGTTTTCACATCGAGTTTGGAAGAGGACGACCTTCCCACTTTGGATTTTGATGATATTTTGAGCTTAAATGTCAACACCTCTTGCTATTTTCCCGTTAAGGAACCGGTGTTTGATCCCGGAATAGAGACTTTAGTGCTATCATTTCCAAATCACCTTACCCTTCCTTATGAGAGACTTTTGCCTAAGGATACCCTATTTTTCTTTGCTTTGTGTGATTCTACCACCTCGGGGTTTATTTCCTTTAATGATGGATATTATGTGTTTGACCCGGGTGAATTTTCATGGGGTATGCCTTATATGAATTTGTTTCACCCCTTTATCATGGAGAGATTTTCCTCCCTTGGAAATCTCAGTTTTTCCATGATTTTCCCATTTGAATGATGACATTCGGGAAATCGAGTCGAGCTAGGGACTCGTGATAAATAAATCAAGCATCGTATAACTAGGTTAGATTTTTACCTTTTTCATCCTTTCCACACATTTTCACCAATAAGTCTGGTGGGGAGCCAAGTAGGTTGTTTGTGTGTTGTGATGTTGTGCAGGGGCATGTGCTTAATGATCCACTTTTGGTGTTTTTGACGTGACCCGTGTTCCCGTGTACCCGGTTCCTTCGATAATTTTTTGCTATTGTGATTCAATCTTGTATATAAATAAAACGAATAAATGTAATCACTTTAGTTGTCCCTTCCTTAGCTCGATTTAAACAACGTACTCAATGTCCTAAGTGTAGGGGAGTTTACTCTCCCACATGCTTAAACATTGAGGACAATGTTTATATTAAGTGTAGGGGGGATTTCTAACGAAATTTTAGTGGGCTTTTCCATGAATTTTACTCCATATAACTGGAAAAATTTTAAAAAATTTCAACGTTTTTCAAATTTTTGATCTATTTTGGCCTAGTAGTTTTCGTTCCTTTTATCATTGCATCGTATTTTCCATTTCAAAAATAAAGTCATAAATAAATAAATGAATAAAATGGTTTTAACAAGTTTAGATATCTTTGATATTTTAGGCCCGTCGTGAATATTTTGACTCATCCCGAGTTTACTTATCCAAGTTTACTCTAGCTCGTATCCTTAACCATATGGACCTTAATTGGTTTATTAGGCTAAGCATCCACGAGTCTCATTCCTTGAGAATTTAAATTGTGGAGAACGAGAGATGATAGAGTTGATAATAAGTTTAAGGGTTAATTCTTGCTTATATGAGTTTTTGTGGCTCTTTCTTCCCGCTTGTATATTTAAATTGCTTAATAAATGAGGATTTTTGCGGTGTAGATTCGATATCTTAACTCTTAGCCAAATCTTTATTCTCCTTGTAATTAAAGCATAAACACATTGAGGGTGCCAGCATTGTGGACTTCCGACTAAGGTGGCTCATAACCACTAAGTAGGAGGTATTCAGACCATGGGACCGCGGAATTTGGCCTACTATATATATCATAAATAAAGAAAGAATAATATTAAAACATGACCTCAAGGAGCCTTAGGGTGTGGGGCATGTAGCACGAACCTTGTCATTAGAGCCTTAAGGTGTATGGCATGGTAAGTGTTGAATAAAAATTGATCAAAAAAATTCAATTCCCTCGTTTATCGTTCAAGGAGCCTTAGGGTGTGGACAATAGATGAGGAGCATTTTTACATCTTAAAGAGCCTAAGGGTATATGATGTGAACTTGCTAAACTCCACATAAAGTCAACATGACTTTTGAGGAATAATTAATAAGTAGTAATATTGGCCAAATTTTTGGTCCGGGAATTTATTCCCCAAATCGTGTTAAATCATCCTTGATGTGGGCTTACTTTAGTGACAACGTTTTTTAGCACAAGGTTAGGTTTTGAGTGTCGGGTTTGCACTGTCTGGCCTTCATTTTTGGACTAATAATTATCAAATAAGTCAAATGAGCCTACGGGTGAATGACAATCAATAAAATCTAGAGATACAATGTAGGAATTGGAGAAAGAGTATTACACAATTGTCTTATATAAGTGGTTTTAACTTAAGGACTTGTGGTAAACAATGATCTCGATTTTAAGCTTGGTATGGGGAACGTGAAACTTGAGGGTGATTTATATTCATAACACCAAAGCCCTAATTCAAGTCTTAGATGGCTTTACGAGTGTCTTCCATCAAATAATTTCCAAACTAATAAATCATTATAACTTTTGTCTCCTTTTAAATTTTTATCTTTTAATCGTAGTAGTAGTAATAGTAATAAAGGCCGAGATGGATTAATTATTAGAATAATGTAACTCTATGCTTTAAAATAATGCATTGCATGGGGTCATTGCAATGGTCATGTGTAGGGGATTTAATAAGTGTGTAAACACTTATCCTTTTGCCACTAAAATCAAGGAAAAACAAGACCTAATCATGTGTTTAGTATCGTAAATTTCGGAATTACGCGTGGTTTTGTATTTTTGTGTTAAATAGGTACAAATGACAAAAGGAAAGAAAACACGGGATTTAACGGCCAAATGTTGAAGAAAAGTCCAAAAAGAGACAAAGACAAAGTCAAAAGACCAAAAGTGTGCCAAAGATCACGAAAACCGGCAAATCAACACGGGTTTTTGAAGAAATGATCAAGGAAGCCGAAATCGAGCTTGATTTTATCGGATTTAATCTTTTTGAAGATATTTGAGCTTTGTGGGTCCCACATTTGCTTATTGGGCCCACAAGCCCATTTAAGAAGATGTTGAAGTTGCTTATGGATCAAAAGGCCCAAAATGAATAACAAAATGGGACGGATGGAACTTTTTAAGCATTTGGGCCCAAGCCCATTTACCTTAAACCATTGGACGGATTAAAGAACAATTGGGCAAAGCCCATTTGGTGAATAACATGAGAAGGTCAACAAATTACTTAGTCAAAAACCCTGGTCAAACACCATCGCCCCACCTCACGTTCTATTTTACTCCCTCGCCACACGTTTTTAATAAACCTTTCCCATTCCTACCCCATTTACTCCATATCGATAAAAACAAGAAATCCAAACTCACCCTCCTTTTTCCTTCATCTCTCTAAAAAACGCAGCAACCTTTTACCCTATTTACTGTTTCAAAAACCCAATAAAAAATTCATCATAAAAATTGGGGGTTTTTACATATTCGTGTGATTCACACGAGTACTTAATAAATCCCCATAAGAATCGGAAGCAAACACTATGGTGGTCCATCTCACGTGGCCTTTTACCCCTCATTTGATTGGTTTTCACACCTCACCACCAAAAAACCCTCCAATAAACATCCTCCACCTCAGCATAGAACAAGCACAACAAACACAAATCATGCCACGAGGGCAATCCGTGTGACACAAGATGATTTTCCACCGTAGATGAAGAAAAGAAGAAAGATAAGATGAGAAGAGCGGCTCTGATTGATAGACGTGGTCACCAAGTTCACGAAATAGGCTTGGGGTTTGCCTATAAAAACCCCCAATCATTCTGTAATTGTGTGCTTCTTTCTTATTTTAATTTTTTATTTAATGAAAAGTAGATGATAGGATATTTGTAGTTTTCTTTAATCAAGTATTGTACTCTGTTTTTTAATATTAATGAAATTTAAAGTTTCGGTTAAATCTTTGTCTTATTAGTTATTATTGCAATTTTCTTTGAATCTGGTTTAAATTAAATAAGTTATTGAAATAAAAAGTAGTAAATATTTTCCCCACTTGGAAAATACTTAAATCTGGTTCGTGAAAGATGATGATGATGTTTGGGTAGTACGGAGGTGTTCGTTTGTTTCGATTCATAGGGGGTTCGGCACCCACCTACGTCCCAACGGATATCATCAAAAGGTTCTTGTTCTCTTTTTAATTTTTTGTTAAGTTTTAGTTTAATATTAATCTGCTTGTGTTTCTCAGTTTGTTTGGATATGCTTATGTTTGCTTATTGTTTCTCAGATTGTTAGATCTGCCTGTGTTCATTAGTTTTTAGTTGTTTTTTTTATTTTGCTTTATTTGTTAAGTTTCGGTTTGGATTAGATATAGTTTGGATTTGCTTACTAAGTTAGATCTGCTTCACTCTTTGCTTATTGTATCAGTTTGGTTTAAATATTGGTTTTGGATTTGTCTGATTTGCTTATTGTTTAGATTATCAATCTTGTTAGCTTATTTTGGTACTAGTCATATTTGCTTAAGTTGATCAGTATAATCTGCTTGTATACTGGATTCTTGTTTAAGCTTGTTGATTAATTTTTTATTATTGTTGTAATCTGCTAGTTTGGTATTTGTTATGTCAAGTTTTAGATATTTGATTTAGTATTAAGTTGGATTTAATCTGCTGATTAGTTTTTGTTTCTAGTGCTTATTTTGGTTATATCTGCTAGCTTATTTATCTAGTTTGTTTAGCTGATTCGTATTTTAACTGCTTATTTGGTCCAACTGTTTTGGTTTATCATTGTTGCATAAAACTCAGACCCTTTTGGTCTGAGTAATCAAATTATTCCAAAAAAAAAAGCAAAAAAAAGTTCGTCTGTTAGGGTTCTCGAACCCTCGACCTCTCGCTCATCTGACCAACACCCTTACCATCTGTTCTAGTCCCCCATTTATGTTTTATTCTGCATCAATTAACTAATATAGAGTAATATTAGCTGGCAGTTTTTATTATTAAGTTTAATTTCAATTTTAGAGTTATTAATTTTATTTAAAAAGTTTTATTTCTTTTATAAAGTTTTAAAAAAAATGATAATAATAAAAATATTTTATTTTAATTACTTTAATAATTTTAAATTATTTTTCAATTTAGTTTTATTTAAAAAAATAGATTTCATTAAAAAGTTTTAGTTTAAAATTAATTAGATTTAAATTTAAGTTTAAGTTTTTTTCTAAAATTAGTTTTTCAAATTTATCTAAAATAGTTTTAATAGTTAATTAATTAGCTTTTAATCAAAAGTTTTTAATTAGTTTTAAAAATACCAAAATTAGTAATTTTACCAAGAACAAATAAATCTTACGTTTAATTGGAGATCAATTCGAGTGAGTCGAGGAAAACGAACATTAATTGTTAAAAGAATTTGCACTAAAATTCTCTACATTATTTATCATCGGCGATAAACTTTCCTTTCTTTGATGAACGAGTTACAGTCTGTGATGTGACTATAAGTCCTTGTGCATGAGCTTAAAAACTTTGAATGATTTTAATATTAGCTCATGCCCGAGAAAAATTAATTTCTCGTTGTAAGGATAAGTTTATCATCGGCGATAAACTTTCCTTTGAATTGAAGAACGAGTTCTAAGCTGACATTTACTTAGAAGTCGTGTTCATGAGCTTGAAAACTTTGAATGTTTTAACGGAAAGCTCATGACCGAGAAAGATGAATTTCTCGTTATGAGGAAAAGTTCTCTTATTTAAAAGATACAGTTTCCTTTCTGAGCTTAAAACTTGGAATGTTTTAATACAAGCTCATGACCGAGAAAATTTAATTTCCTGTTGTGAGGATAAGTTTATCATCGGTGATAAACTTTCCTTTATTTGAAGAACGGGTCAATGTCTAACATTTAACAATGAACCGTTTTACACGAGCTTAAAACCGTTGAATAATTTTAAAGTAAGCTCGTGTCCGAGAAAATTTAATTTCTCGTTTTTGAGGATAAGTTATCGTTGACGAGATAAACTTCCCTTTCTCTGAAGTTCGGGTCACAAACTGTGATTTGAATGTGAGCCATTGTGCATGAGCTTAAAAACTTGGAATGTTTTTTATATAAGCTCATGCATGAGCTTAAAAACTTCATTCTTTTGGAACATCAACATTGGTACCTGCATTCTCATTAGGAATTTGCATGCTTTGATAAGGGTTAGCAATATCTATCTTAGAAGCAAGTGGGGGTTCACCGTTGTCTTTTCTTCTGCCAGAGGCGACCTGAGTGGATGAATCACTTGTCTTAGTTGGCAAACGTTTCCGTTTATAGAAAACCTTAAGTTCAGGCCTAAGTGATGTATCATCCTTTTCAATTTCCTCCCTAGCAGTCTTAGTAGATTCGGAGATTATCCTAGTTAAAGAGCACTCGTTTCCTACAAGGGTGAAAGTTCTACCAGTGGGGCGCCACATTTTACCAATGGGTTTGATTTTGGCAACCCACTGGGATTTAAGTCTAACACGGGAGTTCACCTCATTAAGTAGTTTCTTGATACAAGAATCATGATTTGCCGTAAAGACACATTTTCTACATGTTTTACAAGTAGCATATTTAATGTCCGAGTAAGATCTAGAATTCCAGGACGATTGATTGATGCTCCTAGGATTTGACATGCTACGGTTAGCAGTGTTGGGTAATCTAGAAGGCATCTGTCTAGGTTTGAAATTCCTATCTGTTACATGTGTCTTTTGCTTAACTTCCCGCAGACCAGATTAATGGTGAACATCATTTGAACTAGTTCTAGATGTGGTCTTGGTATTTTTAGAGAAACTAGAGGCAATCATGTGATTAGGTCTTGCTAAAGCTGTTTTGGTCACACTGGGCCTAGTTGTTGGAGTGACTGGTCTAGAAAGATGAGCCATATCAACTTGGGAGGCAAACTGCGGTCTCGAGGATTGTGGTCGCTCGGATCTAAATGCAGTCGGTTGTCTAACGAGCTGATTTGTAGGCGGTTTCCCCAAGATTGATGGTTTTTTCAAACTTAGTGTCCACACTAGTTCCTTTAGATTTCCTTAATTCATTTCTCAATGCAGCTATAGCAAAGACCTTTTCCTGAACTTGAGCTTTTAAAGTCTCATTCTCTTTGAGCAATCTATCTTGGGATGTCAACTTAGATTCTAGCAGTTGAATTTGTTTCACACGATTATCCTTTTCAGCTTTGGAATCTAAAACTTTTTGATCCAATTTTCTTTCAAGAACAACGTTTGACTTTTCAAGTTTTTCAAAATATGTTTCAAATTTCTCCGTTTTCTTTGAAAATTCAATTTTGGCATCCTCAAGCTCTTTGGATTGCTGAGCTAAAACTGTTTCGAGCTCTTTAATCTTGGAAGCGGAATCCGTTAATGAAGCAGTCATAAAGCATTTATCATGATGCACTATATCATTCTGAATAATCTCTCCCCCATTATGACACACATCGGATGAATATAAAGTGATAAAACTATCACCCTTTTCCATCTCATGTTTGTCATAATTAGGTTCGAAATGCTCAATATGCGGTAGTTCATCGGCATAGGCATCATACACAACATTACATTGTACCATATGTGTAGGCTCTTCGTCATAAATGGGAATGGTATCATCATAAGAGATGTCTGGAACATTCCCTGACTTGTTGCTGATGTCATGCTTAACTGTTGATTCCATGTCCTTGCAATCTTTAGCAGCCTCCAACGCGTCAATCGTATGACCATTAGTTTCTTCTGGTATCTACATCGGATTTTCTTGCTTCCAATTATCAGAATCAATTTGGAGTCGTGCTCTTTCTTGAAAAAGTTGCATAAGAGAGTTCACGTATTTGCACACGGTTCCTTGGAACTCTTGAATCTCGATATGCATGTTTTCAAAGAATGACCGACAGAGCCCTGAATTTTCTTTCTTGACAGTGTCGAATTGAAGAAAAATCGATAACTGTTTCAAAAGAATTTGAAGTGCAGATGTAGATTCAATATGATTAAAGTTGTCTTTGATAATTTTCTGCTAAAGAATATCCAAATTTATCATCAATGCGTCAATGAAGAAAGGAGCATCTTGACCAAAGACTGCCACAAAGGGTGGTCCATACGTGAGCTTTGTAAGCTCGTCGAGATGACAGTCAAATTGTCTAAATACGACTAGACATCTTTTTCTAGCTTCTTCACGCATCTTCTGCAATTGTCCCTCTTGATATGTTGAGCTCAACCAATCTATTAAAATTCGATGAACAATGTCGATGAACAATGTCGTGAAGGGTTACTGATTTAGAAATTATTGTTTCTCGGTCTCGTCAAAATAAATCCCGTCACCTTGCCACGTCACTTCAGAGTCCAATTATTCGGTATTAATATAACAAAAATTGGGTTTAAAATAAATCCTTTATCACAAAAAAAAATCACACTCGTATAAATATGATTCGAAAATTGGGTATAAATATGATTTTTAATATTTATACGAGTGGACAAACTTTTGTCTTTTACCACACATTAATAAAAATCAGAGCAACACCAATTAACTAAACGTGTAAAAGATAAAATAAACGTGGCCACACAAATCAAGTAATGCACCCACCAGCTTTGTCACCACACACGTGTAAAATACCCGCACACGACTTTTAAAAACATGAAATTACACTCTTCTTGTATCCTCCGTCTCACACACCTAATCGCTTTTATCTCTCTTCTCTCCTCAACACCAAATCTCGTCTCCCCCAAAATTCACCTCTGTTTGACATTTACTCTTTCTCCCAAAATTCGTTTAATCCGCCTCCAAATACAGCAATCTAAACAACCAAACTCCTATTTCATAGATCTACAAACTGATCAATATGATCTCAGTCCAACATCATCACCTACACTGAATCCCCCATTATCTTCGAATAAGATAATCTAATCTTTGATAAAAACAGATGAAGCCTCAAGGTCAAGACGACACGAAAAACATGTCATTAAGATCTTAATGATCTCGGGTAGGTTTATATGATTGCATGTTATTTATTATTATTTTTTTTTCGTTATGAGGGTGTGTCGATTGGTGTGATATTTGTCACTCGAATCAAATATAGAAAAATAACATATTTGTTATTGTTCTTGCTTTACATTCAAATATGAACGAGAAGGTTGAACCCTCCACCGATCTGTGATGATAACAGATTTCGATAAATGGATCTTTAAGAGAAGGTTGAACCCTCTTCCTCTTTGGTTGCTTAAACTCCCGAGCCATGTGTCCTTCCCCTTTGCAGTTATAGCAGATGATCATCTTCACTTTGCCATTGTTGTTTCCTCTTGGAGCAGTGATAAATGGGCGTGCACCAGAATTGGATGAACTTGGTCACCCCTGAAGTGGTTGCACAGTAACTCTACCATCTAGGATTGTTGCTTGTTGAAGAGAGTTAGAAGAATTTCTCAACTGATTGTTTGTTGGAGATGGTCCTATGTAACCTCTTTTGTTTAACGTTTGAGTTATGTAGGCAGACACTTGTGCTAGTACATCAGTAGGATTATCTCCTTGTCTGAACTCAGGAACTGGAACCTCATCATCGCAGTAGAAAACTGGTGCTGGTGGAGCTACATACACACTTGAAGGAGTACTGACATGTTGTGAATAGTGGGGTTGAGGAACTTCATGTTGCTGGTAGGTGATAGCAAGATTTGTTGGTGGTTGATAAGGAGAGTATGGTTGTTGAGCATAGGGTGATTGATGTGAGTCACGTTGTGATGATGATGCTGGTTGCTGATATTTTTGCTGATATGATGTAGGTGGTTGTGGTAAGATCGAATAATGTGGAAAGCTTGGAGTCTGAAACATGGGCTTTTGATAAGATTGTTGTCCCATAGCATACGGAGTGTTGTTATATGACAATGTTGGATGATTTGACATTAACGCCAATGGTTCGGAATAAGATCCTTGAGACATGCGTTTTTGGAGCACATGCTTCTCGTGTTGCTGCACGGAAGCATATAGTTCATCTAAATTGGATTTGTGCAAATCCCGAATCAATTTAACATTAGTGACGTATTGGCTCCACTCTGGGGGTAGCGTGTTCAAAAACTTGGTGTTGAGTTGAAACTGAGCAATCGTGAGATTATACACATTCAAATCCTTCATCAATGTAGTGAAGCGCCAGTAGTAGTCATGAAGTGTTTCCCCTGGAATATATGAGAACCTATCAAACAAATCATAGAGTTGACACTCTCGTTCCTTCTTGGAAAGTGAAGTCCCTTGTAACAAAACCGTTAAGCGATTCCAAAGCTCCTTTTCTACCTCGTGTTTGCTTACCATACGATAAATATCAGGTGGAAGAGCTTGAAGTATGGTCTGAACGGCCTTCTCATCCGCATCGGCAATGATTTAGTTGCCAGCCGTTAATTCAAGAAATAGCCTTGGCCGAGTCACATTGTCTACAGTAACTTCGCCCCAATCAAGTGGACCTTGCTCAATAGTTTGAACCATAAGTCTCCCACTGGGTCTTCCCATAATATAAGACATCATGCGACCTTGCCATGCTTCAAATAGCTCTTTGATAAGCAACGGTGGACGGGTATCGGTACCCGAGATGATAGAAAGGTCAGTAAGCGATGTCATTGTAGGCATGTATGAATGTGAATTCATTTTTGATCACTCGAAGAAAGATTACCAAAATGATCGAGCAATGAAATAGGGTTAAGTGTTTTAGTGTTGTTAAACAAGATGTTGTTATCTTTTGGTTGTGTGTTTTTGTGAAAGTCTACCAATAAATGCAAAGTCGAAAAATCCTCTAAGTTATGAAAATTCTTCACAATACCCAAAAATTGTCGCAATGTCAAATTTCAAACTTGTCGCAATGCCAAAATTTTAAACTTGTCGCAATGCCAAAATTCAATATGGTCGCAATGTCTCAGAAGTAACTATGTCGCAATGTACAAACAAGTTCTGTCGTAATGCACAAACAAGAATCTCTCGCAATCACTTAAACAAGAACTGTCGCAATATCGCTAGGAAGAATCTATCGCAATCCACAAGAGAATAAGCTGTGGCAATATCCAACTATGTGTCGCAATCACTCAAAAAAGATTTGTCGCAATATTACTAAGAAAAAATTCTATCGCAATGCTGGTCGCAATCATGATCGCAATATGTAAACCCTAGCCATTGTGATGGGACTCAAGGTGATTCTGTCGCAATACGTGAACAGTTCTGAAACTTTAGGTAAAAAAGTGAGATTTTTTACAAGAAATCCGTGATTTTAACCAACCCATGAACCCAAATCTCTACCACAACTATGTAGAAGATATATGGATCAATTGGAATAACAAAAACACGAAAAAAAAATTAAAAATTGGGTAAAAATCAATCAAAAACACATGAACACACTAAAATAAGCATGAACAACACAAAACCAACCTCTATTTCATCCCATGGCTCTTGATACAAATTGTAGAACCTTGGTAATCTATGATCTATCAAGAGGGTTGATGTTTCTAGTGAGAGAAAGTAGAAAAAGAGATGAGAGAGATATGTGAAATGTATTAAGTGAAAATAAAACAACCAACACCCCTTTCCATGAAGGAAAGGGGTTTATATACCCAAGTCCCTTAGTGGACTTGGGCCTCCGGCCCATGAACATGCTCATGGGTCGGCCTAACATAAAATATAACTAAACTATACTACGAGCCCTTAACTATATTGTTGGAGTGACCGAGACTTTCTAAATACGAAAAACATATTTCCAACATTGGTTGTTGTTATTTTGTAACACCCCCACATTTGGTATGCGCAGCGGAACTACAACAATGGGTGCTACACAGTATTCATTGCACACAAGATATATCAAACGACGCTAAAAAGACGTCGACTTAAAACTTGAAATTTAAAATTGTTAGATAATACATGTCCACAGTTTTTCCAACCCCAAATAGTGCACAGAGTTTAGCGTTTTCGGTCCCCATGAATCTCAACCCAAAAACTTCAGTTTACAACCACATGCCATTAAACATAAAAAGTGTTTAAGTAGAAAAGGAGGGAAAAACAAGCGGACACCAAGCCGTACACACAACATCCATCCCATGCATGCTCCATCCTACTGCTCAGCGGTTACCTGAAACACATGCCAAAAATTTGGTCAACGAAAACGTTGAGTGGAATTCATAGGTTTTTCAATCCATTTGAACGTATATATAATAAAAACCATTCGTGATCATTTATAGTCTTGTCGATCAAACAAACTATAATCAGGATACTGACAATTGTGTTTAAGCTCATGACACTAATCCGTTAACTCAATCACCCGCGTAAATATACCGGCATGATTCAGATGAAACCAGTGCCCCTTCTAAAGGCATCAGTTGCAATTATACCTTATTTCTCATACAAAATAATCTACCGCAGAACTTACTATAAGTACAGCTTCTCGGCTAGCATTGGGTCGTTAACCCCGTAGTACTACAAATTGCATAAGCGGCTATTTCCCCCTACTCGAGGGCAAGACAATAGTTAATAGTTCATGAATTTAGGGACTTTTGCAACTTTGGTACTCAACACAATTTCTAAGGCAACTTTCGGGTCTAACAATCATTCATGATATACGTTCCTTTTTAAAAACTAGCATGCATTTCCCTCGCGGGTAAAACAATTTGAAATAATATAAGCGAGGCTATAAATTCACACCTTATATCTTAAGTAGTCGGTAGTTCGAGGAGTGATCACTGACGATGTTACGGATGCCCGGGTAAATCAACACCTATCACAAATAACGCGTAATGAGGAATCTCATTTAAATACTTACGGTACTGTATAAAATACATATATAATAGTCACTTAGGACAAGTATAACTCACGCCAAAAACAAAAACAACAAGTATCACTCATTTTATTCCATTCGTTCTCATTACCTACGTTGTCCATTTTTACTCATTCTCGCCGGTACTTGACTAAAGTACGGGCTGTTTTACCTTATTTAACCACACTTATAAAATTTGACAAAATTTCCAAAAATCCTATATGACCTGTAGATAACATGTTTTTAAGCCCAACAAAAGTTTTCACTTTTACGACCCGTTACGCAACTCATTTCCACGACTACATTTTACGGGCTGAAATTGCGCTTCGACCAATTTTGACCTCTTTGACCTATATGAAAAATACATTTGACTTCTTTGACACCTAAGTCAACATATAGACCCATTTACACAGGTTAGGGACCAAATTTTGACCCTTGACCATTTACCAATTTATACTTGTGACCCTCGGGATTTGACTAAAACTTTGCACAAATCCGGATTGTGAAAGTCCTCGTCTCCCGGTACCCGATCTTTAAAATGTCATAACTTTTAGCTCGTTTTGAGTCACGGGCTCTACCTTATACCAAATTAAAGCTAGAAAAACCCTCTATCACTACATTTAGTTTTCAAGACCTGGAACAAAAATCATTTTTATAAAATAGACCAAATGTTTCTGCCTAAAAATGACTATACCAAAAACATGCTTAGACTCGATTCCAAGACTTCTAACCAACACTAAACATCATCCTAAGCCTTCCCAAACATATCCTAACATCAAACTTCCATCCTACCCCTATTGATCAACCAATCTCAATATCAAGAATCAAAGAAAATGAACATGTAAGTAATAAGACCTACATGAATCATCCTAAAACAACAAACCAAACACAAATATAACATGCAAAATCAACAACCACCATGGCTCCCCAAACACCCCCTTTGCCGTGGGGTTTGGGTGACCCAATCACCACAACCAAATTAATTTTGGTGGGTTTTCATGGTGTTTATACTTCCATAACACTAAATTATCAACATGCACTAGCTCTTTAAGCCTCAAAAACGAATTTGGATCATATGGAAAAATCTTGAAAAATTTTTATCAATGCATGTTGGATTTGAGCACATGAATATGTGGGGAATGACCAAACTAAGTATGGTCTAACCTTAGATTTTTGAAAAATCAAGTGGAAAAGATTTTTGGTGGATTTTTGATGGGTTTGGGGTGTGCCGTGGGTTTGAGAGAGAAGAGAGGGAGTGGGTGTTTGATTTTTGTGAAATGTTTTGTATGTGTTTGTGTGTTTGTCCAATTTGGCCCTTTTGATGGGTTAGGAGGGACCTAAATGCAATTTTTGGCTTCTTTTGTCCTTAAATAGAAAACGACCTCAAAACTTTGCGGGTTTGACTCATTTGTCAATTTTGAAAATTTTACGGGAGTCGGAAATCTTCCCGAATGCTCCAAATTATTTTTGGGATACTTTAAATGTACTTGGAAGGCTATAAAACTCACCCGACTCAACTTAACACGAACCGTAAATAAAATTCTCGAAAAATTACATTATCGATAAATCGTCAAAAATTATATGAAATTGGGCATCCCTCGGGATCGTAATCGTCATCGTCCTTCTTAAAACGTCAAACGTAAAAATTATAACCTCGAACATCGGCTCTAACCAAAATACTTATAATTATAGAAATTATAATTTATCAAAAATTTCAAAATTTAGCGTAATTTAGGGTATCGTTAATAACCTCGATTCTAGGGTGTCACATCCACCCCTCCTTAAAGAGAGCGACGTCCCGGCGCTCGCCTCTTCTTGTACTCACATTTCGTCTTACTGGAACAGATGAGGATACCTTTCCTTGAAAAAGTCCTCACGTTCCCAGGTGTATTCCGGTCCACGCTTAGAATTCCATCGGACCTTCACAATGGGAATCCTACTACGCTTCAACCGCTTGACCTCCCGGTCCATAATTTCCACAGGTTCTTCCACAAAGTGCATTTTGTCGTCTAGTCGAATCTCGTCCAAAGGAATCACCAATTCCTTGTCCGCCAAACTCTTCTTCAGGTTCGATACGTGAAACGTGTCATGAATAGCACTAAGCTCGGTCGGCAATTCTAACTTGTACGCTACCGGTCCAATTCGTTCAACGATCTTAAACGGTCCAATATACCTCGGACTCAACTTTCCTTTCTTTCCAAAACGAATTACACCCTTCCACGGCGATACCTTGAGCATAACCATATCTCCAACTTCAAACTCCAACGGTTTCCTTCGGTTATCGGCATAACTTTTCTGTCGGCTTCTCGCTGCAAGTAGTCGGTTCTTGATCTGCACGATCTTCTCTGTCGTTTCTAACACCATTTCGGGTCCAGTCAATTGACTTTCCCCTACTTCACTCCAACACACGGGCGATCTACACTTCCTTCCATACAATGCTTCGAACGGTGCCGCTTTGATACTCGCGTGATAACTATTATTGTACGAAAATTCCACTAGAGGCAAGTGGCGTTCCCAACTTCCTCCAAAATCAATCACGCATGCTCGGAGCATGTCCTCCATCGTTTGAATCGTTCGTTCACTCTGGCCGTCAGTTTCCGGGTGATAAGCCGTGCTTAAACTCAGTTCAGTGCCCATCGCACGTTGAAGCGATTTCCAAAATTCCGACGTAAATCTACTGTCGCGATCCGAAATGATCGATAACGGCACTCCATGTCTACAGACGATCTCCTTCACGTACACGCTGGCGAGTTTTTCCATGCTGTCCGTCTTCTTCATAGGTAAGAAATGAGCAGATTTCGTCAACCTATCCACAATTACCCATATCATATCGCTTCCACTAGGAGTCCTAGGTAAACCCGTCACGAAATCCATTGCGATTTTCTCCCATTTCCATTCTGGGATTTCCGGTTGTACCAACAATCCAGATGGTTTCTTATGTTCTGCCTGAACCTTCGCGCAAGTCAAACACTTACTAACGTAACGAGCAATATCTGCCTTCATATTCGGCCACCAGTAGACTTTCTTCAGGTCGTGGTACATCTTATCCGATCCAGGATGTATCGAATACTTCGACTTATGCGACTCATTCATAACCAATTCTCGAACTCCAGGCTTTCCTTCCTCAGATGAACACAATGGCAACCAAATTCGATTTTCAAAATATCTTAGTCCGTCTGGCCTAATCACAAAAAGAGGTTTCAACATTCGTCCCAAGTTCTCGGCTTCAACATTCCCTTTCATTAAACCTCTCTCCTGAGCCTTCAGTATGGTTTCGGTTATGTCAACGCTCTCACTCATCACTAAAGCTCTAACCCTCAAAGGTTTCTCCCGTTCTTTCCTACTCAATGCATCCGCTACAACATTCGCCTTCCCAGGGTGGTAGCGAATTTCGCAGTCATAATCACTCAATAGTTCAACCCATCGTCTTTGTCGCATATTCAACTCCTTTTGATCTAAAATGTGCTGCAAACTCTTGTGATCAGTGAATACAACACACTTTGTCCCATACAGATAGTGTCTCCACAGTTTCAACGCAAAAACTACCACTCCTAATTCCAAATCGTGCGTCGTGTAGTTCTCCTCGTTCTTCCTTAATTGCCTCGACGCGTAAGCTATCACCTTTTCACGTTGCATTAATACCGCTCCATAACCTTTACGAGACGCATCACAATACACTACGAAATCTTCGGTTCCCTCAGGCAATGATAAAATCGGCGCGGAACATAACTTATCCTTGAGCGTTTCGAAAGCAAGCTCTTCCTCAATTCCCCATTCATACACCCTATTCTTCTCGGTAAGCCGCGTCAATGGTTTCGCAATCAACGAAAATCCTTCAATAAACCTTCTATAGTACCCAGCTAAACCCAAAAATTGTCGAACTTCAGTCGGCGTCGTCGGTGCTGACCATTCCCTGATCGCTACGATCTTAGCAGGATCTACACGAACTCCTTCACTATCAATCACATGACCTAGAAACTGCACTGATTCCAACCAAAACTCACACTTAGAGAATTTTGCATACAGCTTCTCCTTCCTTAACAACTCCAAAATCTTTCTCAGGTGCTTCTCGTGCTCCTCCTTACTTTTAGAGTAAATAAGTATGTCGTCGATGAAAACAATAACAAACTTATCTAGATACGGCTTGCACACGCGATTCATAAGGTCCATGAATACAGCAGGCGCGTTCGTCAACCCAAACGGCATCACTCGAAATTCAAAGTGTCCATACCGCGTACGAAAGGCGGTTACAGGAATATCCTCCTCTCTTACACGCAGTTGATGATACCCTGATCTTAGATCGATCTTAGAGTATACACTGGAACCTTGTAATTGATCGAACAAATCATCAATCCTCGGTAATGGGTACCGATTCTTAACCGTCAGCTTATTGAGTTCTCTATAGTCGATACACATCCTAAACGAACCATCCTTCTTCTTTACGAACAACACTGGCGCTCCCCAAGGTGATGAGCTCGGCCTAATAAATCCTTTGTCCATCAACTCCTTCAATTGATCCGCTAACTCCTTTAACTCAGATGGTGCTAAACGATAAGGTGCACGTGCAACCGGCGCAGCTCCTGGCACTAAATCAATTCGGAACTCGACCTCACGGGTAGGCGGTAAACCTGGCAACTCGTCTGGAAAAACGTCCGGATACTCGCAAATAACTGGTACCTCTTCGATCCTCGCCTCTACATCACCATTGCTCGAAACTTGTGCCAAAAACACATCGCATCCGCTCTCCACGTACTTCATCATTTTCAAACACGAAATCACCTTCAAACGAGAAGTGCATTCGTCTCCCTTAACCGTCAAAACCCTATTCCTCAACGGAATCTGCACCAATCTCTCACCACAGACGATCGTAGCACTATGCGCCATTAGCCAATCCATTCCCACAATCACGTCAAACGATCCTAGCTCTATAGGCATCAAGTCGATTTTAAAAGCGTAGTTTCCTAACTTCAAGTTACACCCTTTCAGTATAGTATTCGTACTAACAATTTTTCCATCGGCTAATTCAACATTATAACTAGTCGTTAACAACACCGGTTCTCTATCGATATGACGACTAAATCTAACGTCTACAAAACTCTTGTCGGAGCCAGAATCAAATAAAATACTAGCATAACAAGCGTCTAGCAAAAACGTACCGGTAACCACATTGGGACCTTGTGGTTTATCAGCAGTTCCCACTTGATACACAGCTGCCGCATTATTTCCTCCCCGTCTGTTCCCTGCCTTCGGGCAATTTGCTTGCACATGCCCTCTTTCTCCACAGCTATAACATCCCCTCATCCTGATAGCATTAGCCCCAGTGGCTACTCCTCCCGTTCGACAACTAGCAGTCCTATGGCCTGCCTTTCCACACTTGCCGCATGCCGGCGGGCAATTTCCAACATGATACAAGTTGCACTTGCCACAATGGGGGTTCACTTTCACACCTCTAGGGTTCGTCACGGCCCTCATCCCTTCGTTCCTTCTCTGATTAAACTGCTGATTACGGTTCGGCCCTTGGTTGTTTCGATTTTCTCCTCGGTTCTGGCCTTGGGATTGATTGCCTTGTGCTGCCTCCCATTTTCTTTTGTTGCCCTCAGCAATGTAGTTCTGCTTGTCCTGAAGCTTAACGTCCATCAAAGCGTGTGCCATTTGAACCGCTTCATCAAACGTTCCAGGTTTCGACGAAGTTGTTTCACCTTTGATGTTGCTAGATAAACCCTTAATATACTGCTTCATTTTCTTGGCATCATTGGCAAATATGTCCGGACACAAAAGACTTAACTCATTGAATCTCCTGGTGTAAGCAGCTATATCGTTGTTCTTTAAGGTCAAATGCCTCAATTCGTCCTCCAATTGCCCCAATTCCTCCTCTGGGCAAAACTTCTTTGTCAACAAAGCTTTGGTCGCATTCCACGTCCTTGCATTCGCCACAGCCAATCCAACCGTAGCTACCTGGGTATTCCACCAACTTAACGCATCATCCAGAAATGTAGCTGCTGCAAACTTTACTTTATCCGCCTCTGCACAACCACTGATTTCAAACGTACTCTCAACTTTTTCCAACCATCGCCTAAGTTCTAGGGCTCCACCCGATCCACGGAACTGCGTGGGACCGCACTTCATAAAGCTAGAATAGGTACACACTCTCGGGGCTGGTTGTCTCCCCGCGTTCCTTCCTGGATCCTGATTTCTCCCAGCTCGGTCCGCTTGCAACGCATTAGCTATTGCTTCCTGAATCATGTTGTTAACACGATCGGCGGTCAACTTTGGAGGCATTGTTTTATCGAATATCTCTTTCTGCAAGACAAGAAAAATAGAAAAACAATGTAAGTATTCACTACGGAGTTACTAATATTCATCAATTCACACCACAAAAGATCAAATTTAAGACATATCACAGATCATGAAAGGTAACATAGATTGTATTGATAGTTAACCAAAATCGTGACAAGTAATGCCACTACAATGATTCACCACAAAACATCAAGTACTTGAGTTTCTCGTCATAATACCATCATACAAAGGTCCAAAATAGTTCTATTACAATGATCAAAGAAAAATACAAAACAAGTAACTAGGCATGTGGTGATCCACACGGCCTCTTGGATGGCGGCTCGTCGTCGTCTTCCTCGGTTTCCTCATCACTCACTTCCTCATCCACATCATCCACTTTTCCCTTTCCTTTCTCATCCGGCCCACATTCTGTTTCCTTTCTCATCCCTGATGTGGATCCACACTCAATCGCTACCTGATTTCCCACCGAAATACAAGCACCTCCAGTAGGCGGCTGAACCATGAAGTCATTCGCCTCCATCTCCACATCGTCCACGAATCTCCAATCCGGGGGCAATGAATCCCTCACACGATGCTCCCAACTCTGCATCCTCGACAACCTCATCTGATCTTCCCTCACACGGTCAAGACTAGCACTTAAATTTGCAACCATTGATTTTAAACTGTTGATGGCACTTGTGTTCATTATCCCATCATACGCAATTCTTGAAGTCCTTTCCAACAGTCTTTGATGTTCCCTTTCAGTCTTATCAAACTTCTTAATCACCCTAGTCTCAACTACAAACCGCTCATACATCAACCTTTCCATTCTCCCCAAACGACCTGCGGGATCCCAGTAGTGTCTCGGTCTCGGAAAGTAGACCCTTGCAATATTCTCATGAATCGATGGCGACTTGGATGACTTGCTGGACTCTCCACTGCTCCCAATACTTTCTCGAACAAATCCTGGCACGGTTCTCAAATAATCCTTACAACTGTCCATCGGGCGATCAAAGGGTTGCTGCTCATAACGACCGGTCGGTGGTACCTCATAACCCTTCGGCGAATTCGGGGATTGAAACAAATCGGGTTCGGTCTGGCCTACGGCATCCTCGGGAATGCCATCATCCAATAGCTCCTCGAGCTCTTCTTCGGAATCCTCATTATCGTCACTACTCATGCTGAAATTATCCACCTCACTTTCGTCATTGTCGTTTTCCGGCCCTATGTCGTCTTCTGGAGCGATCCATCCATTATTATTGTCCGGCGGGTTCGGAGGAAACGGTCCCCCTTCGTGACCTACGACGTAATCGTTTCCGTTATCGTTAGGCGGTACCTCGGCCATTCCTGCGATAACAGCGAATTTCAGAGGGTACATAAGTAATTATACAATAATTATAAATATATGCATGCGAATGCAATGCAAAGGTGGTACATATGCCCAAAATGTAATAATATGATGCTCATGCATGATTAATAAAAAAAAAATTACGATGTCGGATATTTCACGTAAAATTCAACGTTTACATATAGTAATTCCATACTTATATAATAATTACCCACTTATATACTTTACTCAAAAGTATACGTCAAATGCCATAAATACAACAATAAATCTTACCGGAGCCATGCAGGATAGTTGTGTGTGCTTGGACCCTTTCTTACGACACCAAAAGTTATAGTTTAGGATTTTTAAAAACGACCTAGTTCTCTATAACTCGTGGCTCTGATTACCAATCTGTAACACCCCCACATTTGGTATGCGCAGCGGAACTACAACAATGGGTGCTACACAGTATTCATTGCACACAAGATATATCAAACGACGCTAAAAAGACGTCGACTTAAAACTTGAAATTTAAAATTGTTAGATAATACATGTCCACAGTTTTTCCAACCCCAAATAGTGCACAGAGTTTAGCGTTTTCGGTCCCCATGAATCTCAACCCAAAAACTTCAGTTTACAACCACATGCCATTAAACATAAAAAGTGTTTAAGTAGAAAAGGAGGGAAAAACAAGCGGACACCAAGCCGTACACACAACATCCATCCCATGCATGCTCCATCCTACTGCTCAGCGGTTACCTGAAACACATGCCAAAAATTTGGTCAACGAAAACGTTGAGTGGAATTCATAGGTTTTTCAATCCATTTGAACGTATATATAATAAAAACCATTCGTGATCATTTATAGTCTTGTCGATCAAACAAACTATAATCAGGATACTGACAATTGTGTTTAAGCTCATGACACTAATCCGTTAACTCAATCACCCGCGTAAATATACCGGCATGATTCAGATGAAACCAGTGCCCCTTCTAAAGGCATCAGTTGCAATTATACCTTATTTCTCATACAAAATAATCTACCGCAGAACTTACTATAAGTACAGCTTCTCGGCTAGCATTGGGTCGTTAACCCCGTAGTACTACAAATTGCATAAGCGGCTATTTCCCCCTACTCGAGGGCAAGACAATAGTTAATAGTTCATGAATTTAGGGACTTTTGCAACTTTGGTACTCAACACAATTTCTAAGGCAACTTTCGGGTCTAACAATCATTCATGATATACGTTCCTTTTTAAAAACTAGCATGCATTTCCCTCGCGGGTAAAACAATTTGAAATAATATAAGCGAGGCTATAAATTCACACCTTATATCTTAAGTAGTCGGTAGTTCGAGGAGTGATCACTGACGATGTTACGGATGCCCGGGTAAATCAACACCTATCACAAATAACCGTAATGAGTAATCTCATTTAAATACTTACGGTACTGTATAAAATACATATATACTAGTCACTTAGGACAAGTATAACTCACGCCAAAAACAAAAACAACAAGTATCACTCATTTTATTCCATTCGTTCTCATTACCTACGTTGTCCATTTTTACTCATTCTCGCCGGTACTTGACTAAAGTACGGGCTGTTTTACCTTATTTAACCACACTTATAAAATTTGACAAAATTTCCAAAAATCCTATATGACCTGTAGATAACATGTTTTTAAGCCCAACAAAAGTTTTCACTTTTACGACCCGTTACGCAACTCATTTCCACGACTACATTTTACGGGCTGAAATTGCGCTTCGACCAATTTTGACCTCTTTGACCTATATGAAAAATACCTTTGACTTCTTTGACACCTAAGTCAACATATAGACCCATTTACACAGGTTAGGGACCAAATTTTGACCCTTGACCATTTACCAATTTATACTTGTGACCCTCGGGATTTGACTAAAACTTTGCACAAATCCGGATTGTGAAAGTCCACGTCTCCCGGTACCCGATCTTTAAAATGTCATAACTTTTAGCTCGTTTTGAGTCACGGGCTCTACCTTATACCAAATTAAAGCTAGAAAAACCCTCTATCACTACATTTAGTTTTCAAGACCTGGAACAAAAATCATTTTTATAAAATAGACCAAATGTTTCTGCCTAAAAATGACTATACCAAAAACATGCTTAGACTCGATTCCAAGACTTCTAACCAACACTAAACATCATCCTAAGCCTTCCCAAACATATCCTAACATCAAACTTCCATCCTACCCCTATTGATCAACCAATCTCAATATCAAGAATCAAAGAAAATGAACATGCAAGTAATAAGACCTACATGAATCATCCTAAAACAACAAACCAAACACAAATATAACATGCAAAATCAACAACCACCATGGCTCCCCAAACACCCCCTTTGCCGTGGGGTTTGGGTGACCCAATCACCACAACCAAATTAATTTTGGTGGGTTTTCATGGTGTTTATACTTCCATAACACTAAATTATCAACATGCACTAGCTCTTTAAGCCTCAAAAACGAATTTGGATCATATGGAAAAATCTTGAAAAATTTTTATCAATGCATGTTGGATTTGAGCACATGAATATGTGGGGAATGACCAAACTAAGTGTGGTCTAACCTTAGATTTTTGAAAAATCAAGTGGAAAAGATTTTTGGTGGATTTTTGATGGGTTTGGGGTGTGCCGTGGGTTTGAGAGAGAAGAGAGGGAGTGGGTGTTTGATTTTTGTGAAATGTTTTGTATGTGTTTGTGTGTTTGTCCAATTTGGCCCTTTTGATGGGTTAGGAGGGACCTAAATGCAATTTTTGGCTTCTTTTGTCCTTAAATAGAAAACGACCTCAAAACTTTGCGGGTTTGACTCATTTGTCAATTTTGAAAATTTTACGGGAGTCGGAAATCTTCCCGAATGCTCCAAATTATTTTTGGGATACTTTAAATGTACTTGGAAGGCTATAAAACTCACCCGACTCAACTTAACACGAACCGTAAATAAAATTCTCGAAAAATTACATTATCGATAAATCGTCAAAAATTATATGAAATTGGGCATCCCTCGGGATCGTAATCGTCATCGTCCTTCTTAAAACGTCAAACGTAAAAATTATAACCTCGAACATCGGCTCTAACCAAAATACTTATAATTATAGAAATTATAATTTATCAAAAATTTCAAAGATTAGCGTAATTTAGGGTATCGTTAATAACCTCGATTCTAGGGTGTCACATATTTGATTTGGTTCGTGTGATTTAACATCAAAATTATCTCGGATCGATTTTTTTAGTGTTTTTCGGGCTCTAAATCTTGTTATAAATCTCCTACATAGTTGTGGTAGGGATTCGGGTTAGTTATTGTGGTAAACATCGCAAGATTTTGGGGCGTTTGGATGGTTTTTGGGATACGGTTCAAAGAATACAGATTCATCAGATTGGTTTGACACTTTCGGAAAAGGGTTTCGGATATTTGGTTTTTCCGAAAGTTAATATTTAGTAATTTTTCCCGAAAGTTAATAATAACATTTATTGTTATAATCCCTTGATTCTTTCCGAAAGTGAAAAGCATCATTTTATCCGAATGTAATTATCTTCACATTATTCCGAAAGTGACAATTGGATAGTTTTCTTTTTTCCGAAAGTAAGGCTTCTTTTTATCCGAAAGTAGCCCATATTTCCCGAAAGTGAATTTTCTAATTTCCCGAAAGTTTCTATAGCCTTATATGTTCTGAAAGAGAAAACATTATTTATCACGAAAGTGATTCCATATTTTTTCTGAAAGTTGGCATTATTCAAATTCCCGAAAGTGACTATTGGATATATTACGAAACTAACTCAAATTCTCGAAAGTGATTCCATATATTGCGAAAGTAACCCAAATTCCCAAAAGTGACTATTGAAAGTTGCTCTTGTGTTTATCTGAAAGTTGCTCTTGTGTTTTATCCGAAAGTTGAAAGTTGTCAAAATTCTGAAAGTTGAATTAGTGTTTATCCGAAAGTTTAAATTCGCAAGATTCCGAAAGACATTTTTAGGGGGTTTTAGCATCTTTTCTTTTACAACAACAATCACAACAACATCTACTTAAGATCCCATTCACTTCAACACTTCAGAGTTTATTGTAATGGATTCTACTACAGAGTATCGTGTGACGAACAACAACATCATGGTAGCGGGCAATAAAGAGAGACCACCAATGCTCATGACTGGTCGATATGCACAATGGCAATCACGTTTTCTTAGATATCTTGACACAAAACCCAATGGTGATGTTCTTCGCCGTTGCATCACAAACGAACCCTATAATCTCACTACAATCACCATTCCTGCAACTCCAGCAACCGACACGACGCCAGGTGCGGTTGAGCAGACTATTAAGGAAACATATGAAAATACTTTGAAAGAGAACCGTGCTTGGATTGATGCAGAGAAGGAAGAAATCTATCTGATTCTAAGTGGGATTAGGGATAATATTTACTCAACAGTTGATGCGTGCTCTACTACAAAAGAAATGTGGTTTGCCATTGAACGTCTGCAACAATAAGAATCACTAAACAAACAAGATGTAAAAAAAATTGTTTTGCAACTTTAGTAAGTTTACTTCATTGGATGGGGAATCAATTGAATCATATTACTAAAGATTCTAAAAGATGATGAATGGCATGACAAGAAACAACTTGGAAGTCTCCACCATGCAAGTCAATGTGCAATTTCTACAGCAACTTCAACCAGAGTGGACACGATTTGTAAGTTTGGTGAAACAACAAAATAAGCTAGACGAGGTCAACTATCACATGCTCTTTGACATTTTGAAACAATTTCAGAATGAGGAAAATGAACTTCGAGGTGAACGGGTAGCAAAGACTGCTAATCCACTTGCTTTGGTGTCTACCACTCAACATGTCCAAGATCATCGCTCTCGTATTCCAAAGTCATACTCCACTACATCCTCCTCACCAAGATACTCCACTACATCCTCCTCACCAAGATACTCCACTTCATCCAAGTCTTCAGCTCCCACAAGATCACGAGGCAAAGAACTAAGAGCACCATCACCATCATCTAAGCCATCATCTGAAGAGGACGGCGATGAAGAACAAGCTCAGAAGGATAGGGAGATGAACCAACAAATTGCTTTCATTATGAAGACCTACAAGAAAATCTTCAAACCCACCAACAACAATCTTCGAACATCATCTAACACAAGGAACCAATATGTTGAGATTCCTCGAAGGTATGACACACGTCAACGTGATGAAAGTCCTCCTAGGTATGATCGACGAAATCCAACACATGTTGAGGGTTCTACACGGTATGATCGTCAAACTGCTAAGTATGATACTCAAAGGATTGCTACTACTGATGGGAATAGGGAAACTGTTGGAACTCAAGTGGTTCAGAAAAGTGGGATTCAGTGTTTTAATTGACAAGGTTATGGGCATATGGAAAAGGAATGCAGGAAGCCAAAATGGGTTAGGGACTCTGGTTATCATAAGGAAAAGATGCTGCTATGCAAGAAGATGGAAGTTGGGGTTAAATTTTCGGCTGAGAAAGGAGCCATGCTTGATGAAACTGATGATGAAGTCTCCGACCAAGAACTTGAAGCACATTATTTGTACAGGCAAAGGTTGAAGAAGTTGACAATGGTCCTATCTTTAATACTGAGCCAATCGATAAGGTACACACTGAAGAGGAATATAATGTGTTTGGTAATATTCATGAGCATTGTGAGCTACCCAAAGCCATTACTGACACATGTATGATGGAAACGGTTGATAGCAATACCACACCCGATTCATCAGACATGTGCAATACTGAGACTGAGGATGATCAACATGAAAACGAGTATGATGATGATGAGGAGCGTATTGCGCTAGCTAACTTAATTGCTTCTTTACAAAAAGATGTCAAAGAAACTAGAAAGAGTCAAAAGCAATTAAAGAAGGCAAACACTACGCTCACTCAAAATTTTTGAAGAAAGCAAAGATGTAGTTATAAAATCTAGTGAGCTTCTTGCAAGCTGCAAAGCTGAGCTTATTCAAAAAGACAAAGAGCTTGCAAGGTACAAATGAGGTGTCATTACTACTGTAAAGGATGTTTTTGAAACTAAATACAACGAAACTCTTAAGCTTTAGAACAAGAGAAACGTAATTATAACACCTCTATAAGTACGAAACGACACAAAACGTATCTTTCTACCACCAAAGTGAATGAGTTAACTCAAAAGATTGGTTTTCTTTAAGAGGATAAAACTAAACTAGTCACTACGAAAACAGAAGAGGTTTCAAACTTGCAAAAAGATTTCAAAATTAAACAAGCTAAAGACATTGACAAAGTCGTGGAACTTGAAGTTCAAACTGATTTTTATTAGAAAATTGTTTATAAAACAAATCAATCTATTCAAACCATGCGAATGTTGGTACCTCGTTTGTTTTTCAAGGGTAAAGCTAGTTTTGCTAGTCCTAAGTACCTCGAGCAAGCTCAATCTGAGAACCCGCGGCTATATCTTGAGGAGTCCCAATGGACCGATGTTGATTGTCTAATTGTTAGGCCCGATAGTGACGAGTCACTATTTTTGAAGAGGAGAGTAGATCACCGGTAAATGAAGACTTTGTGAAACCATATAATTATGCTTATGAAAATAGTCATTATGAAATTTTCAAACCACAAAAACAAAAGTCTCGTGAGCAAATATTTTTCGAATGTGAACAAATAAGAATTAAATGGAGACAAGTTTTTGCCACTAAGAAAACTAATGTTTCAAAATTTATTGAGTACTCGCCATATAAAGCTTCTATAAGCAAGAGTAAGCAAACACTTAGTTTTCTTAAACAAAACATTGAAAATTTCAAAAAGGTTGTAGACGACGACTGTAAAGAACGTGAAGGTTTGAAAGGCAACAAAGAAATTCCTCTTCATTCCGCTTGCAGAAAGCACGCAAAAACATATTTTGGAATTTGAAATATTAATTTAGCAAGAAATGTTTGATGATTAGAAATATGTGTAATCTCTTGAACAAGAAGTGAACAACCATCAACATGAAAGAGACGGATTTTATATAGCGTATGATCTACTCTTGCAAGAATTCCTCTCAAAAGATATTATATGTGTTTATGTGACATCTTATGCTGATATTGATGAATATTCTGATGTTGCATGCAAATATCTTGATCAAGTCAAATAATGTGAACGTCTTAAAACTGAGCATTCGAATAAAGTTGACCAAAAAGAGTTTTCGTTATTTCAACATAGATATGATTATCTTTAAAAACATTGTCATTCACTTGAACTTGCTCTACAAAACAAAGTTGGTAGTTTTTCAAATGATACACCTTTGGAAGCAAAATTATCTGAGTCATGTCGATTACTAAACAAAAAAATCTTGATATTGTTTCTAACACCCCCAATTTACACAGCGGAAATACACAGTTGGGTGTTAGACACAAGCATCATCACACAAGGTATATTGAACGACTCAAAAGTGAGATGTTTACACATAAATATAAAAAGATTTTCATAATAGGTCTAAAACATAAATTTCATCCCATGATTTTACTAAAACGACACCAAAGTAAAGCGTTTAGTCCCCATGGATCTCGACCAACAACCAACACAAGTTTAGTACAGTACACAAACATAAAGTAAATTGCTCAACAGTAAAGGATAGAAATAGTTTTTAGACCAATATTCCTCCAAAAGCCAAGCCACAACCTCCACAGCAAAGCTCCATGCTCCATCACTTCCTATTACCTAAAATACATGCTAAAACAAGTCAACAATAATGTTGAGCGAGTCTATAGGTTTATCAAATCACATTTGAACACAAGAAGAAAATCAATCATAATCATTTATAGAATTGTCGTACACACAATCTATATTCAAGGCAATAATAAACATTGTATTTAAGCTCATGACACCGACCCCTTAACCAAATAGTCACCCACGCCAAATGTCGGCATGACTAGAATAAAACCATTGCCCCTCTAGGGTATCAGTTGCTAGAATACCACATTCTTAATCCCGTAAATTATCCTTCCCAGAGGTTACTCAACGTAATGACCTGGTCTCAGATAGGGTGGTCAACCCAATAGTACTATCATTAGAATAAGCGGCTATTCCCGACTCACAACATCAAGTCAGAAGATAGTTAACGGCTCATGAATTTAGGGTCTTTAGCAACAAGGTAGTCAATACAATGTAATCAACTTAGGCAACATTCGGGTCCAACAATTACTCATGACTTGTGTTAATTTATTTTCAAATAGCATGCATCCCCTTCGCGGGTATAAAACATTTAGTAGCTAGCATAAAAAGCGAGGCTACAGACTCAACTTATTATAAGAGATCTAGCGAGATGATCGTCGATGCTAATGGATGCCTTTCAAACACGAGAACAGCTACCTATCAAATAAGGCGCGTTCATTAATAATGACTCGAGAAATAAATCATATATAACAACATCAAACTTAAACTCATAAGGTCACGATAAACTCGAGAGAAAATGATATAAATAAATTCATTACACTCTACTACACATTTACTTTACCATTTTACACTTTTAACAAAATCCGCCGGCACATACTACATGTACTAGCTTATTTACCCCTTTTAAACTCGTCAAACGTTTATGAAACGAATCGATAAACTAACTTACTATATATAGAAAGTCCTCCTACAAGTTTATCAAATGAAATTACTTTTAAAGTCCTTTACCCGACTCATCTTCAAACTACAAAATCCGGACAGATTTATGTTAATTTTTCATACAACCGTTTTAACTTCTTTAAACGACTCCGTTTACAAAACCGACACTCGTGTTTTAAAGTAAACTCACCCTATAAGGTTAACACCTCATTATCAGTAGGTTACACATTTCAAAACTTCAATTTATAGTCCTCGAGATTCGATCCAAATATCGACAACAACTATATGTAGTGCCGATACTCGTCTCCCGGTACACGAATAATCAAAACATCATAACTTCGCGCTCGTTTGGAGCTAGAAGCTCTACTTTATATCAAATCGAAGCTAATCAAATTATCTACAACCATAGGCTATAAGTTAAGCCATTTCAAAACATAAAAATTTGGATTTTACGGTTTACTTACTGTTATAAAATGACCATTCAAAACTTGTACAGAATCACATTTTTTATCAAAACCAACCATGAAAATGATCATTCCTATACCCTAACATCAACATATATGAACCATAACATTCAAATCATCATAAAAATCAAAAGCTTTGAATCAAAATGAAGTTTTTAACAAAATTCTTGCAAGAATCACAATTGATCATGCTAAAAACACCATGCATGATCATTGCTTTCACCTACCAACATGAAAAAATAAAAAGCCTTGCATGTATGATTTTCTTACACCAAAATGATCCTTGATCAATTCTAAGATATGGAATTGTTTAGTTTAGCTCTAATCATCATAATTTTGGAGTTAAAATTGAATGAATGGGTGTTTTGGTGGTGGTGAAGGTCACGGCTAAAGAGAGAGAAGAGAGAGAGGAGAGTGAAAAATTTTCAGTGGAGATTAATTATGAGGGTGTGTGTTTAATTTTTGACTTATATATAGTGCTTGAGGGACCTTGGTTGTAATTAAGCAATATTTGTCTGAAAATGAAAATAGTTAGCTAAAAAGCGGGAAATAACTATTAGTCAATTTTGAAAATATTTATGGGGCTCGGTTTCATAAAGATACTTTTAAAAAATTTAAAACGTACCTCAAATATAATAATATCGACTCCCGACTCGACCTAACACGTCATTTAAAATAAAACATCAAAAATGACACAAATCGAACAACCGACAATAAAACGTAAAATATTTGGCATCCATCGACATCACGCTTGCTAATACTCCTTATACTTATTAAATATAAAATATAAACCTCTGAACATCGGTTTAAATTTAAACCTCCAAAAATAAATATCATTCAAACTCATCCAAAAATTTCAAAAATAATCGTAAAATAAGATTAAGCAATGACCTCGGTTTTAGGTTGTCACATCCCCCCCCCCCCCTTCTTAAAAGAAGCGACGTCCGCGGCGCTTAATTCTTCCTAAAAAAATGAGGATACTTGTCCTTAAAGAAATCCTCACGTTCCCACGTAAACTCTGGCCCACGTCTAGAGTTCCACCTCGCCTTCACAATCGGAATCCTACTATGTTTCAACTTCTTAACTTCCCTATCCATAATCTCTACAGGTTCCTCTATAAAATGCAACTTATCATCAAGTTGAATTTCCTCCAATGAAATCACCACATCCCTTTCAGCTAAACACTTCTTCAGATTAGACACATGAAAAGTATTATGAATAGCCTTAAGTTCATCAGGCAACTCTAACTTATAAGCCACCAATCCAATCCTTTGGATAATCTTAAATGGTCAATATATCTCGGGCTCAACTTTCCTCTCTTTCCAAAACGTATTACTCCTTTCCATGGAGATACTTTTCAACATAACCGTGTCTCCTACTTCAAACTCCAACGGTTTCCTTCTGTTATCAGCATAACTCTTTTGTCTACTTCTGGTAGATAACAAACGCTTCTTAATTTGCACAATCTTTTCAGTCGTCTTAAATATCATTTCAGGCCCAGTCAATTGACTTTCTCCTACTTCACTCCAACACACTGGAGATCTACACTTACGTCCATACAAAGTTTCAAATGGAGCGGCTTTAATACTAGCATGATAACTGTTATTGTATAAAAATTCAACCAATGGCAAATGCTTTTCCCAACCATTTCCAAAGTCAATCACACATGCACGAAGAATATCCTCTAACGTTTGAATCGTTCTTTCACTTTGTCCATCAGTTTTCGGATGATATGCTGTACTTAAACATAACTCCGTTCTCATCGCTTTCTGCAAAGACTTCCAAAATTTTAAAGTAAACCTACTATCACGATCAGAAATTATCGATAAAGGCACACCATGTCGACAAACAATCTCCTTTACATACACTGTTGTTAACCTCTCCATATTATCTGTCTTCTTCACTGGTAAAAAGTGAGCAGACTTAGTCAATCTATCTACAATCACCCATATCATATCACAGACATTTGCAGTCCTTGGAAAACCTGTCACAAAATCCATTGTAATCTTCTCCCATTTCCACTCAGGAATCTCAGGTTGCACTAATAATCCAGACGGTTTCTTATGTTCAGCCTTCACTTTCGCACAAGTTAAACACTTATTAACATACTATGCTATATCTGCCTTCATATTCGGCCACCAATAAACTTTCTTAAGATCTTGATACATCTTGTCCGATCCAGGATGTATTGAATACTTCGACTTATGAGATTCATTCATCACTAAATCTCGCACTCCTAAAGAATCTTCCTCAGACGGACACAATGGTAACCAAATCCTATTCTCAAAATACCTCAATCCATTTAGCCTCACTTCAAACAACGGTTTCAACATTCTACCCTAATTTTCTGCCTTAATATTCTCTTCCTTCAAACCATTAGCTTGGGCTTTCAATATCGCTTCTATCAAATCAACACTTTCCATCATTACCAAAGCTCTAACTCTTATAGACTTATCTCTTTCCTTTCTACTAAGTGCATCAGCTACCACATTCGCTTTACCAGGATGGTAACGAATCTCGCAGTCTAATCACTCAGCAACTCAACCCATCTCCTTTGCCTCATATTCAATTCCTTTTGATCCAAAATATACTGCAAACTCTTATGATCAGTGAAAACCACACACTTGGTTCCATATAAGTAGTGTCTCCATAGCTTTAAAGCAAAAATCACAGCCCCAAGTTCTAAATCATGCGTAGTGTAATTCTCTTCATGCTTCCTCAATTGTCTCGATGCATATGCTATTACTTTCTCCCTTTGCATCAACACAGCTCCAAATCCTTTATGAGACGCGTCACAGTACACTACAAAATCCTCAGATCCTTCTAGCAAAGACAATATCGGCGCAGAACACAAATTATCCTTCAACGTACTAAATGTAGATTCCTCTTCCAATCCCCATTCAAACACTCGATTCTTTTCCGTAAGCTTAGTCAACGACTTAGCAATTAGTGAAAACTTCTCGATAAACCTTCTATAATACCCAGCTAAACCAAGAAATTGGCGAACTTCAGTCGGCGTCTTCGGTACTGACCAATCCTTAATTGCCTCAATCTTAGCAGGATCCACACGAACACCTTCATTATCAATCACGTGCCCGAGAAATTGCACTGATTTCAACCAAAATTCACACTTAGAGAATTTCGCATACAGCTTCTCTTTCTTCAACAATTCCAAAATTGTTCTCAAATACTTCTCATATTCTACTTCACTCTTGGAGTAAATGAGAATATCATCAATGAATATGATAACAAACTCATCCAAATACGGCTTGCATACACGATTCATCAAATCCTTGAATACAGCAGGCGCATTCGTTAACCCAAAAGGCATCACTTGAAATTCGAAATGTCCATATCGAGTACGGAAAGTTGTTATAGGGATATCTTCTTCCCTAACTCTCAATTGATGATACCCAGACCTCAAATCGATCTTCGAGTATACCAAGACCCTTGCAACTGATCAAACAAATCATCAATCCTTGGCAGTGGATACCGATTCTTGACAGTCAATTTGTTAAGCTCTCTATAATCAATACACATTCTAAAAGAACCATCTTTCTTCCTAACAAACAAAACAGGAGCACCCTATGGCGACGAACTCGATCTAATAAATCCCTTATCCATCAATTCCTTCAATTGATCAGATAATTCTTTCATCTCAGATGGAGCTAAACGATATGGTGCACGAGCAACTGGAGCAGCACCCAGCACTAAATCAATACGAAACTCAAATTCACGATGCGGCGGTAATCCTGGAAAATCTTCAGGGAAAACCTCAGGATACTCTCTAATCACAGGCACATCCTCCAATTTCCTTTCATTCACACCATCATTACTTGTCTGTGCAAGAAACACATCACAACCTGCTTCTATATACCTCATCATCTTCAAACAAGAAACAACTCTCAAACGAGAAGTACATTCATCTCCTTTCACAGTCAATACCCTATTCCTTAGCGGTATCTGGACTAATCTTTCTCACAAACAATTACTGCACCATTACCAACTAACCAGTCTATTCCAACAATCACGTCAAAAGATCCTAATTCTATAGGCATCAAATCAATACTAAACACATAATTACCTAACTTCAAGGAACAACCTTTCAGTATAGAACTAGTTCCTACAACCTTACCATTAGCTAACTCCACATTATAACTAGTTGTCAATCTCACTGGTTCTCTATCCAATAGCTGACTGAATCTAACATCTACGAAACTTCTATCGGATCCTGAATCAAATAACACACTAGCATAACAAGCATCAAGTAAGAATGTACTAGTCACCACATTCGGCCATTGAGGTTTGTCAGCCTCTCCCACGACATAGGCTAGAGCAGCAATCCCAGCAGCAACAGCAGCAACATTGCCTCCCTGTCGTATGCCAACCCTCGGACAGTTCCCTTGCTTATGTCCAGGGCCTCCACATCCAGAACAGTTAACTACCTTGAGAAAATTGGCTCTAGTGGCCACACGCTTGTTTCTACAATCTGCCATCTTATGTTCGGCCTTCCCACACTTGTTGCAAGCAGGTGGAAAATTCCCAACATGATACAGATTACACCGACCACACTTCGGATTCACCTTGTTACCTTGATTTCCTGTGGCAGCACGAACACCATCATTCCTTCTCAATCCGTACTGTTGATTCCTATTCGGTCCTTGGTTATTGTTATTACGATAACCACCACGATTCTGCCCTTGGTTTGAGTGTGCAGCTTCCCACTTTCTCTTATTCCCTTCAGCAATACTATCCTTTCGATCCTGCAGCTTTACATCCATTAAAGCATGATCCATTTGAACAGCTTCATCAAATGACTTGGGTTTCGACGAAGTAGTCTCTCCCTTGATATTACTAGATAAACCTCTAATATATTGCTTCATCTTCTTACGGTCATCAGCAAAAGCATCAGGACATAACAAACATAAATCAGAAAATCTCCTTGTATAAGCTACAATATCATTGTTTCTCAGCCTCTTGGTTCCTCGCAGCACGTTCAGCTTCCAAAGCTCTAGCGATAGCTTGCTCAATCATGGTATTAACAGTAGCAGTCATCAGTTTAGGCGACATATTTTTAGAAAACTAACCAAACAACATTTTAGTAAAGTTAGTAAAATTCCTCCTAACTCCTTCTTGTGTAACCGTAAAAGAAAAAGAACAAGTAAGTATTCATATCAAGATAAGAAGAAGGATTTCTCTATCAAGATGTAACATGGATACTACATGCACCAACAACTCAATTCACAATGAATCATTAACCAATTCACAAAAGAACTAATAAGACAAATCATAAGTCATGAAGGTAAATTGGATTACGTTGGAAAATTTCCACAAAATTGTGACAAGTAATGTCACTACAACCCTTCATCACGTCAAACTTAAAAGTCATTAAGTTTCATCACAAACTACAGTACGAGTCTACATAAGTTCTAATATAACAAGGCTAATAAAAACAACATAAAAGAACTAAACATCAGATCCCCGCAGCTTCTTGTACATCGGCTCATCATCACTGCTGCTATCATCATCCTCATAATCTTCTTCCACTTTTTCCTTCCCCTTTCGACTACCTCCTTCACTTGGCTTCACCAATACCTGAGCTTCAACCTGATTTGGCACATCACGAATCACTACACCTCGACTAGGAAAATATCTCATAGGTAGACCCCATGCATCCAACCTGGCATTCCTTTCTTGCTCCTCGCGTAACCTTTCAACCTGCCTACTCAAATTCAACACCATAGATCTTAATCTAACAACTTCATCTATTTCTCTTGCCCTAACAAACTCTGATCTCCTCACGTTACTAACAAACCTGTCAAACTTTTTCTCATTCTGCACAAACCTCCTAATCACACGGGTTTCAACCAAATACCTTTCAAATAAAGACCTATCAAACTTCTTAAGAAACCAGAAAATATCATCATAAGACCTAGAACCTGGACAATAAACCTTAGATATGCCATCATGAATAGATCGAGCACTAGCAGCACTACTCGACTCAACAGGAACATCACCCCTAGCAAATGCAATCCCAGGAAAACTGCTAACATAAGTATCACAAGTAGGCGTCGAAGAACAAACAACAGGTCGCTGACAATCTGGAACAGTCTGTGGCACAACATTAACCCTTGGAACATAACTACCTTGAATCAATTCAGGCTCGGTCTGACCAACTACAGTAAGTGGAATCCCATTATCCAAATACTCAAAAGGCTCTTCATCGTCACTAGTACCAAAATTATCTACTTCTTCGCCGTCCAATACATTAGTCATGTCAATCCATCCATCCTCACGAGGTAAACCATCCATTTTCTACAATTATAAGGGTTCAAGGATACTTAAGGTCATTGTTAATAAAATAATAATTAGTATGCCATGCTTATGCAAATGTTATACATAATTCATGCTATGCAACACAATGCAAATGATGTTTATGTAATGCTCGCAAAAAATTAAATATGATACTAACAAGTACTCAGCATACTTTCAATAATTCCAATACAATATCATAGTATTTACTTAATAAATACTCGGGAAATCATTTCAGTTATGAGGGATGCATCTATAATGCAAAACAAAACTAAAAGTGATCTTACCGGAGCGTTGCAGAGAAGTTATGTGATTTTGAAGAATAAATACTTTCGACACCAAAGTTATAGTTTAGGACAATTTTCAAAATCGACCCAGTTCTCTATAACTTGCAGCTCTGATTACCAATCTCTAACACCCCCAATTTACATTGCGCAACAGAAATACACAATTGGGTGCTAGACACAAGCATCATCACACAAGGTATATTGAACGACTCAAAAGTGAGACGTTTACACATAAATATAAAAAAGATTTTCATAATAGGTCTAAAACATAAATTTCATCCCATGATTGTACTAAAACGACACCAAAGTAAAGCGTTTAGTCCCCATGGATCTCGACCAACAACCAACACAAGTTTAGTACAGTACACAAACATAAAGTAAATTGTTCAACAGTAAAGGATAGAAATAGTTTTTAGACCAACATTCCTCCAAAAGCCAAGCCACAACCTCCACAGCAAAGCTCCATGCTCCATCACTTCCTATTACCTGAAATACATGCTAAAACGAGTCAACAATAATGTTCAGCGAGTCTATAGGTTTATCAAATCACATTTGAACACAAGAAGAAAATCAATCATAATCATTTATAGAATTGTCGTACACACAATCTATATTCAAGGCAATAATAAACATTGTATTTAAGCTCATGACACCGACCCCTTAACCAAATAGTCACCCATGCCAAATGCCGGCATGACTAGAATAAAACCATTGCCCCTCTAGGGTATCAGTTGCTAGAATACCACATTCTTATTCCCGTAAATTATCCTTCCCAGAGGTTACTAAACGTAATGACCTGGTCTCAGATAGGGTGGTCAACCCAATAGTACTATCATTAGAATAAGCGGCTATTCCCGACTCACAACATCAAGTCAGAAGATAGTTAACGGCTCATGAATTTAGGGTCTTTAGCAACAAGGTACTCAATACAATGTAATCAACTTAGGCAACATTCGGGTCCAACAATTACTCATGACTTGTGTTCATTTATTTTCAAATAGCATGTATCCCCCTCGCGGGTATAAAACATTAAGTAGCTAGCATAAAAAGCGAGGCTACAGACTTACCTTAGTATAAGAGATCTATCGAGATGATCGTCGATGATAATGGATACCTTTCAAACACGAGAACCGCTACCTATCAAATAAGGCGCGTTCATTAATAATGACTCGAGAAATAAATCATATATAACAACATCAAACTTAAACCTCATAAGGTCATGATAAACTCGAGAGAAAACGATATAAATAACTTCATTACACTCTACTACACATTTACTTTACCATTTTACACTTTTAACAAAGTCTGCCGGCACATACTATATGTACTAGCTTATTTACCCCTTTTAAACTCGTCAAACGTTTATGAAACGAATCGATAAACTAACTTACTATATATAGAAAGTCCTTCTACAATTTTATCAAATGAAATTACTTTTAAAGTCCTTTACCCGACTCATCTTCAAACTACAAAATCCGGACAGATTTACGTTAATTTTTCATACAACCGTTTTAACTTCTTTAAACGACTCCGTTTACAAAACCGACACTCGTGTTTTAAAGTAAACTCACCCTCTAAGGTTAACACCTCATTATCAGTAGGTTACACATTTCAAAACTTCAATTTATAGTCCCCGAGATTCGATCCAAATATCGACAATAACTATATGTAGTGCCGATACTCGTCTCCCGGTACACGAATAATCAAAACATCATAACTTCGCGCTCGTTTGGAGCTAGAAGCTCTACTTTATATCAAATCGAAGCTAATCAAATTATCTACAACCCTAGGCTATAAGTTAAGCCATTTTGAAAACATAAAAATTTGGATTTTATAGTTTACTTACTGTTATAAAATGACCATTTAAAACTTGTACAAAATCACATTTTTGATCAAAACCAACCATGAAAATGATCATTCCTATACCCTAACATCAACATATATGAACCATAACATTCAAATCATCATAAAAATCAAAACCTTTGAATCAAAATGAAGTTTTTAACAAAATTATTGCAAGAATCACCATTGATCATGCTAAAACACCATGCATGATCATGGCTTTCACCTACTAACATGAAAAAAATAAAAAGCCTTGCATGTATGATTTTCTTATACCAAAATGATCCTTGGTCAGTTCTAAAAAGCCTTGCATCTGGGTTTGCCCCTAAGACAGATGGGAAGTATAGGTTACCACATATTCATCCCAAAACGGTTATTCAAGCACAAAGCACAAATGTGATTAAACCTGGGATGTATAGATTGGCCACTAAACCCACACAAAAAAAAATATAGTCAATCGCCTTAGACTTCTAAAAACACTAATAGACGTATGTATTTTACTACATGAGTAGTTCCCACTGCTAGTGTTAGCCGGCCTCAGCTTAAGAGCACTCAACTGAATGATAAGGTTTGGAAACATAAGAATCAAGGGAAGATGAAGAAAGTAGAAGACCACCCTAGGAATTTGAATGTTTCTAAGAGTAAAACGTCTGTAATCGCATGTAATATGATTTGAATGATTTAAATGCTTTGAATGTTAAATTTGTTTGTCTTAAATGTGGAAAATGTGTTGTTAATGCTAATCATTCTATGTGTGCTATGAATAATGTCAAAGGCGTAGATACTACAACTAAGAAGCAAATTGCGATGCCTATTAGTGATAGTAAACCCAAACACAAAGTGAACCATTCTTGTGCAACCCCCCCCCCCTAAGAAAAATATTGCATCAGATTCCACTCCTAATAATCCTAGAAGCAGAATTAGGGAGTTATATGAGTCTGCTAGCAAGTCTTGGAAATGGTGGTTTGCTAATCAATGTCCTCTAGGGTATAAATGGGTGTCTAAGGTTAGGAACGAAAACGTGACAACGAGCGTTAGTGTGCCTTTAAGTGTTGCAACTAGGGAAACTAATGATCCAGATATCACAACTGACATGGAGTCTGTTGAGTCCAAGATCTAGACTCATCTAGGATATCATAATCATGATTGTAAATGCACAGCGGAATAACAAAGAACACAATCACATTTAAGAACAAGGCTTTCACTAATAAAGATTACTATTAATCATGCTACTAACTACTACTCCTGGTGCCTTATAGGCTTGACACCAGGAGGAACGCACACACACCTATGGTTTACATTGTTTGTGAATGAGTGAATAACCATGTGTGTCTAACCCTCTTTATATAATAGAGGTACTAGGGTTACATCACAACCCTAGCTTACTATAGAAGCTAACTATTTGTTATTAGGTCCTTCATCTTGTTTTGTCATATCAACTCAAGATCTATAAGTCCCAACAATCTTCCCCAAGTTGATTTGACAAAACCAGTAAGCACAAGCTTCCACTGAAGCTAATATAGATGAAGGCTAAGCTTCCCCTTGATCCATGCATTCTTCCCCTTTTTGTCACATCAACTCAAAAGGGATCGTCTTCCCCTGAAGAAGTGCATGTCGAATCTAGTAGGCTCCATGGAGAGATCACTGATGAAGAAAATCAAGTATAACGTAATTGATGAAGAAGTGGAATCTCCCAAACTCGTGTCTTATGTCTTGAACTAACCACGTGACGTCGAGCACGAACAAAATCCTCAAATAAATGAGACACTGAGCACAATAACGTAACTCCTTCAAGTGATAGCAAATGTACGCATAGAGCAAATTATCTTAAAAAGGCCTCAACTCCTTTTAAGTTATGAATAGATCGTACCCCTTCGCTAGATATGCCAAGTCTTCATCACCATAAAAACCAAGCAAGTTATCTTAAAATGGGTCCTCATTCCCTTTTAAGATATGATAAGAACACAAAACCAGTAAAAATCAACTACAACATAAAATAAGTGATAATCAAATGTCTTCTTCAATGAATCTCCATAACTAAATGATGATGGCTGAGAACTCCTCCTCTAGTAACAGTAGTGACATCAGACTAGTTACTAAATCAGAGTAGTAGTAATCTTACTTGACTAGAAGGAACCAGAACCGGCAAAAGAAAAGTTAGTATACAACAAGCCAGCAGGAACCATCTCCGACTGAAGTCAGCAAGAATATAAGCCTACCAGTAGGAACAAACCAGTGGTACGGACCAGTAGGAACCATAGCTCACCAGTAGGAAGAACGAACACCTAACAGTAGCATCTCAAAACCCTATCCTTTTTCTTTTTTTTCTTTTTTTTCATTTTTTTCATTTTTTTCATTTTTTTCATTTTTTTTTTTGCACATATTGTCACCATACTGTCGCCAAGCTATTGCTAAAATCAAACACATCTCTCTCCATACTTTTAGCGACACCCTGTTCGTCACTAAACTGTTGCTGTTACAAATCTTGGCAATACTTAAAATGAAATAGACGTTACTTACAAATTTGAACAATACAAACTTTTTGTGAAGACCCGACTCACAAGCCCATTAGCCGAAATTGACCACGTCCAAACCATCAATCAAAGATATAATCCTGCCAAAACTCTTGGGCCATACATTCATAAATATTTCCTATCATAACAAGAAATATCTTTTCCCAATAAACCATGAATAAATTCTGAAACTTATGGTAAAGATATTCTCACGTCTAGCATCACACGTCTTTGACCCCATATCACATGAAACGACCCCACGTCCATAATAAAGAGGATATTTTTCGATCCCTAAATGTCAGACATTGATATACCAAACTTTGTCCCATATTTTCGTGGGTCTGCTTCCAATATTCACACGTCCCAAATAAATAGGAAATATTTGACGTGGACATTGTCTCACAGTTGTGTCAATATTCTCAAATGAATATTAAAATAGTTTCCAAAATAAGTAGGAGATAATTGACATGTACCATAATGTGCTTCCATATTTGTTGTCAGTAAAAATAAATCGATATATGAAAAACTATGATCTCGAAAAATCAGAGATCCCCACATATCCTCGCTTAATACCAAATCAGCCACCCTTTTTCTCACGTTTCTTGAAGCACCTTTTGAAGAACACACTATTGGGGACCACAGCAGCAAACATCAACACGACGAAAGTAAAGTAAAATGAAAAGTACATACCACAGTGTACGATGTTTTCATGTACTTTGCATACTCAAAGATCCAAACCTCCTTAGCATACACAACATCCTGGACCACATACAAACCACACACACTATATCTCCACGTGGAGATACTCATATTCTGACACTACAAGAAAAAGGGCATATAGTGACACACTTTTTAATGGCACACAGAAAAAAGTGTAAGTAAAAGTATAAATTTACTTACGCTCTTGAAAAAAATGTAAGTAATAACAGAGGTTTGCTCACACTATTTAAAAAGTGTGAGTAAAAGTCTAACACACTTTTTAAAAAGTGCGAGTAAAAGTCTAACTTTCACCTATACTTTTTAAAAAGTGTGAGCGAAAGTCAAACTTTCACTCATACTTTTTATAAAGTGTGAGTAAAAGTTAACTTTCACCTACACTTTTTAGAAAATATGAGTAAAAGTATAACTTTCACCCATACATTTCAAAAATTGTGAGCAAAAGTCTAACTTTCACCTGTACTTTTTAAAAAGTGTGAGTAAAAGTCTAACTTTCACATACATTACTTAAAAGAGTGCGAGTAAAAATGAAACTAATAGTATTACTTTATTCTTACATTTTAAAAGAGAGAGTGAAAGTTTAACTTGTATTTAAGGCTACACGGTTCAAAAATCTATTGGTAAAAAACAGGAGACAGTATAGGACCGGACGGAAACCATTTTGACCAAAACATAAGATCGAGGATCAGACTGAAATTTGTGGCATATGTCCTGGTTGATGTCGGTCTGGTTCGGTTCAATCCAACATATCTTAATGGCCGATTATTTCTAATATCGAAAAAATCAATAATTTCAAAACCGGTTCGATCCGGCGGGTCAATCGATTGACCCGGTTCTGCTCGAAAAACTAGTCATATTGACCAGGTTTCGTATTTTTAAAACCCGAATAAACTCGTTGGGTTTGGAATGACCCGGTTCTCGAGAATCGGGTTTAAAAACATTGGAAAAAACTGGATCGCATCAAAGTCCGAATACGAGAAGAACAAAAAAGGACTCGAACTGGACAAGTTATGTTCGGGCCAATCCGACTCGATCCAGTCGGGTCATGTTCAGTCCATTTTGGTCCAATAACAATCAACTTTATACGGGTGTCCAACTCTTTTTATTAAAATTAAAGATATAAAAAAACAATAGTATTGTAGTATTATTTTCTCCCTTTTTAATCCCAGATATATGTTAATCGGTTTTAAACTTTCCATATCAAAAATTAATCATCTTCATTCGTTTCACCCCCAAATTCATTCGATCTTCGCTTTCCATATCGAAAGTTGATTATCTATTGCAAATCATTCAATAAAACTTCCAATTGATCATCTTCTTCAAAGATTCACATTAATCATAATCTAGAGTTAGGGTTTTGATTCAGAATCAGTTAATTGGTTGTCAGGGTTTCGATTCAGAATTAGTTAATTGGTTGTTAGGGTTTCGATTCAGAATCAGTTAATTGTTTGTCAGGGTTTCGATTCGGAATGATCGCTTGTTCGTTTCGAATACCAGTTGGTTAATCGGGGGGTAGTGCGTTTATAATTGGATTGAGTTAATCGGTGGTTCGATTTCGAATAGCAGTTGGTTAATCGGTAGTGCGTTTCAAATCGGAGTGAGTTAATCGGTAGTTGTTTCTAATCGTACTTAGTTAATCGGTAGTTCAATTCTAATCGGAGTTAGTTAACTGATACTTTGATTTGTTGCCAGAAGGAAGCCCGTGAAGACGAATGAGGATTTGTGTAATGATTTAAAGGAGTTTATGAATCAGGTTGGTGAGATGCCTGATGGACGCGTTCCGTCTTGAAAGGGGCTCGCTGACCACGGCAGGTAATGCTTTAAACTTTAATTACAAATTGGTGTGTTTGACGTGTATCCTTTAAGAGGGTGAGCGTTTAGATTTAACTATTTTTTCGGAATGCTCATTTTCCTACACTCCATGAGGTACCATTTAGGAGTTGTTTTACACATTATGATTTGCTACCACTTAGACCTACTTGTTTCTTACCGCTACTTTTTCAAAACACAGTGAAAACTTGTCACAAGGATGTAACAAAATTAGAACCAAATAATTAGCAAGAATGAACAAATCGTCTTGCGCCATATGTACTGAGATTGTTCGGGAGACATGGTCCAAGCCCGGTACGAGGATGACTTGTGCCTAGGGGTGCAATGAATTCTTTCCTTTTTTTCGGTACAAAATTGTGCAAACTGATAACAGAGCAACTTAGTAGGAATGTGAATAGTAATATTTGGTTAACCTGATATGAAAGTTTTCATTATATTAAAGTACTAGTACAAATTGCTTGTATTTTAGGAACAATTTTAGAAGGGGAGTCGATAACTGAGTTCAGTAACTCAGTTTCTAGTATTTAAAGCTCATCTATTTTCGAATCTACATCTCGTGCTGGAAATCTCTAAGACTTGCTGAATGATGATCAAGATTATAGGATTTATAAATTTAATCCAAGGTAATCATACACATTTATCAGTATTATACATTAAAGGATAAGCGCAATCTATGAACTAAATGGAAAACACTTAATCCAGATTAACTAGTAATCGAGGATTAGCAACGCGATAAACTACAATAAGCCACAATAAGCTAGATCAAAGCTAAATCGGTTTAAGGATTGTGAATTGCATTATTGATGAATTGAAATGATTACAGAGTAAAGAGAGATTACAATCTCCATAATTATTATTGGATTAGTTTTTGTATGCCAACCGTATTAGCGAAATATGTGTTTAGAATAAGATTGTGTTTTGGTTTTGACACAATCTTTGTACGGGGAGCCCTGTCATACCATCATGGAAAACCTATTAGGTAGTATATTTTTTGCATATACTAGTTTACGTCGTGAGTGTATTTGGTATCGCAGAGTCATTGCATTCTTAGTAGTTTCCGCCTAATATTATTTATCCAGGTAACAGATGCTCTTGCACGTGTCAGACTTGAATCTTCTAACCTCATTCTTAGTATTGATTTCACCAAGAGCAATGAGTGGACACGTAAAACACCATCACTCGTGCATTTTTTTAATATCTAAATCATCTTTGATACAACCCCAACATCTCTTCTTCGACCACCCTTATTATGATTCACAGTCGCAACAGTTAGTATATATCAATCTGCCTGGGAATAATTCTTTCCATGGTACACAGTTATAAGTATTTTTTTTATGAACGATTACTTTATTAGTTGGTAGCTGGACATTCGACTAAGGTGCCCTTGAACTATTTGAATTATTTTCAGCAGACGAGGCTGTGGAAAATATTTGGCGTCTTGACAACAACCGTTGTAGTTGGATTGGCTGCCCACTTCGATTGTTATGGTGTCCGATGTCTAATTTATAACATGGACGAGCTACATTTTTGTTTTACTTTTTCAGGTATTGTAACATGCATTTTTATGAAGTTCTATTTTTCTTATGAACTTCGGTCTAGCTGTGTATTTTCTAATTATTAATCTTAGCATGTAGTATGTTTCTTCTATTACTTAAATTAACTAAAAACATTAGGTTGCTATGTAACTATAACTTGTCAATTGTTTCCTTTTCTAATTCACAGCTTATTTGTGTTTTCTTTACCAGGATTTAGCTGTTGTTGTTCTACTTATTCTTATACCTCTCATTTCACCAGATTCATCAAAAGGCAAGGTAGGTTTTATTAATAATACACACCATTTATTAGTCAATATGCTCTCTAGTCTACCAACATTCTTTATTTACTAGTTGCTAATACTGTTATGTATCCTCATAACCAGTATTACTTTTGACCCTGAACCACGTTTGCTCTTGACTTTGAAGTAAATTGGTAGTTTGGTGTCCGATGTGTAATGTATGTATTTCTGTATCTTATACTTATAACATGATTGCATATCCTAACTTTATCCCAGGCTAACTAATATGAAAACATGTTTGATGTTAACATGTTAAGTATTAAGCTTGCTTGGATGCATTTAGAAATTGGCACCGTAATAGAAGAATTTTCGTCAAATTTCTGATACATTTGGGAGTGTTATAAATTAGTTTCTCTGTTACTACTTGTAGTTGCTCCGCCCAATTGACAAGCAAATTGCAGAGATGAAAAATGCAGAGATATTCTCCGCAAATACTCTCCTGGTTATCCTGGGAACCAGTCTCCTTACTGGAAGCGTAAGAAACTTATTTTATTTACATTATGTTCGAAAATTACTTGTACTTTGTTGTGGCCTATTTTCAGACAGATGATGTGCAAAATCTTATCATTATCTGTGGTTTCGGACGTGTTGGCCAGATCATGCCCAGTTTTTTCTATCTTGAACTCAGTTGTATTTCATTGTATTGTGATAATCATACTTGTATTTCACACTTCATAAAGTTCGTTTCTTGTTTGTGGTTTGGAAAATACTTGGTGTATATCGCGATGTTGTTGGAATAATTAATATATTTGAATCTCGATTTTGTTGTTATTAATTATTAGTTTTTGTGTGTTAGAATATAACCTCTATAGCATTTTTATAGAAGCCATAGTAACATCTATAGTGACAGATTGTGTGTGTTAGATATAGTTTTAACTTGTACTCACACTATTAAGTGTCAGCAAAGGGTGTCACTATATACTTTTACCAGCAGGACTTTAACCCACACTTTCTATAACTGTAGGTGAAAAAAATAGTCTTCTAGTGACACATTTTTAGACATTTCTGACACTTTCTGTGTGTCATTAAAAGGCGTTTTTCTTGTAGTGTGACCATCTCTTGTACCTCATCCAACGTAGACTCATATATTTGTCATAAACAGTATTGTTACTTTCGTCCTTCTTATGGCAGCAAACTAAGTGTACACTTGTCCATCTTCATACGTCTTGATTGCCTGCATTGAAACTGGCCGAATGTTCTAGGGTTTTAAGTGTATGAAACCCTAGGATTGGAACTCACAGCAGTAACATGGAAATAATGGCAGCAAGTATGTTTGGTTCAATCCTACTAGGGTTCATCATTGATCAATGATCAACTCACCAAAGCTAGCAGAATCGACATATTCCAACAGCAGCAACATCATAGTACCAGCAACAATTTTCGGTTTGTTGGGAAAAACCCTAGATCAGCAGGAACATCTATTATTTAATAAAAAAACAGAAAATACTACAACATGAATGTTGATCCCAAACTTAGATCGATTAGCTTTGTGTATACGAGATTAGATCAAGTACTACACGTAGAGAAACCTTTGCTTATGAATAAAGTAACAAAGTGTTATGCGGAATTAACACTTGATCTAAAACACAATGATGTTAAACAAACTTTCACTTGTATTAGAATAATCGTGTTGATTACAATGAAAGGTTTAACTTGCGAATACTATGAAAACTGATATTAAACATTAACCTAAAAGATCTTCTTTTATAGAACAAGAAGTTTTGTACAATAAGCTACGAATCAATTATTCTAGGTAAAGATAAACATAGAAAATACATTGTCGTTTCTATCCTTACTAGAAGTAATCTAGAATATAACATACGTGTAGCTCACAACTTCCATCAGTGCTTGTCTTCAATCTGTCAACGCTTGACTTTAACTTGTCAACGCTTATGCTATCAGCGCTCACTTTGCTCTTGTCAACGCTTGAGTTGTTCTTGTCAGCGTTCAAGTGTTCTGGCCTAAATTTATTCCCAACAATCCTCCCCTAAACTTGATATCCACTCTTATGATCAAGTTTCTGAATAAACATTAAGAACTTGGAGGAGTCTGACAAACCTTATCATATTGGTAATAAATAAATCTGATCAAATTCTTTGCCACGTCACTTGTATAATCTATCTCCAACTGGGTGTCCTTCATCTTCTCCAAAACAGACTTGGATATGAAATACTGAGCATCTACAAGTAAATACTCAGCAAACTTTGTAGAACTCAAATGGTATACACCAGCAGCTGAATATAATCTCCATTGAAGACCACTGAGGTCATCTTCAAGATCCTTCCATATTTCAGGATCTTCTTCATTTGTCCCACACATTCTTTTGAATGTGGTCCAAAGTTTTATTCCATTGGCTGAATTTGGTGCTTCAGCCTCATACTTGGTCTCTAGTAACCTCCAAAGGTCTACCAAGTCTTCTCTGTCACAACTTGCAAATAAAGATATGAGAGTGGTAAAAGTGTGTACCTCCTTGCCAAATCTTCCAATTTTCCAGAATCCACATTCATCTTCCTCATAACTTATAATTGGATTCCTGGAATCTAATGGTAACACATGAACCATATCTGAAGCTTCTAATGGAGAAAGCTTGAGATGCTTCCTTATAACACCTTCAGTTGGAAAATACACATCCATGTCTTTAGGAAATTGAAAAGGATCTCCTTTCTTCACTGGTCTTTGAGCAATCCTTATTTCCTTTTGAATTTGCATCTCCTCTGCAAGCTCTTGTTTTCTTTCTTCTGAAAGAAACTGGTAGACATTCTGTTCTTGCACCTTCCTCCAAATAGGATGTGCCCTATACTCTAACTCCTCAAAAGACAAGGCCAGCAACTTCTTTGATGTCCAATTAGGCTGATGACATCTAAGCAACTTATAGTACAACTGCCTTCTATCTCTTTTGAGCCAGGTCTTGACCTCTTGTGCATTAAATCTCATAATCACCTTTATGTCTTCTTGTACCCTAAGAAGAACTTCCAACCCCCAAATTTGATCTGATAAACTCATACCTGGGTTGTCCATCACCTGGTCTTCCCAAGCATGGTACATTCTGGTGATTTCTGGTAGGTCCCAATCAACCTGATTCTTCAACTCACTCAACCTTTCCTTTGCTAGCTCATCCCCATATTCAAGCCTTTCTGGATCTTCAATAATTTGAATGCTTGAATCTGAGCTATCACCTTCTTTATCATCACCACTTTCCTCCTCACTCTCAGAAACAACAAATGGTGATCTTCTACTCCTCCTCAAATCTCTTTCCACAAGTTGTGCAGCCAACTGTTCATCAAATGCTATTTGTGCTGCATCTTTCTTTGGAACATCTTCTTCAATCAAAATACCTTTACCTTTGTCTTTTGGATCAATAATTGGTAAAGTAGAAGAAGAAACCTGTGTGGACACATCTTTAATGATTGTTGATGGCTGGAATACATCAACATCATCTGCAACTTTGTCAGCGTCCAAGTTGCTCCTATCAGCGCCACGATTACCTTTATCAGCGCTGGATGTGTCAGCGTCCAAACCTGTATCAGCGCCCAATGTTTCTTTGAAAGATCCTTCCAAGTTCTTTGGTGTCACCTTGGATGTATCAACAACTGGATGCTTCTTCAAGTTGGTGAGAGCTTCAGCAATCTGCAAAGATTCACTAAATTGTGAACTCTTTTCTGAACTCTTTTCACTAGCTGTGTGAATCAACTCATCCTCCTCATCCTCTTTTTCCTCCCCTTTGGAAGATTCCTCCATTAGACTCCTGCTACTGGGATTCTCCAAAACAGTTACTCTCTCCCTCAAAGCTTGGAGTTCTTGTCCCTGTTTGTTGACAGTTTGTACAAGACTGACATTTTGCTTTTGCAAGCTAATGACAGCCGCCGTCAATTCAATTATGGTCATAGGTTCCAATCTGCCCTCAGCTAGAATGGGGATTTGACCTCCCAAAATAGAATCATGGGGCATGGATGAGGTCTTAATGATGTTAGGACTGTCTTGACCAGCTTCTAAGCCTGTGTCAATAGCCCCAGCCTCACCCATTTCACCAGCCACACTTGTGGAGGTGGTTCTCTCTGCTACAAGGCTAGGATCACTAGAGGAGAACACTCCAGTAACCCTTTGGCGTTTAGATTGTGTGGGTGTGGGTTGATTAAGGGGTGTTTGGGATTGTTCAGGAAGTGTATCAGTGTTGGGATTGGCTGTGTCAGCGCCCACATTTTGAGTGTCAGCGCTGGGTTGGTCAATGTCCATGTTTTCTGGTGAAGGTGATGGTTCATGAATAGGCTCAAGTTGGGGTTCAGGGTCTGGTTGTGGGTCTGGTAGTGGTTGAGCAGCCTGAATTACTTCAAGCATGGGTTGGGTAAGAGGTATGGGATCGTTTGTGGAGCTCATTTTAGCAAAAATGGTTTTCTGTTGTTTAGGGATCTCATAAAAAGTGTCATGATCCCTAGAACAATATTCTTGTAAATCAAAGACCATTTGCAAAAATCTAGGGTAAGCCAAAGTCATTTTACTTCCCTTGTTTTTACACATCCCTTCAAAAATCATTTTTGAAAAATTATACTTAAGCCCACGTGTTATACAAACCAAAGCACTTGCAATTGACCTGTTTATCTCATTAAAAGAAGTACATTTTGGACTTAAGCATTGTAAAAGGACATGTATCAAATATTTCCAGTCAGAGGGAAATTCTTGCTTATGATATTTATTTAAAGTGACATCAGCAGGAATAGGATAACCCAATTCCCTAAGACCCTGTTCTATTGTTGCTATGGCAAGAGTAGTCACACCATCAGCGTCATCAAAACGCAAAGCTTGGCGAACCAAAGCTTCAGTGACCACCCATGTTCTTCCATGAACAGTAGATGTTAATGTGGTCACTCCATTAGTTGTTGTGGAACTAACATTGTTCCAAAACTGTCTAATGTGTGCGACAGGGACTAATGGTGTATGAGAAAGTGCATACCTCAATGAAGATGCATTTAAAAATGCCACCATCTGTGAATACTGAGGAAATAAAGCATCATCAGCAGTCAAGTAAGCGATCATATTGTGTTGGCTCTTGAACTCCAATGTTAAATTCTTTGAGTTGAATTTGGGTGCCATGATTTAAAGCTGTTTAGGTTATATGATATGGGAAAAATCTAGGAGGAAAAGTGTTAGACAAGAAAATATGAATACCCAGAATAAAAAGATTAGCCAAATTTATAGGAGAGATGCATGATTTTGATTGGTCAAAAATGAGGCGGTTATATTCAAAGAGCAATCATGAAAATCTTGAATCAAATATAACTTATCTCATGCATTAATTAAAAGTAACTTCTCCCCAAAATTACGGCCAAAGATTAGTCAAAAAATAACAACTGGGTAGGGCCCACTAGGTGTCAACGGTCAAAAATAGCCCATCAGCGCCCAACGGCTATATTTCCTTGTCAGTGTTTGCCTAAAGCCTTGTCAGCGTCACGATTGAACGTAACAGCGTTTGGAGAAAAACTTGTCAGCGTCTAAAAAGTAAAAATAAAAATATTTAAAAAGAAAAAGACCTTAACAAAGTAATTTATCCTAAGGGAAATATCTTACAAGTTGATAATAATTACTGGGCGGCAAGCATTGTCCATTTATACACACTTGCATAAGCAAGATAGACACAAATGTCCTCTAGAGTCCCTTGCTAACCAAAATACTTACCAACAAAGTTATTTCATAAAATTCTTTGTAACTCCCAGGTAAACCCATATCCAAAGTATTCCCAAGTCTCCCATCAGACCATAACCAATTCTAAGTCAAAAATGTCTTGGCAGCATGCAAAGTTGATATACTATGCATGCTACAGTGCCTCATGGTTTAGTAAAACTAACCCATACTCACCTGTGGACACAATCTAGAATTGTGATGAGAGTATTCTAAGAATACCCAAGAGTCCTAAAGATTCCTTAAACCTCCCCTCAAACTATGATACATGAGTTCTCAACAATATATATGAACATTAAAAATTTATGTCAAGATAGGAATATAAATATTCCAACCATCATCCATAAACAAAACATGTCCAAATAGCTCTTCAAAGATCCATAAGCAACTCTGTATCCAATGGCATAAAGCTACCATTACCTGCACATTTAGATGAAAACCACAAAACTAACATTTGTTGCTGACAGCGTCCCGACAACACTTAACAGCGTTGAAGGAACTCTTGTCAGCGTTAGACCATAATATCTCTAACAACGGCAAAATAACACTTGACAGTGTTACATATACCTTTGTCAGTGTTAGAAAAATAATGTGGAAAATCTAAATCATCACAAAGACCAATAACAATGCATTATCCTGTACATACTTTTACAAAAATATTCCAAAACACATATTAAGTGAGATTAACCATTCCAATATTTGTTACCAAATATTGAAATCTTCCAGCATCAAAAGGTTTAGTTAATAAATCAGCTACATTATCTTCAGTATCTACCCTATCTGGTTGTATTAAACCTTTCTCAAAGCAATCTCTTATAAAATGATGTCTAATTTCTATGTGTTTGGTTTTAGAATGATGTACAGGATTTTTAATAATGCATAAAGTACTGTTATTGTCTACAAAAATCTTGGTATGCATAAAATTATACCCATAATCCAACAGCTGGTTCTGAATCCATAAGACTTGTCCACAACAAGCAGCTGCTGCCACATATTCTGCTTCAGTTGTAGAGTTTGCCACCACTGTTTGTTTCTTGCATTGCCAAGATATTAATCTGCTCCCAAGAAATTGGCATCCACCAGTTGTGGATTTCCTATCAAACTTATCACCTCCATAATCACTGTCTGAATAAGCAATAAGATCCAAGGGAGAATCTTTTGGGTACCACAATCCAAGATCTGGATAGCATCTTAGGTACCTAAAAATCCTCTTCACAGCAAAAAGGTGACATTCTTTGGGAGTCACTTGATGGCGTGCACATGCACACACAGCAAACATGATGTCAGGTCTTGAGGCTGTAAGATACATCAATGAACCAATCATTGATCTATAGTGCCTAACATCCACATCCTTTCCAGCTCCAAGTTTTCCCCAGGGGTGTTGTCTGTCCATAGGAGTAGAAGCTTCCTTCTCATGTGGAGAAAAACCATATTTCTTCAAGATTTCAGCTACATACTTGTCCTGGGAGATGAAGATACCATCTTCTTTCTGCTGAACTTGTAAACCTAGAAAGAAGTTCATCTCACCCATTGCACTCATCTTGAATTTATCTGTCATGAGCTTGGAAAATTCCTCACTCATTTTTGGATCAGTAGAGCCAAAAATGATGTCATCAACATAGACCTGCACAAGTAACACATGTTTTCCTTTCTTCTTTGTAAACAGTGTCTGGTCTATGGTGCCCCTCTTGAAACCATTTTCCACCAAGTAGGTGGACAATGTACCATACCATGCTCTTGGGGCTTGATGAAGGCCATACATTGCCTTCTTTACTCTATAAACCTTGTCTGGATTCTCAGGATCTTCAAAACCAGGAGGCTGCATTACATAAACCTCCTCAACAATTGTGCCATAGAGGAAAGCACTCTTCACATCCATTTGATAAACAGTAAAATTCATGCAAGAAGCATAAGCTAAGAAAATTCTGATAGCTTCAATTCTTGCAACTGGAGCAAAGACTTCTTCATAATCAATTCCTTCCTCTTGTGTATAAACCTGAGCTACCAAACGTGCCTTGTTTCTGACCACAATGCCTCTTTCATCTTTCTTGTTCCTTAGAACCCATCTTGTCCCAATTGGTCTCACATATCTAGGACAATCAACCAGCTCCCAAACATCCTGTATAGCAAATTGGTGAAGCTCATCCTGCATTGCTTCCACCCAACTTGGTTCCTTGAGAGCATCAAAAATTTTCTTGGGTTCTTCCTGTGACAGAAAACAGGCAAACAAACATGCTTGTACAAGAGGGGTATCAACCTTCTTGTGTATATTGGCAATAAATCCACCAAGACCTTGATGGGATCTTCTTGTCTGAACTGGAGCCATAACATCACCAATGATTTGAGATGTGGGGTGATCTTTAGCTGTGGAAGTGAGAACTCCTCCTTCAAAAAGTCTGGTGTCCTCAATTTCACGCTCCATGTTGCCAATATCTTCTTCAGTTTCTTCTTCATCAACAGGAATCTCTTCATGGATATTGGAAGGTCCACCCTGTTCAAAATGAGAAGAGAAAAGCTGTGTAAAGGTGTCTCCAAAGTCTGATCCTTGTGTGTCAGCGTTTGGGCTAACAACGCCTGAACTGGTGTTGTCAGCGTTGGAGCCATCAGCGTCTGAATTGGTCGTGTCAGCGCTGGATTTCCCTTTGTCAGCGCTTGAAGAATCATGCATGTTTGTAGTTGGTGGTATCTGAACACCACCATTATCTTTCCTTGCAGCAGTAGCAGCAGCATAATACTCATCTGTCCATATAGGAAGTGTAACAAATTCTTGTGTGGGAGATGATATAACTGCTGGTGGTCCATCCTCCTTAGCAACCTGTATACCTGAAACATTACCAATTCTCTTTTCCAAAACACTTGAAGTTACCTTCACAATGTCTGGATCAGTAACAGGCATATAATTTAAAGCTCTAGACAAAGGTTCTAAGTCAAACAACCAATTTGGACCACTCTCAGGATCACTAGGTTTACTCTCTAAAAACCTAACATGTACTTTTTCAAGTATACGTTTTTCCTTTTTAATGTAAACCCTATATCCTTTACTCTGCACTGAATAACCCATGAAGTAGCCTTCATCACCTTTTGAATCAAATTTACCTAGGGCCTCACTAGTTTCTAACACAACTACATGACAACCAAATGGCTTCAGAAAACCAATATTTGGCTTCCTTCCCCAAAGTAATTCATAAGGTGTCTTATTATGTATCTTGTTGACTAATGCCCTATTCTGAACGTAACAAGCTGTGTTAACAGCTTCAGCCCAAAAGGCTATAGGAAAGTGGGCATCAGCCAACATGGTTCTGGCTGCTTCAATAAGGGTCCTATTCTTCCTTTCAGCAACTCCATTTTGCTGAGGAGTTCTAGCTATGCTGAACTGCCTAGTAATCCCTTTCTTGGCACAAAAATCATCTAATAACTGATTTCTAAACTCACCCCCATTGTCACTTCTAATAATTTTGACCTCATTACCATTCTTCTTTTCAATCTGGGTAATGAAATTAATCAGACTAAGGGCAGTTTCACTTTTCTTAGCTAAAAAGAAAGTCCATGTGAACCTGGAGTAATCATCAGTAATGACAAAACAATATGATTTACCCTTCAAACTCTCTATATTAGTAGGACCAAAGAGGTCCATATGCAATAAGTGAAGGGGTTTAGAGCTAGAGTTCACCTGTTTAGACCTGAATGAGACCTTGTGCTGCTTGCCCTTAAGGCATGCAACACAAGAGTGGTCATTGTGGAAAGCCTTTTCAGGCAAACCATCAACTAAACCAAGCCTCACAAGTCTATTAATATTCTTAAAGTTTATGTGCCCTAGTCTCCTGTGCCAAAGATTACTTTCATCTACTGAGGCCTTAGCATACAGACATGACATTTTATTATTTACCTTAATTCCATTAAGATTCACATTATATATGTCTTTATGCCTTGGTGTTCTAAAATCTATGTATTTCTCATCAAGGAGCTTATAATCTTTGCTTAACACCAAGCACTCAGTATCTGTGAAAAGAACCTTATTTTTGTTATCACACACTTGTGATACACTAAACAAATTATAATCCAGGTCTTTCACCAAGAAGACATTATCAAACCTTAGATTGTTGGTGACAAGGGTTCCTTTTCCTGTGATTGTGCCGTAGCCCCCTCCAAAGTATACCTTATCACCATCTTGAATAGGAGAGAAATTGGTCAGATAGTCTTCCTTTCCTGTCATGTGCCTTGAGCATCCACTATCCCAGTATCCATAGTCATTGATCTTCTTCTGAATGCCCTGCACATAAAGAAAACACATTAGTTTTCTTTGGGAACCCAAGCCTTGGAAGACTTGGATTCATTTGGTTGTTCAACAAGAACAGACTTGGTTCTCATAACAACCCCATTTTCATCCCTGTTTGAATGAAATTCCCAGTTAACCCCAATTGGTGTTGACAATGCTTTTGAAATATAATGAAACCTGTTGCATGTCATAGAAATACCAGTATTATTAGGGTTCTGGTCTTGTTTTGGTCTCCATGTTAAGCTAGTAGAAGCTTTAGACCTATTTCCCTGTGGCTGCAAATACCTAGGTTTGTCAGCGCTGTAATTTCTCCTGTCAGCGCCCCGATTACTCTTATCAGCGTTGAACCTAGGGTTTGCTATAGGAACCCATTGCCTATTTGACCAAGTATTTGACTTTTGAAAAGGTCTTAGGCCTTGTGTGTTAGACCCTCTAGAAAAGAATGGGGCTGGTCTAACAACTTGTGAACTTTTGTTCACAAAGGTATTGGGTCTGACAGTGTTTGACCTATGTTGACTTTTGTCAGCGCTGAAATGGTTCCTGTCAGCGTTGACATTGGAAGCATTGACACATTTGTAGGCCAAATGTGAGAAGCTACCACATGTGTAACAAGCTTTTCTAGACATAGTCTTAGGTCTGAAAGCAAAGAAGCCTGTTCCATGATTACTAACTTGGCTTTTTGGTGACCTAGAATTTCTATACATCTCTGCATATTTAACACTAGGTTTTCTAACAGATTGTGGGCCAAGGTCAACAGCTTTGCCAGTGGTAGGGTGTGTGATCTTAATAGGTTTAGGATCAAGGCTCGTGATTGGTGTGGGCTCATTTGGACTTTCACACAATAACCCTCCCTTAACAAACAAAGTGTGGTTTGCTTTCTTCCACTCTTCTAGGTCAGTCAGCTTTTGCTGATATTCCTCAACTGGGGAAGTCACTCTAGGTGGAGGAATAAACTCCTCCTCTTGGAATTCTGGCAAGCCAGTCCAAGATAAGTCCTTTGATTGGACACCATAGAAATCCCCAGCTGGTGGTGGAACAACATTATAGTTATTTATCCCAATCCCACTCATATCCTTAGAGTCTCTTTGTTTACTAACACACTCTCCTAGGGATTGTGTGGCCTTATCAAATCTCTGGATTTTAAGACTCACATTATCTTTGTTTTTGTTAGCCTCCTCTAACTGAGCTATCAAATCAAGATTAACCCTATTTACTATATCTTGAACATCCTTACTCTGATGTAACTCATGTTTTAAGATATTTATTTGATCCTTTAAATCAAACTCCATTTTCTTATACTCAGTTACTGTCTTTTCTGTTTGGGTAAGAGCAATTTGATAGTTAGATAATTTGCACCTTAGAGTACTTGCTTCATCTAATAACTTAACTATCTCTTGTTTTGATTTTTCAGTATTTAAACGACAACCCTTAGAACAGAAAGCATCATCATATACCTCATTATCTGATGAAGAGGAGGAGTGTGCCATGAGAGCATATTCAGCATGCTCTTCTTTAACTTCAGCAACCAAAGCTCTGTCCTCTTCCTCATTCTTAGCCATCCAGCTCCAATCCCATTCCCCAACGCCATCAATTTGTTGAACAGCAACCATGGCCTTGGGATCTGGGTTCTTAATCATTTGGCTAGAAGGCTTCCCAGCATCAGATCTCCTTGGAGATCTACATTCCCTCATAAAGTGCCCCATCCTATGACAGTTGTAGCACTCCACCTTGGACTTGTCAAATCCAGCAACATCCTTAGCATTAAAGGTCATCTTCTTCTTGAACCTTTTATTGAACCTGTTTGCTCTTAAACTTACAAGAGCCATAGTCCACTTTATATCCATCTCTTCCAATTGTTCATCACTTATCTGCTCAAGATCTTCATAAGTGATCCTTGAATCACTAGGCAAAGAAGCAATGAAGGCACACACAGTATCAAGATCAAAACCAGCAGGTTTAATTCTATCAGTGCCATGATTGTGTGTGTCAGCGCTTGAGTACAAAGCGTTGACAGGATATGATCCAGCGCTGACAGATTGACATCCAGCACTGACACCTTGAGATCCAGAGGCTGAATGTCCATAAAAGTTCATGGAATCAAATTGGCCTTCACTTTGTGAAAAGAAGGCCATGTTGCTGCTGGAAGATTTGTTATCACTCTCCAATTGCCATTCATTCTCCAACAGCCTTAACTTGTTGAAGATGTCATCAAACCTGGAAGTCTTGTGGGTGTTATTGACAAGAATAGATCTTGTCTCAATCTTCCATACATCACCAAGGCTTTTGAGAAAAGTAGCATTCAATTCAGGGTCATCAATCTGTTTTCCCATGAAGGAAAGTTGACTTGTGATGTCAAGAAGTCTACTTCTCACACTGCTGAGATTCTCATTAGGTTGAGCTTTAAAGACAGCATACTCATGCAAGAGTTGCTTCTTCTTTTCTTCTTTTGTGTCAGCATTGCCACCATGTGCTACTTCAAGAGCTTCCCAAATCTCTTTTGCAGAATCAAAACGTTTGTACTTATGCTGATTCTCATGACCTAGGGCATGTTTCAAGATGTTCAAAATTTTCATGTCCACCCTCTTCTTGGCTATGTCTTCAACAGCTACCGCTCTCCCATCATCAGGCTTTTCCACTTTATCAGCTTCTGGACAATTAGGAATAGCTGACCTTGCCTCAATAGCAGCAGTAATCTTTGCTGCTTTATCGAATGTGTTCCCATATTCGATAATTTCCCAAAGAGTGTAGTCATGAATAGCTATGTATTGCTCAAAATTGGACTACCAAAGTTCAAAGTTCCTGGCATCAAACATGGGAATTTTGATACTAGGATTTGAGAAGTTGTTTTGCAGCAAAGCAGGAGGTTGATTTGTGCCAGACATGGTGTTTTTAGGGTTTTGAGATTTTAGGGTTTTTAGGGTTTGGTGTTTTAGGGTTCTGCGTTACTTAAAGATCAAAAGTTTCTCAACAAGCTCTGATACCACTTGTTGATCCCAAACTTAGATCGATTAGCTTTGTGTATACGAGATTAGATCAAGTACTACACGTAGAGAAACCTTTGCTTATGAATAAAGTAACAAAGTGTTATGCGGAATTAACACTTGATCTAAAACACAATGATGTTAAACAAACTTTCACTTGTATTAGAATAATCGTGTTGATTACAATGAAAGGTTTAACTTGCGAATACTATGAAAACTGATATTAAATATTAACCTAAAAGATCTTCTTTTATAGAACAAGAAGTTTTGTACAATAAGCTACGAATCAATTATTCTAGGTAAAGATAAACATAGAAAATACATTGTCGTTTCTATCCTTACTAGAAGTAATCTAGAATATAACATACGTGTAGCTCACAACTTCCATCAGTGCTTGTCTTCAATCTGTCAACGCTTGACTTTAACTTGTCAACGCTTATGCTATCAGCGCTCACTTTGCTCTTGTCAACGCTTGAGTTGTTCTTGTCAGCGTTCAAGTGTTCTGGCCTAAATTTATTCCCAACAATGAAAACCTTGTAGATCAACCAGATCGAGAGCCAACAAGCTCTGATAGCACTTGTTGAGTCCAAGATCTAGACTCATCTGGGATATCATAATCATGATTGTAAATGCACAGCAGAATAACAAAGAACACAATCACAATTAAGAACAAGGCTTTCACTAATAAAGATTACTATTAATCATGCTACTAACTACTACTCCTGGTGCCTTATAGACTTGACACCAGGAGGAACGCACACACACCAATGGTTTACATTATTTTTGAATGAGTGAATAACCATGTGTGCATAACCCTCTTTATATAATAGAGGTACTAGGGTTACATCACAACCCTAGCTTACTATAGAAGCTAACTATTTTCTATTAGGTCCTTCATCTTGTTTTGTCATATCAACTCAAGATCTCTAAGTCCCAACAGAATCCAATTTAGCAAATGCCCCATCGTGTTCTAATTCTTCTTCAGGTGATCGAAATAATTCTCTTCATACTGAACTCCGGGTGCACCAAGCACATGACCGGGAATCTCAAGCTTCTAATTAACTTCGTGGAGAAGTTCCTGGGTACGGTCCGATTCGGAAATGATCAATTTGAACCGATCCTAGGATATGGAGATTTGGTTCAAGGGAATATCACGATCAAAAGGGTATACTACGTCGAAGGGATCAATCACAATCTTTTCTCAGTTGGTCAATTCTGTGATGCAGATTTGGAGGTTGCTTTTAGAAAGAAGACATGTTTTGTTCGTGATTATGATGGGAACGATTTACTCACTGGTTCACGGGGTACATATCTTTATACAATTTCACTTCAAGACACAACTTCTACAACTCCAGTTTGCTTCATGGCTAAAGCTTCAACGACTCAGGCATGGTTATGGCATCAACGTCTATCTCATCTCAACTTTGATACCATCAACTTGCTTTCCAAGAAAGATATTGTGAGTGGCCTTCCAAGCTTGAAATTCATCAAAGATCATCTTTGTTCTTCTTGTGAGCTTTGTAAAGCTAAACGAAGTAGTTTCAAGACAAAGAATACACCAAGCTCTAAAGGACGGTTAGATCTTCTTCATATAGATTTGTGTGGTCTCATACGTGTTCAAAGTATCAATGGGAAGAAATACATTATGGTAATTGTCGATAACTACTCAAGGTACACATGGACTAACTTCTTGAGATCCAAGGATGAAACACCCGAAGTTCTCATCAACTTTCTTAATCAGATACAACGTGGTCTTCAAGCTCAAGTAAAAGTGGTTCGTACTGACAGAGGCACAGAACTTTTGAACTCAACTCTGAAGAAATATTTTGAAGAAGAAGGGATTGAACATGAAACATCTATTGCTCGAACACCCGAACAAAACGGCGTTATTGAAAGACGAAACCGTACTTTAGTTGAGGCTGCTCGAACATTATTATCCGCTTCAAAACTTCCACTATTCTTTTGGGCCGAAACCGTGTCAACCGCTTGCTACACACAAAATAGTTCCTTAATTATTCCAAGACACGAAAAGACACCATATCACATAATTCATGATCGAAAACCTTCACTCAAATACCTTCACGTTTTTGGATGTACTTGTTACACAATACGAGATGGTGAAAATTTAGATAAGATGAAAGAGAAAGGTGATGCATGTATTCTAGTAGGATATGCAACTCAGTCTAAGGGATATAGAGTTTACAATAAGATAACAAAATTGATAGTCGAGACTATTCATATTAGATTTGATGAATTACAAGAAATGGCACTTGAACAAAACAGTTTAAGTCCCGATCCACAACGACAAAAGACTTCTATTCACCACTGCACGGAACTCGGAAATCAAGACCATAATAATGAATCGTCAAGTTCATAGCTGGTTCCACAAAGTGTTCCAAGAGCTGATATGACAGTGGACACGAAAATTGAAGAGTTGGAAATGCTATATGGACCAATTTTTGATGAATAATTCATGGGGGAGAAACATGTTGTATCGAAGTCTTCGGCTGCCACTAATGATAAGAATGATGATACCGATCATCATCAACAAAAGGATACAACTTCATCTACTTCAACACGGGTTGCTGTAGATTTACCTCCTCAGAATATCTCTTCAACAATCGATCCTACAACATCCACAACTACTGTCATTGCTCCAGAGAACACACATCAAGCAGACCATGCATTAAATGACGAAGACGAATTTATCAACCCATTTGGTACACCGGTACACGAAACTGGAGAGTCTTCTACTCGCCATGTTGATCCATCAAATATGCATACATTTTACCAACGACATCCTTCAACACATCATTGGACCCGAGATCATCCTTTGGTTCAAGTAATTGGAAACCCTTCACAGCCCGTTCATACAAGACGACAAATTGAAACCGATGGTGATGTTTGTATGTTCGCACTCGCCGTGAGTACAGCTGAACCAATAAATATCAAAGAATCCTTGGCAGATCACGCTTGGATTAAATCGATGACGGATGAACTTCAATAATTTGAAAGACTTAAAGTCTGGGAACTTGTTGATAGATCATACGATGTAACACCATTAAATCTTCGATAGATCTGGAAAAACAAGATGGATGAAGAAAACACGATCATGAAGAATAAATCTAGGCTAGTGGCTAAAGGGTATGGCCAGAAAGAGGGTATTGATTTTGAAGAATCATTTGCACCAGTAGCTCGTATGGAAGCGGTCAGGATTTTCCTTGCTTATGGTGCACATAAGGGATTCATCGTTTATCAAATGCACGTAAAGACGGCGTTTCTTAAAGGTCCTTTGAAGGAAGAAGTCTATGTCACACAGGCGGAAGGATTCGTCAATCCTCATTATCCTGACAATGTGTATCGTCTCCACAAAGCACTTTATGGACTCAAGCAAGCTCCAAGGGCGTGGTACGACAAGCTCTCGAAATTTCTGGTATCCAAAGGTTTCTCAAAAGGTTCCATTGATCTAACTTTGTTCACTTATAAATATGGGTATTATATTTTGCTTGTGCAGAATTATGTTGATGACATTATTTTCGGGTCTACAAACCCAAAACTTTCAAAATGGTTTGAAAAAGTAATGCACAGCAAATTTGATATGTCGATGATGGGCAACTAAAATTCTTTCTAGGAATTCAAGTTCACCAATCCCCAAGTGGTATCTTTATTAACCAAGCTAAGTATTGTCAAGAGATAATCAAAAAGAATGGTATGACCTCATGTGACCCCGTTGGGACACCATTATCAACCACATCCCTAGATGCTAATTTGGAGGGAGATGCCATAGATCAAACGAGATATCATTCCATGATCGGCTCCCTCATGTACTTAACAGCAAGCCGAACAGATATATCACATGCTACGTGTTATTGTGCACGATATCAAGCACGACCCACTAAAAAACACCTCAAGGAGGTTAAACGAATCTTTCGGTACCTTAAGAATACCATTCACATAGGACTCTGGTATCCGAGGGAAACCGGTTTCTTTCTAACGGCCTATTTAGATTCTGTTCATGCATGGTGTCTTGATACACGAAAAAAGTACTTCTGGTGGTGCACAATTCCTAGGTCAAGATAAGCTCGTGGGATGGTCTTCCAAGACGCAGGATTGCACGTCACTGTCATTAGCGGAAGCGGAGTATGTGTCTCTATCTGCGTGTTGTACACAAGTTCTTTGGATGAGAACACAACTCACGTATTATGGCTTCTACTTTGATAAAGTACCTATGTACTGTGACTCAAAGTCCGCCATAGCCATCTCCTGCAATCCGGTACAACATTCCCGCACGAAACACATTGATGTCAGATATCACTTCATTAAGGAACAAGTTGAAAGGGGTATCATTGAACTATACTTTGTTGGAGCTGATTACCAATTATCTGACTTGTTTACAAAAGTTATTTCGAAAGAGAGGTTTGTGTATCTAGTTAGGCATATTGGTATGAGATGTTTGACTCAGCAGAACTGGAGATTCTGGCAAAGAATCCTGCTTGATTCGTCTATCAAACATCTACATGTAAATATTAATGAAAAAGCAAAATACAAAATTAAAAATCTTTGAAAATCCAAAAATATTCTTCTCGACATGTCTTTCAGTATCGATAATATGGACGTACCTAGAAATGTCGTTCAATAACGACACGGGTGTGTACATAAATCTCGAATGAAAGTTGTAAATATTTTTCAAAACATGCCATTATTTGTAATAAAGGAAAATGTCTATTTTAGACAATGTTTCCTACAATGGGTAGAGCAATCTATGTTGGGTTGAGCTTGTCACAAAACATTCAACATTCTGAGCTCAACACAATGGCTTGTAATCACTTTCAGATTGCAACCCGAATCTATATTCACGGGGGAGTGTACGATTTAATGCTCTTACCCTCAGCAAAAGAAGATAAATCTTCTTACACCTGAGTGGATTCGTCAAGACATTCAAAGTTTATGAACTCAAGTTTGTGCTTTTGGAAAACCATTTATTCATTAATTTGAATTTTTTGATTTTTCGAAAAGCGTTGAACACAACTTTTTTCAAAAGCTTTTCAATGATCATTCAAAATCTTTCAAAAATTAAGTGTTCAACAACTCCTATCCTCAAAAGTTTAATGTGGATCATATCTTCATAATGACAATTCAATTGGATCAATTTTTGAGGGGGAGCTTTCCTAATTCATGCTAAGTTTGACACATTTTTTCTCCCAAAAGTTTTCAAGACTATTTTTCACAATATATTTTCATTAAATTTGGTATCTCTAATATCAAACGATTTTATATATTAGAGATAGGGAGAAAATGTGATTAAAATGTGATCTAAAGACTCAAGCACTTATGGTTATGATCAAATACCCACAACATCTTTAATCCATGACGTTATTGGTGACAAAAGGGTGGTTAGGTTTAAGTCCTATGATCCAACTAGAACCGGAGGGATCTTCCCAGGGACAATCCAATAGCTTATTAAAAGTCCTTAGGAAAGATGGAGTAGAATGTGAACGTAGCTGGATGCCGACTAAGGACTGAAGCTAGCACTTGAACAATCACAACAAGGTGCTAGTAATGATGTCTTGGTAAGCATTGAAGGGGTTGAAGAATGAAAAATAAATGTAAGGATAAAGGGTGTAAATAAATTAGCCCTCCATACAACTTAGGTAGAAATCGGGTCAACACATCATGAAGACAACACATCACGGACCCAGTGATGTAATGCACAACCCCTCCACAGCTGACTCAGGCTTCTCTCAAAAGAAGTTTGTTTTATTTTCACGAAGACCAACATGACTTCTATTGACTTTCTCACTCCGAGATAGTTGATATTGAATAGGTAGCATCTGCTCCATCCTCCGACCACTAAAAGTGCACAAATCGAGTCTAGAGCCAAGAGATCAATCAAATCTCGTTAGGACACACATAATGACGATAAAGAGAGTCCTACGCCATATCCTTGCGATATTGCTAGAACACTCAGAGTGATACTACCAAGTATTCACAATGATGAGTGGAAATCCTTTCAGTGTTAACATCAAATAGCACTGCGGTAGCTCATGTGTAAGATTCTTTATCAATGTAACATGTGTAAACTGAAAAGCAACAGCGGTTTGTTTCTTTATCAATTCAAACTCGTTTCAGGTTTCTACGTAATATCTTTACGGTCTTGACAGAACATTCAGAGTGATATTTATTAATATTCACAGTGACGAATGGAAATCCTTCTAATGTCAGCAATAAACAGCGTTACGGTAGGTAACTTGCGAGATTCTTTATGGATCAAGCTTGTGTCCACTGGAAAGCAACAATGGTAACATTCTTTAAGAATCAAACTTGTTCCAGGAATTTGAATTGACGACTTTAATCAAGCGGATATTTATCCAAATGATTCACTCTTTTTGTTCGCAGTCTTGCTTTGAGACGGTCGAGTAAAGAGAACGGCTAGTACAGCCGCAAAACCCTTTCAAGGGGGTTCTTAATTGAATCTACCTAATCACAGGTATGATATTTAATATCGTATAACAGTCTTCACTGACCGGAGGTAAAACGCTACCGATTTAGGACGAATGTTAAAGCCATTTAGTCCGTGTCTATGTTTTATCTCAAGAAGGTGACGTTATGGTGTACTCAGAAAAGTCTAAGATTCATAACCACATACTCATGCCCAAAGACATATTCAACAATCAATAAAGCTATTGACTTCCGCAAATCTGATGATCAAAATCTTCCTTAACAATCAATGTACAGGAATGATCTCTCTCTAAAGGAGATTGATAGCAAGCTTTCAAGATGGTGGATAGTGTAAGCATGTGGATGAAGACACAAGATAGTAAGATGGCAAAGACAATGATTTGAAGATCTCAATATAAAAAACAAAGTCGAAAGACAACGACAAACGCTAAAAGATCACAGCATGAAGGAACAAGACTACTATTACACGTTCAAGACTCACTTATGACGAGATTAGTAATCTCCATAAATCTTCAAATGTCGAAGAGGAATGACCTCAAATGTCGAAAGACAACGACAAACGCTAAAAATGTTTGGTCATAGGTTTTTAGTGTAAAGTTTATTAGAACGGTGCAATAGTTAGTAAAAATAGTCGTGACATTACGGGCTTGATTAGCTTAAAAGGCCTCTTTCAAGGTACTAAGAATTTATTCAAGCCTGGCCCAAAACAAAGATAGTCCAATAGAAAGCCCGCATGTGGGTGGACTATATAAGCACCCTCCTAGCATGTTAGGAGGGTGGGTGATTTTCATTTCTTTCAATCTAATCTCATATAGTTAATCATCTTTCTCTCTCTACTTTTCTCTCTACTTTCTCTCTCTAGAAGTCATCTTCTTTCTTTCTTCTATCATAATTAATTAATCAAATCAACCATGGTGAAGTGAATAAATATGGGTACAACATAAACAAACAATGTTGAGTATCTTTATGATTTGTTCTCTGTTGTTGCTTAAAATAATTCACAAGTGCATGGGTTTCAGTACTAGCTTTAACTTATCTTCTGGTTTGCACAACATACTTTTGATCTCCAATGATATGAGCTATAAGATGGTTGGTGTTGACTCTATGAGTAGGAATAGGACTGACTGGAATAATAGTTTCCAAGTTATTGAAATCAGTTACTACACCCTGCTCATCATAGGAAGAATTTTAGAAGATTCCTTCCTTTGGACAAGCATAAGCATCTTCATCATCTACAGACTGGAGAATGTCTTCTAGTGAATCAACGGTATTTGCAGAATTTTGATCACCAGTACATGGATGTGAAGTACCGCTAGTGTGCATATGTACTGCTAAGCTCTGTGGTTCCAAGGGTTCTTTTCTAGTGTGCTTAGCATTAGCTATATCATCCTTCTCTTGATCCATAAGCCTCTGAAGTTCATCATAGGAGGCTTGATCATCATTTGATATTACCGGTTGCTTCTGTGGTAAGCTTGGAAATGTAGGTAAGATATGAGGCAAAACTAGTACATAGATATGAGCATCATCATCATCATCATCCTTAGTGTCTGATGTAGAGGAATTCTTTCTTGAGTACATGTGCTTGTGGTTGTGGTCTCTTCACCTGCATTGTTAGTTTGACAGTCTTGTTGCATAGAATAGTAAAAGATGAAGTTAGTCAGATAATCCAAATCAAATATCCAAGCATAATCTATTCCTGGGACATTGGGCTTATTCTCTAAAAAGTTGACATGGGCATTCTCTTCTACCTTGCCTGATGCCAAATTGTAAACCCTATATGCTCTACTTTGCAAAGAATACCCTACTAGATATCCTAAGTCAGACTTTCCATCAAACTTTCCCAACTGATCAAGAGTATTCAAAATTGAAACATGACACCCAAGAGGTCTTAAGTGACTTATGGTTGGCTTAGTGCTAGTCAAAATTTCATAAGGTGTTTAGTTATGAGGCTTGGTTACTAAAACTATATTAAGCACATAACATGTAGTGTTGATTGCCTCTACCCAAAAAGTATTAGGCAAGAGTGAATCAGCCGACATGGTCATAGCAGCCTCAATTAGTGTCCTATTCTTCCTCTCAGCCACCCCATTTTGTTGTGGAGTCCTAGGATTACTAAATTGTCTCTTGATTCCCTTAGACCTACATAATTTATCGAATTCAATATTCTTGAATTCGGTCCCATTATATGTCCTAATGATTAAAACTTGTTTAGTGAATTACTTTTCAACTAAACTAACAAAGTCTTCGAGTAATTCATTGGTTTCATTCTTATGTAACATAAAGAAAACTCAAATGAATCTACTAAAATCATTAGTTATAACTAGGCAAAAGGTCTTGTGACTAATACTCCTAACAGAAACTGGACCAAATAAATCCGTATGTAAGAGTTTCAAAGGTTTAGTCACTGAATTGACAGTCTTGGTCTTACAAGAGGTTCTATGTTGTTTAACCTTTTGACAAGCAACACATGTAAGGTCATTTTGAATAGATTTGGTAGGTAACCCTTTAACCAAATTTCCCTTAACAAGTTTGTTCAAATTATTTTAAATTTACATGACCTAACCTCCTATGCCATAGATTAGACTCATCACTAGAAGCTTTAAATATTAAACATGTAATATCACATGTTAGAGTAATAGTATGAAGATTAAAGGTATACATATTTTCTTTCCTGGGTACTTTACGCAATATTTGAGACTCCTTAGGCATCTCAAAATCTGAAGAGAGCACCATACAATCTGTATCTGTGAAAAGTACCTTGTTCTTTTTTTGTGATACTGAGAAAAGGTAATACTTATGAGATTTTACTCGTTGAAAGTTCGTTTTCTCGGTATCTCTTCGAATTGATTTCCGGTTAATTGTGTGAGATTAGTTGTTCTTGGTGAAACAAATATTTTTAGTTTTGGAAAATAAATGTGCAAGATTTAATAATTAATGACGAGAAATTAAACTAAAACTAGTTAAAACGTAAAACGGTGCAATATTTAAAGCGTTAAAAATAAATGACGCGAACTTGAATGACGTAAAAGTAAAACTTAGCGAAAAAGTAAATTGACAATTAAAGTAAAAATGCGGAACGAAATTAAAATAGACTAACCATAAAACGAGAAAAATTTACACTTTAACTAAAACAAAACATCAAAACAAGTCAAATGCACCCAAATCGGAATACACCAAAAAGTGTCCCGATCGGAATGTATTCCGATCGGATGATCGGAATGAGTAAAACTGGACCAATCGGAATACATCTAAAAACTCAATCGGAATATGCTAAAATTGAACCTAATCTGAATATTTAGAAACGACATGATCGGAATAATGAGGAAGGCAAGTAATCGGAATAAGAAAAACTCATATGATCGGAATGATTAAACAAACCAATCGGAAAACACTAAGCCCTTTTCCGATCGGGTGATCGGAATGAGGGGGAGAGTCCGATCGGAATAACAGTGGTCGGAAAAGGGTTGTAAAACCCTTTCCGATTGGGTTCTATGATCCGAAAATAAAGGAAATGGTATTAAGCTATTGTAATAAGCTCAAACCAAAACTAACACGAATCATTAATGAAAAATGACTAAATAAGCTCGAACATCAACTTATCAAACTTAAAATCAACAAACTTTTAGAATCAAAATATAAAAAGATGAACTTTAAAGATCAAAACTTAAAATAAGAACTAGATGAAAAAGATGATGAAAACAAGATTAAGATTAACAAGAAAGATCAATAACATAAAGATTAAGACAAGATTAAGCTTAAAAAGTAAAAGTTTGATTCAAAACAAGAAAGATTAAAAGATGAAAGATTAAAGTTCTAGAGAGAGAAACTGTCACTTTCTCTCTCTAAACTAAACTACTCCTACCCCTAACTAAACTAAAAATGACTAACTCCTTTCATGTGGTGATATGAAGGGTATATATAGGAAAGGGAAGTGGTTGGTGACTTCTTCTTTTCTTTCTTTCTTTCTTCACGTCTCTTCGTCTTTAAAGTTCTTCGACTTTTTCGACTTTGTCTCGGGATTAATTAAAACTCGTCTTATAATTTGTTTATCTATTAGACTCGAGTTCTTCGGCTTTTTAGTAAACTTCCGTCTTTTGACTTGTTCTTCGATAAATCTTCAGAATTGGTCTTGGACTTCCGTTCTTTTTCCACTCTTGATCTCTTGACTTCGTCTTTTGTCGTTTTCTTCGATAAAAGCCCGTAAATGCCGTGTTTTCTCCACTTTTCACCTTTTCGTCCTAAATTACAACAAAAACACAAACCACGCATAATTCCGACATAAATGACATAAAATACACGTTTTGGCTCGGTTATTATTGCAATTAAGTGGTAAAAAGGATGGGTGTTTTCACACCTATCAAACCCCCTACACTTAACCATTGCAATGTCCTCATGCAATGCATTAGTTACAAAGCAAGATTACATTTTCCATCATAATCAATCCACATTGGCCTTAATTAAAGAAAATAGAAGATTATAAACATACAAAATAAAGAAATCAAAAACATACCTTGGGTTTTGAAAATGTCGTGAATGATCATCATCCTCAAGTTTTCACTTTCTCCAAACCAAGCTTAGAAACGAGATCATTGTTATTATAAGTTAGCAAACTATCACAAACTCATGTGGGCCAATTATTCGCTTAGACTCCCTTATTCCTAGGTGTATCTCTTATATTTTATTTTTGTCTTGAATGATCACGAGGATGCATTGTTTGACTTATTTCGATAGTTATTTAGTCCGAAAATAAGGTGAACGATTTAATCAATAGTTAGCTAAAGGACCGAATCTTTTAAAACTGCTTCTCGGGATATCAGAAAGTTCATATCTTGGCATAACTTGGTTCGCGATTTGAGACCTTTCTCGGGCCGATATTTGGCAGCGACTTCATACTTCGAATCTTCGAGAGACGTTCTTGAAATTATGGTCTTCTCTTCATAATAGGAATTTCTTCACTTGAAGTTTTGAGAGATTCTTCATCTTTGGACCACGACTTCTTCATTTTTCTCCAATCTTTATTTTGGACTTTGATATACAACGATCCGCCTCCTTTTAGGACTTGGATCTATTTATCCTCATACCTTGTTAGGGTCTTTTCGGATAGACTTCTCCATGACTTTTGGGGAGTTCTTGCTTTTCGTCGTGTGTCTCGATCCTTCATATTGATTTTTGATAAATGATTCTTCACATCACTTTTGGATCTTTAGCAACAAAATGTAGCCCTCATGCCTTGTTAGGGCCTTTTCGGACTCGCCAATCTTCGCTCCCCGCTTCATAAGTTATGCCTTGGCTATGAACTCTCGTCATTACCGAGCAACTTTTAAACGATCTGGGGCTAAAAGCTAAGTAACCTTTTAAATCATACATCCCTACTTATTAGCAGATAATTTATTAAGCAAGCGGAGGGAGAATAGGCTCATAATTAACTCACATAAATTCACGAAAGAATACCGAACTTATAATTGACTCTATCATCTCTCGTTCTCCACAGTTTAAAATCTCAAGGAATGAGACTCGTGGATGCTTAGCCTATTAAATCAAAATTTTGGGTTTTCGAGTCGCCTATAGGATCTTGCAAATTCTTGGACTTTTTCAAGTTTAGAAATCGCATCTTAAAGTTCCCTTGATAAACGACTCTCTAGGATCAATTATAGGAACTTGCGAAAAGTTCTTGTTCTTAACCCGTGAGAGTTAAGACTTTCGCGTTTTATAGCTCCCTATATAAAAGCCTAGCAAAACTTGACTTAAACACGTTAAGGATACTAGCTAGAGTAAACTCGGATTGAGTCAAAAGATTCACAACGTTTGAAAATTAAAACCACTTATTAAACATTTATTCTAGCAAAGGAAGAAAATAACTATACAAAGATAACAACTAATAGGCCAAAATAGATCAAAAATTTTGAAAAATGTCGAAAAATTGATTTTCCGGTTAAAATGAGGACAAATACAAAGAAAAGACCACTTAACTTCAATAGAAGTCCCCCCTACACTTAAGATAAACATTGTCCTCAATGTTTAAGCATGTGGGATTAAGCTCCCCTACACTTAGGACATTGGGCACGTTGTTTAAATCGCGCTAAGGAAAAGACAACTAAAGGGATTCCTATTTTAATATTGAGAAAATATAAAATAGTGAATCGAAAAGAGTTTAGGATAGAACCAGGAAGAAGGGAACACGGAATCACGGTTCGTCAAAAGTCATCAAGAGTGTGTCTTTGAAGCTCTAATCCCTGCACATGATAAGAAAGAAAGCAAGAAACACCACGGGGCTCCCCCTACACTTATGGTGAAAATAGATAGATAATTGGGTTGCCTCCCAAAAAGCGCTTGTTTATATTAACCGAGTCACGAGCCTGACTCGTCCCCGAATTAAATGGTCCATGGGGACGCCTCGAATGTAATACCGGGATCAAAGACCTTGTCCTCGTTCCCGGTTGACATCAACAAAGGAGAGGCGGGGGGATAAGTCTTGAAAGGGAAAAAGGTCCTTTCAACATACGAGAAGTATGTGAAATCAAAATCCACGGGAGGTGGGGTGGGTAAAGTAAGCACATTGTCGTCCCCCAAAGACAATAGATGCTGAGCAAGCGGCAAAGCCGTATTGTTATCAATTATAGCATAAGCAATGTCACCTCCCGGGTCAAAGCACTCATCCTCCGAGATAGTATCTAAAGGGGAGGATGAAAGGTGCTCGGGAGGGGGACTTGGGACAATACCTTCAAGTAGCAAATTATCAAAAATAATGTCCCCCTCCGTGTCATAATCATCAATACCTGGAGGGATGGAGTGGATGTCAATTTCTTCCAGCAATGGGTCATTATCTTCAACGGTAGGAGGAGATGGAGGTAAAGGCTTGGAAATAGGAGAAGTCAACTCTTCGATTTGAGCAATAAGAAGGTGCACTTTCCGTAATCTATCGCGAAGAAGCATGTCTTCCACCTCATCCACAAGATCATGATGATCGGTGAACTTCTCGTAAACCGGAGAAAATAAATCGTCATCACCCGCATCTCCCGGTGGAGAGTGAGAAATTTCAAAGGTGAAATTCTCATAGCTTGGAGAAAAATCGTCATCACTAAGATCGACCTCTTCCGTAAGAGCAACGTCGTCCTCAGGCTCCATAGCAGGTAAGTCACAAACCTCATCATCCAATACTTTGTCGAGACCAACATCACTAAGCTCATTCAACGAATCTAGATCCTTAGATGCAGTAGGAACATCGACAGTAGGAGCAGCAACTTCAGAAGATTGGTTGAAAGTGTAGACATAATCGTCGTCATCATCATCATAATAGATGGGACGAGTCCAGTTAGGAGTGACGTAGTCGGCTAACTCTTCCTTGATAACCTCCACATCTTTAAGAAGCTCATGCAACAACGTTTGTTGTTCATCGCCCCGAGTATGTTCAATTTCACCAATTCTATCCCACGCTTTAAGTAAACATTTTGGTGTAGAAAAGAAGGGAAAATGACTAAATTGGCTCAAAAAGGTGTCGGTGGTTTTCAAGGTTTCGTCCACATCAAGCAACGGTTGCCTTTCCTGATGCAAGTCAGCTCGGAGTTGAGCTAGACTTTCTAGAATGTCATTTAAAGAAGTGAGTTGTGGATCAAGACTAGTTTGCTCATTGGATTGATGATTGAGGGTGTGATGTGGGGGCTCACGGTTATAGACACTAGGATGATAACACGGTACTTTCTCAAAGATTTGCGACGGATCACAAAAAGAAGCATCGTGAGGGCCCCCACAAATATAGCACCATGGGTATGGAGAAAAACTGGGTGCCTCTTGTTGATAGCTATTATCATTGTCATAATTGTACCCCAGTTCTTGCCCATGTCTATACGGGTATTGAACCGGGCACGAAACATGCCAATGAGAATCGCTTCCACAATAGATGCACGGGGGAACAGGAGGTAGGTTCAAAAACTACGAATTAGTCGAGTTGCACAAAGGACAATATCCGGATTGTGTGTAGTCGATATCGTTTCCGCACCGCTCACATGTACACCATTGGCAAGAGTGGTTCCCAGATAATTGCTTCCCACACCGGACGCAATGGACATAAAAATCCATAAAGAAAGATAGATAAGCAAGAAGAATATTTTTTGTGCAAAACTTTGAAAAAGAAATGCTTTTTAAAGATTTTTCAAATGTTTTTGGATTTTTTTAGAAAATTTTTGGACACGAAAAATAACGTTCACAAATGAACGGATCCCAAAAGCCAACGCTTCTCTCACAAAAAACTTTCGATCCTCACGAAAAGAGCCGGCAGCGGCGCCATTTTAATACTTATGAGATTTTACTCGTTGAAAGTTCGTTTTCTCGGTATCTCTTCGAATTGATTTCCGGTTAATTGTGTGAGATTAGTTGTTCTTGGTGAAACAAATATTTTTAGTTTTGGAAAATAAATGTGCAAGATTTAATAATTAATGACGAGAAATTAAACTAAAACTAGTTAAAACGTAAAACGATGCAATATTTAAAGCGTTAAAAATAAATGACGCGAACTTGAATGACGTAAAAGTAAAACTTAGCGAAAAAGTAAATTGACAATTAAAGTAAAAATGCGGAACGAAATTAAAATAGACTAACCATAAAACGAGAAAAATTTACACTTTAACTAAAACAAAACATCAAAACAAGTCAAATGCACCCAAATCGGAATACACCAAAAAGTGTCCCGATCGGAATGTATTCCGATCGGATGATCGGAATGAGTAAAACTGGACCAATCGGAATACATCTAAAAACTCAATCGGAATATGCTAAAATTGAACCTAATCTGAATATTTAGAAACGACATGATCGGAATAATGAGGAAGGCAAGTAATCGGAATAAGAAAAACTCATATGATCGGAATGATTAAACAAACCAATCGGAAAACACTAAGCCCTTTTCCGATCGGGTGATCGGAATGAGGGGGAGAGTCCGATCGGAATAACAGTGGTCGGAAAAGGGTTGTAAAACCCTTTCCGATTGGGTTCTATGATCCGAAAATAAAGGAAATGGTATTAAGCTATTGTAATAAGCTCAAACCAAAACTAACACGAATCATTAATGAAAAATGACTAAATAAGCTCGAACATCAACTTATCAAACTTAAAATCAACAAACTTTTAGAATCAAAATATAAAAAGATGAACTTTAAAGATCAAAACTTAAAATAAGAACTAGATGAAAAAGATGATGAAAACAAGATTAAGATTAACAAGAAAGATCAATAACATAAAGATTAAGACAAGATTAAGCTTAAAAAGTAAAAGTTTGATTCAAAACAAGAAAGATTAAAAGATGAAAGATTAAAGTTCTAGAGAGAGAAACTGTCACTTTCTCTCTCTAAACTAAACTACTCCTACCCCTAACTAAACTAAAAATGACTAACTCCTTTCATGTGGTGATATGAAGGGTATATATAGGAAAGGGAAGTGGTTGGTGACTTCTTCTTTTCTTTCTTTCTTTCTTCACGTCTCTTCGTCTTTAAAGTTCTTCGACTTTTTCGACTTTGTCTCGGGATTAATTAAAACTCGTCTTATAATTTGTTTATCTATTAGACTCGAGTTCTTCGGCTTTTTAGTAAACTTCCGTCTTTTGACTTGTTCTTCGATAAATCTTCAGAATTGGTCTTGGACTTCCGTTCTTTTTCCACTCTTGATCTCTTGACTTCGTCTTTTGTCGTTTTCTTCGATAAAAGCCCGTAAATGCCGTGTTTTCTCCACTTTTCACCTTTTCGTCCTAAATTACAACAAAAACACAAACCACGCATAATTCCGACATAAATGACATAAAATACACGTTTTGGCTCGGTTATTATTGCAATTAAGTGGTAAAAAGGATGGGTGTTTTCACACCTATCAAAAGGTTGAATTCATTCAACTCTTTTACAAATAACACTTCTTCAAACTCCAACCTTCCTGTATTAATCTTTCCTTTTCTAGTAATTATGCCTTTACTACCACCAAAGGCTACTTGTCCACCTCTGAATTCTTCAAATTTAGCAAGGTAGTCTTTATTCCCTGTCATGTGCCTTGAGCATCCACTATCCATAATTCCTTTGTCCTTTAATTCATTGATTAGATGCTCTTGCACAAGTAAAAACCAAATTAGTTTTTAACAGGGACCCAAGCCACATTAGGCTTGGATCTAGTGGGGCCAACATACTTAAGTGTTTGATAAGTAGTTTTTCCAGTAAAGCTACAAACACTCTTGTATTTCATGGTTCCAGTTATATAGTCGAAAACATAAGTAGGTTCAACGTTTTTAGACTGTTTTGACTTAAGTATCGTTTTAGCAATACTTGGCTGAAGACATTGTTTTTGACCTTTTGGCACCCATATTTACATTGGTTTTGCATATGGCTTGTTTCTAAGTGACTCAGAAATTTCAAATAGACTCCTAGAAGGTGTGTGGGACTTTGGTTTTCTAGACTATTGACCAGCGGTACTTGTATTTGTTCCAATGGTACTAGCAGATTTTGATATGCCGATGCTTGGAGAACTTGTCCTTAAAGGTACTAGACCTTGTTTCATAAGTACTTCTCTGGGTATGAAGTCTCTATTGGCATGAGGGTGACTCGCTTTATTGGTCTTGTTTTGCTTATTCACCCCCTGTGCATAACCCCACTTGGGTTTGTCATCCCTTGGTCCCATTTCCCTTTTACCCTATGCATTCTTATTTGTTTCACTTTGACTTTTGATAGATTGTTGTCTAGCAATTTTATTATCATGCATAGTACAGTCTTTAATATAATGGTTTAAGCTACCACATACAAAACATCCTCTTCTTTTCAAAGAAGATCCAAAAGGTAAGTTTGTCCTAGTGTTCTCAAAACCTAGCCCACCCCTTTTGATACTACCATGATGTTTTAGGTTAGCTTCCATTGTCTTCCTAGGAATTTTTACCTGCTTGGGAGCAGAACTAGGTGAATAAACATGTCCTTCAGGCACAAATGTGCCCATTAAAGGTGGATATACAACCTTTTTAGTCACTATAGGTTCTCTATGGGTCAAAATACTAGAGTCAGAGGTGCAAGAAGTGTAGTTTCTAGAGTTTGAATTTGAATCATTAGAATTTTTACCATAGACAGCTTTTGATTCATCTAACTCTATACATTTATCATTATTTTGGGGCATGTATATTCCTGATAATGGTGGAGGATCTGCCTTCATTCCTTCAGCATACCTATGATTCTCAGGAGTATTTTCTGAATCACTAGAATTATCAAAAATTCCTTTTGATAAGTCTTTGTTAGTCAGAGTTATCCCAGGTTGGTCCTTTATATATCTTAGGCCAGTCTTCTCATAGTGTCCCATCTGAGAATTAATCAGCTTACCAATGCCTTTTTAAGAATTTTTCCAGTGATTAATTACTTCTCTTTCATTATATAAACTAGCTTTTAAAACTTTATTATCTGTTTTAACTTTTAAAAGTTGCCTTTCAAAAGCTTGGATAGCTACATCTTTTTCTCTCATATGAAGAGTCAAAATCCTAATTTTCTCCTCATAGTTTTGCTGACCCTTTGGTACAATACTATATTAGCTTCTAACTTAGCAACACCTTGTTTAAAAGCATTTACCTCTACAATACATGTGTTAACCTTTTGATATTGTTCTTCTAGTTCTACTTTAAGACTATTAAACTTAATAACACAATCTTTAGAACAAGGATGTACCTTAGTGTCTCCATGAGAAAGATCCATTAGACCATGCTCTTCTTCTTCATGTGCTTGAGCCCAGTTGACCACTCCATCTATTGTAACCAAATCTTTTGAGCTTTTTGGAGTCCATGGACTTTTTTTATCTCCTTTTGGGATACTTTCAATGACTCTAGGGCTGGATCTGTTGTTGTTCATAGACATCTGGTTGCTTCCTTCAGCCTTCTCTCTCTTGCATTTCCTGGCAAAGTTTCCAAGAATTCCACAGTTGTAGCATTCAACCTTTGACTTGTCATATCCTAATGGTTCATTAGGATCAACAGTCATCTTCTTTATGGTCCTTTTGTAGAGTCTTTTGGACCTAACAGAGATCGTAGCAGTTTGCCACTTTAGATCTATCTCTTCTATATCAACATCATCCATCTGGAATAGATCATCAAGGATTAACCTTGGTCTGTTGTCTTGACCAGCAAAGAATAAAAAAGCATCATTCTCATTAAACAATGATAGAGATCATCCTTGTGGATTCTGAGTCATAGATGGACTATTATCAGTACTTTGAAAGTAAGTACTGTTAGTTGGTCCACCAGCGGTACTTTGGAAGTAAGTACTGCTACTTTATCCACTAGCGGTATTTTAGAAGTATGTATCGCTGCTTTCTTATGACATAAAAGCCAAGTTAGGCTTTGATACATATGCTTTAGCTGGCTTAGTACCTTTAACATCCATCTCATATACCATGAGATTGTAATAAATATGATCAAATGGAGTAATGCCCAAATCATCTCTTGTAATGAAGTGCATAACCATTACTTTCCATTCTGGTAGAACCCCTCTAAAGAACTTTTGATTAGCTTCATCATTAGGAATTGTTAGTCCATGAACTGCTCATTGAATAAGTAATTTATTGAACCTTCCATATCCTTTATGGATCCCTTCTACACTTGAAATGAAGTTATCAAACTCTTGCTTTAGCACCAGTTTCTTCATCTTTTTAGATTTGTCGTTTCCTCCAAATCTAAGTTTGATTGCATCCCACATAACTTTTGATTCTTTGTAATGATGAAAGTTAGGTAGAATATCTTCGGAGAGTGCCATAACCAAGGCAGTTCTTGCCTTTCTCTCCCTGATCTCAGCCTGAATATCTTTAGCAGTGACAGCAGACAAAGCAATACATGTACCATCTGGTAACCAGTTTAGCTTTTTGGGAGAGTTTCCATTCTTACTGACCTACCACAGAGTGTGATCTGTGTGATTCATATAGTTTTCATCTGCATAGCCTATGTCTCATAGTTTTCACTTTGAGAATAGGAAGTTTTACAGCAGACAGAGTGTAGGGAGAAGATGTAGTTATTGGTGTTGTAGCTACAACTTGTGTAGTTTGTGTGGGTGGTGGATGTGGAACCAAAGGTGCATCTTGCACAACTTGAGGTTGTCCCTAAGGTATAGGTTCAGGGATTTGGAATTCATCTTCAAACTAAGGATGATCACCAGACATGATGTGAGTTTTTGTGGGTCAAGGTTTAGGGTTTTGTTCTTCTTATTCAGAGTTTCTCAACAAGCTCTGATACTACTTGTTGATCCCTTTGAATAGATCGAGATCCTGTTAAGGATTGCACAATAGCTTGCAAACAACCTAGAGCACTTGAGAGACTCTTACTAAACTCTAATAAGTTATGCGGAATCTAACTTATGAAAACAAAGAAGAACAACAGTATACTCTAACTATTCGATTCTTATTAATCGACTGTGGAAAGGAACAATAAACTCAATGCACCTATGTTTATTTTATAGTGCAAGGAACTCTAAAATATTCTATTTAGATAAGTATATGACAGACGATATACTTAGAACATATCTTTACTAAAGATATTTCAGTCCTTATCTATACTAGCAGTACTTACACTTAGCTTAACAGTACTTAGCATGTACCACGCTAACACTAACAGTACTTACTATAACTAATGGTACTTAGTACATAACTAACGGTACTTGATACTTTTACAAATAATTCCTAACAGTATTAATTACAAGTCATATACAAAACAAGTAAAACCTAGTATAGTTGTATGATGAGGTTTACTAGATCATACTCACTTGACATGCACCCTCAAAATCGATTATGTGACAAAATCATAAATCTAGAATCACATAAAAACCCTAGATCTAATCATTAACACGTGCAATAACAAACACCTAAATGTATGCGCCATAACGAGCCACAAGATTACCATGCAATTGACGACCCGGTCAAGGGAATCAACGACCAAAAACATGGATCTACGAAGCGAGGCATCATCTAATCACCCACGTTTCTCTAAACATATCAAAAATTAAGATGTAATATCTAGTCTAGTTTTCTAAAGCCTAACGTGCACACACTCAATCAAAAAGCAACAAACACAACAAGATCAGATCATAGCTTCCATGAAATCATATATAAACAACAAGTAATTTTGCCTATCATAACCACAAGAAGAAAAGATAGAAGTCATAATCATCATACACATAGACATGATTAATGAAAATGGATAAATCCTTGTTCTTCAATTGATATCGATGAAAGAATGGAGTTTTTTAGGGTGTTTGGGATTGTATAGTATATAAGTTCTTATGCGCTTACTTGCTGGTCAAACCTCATGTTAAAAGGGTATGTCCAAACAGCCCACAAATATAGTTTTAAACATTTTCCTACATTTATTTTCTGTTCTAACAGCCCATCAAAAAAGGTCTCTTAAAACAGCTTCATACCAGAAATCTTGCGCTCCTTTTTGTACTTATTTTATGTCCAAACCACCACTAAAAAATGCATGTTCCAACAACCTTGCATTAACTTTATACACATTTTTAACTGCTCATAGATCTTCATACATGTCTACATGCTGATTATGGAGTAGTTATTATGCGCATACATGGTGGTCGAGAATGAGCATCAAAGCCTCAAATCATCATATGCCAAGAGTTTTTGTGACAACTTCATTAAAAGTTTTTGTTATGGATCACTTTTTATAATTACTTTCTACGACAATATGTTGGAAGGGAGGCACATTTCATATACACACACTTTCTTTTTGTGTTTTCATTTTTATGTAATACCATTCAAGAATACGAGAATTATATGTACGAAAATGGGTTGTAGAAGATGGTGTTTTGATGTATTTTGGTTGTCTTAAAGTTGTATGATAAGACTTAACAACTACTAATCTTGTATACATAGAATTTTTCAAGGTCTATGAAAATATTCATCATGTATGTACAAGTTACATTTTCAAATCCTTTCCATACTATCTTATAAATATATCTTGCTTATTTTTCACAAATTGCTACTCATCACTTTTTCATTTGACTATTAAGTGTGCACGATATACACCTTGGATTTTGGGTTTAGTAGCCTCATATTCGTACTATGCCATTAAGACCATCAAAGTTAAAGGTCATAATGTGTGGATTTTTATTATTGGTTATTTTATGTTTTAACAAAAATAACCAAGCTTCCCGCTTAATCCATGCCGCATGGAAAATAAACATCCATGCCGCATGGAAAATAAACACAACTGAGCAAAACACCCAGTGAACGGATATAACAAATAAGGCTAAAAAGTAAAGAGTAGTAGTGCAAGCTACAGATATCAACAATGTATGAACAAGAGAATGAATATATAGATCATAAAAAGATGATGAATGAAAGGTAACGAAATGCCCACGAGCTCTTATAACAAATCACATATCATATCAAACTATATAGTCACATAGGTGTACATGGGGCGCGACTCCCATGTACCAAAAGAGATATGGGGTGTATAGCACACACAACCCATTCACTACATATCATACCATACTTAACAAAAGCCTAGGATGCATTCATACCTCCATGTAAAACAAAGTCATAAGCACGTATACTAGCTCATGACTAGTACACGCACTAACATAATATAGCAACACAATGGCCATCAAAAGGGAACGTCGGGGTCTAATCACACCGTCCTAGATGGTGTTATGTCGTTGGTGCATCAATCTACATGGTTATGGTACCTCCAAGACTAGATACAAAATATGGCTCGGGCATATGGGGTTCATAAACAAAGTGCATATCAAAGCATATGTCATAATAGATTAAAAGGAAGCATATGAAGGCATATCAAACAAAGGAATCATAACGAAAAAAAGGGATTCATAGATCATATAAAAACAGCAACTAATGATGCAGGGAACATAGCAATGGCTTGGGGAATGATCAAAAGGAAAAGTTTACAAAAGAGTAGAAGTAGTGTTCTTAATAAAAGAACCGAATATCCGTACCTTATTGCAAAACAAATCAAAGATCCGCACACAATGTAACAAGCCCTAATACCGTGTCACCAAGGCTACAACATACATATAATAACATCAGATATACTGATCAAACAACAAATATTACAAGTTTCCATGATTTGGTGATTTAAAACCCTAGTTTTTCACTTTCTTAAAACCTGTTAATTAGGGACTGTTTTTAAAGATCCGATTGATAACCATATTTCCTAAACCCTAATCATTGATAACCAAAATTGAAAAATAGATTTGACGAACATAATCATAGACTCTGAAATCACTTTAAAAGCTATCCCGAGACTCACTTTGTGACATTTACAAGATGACCCATTTTCTTAAAACTGATTTTTGTGGACTATTTTCAACAACAATTATATTAGACCTAGTTTCTGACCTTACAAATTTATTAGAGACCAGATTTGAAAACTAGATTCAAAGGGCATAATCATAGGGTTTTGAAACACCTAAAAAGGTATCATAAAACTCATTTTATAGCCCTTACAAGATGGTCCAAAAACCGGACAACTTTGGATCCTTATTTTGTTTTAAAGGTTTTAGGGTTCTAGATCATGTTAATATGTTTAGATCATGTTCTAACTTGTATATAAACTTATCGAAAGTCATTTTAGGGCTGACCTAAAAATATCTAACATATGAAAAGGTTGTTAAGACATTAAATCACCAAACACACATTTTTAGGGTTATAAAACCCGAGAAATCATATACATAATAAAATTAACATAAAAAAGCATAGAAGGTGACATAAGGATTATAAGAACTTACATGAGATGGATATACAAGGATGTGCTAATCACCAAAGCACCAAAAACACAAGGAGAGAGGAGAAGGATGAAAGAAAGGCACCAAGAACACCCAAATTTTAAGGTTTCTACAATGGAAGAGTAGAGAGAAAACCTTAAATTTAATCAATGGAGTTTGTGAATTGAGAAGGCATATGGGACGGCAATAATATGATTAGGGGAAGGATTTATGAAATTTTTATTAAGTAATTAAGTAGGAGAAAACATGTTTCAATAATTTTTACTTACTTTCTCTTATTAGCTTATTTAGTCATAAAATCAAAATTATTTCCCCTTTTCTTTGTCTAAAACACACGCCTACAACACAAATGATAACACCAAAATTGATTTTTACCATCTTTACAAAGTCTTACAAATATTTGTTAATTACTTTTACACCCTTTTCTTTAATTAAAACCTTAATAATTTTAGTAATAAAACTAAATAAAATCTTTTATTTTAATTTAATAAAACCGGCCATATAATGGTATTTTAAGGAAATATTTGTTTTCATTTTAATAAACCATATATAAAATTTTATAACATAAGGTTTAATTATTTTAAACTTATTTAAATAATTAAATGCACATTTTAAATAATTCAAAAATGAAATAAAATTTCATAAATGAAATGAATTTTTAGAAATGAAATGAATTTTCAAAAATGAATTTCAAAATCTCAAAATGACATAAATGACCGAAAGTCATATTTTCAAAATGCGAGTTTTACAAAACGTTTAAGCAATTGTTTTAAACAATGAATTGACATACGAGGTATGATCGTTTTCATTAAATACTATTGTGTCCTATATTTGCATGTTTAATCCATGGATGTAGTATCTGCATATTTATATGTATCATATACATTCTAAAATATCAGTTGTCAATCATCAATATGGGAATATTGTTGAACTAAGACAAATATGAGGGTTGGTTATATCTTTGTTAAAAGGATACATAAAGATGAATCTTCCAAACTCATAGGATATTCAGTATGGTTGAATAATTGGATTACCCCAACTTAAAAATTTTCTTTTTGGATCAACGTCATTGAGAAACTACACTAATGGTAAATTATTGCTTATCCTTAGACTTGAGATGCAAGCGGATCTTTGCATGGATGGATATCATTTCTTGATTTAGAGTAAAGTTGTGTTAGTAAAATGGACAATTATAAAACTTATTTCAGAAATGTATTTGACATATGTGAAAGGTACTTGTAGTCAAAATGGGATTTTGTTCCTCTATGAATGTAGTATGATACATATTGGGCCCCTTGTGAGATTGATTAGATGTCTACGTGGCCGCGTACAAATCATAGTAAAAAACTTTCTTTTTACATTTGGAAATCTTGGTTAGTCATTGAAACGAGAAATATAATTGTTAATGCATGAAATAACTTTTGATCCATATTCACGATTAACCGTATCAGAAACAAAAGGGCTGCAATAATTTATACCATGAGGCTGAAGTTGTTTACTAGAAATCAAACTCAGGTACTTTTGGATCATTGATGGTGTTGTTAGACTATCCTTCCATGTTAGTATTAAAATAAACTATGATGGAGACTTCCACAAGTGGAAGCTGTTGGGATGTGCGTAAGTCATATATAGTATTTTATACGACCGGAAGTACGTGGGCCTAAGGGGTCACACACTTAGACTGTGATCATATTTTATTAAGAGATACGATATAATATGGATATATTTATTGTATAGTCTTAGTTTGATAAAAGTGTAAACTTAACGGTAATTAATTAATAAGTTAAAAGGTTTAACAAGGATTAATCAAAAAGACTTAATACTCAAAGGTGGTTAATGTAATTACTAAACAAGTTTTATAAAAAGTAAAAAAAAAGTCAAAACCAATACCCTAAGGGGCATGGTCGGTAGAATAGTAAAGAAAGAAGGAGGGATTACTTTTCTAGAAGCTTATTTACTTCGAGAAAAAGATAAGATCTTTACTATAATTAGCCAAATGCTCTAGTATATAAACACATGAATGTGATTCATTGTTTCATTACTTTAAACCAAAAAATCACCTCTCCTTGTTCTTTGTAGGTCGATAGCAAGAAACCCTGACAAGGGTTTCATGGTTTTGATTTTCGTTAAGTATTTACTTAATCAATATCTAGCAATCGAAGGTGGTTGATTGAAGTGTCGTATGGAATATCTTAGAGAAGATCTAACTTGATCTTTGGTTTATTGGGGAATCAGCTTTTGGTAAATAAAGTTAGGGTTACGTTTGTTATGATGATTTAAGGGTTCTTGATCATCGTTCTTGGAGAAAAAGTTATGTGTTCTTGATCTTTATGTTAATTACATACGTGCATAGGTATATGATCCTATCTGCTACGTTTACTCTTGTGCATGTATGGTAGAGACATTAGGTAGTTAAATTCCAACAAGCTTTAGTTTGTAGACTATGTGGCATGAATTGGGGGGAGTTGGATTCAGAAGCTTCTCTTTAACTAGAAGTGTATGGGTTACGTAGTTCATGCATGTTACAATATTTCTCCTACAAATTACTATAGTGACGATTGGTGGTAGAGTGAAGACTTGAAGTCAAAGTCCCTTGAAGACGTCATCAGCATTGGAAGCTTCATCAAAGTTCCTGTTTTTATTTATAATGTACTTGTTAGAAATATATTGTAAGTAATTTTGTATATCGTCCCATGGGGGAAGATTGTTAGCATTTCATTTTATGTGACGATGTAACACCCCCAAATTTATACAATCTCAATACAGCGGAAGACTAGTTGGTGTTACGGGATATCACATTACTCACATCATAGACAACGCTTAAAAATCGCGTCGTTTAATAATAAAGCATTTCCATTCATAAATATCAAATTTACATAGGTCCCAAGTCATTGTATTTAATACAGGTTTTATAAAACATTTGAATGGAAATTATAATTTAAGTGTGGGCCATGAATTCTTGTTGTCTTCCCAGAATTACCTTCAAGTACCTGAGATAAAACATGTTAAAAGAAAAGGGTCAGCGATAACGCCGAGTGAATTCATAGAGTTTAATAAATTCCATCAATATAACTTTCGTATAAAATTATTACCAAAAATCATTTCGTACAAATCATTGTAATAGGCCATAAAATAGCCAAAGTCATTTTTATATAAATCCTTATCAAAATGATAACATAGGCATTTGCCTTAAAAATCATTATACGAACCAGTGTCGTAAAAACATCATAGGATGCGTTTTACAACGTTGTATAGATCAAATAAAAATCGTTATATGAATATGGTTATGAAAAACCAAAACGCGAACATAATATCAATAGTATGACCCTGTATTGCTAGTCAGGCAATACATCGTAATTCGGTGCGTATAGCAGTATTTTGTTAATTTGGATTATTATAAGCCGCATGACATTGTTACCTTACTACAACAAACAACGGGTAGCTAGCCCGAAACTCAATTTGCCCATCTAAACTAGCGTGTCGTCACAATAATCACGCTTGTGTAAATCTTCTCATACATAAATTCGCTTACCAATCAATGTGGCACAACGGGGATCAACCGTCAAGGCGCGAACTGGGGTGATCGTCCCCAAATAGTACTATTATATGCATAAGCGTCTACCAAATCCCGGTAGTTCACAATTCATGCTAATGGGACTTTTAGTGACATAACCTAACTTTAATAATCCGTTTAATTTCATCTATCGGGTCATTTAATTATTTATCGGGTCATACAATCGGGTCATACAATCATTCGGGTCCAAATCAATAAACAAACAATCGGGACAAATGGTGTCCTATTTTATAAAAACTAACATGTTATCTCCCTCGCGGGTTTATAAAACATTTCATAAAAACATTTGAAAGAGTGTGAGGCTATGAACTCACGTTGATGTGGGAAAGCGGGTTATCGGCAACTCGGACGTACGGTACGTGCTTCAATAACGGAAACCTAGACAAATAATACTCGTCTTAGACTCATGTCCAATGACTTTATAAAATATCAATTATGTATACATATGATGATTATATATATATGATGATCAAGTGGGTTTACATTTTCTCATTTACTAATTTTATTTTTTATGTATTGGTAACTTCTTACTAGTTTACTAGTTTTACCTATTTACGTGTTTTAGGTCCAATAAGCCTATTATAAGTTCATTAACTTGTATTAGTCCATTTCATACTTTTATTATCAGTATTATACTTTATATGTTGGGCCCAAATGGGTTAAGCCCAATAAGTAATTTTTATAAGTGTTTAACTTATTTAGTTAAATTATTAGTCCAATATGCTAACTTAGCTCGTTAATGTCCGTATGTCTTATAGTTCGGGTTCTATCGGTTTTTACTTGTTATATATGTTTATATATCAGTATCTGAGTTTATAAAAGTTTACATTAGACGGGTCCAACCGTCTAAGTTTTATTTAACAAAAACGTTAATCTTTCGGTTTTAGCCGAAAAGACGTAAAAATTATGTTTATAGTTTTATAACTTATAAAACTTATCAAACTACCATTTTTATAAAATGTCCATTTATTTATCCTTATATATATTTATATAAATTTAATATATAAGTTAGTGGGTTTTAATTCACATTTTATACTATATTTATTTGAGTGCTATTATAATACTATTATACTTTAATTTCCCAAAATCTGATTTTTACTTTCACTTTCACCATGTTTACCATATCTTGAGTTCTACAAGGAAATAGAAGCTCATTTTTGGACAACATAAACTACATGATATGTGCTACAATTAACTTAGTTTTAGCTACTGCTCAATCCAACTCTAAATATCCCTAACAGTCCGTCCAAAACTGACTATTCAGATTGGTACTTCAATTTTGTTTTAATCATATCTCACTCATTATAATGATTCCATTGTATGGCCAACTCTCACATGTGTAAAAGACCTAATACTTACTGTATATTGATTCCACTTTGCCATTTTATCAGTTTAACATGTGGTTAGTTACTGTTTTTATACAGCCAACTTATTAAGCAAGATTTTAACCTTTTTACATATGGTTTTCCATCTCTTTAATCATATTTATCAACACTTGATCCCAGACAACATTTTTATCATCATATATTCATCATATACATATACAATAAGAAAGAAAATACATGATTACATAATCAAAATAACAAGAGCATAGGAAGAAACAATCTCTATACCACCAAAGTGATGAAAAGGTTGAGATTTTGGATGAACAAGGCTTGGTTTTGGTAACCAATCTTATGAAATATCAAGACCACCTTCAAGATTACCAAGGATATGAAGACACCTTCAACAAATCAGCCCTAAACTCCTTCTTTAAAATCAGCCCAAAGACCTCCATGAAAACTCCTTTTTATATGTTAAAATCACCTCTAATCTTCATCTTTTTGTGTAGTTATCAACATATGTTGATTATATCTTTTGTTTATGGTCAAAATTTGATGATGATGGTGATATAATGGTGGTGTTGGACGTTCAAGGGGAGAGAGGAAGAGTTGTGTGTGTTGCATGAGTTGAATAATGAGTTGCTAGTTTGGCTTGAGTGGTTTTGTGTGCATGTGGTTTGGTGGCAAAGTTAAGACAAGTGTCTTAGCTTTGTTACTAAGCTTTGACACATAATGGTGTGTTGTAGCTTACACTTGGCCATCCCATGTGGGGGTGGGGCAAGTTTATTCTTGCCTCATCCCTATTTAATTACGGGTACTCCTCGATTCTAGTTTCCTCGATTTGCGTGCCCTCGGGTCGTTTTACAAAAAACGTTTTTATAAATTATGAATCAACGGCACAAAACGAATCTAATAAAAATTGTCTCATCAAAAACGGAGTTCGAAAACGTAAATACGTAATCCTAAGATTTCCGGTTTAGTCGTAAAGGACGTTAAATTATAATCGTAAGTCCTAATCTCTTCTCGTAATTTTGTGAGTTTATGAACCAACACAAATTTAAAATCTCAAAATAATATTCACGGATAAATTTATTTTCTGAAATGTCGGACTGTCACCAAAAACGGTGTATGTAAACGTAAGCACGTAACGTAGAATCCTCCGGTTTAGACGTAGTCGATGCTACTTCAAGACGTAAATCCAAATTTCTTCCCAAAAATAAGTGAGTTCATAATATAACATTAAAATAATGTTTTTAAATAATATCTGAGAATAAAATATCAACCATAAAATGACGGATTGTCCTCAAAGATCATTTTATATTACTACTCGCTTCTTATAAAGTTAAAGCCATGTGGGTATTTCCTCCACATTCGGTCTTTTCTCACAAGTTTAATCTATTACAATACGCGAGTTTCATCAAACATAACTACGGGAATACGATCTGGCTTAATGTTGACTTACTTTTCTATCCATGATGTTCACGGGTTTTTGATGAATGCAACTTTTCGCCGATCTAAACTTCATTAAGGAATAGTCAGATTTTCACTTGATAGGCATTTTATCAAGTTCGATATACGAAACATAATTCACGCAGCTCTTGAAGTCCTAGGGTAGATCCAACTTATATGTCTTTCAAACCAATCTTTTACATCACCTCAATGGTCCCATGCAACGGGGACTTATATCCCATGATCTTTCAGATCATCAATTCATTTTTCCATGGTTAAAATTTTTGGCATAACTTCGCTACCCATTTGGCACTTCAAGATCTACATTTCATATTCACATAACCTCTTGCCCACTACCGGCAGTCAATAATCAGATCCTAATTTCAGCAATCATTTCAGGTCTCGCGGGTCGAGTATTTTGTAAGGTTAGGTTCGCCATCATAGGAAACCTTAAACCTAAAAGACATGTCCAACTCACAATGGGTGTATGTCGGGTGTCTTCATCCCAACTCCTGCTTACAGATGCTCTAATATATATCCTCACAAGATTCGATCTCGATCCTAATACGATAATTATCAATGATAATCTCTCCAAAGGAAAACGATTTTACAGTTTATTACCAAAGGTCAATCATTCAAACATAAAACAAGACTTCTAGTGTTTTGTATTGTTATTTTACCTCGTCCCTTCGATTTGGGGTGGTAAACAGTACTCTCATCAAGGTTTGTTCCCAATGACTTCTGAACAAATCTCTAGAAATTCGATGCGAAGCGAGGATCTTGATAAAGATGTTCGATACAAGAACACCATGTTTACATGACTCCTTTAAATACAAAGAGTCAATTTCTTCATCAAGAATCTATCATTAACAGGAATGATATTAGCAGATTTGGTCAGTCTGTCGACGATGACCCAAATCGAATCAAATTCAGATGATGACCTTTGCGATAGCTAGACGTTTACTAATGTATGAGGCAATGTCTGCCTTCATAGTTTGCCATCAGTACAACTTCTTCTGATAATGATACATTTAGTCAAAAATATCATGAATAGAATACTTATACTTACAAGATTCTAACATAACTATATCCCAAAGTCTCCATATTTAGGCAACCACAAGTGGCCTGTTATACATTTAACGCCATCGGCTTCTCAATTCTAATGGTTCACATTAGCCGCGAACCCCCCTTTTTTATCTATATTATCCTTTTTACAACATCGTTTATTTTTATATTGTTCGGCAATTTATTTTGCACAGTCATTATTAAGAAACACATCCTAATTGGTTCTTTATCTTTTCTACATAATGCGTCGGTATCTACATTCACCTTTCCTGATGAAATAATTATCAAGACCGTATTCATTAAAAAATTCTTTCTTCACATTTTCCAAGTTTTAGTTTCGTCTCAACTATCATTTTTATCAGTTTTGCTTAATTCGACGTTTAAAGCGTCGTTAAATATTTCAAATAATTAAATAATAAATGCTTAGTTTTTATGAAACGTAAACGTAAAAAATTTAAATTTCTTAGTTCGACCAATTATATAAAATGTTCAAAATAAATTTGAATTTAATTAACAAGATTTTTGTTGATTTATCGAAAATATTTAATAAGATTCGTAAATGTTCGAAAAACCTTTGTTTATACTTTGGTCAAAGTTTTCTTAGTTGAAAAGCAAAAATTATCGTTTCAAATTTCAAGTCATGGTTTAAAAGGTTTCCTCAATCCCTCTTAGGTTGTCTTGAGGTATACACAAACATTTACCCCTAAACAGGAGTTTAGTTAAATGATTTGTGTATAAGAAAATAATCCCTTAAAAATCCTTTGTTAAAACATTTGTCAAAACATATTTCCATTTTCTTTTTGGTAAAATCCAAAGCCTTAATGGTTCCAATTTTTGAAAAATCAATATATTCCATTTTCTATTAATCACACGGTCAAATAATGTAAAGGATTTAGTCTTTAATCACATGTTAGATACTCAAAGTACATGTTTTCATTGTTCGTCCAATTCAGGGCAATCTATAAATAATTACTAACTCATTCTTATTCTTATAAACAAATAAATGGTCCTTAGTGATCACAAGCATGAATTTATCAAATTACAGCCTACACACGTGATTCACCAAATTTATGAATACTACATGTGCATTGGTCAATCCAAGCGACATCACATGAAACTCATAATGTTCATTACAAGTTCTGGGTGTAGTGATTGGAATAGATAATCTTTTTCGCGGACGCGAAGTTGATGATAACCATGCCGAGGATCAAATTTTTAAATATACGCTAGAACCTTGTAAATGATCGAACAAATCTGACATCTTGGGTAGTGGATATAGATTTTTAATCGTCAATTTACCTAGTTCACGGTAATTCAACAAATATAAGGAATAATAACACCATAGCTCTTCAGGATGACGAGCTCGGTAGAATCAAAGCTTTCCCCGACAACTCTCTCAGTTGTACGATAATTCTTTTAATCCAGATGGTGCTGACGTACAGTGCACATGCCGCATGTGCAGCACCGGAAATATAATCAATACCAATTTCAACTTGCCTTAATGAAAAAAGTCTAGGTAATTCACCAGCAAATACCTCCTAAAGTTTCAGATAACGGAAACATCTTTTAATACATTCACATTAAGTTCTTTCTTGATTATAATATCTATGACTAATTCACAGCCATTCATGGTATAATTTCAAGTCAAAATGCAGGATATGGTCATCCATCAAGAATTATTTAGATCACTTTTGATAATCAACATCTTATCATTTAGGGGAATTCTACTCGAGTTCCCATCAATTAAGACAATGTCGTCATGTCATAATCAATCAATCCATTCTACTGGCACTATCAACTTTCCAGTTTTATTGGCGTCGATAAGATGTGAACTTCTCAAAAGACTAATAATAATTCATAACCCTTCACAAATTCAAGGATATATGGAGACACAACTATCATCAAAAGAGTAATGTCAACGCATAATCTACACGAGAGAATTTCAAATCAGTCACAGACGAAAACATTTAATGAATATGAATATATCCCATGTTTTCATCATTCGAGTACGCATTCGAAAGCCCCTCGGATCGTTACCCAGGTCATTCAAATGAAATCAAATCAAAAGAAATGATAGGAACGTCGATACATCCAGTCGGGTATCAACACTCGGTAATCAGATACTTTTCCTAAGAATCTCACTACGGGAGAATTGGACAAGAAAGAACTGTCAATTGTCAAATAAAAAAATTTCCACAGATGAGTAAATTCGACTCAGAAGAATAGATGCTACAGGCACATATGTAGGTGTCCCTAACATTATGTCCCTATTTTTCACTTCTTGCAGATCTCATAAAATTTAATCTTTCACAATCTTCAAAGAAAATGTAGTGTTCATTCATTAGTTTTATGGTGACTACTAATCAGCCTTGCATGGTCCATTCCAAATTGTATGTAGGCGCGCAACTATATACAATTTCAAGATTAACGATGCAATACTCAGTTCGTCAAAATTTTATTATCATGTTTATAATAAAAACATTTTCATGCTTAATTCTTAAATAAGAATCAAAAATAAATTTACAAAGATTTTCTTTGTTATGAAAACCATTAAGTTTTCCAAGGTGTTTTATAAACAACTTCATTTTGATAACAATCACTTATAAATCTCACTTTAAATAATCCATATAGTGATGAAAATTCAATTTTTTCAAAGGATACTATTTTATCTTATAAAAATAATGAGTGATCTGCAAAAGAGTGATGAAAGCTTGTTCACCAAGAACTAACTACAATATAATAGGAAATGAGCTTTAGCCAAATAATCATGAGGTTCATGATCTCGATGGCACTCAAAAAAATAATCCACAACGTAACTCAAATCAAGATGAGTACTTGTTCAATGGTTGCATCACTAATGCGAACATTAGGATGAAGCAATAAAAGATAGATATTATCGATACATGTAGAATTTAGCAATCAAAGGTAGTCTTTTCATTAATCACAAACAAGTCAAATTGTACCGTAACACATTACGTGTCACTATGTCATACAATCCCAAGAACTCATCCTACCAACTGATGTCTCAGTTAAGTTATGGATTATTTTTAAAAGATACCACAATGAATACTAACCTACAAGAGTCATTAGGTGTTCCATATGTCCCGGAAGATCCATTGGTCCCAATTCAGAAGAAGATTTCTTCAATTTATTTCTTGGACACTGGGCATCCTCGTTAGTGGACAATGGCCTAGGAAAAACCCTTAACACGAACCTACAATCATATAAAACCTCATAATTCAATCAAAGAACTTAACGACTTCCTCTTAACAATCTCATATTCCATACAGGTTAAGTTTCACTTTATTCAAGTTTTAACCAATTTTATACTCAATTCGATATCCTACCTCATTTCCCAATACTTCAACTTTATTCTTAGGGCTTAATAGGGCAATAAAAGCTCGATATGATCAACACTTAATTTCCAATCCTATAACTCTTATAACAACAATTATCAAATGAGTCACTAGTATGAAATGACTTGATCATTCAACTAGACTTCTCGGAAAGGTACTAGTGGCATGAGGCTTTTGGGTAATGGTTCCAATGACAGCCTCAAGTGCAACATTCACCCTTTCAATTTCAATTTAAGAATTGGATGACAACGAATCAGATGACATCTTTCCAGGTGATAACGTTTTGTCAAACTCCACTCTATAAGGAAAGATCGTCATGACATCGATATCAGATTTAATCTCGCCAATTCTTCTTCAAAATCATAATCAACTACTATCAACATTTCTACGAATATCAACCATTTGTTGGGATCATAAATATCCACAACTTGGTTTAGATTTGGAATAGCTAGAATTCCTATGGGAATAGCTTCGATTAATTTACTAGGGGATTTAGGGTTTCTTGTGACAATCTACGTCGTATAAATACCTCGTATAAATATCAAAACAATCATCAAACAATCATGTAATCAAATTACAACATATATATATAATCCAAGTTATATATATTAAAATAACACTTCTCAGTCTGGCCTTGTCGGTAACTCGGGAATTCTTCGGCACCGTTATAGTCAAAAGATTTTTAGACATTTTTAGCAAATGTTTATAGTTAAAAGATTTTGAAATGTTTTATTCAAAACCTTAATTTTAAAAATCTTTCGTTCTCTATAACGAGAGCTCTGGTACCAAACTGTAACACCCCCAAATTTATACAATCTCAATACAGCGGAAGACTAGTTGGTGTTACGGGATAGCACATTACTCACATCATAGACAACGCTTAAAAATCGCGTCGTTTAATAATAAAGCATTTCCATTCATAAATATCAGATTTACATAGGTCCCAAGTCATTGTATTTAATACAGGTTTTACAAAACATTTGAATGGAAATTATAATTTAAGTGTGGGCCATGAATTCTTGTTGTCTTCCCGAGAATTACCTTCACGTACCTGAGATAAAACATGTTAAAAGAAAAGGGTCAGCGATAACGCCGAGTAAATTCATAGAGTTTAATAAATTCCATCAATATAACTTTGGTATAAAATTATTACCAAAAATCATTTCGTACAAATCATTGTAATAGGCCATAAAAAGCCAAAGTCATTTTTATATAAATCCTTATCAAAATCATAAGATAGGCATTTGCCTTAAAAATCATTATACGAACCAGTGTCGTAAAAACATCATATGATATGTTTTACAACGTTGTATAGATCAAATAAAAATCGTTATATGAATATGGTTATGAAAAACCAAAACGCGAACATAATATCAATAGTATAACCCTGTATTGCTAGTCAGGCAATACATCGTAATTCGGTGCGTATAGCAGTATTTCGTTAATTTGGATTATTATAAGCCGCATGACATTGTTACCTTACTACAACAAACAACGGGTAGCTAGCCCGAAACTCAATTTGCCCATCTAAACTAGCGTGTCGTCACAATAATCACGCTTGTGTAAATCTTCTCATACATAAATTTGCTTACCAATCAATGTGGCACGACGGGGATCAACCGTCAAGGCGCGAACTAGGGTGATCGTCCCCAAATAGTACTATTATATGCATAAGCGTCTACCAAATCTCGGTAGTTCACAATTCATGCTAATGGTACTTTTAGTGACATAACCTAACTTTAATAATCCATTTAATTTCATCTATCGGGTCATTTAATCATTTATCGGTCATACAATCGGGTCATACAATCATTCGGGTCCAAATCAATAAACAAACAATCGGGACAAATGGTGTCATATTTTATAAAAACTAACATGTTATCTCCCTCGCGGGTTTATAAAACATTTCATAAAAACATTTAAAAGAGTGTGAGGCTATGAACTCACGTTGATGTGGGAAAGCGGGTTATCGGCAACTCGGACGTACGGTACGTGCTTCAATCACGGAAACCTAGACAAATAATACTCGTCTTAGACTCATGTCCAATGACTTTATAAAATATCAATTATGTATACATATGATGATTATATATATATGATGATCAAGTGGGTTTACATTTTCTCATTTACTCATTTTATTGTTTATGTATTGGTAACTTCTTACTAGTTTACTAGTTTTACCTATTTACGTGTTTTAGGTCCAATAAGCCTATTATAAGTTCATTAACTTGTATTAGTCAATTTCATACTTTTATTATCAGTATTATACTTTATATGTTGGGCCCAAATGGGTTAAGCCAAATAAGTAATTTTTATAAGTGTTTAACTTATTTAGTTAAATTATTAGTCCAATATGCTAACTTAGCTCGTTAATGTCCGTATGTCTTATAGTTCGGGTTCTATCGGTTTTTACTTGTTATATAAGTTTATATATCAGTATGTGAGTTTATAAAAGTTTACATTAGACGTGTCCAACGGTCTAAGTTTTATTTAACAAAAACGTTAATCTTTCGGTTTTAGCCGAAAAGACGTAAAAATCATGTTTATAGTTTTATAACTTATAAACTTATCAAACTACCATTTTTATAAAATGTCCATTTATTTATCCTTATAAATATTTATATAAATGTAATATATAAGTTAGTGGGTTTTAATTCACATTTTATACTATATTTATTTGAGTGCTATTATAATACTATTATACTTTAATTTCCCAAAATCTGATTTTTACTTTCACTTTCACCATTGTTACCATATCTTGAGTTCTACAAGGAGATAGAAGCTCATTTTTGGAAAACATAAACTACATGATATGTGCTACAATTAACTTAGTTTTAGCTACTGCTCAATCCAACTCTAAATATCCCTAACAGTCCGTCCAAAACTGACTATTCAGATTGGTACTTCAATTTTGTTTTAATCATATCTCACTCATTATAATGATTCCATTGTATGTTCAACTCTCACATGTGTAAAAGACCTAATACTTACTGTATATTGATTCCACTTTGCCATTTTATCAGTTTAACATGTGGTTAGTTACTGTTTTTATACATCCAACTTATTAAGCAAGATTTTAACCTTTTTACATATGGTTTTCCATCTCTTTAATCATATTTATCAACACTTGATCCCCACACAACATTTTTATCATCATATATTCATCATATACATATATTACATAAGCAAAATAACAAGAGCATAGGAAGAAACAATCTCTATACCACCAAAGTGATGAAAAGGTTGAGATTTTGGATGAACAAGGCTTGGTTTTGGTAACCAATCTTATGAAATATCAAGACCACCTTCAAGATTACCAAGGATATGAAGACACTTTCAACAAATCAGCCCTAAACTCCTTCTTTAAAATCAGCCCAAAGACCTCCATGAAAACTCCTTTTTATATGTTAAAATCACCTCCAATCTTCATCTTTTTATGTAGTTATCAACATATGTTGATTATATCTTTTGTTTATGGTCAAAATTTGATGATGATGGTGATATAATGGTGGTGTTGGACGTTCAAGGGGAGAGAGGAAGAGTTATGTGTGTTGCATGAGTTGAATAATGAGTTGCTAGTTTGGCTTGAGTGGTTTTGTGTGCATGTGGTTTGGTGGCAAAGTTAAGACAAGTGTCTTAGCTTTGTTACTAAGCTTTGACACATAATGGTGTGTTGTAGCTTACACTTGGCCATCCCATGCGGGGGTGGGGCAAGTTTATTCTTGCCTCATCCCTATTTAATTACGGGTACTCCTTGATTCTAGTTTCCTCGATTTGTGTGCCCTCGGGTCGTTTTACGAAAAACGTTTTTATAAATTATGAATCAACGGCACAAAACGAATCTAATAAAAATTGTCTCATCAAAAACAGAGTTCGAAAACGTAAATACGTAATCCTAAGGTTTCCGGTTTAGTCGTAAAGGACGTTAAATTATAGTCGTAAGTCCTAATCTTTTCTCATAATTTTGTGAGTTTATGAACCAACACAAATTTAAAATCTCAAAATAATATTCACGGATAAATTTATTTTCTGAAATGTCGGACTGTCACCAAAAACGGTGTATGTAAACGTAAGCACGTAACGTAGAATCCTTCGATTTAGACGTAGTCGATGCTACTTCAAGACGTAAATCCAAATTTCTTCTCAAAAATAAGTGAGTTCATAATATAACATTAAAATAATGTTTTTAAATAATATCTGAGAATAAAATATCAACCATAAAATGACGGATTGTCACAGATGCGGATTTACCGTAGTTTATGTTATCACCAAACGTAGGGACTAGAAGTGTCATTCTAGTTAAGTTGTAATGTTTGGTGGTATATAAACCGTCCATGACTTCTATGGAGGGTGAGGCTCTTGCATTATTTTTCACCTAGTAAAAGTGTTTCTCTCTCTACACTCTCTTACTAAGACAATGGCTATCTTATGGTTTGAGTCTTCTCGAACACACGATTCTTTGATTCTGTCATAAACATACATGTGTTAGATAGGATATAAGTTGTTAACACAGTTCCCTTAAGATAGAAATTGATAGGATTCTAGACTTTGGGAATGAGATTCGATATGATCATGGAGGAGATAATAATGATAAGTCATCAACACAACCTGTGCCAATCTCTCAGATTAAAAAAATCCACCTTTGATAAAAAAACCAGCTTTGTAAATATTGTAAATAAATTTTAAATATCGTACATAGTATAACTTAGTTAGGGTTTAGCATTGAGATAATTTAAACTAACAAATTAGATAGAATAAACACTATTAGAATTTAACATCGCTCTTAGTGATTGAAACAAAACTTAGAAAACTAGTCCACAATCGACGGGGTACAAATCTCGTTTGAAGCGTTCTATTAGGTTAAAATGGTAAATTCGACAAAATATAAATGTAAAACTTAAATTAAAATAAATGCCTATCACTACGCACATCACCACTGCTTTTACTTATAAACCTATGAATTCATTTAATGGTGTTAATCCCACTTCAATCCATAACACAAGATTTAGAGTAGATCTATAGAGAGAAAGAGAGAAAGAGAAGAAAGTTAGAGAGAGAAAGTAGAGAAAATGGTGGAAGGTTAACTACTATTAGAGAGAGAAAGTAAATGAACCAACACCCTCTTCCACACATGGAAGAGGGTTTATATACCCATGAGCTTGGTGGGCTCATGGGCTTGTTTCCTTGGGCCGGGCTTGGATTGACTTAGGCTTAGAGCCCCTAACTTATATAATATTAGCTTAGTCCAAGACCGGTTAACCCGACTAGCCTATTACTATAGAAGACCATTAATGACTAAGATGACCTATTAAATTCTTGTTCGACTATATAAAATATAGGGCTAACAATCTCCCCTAATATATTGGTCATCTTTAAATACATAAGATGATTGAGTGAATACATTATTGTGGAGGTGATCTTCCTTCTTTGGTCTTGTATCTTGGTCTTGATCTTGTTTGTAACGGTTTTGTTCCTTCATGCCTTTGTGATCTTTATCTTGAGCCTTTGTCATTTGACTTTGAGTGCTTGAGATCTTCAATCTATCCTTGATAGTGTTCATCTTGTGCTCTTGTGACAAGATGACCTATTACATTCTTAAGTATCTTGATTATCGCCATCTTGTGCTCTTCTGACTTCTGATTTGACATGTTCATACTTTGTTGATTTTGAAAGGCTAACAATCTCCCACATAAATATAGTTGAAGTTAGACCTTGAGGTATCCATTGATTATCAGAGTAGCAGAAGTCTTTAACTTGTAGTATGAACATGTGAAGACGACTTCGGTTATTACACACCTACGCCACCATCTTGATATGCAGCAACATATATAGACACGGACGAAATGGCTTTGAACATTTCACCCGAACTCGGTAGCGTTTTACCTCTGGTCGGTGAAGACCGTTAGACGGTATTAGACAAATATACATGTGATCGGGTAGTTTAATTAAGAACCTCCTTGACAGGGTTTACTGGCGGTAGTAGCCAGTTCTCTTTACTCGACCATCTCAAAGCAGACTGCGAACGTAAAGAGTGAATCATAAGGATAAATTATCCGTCTGATTAGAGTCGTCAATTCAGAATTCCTGGAACAAGTTTGATTCTATAAGAATTGTACCATTGTTTATTTCTAGTTTGTCACAAGCTCGATTCAGAAAGAATCTTGCGAGTCACCTACCGCAGTGCTGTTTGAGATTGACACTGGAAGGATTTCCATTCGTCACTATGAACACTATAGAGTGTCACTCTAAATGTTCTAGCAAGATCACACGTATTTTGTAAAGAAACCTGGAATCAAGTTTGAATCAATTAAGAATCCAAAACTTAGTTGCTTTCCAGTTCTCACAAGTTTGATTCGTGTAAAATAGCACAAGTTACCTACCATGAGCTTGTTTGAGGTTGACTCAAGCAGGATTTCCATCTTCATTGTGAACCGTATCACTCAGATGTTCTAGAAATATCACAAGGATAATGCGTAGGACTCGATTGTGTCCTAATGAGATGATAGATAGATCTCGTTTGGCTCTAGACTCGATAAGTGCATTTTGCTAATCGGAGGCTAAAGTAGACTGCCACCTTTTCAATATTACCTAACTCGGAGTGAGAAAGTCAACAGATACGTGTTGATCTCCGTGACAATGAGACAAGTTTCTTTTGAGAGAAGCCCGAATGGCTAGGGAAGGGTTGTGTATTGCATTACTGGGTCCTTGACACTTGTTTTAGATGTGTTAACCTGGTTTCTGCCTAAGTTGCATAGAATAATCAACACCTTTAATGCTTACTAATACGTCATCACTAGCACCTTGTTGTGATTGTTCCAGTGCTAACCTAAGTAATTGGTCCGCATTCAGCTTCATTCCACTCCATCTTTCCTAAGGGAAACTATTTCTAGCTATGGAATGTCCTTGGGTAGATCCCTCCGGTTCTGGTTGGATCATAGGACTTAGTTTCCTATCCTAAACCACCTTTTGACTCCATCGTTCCATCCTGGATAGTGATCGTAACCGTAAAACCATTGAAACCCATTCAAAGTGCTTGATAAAAATCAAAAATTTTAACACTTTGAAAGTTTTACATTTCCGAAAAGCTCCCTCTACACACATGCATCGATATACGAAATAGTTTAGCATGTGAAGGAAAGAGTTTCACTTGAGTCTTTAAGATCACATGTTGCGATATTTACATTTTAATCACATTTTCTCCCCTATCTCTAATATAAGAACTTAATATTAGAGATACCAATTGATTAAAATATGACAATTTTCCGAAAACCGATTGGGAGAGAAACATGTGTGCACGCATGTATCATGGAACTTTTGTAGTCGGGTAGCTACCCCTCAACAATATATGTGTGTCTTGAAACAAAAATTGGACAAAATTTTGGAAAAACGACACCACAATATATGTTAAGGTACGGAGTTAAGATGCCTTTTTCTAATATATTATATAACATATGACAAATTTATTATCATTTTCGGAATGTGTTGGATACATAAAATATGACAATTTCAAAGATGTACCCAACAACATTAAAAGGCTTGATTTAAAAACACTCCCCCTTAAAAATTGATCAAAATAACATATGACAGTTTTGAGATGTAAAAACCTGTTGTGAGGAAGGGAGTGTTGAACACACAATTTTGAAAGATTTAGAAAAACCTTTTGAGAAATTCTTGAAAATTTGTGTTCAACGGTTTTAAAATAATCATGATAGAAGACTTCTCTTCTATTGCTTAGGAAAAGCGCACTGAAACGTAAACTTCCTTTTACTTTGATTGTTTTGTGACTAGCTCATGACCGAGAAAAACTAATTTCCCGTTGTGAAGGATAAGTTATCATCCATGATAAACTTTCCTTAAGGTAAAGTGCGAGTTCTAAGCTGACATTTACTTAGAAAACGTTTTTCATGAACTTAAAAACTTTGAATGTTTTTATGAGAAGCTCATGACCGAGAAGTATGAATTTCTCATTGATAAGGATAAGTTATCGTCCGTGATAAACTTTCCTTATTTGAGGTTCGAGTCCTAAGCTGTGATGCACTTAGAAGTCATTATGAGAGAATATCAAGCAGCTTCATTTGCCAGAACCTCCAAGTCATCTGGAGTCATATACTTCATACCACGACGACCAACGAGATACGCAAACCTATCTTGTGATAGAGCTTTTGTAAACAAGTCTTCCAGCTGGTACTCAGTTCTGACAAAGTATAATTCCACGATGTCGCGTTCTACTTGTTCCATGATGAAGTGATATCTGACATCGATGTGCTTTGTGCGGGAGTGTTGAACCGGATTGCAAGAGATAACTACGGCTGACTTTGAGTCACAATAAATAGGTATTTTATCAAAGTGGAAGCCATAATCCGTAAGTTGAGTTCTCATCCAGAGGACTTGAGCACAACACGCGGATAGAGACACATACTCTGCTTCGGCGGATGATAGCGAGGTACAATCCTGCATCTTTGACGACCAACTCACGAGCTTGTCTTCCCCTAGAAATTGTATGCCACGAGAAGTGCTCTTTCTAATATCAAGGCAACCTGCATGATCAGAATCTGAAAAAGCAATTAGATGAAAACCGGTTTCCTTCGGATACCAGAGTCCCATATTAATGGTATTCTTAAGGTACCGAAAGATCCGTTTTACCTCCTTGAGGTGCTTTTTAGTAGGTCTGGCTTGATATCGTGCACAATAACATGTGGCATGATGAATATTAGGCCTGATGGCTATAAGGTACATGAGATACCCGATCATACTGCGATATCGCGTTTGATCCACGGGAGGTGAGTACAGGTCAGCGTCTAGGGATGTGGTCAACAATGGTGTACCAACGCGAACACATGAGGTCATACCACGGTTTTGAAGTATCTCTTGAGCATACTTAGCTTGGTTAATAAAGATACTACGTGGGGATTGATTAATCTGGAGGCCTAAAAAGAATTTTAGCTCCCCCATCATTGACATTTCAAATCTGTTGTGCATTAGTTTTTCAAAATGTTTTGAAAGTATTGGGTTCGTAGAACCAAAAATAATGTCATCAATATAAACTTGCACCAGCAGTATGTCATCCCCATATTTGTTAATAAAGAGAGTAGGATCAATAGAACCTTTGGAGAATCCTTTGGAAATCAAGAAGTTTGATAGTTCTTCGTACCACGCCCTTGGAGCTTGTTTAAGTCCATATACGGCCTTCTTGAGATGGTAGACTTTGTCAGGATGATGAGGATCAACAAATCCTTCCGGCTGAGTCACATACACTTCTTGCTTCAAATGACCGTTGAGAAAGTAGTTTTAACGTCCTTCTGATAAACCGTGAAGCCCTTGTGTGCAGCATAAGAAAGGAATATCCTGACTGCTTCCAAACGAGCGACTGGAGCGAATGATTCATCGAAATCTATTCCTTCTTGTTGACGGCATCCCTTAACCACAAGACGAGATTTATTTTTGATGATTGTTTGTTCTTCATCCAATTTGTTTTTCTAAATCCATTTATAATCGAGAACCGTTGTTCCATATGGCCTGTCGACAAGTTCCCATATTCCAAGTCTTTCAAATTGATGAAGTTCGTCTTGCATTGATTCAATCCACGCGTGATCAGTCATGGCTTGTTTGATGTTTGTAGGTACAGTGAAACTCACGGTGAGTGCATACATACATACATCGCCATCGGTTTCGAGTTGTCTGCTTGTTCGAACCGGTTGTGAAGGATTTTCAATTACTTGAACCAATGGATGATCATGAGTCCAATGGTGAGTGGATGGATATCGTTGATAGAATGTGTGCATGTTTGACGAATCAACGTGTTGAGTAGAAGACTCTCCGACTTCGCGTACCGGTGTACCGAATGGGTTGATAAATTCTTCTTCGTTAGACAGTGCATCGACTGCTTGATTGTTGTTTCCTCCTGTAGCATCAATGGTTGGTGATGTTGGTGTATGATGGTTTCTTGAGTTTGTTGAGTATCCAATGGAATTGTCTCTTGAGCAACGGTTGCTGAAGTGGATGCAGTTGTGTCTTGTTGATTTTGTTCGGGCGCATCAGCAGTATTGACAGCGGAAGGCTTTGACACAACTTGATTGTTTCCATACTAATATTCATCAAACATTGGATCATATAAATCAACCAACTCATTCATTTGTGTCTTATCCGTCGAGTCTGCTGTAGGAGTACTTTCTTGACGTTCTTTCACGGGACGTACACTGTTTTGTGTAGGTGCCATTGCTGGACATTGATGTGCGGGACTTGAGCTATTGCGATCAAATACCATTTGTGGCAATTCGTCAAAGTTCACATGAATTGTTTCGACAATAATCCTTGTTCTCTTGTTATAAACCCGATATCCTTTCGATAATATAGCATACCCCACAAAAATACATGCATCACCTTTTTCTTTCAACTTGTCGAGATTCTCACCGTCTTTTAGAATGTAGCACAAAGATCCAAATACGTGAAGAATTTAACAGTAGGTTTCCTGCCATTGATGATGTGGTAAGGTGTCTTTTCATGCCTAGGGATTACGAGAGAACGATTCTGAGTATAACAGGCAGTTGCAATTGCTTCAGCCCAGAAGAATAGTGGTAATTTTGATGCAGAAAGCATTGTTCGAGCTGCCTCAACCAAAGTACGGTTCCATCTTTCGACAACGCCGTTTTGTTCAGGAGTTCGATCAATTGAAGTTTGATGTTCGATGCCTTCTTCTTGAAAGTAGGCTTGTAGAGTCTTGTTCAAAAATTCAGTAACCCTATCCGTTCTTACCGTTAAGACTTGAGCTTGAAGATTGCGTTGTATCATCTTGAGAAAGTTTTTGAACCTCCGTTGTTTCATCTTTGGACCTTAAGAAGTAAGTCCATGTGTATTTGGAGTAATCATTGACAATCACGAGAACATACTTTTTCCCGTTAATACTCTCTACACGCATGGGACCACATAAATCCATGTGTAGAAGTTCCAATCGTCCTTTTGAGCTTGGGGTAGTCTTCGTTTTGAAAGACTTCGTTTTGCTTTCCCCAACTCACAAGAAGAACAAAAATAATCTTTGACGAATTTTAACTTAGGAAGACCGGTCACAATATCATTCTTCGAAAGCAAGTTGATGGTGTCAAAGTTGAGATGTGACAATCGTTGATGCCATAATGATATGAGTGTAATTACTCATATCATTTATATCATTAAATGAACTTAAATTGCATAAAACATATGAATATAGACTTGTATATGCTTGTTTTGTTCTTTTCATGTGTGTAGGTACCAAGATCAGAAATACCAGCAAAAATCGACACGAGTTTGAAGATCCTATCAAAAGCCAAAAGACAAGATTGTTTTTATCATGGGAAATAATTTTATCAAGGATTTCGGCCAAGTGGGTCCCACATGTTCTTATTGGGCCTGAAAGCCCAATAGTGGAGGTTTAAAGTTTATTGGATCAAAGGACCCAATAACAAAGATAGAGACGGATTGAAGTGTTAAACATCTTTTGTGTCCAAGCCCGTTTAATAAACATGAGATGTAGGAAGATTATTTACTTGTTGAAGCCCAAGTCCAAGCCCATAAACAAAAATATTAAAGTTGAGACGGTGGAAGTTATATATGTTCAAGGGTCCAAATAAAGGCCCAACATAAATGAAGTGACGGTGGAAAAGGTTTTATAAAACTTTGGTCAATAATGCTTCGGTCAAACCAACAAAGTAAACAAAAAAAGAAAAGACGAGAGATATGTGAAAAGGGAAGAACTAATATTACCAGGATATAAACCCTAAAAATTTGGGGGTTTCCAATTAATTAGCGATTGATGTACACGTGCAAGCTAATCAGAATAAAGAGGAAGAATTAGAGCGTGGTCTACACTCAGATTCCTAGTACAAGGTGCCACGTGGCTGTATGAATCATCACCAAAAGGGCTCTGATTGGTCTATTTCCTGCCATATTAAAGAGAGCCAGTGATATTATGCCAGGTAAGCACTCAACTAGCACAACTTCTTACAGTGTGGCAATCCGTGTGACCAAGGGCTTGTATCAACCCTTGGATCAAAACAGAAAAGAAAGAGAAAGAATGAAGATGAAATCAAGGGCTGAAACCGATTCTTCATCAACACCCACCCCTCTCGGTTAGGCTATAAATACCCCCTCAAAATAAAGATGTAATCATCCCTTTTTTTCTTTACTGTTATAATGCTATTTTATAGATAGGAATTGTAATTTCCTTTTTCTTTAGTATTGTAATGTTGGATTTGAATTAATAAAAGTGAGTTTCAGTTTTACAATCTTTTAATCCCAAGTTTTATTTTATTGTTAAAATCGAATTGCATTTTCTTATCTTACGAAATGATATTATAATTTTTATTGTTTATAAAAGCTTATTCAATAGCTTTTATGAATAATTGAGAAGAGATTAGGGATATAGAAATATATTTATCCACTGATAAATATAAATATAAAAAAAGTTGGTGGTTCGAGATCCTTTGTTGGTTTGGTGATGTTTCGAGCTGATGTTCATGATTCGAATGGTGGTGTTTGGTGTATTTTGTATAAGGGAGCTCAGCGCTCGCCTTCTTCAACAATGGTTTCATCATTCTATGGTTAAGCTCATTTATTTTATAAGTTTTAGATTTAATTTGAGTGTATGCTGAATTTTATGGTTTAGACTACTTGTTTGGTTAATGATTTTTGGTTTGATAGTTTTGATAATATGCTGATATGTTTAGATAAATTGTATCTTAATTAAATATGAATACAGATCTATTTTGTGATGATTTTATTGTTGAATGTGGAATCTGCTTATGTCCATGAATTTGATCTGCTGTTTGGGTAAGTTTTATAGTAGTTTGGAAACTGTATATCTGTTATGTGCATCACTGATTGAATAGAGCTGCTGAATTGACTTGGGTAATCTGTTGAATTTGTTTTGTCTAGCTTGAATTAGGTTTTTGTAGTTAAATCATTTGTTGAGGTATTGCTTCCAGTTTTAAATATATATTTTATATTAGATCATATGCGTTTTATTTTAGTTAAAATAAACTGTTAGTGTGGTTAGAATATAGGATTTTAGTCCGTTGAATTCATAGTTTTTTTAGATTGATTCGATTCGGTTAAATTAAAACTGTATCCATTTACTTTTTGTATGCTCAAATCTGCTTTAATTATTTTGAAATTTGAATGATAGGGAAGTTTTGAATTGATCTAGTATGGCTATTAAATATTTTGGGACTTGCTATCGACTTTGATTCTTTGAATCAGTTTGTTAGATCGATCATAGCTATTGTTATATAGATCTATTCAGGCTGCTTTATTTCTTGTTTTAAGAACTTACATGGTCTGCATTTGCTTAATGTTGTTTAGATTTTGATGATGAACTTGTTTTTTTTCATATAAGCTGCTGATTGTGGTTTGTTATTAGTTTACTGAATTGTTTGAATTTGATTTGCTAGTAATAAAATTTATTTGCTAGTCTATAACTGGAGTTGATAGAATTGAGCAGCTGTATTTTTTTTGTACTGTTGTTTGATGTTACTGTTATATCAATTTTATCATATAACTGAATTCGTATAGAATTCAAACATACAAAAAATAATATCCAAAATTTGTCCCCCATGGGACTCGAATCCTTAACCTCAAGGTTCACAGCTAAACACCTTGTCCAACTGGGCTAGGCTCACTTATTTGTTTATAACTGTGACTACAGTTTTATATTACTTCAATTTTGAATTGTCATCTTTGTCTAATAGACGTTTTTTTTACTTTTGAGTTAAAAAGTTTTATTTAAAATTTATAACTACATTTAAAAATAAATTGTCTATTTAACATTTGGAAAGAATATTAGTTTAAATAAAATAAGTTTTAAATAAATAAATAAATATTTTATAACTTTTAAAATTAATATTGTTGTAATGATTTGGTTATAATTAAAAGTAGAAAAAAATATATAGTTTAATTTTCGACTTTTAGATTTAATTTGGGTAGACGATTCATGCACTTTAGGTTAAAAACGTAGAATATTAGATAAAACCGAAACCTATTCAAATCAATTGTCCAATTTAAAACGGAAGTCTCAAATTCACAATTTCTTCGTGTACAACGAACCGGGATCACTCTCGTGTTAATTAATCCGTCTTTATCTTATTTTAGACTATTACTTTTTTCTAAAGGTAATATTCTATAATTTGCTCTATAACGTATTATATTAAATACACCGACACTTTTCGCACACATCAAAAATTTTGGCGCCGCAGCCGGGGATTTTGTGTACGATTCTTTCGTGACGATTTATTGATCGTTGATTTGAAGACTCTTTCCGTCCTCGGAAAGTTTTATTATTTTCATATATATATAATTAATATCGTTTTTCGTGTTTTTTTGTTATTAATATATTATATTATGTCGAACAATAAATTCACCTACCTCCAAAAGCGTGAAAACGAAAATCTTAGTTGGGATTTCATCACCTAGCTATTGTATTCGAATCCAAAACAAAACAAATAATAAAGGCAAAATAGATAAATACGAATAAAAAGTTTGAACTCGATTTATACAAACTATAAGGTGGGTATAAGGCGACGAGCTATAAAATGTCGTCTAAGAAAAAAGGTTTTTAAGTGCTTTGTGCCACCTCGTTTCCCCGCTTGCTTGTGCGTACAGTGAGAGGGAGAACCGATTATTGGTTTGCCAACTCAAGTAGTAATAAACTTTATTTTTTGTCGTTGTTTACTCATTGCACCTCGAGACGTTTAGGTTTTCACCTACGTTTCAAAGTCGACCGAGTGTACTTTACTTCCATAGTAATTATTCTTACTCCTTGTTTTTATCAATCTTTGATTGAGAAATACCAAATAAAATACCAAAAATAGTCTTCTTCTAATCTATTTTCTATTCTTCAACCCTCTAAGTTCTCGTCACTTTGGTTTATGCAATTACGTTCTAATCGACTTTTGATTAATCACGATAGACTTGAAAACATTCCTCGTAGAAATAGGAATCGTCAACAACAAGTAGTGGAACCCGAGCTTCCACCAATTGTTGTTAATTTGGCCGATAACCGAACAATGAAGGAATTGCTCCGTGCACCCACCGAAGGGTACGGGGAAGCAATCGTTGTGCCGGCTATTTTGGCGGATCATTATGAGATTAAGACGGGTCTTTTATCACTCATTCGCACCGACGAATTTCATGGCAATGAGATGGATAACCCACACTCTCACATTCAGAATTTTCTTCGTATCACCTCGACTCTCAAGTTTAGAGATGTGCCGAATGACGCGATTAAGCACATGCTTTTTCCGTACTCGCTCTAGGGAAACGCTAAGTGTTGGTGTAAAACCCGCATGCTTTTACCATGAATAGTACCCTTAGTAACGTACGTACATATTAAAACTTTCCTTTTATAGCATGAACACGTGTCACGATTAGGAATTACAAAAGTTATGTACGTATAATTATACGATAAGCATTAAGTACATGTTAATACATGATAATTATTATCAATAATAATTAAAATCAGGAACATGAAATCATGAACGTAAGAATCACGAACATATAATTATGTATTTACGTATATTATTATAACAACTACGTACAAGTATTTATGATAACACGAATATTTAATAATAACGTAACGTAAATACGAGCACACGAACACGTAAATAATTAGAACACGTAAAAACTACGGGTTTCCCTTGGTGGGCCCTACAAACCGCGGCAACAAGAGAAGAGGGGGCCCAGCCCATGTTTAATTTTATTAAAATAACAATTATGGAAAACATTTTTTCATTCACAGAAGAATTTTAAGAAATCTCAAAACCCTAATCTTTCTCCTTGCTCTCTCTTGGCCGGCGGCTATATCACCAAAGGTGGGTGATTGGTTGATTTTGATTAAACAAATCATAAGAACGTGTTCGTATATTCATCCTCCATTTATTACACGTGTTTTGGTAATCCGAAAACCTTTCTTTTTAATTCTTTTTATGTTTTTATGCACTTATGATCATGGGGGTTTAAAAACAAGATTAATAACATGCTAATAATCATGGTGGGAAAATTAATTAGGGTGTTTCGGGTTTGCTTGTTTCGTCTGCCAGATAAACCGAGAGCCAAGGGCTCTCGACGTCGTTGGTTCGCACCCCAACCGAGACCCATGTCTCGGTGGTGGTGGGTTTCGGTCAACAGCAGGGACACGACACCCCGACATGCGTCAGGGGTGTCTTGTGGTTTCTTTGGTCTCGGCAGTAACACAACCCCAACCACGGGCTTAAGCCGGTAGCTATTTTTGGTAAACAGGAGGGATCGTAGCAAGCAGGGGGAACCACCAGCAACTTCCGGTGGGAACCTTTTGGTGTCAGCGGCTAGCCGAGAGAAACAAATACCACCGGTAGCAGCCCGTGGTAGTTTGCCGAGAGCAAGGGCAACCGGCTTAGGCCGGTTTGCCACTGTTTTCGGGTGGGTTTGGTTCGGTCGGTTCACGGGTTCATGGGCCGGTTCGCGATATGTTTTAATAAAATAATACATGGGTTCGGTTTATTATTTTTACAAGTTTAATAGTTTTACAAGTATATTTATTCTACAAGTTAATTAAATTAATTTAACATGGCATATAATTAATTTAATTAAAACATGGACTTAGGTTTATTATTATTATTTAATAATACATGATTTTAACCTAAGTATTTATTTATGTAATTTAGACTATAGTAATTAATTAATTATTAAAACATGACATATAATTAATTAATTCTCATGACTTGGGTTATATTAATATAAATATTAATACATGGTTGAACCTAAGTATGTTATCCACTTTAATTTAATTAAACATGATTATATTTAATTAAATCATATAACATATAGTTTATTTAATTAACATGTTATAATTAATAAACTATACTATTAATCACATGACTTAGTATATTTAATCAGTAAAACTTAAGCTCATCTTATTAGCTTATTAATCCAGCTTATTTCTAATTATGTTAACTTTCTATTTCAGGAAACTTACTATTTTTAGAAACTTTCTATTTTTAGAAACTTATCTATTTTAAGCAGTTAATCTATTTTTGGAAACTTTCTATTTTGGAACCTTTCTATTTTAGGAAACCTGCTATTTTTAGAAAGTTACTTATTATTACACAACAAGTATAATAATAAAAGAATATCAGTTAATACTTAATCAGAATACTTATACATGTATACTATTTATGTAGCATTAGTGAGATCGAAGTAGGACTCTCTTCCGTTCGTCTTCTTCGTTCACTGGACTTAAGGTACGGATTCTCCGTCCTTTAGTATGGACATTCTTTCCTTATTAGGATTCCCAGTATATGTTTTATATGCTTTGATTTACATATGTTTAATTTAAATGCCTAAGCCATATACATGCATGACCAGTTCCACCTAGTTATGGAGGTACCATAACCAGAACACTGGAGGCACGAGTGTTATGACTTCACCACGGCGGAGTGATAGCTCGTGGCGTCCCTTTCAGCTTTTGGCATTATTATATTATCATGTGGGGCATATGGGTGCATCCTAGGTTACGTGTTTTAGCAGATTATTCAGGTGAATGTGGTGTGTGCCTTGCATCCTTTACGAGGAGTTGATCCCTCCTACCCAAACTTATATTAATTAGAGGCAACCCCTCTAATTGCATGATGAGGTCACCTCCCCAAGTATTCATGCACGTTGATATTTCATAACCTATATTGGCTTAATGGTTAACATGTTAAACAATATTTATAAGATAAACATAAGGCTTTTAAAACTATAAAACCAGTTTTACTAAGTTATACCAGGTTTTCCAGGACTTAATCAATTCTGCTGCTATATGTTGTATATGCTTATGTTATTCATTCTATGCTTGTATATCTGTACACTGAGCGTTATGCTCATCCATTTTCCTTTCATGTTCCCAAACGGCAGGTACTCAAGGGTGCTCGTAGACTTTAAGCGTACGTGCATATGGATTGGAAGCTTTCTAGCCTTCATTACTTTATGCATTTCATCATACATTTTGCTACTTATTTCCATGGACATTGTTTAGTCCTTTTTCTTTAAAGTATTTATGTTTGTGTGTGATGAGCTTATACTTTGGGGTACCGATGTTTGTTTTCGGTATTTCCTTTATGGTAATATAATGTTTAAGAAATTTTCCTTGTATGCTTTGATGACACGCCATAATCACGCGTGACATTCCATTTACCAAAATGGGGTGTTACAATTATGGTATCAGATCCAGGTTTCGACTTGTAGGCTCTCAAAACCAGACCTATGATTAGTGGGTAGTCACTATGGTCTTCCTAGAACTGACAGTCGGTTTTCATGCATTCATTGTTTTCATGCATTCATATATATGTCATTTTCGTAGGTTTATGACTAAGTAATGGTTGGTACAGGACTGGCCCTAAGTAATGGTTTTCATGCATTCATTGTTTTCATGCTTTTATCAAAACTTTTAACTTTGGGACCGACCCATTGGCGTCCCCTCGCCATGTCTTTTGTTTTAGGTGAACTGACCATAGGCGTTCACTCTCGCGCAGATAAAAGTTTTCATAAACCTGCATCATGCATTCATGTACTAGTTTTCCTGCATAAAATTTTTCTCATGATTTATTGATATAAATTTTTTTTCATGTACATATTTTATGTTTGATCAGTTTAATCATGTACTTTTTTTTATACTGTCAGATGGTTCTCACACGCGAGCAAGAACAACTCAATGCAGCAGTCCAAGCTGCGATGCAAGCTTTGCTTCTTCAGCTGATGAACGAAATTAGGGCTGAGGTGTAGGCTGCCAACAATCAGCAACAGCACCCAGTACCTCCTCCTCCTCCTTCAGCAACATTGGTCACATGGCTGGAGAGATTCAACAAGCAACGTCCTCGATCCTTTGAGAGAACTGATAGCCCTAGTGAAGCTAAAAGCTGGTTGGCTCATATCAAGAAGATATTCGATGTAATGGGCTGTGACCCCGTCTTCAAGTCGAGGTTGGCCTGTTACAAGTTCGAAGGTGATGTGCTAGGATCGTGGAAGGCAGTCAAGCAGTCTGAGGGAGGTGATAATTGGGTGGCTGGTTTGACTTGGGCTCAGTTCAGGGAGTTATTGATGGGACAGTTCTTCCCCAAGGCTGAGCAAGACAAGATGAAGAGGGAGTACCACGGAATCAGGCAGAGAGCTGGGGAGAACAGCAACGTGTTCATGCAGCGCTTTCTTCGTTTGGCTGGTTTTCTTGGCGCAGGTAGGTACTGCCGAAGAGCAAGCATACCACTTCCGGTGGGCTCTTCGTACATCGGTCGCCAACAACTTGGTGTGTGCTACTTTGAACACGGTGGCACAAGTTGCCGATGCAGCACGTAAGCTGGAGACGCTACAAGAAAAAGAAGAGTTCGGGGAAGCAGAGAGACCCGAGTCGTTATTCAGCGGTGACCATTTCGAATCCATTCAGTACTATCCAATATTTATATCTCTCTTTAAACTGCATCGTTCAGGCAGAAGACTGGGCACCGGTCTCAGTCGGCTACTCAGCAACAGCCGAATCAGCCCAAGGGTAAAAGTCAGACTCAAGACCATTCAACTACAGATAGGCGTGGCGGTAATGATAATTACCATAACAACTTTGGAAACTCTAACAGCAGCAGGTCCTTACACTTACTCATTTCCTTATGTTACATGTGATATTTCATAATTCTGACACATTAGCAATCTTCTACCAGGAATCATGGTAACGGGAGGGACCAGAACCAAAGAGGTTCACAGCCTAACCGTCCAGCTATCACTGGTATTACATCTTACGATTGTTCCACATTGTCCTTTTGTACCTATAAACCATGTCTCATGTATACTGTTTCCAAACAGGCTCCCAGCCAGCAAGGGCACCTGCTGGAGGGTATACTCACCCACTTTGCACTACCTGCAACCGTAGGCACCCAGGGCCATGTCGCCGCGACAGCGACGCATGCTACAAGTGTGGCCTTACTGGTCATCGCATGAAGGACTGTCGCAAGGGCGAGATGAAGGGCACATTTGGACATGCTGATTCCAAGCCACCTCCTACTAATGGACGCGTTTACACGACTTCTCGCGACCAGGCTAACAAGTCTACAGGTACCATCACTGGAATCTTGTATATGTATGGTCAAGCTGCATGTGTTTTATTTGACACGGGTGTTACTCATTCGGTCATTTCTACTTCTTATGCTAAGAATGTTAGGATATCCCCTATGCCATTAGACAATGTACTAAACATTTCCATGCCTTTAAGAGACTCGGTACGCATAACCCATGTGTACAAGAGCCTTCCCTTAGAGTTTGACGACAAGATCCGTCCGGTTAACGCACTTCCATTGGATATGTGTGATTTTGACATGATATTAGGCATGGACTGGCTATCCAAACATCACGCCACCATAGACTGCCATACATATCGGGTCATCTTCGATGATGAAAATGCACCAGATCACATTTACAACAGGTTCATACCCGGAAGGTCTGTACAAATAATCTCGAATTTGCAAGCACGTGCATTACTTTCACATGGTTGCGAGGGCTATCTAGCTATTGTTCATGACATGGATAATGAATCTACATCAATTCAGAATCAGCCAATAGTGTCAGAATTCCCTGACGTGTTTCTAGAAGAACTTCCGGGCATACCACCTGCACGTGAAGTAGAGTTTAATATTGAGCTCATCCCAGAAGCTGAGCCGATTTCCAAGGCTCCTTATCGCATGGCTCCCATCGAGCTGAAGGAGTTGAAGGACCAATTGCAAGAACTTTTGGAACGAGGCTTCATTCGACCTAGCGTATCTCCATGGGGCGCACCGGTCTTATTCGTAAAGAAGAAGGACGGCAGTATGCGTCTTTGCATAGATTATCGCGAGCTCAACAAGATCACCATCAGGAATAGATATCCTTTACCACGCATTGACGATCTGTTTGACCAACTCCAAGGGGCCAAACATTTCTCCAAGATTGATCTAAGGTCGGGCTATCATCAGTTACGGGTTAAAAAGCAGGACATCTCCAAGACTAATTTCCGTACACGTTATGGGCACTACGAATTTATAGTCATGCCATTTGGCCTTACCAATGCTCTAGCTGTTTTCATGGATTTGATGAACAGAATCTTCCATGAGTTCCTGGACAAGTTCGTCATTGTCTTCATTGACGACATCTTGATATTCCCTAAGTCCAAGGAGGAACACGAAGACCATCTTCGTACAGTATTACCGATTCTTCGCCAGAAGCAGCTGTATGCTAAATTCTCCAAGTGTGAGTTCTGGTTAGACAAGGTGGCATTATTAGGTCATATTGTATCAGCAAAAGAAATCACCATGGATCCAGCAAAGGTTGAGGCTATTACCAAGTGGCCAAGACCGACATCAGCGACTGAAGTTCGCAGTTTCCTAGGCTTAGCTGGTTACGACCGTAGGTTCGTAGAGAAATTTTCCCGTTTAGCACTACCATTGACCAAACTGATACGGAAAGGGGAGAAATTCGTCTGGACGAAAGAAAGAGAGAAGAGCTTTGAAGACCTAAAGCAGAAGTTAGTATCTGCACCGATTCGAACTCTCCCATCTGGTCCAGGTGGATTTCAAATCTATAGTGATGCTTCAGGGAAGGGACTTGGTTGTGTTCTCATGCAACATGGGAAAGTGATTGCGTACGCTTCACGGCAGCTTAAGCCTTATGAGGAAAATTACCCTACGCATGACCTGGAACTTGCAGCAGTCGTGTTTGCATTGAAGATATGGAGGCACTACTTGTATGGAGAATCATGTGACATCTTCACAGACCACAAGAGCCTGACGTACATCTTTACTCAACGTGAACTGAACATGAGACAGAGGAGATGGTTAGAGCTGTTGAAGGATTATTACATTAATCTGCAGTATCATCCCAACAAGGCAAATGTAGTGGCAGAAGCACTTAGTAGAAAGTCTGGTATGATAAATGGCATTAAAATTGAGGAGGAAATTATAAGAGACTTAGAGCGACTAGATATCGAGATCATGGTACGTGGACAACACGGTTACTGGGCTAATCCTAGAGTGGAACCTGAGTTACTCTCTAGGATTAAGGAGGCTTAGAAGGATGATGGTGAAATTTGGGCAATCATACAGAACTTAGAACAGCAGACGGAGTTTCGATTAGATGACGATGGTATCTTATGGCAGGGCACGAGACTTTGTGTTCCTGATGATCAAGAACTCCAGGAAGCATTGTTAGTTGAAGCTCATAGCTCCCCATTCTCCATTCATCATGGTTCGACCAAGATGTACCACGACATCAAGCAATACTTTTGGTGGAGTGGTATGAAACAAGATGTTGCGACTTATGTCTCCAAATGTCTTACCTGCCAGCAGGTTAAGATCGAGCACCAGCGATCTAGTGGTTTACTACAACCGTTAGACATTTCAGAGTGGAAGTAGGACAAAATCACCATGGATTTTGTTACCGGTCTTCCGCAGACAAAGAGGAGGCATGATGCGATTTGGGTTATCGTTGATCGACTTACTAAGTCAGCTCATTTCTTATCGATCCGCAAGGCTGATACGGTCAGTAAACTCATCGACACTTACAAGAAGGAGATCATGAGACTTCATGGTGCTCCATCCAGCATCGTTTTGGACAGAGATCCTCATTTCACTTCGCGATTCTGGAAGAGTCTACAGAAAGCTTAGGGTATAAAACTTAAGCTTAGCATGGCTTTTCATCCTCAAACAGACGAGCAATCGTAGCGAACGATTCAGACATTAGAAGACATGTTGAGGTCATGTGCGTTGGAATGGACAGGAGATTGGGACGATTACATCTGTTTGGTAGAGTTTGCATACAACAACAGTTGGTACGCTAACATTAAGTGTGCTCCATTTGAGATGTTGTATGGCAGAAAGTGTCGCGCCCCAATCTGCTAGGATCAGGTTGGTGAGCGAACACATGAAGGACCGGAAATGATAGAGTTGACCAACGAGAAGGTCGCTGTAGCTAAGAAGAAATTGCAAGAGGCACGTTCACGTCAGAAGAGTTATGCCGACAAGCATCGTAGGGACTTACATTTTAATGTAGGAGATCACGTCTTTCTTAAGGTATCGTTGGCACGTGGCGTTAAGCGTTTTGGAATCAAAGGGAAGCTCAGTCCTCGATTCATCGGACCGTTTGATGTCATTGAGCGAGTCGGTGAAGTATCTTATCGTTTAACGTTACCTCCGCAGCTTTCTCACGCTTACGACGTTTTCCATGTGTCCTTACTCAGAGGGTACAAGTATCATCCCTTCACATGTTTCAGTATCCACTAGAACAGATTCGTGAAGATCTTACCTTCATAGAGGAACCCGAACGAGTTCTTGACAGGCAAGAACGAGTTATGAGGAAGAAGACGATCCCATTCGTCAAAATCCTTTGGAGGGACCATACCGAGCGGGAAGCCACTTGGGAAACAGAGGAGTCTATCCAGGCTTCTTACCCTCATTTCATATATTGAATTCGGGTATGTTCCTCTTTCAGTTTATTTTATCTATAATTCGGGGACGAATTATTCTTTTTAGGGGGAAGAGTTGTAAAACCCGCATGCTTTTATCATGAATAGTACCCTTAGTAACGTACGTACATATTAAAACTTTCCTTTTATAGCATGAACACGTGTCACGATTAGGAATTACAGAAGTTATGTACGTATAATTATACGATAAGCATTAAGTACATGTTAATACACGATAATTATTATCAATAATAATTAAAATCACGAACATGAAATCATGAATGTAAGAATCACGAACATATAATTATTTATTTACGTATATTGTTATTACAGCTACGTACAAGTATTTATGATAACACGAATATTTAATAATAACGTAACGTAAACGAGCACACGAACACGTAAATAATTAGAACACGGAAAAACTACGGGTTTCCCTTGGTGGGCACTACAAGCCGCGGCAACAAGAGAAGAGGGGGCCCAGCCCATGTTTAATTTTACTAAAATAACAATTATGGAAAACATATTGTGACAATCCGTCAATTTATGGTTGATATTTTATTCTCAAGTGTTATTTAAATACATTATTTTAAATGTTATATTATGAACTCACTTATTTTTGGGAAGAAATTTGGATTTACGTCTTGAAGTAGCGTCGACTACGTCTAAACCGGAGGATTCTACGTTACGTGCTTACGTTTACATACACCGTTTTGGTGACAGTCCGACATTTCAGGAAATAAATTTATCCATGAATATTATTTTGAGATTTTAAATTTGTGTTGGTTCATAAACTCACTAATTTACGAGAAGAGATTAGGACTTACGGTTATAATTTAACGTCCTTTACGACTATACCGGAAACCTTAGGATTATGTATTTACGTTTTTGAACTCCGTTTTTGATGAGACAATTTTTATTAGATTCGTTTTGTGTCGTTGATTCATAATTTATAAAAACGTTTTTCGTAAAACAACCCGAGGGCACGTAAATTGAGGAAACTAGAATCGAGGAGTACCCGTAAATTAGTGGGATGGGACAAGTTTTACACTTGCCCACCCCACTATATGGGATGGCCAAGAAGGCTCCAACACACACATGAGGTGTCAAAACCTCCTAAACATACTCACACTTGTCTTATAAGTTTTGTAAAACCATTTTCTACAAAACCATTCTCACAAATCCTTACATGCAAAACCACTAATACTCTCCTTTCTCTCTCTCAATTTCCGTCCCAAACTCATCAAAAACAACCCTCATTTGATCTATTTTAACCATAAATTCATGTGTTATTCATACACATGATGATGCCCCTTTGAAGCCTTGAAGATTGGAGGTGATTCTAACATCCAAAAAGGAGATTTCTTGGTGTCATAGGGCTGATTTTCCATGAGAAGTTTATAAAGATTGGTGTACTTGAAGATGATATTGGTTTATCACAAGTTTTGCCAACAAGAACCAAGTCTTGTTCATCAAAAAGCTCGTCATTTCATCACTAATGGTGGTATAGAGATTGTTCTTCCTATCCTCTTGTTATTTTGAATATGTAACCATGTATTTTCTTTCTTAATGTATATGTATATGATGATATATGATGATATATGATGATAAAAATATTATGTGGGAATTTGGTGTTGATAATCATGGGTAAAAAGATGAAAAACTATATGTAAAAAGGTTAAAATCATGCTTAAAATGATGGCTGTATAAAACAGTAAAGACTCATATGATGAACTGATAAAATGGCATAGATTAATGGATATACAGTAAGTAATATGTCTTGTACACATGTGAGAGTTGGCCATGCAATGGAATCATTAAGATGAGTGAGATATGATGAAAACAAGTTTAGAGTACAAATCTGAGTTCACTGTTTTGGACGATTTTTAGAAAATACTTAGAGGATGATTCAACAGTAGCTATAGAAGAGTTAAATGGAGCACATATCATTTAGTTTATGTCATAAACATTTGAGCTTCTATCTCCATATAGAACTCTAGATATGGCTGTTTTGGTGAAGATGAAACTAAAAATCAGATTTTGAAGAATTAATGTTTAATAGTATTATATAAGCACTCAAACTAATATAGTATAAAATATGAATTAAAACCCACTAACTTATAAATTTCATTTATATAAATATGTATAAGGTTAAATAAATGGACACTTTATAAAAATGGTAGTTGAATAAGATTTATAAGTTATAAAAACTATAAACATGATTTTTACGTCTTTTCGGCTAATACCGTAAAATTAACGTTTTTCGTCAGTTAAAACTTAGACGGTCGGACCCGTCTAATGTAAACTTTTTAAAAGTCATATACTGATGTATAAGTACCTAATACAAGTAAAAACCGATAAAACCCGAACTATATGACATACGGACAATAACGAGCTAAGTTAGCATATTGGACTAATAATTTAACTAAATAAGTTAAACACTTATAAAAATTACTTATTGGGCTTAACCCATTTGGGCCCAACATGTAAAGTATAAATACTGATAATACAAGTATAAAATGTATTAATACAAGTTAATGGACTTATAATAGGCTTATTGGACCTAAAACATGTAAATAGGTAAAACTAGTAAACTAGTATAAAAGTTATCAACACATAACACTAAAATGAGTAAATGAGAATATGTAAACCCACTTGATCATCATATATATATAATCATCATATGTATACATAATTGTTATTTTGATAAAGTCATTGGACAAAAGTCTAAGACGAGTATTATTTGTCTAGGTTTCCGTGATTGAAGCACGTACCGTACATCCGAATTGCCGATAACCCGCTTTCCCACATCAACGTGAGTTCATAGCCTCGCACTCTTTTAAATGTTTTTATGAAATGTTTTATAAACCCGCGAGGGAGATAACATGTTAGTTTTACTAAAATAGGACACCATTTTTCCCGATTGTTTGTTTATTGATTTGGACCCGAATGATTATATGACCCGATGAATGATTAAATGACCCGATATATGAAATGAAATGGATTATTAAAGTTAGGTTATGTCACTAAAAGTCCCATTAGCATGAATTGTGAACTACCAGGATTTGGTAGACGCTTATGCATATAATAGTACTATTTGGGGACGATCACCCCAGTTCGCGCCTTGACGGTTGATCCCCGTCGTGCCACATTGATTGGTAAGCGAATTTATGTATGAGAAGATTTCCATAGCGTGATTTTGTGACAACACACTAGTTTAGATGGGCAAATTGAGTTTCGGGCTAGCTACCCGTTGTTTGTTGTAGTAAGGTAACAATGTCATGCGGCTTATAATAATCCAACTAACGAAATACTACTAGACGCACCGAATTACGATGTATTACCTGACTAGCAATACAGGGTCATACTATTGATATTATGTTCGTGTTTTGGTTTTCAAAACCATATTCATATAACGGTTTTTATTTTCATACAACGTCATAAGACGTATTGTATGATGTTTTTACGACATTGGCTCGTATAATGATTTTTAAGGCAAACGCCTATATTATGATTTTGATGAAGATTTGTATAAAATGACTTTGGCTATTTTATGGCCTATTAAAATGATTTTTACAAAATGATTTTCAGTAATAATTTTATACTGATATTATATTGATGGATTTTATTAAACTCTATGAATTCACTCGGCGTTATCGCTGACCTTTTCTTTTAACATGCTTTATCTCAGGTACTTGAAGGTAATTCTCGGGAAGACGACAAGAATTCATGGCCCGCACTTAAATTATAATATCCATTCAAATGTTTGTAAAACCTGTATTAAATACAATGACTTGGGACCTATGTAACTTTGATATTTATGAATGGAAATGCTTTATTATTAAACGACGCGATTTTTAAGCGTTGTCTATGATGTGAGTAATGTGCTATCCCGTAACACCAACGAGTCTTCCGCTGTATTGAATTTTGTAAATTTGGGGGTGTTATAGTTTGGTACCAGAGCTCTCGTTATAGAGAACGAAAGATTTTTAAAAACTAAGGTTTGAATAAAACATTTCAAAATCTTTTAACTATAAACATTTTCTAAACATGTCTAAAAATCTTTTTACTATAACGGTGCCGAAGAATTCCCGAGTTACCGACAAGGCCAGACTGAGGAGTGTTACTTTAATATATATATAACTTGGATTATATATATATATATGATGTAATTCTATTACATGATTGTTTGATGATTATTTTGATATTTATACGAGGTATTTATACGACGTAGATTGTCACAAGGAACCCTAAATCCACTAGTAAATTAATTGAAGCTATTCTCGTAGGAATTCTAGCTATCCTAGATCTAAACCAAGTTGTGGATATTTATGATCCCAACAAATGGTTGATATTCGTAGAAATGTAGATATTAGTTGATTGTGATATTGAAAAAGAATTGGGTACATTAAATCTGATATCGATGTCATGACGATCTTTCCTTATAGAGTGGAGTTTGACAAAACGTTACCACCTAGGAAGATGTCATCTGATTCGTGTAATCCAATTCTTAAATTGAAATCGAAAGGGTGAATGTTGCACTTGAGGCTGTCATTGGAACCATTACCCAAAAGCCTCATGCCACTAGTACCTTTCCGAGAAGTCTAATTGAATGATCGAGTCATCTCATACTAGTGACTCATTGGATAACTATTGTTGAAAGAGCTATAGGATTGGAAATTAAGTGTTGATCATATCGAGCTTTTATTGCCCTATTAAGGTATAAGAATAAGGTTGAAAGTATTGGAGAATGAGGTAGGATATCGAATTGAGTATATGTTGATTAAAACTTGAATAAAATAAAAATTTAACCCGTATGGAATATGATATTGTTAAGAGGAAGTCGTTAAGTTCTGTGATTGAATTATAAGGTTTTAATTGATTGTTGATCCGTGTTAAGTGTTGTTCCTAGGCCATTGTCCAATGACGAGGATGCCCAATGTCCAATAAATAAATTGAAGAAATCTTCTTCTGAATTGGGACCGATGGATCTTCCGGGACAGGTGGAACCCCCATGACTCTTGTAGATTAGTATTCATTGTGGTATCTTTTAAAAATCCCTAACTTAACTGAGATATCAGTTGGTAGGATGAGTTCTTGGAATTGTATGACATAGTGACACATAATGTGTTACGGTACAATTTGACTTGTTTGTGATTAATGAAAAGACTACCTTTGATTACTAAATTCTACATGTATCGATATTATCTATCTTTTATTGCTTCATCCTAATGCTCGCATTAGTGATGCAACCATTGAACAAGTACTCATCTCGAATTAAGTTACGTTGTGGATTATTCTTTTCGAGCGCCAGCAAGGTCATGAACCTCATGATTATTTAGCTTAAGCTCATTTCCTATCATATTGTAGTTAGTTCTTGGTGAACAACTTTTCATCACTCTTTTGCAGATCACTCATTGTTTTTATAAGATAAAACAGTATTCCTTGAGAAAAATTGAATTTTCATCACTATAAGGATTATTTAAAGTGAGATTTATGAGTAATCGTTATCGAAATGAGGTTGTTTATAAAACACCTTGGAAAACTTAATTGTTTTCATAACAAAGAAAATCTTTGTAAATTTATTTTTGATTCTTATTTAAGAATTAAGCATGAAAATGTTTTTATTATAAACATGATGATAAAATTTTGACGAACTGAGTATTGCATCGTTAATCTTGAAATTGTATATAGTTGCGCGCCTACATACAATTCGGAATGGACCATGCAAGACTGATTAGTAGTCACCATAAAACTAATAAATAAACACTACATTTTCTTTGAAGATTGTGAAAGATTAAATTTTATGAGATCTGCAAGAAGTGAAAATTAGGGACATAGTGTTATGGACACCTACATATGTGACTGTAGCACATATTCTTCTGAGTTGAATTTACTCATCTGTGGAAATTGTCTTATTTGACAATTGACAATTCTTTCTTGTCCAATTCTCCTGTAGCGAGATTCTTAGGAAAAGTATCTGATTACCGAGTGTTGATACCCGATTGGATGTATCGACGTTCCTATCATTTCTTTTGATTTGATTTCATTTGAATGACCTGGGTAACGATTCGAGGAGCTTTCGAATGCGTACTCAAATTATGAAAACATGGAATATTTTCATATTCATTAAATGTTTTCATCTGTATCTGATTTGAAATTCTCTCGCATAGATTATGCGTTGACCTTACTCTTTTAAGGTTAGTTATGTCTCCAGATATCCTTGAACTTGTGAAGGATTATGAGTTATTATTAGTCTTTTGAGAAGTTCACATCTTATCAACGGCAATAAAACTGAAAAGTTGATAGTGCCAGTAGAATGGATTGATTGATTATGACATGGCGACATTGTCTTAATTGATGGGAACTCGAGTAGAATTCCCCTAAAAGATAAGATGTTGATTATCAAAAGTGATCTAAATAATTCTTGATGGATGACCATATCCTGCATTTAGACTTGAAATTATACCGTGAATGGTTATGAACTAGTCATAGATATTATAATCTAGAAAGAACTTAATATGAATTTCTTAAAAGATGCGTCTGTTATCTGAAACTTTAGGAGATATTTGTTGGTGAATTAAAAGAATTACCGTACAACTGAGAGAGTTGTCGGAGAAAGCTTTTATTCTACCAAGCTCGTCATCATGAAGAGCTATGGTGTTATTATTTCTTATATTTATTGATTACCGTGAACTAGGTAAATTGACGATTAAAAATCTATATCCACTACCCAAGATGATAGATTGTTCGATCATTTACAAGGTTCTAGAGTATGTTCTAAAGATTTGATCCGCGGCATGGTTATCATCAACTTCGCGTCCGCGAAAAAGATTATCTATTTCAATCACTACATCCGGTAATTGTAATGAACATTATGAGTTTCACGTGATGTCATTTGGATTGACTAATACACATGTAGCATCCATAAATTGGGTGAATCACGTGTGTAGGCTGTAATTTGTTAAATTCATGCTTGTGATCATTAAGGACCATTTGTTTGTTTATAAGTATAAGAAGGAGTTAGTAATTATTTATAGATTGCCCTGAATTGACCGAACAATAAAAACTTGTACCTTGAGTATTTAACATGTGATTAAAGACTTAATCCTTTATATTATTTGACCGTGTGATTAATAAGATAATGGAGTCTATATTGACTCTTCAAAAATCTAGAGCCCTTTTAATACTTTGGGTTTTACCAAAAAGAAAGTGCAAATGTGTTTTGACAAATGTTTTAACAAAGGATTTTTAAGGGATTATTCCCTTATACACAAATCATTTAACTAAACTCCTGTTTAGGGGTAAATGTTTATGTATACCTCAAGACATCCTAAGAGGAATTGAGGAAACCATTTAGACCATGACTTGAAATTTGAAACGACACTTTTTGCTTTACAACTAAGAAAATTTTGACCAAAGTATAACCAAAGATTTTTTTTCAGACATTTACGAATCTTACTAATTATTTTCAGTAAATCAACAAAAATCTTGTTAATTAAATTCAAATTATTTTGAACATTTTTATATAATTGGTCGAACTAGGAAATTTAAAATTTTACGTTTACGTTTCATAAAAATTTAAATATTTAACATTTAATTACTTGTAACACTTATCGACGCTTTAAACATCGGATTGAGAAAAACTGATAAAAATGATAGATGAGACGAAACTGAAACTTAGAAAATATGAAGAAAGGTGAACGTAATTACTGACGCATAATATAGAAAGGATAAAGAATCAATTAGGATGTGTTCCTTAATAATTAATGTGCAAAATAAATTGCCGAACAATTTAAAAATAACTAATGTTTAAGAAGGATAATATAGATAATAAAAAGGGGTTCGCGGCTAATGTGAACCAATAGATTTTAGAAGCCTATGGCATTAAATGTATAAAAGGCCGCTTGTGGTTGTCTGAATATGGAGGATTTTGAGATATAGTTATGTTGGAATCTTGTAAGTATAAGAATTCTACTCCTGCCATTTCGGATTTAATGTATCATTATCAGAAGAACTTATACTAATGGCAAATTATGAAGGCAGACATTGCCTCATACATTAGTAAACGTCTAACTATTGCAAAGGTCGTCATCTGAATTTGATTCGATTTGGGTAATCGTCGACAGACTGACCAAATCTGCTAATATCATTCCTGTTAATGATAGATTCTTGATGAAGAAATTGACTCTTTTGTATTTAAAGGAGTTGTGTAAACATGTTGTGCCTGTATCGATCATCTCTATCAAGATCCTCGCTTCGCATTGAATTTCTAGAGATTTGCTCAGAAGTCATTAAGAACGAATCTTGATGAGAGTACTATGTACCACCCCAATCGAAGGGACGAGGTAAAGTAACGATAGAAAATACTATAAGTGCTGTTTTATTTTTGAATGATTGACCTTCGGTAATAAACCGTATAATCGCTTTCCTTTGTAGAGATTATCATTGATAATCATCGTATTAGGATAGGGATCGAATCTTGTGAGGATATATATTAGAGCATCTGTAAGCAGGAGTTGGGATGAAGACACCCGACATACACCCATTGTGAGTTGGACATGTCTTTTAGGTTTAAGGTTTCCTATGATGGCGAACCTAACCTTACAAAATACTCGACCCGCGAGACCTGAAATGATTGTTGAAATTAGGATTTGATTATTGACTACCGGTAGTGGGCAGGAGGTTATGTGAATATGAAATGTAGATCTTGAAGTGCCAGATGGGTAGCGAAGTTATGCCAAAAATTTTCACCATAGAAAGATGAATTGAAGATCTGAAAGATCATGGGAATTAAGTCCCCGTTGTATGGGACCATTGAGATGATGTAAAAGTTGGTTTGAAAGGCATATAAGCTGGATCTACCCTATGACTTCAAGGGCTGCGTGAATTATGTTTCGTAAATCGAACTTGATGAAATGTCTATCAAGTGAAAATATGATTGTTTCTTAGTAATGTTTAGATCGGCGAAAAGTTGCATTCATCAAAAACCCGTGAACATCATGGATAGAGAAAGTAAGTCAACATTAAGCCTGATCTTATTCCCGTAGTTATGTTTGATGAAACTCGCGTATTGTAATGAATTACACTTGTGAGAAAAGACCGAGTGTGGAGGAAATACCCACATGGCTTTAACTCTATAAGAAGCGAGTAGTAAGGTAAGATGATCTTTGAGGACAAAGATCCTGTTTAGGGGTAAATGCTGTGATAATCCGTCAATTTATGGTTGATATTTTATTCTCAAGTGTTATTTAAATACATTATTTTAAATGTTATATTATGAACTCACTTATTTTTGGGAAGAAATTTGGATTTACGTCTTGAAGTAGCGTCGACTACGTCTAAACCGGAGGATTCTACGTTACGTGCTTACGTTTACATACACCGTTTTGGTGACAGTCCGACATTTCAGGAAATAAATTTATCCATGAATATTATTTTGAGATTTTAAATTTGTGTTGGTTCATAAACTCACTAATTTACGAGAAGAGATTAGGACTTACGATTATAATTTAACGTCCTTTACGACTATACCGGAAACCTTAGGATTACGTATTTACGTTTTTGAACTCCGTTTTTGATGAGACAATTTTTATTAGATTCGTTTTGTGTCGTTGATTCATAATTTATAAAAACGTTTTTCGTAAAACAACCCGAGGGCACGCAAATTGAGGAAACTAGAATCGAGGAGTACCCGTAAATTAGTGGGATGGGACAAGTTTTACACTTGCCCACCCCACTATATGGGATGGCCAAGAAGGCTCCAACACACACATGAGGTGTCAAAACCTCCTAAACATACTCACACTTGTCTTATAAGTTTTGTAAAACCATTTTCTACAAAACCATTCTCACAAATCCTTACATGCAAAACCACTAATACTCTCCTTTCTCTCTCTCAATTTCCGTCCCAAACTCATCAAAAACAACCCTCATTTGATCTATTTTAACCATAAATTCATGTGTTATTCATACACATGATGATGCCCCTTTGAAGCCTTGAAGATTGGAGGTGATTCTAACATCCAAAAAGGAGATTTCTTGGTGTCATAGGGCTGATTTTCCATGAGAAGTTTATAAAGATTGGTGTACTTGAAGATGATATTGGTTTATCACAAGTTTTGCCAACAAGAACCAAGTCTTGTTCATCAAAAAGCTCGTCATTTCATCACTAATGGTGGTATAGAGATTGTTCTTCCTATCCTCTTGTTATTTTGAATATGTAACCATGTATTTTCTTTCTTAATGTATATGTATATGATGATATATGATGATATATGATGATAAAAATATTATGTGGGAATTTGGTGTTGATAATCATGGGTAAAAAGATGAAAAACTATATGTAAAAAGGTTAAAATCATGCTTAAAATGATGGCTGTATAAAACAGTAAAGACTCATATGATGAACTGATAAAATGGCATAGATTAATGGATATACAGTAAGTAATATGTCTTGTACACATGTGAGAGTTGGCCATGCAATGGAATCATTAAGATGAGTGAGATATGATGAAAACAAGTTTAGAGTACAAATCTGAGTTCACTGTTTTGGACGATTTTTAGAAAATACTTAGAGGATGATTCAACAGTAGCTATAGAAGAGTTAAATGGAGCACATATCATTTAGTTTATGTCATAAACATTTGAGCTTCTATCTCCATATAGAACTCTAGATATGGCTGTTTTGGTGAAGATGAAACTAAAAATCAGATTTTGAAGAATTAATGTTTAATAGTATTATATAAGCACTCAAACTAATATAGTATAAAATATGAATTAAAACCCACTAACTTATAAATTTCATTTATATAAATATGTATAAGGTTAAATAAATGGACACTTTATAAAAATGGTAGTTGAATAAGATTTATAAGTTATAAAAACTATAAACATGATTTTTACGTCTTTTCGGCTAATACCGTAAAATTAACGTTTTTCGTCAGTTAAAACTTAGACGGTCGGACCCGTCTAATGTAAACTTTTTAAAAGTCATATACTGATGTATAAGTACCTAATACAAGTAAAAACCGATAAAACCCGAACTATATGACATACGGACAATAACGAGCTAAGTTAGCATATTGGACTAATAATTTAACTAAATAAGTTAAACACTTATAAAAATTACTTATTGGGCTTAACCCATTTGGGCCCAACATGTAAAGTATAAATACTGATAATACAAGTATAAAATGGATTAATACAAGTTAATGGACTTATAATAGGCTTATTGGACCTAAAACATGTAAATAGGTAAAACTAGTAAACTAGTATAAAAGTTATCAACACATAACACTAAAATGAGTAAATGAGAATATGTAAACCCACTTGATCATCATATATATATAATCATCATATATATACATAATTGTTATTTTGATAAAGTCATTGGACAAAAGTCTAAGACGAGTATTATTTGTCTAGGTTTCCGTGATTGAAGCACGTATCGTACATCCGAATTGCCGATAACCCGCTTTCCCACATCAGCGTGAGTTCATAGCCTCGCACTCTTTTAAATGTTTTTATGAAATGTTTTATAAACCCGCGAGGGAGATAACATGTTAGTTTTACTAAAATAGGACACCATTTTTCCCGATTGTTTGTTTATTGATTTGGACCCGAATGATTTATGACCCGATGAATGATTAAATGACCCGATATATGAAATGAAATGGATTATTAAAGTTAGGTTATGTCACTAAAAGTCCCATTAGCATGAATTGTGAACTACCGGGATTTGGTAGACGCTTATGCATATAATAGTACTATTTGGGGACGATCACCCTAGTTCGCGCCTTGACGGTTGATCCCCGTCGTGCCACATTGATTGGTAAGCGAATTTATGTATGAGAAGATTTCCATAGCGTGATTTTGTGATGACACGCTAGTTTAGATGGGAAAATTGAGTTTTGGGCTAGCTACCCGTTGTTTGTTGTAGTAAGGTAACAATGTCATGCGGCTTATAATAATCCAACTAACGAAATACTACTAGACGCACCGAATTACGATGTATTGCCTGACTATCAATACAGGGTCATACTATTGATATTATGTTCGTGTTTTGGTTTTCAAAACCATATTCATATAACGGTTTTTATTTTCATACGACGTCATAAGACGTATTGTATGATGTTTTTACGACATTGGCTCGTATAATGATTTTTAAGGCAAACGCCTATATTATGATTTTGATGAAGATTTGTATAAAATGACTTTGGCTATTTTATGGCCTATTAAAATGATTTTTACAAAATGATTTTCAGTAATAATTTTATACTGATATTATATTGATGGATTTTATTAAACTCTATGAATTCACTCGGCGTTATCGCTGACCTTTTCTTTTAACATGCTTTATCTCAGGTACTTGAAGGTAATTCTCGGGAAGACGACAAGAATTCATGGCCCGCACTTAAATTATAATATCCATTCAAATGTTTGTAAAACCTGTATTAAATACAATGACTTGGGACCTATGTAACTTTGATATTTATGAATGGAAATGCTTTATTATTAAACGACGCGATTTTTAAGCGTTGTCTATGATGTGAGTAATGTGCTATCCCGTAACACCAACGAGTCTTCCGCTGTATTGAATTGTGTAAATTTGGGGGTGTTATACATATTTTCATTCACAGAAGAATTTTAAGAAATCTCAAAACCCTAATCTTTCTCCTTGCTCTCTGTTGGACGGCGGCTACATCACCAAAGGTGGGTGATTGGTTGATTTTGATTAAACAAATTATAAGAACGTGTTCGTGTATTCATCCTCCATTTATTACACGTGCTTTGGTAATCCGAAAACCTTTCTTTTTAATTCTTTTTATGTTTTCATGCACTTATGATCATGGGGGTTTAAAAACAAGATTAATAACATGCTAATAATCATGTTGCGAAAATTAATTAAGGTGTTTCGAGTTTGCTTGTTTCGGCCGCCACATAAATCGAGAGCCAAGGGCTCTCGGCGTCGTTGGTTCGCACCCCAACCGAGACCCATGTCTTGGTGGTGATGGGTTTCGGTCAACAGCAGGGACAAGATACACCGACATGCGTCGGGGGTGTCTTGTGGTTTCTTTGGTCTCGGCAGCAACACAGCCCCAACCACCAGCTTAAGCCGGTGGCTATTTTTGGTAAGCAGGGGGGACCGCAGCAAGAGGGGGAACCACCGACAACTGCCGGTGGGAACCTTTTGGTGTCAGCGGCTAGCCGAGAGAAACAAAGACCACCGGCAGCAGCCGGTGGTAGTTTGCCGAGAGCAGGGGCAACCGGCTTAGGCCGGTTTGCCACTGTTTTCGGGTGGGTTTGGTTCGGCCGGTTCACGGGTTCACGGGCCGGTTCACGATATGTTCTAATAAAATAATACATGGGTTCGGTTTATTATTTTTACAAGTTTAATAGTTTTACAAGTATATTTATTTTACAAGTTAATTAGATTAATTTAACATGGCATATAATTAATTTAATTAAAACATAGACTTAGGTTTATTATTATTATTTAATAATACATGATTTTAACCTAAGTATTTATTTATGTAATTTAGACTATAGTAATTAACTAATTTTTAAAACATGACATATAAGTAATTAATTTTCATGACTTAGGTTATATTAATATAAATATTAATACATGTTTTAACCTAAGTATGTTATACACTTTAATTTAATTAAATCATGATTATATTTAATTAAATCATATAACATATAGTTTATTTAATTAATATGTTATAATAAATAAACTATACTATTAATCACATGACTTAGTATATTTAATTAGTAAAACATAAGCTCATCTTATTAGCTTATTAATCCAGCTTCTTTCTAATTATGGAAACTTTCTATTTCAGGAAACTTACTATTTTTATAAACTTTCTATTTTTAGAAACTTATCTATTTTTAGCAGTTATTCTATTTTTGGAAACTTTCTATTTTTGGAAACTTTCTATTTTTGGAAACTTTCTAATTTTGGAACATTTCTATTTTAGGAAACCTGCTATTTTTAGAAAGTTACTTATTATTACACAACAAGTATAATAATACAAGAATATCAGTTAATACTTAATTAGAATACTTATACACCTATACTATTTAAGTAGCATTAGTGAGATCGAAGTAGGACTCTCTTCCGTTCGTCTTCTTCGTTCACTGGACTTAAGGTACGGATTCTCCATCCTTCAGTATGGACATTCTTTCCTTATTAGGATTCTCCGTATGCAGCCAACTGTTTTCCCAGTATATGTTTTATATGTTTTGATTTGCCTATGCTTAATTTAAATGCCTAAGTCATATACATGCATGACTAGTTCCACCTAGTTATGGAGGTACCATAACCATAACACTAGAGGCACCAGTGTTATGACTTCACCACGGCGGAGTGATAGCTCGTGGCGTCCCTTTCAGCTTTTGGACATATTATTATATTATCATGTGGGGCGTATGGGTGCATCCTAGGTTACATGTTTTAGCAGATTATTCGGGTGAATATAGTGTGCGCCTTGTATCCTTCACAAGGAGTTGATCCCTCCTACCCAAACTTATAATAATTAGAGGCAACCCCTCTACTTGCATGACGAGGTCACCCCTCCAAGTATTCACACACGTTGATATTTCATGACCTATATTGGCTTCATGGTTAACATGTTAAATAGTTTTTATAAGATAAACATAAGGCTTTTCAAACTATAAAACCAGTTTTACTAAGTTATACCAGGTTTTCCAGGACTTAATCAATTCCGCTGCTATATGTTGTATATGCTTATGTTATTCATTCTATGCTTGTATATCCGTGCACTGAGCGTTATGCTCAACCGTTTTCCTTTCATGTTCCCAAACGGCATGTAACACCCCACTTGGATAGGTGGATCGTTACGTGTATTTATGGCGTGTCATCAAAGCATAAGGTAAATGTCCTAAAACATTAACTGACCATAAAGGAAATACCGGAATCAAACATCGGTAATCCAAACATAAGCTCAAAACATGAAAAGTAAATACTAAAGGAAAGGACTAAACAATGTCCAAATAAGCTGAATAATGTAAGAAGTGAATAAAGTAAGAAGTCTGGATAGCTTCCATCCAAATGCACATGCTCTCAGAATCCTAAGAGCGTTCTGGTGTACCTGCCGTTAGAACATGAAAGGAACTACGGCTGAGCATAACGCCCAGTGAACGGATATAAAGCATGATAAGAAATACTGGAAAGAAGCATATGATAAAATACTGAAGCTGTAAGGCTGATAAGTAAATATAGTGGAAAGTTGTGTATAATCTGAGAAGTCTGATTTATAAATAATAAAGTTGGATTATTAACTGTTAAGTCCGAAAACATGCATTTACTATATTTTAATTTCTAAGAGCTTATATAGGTTATGTGCTGTAGTAACAACCGATGCATGAATAACTGGAGGGGTGACCTCGTCATGCTGTAGAGGGGTGACCTCTAAATAATGTGCTGGGTGGAGGGATCAGCTCCAATGTGAAGGATGTAGAGAGCACACCACATTCACCTAATAACTGTAAACTGATATCCTAGGATGCATCCATACGCCCCACTAATAATACTGATAAATGGCCAAACTGAGCTGAATGTGACGCTGCAGGATATCACTCTCCTACAGGTGAGTCATGACATCGGTGCCTCAAGTGTCATGGTTACGGTACCTCCGTAACTAGTACAACTTACTGGTCATGCTTGTATATAAGGCTCAGGCAATATCTTAGTTATTAAAATAATCTCTGTTAATTTATAACATATAGTGGGGAAAACATTTGGCAGCAGACGGGGAATCCTAATCATGCATAGAAAGGAAGTCCTTACTGAAAGGACGAAAAATCCATACCTCGTGTCCAGTAATAAAATAAAAGCGAAAGCTAAAAGACCTACTCTGTTAGAAGTATTTAAAGTGATGGTCATATAATATACCGTTGCGAAGCTCGTGGAAAATGCTACATAATGGTGTTGAGAGTTCTAGTATAATATTTTGTATGTAACGAGAATTAGTCCCGAACACTCAAATGAGGAAGGCCTTCTATACTTTACACTTGTAGTATAAAAGGCCCCTAGCACCTCATTTGAGTTTGTGTGTTTTCCATTTCATAGTTTGTAGAGAGAGAAACTTATGTCTTTCTGTCACTAGGAATTCACAACCTTTTTGTTTTCTCTTTATTCTTCATCTAATCTAATCTTTCTTTTTGGTTTAATCTTGTTCTTCATCATCTCTATTTCTTGTTCGATAAGTCGTGTGTTACGTCGTACAAGTGGTATCATTCGCCAAGGGATTCGTGGATAGCTCTTGGGTGTTGTCCTTGTTTTTCTTGTGTTTCGTGATTCATATATCTTCTAAGTAGTTGTGGTAGAGATTTGGTATATTCTCTTTGGCAAAAAACACAAAACTTTTGGGTGTTTTGATCATTTTTTCGCTTAAAATCTCGAATTGGTTGGGTTTTGTCCGAGAAGAGTGGGAATTTGGTACTATTCCGACAGGTTTCATCAGAAAAGGGTTTTACATTCCCACAGATATTCCGACTGAATTCCTTCGGAGGTTTCTTCATTCCGATCGTTATTCCGATAGTCATTTCGATAGGTATTCACATAGTACATTCCGACAGGTATTCCGATAGCACATTCCGACAGGTATTCCGATAGTGTAACACCCCCAAATTAGCCCAGCGGAAGCCCACGAGTGTTGGGGCCTGTTACGTCATGATTATCCGAGTCTTGATCTAAGAGAACGACCCCGAAGCGAAATATCACAATGCAGACTCCAATAATCATACAGTCAAGTACCTGAGAATACACGCTTAAAAGTGTCAACACAATGGTTGGTGAGTTCATAAGTTTTATTAACATGCTCAAGACACTTTAAAAGTTTAAAAGGACAACTACTAAAAGTAGTATCGCAAAAACGTTTAGAAATCCAGAGTTTCACAATAAAGAGACATTACAACAAAGTTCGGTCATAAATCAAAGTATAGAAATAGCATAACAGTTAACACAAAAACTCAGTTCACACATAAGTTATAGATCATGCTCACAGTTCATTTCAGTTCAGCTTTAGGTTCATGAACACATTCACATCCCCAAGTTCAGTTCAGTAGTCACGGTCAATATACATAACAATGTCATATTCTTGGTTCATGTCAGTATCACAATCAAGATCACATATAATAATATAGCAGTAAGCATATAAGTATCATACCAAACCAACATGTAAGTATCATATCAAACCAGCATACACATCATATCAAACAAGCATATAAGCATCATATCAACCCCGTATATAAGCATCATATCAACCCCGTATATAAGCAGCATATCATTATAAGCAGCATATCAAACCGTCATATAAACATCATGCCAATACCTCATGCAAGAATCATATCAACACCACACATAAGGATCATATCAATCCACGTACAATAATAATATCATAATCACATGCAAGAATCAAGTGAGAACCACATAATAAAATCATGTCAAGAGCATTTCATTACAATAGTCAAGATTCATATCGATATCATAGTAAGATTCATATTAGATCAGTACATGATCGTAGTCAGGATTCATATCAATATCGCAGTTAAGAATCATATCAGATCAATACATGATCGCAGTCAGGATTCATATCAATATCCATAGAAAGATCAAAGTCAAGATTCACATTCAAGTTCATAGCAAGATGGGCCGCAAAAGTTTAGTTCAAGTACCCAAGGCAACTATAGGAGATATAGTGCCAAGTGTAGAATAAATCGGGTGTTTCAGTGTTTATGATAGCACTAAGCTCATGATATCGAAGGTAATGATCCAGTACGTACACCACAATGTACATATAAGTTGCCCCAAGTGGGAGTCTAGCCAAGACTACCCAAGTTCACACAAATGATATACACTCGTCCAACGTCAGAATGCCCGAGTGGAGGTTGTCAAGCCTCAATAGATCTATCCATAACATAAGAGCTTACTCCTGCAGAGTAATTAACGATTCATGATGGTGAGGACTATGGCTAACACTACTTAGGCTAATCATAAAGGAAGTTCACTGAGCGTTCACAGAAATCAGTCTTTGCGTCCACAAGCAAGTACAAGCAGTTATTTCACTTCACAGTATTAAACATACAAAGCAGTTTAAAAGGAGCTATGGGATAGCCCAGATATTCACAAGTATAAAATCATCAACAATGTGGAATGTTTAAACACACACGTCACGTAAACAATCCTCTAAAGTATAAGCACATACGCAATATAAACAATCCTCAAAAAAAATATCAACTTGTATTTACCACAATAAAACTTGGAAAGTATAGACATGTATATCGTAAACAATCTTTGAAATGCACAACAAGTATTTGACATCAACAAGAATGTATCTCCCCCAAAAGAGATTCAAAACATTTATAAAACGATTTTGAAAATAAAAAAACAGGGGGGTATGAACTCACATCGATGTTGCAGAACAATTAGCAGTGACGTGAATACAAGAGCAGCGTAGCGTAGGCTAGAACTGCTCGATACCGGAAGTCACAATTTATCTTATCGATCATCTCCCAGCATCCCAAATCGAGGCATCCAAGCTTTCCCGATGAAAGGTTTCTTCAATACCATCTGTTCATAAACCGTTTAAATCCCATGTCAAAATCGCTCGGTAATCGGTTCAGTAATCGGTTCAATAATCAGTTCAGTAATCGGTTCGGTAATCGGTTCAGTGATTGGTTCGGTAAGGTGAAGCAGAGGATACCACCATGTATGTAATATATATACCTAATATATTACACACGAAGGAACGGAACATGTATATAATTCATATCTTGAATTATATAACAAGAACAGACAACGCACGAATAACTCATAATGTACATGACACGCGACATGTATAAAACTCAAGAAAGATGACAACAAAATAATAAAATACTCTAAGCATACAATATCTTGCAAATAAAATAAACCTAAATAATTCGACACACTTTCAAAATCACCTATTAATTAAGTAAGGATCATTTAATTGAAGAAAACACGCGTTTTAGAGTTTCAAGTGATGTTTCAAAAACATATACTTAATTATGATTTCATAAAATAATATTTATACATCATTGTTTCTTTATTGTCAATTTAATATTTCTGAAAAGGGGTTTTAGTTTCTAAATAATATTTAAGAAAACTAAGTAAATATTAAATTTATAAAAATTTCGCCATGACCTATTCGTTTATATAACGTTTCCCATAATCACAAAATATCACATTTTCACTTTCACAATAAATCCGCGTTTCAATTGTTCACATATTTCTATTATATCAAATAAATTGTTTTCGAGTCATAAACAATAAATAAAATGAATTTACCGATAATCAAGTTCAAACTAAATCAACACTTTCAACCAACACTTTCGTCTTTATAATCATCCGTAAACCCAAACGCCCCAAAAGTTGTCATAAAACCCATATCCAAACATCCCTCGACGGATGTTAAAACTAACCAAATGACGCTAACGGTCGTCAAATCACAAAACCAACATACTCATATTTATCTTTTCGAATCTATTCGTCAAAATAGAATGGAACACAAAAAAAGACATAACAATATCACGAGCCCGACACCCTATTTAGGTGCGGCTGTGGTAGCGACACATATCCGAACACCACCGTATGGTGGTTCCGACGATAGGACAACGAACAAGCACCCCTTTGCGGGCTGGAATATACCGAAACCAACACCCTTACAGGTGGTGGTCGTTAACAGGGGTTATGGTGGTGATGGTGTTTCGTGATGGAAGCGTGGTGGTCAAACCACGACTGTGAAGATGGTTGTGACGGTTACCATGGTGGTGGTGATAACTATGGCGGCTGGTGGAGTGGTGTACGGGTGAGGATAGATCAGTGGTTGTGGTTATGCATCGTATGGTGGTGGTTGGTCGTGGACTGTGATGTTGTGGCGGTGACAGTGTGGTTGATGACGGCTGGGGTGGAGTCAGATGGTGATGGTGGTTCTTGGTCGAGCAGCGGGGGTTTGGAGGTGGTGGCTGGTTATAACAGTGGTGAGAGGTGGTGTAAGTGGCGAAACAGTGGCGGTAGTACGTGGTGAAGTGGTGGAGGCACCGGAGTTTTGATCGGTTGATGGATCGAGTTGATCCGGTGATGGGAAGTGTTTTAAGACTTGGCCAGAAAAGATGACCGGAAAGCTTTTCCGGAGATGGCTATGGTGGCCGGATTTAATGGAGGTAGAAGAGTTATATTGTGTGTGTGTGTTTAATAAGTGTGTAAACACTTATCCTTTTGCCACTAAAATCAAGGAAAAACAAGACCTAATCATGTGTTTAATGTCGTAAATGTCAGAATTACGCGTGGTTTTGTGTTTTGTGTGTTAAATAGGTACAAATGATCAAAAGAAGAGAAAACACGGGATTTCACGGTCAAATATCGAAGAAAAGTCCAAAAAGAGACAAAGACAAAGTCAAATGACCAAAAGTGTGCCGAAGATCACGAAAACCGACAAAGTCGACTTGTATTTGAAGAAATAATCAAGAAAGTCGGAATCGAGCTCGAATTTTAGTGGATTCAATTTCACGAAGATTTCAAGCTAAGTGGGTCCCACATTCAGATTATTGGGCTCAAAGGCCCATTTGAAAGTATATTTTAAGTTAACTAGCCCATTCATGGCCCAATTTCTTAAATAATGGCTTGTTTTGGGACGGATAAAAAAGAATTGGGCCTGGCCCAATTAATCAACAAAAGAAATCATTGGAGTGTTTATTTGTTCAAATGCTTGGTCAAGGACCCGGTCAAACTTTCAACATCCCACACCATTCACGTTTATTAATAAACGTGTATAACATTCTACTTTGTGTGAATTTGCTTCACAACTCCAACTCCTCACACGCCTTACCCTACATCCCACCCCATACTAACAAAACCCACACTCAAACCGGTCCAATCCTTCCCCACACCACACGTGTTACCCCAACACTTCATCCCCACTCCCAAATAAATAAAACTTCTATTTACCCCACACCCTCATTTTATCAAACGATACATTCTCCCATTTACTGTTTACCTTCTCTTCCACTTTTCTCTCTCTCAGCCACCATTATTTTTTTACATAAACCCTAATTTAAATCACAAAAAATTGCCAAGTAAAAATTGGGGGTTTTACCCTCATGAATTAATTCCCACAAATCCACTTAAAACCCCCAAGTTTTCAGGGAAAAATCACCACCAGTGGTCCTCTCTCTTGATCCTACATGGCTTATTGCTTCAATATGATTGGCTTAAACAAACACAACAAACACAAGAATAAGCCATGTTGGCAATCCGAGTCACAATGGATGTAAGAATCAATCACAACCGTACGATTAGAAGGAAAGAGAGAATGAAGGAATCAACGATCAAGATCCATTTGCTTGGGCACCAAGAGAACCTAGAAGGTTCGGGGTTCTCCTATAAAACCCCCTTAATCTGTAATGTTAGATAGCTTTTTCTTAATTTTTATTTTTCAGTAAAATTAGATTAGTTTTAAATCTTGTAATTTTTAATTTTTAGCACTTGTAATTTGATTTTTAATTAATCAAAAGTTAAGTTGCTATTTAAATTTCATCTCATTTTTTTATTTCCAGTACTATTTTAATTTCTAAGTTTAATCCATTTTTCATTATTATTATAACTGCTCAACCGTATTATTATTATAAAAAAAAGTAATAAATCTCCCTACTGGAGATTTATATAAAATATCGTTCGAAGAAACTTGGTTCATAAGATTAGATTTCTGTTCGTTTCGAGAGTTGATGGTTCGAGGTGGTGTTTTGGTTCGATCTTAAGGGGGTTCAGCGCTTCCCTTCGTCGCAACAGAAATCTCCATCAGGTTTTATCTCCTCTTTATTTTATTGTTAATTTTTATTCTGATTGTGTTACCATTTAAGTTTTAGAATTATTAAATTTCTGTTTGGTTTGGATCAGCTGAAGTTTATGTTAAAGTTGATAGCTATTTTATGGTCTGCTTATTCTGCCTTGCTTTTGGATTGCTTTTTGGTGTATTTGTTTACTGTTACTATTTTAGTTTCTTAGTTTAAGTAGTGTATGTTTCAGCTTATTAGATGTTCTTCTCTAGGATTGGGTTTAATTAAATGCTTTTTCAGTTTTGCTTTATATGACTTGAGTGGTTTATTGTTTTATTGTTTTATTGTTTCAGTTATATCAGTTTTATAAGCTTATTCTCTGTTTCCTTATTTCTTAACATTGCTGCTGGTTTTGTTAGTTTAGCTTTTTCAGTTTTGTTGTTTACTGCTTAGTCTATCTGTCCAAATTAAAAAGTATTTAAAAAATATATATATATATATATATATATATAAAGTAATAAATCTCCCTACTGGAGATTTATATAAAATATCGTTCGAAGAAGCTTGGTTCATAGGATTCGATTTCTGTTCGTTTCGAGAGTTGATGGTTCGAGGTGGTGTTTTGGTTCGATCTTAAGGGGGTTCAGCGCTTCCCTTCGTCGCAACGGAAATCTCCATCAGGTTTTATCTCCTCTTTATTTTATTGTTAATTTTTATTCTGATTGTGTTACCATTTAAGTTTTAGAATTATTAAATTTCTGTTTGTTTTGGATCTGCTGAAGTTTATGTTAAAGTTGATAGCTATTTTATGGTCTGCTTATTCTGCCTTGCTTTTGGATTGCTTTTTGGTGTATTTGTTTACTGTTACTATTTTAGTTTCTTAGTTTAAGTAGTGTCTGTTTCAGCTTATTAGATGTTCTTCTCTAGGATTGGGTTTAATTAAATGCTTTTTCAGTTTTGCTTTATATGACTTGAGTGGTTTATTGTTTTATTGTTTCAGTTATATCAGTTTTATAAGCTTATTCTCTGTTTCCTTATTTCTTAACATTGTTGCTGGTTTTGTTAGTTTAGCTTTTTCAGTTTTGTTGTTTACTGCTTAGTCTATCTGTCCAAATTAAAAAGTCTCTAAAAAAAATAAAAAAATAAATAAAAAAAAAGAAAAATATAAAAAATAAAAAAAATAAATAAATAAATAGCAAATAAATTCTGCCTGGCCTGGGGATTGAACCCCAGACATCCCGTACAACAGTCATTCGCCCCACCAACTCATCTAGAATCCTTTTTGTGTATTTCCATGAACTTTTGAATTAATATAGTATAATGAGTAGTGCCAGTTTTGATTAAATTAGTTTAAGGTTTATTTACTTTATTAAAAAAGTTTATTTAAATTTTCTTTTAATCTGCTTTTATAAAATAATAAAAAGATAAAAAAATATATTTTAATTTTTAATTACTTTTAAAATTAGTTTAAATTTTATTAGATTTAAATTTAGTTTAATTAAAGTTTTTAGTTTATTTAAATTTTAGATAAAAGTTTTAATTAAGTTTTATTTTAATCTAGTTTTCTTTTATGTCATTAAATTTAGTTTAAAATTTCTTTAGATTTAAATTAAAATGTTTTTAGGTTAAAATTAATTAGCTTTAAAGTTTTATTTTAAAAATAGATTTCATTTAAAAGTGTTTATTAGATTAATTTTTAAATTAGATTAGTTTTATTTAAATTGTTTTATTAGTTTTTAATATTAAATAGATAAAACACCAAAAATATTATTTACCAAAAACAAGTAAAATCTCTACGTTAAAATTGAAAATCAATTCGAGTCGAGTCGAGGAACGAAAAATAAACATAAAAAGAATTGAAAAATTCTTAGTATCAAATGGCGCCGCTGCCGCTTCGCTCGTATGATTGACGATTTTTCGTGAAGACGTTTGGATTTTGGGATCCGTTCTTTTTTAACGTTACGTTTCTTGCAACAAAAAAAATCAAAAATACAAAAAAATCAAAAACTTAAAAATACAAAAAAATTAAAAAATCACAAAAGCAATTTCTTTCCTATCACAAAAGCAATTTCTTTCCTAAGAATTGCACCAAAAAAATTAAAAAAAAATCAAAAGTAATACTTTTTCCTAAAAGTATTACACCAAAAATATTACGTATTAGTGTTAATTTTCTTAGCTCGATTTCTTTCCATTTTTCTTGTGAATATATATTTTTCTAAAAAAATACAAAAAGATTTTTCTTTTACTATAATATATTACGTAGCACAATAATTTACCTACTTTTCAAATAAGCCTTAGTTGGGATTTCATCACCTAACTATTGTAGTCGAATCCTAAACGAAATAAAAAGGCAAAATAGATAAATACTAGTAAGACGTTTGAACTCAAAATATACAAACTATAAGGTGGGTATAAGGCGACGCGCTATAAAAGGTCGTCTAAGGAAAAAGGTTTTTAAGTGCTTTGTGCCACCTCGTTTCCCCGCTCGCTTGTGCGTATATTGAGAGGGACGACCGATTATTGGTTTGCCAACTCAAGTAGTATTTACGTATATATTTTTGTAGCTTTTCCTTATTGCTCCTCGAGAGGGAAAATCCTTTTCCTCTCAAAGTCGACCGAGGTCACCTACCTCATTCCAAAGTTTTAATTGTATGCGCACTCGCGCGCGTACATACATACCGAGTGGTGTACCAAATACTTCTAATTCTTCCAAAAAGAAGAAGAAGAAAAACAAAAAGACCGTCATTCAAGCCGATCCCGAGAATCAAGCTTTCGACATAACGATGGCAACGGATAATCGACCAATGATTGAGATTCTTCAATCTCACGTTGAAGGAAACGATGATGCGATTGTGGTGCCGACCATTGGAGCTAATCATTTTGAACTTAAACCGGATTTTATTCGAATGGTTTCCGCTACACCATTTTTAGGTCGTACTAATGATGACCCACACGCTCATATCAAACGTTTCATCCAATTAGCTAATACCGTCAAATACAATGGGGTGCCCCAAGAGGCCGTTCGCCTCCAACTTTTTCCTTTTTCCCTCGAGGGACAAGCCCGGATTTGGCTTGATAAGGAACCACCCCAAAGTATTACCACATGGATCGACTTAGAGACCAAGTTCATTAATTACTTTTTCCCACCATCACGGACCACCGCTTTAAGAAATGAAATAATCAATTTTAAGCAAAAATATGGGGAAACTTTTAGTGAGTCTTGGGATCGATTTAAAGAGCTTTTAAGAAAATGTCCACAACACGGTTTCACTAAAGTGCATCAAATAAATACGTTTTACAATGGTTTGACTCTAAATGACCAAGACTCACTTAATAGTGCCGCGGGGGGCAATATTGTTGTGAAAACCATGAACGGGGCTTGGGCCATTACTGAGAACAAGGCAAAAGTGCAAACTAAGAATGTTCGGACTACAATAGCTAGTGCTAGTGATAATGAGGTGAATAATCAAATTAAGGAGCTAACTTCAATTGTGAAACACCTTGCTCTAAGAACCGACGCACTCACTACACATGTGCATGCCGTGAAAGATAATAGTGAAACGTGTGAGACTTGTGGTGGACCACATTCATATTTCAATTGTGACAAGGTTTATAATCAACAACAACAAGTTTGTGCTTTTAATGCTAATGAGAGGGTTCAATTTAAACCTAATGTTGATGTTAACCATTTGTCTTACAAGAGTACTAATTATTTGGCTCCCTCGGGTTTTGTAGCACCTCAAAGACCACCCCCACCCGCCCAAAATACCCAATACCAAAATAGGAACCAAGGTCCTCAAATGGGTAATTTTCAAGGGAATGCAAATCAAGGGATTTTTAATGGTCAAAATCAAGGGTTTCAAAATAATCAAGGTTTTTACAATAACAACGATTTTCAAACTCAATATCAAAATCCAAGTTTTCTTAATCAAGGGGTTAATAATCAAGGGTTCAATCAAATGAATATGCAAAACCCTCAAATGGACTTGGTTCTACAAAAATTGACCGAACATGAGAAAATCATGCAAGCTATGCAAGCATCTACTAGAAAAATGCAAGAGTCCAACGATAAGAGATTTTTGACTATGTTGCAAACCCTTCGACCCCAAGGTGCCTTACCATCCAATACCGAGATTAACCCTCGTGCTAATGTGAGTGCTATCAATACTCGAAGTGGAGCCACTTTAGTGGGACCTTCCATCTCTTCGCCAATAAAGGAGAGACAAGGCCCAGAGGTCATAATGAGTAATCCTACTCCCCCTCCGGTGATTCCGCCCACTACCACTCCTAGTTTAAGTCCTCCATTGCCGAAAGAGCCTATTCCTACGGTTGTTCAAGAAGTGAGTCCTTCTCCTTCTCAACCTAAGCCTAATATTCCTTATCCATCTAGGTTAGGCAAGACTAAAGTGCTCACCAAAGATGACATTCATGTCTCTAATTTTTTGAAAATGATTTCAAATGTGAATGTTAACGTAAGCCTTATTGAAGCACTTGCTCAAATGCCAAAATTTGTCAAAATGTTTAAAGATTTGCTCAATAAAAAGGAAAAAATGGTTGAGCTCGTTAACACCCGTTTAAATGAGAATTGTTCCGCGGTTCTTCTCAAAGAGCTTCCCGAAAAGCTAGGAGATCCCGGACGATTCGTGTTACCTTGCTCGTTTCCTCAAATCGATGATTGTATGGCCTTAGCGGATCTCGGCGCTAGCATCAATCTTATGCCACTTTCGGTTTGGAAACAATTTTCATTACCCGACCTTGTACCGACTCGTATGACTTTAGAGTTAGCTAATCGAACTCTCGCATACCCCGTTGGTATTGCCGAAGATGTTTTTGTTCGAGTTGGTACATTCACTTTTCCCGTGGACTTTGTCGTCGTCGACTATGAGATGGATCCTCGTATTCCGTTAATACTTGGTAGACCATTCTTAAGGTCCGGAAGAGCCTTAGTTGATGTAGCCGAAGGGGAGTTAATTCTTAGGGTTCGGGATGAACAACAAGTTTTTAAAATGGGAAAAATCACAACAAAATCAAATGGAAAAGAGTCGGTCAATATGATTGATGTTCTTAATTATAATGATGACGAGATTTTTATTAATCCTTTTGGAATTGAAAAGTCTACTCAAAATGATTTTGTGATAAACTCATCCCTTCCCTTAGAGCCTCAAATTTTTGATACTCCTATTTATGACACCGATAGTGATGACACTTCTTCAAGTGATCACACTATTTTCGGCTTAGACGACTCGTCTTTTGACCCACCCACTTTCGACCCACCCATTTATGATACCCCAATCTTTGATACCTATGATGATGACACTTCCTTAAGTGATCTCATTAATTTTGATGACCCACTCCATAATCTTAATGCACCTCATATCCCTATGAGTGATTCTTCCATGGAGACTCCTTTTGACTTCTATACTCCAATTTTAGAGGTCATGACTTTTGAGGAGGATCCTCCACTCTTAGAGATCATACCTACTCTAGAGGTTATTCCATTTGAGGAGGATTTAGATATCTTTCTAAATACCTATTTTCCTCATGAGGAAGAGTTTTCCTATGACTTCGACGATACTTATGTTTTCACATAAAGTTTGGAAGAGGATGACTTTCCCACTATGGATTTTGATGATATTTTGAGCTTAAATGTCGACACCTCTTGCTATTTTCCCATTAAGGAACCGGTGTTTGATCCGGGAATAAAGATTTTTGTGCTGTCATCTCCAAATCACCTTATCCTTCCTTTGAAGAGATTTTTGCCTAAGGATACCCCACTTTTCATTGACTTGCGTACCACCTCGAGGTATTTTTTCTTTTGTGATGGAAATTATGTGTTTGACCCGGGTGGATTCTCATGGGGTATGCCTTATATGACTTTGTTTCACCCTCTATCATGGAGAGATTTTCCTCCCTTGGAAATCTCGGTTTTCCATGATTTTCCCATTTGAATGATGACATTCGGGAATTCGAGTCGAGCTAGAGACTCGTGATTAAAAATCAAGCATCGTTTAACTAGGTTAGATTTTTACCCTTTTTCACCCATTTTCACCAATAAGTGTAGGGGGAGCCAAGTAGGTTGTTTGTGTTGTGATTGTGTAGGGACATGTGCTTAAATGATCCACTTTTGGTACTTTTGACGAGACCCGTGTTCCCGTGTTACCCGTGTACCCGGTTCCTTCGATAATTTTTTGCTATTGTGATTCAATCTTGTATATAAATAAAAGGAATAAATGTAATCACTTTAGTTGTCCTTTCCTTAGCTCGATTTTAAACAACGTACTCAATGTCCTAAGTGTAGGGGAGTTTATTCTCCCACATGCTTAAACATTGAGGACAATGTTTATATTAAGTGTAGGGGGACTTCTATCGAATATTAGTGGGCTTTTCCATGAATTTGACCCCATTTTACTGGAAAATTTTAAAAAAATTTCAACATTTTTCAAATTTTTGATCTATTTTGGCCTTGTAGTATTTTTCTTTTATTTTATTTTCTTTTTGTCATCGCATCTTATTTATATTTCCTTTTCAAGAATAAAATTAAAAAATAAATAAATAAATAAAATGGTTTTAACAAGTTTAGATATCTTTGATATATTAGGCCCGTCGTGAATAATTTGACTCAACCCGAGTTTACGTATTCAAGTTTACTCTAGCTAGTATCCTTAACCATATGGACCTTAATTGGTTTATTAGGCTAAGCATCCACGAGTCTCATTCTTTGAGATTTTAAATTGTGGAGAACGAGAAATGATAGAGTTAATTATAAGTTCGATATTCTTTCATTAACTTATGTGAGTTAGTTATGAGCTTTTTCTCCCATCACTTGTTAATAAATATATTTTCAATAAATAAGGTTGTACGATTTAAAAAGGTTACTTAGCTTCTAGCACAAGATCGTTTAAAAGTTGCTCGGTATTAATTAGAGTTCATAGCCAAGGCATAACTTATTGAAACGGGACGCGAATATTGGCTTATCCAAAAAGGCCCTAACAAGGCATGAGGATACCCGAGTCCAAAAAGGCCCTCACAAGGCATGAGGATTCACTTTTTGCTAAAGATCCTAAGATGATGTGAAGATCATTAATCCAAATCAATATGAAGGATCAAGACACACGACGAGAAGCAATTACTCCCCTAAAGATCATGGAGAAGTCCATCCAAAAAGACCCTAACAAGGTATGAGGATAAATAGATCCAAGTCCGAAAAGGAGACGGATCGTTGTATATCAAAATCCTAAATAAAGAAGAGGATAAATGAAGAAGTCGTGGTCAACGTTTGAAGCATCTTTCACTCCTTATGAAGTTGTATACCAAAATGAAGAGAAGACCATAATTTCAAGATCGTCTCTCAAGATTTGAAGTTTGAAGTACAAGCCAAATATCGGTCCGAGAAAGGTCTCAAATCGTGAAACGAGTTATGCCAAGATATGAACTTTATGAGGTTTCGAGAAGCCGTTTTAAAAGATTTTGTCCTTTAGCTAACTATTGATTAAATCGTCCCACTTTATTTTCGGCCTTAATAAATTATCGAAATAAGTCAAAAATGCATCCTCGTGATCATTGAAGACAAAAATAAAATACAAGAGATACACCGTAGGAATAAGGGGGTCTAAGTTATTAACTAAACCACATGAGTAAGTGTTAGTTGTGCTAACTTGTAATAACAATGATCTCGTTTTTAAGCTTAGTTTGGGGAACGTGAAACTTGAGGGTGATTAATATTCATGACACCAAAGCCCTAATGTAAGTCTTAGATTTCTTTACGAGTTTCTTCCATCGAATAATTTCCAAGTTAATAAAAGGTTTTAACTTTTGTTTCCTTTAAAGTTCTTATCTTTTCATCATAGTAGTAGTAGTAATAGTAATAAAGGCCGAGATGGATTAATTATGAGAAAAATGTAACTTTATGCTTTAAAATAATGCATTGCATGGGGTCATTGCAATGGTCAAGTGTAGGGGATTTAATAAGTGCGTAAACACTTATCCTTTTGCCACTAAAATCAAGGAAAAACAAGACCTAATCATGTGTTTAATGTCGTAAATGTCGGAATTACGCGTGGTTTTGTGTTTTGTGTGTTAAATAGGTACAAATGATCAAAAGAAGATAAAACACGGGATTTCACGGTCAAATATCAAAGAAAAGTCCAAAAAGAGACAAAGACAAAGTCAAATGACCAAAAGTGTGCCGAAGATCACGAAAACCGACAAAGTCGACTTGTATTTGAAGAAATAATCAAGAAAGTCGGAATCGAGCTCGAATTCTAGTGGATTCAATTTCACAAAGATTTCAAGCTAAGTGGGTCCCATATTCAGATTATTGGGCTCAAAGGCCCATTTGAAAGTATATTTTAAGTTAACTAGCCCATTCATGGCCCAATTTCTTAAATAATGGCTTGTTTTGGGACGGATAAAAAAGAATTGGGCCTGGCCCAATTAATCAACAAAAGAAATCATTGGAGTGTTTATTTGTTCAAATGCTTGGTCAAGGACCCGGTCAAACTTTCAACATCCCACACCATTCACGTTTACTAATAAACGTGTATAACATTCTACTATGTGTGAATTTGCTTCACAACTCCCACTCCTCACACGCCTTACCCTACATCCCACCCCATACTAACAAAACCCACACTCAAACCGGTCCAATCCTTCCCCACACCACACGTGTTACCCCAACACTTTATCCCCACTCCCAAATAAATAAAACTTCTATTTACCCCACACCCTCATTTTATCAAACGATACATTCTCCCATTTACTGTTTACCTTCTCTTCCACTTTTCTCTCTCTCAGCCACCATTATTTTTTTACATAAACCCTAATTTAAATCACAAAAAATTGCCAAGTAAAAATTGGGGGTTTTACCCTCATGAATTAATTCCCACAAATCCACTTAAAACCCCCAAGTTTTCAGGGAAAAATCACCACCAGTGGTCCTCTCTCTTGATCCTACATGGCTTATTGCTTCAATATGATTGGCTTAAACAAACACAACAAACACAAGAATAAGCCATGTTGGCAATCCGAGTCACAATGGATGCAAGAATCAATCACAACCGTACGATTAGAAGGAAAGAGAGAATGAAGGAATCAACGATCAAGATCCATTTGCTTGGGCACCAAGAGAACCTAGAAGGTTCGGGGTTCTCCTATAAAACCCCCTTAATCTGTAATGTTAGATAGCTTTTTCTTAATTTTTATTTTTCAGTAAAATTAGATTAGTTTTAAATCTTGTAATTTTTAATTTTTAGCACTTGTAATTTGATTTTTAATTAATGAAAAGTTAAGTTGCTATTTAAATTCCGTCTCATTTTTTTATTTCCAGTACTATTTTAATTTCTAAGTTTAATCCATTTTTCATTATTATTATAACTGCTCAACCGTATTATTATTAAAAAAAAAGTAATAAATCTCCCTACTGGAGATTTATATAAAATATCGTTCGAAGAAGCTTGGTTCATAGGATTCGATTTCTGTTCGTTTCGAGAGTTGATGGTTCGAGGTGGTGTTTTGGTTCGATCTTAAGGGGGTTCAGCGCTTCCCTTCGTCGCAACGGAAATCTCCATCAGGTTTTATCTCCTCTTTATTTTATTGTTAATTTTTATTCTGATTGTGTTACCATTTAAGTTTTAGAATTATTAAATTTCTGTTTGGTTTGGATCTGCTGAAGTTTATGTTAAAGTTGATAGCTATTTTATGGTCTGCTTATTCTGCCTTGCTTTTGGATTGCTTTTTGGTGTATTTGTTTACTGTTACTATTTTAATTTCTTAGTTTAAGTAGTGTCTATTTCAGCTTATTAGATGTTCTTCTCTAGGATTGGGTTTAATTAAATGCTTTTTCAGTTTTGCTTTATATGACTTGAGTGGTTTATTGTTTTATTGTTTCAGTTATATCAGTTTTATAAGCTTATTCTCTGTTTCCTTATCTCTTAACATTGCTGCTGGTTTTGTTAGTTTAGCTTTTTCAGTTTTGTTGTTTACTGCTTAGTCTATCTGTCCAAATTAAAAAGTATTTAAAAAAAAAAAAAAAAGTAATAAATCTCCCTACTGGAGAATTATATAAAATATCGTTCGAAGAAGCTTGGTTCATAGGATTCGATTTCTGTTCGTTTCGAGAGTTGATGGTTCGAGGTGGTGTTTTGGTTCGATCTTAAGGGGGTTCAGCGCTTCCCTTCGTCGCAACGGAAATCTCCATCAGGTTTTATCTCCTCTTTATTTTATTGTTAATTTTTATTCTGATTGTGTTACTATTTAAGTTTTAGAATTATTAAATTTCTGTTTGGTTTGGATCTGCTGAAGTTTATGTTAAAGTTGATAGCTATTTTATGGTCTGCTTATTCTGCCTTGCTTTTGGATTGCTTTTTGGTGTACTTGTTTACTGTTACTATTTTAGTTTCTTAGTTTAAGTAGTGTCTGTTTCAGCTTATTAGATGTTCTTCTCTAGGATTGGGTTTAATTAAATGCTTTTTCAGTTTTGCTTTATATGACTTGAGTGGTTTATTGTTTTATTGTTTCAGTTATATCAGTTTTATAAGCTTATTCTCTGTTTCCTTATTTCTTAACATTGTTGCTGGTTTTGTTAGTTTAGCTTTTTCAGTTTTGTTGTTTACTGCTTAGTTTATCTGTCCAAATTAAAAAGTCTCTAAAAAAAATTAAAAAAAAAATATAAAAAAAAAAATAAAAATAAATAGCAAATAAATTCTGCCTGGCCTGGGGATCGAACCCCAGACCTCCCGTACAACAGTCATTCGCCCCACCAACTCATCTAGAATCCTTTTTGTGTATTTCCTTGACCTTTGAATTAATATAGTATAATGAGTAGTGCCAGTTTTGATTAAATTAGTTTAAGGTTTATTTACTTTATTAAAAAAGTTTATTTAAATTTTCTTTTAATCTGTTTTTATAAAATAATAAAAAGATAAAAAAATATATTTTAATTTTTAATTACTTTTAAAATTAGTTTAAATTTTATTAGATTTAAATTTAGTTTAATTAAAGTTTTTAGTTTATTTAAAATTTAGATAAAAGTTTTAATTAAGTTTTATTTTAATCTAGTTTTCTTTTATGTCATTAAATTTAGTTTAAAATTTCTTTAGATTTAAATTAAAAAGTTTTTAGGTTAAAATTAATTAGGTTTAAAGTTTTATTTTAAAAATAGATTTCATTTAAAAGTGTTTATTAGATTAATTTTTAAATTAGATTAGTTTTATTTAAATTGTTTTATTAGTTTTTAATATTAAATAGATAAAACACCAAAAATATTATTTACCAAAAACAAGTAAAATCTCTACGTTAAAATTGAAAATCAATTCGAGTCGAGTCGAGGAACGAAAAATAAACATAAAAAGAATTGAAAAATTCTTAGTATCAGTGTTTTATGAATTAGGGTTAGGGTTGAAAAAAATGAGGGGATAGTGTGTATTATTTATATATATACCCAAAAGTTTAATATAAAGTGTGAAGTATTTATTAGTTTAGGGTATATTATGCAAGTTATTTAATTAATTTTTCGTAAACCTTGCTTAAACGTAACGCGGGACTCGATCGGTACGATAAAATTTGATTAACGTTGCGTTTAAAATAGTTTTTCCACGAATATAGGTTATTTATTTGATAAGAAATTCATAAGTCACTATAGATTCATTTAAATGTTAATGATCTTCCGGGTTTCTCAAACAAGCTCAGTTTTAACGAAAAGAAATAGACTTCAACTCGATTATTCGCGTTTTTAATAAATGTTATTGAAATAAAAATATTAATAATTTAATAAATTATTTTATTAAATATCTTGTGATAATGAAATATAAAATTTAAGTTCTTTTTAACGTGTAGGTACACAGATTGTGCGATTTTTTTAAACTTTGTCAAAATATGTCCCGTTTTCAAATCCAGTAAGTTTGGTAGCGCTCAAAAATGAATTTTAAATAATAATTAATATAATTTATTATTATTTACAGTAAGAAAAATTCTCTGGTGTTACATCATCCACGTGGTATTTTGAGTTTCGTCCTCGAAACTCATTCGTTGTTACCCAGTTGAGAAGTGTCAAAAAGAGGGAAATACGATGTTGTGATCCAAAGTTAAGTCGAATATACTTAAACCGGTCATATTTAATTCTCCTCGGATTTTATTTTGTGTTATTCACAGAAGGTTGTGTCGGAAAGCAATAGGTAAAACTGGATTATATCTGAAGGGTTTAATAGGTCAATTTGACAAAGCGGTAACGTTTCATAGAACATATAAGGACAACTAGAAGCGAAGAGTTCGATAAGTCGTCAACATCTTAAACGTCGGTACGGTTCATAGAATAAATAAAGGACGATTAGAAGTGAAGAATTTTAGCAAGTCGTCGACTCTGAAAAGTCGAGATATGGTTCACTACAGTCAGCTCGTTAGGCTCACCGTCGATCAGTGTTTATTCGGAAAAATCAGTGCGACAGTTTACGAATCAAATGATGTTCAAGAATCTTTCGTCAAGATGCGATAATAGAATAATAATGTAAATACGAAGTTGGGTCAGATGTGCATAAAGTCACTTGTTTATAATCCACATTTACATACAGAGGTGATAGGTGTGAAAACACCCATCCTTTTACCACTTAATTCTGGCTAAAACAAGACCAAAACACGTATTTAATATCATTTGTTTGGAATTATGCGTGGTTTTTGTGTTTATTGTGTTTTCAGAGGCAACCGGATGAATATTGAAGAAAACATGGGATTGCACGGGTTTTATCGAGGAAAAAGACTCAAAACGAAGTCTATTGTCCAAGAGATGCAGAAGATTTGAAGTCATTGTGCCTATTTGAAGATTTATCGAAGAATAGAGCCAAAGATGGAAGATTCCTATATGTCGAAGAATTCGAGTCTATAAAACAATAGATTATAAGACGAGTTGGAATAATTCACCGACACTTCTCAAATCCAAAGTGGAAACGTTTAAGAAGCCCAAATCAAAGCCCAATCAAAAGCCCATAACCACAACACACGCCTATATAAAGGCCCTTACTTCACAAATTTCACACACTTAGTTCTTTAGTTAGTTTTTAGTTTTCATTCTCTCTAATTTTAGAGAGAGAAAGTTCTAAACTTTCTCTCACTAGATTTCATTTTTTTTTCTCTTTCAAATTCAAACTTTTGTATTATCTTTGATTAATCAAGATCAAGTTTTTATCGTTTAATCTTTATTCTCATCCTTCCTTTCTTTTACTTTTATTGATTTTGGTACAAATCTCGTATGATCCGTGTTGTTCATCAATGATTTGTACTTAAAAAGTTAATTACTTTTTTATGTTTCATTAAGTTTATACACTAATAAGCTTTAAGATCCTTGTTCTTTTTGGCTTATTGGTTGATTTAGCTTTATTTGCTTTTTAAAAGTTTTTATAAAAAGTTCATCTCTTTATCATTTGATTTATGCTTTTGCTTATTTGAAGTTTAGATAAGGTGTTCTTAGTACTTATTTGATCAGCTTATTATTGGATTCGAGTTAGTTTGGGTTTTAGCTTATCCTAATATCTTATTTCCCTTGCTTTTGTCCCGAATTTGCACCATTTTCAGAAAGGGTAACTCCCTTTTCCGATAGTGTTTTCCGACCAGGTCACACAACCCTCTTTCCGATCGGTCGATCGGAAAAGGGTTTAATCTTTCCGATTGCTCCTTGTTTCCAGCACATTCCGATTGAGACCCATCAGCATATTCCGATTGAACTTGTTTTACGTATTCCGATTGGTAAGTTTCTGAGTATTCCGACTGGGGTAATTTCCCACTTTCCGATCGGGGATTCCGATTGGCATCATTCCAAGATATTCCGATAAATTCGATCGGAATAATATTCCGATTGAGGGGATTTTTTTTCAATATTCCGATTTAAGGTGTTTTGTTTCGTTCTTACTTTCTTTTAGTACCTTTCAATTAAGTTCATATTTTTTCACAAAGTCTTCCAAGTGTTAGTTTTATTGAATGTCCATTTGTTTTCCTAATATAATCTTTAAAGTTTTCAAACATCTAATTTTAAACTCGTCTCTCACTTTAATCATTTAAATCTTTTACTTTACTCGTCGACACTTAATTAATTGTTACTAGTTTAAAATAGATAAACAATTCAACCACTTTTTGTCACCAAGAACAAATCATTCCACTTAAAACTGAGATCAATTCGAGAGGATTCCGAGAAACGAACTTTCATCATAGAAAATCTCTTGTATCAAATGGCGCCGCTGCCGGCTCTTCTCGTTAAGATCAAAAGTTTTTTGTGAGAACTTGGATTTTGGGATCTGTTCCCCGTGAACGTTACTTTTTCACAAAAATTTTCAAAAAATCCAAAAAAATATAAAATTTTCAAAAATACAAAAAAATTAAAAAACATAAAAACCAAAAATATTTTTGCCTTGTTTTTCTTTGTTAGTTCTTTTGCAGGTGTATGCGCACTCGATCCACGTCTTATCAAGAGCCCGAGCCTCTCGATCACTTAGACATGGCCGGTGTACCACCTCCAAACCATAATAACAACAACAACCCACCTTTCAACAACATGAACAATAACAACAACAATGAGCCCCTTCCGGATAATCGCCCGATGATTGAACTGCTACAAGCTCATGTAGATGGCAACACTGATCCTATACCAGCAATTGCAGCCAACAACTTCGAGCTCAAGTCCGGCTTTATCCAGATGGTCTCCGCTCAACCATTCTTGGGACGTACCATTGATGATCCACACGACCACATCAAGAGATTCTTGCAACTCACCAACACGGTCAAATTCAATGGTGTTCCACAAGAGGTTATCAGGTTACAACTTTTTCCCTTTTCTTTAGAGGGACAAGCCCGGCATTGGCTTGCTAAAGAACCGCCACAGAGTATTCTCTCGTGGACGGATTTGGAAACAAAGTTCATCAATTACTTTTTCCCACCCTCTCGTACTACCGCTTTGTGGAATGAGATCATAAATTTTGAACAAAAGTACGATGAGTCGTTCAGTGAATCTTGGGATCGTTTTAAAGATCTTTTAAGAAAATGCCCACAACATGGTTTTACCAAAGTACATCAAATTAATACTTTTTATAATGGTTTAAGCATGAGTGACCAAGATTCACTGAACAGTGCCTCGGGGGGTAATCTTTTGGCTAAGACTTCCAATGCTGCTTGGGATATCATTGAGAACAAGTCTCGTGTGCAAACCAAGAGTGTTCGGACCAATGTCGCTAGTGCTAGCACTAATGACAGCGACAAGCGACTTGACAAAATCACCACGCTTCTTGAATCGCTTGTCACCCACACCGTCAGCAACAACAACAGCAACAACGCTAAAAACGCCCAAGTTAACGCTGTCAGCCAACCTTGTGAAATATGTGGTGGTCCTCACTCTTACACTACTTGTAATGCCACCCAAGACTACCCTGCTGAGAATGTGAATGCGGCATATGGCACCTATCCTCAACCTGCTTATCAAGCTAAACCTCAAGGTGACCGTAATTTGCTTAGCTACCGCTCCAACAATTATCTTTCACCACCTGGTTTTCCCAAAACAACCCAAACCAACAACAAAACCTTAATCGCCCTCCTCAACAACAACAACAACCTCGTACACCATACATCCCTCCTCACAAGCAGCAACAACCACCTCAACGTAACAACCAAGTTTACCAACAACCTGCTTATCAACCACCCGCATACACTGCTCCTCCAAACCAACCCACTGCATTACACCAAGAGGTTGCAACCTACATGAGGACCAACGATGTGATCGTGGAAAATCTCCAACAGGAAGTGCGTAACTTGAAAGCAGACTTGGTCAAGCAAGGGAACGATTTAAGAGCCGACATGAGAAATACTATGGATAGTCAAACGAATGAATTGAGGAACATGATGGCTAGTTTCTTCCAAGGTAATCAACCCTCTTCTTCGGGTACTCTTCCGAGTAACACCGTTGCGAATCCAAGAGGGGAGATGAAAGCAATCACTACTCGAAGTGGTAAAGGTACCAAGGAACCCGAGCTTCCTATACCTCCACCGGTGATTGTGACTAAGGAGAACGAGTCACCTGCTCCTATTCCTCACCCTTCTCCTTCCCCAATTTCTCCACCTCTTCCTTCTACGCCTCCTCCACCCAAGGATGTGAGTGATCCTATTCTACCAAAGCCTTCCTCTTCTTCCAATATACCTTATCCATCTAGGTTGAGGAAAGAGAAGCTCAAAAGCAAGGACGATATTCAAGTTTCAAATTTTCTTAAGATGTTCAAACAATTGAATTTTAACATCTCCTTCGCTGAGGCTCTCGCTCACATGCCTAAATATGCAAAAATGTTTAAAGATCTTCTGAGCGATAAGGAAAAACTCCTCGATATTGCCAACACCCAACTTAATGAGAATTGCTCTGCAGTACTCTTAAAGAAATTGCCAATCAAGCTTGGTGATCCGGGTCGTTTCTTAATCCCTTGCAATTTCCCGGGAGTAGAGAATTGCATGGCCCTAGCCGATCTAGGTGCCAGTATTAGTCTTATGCCTCTAAGTGTTTGGAAGCAATTATCTCTCCTTGAGTGATGAGATGGCAATTGTACATGATCTCATCATCAAAAACGGCCTTTAATTGCATTAAATATCATAAAATATGCCAAATATATGCTCGTGTTTGTTACTTGTGTATTTTTAGGTACGGATATTGAGGAATTGGCAAAAGATCACAAGAATCATTCAAAAACGAACACGGGAAACGAAGACGCACAATGAACCAAGCTTATTTATGGAATTTTGCAAAAAGACCCCTCAAGTTTGAAGAATTGGCAAAAATGGCCCCTCATCTTTGAAGAACTTGTCATAATTAGCCCTCCAAAAGTTAATTGTACAAGTGTGATCCTTGAAGAATGAAGTTTTGACAAGAAATGCCCTTGGAAATTAATTAAGAATGCAAAAGTTAGTCAAAATACACAAAAGGACTAATTTTGAGATTGGTTTGGACTTTGGATGAAAAGGAGTTAACATTTTGGACTGGCCTTGCAAACCATTTAACCAATGTTATAACATTGGGACGGGTAATAAAAATTACCCTTGTTAGCCCAACAAACCCCCAAGCCCAATCCATTTAAACCCGGGTTTTATTTAAAAAGTTGGTCAATCGGTCAAAGCACCCCACTTAATCCCCTTTTCCCTCCTTAACAGTTTTTTAAAACGAGTTTTAACCCAATATGGATTAAATCCAACCCTTTTACCACTTAAACCCTAATTACACTCCAGTACCAATTACACCCTAATCAAAGGGTTTCAAGCTAAAAACCTCCAGATCACTAATTCACGTCCCTCTCAACCTTTCCCACCTCACCCAACAAGCCCACATGGGCTGTGGACCCCTCCCCAGCCTTCCCCTGCTACATCCTTTTCACCCTAAAACCAAAACCCGACACAACCAACGTGGGAGATCATACTCCTTGGCCTCCAAGGCATTTTGAACGTCCACAATCAAGTCTACAGCCTGTCAATCCCATGTGATCAGTTTTTGACCAATTTTGAAGACCAAAGCAAATGGCATTTTCGGATTTTCCATAGATTAGGGTTTTCAGCTTGTAATTTTTTATTCTTAGCTTATAGATAGTTCTATGTAGCCTATAAAAGTAGAATGAGACTTGTTCATTCACTTTGTTCCAGTTTTAGCAATCACATTGTAATTCCTTTTTTATATATTATTAAAGTTTGGTATTTTTTGATGAAAATTGTAATTCCTTTTATTAATTATAAAAAGTTTGTGTGTTTGGATTGCTAATACTGAGTTCCATTTAAATTTGTGAAGGTTTTGTGTGATTAAAGTTTTCAAAAGGTTTTAAAAGATTTTTGATTTTAGAAGATCTAAAGCAAGAAAAGTGAAAGTGGATTTTGCTTGAGATTTTCTGAGATTGAGAGTAGTTTTAAAACGTGTTTTTAAGGTTTGAAAGATTTTAAGAAAGTTTTAAGGAAGGAAGTAAAAACAGGTTGGATATTTGTGCTTGTGTTTTCCTTTTTATTTTTTTAACAGGTTGACTAAAGGAGGTGATTTGTTAGAGGATCTGCATACACCCCAGTGTATAGGGAGGTGGATTATCATCCACTAGAGCCTTGGATGTAAGGCTCTAAGGTAAAATACTTTTCCCTTTTTAGTTTTTCTGAAAAATATATGTTATGCATGATTTTTTGTGAAAAGTGTTGATTGTTGGTTTAAACTGTTTGATTTGAGTCATTTAGATGTTATTTACATAAAACAAGTGCTTTATATCAGTTTTGATAGGTTGTCAAAGGTTTTGATTTGAAAAAGTTGGATTCCAGTTTTTAAAGGGCTGTTTGGCTACGGGATTTATTGAGAAAGTTTGTTAGATCTTGTAGTTTAAAACGTGTTAGAATGATTAATTAGGGTAGTTAATAGTGTTTGAGGAGTTTTGTGTTCAATTTGGTGAAGTTTGGAATCATGTTGCTAGTAACAAAGTGAAAAGGATAGCTTAAAAATCTGTGAGCCACATTTTCTGCTTATTTTTGGTATAATTTGATTAACAGATTCTGCTACATGGCTAGATTTAAGGTTGTTTATAAGTGTGCTATAACCTAGTTGTGCTTGTGTGGATTTGTGTGCTATTTTTGGTCTTTGAAAATCACAAGTGTGCAAGTCATAAGCTAAAAACACCCACAGACCTGCCTAAAAGACCTCAGCAACTTAAAATGCCATGATGTGCTTTGGTTTGTGATTTTTTGTGCTAAGTGGTGCTTGATTTCCTGTTTATTGTGACTCCCTACACTCAGAAAGAGTGTAGGGGTGCCTGTTTGTTCCAAAAACAGCAACACCAAATCAAATCCAAGCCCCTCTTGGATTCTTTGCACAAGTGAAAACAAGCATAACTTGCTTGTGTTCTTGAAAGAAGTTCAACTGGTCACGTTTTTGTTGAATTCTGGGCTTAATCTTGATAAATTGGTATTGGAATTGTGTTGGTAAGCAAGAAAAGGTGTCAGTGTTGGATTTGGAAAGTAAAAAAAAAAAAAAAAAAAAAATTAAAAACTTCACCTGCACTGTACTCGAACCCCCGACCTGCAGCTCAGGAGTAAGGGGTTCTATTAGTGATCTAGATGAGTTCTTATGTTAACCTTTCATTTCATTAGTTATTTAAGGTGACTTTGGTTTTGGCTTATTTAATTAAGCCGTGACCATTTCCAGCTTATTTAAGCTTATTTGCTTAGCTTTTTGGTACCTAGTATTTTTCCTAGGGTTTAGTTAGGTTTTAGGATTTTTCTGTGTAAAAGTTTTATTTTTCCCATTATTTAATTAATTATTAGGATTATTTTTAGTTTTATTTTTAGAAAGTGTATAAAAAATAGCAAACAGTAATTAAAAAATACAAAAAAATAGTTTTTAAGTTTTAATTCATATTTTTGAGGTTTACATATCAAAAAGTTTTTAGAAACTTTAATTTTCAATTTTATTTTTTATTAAACTTTAAAAATTAATATAAAATTAATTAAAAGGTTTTAGGAGCTTTAATTTGTATTTTCTTCTTAGTTAGAATATTTAGGATTTTTGAGAATTTTTTAGAGTTTATTTAAGAACTTTTAATTTTTTAGATTATTTTAATATTATTTTAATATTAAAAATAAAAAGTTTTATTTTTAACTTTTTTTCATTTTTCCTAGATTCTAGACATTAAAATAGGAACTTTTTCACTTTCCAAATAATTTTTAGGCTTTTCAATTAATTTTTAGAATTAATTTAAGATTTAATAGATTTTAATAGTTTTTAGGAGTTTAAAAATAGTTTAATTTGGTTTTAAAATTTTTAAAAATAGTTTTTAGTTTAATTAGGTCATTTTTGAGGTTTACAAACTATTAAATCTTGATTAGGGCTTTTTAATATTTAAAAGTGATTTTTAGGGCTTTAATTAGCATTAAAAAGTCATTATTAAATTAATTAAAAGGTTTTGGCAAGTTTGGATTTTTTGTAAACTCTTAGAATTTTATTGTGGATTTTTAGTAATTTTTAGGAATTTTTAGATTAAAATTTTAATTTTTGTCCTTTTTACGACTTTACGTTTACGTCTTTTTCGTCGTAGTTTAATACGTTTTCGTCTTCGTCATTTTCTCTTCTTTTCTTCTTGTTAATAATCAAAAACATAAATCAATCATTCATTACACAACGCACTAGCCTACTCGATAACGAACTCACTTTCTTAAGAGTCATTCACACACGGTTTTCCTAAATCGTCGTGCACGCTTACCCTATTTTATTGCTCTTTTCCTAAAGGGTAGTAAAAACTACTACATCAATTTTTGGCGCCGCTGCCGGGGAGGCGTGTTGTGTTTTGATTGAACCATTGTTGTTTTTCTATATTAGCCATAATAGTAATTGTATTAATAGCACTCTATTAATACGTATTATCGTTTTTCGGTTTTTGTGTGAATACTATTACTATATTGTATACGTAGAACAATAAATACACAAGTACTCCAAATACGTGAGCAATCACAACCTTGATTCGGGATTTCATCACTCGATCATTGTATTCGAATCTCAAACCAAAGAAAAAAGGCAAAAATAGATAAATACTTTCGTGAAGCTTAATCTTGATAATACAAACTATAAGGTGGGTATAAGGCGGTTGTATTTCACAACCTAAAGGAAAAAGGCTCTTAAGTGCTTCGCGCCGCCTCGTTTCCTCCGCTTGCTTGTGCGTATTTGATTTTGAGAGTGAATCAAGGGTTTTGCCGCCCAAAGTATTATTACATATCATATATATTTTCTTGGTTTCTATTTGATTAAACCCTCTTGAACGATTTGGTGTTCCACCATCGTTCTAAAGTCATCGAAGGCGTTCACTCCACGTGATCGTTTTCATTCCTTGAGGCCTTTTTAATCAAGAGATTTGATTAAGGAGGAGATTTGTGGACTCATTGTCTACTTAATACATTCACCAATTTCCAAAAGGTTAATACAATCAAAAACCACAAAAAAAATTGAAAAACACAAAATACCAAAAAGAATCTTCTTTGCTCGTCTCCACGTTGTACGTGACGTTTATGCTCACTCGTAATCAAGCAAAACGTGCACGTAAACGAAAGAACAAAACTCCCACTCCAACTCATTCTAGTGAGGAGTCTCCTATTGACGAACCCATTGTACGAGAAAAACCAACCATGGCGAATCGAACTATGATGGAGTTACTTCAAGCACCCACCGAGGGTTATGGAGAAGCTATTGTGATTCCCGCAATCCTTGCGGAGAATTTTGAGGTGAAAACGGGTTTGTTGTCGATGATCCAAAACAACAAATTCCGTGGTGATGAGAAGGACAATCCCCACAACCATATCCGCCAATTTAATCGTCTTACCGCCACGTGCAAATTTAAGGATGTCTCGAATGACTCGATTAAGATGATGCTTTTTCCGTATTCCTTAGCGGGGCCCGCTAAAATTTGGTTAGAGAAAGAGCCACCCAATTCTATATTGACGTGGAAGGATCTCGTTTCAAAATTTGTGAACCAATTTTTTCCGCCCTCTAAGACTACGCATTTGAAAAATGAGATTTCTAAATTTTCACAAGAATCAAATGAAAGTTTTTCTACGGCTTGGAATAGGTTTAAGGAGATGTTGCATGAATGTCCTCATCACGGTTTTTCCGATTTGCACCAAATTGACACGTTTTACAATGGACTTAACGATCATGAAAGAGATTATTTAAATGCCGCCGCGGGTGGTAATTTTTTGTGTAAAACGGTTGAAGAAGCTTTGATCATAATCGAGAATAGGTCTAAGGTTTATAGCCCTCGTCACACACCGAGTGTTGCCAAAAGGGGCTCATCATCGTCTTAAAGTATCAATGCATTACATGATGAAGCAAATGAAGAAAACCGATTTTTCGATAGATTTGCTAACCTTATGTCCCATTGGAAGGCTCAAGAAGCTTCCAACACCGCTTCGGTTAAAGCGGTTTCTAAGAGTTGTTTGTCGTGTGGGGGAGCTCATGATCTTTCCGAGTGCATTACCGCGGATGGTAACACTTCGAATGCTTTTGTAGCCACGGGAACTTACAACCAAATCGGTCAAGGTTCTCGTTCAAATCAAGCTCCACCCAATCAAAATGCTAATAATTATCGCAACAACAACCAAGGTGGAAATTACCAAGGAAATCAAAGGAATTATAACAAAGGTAATTACCAAAGTGGAAATGGGCAAATTTCTAACCAAAACCAAAACCGTGATTTTCAAACCAATGCCCAAGGTTTTCAAAATGATCACACCAAAAATCTTTAAGGAGAGTTTTTGAGTTATGCTAAGGCTAATGATGCTAAGTTTGACAACATGCAACGTGAAATGGTTAGCTTAAGGTCCGAGTTGAAAAACGAGCTTAAAAACGAACTTGCTAATGAACTTAAAACTCATGCAAATAAAATGGAAGGAAATGTCACACGACTCCAACAAAATCAACAAAAAATGGAGCAAGGACAACATGAGATTAAGCAAGAATTGTTAAAAGCGGATGCTAGGCAATCTAAGTTTGAAGACCGAATGGCTAAAATGTTTGAAGCTATCATGTGTAAGCCCTCTTCTTCGGGTGGTCTTCCTAGTGATACCATCGTGAACCCGAAAGGAGAATTGAAGGTTGTTGCCACTCGTAGTGGTAAAACTTTCAAAGAACCCATTTCTCGTCCAAGTACTTCTATGGAGAAGGAAAAAGAGAAAGAACCCGAGGTTGTGGTTGAAAAGGAGCACATTACAAGCCCACGAAGTACCGCTCAAACCACACCTACGGTTGAACCTACACCAATCATGGAACCCGAGATTCCAAGGCCGATGCATATGCCTAATTTGCCCCAACCCACACCACCTTTACCCTACCCATCAAGACGAGATAAGGAAAAGTCACAAGAACGAAATAATTATCAATTTGAACTCTTTATGAAAATGTTTCGTGACTTGCATTTTAATATAAGTTTTGCCGACGCCTTAGTTATGATGCCTCGATTTGCCGCAAACTTCAAAAGTATGTTGAATAACAAAGAAAAATTGCAAAAATCGTCTAGTTGTTCATCGGTTTTTCTAAGCCGCATACCTCAAAAAGTCGGTGATCCCAGCAAGTTTTTAATCCCATGTGCTATCCAAGACATGGAAGAATGCTACGCCTTGGCCGATCTTGGTGCTAGTATTAATTTGATGCCTCTTGAGATTTTTAAATCGCTCAATCTTCCAAATCTCACTCCTTCAAGAATTTCAATCGAAATGGCCGATCATTCTACGATTCTAGCTTGTGGAGTTGCCGAGGACGTCTTTGTGAAAGTTGGAAAATTCTATTATCCCGTGGACTTCATTGTTGTTGATATTCCCATCGATCCTAAAGTTCCGTTAATTTTAGGTCGATCTTTTTTGGATACCTCCAGAGCACTTATCGATGTGCATGCAAGAAAAATCACTCTTCGTTTCAATGAGGAAGAACTCGTCATTAATGCAACCCAAAACTCCACTCTTTCTCATGTGTATTCTATCACATCTTTGTACAATGTCAATCCCATCAAAAACATTTGTCAAAAGATTTCAAATAGAGTTTTAGGAGTTGATAAAAATGAAGTTCCGTCCCCTCCGCCGGTGGAGGTTAAGAGTGTTAAGCCTATAATTCCAATCTCGAGTGATTCTTCGGATGATGAATACGTTGACCCCGATGGGGAGGTTTTCTTTGTTGAAAAAAGATTTGAAAACTTGCCACCACCTAAACCAAAAAGATTTCAAAATGTGAGAATTTTTAGTGTGACTAACATTGTTTTAGACACCAAATATTTTTGACATAATTAAATCGGGTTTTCACAAGGAGAGTTTTAAAGATGAAAAAGGAAAAGATTTTGAATTAAATTTAAAAGATTTTTCTACAACTCTAACTCCGTCATCACCGCGTTTATTGAGTACTACAAGCTCGTCTTCTCCTTTTGACGATGCTTTGTGTGGACTTAGTGTGGGGGAAGCCCCTTATGTTCCCTTCCCTTTCTCCACCGAGGACGAGATATTTGATCCTGGAATTGCTTATATAGGGAAATCTCGGTCTTCCACCGATGCAATAAATGGAAAATCTTTTCATTTGATTGGTGCGAGTCTACCTCGAGTAGCTCAATGTTTTGACTTACCCATTGTCCCACCCTTCTATTTCTTCTCTCCTATTTTCTTCTATCCCATTGGGATTTGTGTTGGAGTAGTGTTGTCTCGTCTTTCATCCGAAAACAAGGACGCTATCTTTGACCCCGGTATACGTTTATCGGATTTTTAAAGTACTCCACGTGCTTTTGGGCCTTGTTTATCATGTAAGCCCCACCAAAAATTGACCAAACCATGATTATCCCTAAATGATCACATTTATGGGGATTCGAGTCGAGCTTTTGACTCGGTTATCAAAAACAAGGTGCCTCGTGGGGGAGACCCATGCTTATCCATGTACATATTATTGCTTTCTAATGTAGTTAATGTGAGGGGATTTGTGCCCTTCCAACCTTTGTTCCATGGTTGTTTGTGCATTGTGGTTTTTAGATCATGATCTTCACGATTGGAGCCTCTCGTGTTCGTTTTATGGGAGCACTCGATCGTTTGCTTTGGAGACCTTTCCCAATATCCATATGATATATCCTTTTATGTTCTAACCTTAGGTTTTTAGCACACTTCATAAACGGCTATTACTTATTGGTTACACCCTTTCCATGCTAGATTAGGCATTCGACTACGTCTCTAGTATGGGGGTGTTTGCACCCCTAGACTCGAAACATTGAGGACAATGTTTAACTTTAGTATGGGGGGTGAATAGATACTTGCCCTGCCAAACCTTCACGCTTTCCAAAGTTTATCGTTTTGTTGCAAAATAAGGCTAAAAATGGCCAAATTTTAAAATTTTTTATGTTTTATAAGTGTTTGAAGACACGAATGTAGATTTTCCGATGGCGAGAATAAGAGTAATTTTTGACTCGACCGTGCGTGTTGAGCACTTAGCTTTGATTCCTTAACTACACATTAGGCTAAGTCTCTTAAATGAGGACGAGAAATGATAGAGTTAATTATAAGTTACTATGCTAAACGTAGATTACTCGTATTCTTTCAAAAACTCATGTGTTCTCATTGTTTGCTTATTCTCCCTTCACTTGTAAATATTTTTTGCTTAATAAATATTGATTTAGCGGTTTAGTTTTGATTGTTGGGTTTCTAGTCTTTTCTAGTAGCTTCCATGTAATTAAATTGGGAAGACATTAAGGTATCGCCAGCGTCACGGTTTTGAAGTATTGGCACCCTAATAATCGAAAGCTTCACCCAATAATAAGATTTCAAGTGCTCACCTAAATCTAGCAAACAATTTGAAGCCCCACAAGGCCTAAAATCTATGCAAAATTGAAAGTGAATCAAGCCTTAATCTTCGAAGCTTTAAAGATCCAAAATTCGCTTTAGCGTGAGGATATACGTCTTTGGCTAATAAAACCACCGATGATGGCGGATAATAAAAGGCAAGGCAAGACCGAAGTCATAATAAAAGCTTCATGGCGAAGTTGAATAAAAGATGGAGGTAAACCAAAGATAATAAGGCCCTTCCGTTAGGGGGCGTATAAAAGTCTTGGTAATAAGTCTCATGTTCAAAACCGTTATAAAACCGTGTTTATCGATTCTTTTTGTCAACTTAATTTTTTGACACCGTTGTCTATTAGGAGGGGTTATTGATTTGATGGTCTTAGTTACACCGTTAAGACTCTATTTTTAGACTTAAATCTCTATTAACGCATAAGTCAACAATGTATCCTCGTGATCATTAAGACAAAATAAAATATAAGAGATACAACTTAGGAATAATGGGAGAATAAGTACGTGATTAGGGCGTATGAGTAGTGTTAGCATTACTAACTTATAATGACAATGATCTCGTTGCACGCTTGGCATGGAATTAAGGTGAAAATCGAGGACGATGAAATTATTTCTAATGAAGCATTCACGTGTTCTTATTCTATGAACCTAAACGTCCCATTTTGCGATGAAAATCATACATTATGTCTATAACGCAAGTAGTAGTAATCATAGTAATGCAGCTAGTTTATCATTTCAATAAAAGTGAATAAAATAAAATTTTGGAGTTGTTACGATACTTTATTCTAGCATTGCGTGAGGGCACGGCAATGGTTTAGTATGGGGGAGTGATGAGATGGCAATTGTACATGATCTCATCATCAAAAACGGCCTTTAATTGCATTAAATAATATAAAATATGCCAAATATATGCTCGTGTTTGTTACTTGTGTATTTTTAGGTACGGATATTGAGGAATTGGCAAAAGATCACAAGAATCATTCAAAAACGAACACGGGAAACGAAGACGCACAATGAACCAAGCTTATTTATGGAATTTTGCAAAAAGACCCCTCAAGTTTGAAGAATTGGCAAAATGGCCCCTCATCTTTGAAGAACTTGTCATAATTAGCCCTCCAAAAGTTAATTGTACAAGTGTGATCCTTGAAGAATGAAGTTTTGACAAGAAATGCCCTTGGAAATTAATTAAGAATGCAAAAGTTAGTCAAAATACACAAAAGGACTAATTTTGAGATTGGTTTGGACTTTGGATGAAAAGGAGTTAACATTTTGGACTGGCCTTGCAAACCATTTAACCAATGTTATAACATTGGGACGGGTAATAAAAATTACCCTTGTTAGCCCAACAAACCCCCAAGCCCAATCCATTTAAACCCGGGTTTTATTTAAAAAGTTGGTCAACCGGTCAAAGCACCCCACTTAATCCCCTTTTCCCTCCTTAACAGTTTTTTAAAACGAGTTTTAACCCAATATGGATTAAATCCAACCCTTTTACCACTTAAACCCTAATTACACTCCAGTACCAATTACACCCTAATCAAAGGGTTTCAAGCTAAAAACCTCCAGATCACTAATTCACGTCCCTCTCAACCTTTCCCACCTCACCCAACAAGCCCACATGGGTTGTGGACCCCTCCCCAGCCTTCCCCTGCTACATCCTTTTCACCCTAAAACCAAAACCCGACACAACCAACGTGGGAGATCATACTCCTTGGCCTCCAAGGCATTTTGAACGTCCACAATCAAGTCTACAGCCTGTCAATCCCATGTGATCAGTTTTTGACCAATTTTGAAGACCAAAGCAAAGGGCATTTTCGGATTTTCCATAGATTAGGGTTTTCAGCTTGTAATTTTTTATTCTTAGCTTCTAGATAGTTCTATGTAGCCTATAAAAGTAGAATGAGACTTGTTCATTCACTTTGTTCCAGTTTTAGCAATCACATTGTAATTCCTTTTTTATATATTATTAAAGTTTGGTATTTTTTGATGAAAATTGTAATTCCTTTTATTAATTATAAAAAGTTTGTGTGTTTGGATTGCTAATATTGAGTTCCATTTAAATTTGTGAAGGTTTTGTGTGATTAAAGTTTTCAAAAGGTTTTAAAAGATTTTTGATTTTAGAAGGTCTAAAGCAAGAAAAGTGAAAGTGGATTTTGCTTGAGATTTTCTGAGATTGAGAGTAGTTTTAAAACGTGTTTTTAAGGTTTGAAAGATTTTAAGAAAAGTTTTAAGGAAGGAAGTAAAAACAGGTTGGATATTTGTGCTTGTGTTTTCCTTTTTATTTTTCTTAACAGGTTGACTAAAGGAGGTGATTTGTTAGAGGATCTGCATACACCCCAGTGTATAGGGAGGTGGATTATCATCCACTAGAGCCTTGGATGTAAGGCTCTAAGGTAAAATACTTTTCCCTTTTTAGTTTTTCTGAAAAATATATGCTATGCATGATTTTTTGTGAAAAGTGTTGATTGTTGGTTTAAACTGTTTGATTTGAGTCATTTAGATGTTATTTGCATAAAACAAGTGCTTTATATCAGTTTTGATAGGTTGTCAAAGGTTTTGATTTGAAAAAGTTGGATTCCAGTTTTTAAAGGGCTGTTTGGCTACGGGATTTATTGAGAAAGTTTGTTAGATCTTGTAGTTTAAAACGTGTTAGAATGATTAATTAGGGTAGTTAATAGTGTTTGAGGAGTTTTGTGTTCAATTTGGTGAAGTTTGGAATCAAGTTGCTAGTAACAAAGTGAAAAGGATAGCTTAAAAATCTGTGAGCCACATTTTCTGCTTATTTTTGGTATAATTTGATTAACAGATTCTGCTACATGGCTAGATTTAAGGTTGTTTATAAGTGTGCTATAACCTAGTTGTGCTTGTGTGGATTTGTGTGCTATTTTTGGTCTTTGAAAATCACAAGTGTGCAAGTCATAAGCTAAAAACACCCACAGACCTGCCTAAAAGACCTCAGCAACTTAAAATGCCATGATGTGCTTTGGTTTGTGATTTTTTGTGCTAAGTGGTGCTTGATTTCCTGTTTATTGTGACTCCCTACACTCAGAAAGAGTGTAGGGGTGCCTGTTTGTTCCAAAAACAGCAACACCAAATCAAATCCAAGCCCCTCTTGGATTCTTTGCACAAGTGAAAACAAGCATAACTTGCTTGTGTTCTTGAAAGAAGTTCAACTGGTCACGTTTTTGTTGAATTCTGGGCTTAATCTTGATAAATTGGTATTGGAATTGTGTTGGTAAGCAAGAAAAGGTGTCAGTGTTGGATTTGGAAAGTAAAAAAAAAAAAAAAAAAAAAAATTAAAAACTTCACCCGCACTGGACTCGAACCCCCAACCTGCAACTCAGGAGTAAGGGGTTCTACCAGTGATCTAGATGAGTTCTTATGTTAACCTTTCATTTCATTAGTTATTTAAGGTGACTTTGGTTTTGGCTTATTTAATTAAGCCGTGACCATTTCCAGCTTATTTAAGCTTATTTGCTTAGCTTTTTGGTACCTAGTATTTTTCCTAGGGTTTAGTTAGGTTTTAGGATTTTTCTGTGTAAAAGTTTTATTTTTCCCATTATTTAATTAGTTATTAGGATTATTTTTAGTTTTATTTTTAGAAAGTGTATAAAAAATAGCAAACAGTAATTAAAAAATACAAAAAAATAGTTTTTAAGTTTTAATTCATATTTTTGAGGTTTACATATCAAAAAGTTTTCAGAAACTTTAATTTTTAATTTTATTTGATTTTAGGTTTTTTATTAACCTTTAAAAATTAATGAAAAATTAATTAAAAGGTTTTAGGAGCTTTAATTTGTATTTTCTTCTTAGTTAGAATATTTAGGATTTTTGATAATTTTTTAGAGTTTATTTAAGAACTTTTAATTTTTTAGATTATTTTAATATTATTTTAATATTAAAAATAAAAAGTTTTATTTTTAACTTTTTTTCATTTTTCCTAGATTCTAGACATTAAAATAGGAACTTTTTCACTTTCCAAATAATTTTTAGGCTTTTCAATTAATTTTTAGAATTAATTTAAGATTTAATAGATTTTAATAGTTTTTAGGAGTTTAAAAATAGTTTAATTTGGTTTTAAAATTTTTAAAAATAGTTTTTAGTTTAATTAGGTCATTTTTGAGGTTTACAAACTATTAAATCTTGTTTAGGGCTTTTTAATATTTAAAAGTGATTTTTAGGGCTTTAATTAGCATTAAAAAGTCATTATTAAATTAATTAAAAGGTTTTGGCAAGTTTGGATTTTTTGTAAACTCTTAGAATTTTATTGTGGATTTTTAGTAATTTTTAGGAATTTTTAGATTAAAATTTTAATTTTTGTCCTTTTTACGACTTTACGTTTACGTCTTTTTCGTCGTAGTTTAATACGTTTTCGTCTTCGTCATTTTCTCTTCTTTTCTTCTTGTTAATAATCAAAAACATAAATCAATCATTCATTACACAACGCACTAGCCTCCTCGAGAACGAACTCACTTTCTTAAGGGTCATTCACACACGGTTTTCCTAAATCGTCGTGCACGCTTACCCTATTTTATTGCTCTTTTCCTAAAGGGTAGTAAAAACTACTACATCACTGAGCTAGTCCCCACCAAAATGACTTTGGAATTAGCTAACCGTACGGTTGCTTATCCAGTGGGGATAGCCGAAGACGTCATTGTAGGAGTCGACAAATTCACCTTTCCTGCTGACTTTGTTGTCGTCGACTACGAGATGGACCCTCGTGTGCCACTAATTGTTGGTCGTCCATTCTTAAGGACCGGTCGCACTCTCATTGATGTTGAAGCCGGTGAGCTTATTATGAGGGTGGGTGACGATAAAGTAGTCTTCAACATGGGAAAGTTGTCTAAACAGCCTTATTCATATAAGAGTGTTAATTGTATTAACGTTCTTGATGAGGCTTGTGAAGAACACTTTAATGATGCTTGCAAAAGTATTCCTACCTCTCTTCCCAATGTTGAGACCGTGTCCTCTATTGATTCATCGTTGTCTCTATTTGGAGATAGTGATTTATTTTGGAACAATCTTGAAGATACCATGGGAGATGTGAACTTAGCTACTGATGATTCTCCCACCGATGGGGATGAAGACATGAATTTCTTTGACAACCTTCTCAACGAAGACAATCCTTCTCCTCCATCTCCCACGGTCATTGCTATCGATACTCCGACTTCGAATACGCCTCCCGTCGAAAATCCTCCGGATTTCGAACTTAAGGAGTTGCCGCCCCATCTTGAGTATGTATTCCTTGAAGAAAAGAAGAAGTCGCCAGTCATCATTGCTAAGGACCTAAAGGAAGAAGAAAAAGCTCGTCTCATCACCGTGTTGAAAGCTCATAAGAAGGCTATTGCTTGGAAAATCTCTGATATTCGCGGAATTGATCCTCACTTCTGCACACACAAAATTCTCATGGAGGACGACTTTAAGCCCACAATTCAAAGCCAACGAAGGGTGAATCCAAAAATACATGAAGTCATCAAAACAGAGGTTATCAAACTTCTTGATGCGGGTATGATTTACCCTATTTCGGATTCGCCATGGGTTAGTCCAATCTATTGTGTGCCCAAGAAGGGCGGAATAACCGTTGTTCCCAATGAACACGACGAGTTGATTTCCACTCGTCTCGTTACTGGGTGGAGAGTTTGTATAGACTACCGCAAACTCAATGATGCCACGAGAAAGGATCATTTCCCTCTACCTTTTATGGACCAAATGCTTGAACGTTTAGCGGGTAATGAATATTACTGCTTTCTTGATGGTTTCTCGGGTTATTTCCAAATACCCATCGATCCCCAAGATCAAGAGAAGACAACATTCACTTGTCCCTATGGCACATTTGCTTACAAAAGAATGCCTTTTGGCTTATGTAATGCGCCCGGGACTTTCCAAAGGTGCATGTTAGCTATCTTCCATGACATGGTTGAACAAACCATGGAAGTCTTCATGGATGATTTCTCGGTCTTCGGGGATTCCTTCTCTTCTTGCCTTGCCAATTTGGAACGTATGCTACAGAGGTGCGAAGACACTCGCCTTGTTCTGAATTGGGAAAAATGCCATTTTATGGTAAAAGAAGGCATCGTGCTGGGACACAAGATTTCCAAAGCCGGTCTTGAAGTAGACCGTGCTAAAGTCGATGTTATCGCCAAGTTGCCTCCACCTTCAACCGTGAAGGGTGTGAGAAGTTTTCTGGGTCATGCGGGCTTCTACCGTCGATTCATCAAAGATTTTTCCCAAATCGCTCGCCCGATGACCCACCTCTTGGAAAAAGATACTCCTTTTATATTTTCCAAAGAGTGTCTTGAAGCCTTCAACTCGCTTAAGGATAAGCTAACTAAGGCACCCGTCTTGGTTACCCCTAATTGGGAGCTGCCTTTTGAGTTGATGTGCGATGCTAGTGATTTTGCTATTGGAGCGGTTCTGGGACAAAGAGTGAACAAACACTTCCAACCGATCCATTACGCTAGCAAGACAATGACGGGAGCACAATTGCATTATACGACAACCGAAAAAGAGCGTTTAGATGTTGTCTATGCCTTTGAAAAATTCCGCCCCTATCTTGTCCTTTCCACCACAATTGTGTATACCGATCATTCCGCGTTGAAGTACTTGTTGACAAAGCAAGATTCCAAACCAAGACTTCTTCGCTGGGTTTTGCTGCTCCAGGAATTTAAAATCGAAATTCGCGATAAAAAAGGAGCTGAAAACCTAGCCACGGATCATCTCAGTAGACTTGAGGATCCTTACCAGGGGGATCATCCGAACAAAGAAATCAATGATTCTTTTCCCCTGGAGACCTTAATGTCTATCACCTCGACTGCTGATGAAACCCCGTGGTTTGCAGACATTGCAAACTACTTGGCGGGTGGAATTCTCGTTGACGGGTTAACATCCCAGCAAAAGAAAAAGTTCTTCAAAGACATCAAGACTTACTTTTGGGATGACCCGTATCTTTTCAAATAATGTGCCGACTTGATTATTCGCCGATGTGTTGATGGACCGGCAGCTTTCGAAATTCTTGATGCTTGCCACAAAGGACCCACTGGTGGTCACTTTGGTCCCAACTACACCGCCAAAAAAGTGTTTGATTCGGGATTTTATTGGCCCACCGTCTATCGTGACGCTCACGATATGGTTAAACGATGTGATGCTTGCCAAAAACAAGGCACGATCACACATAAAGACGAGATGCCTCAGAATTTCATTCAAGAGTGTGAAATCTTCGATGTTTGGGGTATTGACTTTATGGGGCCATTCCCTTCCTCTAAAGGAAACAAATACATCCTTGTAGCCGTTGACTACGTTTCAAAGTGGGTTGAAGCCAAAGCTTTACCTACTAATGATGCAAGGGTGGTTTGTAACTTTTTGAAATCGCTGTTCGCTCGATTCGGCGTTCCTCGTGCCATTATCAGTGACCGCGGGACTCATTATTGCAACGATCAATTTGCAAGAGTCATGGCAAAGTATGGTGTCAATCACCGTCTTTCCACCGCTTATCATCCCCAAACCAATGGGCAAGCCGAGATATCCAACCGTAGATTGAAGCGAATTTTGGAGCGTACTGTGGGAGAACATCGTGCCGCGTGGGCCGATAAGTTAGATGATGCTCTATGGGCTTTCCGTACTGCTTACAAGACCCCGATCGGTTGTACGCCTTATCGTCTTGTGTACGGGAAAGCATGCCACCTTCCCATCGAGCTGGAGCATAAGGCGCACTGGGCCTTAAAGCGGGCTAACTTCGACATCAACAAAGCCGGTGATCATCGCAAGATTCAACTCAACGAGCTCAACGAACTGAGGAATGAAGCTTATGAGAACTCGCTGATCTACAAAGAGAAGACGAAGATCCTTCATGACGCAAAAATCAAGAACCGAGAGTTCCACGTTGGTGATCAAGTCTTACTTTTTAACTCTCGGTTGAAGATCTTCTCTGGCAAGTTGAAGAGCCGCTGGTCTGGTACATTCACCGTCGCCAACGTCTTTCCGTATGGGACTATTAAGCTTTCTCAGCCAAATGGGCCCAATTTCAAGGTGAATGGCTAGCGTCTGAAGTTGTACTTTGGTGAGGACATCTCTCAGGAGGTGATTCCATCCCTCACCACGTTCCCCATGAACTAATTTTGGGTCGAGTCAGGCTCGTGACTCGGTTATCAAAAACAAGCGCTCCTCGGGAGGCAGCCCGAGTATCTATCTTTTTATGTGTTAACCTCCTAAGTGTAGGGGGACCTACATAGGTGTTTGTATTTGTGTGGTGATGTGATTACAGGGATAAGTGCACTCTTGGAAACTTTGAAGAACCGTGCTCCCGTGTTATCAGAAATCCGGTTCTATCTCTCAACTATCGTGATTCAATTTTCTTCATACTCAAATTTGAAATTGATCACTTTAGTCGTCTCTTCCTTAACTCGAGTTAACCAACGTGCACAATGTCATAAGTGTAGGGGAGACTTTTCCCACATGCTTAAACATTGAGGACAATGTTTATCTTAAGTGTAGGGGGGCTTCTATCGAAGTTTTAAGTGGACTTCTCCATGAAAATGCCTTCATTTAACCGGAAAATCATCTTTTTCAACATTTTTCAAAATTTTAATTAACTTTGGCCATTTGGTCGTAATTTTTAAAATTTTTATCGTTGCTTTCATATGTATATATCCCGCAATAAAGTCAAAAATTTTAATAAAGTGGTGTAGCTAGTTTAGAAATCTTTGACATATTAGGCCCGTTGCGTTTATTTTGACTCAACCCGAATAGGCTTATTCAAGTTTATTCTAGCTAGTATCCTTAACCATGTAAACCTTAATTGGTTTATTAGGCTAAGTATCCACGAATCTCATTACTTGAGATTTTAAATTGTGGAGGACGAGAAATGATAGAGTCAATTATAAGTCGGTATTCTTGCGCAAGCTCACTTGGTGTAATTATTTGCCTATTCTCCCATCACTTGCTAATAATTTATCTGCAATAAGTAAGGTCGTACGATTTGAAAATTTACTTAGCTTCTAGCCCAAGATCGTTTAAAAGTTGCTCGGTAATGATAAGAGTTCATAGCCAAGGCATAACTTATGAAGCGGGGCGCGAAGATTGGCGAGTCCGAAAAGGCCCTAACAAGGCATGAGGATTCCATTTTATTGCTGAAGATCCAAAAGTGATGTGAAAATCATTATTCCCAAAATCAATATGAAGGATCAAGACTCACGACGAAAAGCAATCAACTCCCATAAAGATCATGGAGAAGTCTATCCGAAAAGACCCTAACAAGGTATGAGGATAAATAGATCCAAGTCCGAAAAGGAGGCGGATCGTTGTATCTCAAAATCCCAATTAGAGATTGAAGAATAATCATGAAGTCGTGGTCAACAAAGTTGGAGTACCCTCAAAAGTCTCCAAGTGAAGAAACTCTATTACGATGAGAAGACCATTATCTCAAGAACGTCTCTCAAGATATGAAGTATGAAGTACATGCCAAATATCGGCCCGAGAAAGGTCTCAAATCGCGAACCAAGTTATGCCAAGATATGAACTTTTTGATATCCCGAGAAGCAGTTTTAAGAGATTTTGTCCTTTAGCTAACTATTGACCAAATCGACCTACTTTGCTTTCAGCCTAATTAAACTATCGAAATAAGTCCAAAAAATGCATCTTCATGATCATTCTAAGACAAAAATAAAATATAAGAGATACACCTAGGAATAAGGGAGTTTAAGCATTTAATTAAGCCATGTGTGTAAGTGTTTGAATTGCTAACTTATAATAACAATGATCTCGTTTTTAAGCTTAGTTTGGGGAACGTGAAACTTGAGGGTGATAAATCTTCGCAGCACCGAAGCCCTAATGTAAGTCCTCGATCTCTTTGCAAGTTATTTCCACATAGCTATTTTCTAATCCTTTTGTTTACTTTAAAGTTTTAATTTCACTTAGTACTTTCATTTTCGTTTAGTAGTATATTAATAAGGCCAAGGTTGATTGATTATGAGAAAAGTGTAAAATTGCTTTATTACTAAGCATTGCATGAGGGCATGGCAATGGTTAAGTGTAGGGGATTTGATAGGTGTGAAAACACCCATCCTTTTACCACTTAATTCTGGCTAAAACAAGACCAAAACACGTATTTAATATCATTTGTTTGGAATTATGCGTGGTTTTTGTGTTTATTGTGTTTTCAGAGGCAACCGGATGAATATTGAAGAAAACATGGGATTGCACGGGTTTTATCGAGGAAAAAGACTCAAAACGAAGTCTATTGTCCAAGAGATGCAGAAGATTTGAAGTCATTGTGCCTATTTGAAGATTTATCGAAGAATAGAGCCAAAGATGGAAGATTCCTACATGTCGAAGAATTCGAGTCTATAAAACAATAGATTATAAGACGAGTTGGAATAATTCACCGACACTTCTCAAATCCAAAGTGGAAACGTTTAAGAAGCCCAAATCAAAGCCCAATCAAAAGCCCATAACCACAACACACGCCTATATAAAGGCCCTTACTTCACAAATTTCACACACTTAGTTCTTTAGTTAGTTTTTAGTTTTCATTCTCTCTAGTTTTAGAGAGAGAAAGTTCTAAACTTTCTCTCACTAGATTTCATTTTTTTTCTCTTTCAAATTCAAACTTTTGTATTATCTTTGATTAATCAAGATCAAGTTTTTATCTTTTAATCTTTATTCTCATCCTTCCTTTCTTTTACTTTTATTGATTTTGGTACAAATCTCGTATGATCCGTGTTGTTCATCAATGATTTGTACTTAAAAAGTTAATTACTTTTTTATGTTTCATTAAGTTTATACACTAATAAGCTTTAAGATCCTTGTTCTTTTTGGCTTATTGGTTGATTTAGCTTTATTTGCTTTTTAAAAGTTTTTATAAAAAGTTCATCTCTTTATCATTTGATTTATGCTTTTGCTTATTTGAAGTTTAGATAAGGTGTTCTTAGTACTTATATGATCAGCTTATTATTGGATTCGAGTTAGTTTGGGTTTTAGCTTATCCTAATAGCTTATTTCCCTTGCTTTTGTCCCGAATTTGCACCATTTTCGGAAAGGGTAACTCCCTTTTCCGATAGTGTTTTCCGACCAGGTCACACAACCCTCTTTCCGATCGGTCGATCGGAAAAGGGTTTAATCTTTCCGATTGCTCCTTGTTTCCAGCACATTCCGATTGAGACCCATCAGCATATTCCGATTGAACTTGTTTTACGTATTCCGATTGGTAAGTTTCTGAGTATTCCGACTGGGGTAATTTCCCACTTTCCGATCGGGGATTCCGATTGGCATCATTCCAAGATATTCTGATCAATTCGATCGGAATAATATTCCGATTGAGGGGATTTTTTTTCAATATTCCGATTTAAGGTGTTTTGTTTCGTTCTTACTTTCTTTTAGTACCTTTCAATTAAGTTCATATTTTTTCACAAAGTCTTCCAAGTGTTAGTTTTATTGAATGTCCATTTGTTTTCCTAATATAATCTTTAAAGTTTTCAAACATCTAATTTTAAACTCGTCTCTCACTTTAATCATTTAAATCTTTTACTTTACTCGTCGACACTTAATTAATTGTTACTAGTTTAAAATAGATAAACAATTCAACCACTTTTTGTCACCACGAACAAATCATTCCACTTAAAACTGAGATCAATTCGAGAGGATTCCGAGAAACGAACTTTCATCATAGAAAATCTCTTGTATCAAGAGGCGTCCCAATCTGTGTAAATATAAATCATAAACATTTGGTTAAGCGATTTATAACTTCTTTATTCAAATGTAAAGGCGTCCCAATCCATTTCAATAAAGACCTCATAACTCATCTTACTTATAAGACTTACCATCAAAATAGACAAACTATAAAAATAAATGTAGATATTTCCATGTGAGTTTACAACCAGTTTATTTACACCTTCCCTATTTAAACGTTCCATACCATCTCAATACGGAACCATAAATAAGCTCGTGGTCCGGTGGCTTATGATTTCACATTTGGATGTCCCATACCATCTAAACACGAAATTATAACTAACTTGTGGTCAAGAGACTCATGTTCTATATTCAAACGTCCCATTCCATTTAAATTTGAAGACATAAGTACCCTGATTAGAGTCCCACCGGCACCATTAAGACGGGCAAACTATCCAAATGATATCACATAAAATTGCATCAGATAATCAAAACGAGGCGTGTACCAGTTACACTCCAATAGTAGACGTTTGCGATACCGAGCGTGTATATGTGTATGGAGTGTAAGGTCATAAACGAAATCAAGAGGATGATATGTCATAATAGTTATCAGCGGCAAAATCTCATTGACAATAGTTAAAATCTCTAAAACGTTATTAGATGGAAATTACTAAAAGCAAGCGCATGAGTCGTCAGTGAGTTGCTTTCCATAAATAAACGTTCAAATTCATAAGTGGGAGAAAATAAATGTCAATCACGCAATAACCTGTGTCATAACACGTACCAAACATAGAACCTGTATATAATATAATGATATATTATAATAGTTATAAAATAAATAAAGGATCTAGTCGATCACATGAGTCTCACACATCGCCGAGGAAGACTCATAAATAAGTACAAATGCATATATAAAGCAATCGTAACTACGTAAAGCACGTAGCAGTGTATAAAGCAATCATAAGCAGATAAGGCAATCATCTCTATGGCGCATAAAGCAATCACAAGCAAAAGTCATGTAGCACTATATAAGATAATAGCAAAAACGCAAATCAAGCGTTCATAGCATCCCAAAACATTAAACATATGATGCAGTTTAATAGGAACTATAGCCTTGTAACAAGCAAGGAATCAATCAGCATAAGTATTCAAATCAAGTAATAGCGAACAACACTGGCAGCAAGCTAAACATGATACTATAGTTCGGGCGCGAACAATTAAATCACATAAGTCTATCACGTATGTCACTTGCCAATCATGTGCTTAATTTTATAGATAAAATATGACTAATGGAAATCATATAGTTAATACTTATTCAGAAATACTTATTTTTTAACTCGACGGAACTTCGAGAGCTTTTCGGCGTAACTTTTAGTTACCCAAAGTTAACTTACTAAATTTCTCAAAACACTTTCTATGGAAAATCCGACAGCCTTTCGGCGTCATTTCAAAATTTTCCATTTTAGTAAGTACTCAAATCATAATCTAAATTCCCATATTTTTAAAACTTTCTCAAATCACGATCAACCAATAAATCACTTTTCTGCAAAATTCTCATTCACCATGTCCAAATAGTCACAATCATCAAATATTTCCAACAGGCGCTCTTACCCTTTTCAAAACATTTTCAATATTCATGTACGTCATTTTAATCTCGTTTCGACGCTCAGAATAACCCGGTTTGACTTAAAAAAATGTCATTTCGACCATTTTTAAATTATTGAAAGCAACTGTTTTTAGTGTTTTTGCAAAAATTAAATTTTCCAATAACAAAACTCAATCGGCCATACCTTGTTAATTTTAAGTCCGTTTTTAGCTTATAATATACCGGAACGAAGGAGTTAACTTGTACTTTCATAATCTCGTACTAATCTAGTGTCAAAGCAATTTTTATAACCCTTTAAGCTCAATATAAAATTCGGACAAAATGCATAACTTCTGTACAAATATATTTTGACCACTTTTAAACACACCCACTTATTATAGTAACACTACTAGTTTGTACCAAAAGTAGTAAACACCAATAATTTACCAAGAACATATTTATATCCATAGATTATATAAATACAACAACTTATACTTTTATAAAAACTATATTAATGTTTTTAAAATATATAGATTTAGTAGATCCTCAAAATGCCCCGGCTGCACCTGCTACGGTAGTTCAAGAACCTCTGATTGCATCTACACCAACGGCATCTACTTCTGCACCATCTACGTCAACCTCAACCATATTGCCTCCAAATAATCCACCCACTTCTCCGAATATTGACGCAACTCAACAACATTCTCAGAAAATTCCTAATCATGTTCATTTTCAAAATGAAATAGTTGCTGAAAATGCAAACAATGCGATGCTCAACGAACATGAGTTTGTTAATCCATTTACGGCTTCCACAAGTACTACTCAGCCTTCAACACCATATGTGGATCCGTCAAGCTCGCATCAAGTTTCTCATACACTTCCACATGAACACAAATGGACTACGAATCATCCTTTGGTTCAAGTGATTGGCAATCTCTCACGACCAGTCTCAACACGAAATCAGCTGCGTACCGATGGTAATATGTGTATCTATGCACTATCAGTCAGCACAATGGAACCAGCAAGTGTTAAAGAAGCAATGACCAACGCATCATGGATTGAGTCTATGCAAGAAGAGCTCAATCAATTCATCCGGCTTGATGTATGGGAGTTAGTACCATACCCGGACAATATCGACCCCCTTACCCTGAAATGGTTATTCAAAAACAAGATGGATGAAGAGCAAACGGTCATCAGGAACAAGACTAGGTTAGTTGTGAGAGGTTATAAACAGAAGGAGGGAATTGATTTTGCAGAATCCTTCGCCCCGGTTGCTCGAATGGAAGCTATTAGGATTTTCTTGGCATACGCTGCTCACAAATCGTTCACTGTGTATCAAATGGACGTGAAGACGGCTTTCTTGCATGGGCCGTTAAAAGAAGATGTGTACGTATGTCAACCTGAAGGTTTCATCAACACCGAACATCCAAGCCATGTCTACAAGTTGAAAAAGGCAATTTATGGTTCGAAACAAGCACCGAGGGCATGGTACGATGAATTATCATCATTTCTTCTCCAAAATCACTTCAGCAAAGGAACCATAGATCCAACGTTGTTTATCAAGCACTACGGCAACGACATCTTGGTGGCTCAGGTCTATGTAGATGATATAATTTTTGGTTCTACAAACCCAAAATATTCCATATTATTTGCCGACCTTATGAAGAGCTGATTTGAAATGTCCATGATGGGGGAAATGACGTTCTTTCTTGGTCTCCAAGTTCACCAATCCCCCCGTGGTATTTTCATAAATCAATCCAAATATGTGCTCGAGATTCTAACGAAATTTGGAATGGAAAACTGTGATCCAATTGGTACTCCAATGGACACTAAACACAAGCTTGATTTGGATAAGAAAGGGACATTTGTAGATGCTATAAAATACCGAAGTATGATCGGGTCCCTTATGTACTTAACCTCAAGCAGACCGGACATTGTGCATGCTACTTGTTTATGTGCTCGGTATCAGGCTAATCCAACCGAGAAGCACCTCAAGGAGGTTAAAAGGATCTTTCGTTATCTCCAGGGAACCATTAACATGGATCTCTGGTATACGAAAGATTCTAGTTTTAATCTCACTTGTTTTTCAGATGCCGACCATGCAGGGTGTCATGATACATTCAAGAGCACTTCCGGTGGAGCATAATTCTTAGGCGAGAAGCTAGTGAGTTGGTCATCAAGAAAACAAGACTGTACGGCGTTGTCTACCATGGAAGCAGAATATGTGTCTCTATCCGTGTGTAGTGCTCAAGTCCTTTGGATGAGAACACAACTCACGGATTATGGCATTCATTTTAACAAAGTTCCTATTTATTGTGATTCACAATCAGCCATAGCCATATCCTGCAACCCGGTCCAACACTCCAAGACCAAGCACATAGCTGTCCGATTCCATTTCATAAAGGAGCATGTGGAAAGAGGAACGATCGAACTGTACTTTGTCAAGACGGACTACCAACTAGCCGACATCTTCACCAAAGCTCTTTCTCAAGAAAGATTTGAATTCTTGGTTCGTCGACTTGGTATGCGTAGTTTCACTCCAAATGAACTTGAACGTCTTGCACATTCGTAGTAACCTTGTATATATCTATCAGAAAATCGAAATACAAAAATATAAAACCTATAAAAACAAAATAAAAAATGTGAAAATCATTCAAAAATACCAAAAATATTCTTCTTCGACATGTCTCTCAGCATCGATAATATGGACGTACTTAGAAATGTTGTTCAATAACGACACGGGTACGTACATAAAGTTCGAATGAGAGTTCAAATGTTTTCAAAACATGTCTTTTCTATTTTCTTCTCATAATGGCTTATAGTCACATGTCAGACTATAACCCGGTCCCCAAAGAAAAGAAAGTCTTTGACTTATCCTCAACAACGAGAAATTAATTTTTCTCGGTCATGGGCTTATATCAAAACATTCAAAGTTTTAAGCTCATGAACACAAGGAAAATGTTCATTTATGTCCATTATTCCTTAACAACGGGAAAGTAAGTTTTATCGGGTTTTTTAGCACAATTTTTCAAAGTATTTCAAAACTGTGTGCTCATATACTCCCCTAATTTTAATTAGAATTTCTTTTCGAGGGGGAGTACAAACTTTCATACAACATTATTCTCTCCATGTTTCATCACTAGTTTCACAAAAATTTCAATGTCATGCAATTTTTGAGGGGGAGAATAGTGATTAAAATGTCTTATCTTGGATAAGATCTTTGATATAAGTGCTTTCTCTTCCTAATATGTGCAAAAACCTTTCCTTTAATGATGCACATATGTAGGGGGAGCGTTTTGGTGATACAAAAAACCTTCAAGGTGTAAACACTAATTTCATCAACACCTTGATTGCTTTTTCAACATGTTTTTCTGGTTACGATATTTATACCCTTCAAAACATTAATTCACGACGGTATTGGTGTCAAAAGGTGGTTAGGTATTCGTCCTATGATCCAACCAGAACCGGAGGGATCTTCCCAGGGACAATTCATTAGAATTTAGATGTCCTTAGGAAAGATGGAGTAGTTGAGTGTACGGGAAAAATGCCGACTAATGACTTAAGCTAGCACTGGAAAAATCATAACAAGGTGCTAGTTATGACGTCTTGGTAAGCATTAAAGGGGTTGAAGAATGAAAAAAGAAATGTAAGGATAAATGGTGTAAAGAAAGAAGCTCTCCATACAACTTAGGCAGAAACCGGGTCAATACATCTATTATCAGAATCACTTTGATGATTTCTGATACTGAATACAAAGCATCATGGACCCAGTGATGCAATGCACAACCCTTCCCAGCCTACTCAAGCTTCTCTCAAAAGAAGTTTGTTTTATTGTCACGGAGTTCAACTCATTTCTATCAACTTTCTCACTCCGAGATAGTAGATATTGAAAAGGTGGCAGTCTGCTCTAGCCTCCGATCACCAAATAAACGTGCACTTATAGAGTCTAGAGCCAACGAGATTCATCAAAAATCTCATTAGGAAACTTATTACATATATCAATTGTTGTTCATCATTAGAACACAAGCGATTATTTACAGAGTCCTACGCTCTATCCTTGTGATATTGCCAGAACATTCAAAGTGATACTCTTTAGTATTCATCGTGATGAATAGAAATCCTTCTAGTGTTAATATCAAACAGCACTTCGGTAGGTCATGTGCTAGATTCACTTGAATTGAACATATGTTAACTGGAAAGCAACAGTGGTTTGATTCTTTTGTGACTCAAACTCGTTCCAGGTCTCAACGCAATATCTTTATGATCGTGCTAGAACATTCAGAGTAATACTCCTGAGTATTTATAGTGACAAATGGAAATCCTTCCAGTGTCATCATCAAACAGTACTGCGGTAGGTTACTTGTGAGATTCTATTTGAATCAAAATTGTGTCGACTGGAAAGCAACAATGGTCTGATTCTTAATTGAATCAAACTTGTTCCAGGAAATCGAATTGACGACTTAATCACCAGAATGGAACTACTTGATTCACTCTTTACTATGAACTATCTTTCAAGATATTCAAGTACTGAGAACGGCTACCACAGCCGGAAACCCTGTCAAGGAAGTTCTTTGAACTTACCTATCACAGGTACAGTATTCGTACTGTATAACGGAAAACCGTAGGAATGCAAACGGTGGTGTAACTACAAGAGTCGTAATTCAAGACCACATGCTCATGTAACTGAAGAAAGCTCAAGAACATCTAAAGACAAAGACTTTCGCTACTCTGATGATCAAGGGAGATTGTTAACAAGCTTTCATATCAAATCAAAGTTTGAGTATGTGGGGAAAGACACAAGAACACAAGATGCCAAAGTTTTAAGATCAAGTCAAGGCAAAGACCAAAGATCCAAGATCACAAGTCATGAAAGGAACTATGAAGGAACTCTCAAGACAGCGAGCTTCAAAGTCAACAACATCAAAGAAGTGAAGTCACATATTACATGACCACCCCTTAGGGGGAGATTTTTAGAAGTATTTAAAGTGATGGTCATGTAATATATCGTTGTGAAGCTCGTGGAAACTGCTACATAATGGTGTTGAGAGTTCTAGTATAAGATTTTGTATGTAACGGGAATTAGTCATGAACACTCAAATGAGGAAGGCCTTCTATACTTTACACTTGTAGTATAAAAGGCCCCTAGCACCTCATTTGAGTGTGTGTGTTTTCCATTTCATAGTTTGTAGAGAGAGAAACTTATGTCTTTCTCTCACTAGGAATTCACAACCTTTTTGTTTTCTTTTTATTCTTCATCTAATCTAATCTTTCTTTTTGGTTTAATCTTGTTCTTCATTATCTCTATTTCTTGTTCTATAAGTCGTGTGTTACGTCGTACATACTCCGACTTCACGGATACTACATAAATAAGGGACGTGAAATAAGTCGTCTGATTACTGTTTATTGTTCATTGTTTATTATTGGTCTTAATTCATTTTGTGTGTTTTCGTATTATTTTACTGGTTACGTATAAACTGATAAATCTGACTGTCCGGTGTATTTATGATAAATTTGGATGTTCTTAAAATGTTTACTGATTAGTGTAAATAATGTATTTCTGGTTACTGTGCATTATATTGTGTTCTGATATTTACGATATTACCATATATAGCAACTTGCCATAAATAGAAAGTTTCCTAAAATAGCACGTTCTTAAATAGAAAGGTTATCCAAAATAGTTTCATACATAATTAAATCATTTTATAATAATCAAGTATTAAACAAGCAATTTCATATAATGTGATTAATTTTAATAAACGCTAAGTTAAAGTGAAAAGGTTTATAACTTGATTAATTCATTAAAAACAATTTAATTAAAATATACTTTTAGAATCACCAAAACGTACGCGTCTTGTTAAATTTTTTTGTGTCACCCGAACCCGAACCAAAAACTAAAACAAACCCCAAGACGCTCATGTCTATGGTTAACCAAACCGGACCCACTACGTGGTCCCCCCGTTGTTCTTCTAGTTCCCACTTTTTATATTTCTAAAGTTCCCACTGTTTATTGTGGTTCCCACTGCTCTCAGTCCTAAACACCCCCTTTCTGCAATTTAACCCAAACACTCCCTGCTGAGTATGGGGGCTCGTTGTTTTAACATTCAAACACCCCGGTTGGGGCTGCTGGTCCGCGGTTGGCACAGAAACCAACGTCGAACCCCCAGGTGGGTGGAGGCTGATCAAAACCACACACACCGAGACCTTATGGTCTCGGTTTCTCCGTGAATCAAGCCAAACACGCTACCCCCTTTTTCTTTATTTCAGTTTTTTATTAGCTAACACAAAACTTGATATCATAAAGGGTAAAAACTTACGGGTATTAGATTGCTAACGAGACGATGAACATACACGAATCAAGGCTGCAAAAAATCTCGAATCCTTCCTTCTTCTTTGTCTTTTTCTGTCGGCACTCACAAAACCCTAATTCCTTTTTTTGTTCGGTTACAGTATTGTGATAAGGGGTTCCGTATGTTTTCTTTAACACAAATGGGTTGGGCCCCCAAAGTCTATAATTCTTTTTTTGTTATATTAAAGAAACCTGCGTCCCATAAATGTAGGTATACATTAACTTCGTTTCGCGCTAAGTTTTATATGTTCAATTTATTATTTCGTGATCTACTTCCTTGTGTTTTAAATCCTAAACGTATTATTTATTTTCTACAAATAAATACGTATGTAACACTGAATAGCTGGTAAATAAATTGTTAACCAATAATTATTTTCTGGATAATTATTTATTTGAAATATTAAAATAAAACCGGGACTGTGTAATTACTGTTTACGTTTTATTAAAGTTAAAGCTGAGACTACGCGTATTTAATATTCGAGGATTTTAAATACGGGTTTTACAATTCTTCCCCTCTAAAAAAATAATTTGTCCTCGAATTAAGGATGCGATAATGTTGTGGTTTTAAAATTCTTCCCCTCTAAAAAAGAGAAATTCGTCCTCGAATTATAAGTAATAAGCTGATGAAGCTATAAGAACTGAAAGAACACGTAAACTGAAAAAGACAAATAAGCTGAAGGATATTTCGTCTTCTAATTAAGACATAATGTTGGTGATAGGTATAAACACGACATGACTGAATTGATCATGTAACGTGACTTGGCATGGAACGTGACATGACTAAAAGAACTTAACTGGATTTATTAAAGGAAAAGGAATGAGAGGTCTGGATGGACTCCTCCGTTTCGAGTGGCTTCCCGCTCGAAACGATTCCTTAAAAAGTTTTAAGCATAATGACAATCTTGGTCCTGATGACCCTGTCCTGATGGTGCAGTTTCATACTTAAGATGGATTTCTGATATAATGAATAAGCTATAGCATGTAGGATACATGAAATGATACGTATAAATATCTTGAAAGATAACATTTATATATCTGAGCAAGCTGCTGAAAATATATAGGGACGAACTAGGTGAACAACTGTGAACGTGCTACGTGAGTATTTGTGAACGTGGTTCACGATTATATGAGGAATGCGGGGCATGGAATATATACACGATAATACATGAAACATTATGTGAACGTGATGCTAGGACATATCATGAACATATGCTGACTGAGGAAAGAATGTCAAACGATACGGCCTGAGACGTGAAACATCTGCCTGGTATGGAGAAGCTCTGCTAACTTGAGTCTGGTTTCTTAAGCTTTCTGTAACCGAATTCGGTAATAAACTGTGAAACGTGTATCGTGAAATGGCACACGAGCTTGAACGTGAACAATGTTATGAACGCTAACGTGAGCTTAAATCATGAGATAACACGAAACATGAACTGAAACAGCATCATACTGCGACTGAGACGTAAACGTGAAAGTGAAAATAAACGTGAACGTGAATGTGAACATACACATGATCGTGAACATGAACGTGAGCGCGATTCGTGAACGCTAATTTCCATCTGTCAAGATTGTTGATGGAACACCTTGGAATCATACGATCTATTGCTGAATTTCCTGCGGATTTGTTACTGCGTAATCATCTCGGATAAAAGAAGACGTGTAGGCTGGGTTAACTGGTTAACAACGACTTAGATAGCATCATGCTTCGTCTGAGTCTGTGGTAACTGACAATAACCTCCATGGAATCTTATCTCATTTATGTTCAGAAATTTATAATGGTTGTAATAACTCATTAGCATGTCGGTGTCCTATCTTGAACATGCTGGGATGGCAGGCATTAGATATGAATATAGCTGCCTCAACGTGTTATACTGTTTCTATCAAAATCCTGCCTGGAATTTTGGTACATTCTGGTGGAACCTGAGTGAATATTCACCGAAAGGTATGAGCCCCGGTAATTAGACCTTTACTAGCGCAAGCTTAGTTATGGAAGGCTGATCGTGAGAACTGTCAGGAATTTCGGCGGTAGTAGTTTTCTGAGTTCTAGAAATTTTGTATGTTCGTCACAGACGTCGGTCTTGACCATTTGGTGATGGCCTTCACCTTTGCAGCATTGTTTGAAATTTCTTTCTGCTAAAGTAGGATGGATCAGAAACGTCGATTGGAATTCATATCTGGAAAGCTGTATATAAAATTTTCTCCTATCGAAGATTCTGTACAATTGCGAGAAGATGATTCTCGTGTTATTCTCTAGAATGTGGCTCCACCGGGTTTTCCACCGGTTCAAAATAGATACAACAATTGAAACAATGGGAATAATTTCAACCGCGGTAACCAAGGGAATTTTAATCAAGGAAATGGATTTCATGCTAATCAAAACAATCAAGGTTTTTAAAACAATAATCAAATGATTTGTCAAGCTACATCAAAACTAATGAGGCAAATTTGAAAGCTTTTCAAAATAATCTTCAAGCACAAATGGCAACATTGAAAAATGATTTTCAAAATTCGATCAAGGGCCAAAATAACAAGATTGAGCTTAACCAACAAAGATTAGAGCAAAGCCAAAACCGTATTGAGGGGAATCAAGCTAAGTTTGAGAACAAAATCCTTTCGATGATTGAAGCAATAATGTGCAAACCCTCCTCTTCTTCGGGTGGCTTACCTAGCAACACCATACCAAACCCGAAGGGAGAGATTAAGTCTATCACCGTTCACAATGATAATATCTTGGATTGGAATATGGTTTCTCCGGTTACTCCCATCACTTCACCACAAGATGTGATCGAGTTTAACCCTCCACCTAAAGAGATATTTCTAGATGTTACCAAGGCTACTTTGGATATGACTTGTTTCGCGGTTTTCCTTGATTTCTATCCCGAGAAATATGGAGATCCGGGCCAATTTTTGATACCTTGTGTTTTCCAAGGGCTTAAGGAATGCAAAGCTCCAGCCGAACTAGGAGCTAGCATCAACTTAATGCCTTTATCCATGTGGAAGAATCTATACCTATTCCCACTTACTCCCACTCGAATGACCATCGAGCTTGCTAAAGGAACCACCGCTTATCCGGTTGGTATAGCGGAAGATGTAATTATTAAAGTGGGGAAGTTTTTGTACCTTGCCGATTTTGCAATTGTTGATTATGAGACAAACCCTTGTGTGCCTTTAATTTTGGGACGTCCATTTTTGTCCACGGCTCAAGTTCTAGTTGATATGAGGAAAGATGAGATAAAATTATTTTATGGGGATCAAAATGTTGTTTTCAAGGCGGAAAAACTTCCAAAATATATTTCTAAAAATGTGGAAAGTGTAAAACTTGTTGAAACTTTTGAAAGTAACACAAAAAAGGATTTTCTCATTTACAAGGGTGTAAGGGAAATCATAGATCCCTTATTTAGGGAAGGTGAAAAGTTAATTCCAGAGGGAGATGTTTGTTCCATTGAAACGTATTTTAATATTACCTCGTCTCCACTCACTCCATTTGAGGATAATGTTCGTTCAAAGATCGATAAGGAAATTGATGATTACCTTAGTGCACCATTCGATGCTAGTGAGTTTGATAGTGAGAATTTCGATCCGGAGGAAGATATTGCTTTAATTGAACAATTGTTAAATATGGACCTATTTTCACTCCCTCATGAGGACCAAATAAATGATAATAAGGCACATTCTTCCATTGAAGAGCCTTTGATTCCTAACTTCACACCGAGTGAGGTTAGTGACTATTCGTTGGATGAGTTCGTCGATGAACTTGTCGCTCTTATTGATCCACTTCCACCGGGAAGTGAAGACGTTTTCGATCTCTAGATCAAGCGTGATCTTCATGATTTACCTTCCATTCTCGAGGAGTTCTCTGATGAACTTCCCTCTAATGAGAATGATGATCTTGTATCCGAGTGTGACACACTCGATACTTTGTCGGATATTTCTTGTGATGAAAAGATTGATGACACTTATGTGATTTACTCGAATCCTCTTTTTGAAGTTTCATGGAACGATAATCCATTATTTAAAGAGAATTTTGAGAGCACCAATCCTAAGGGAGATATAATGTGATTAACATTGAGAACTCTCCAATGGATCTTCACCAAACCATCGAACCTCCTTCATCTCACACCCTTTGTGATGATGAACTCTTCTTTAAGGAGGTTGATGAGTTTCTTTCCATAGACATTCCTTCAGAATTTAAGGAAAAGTCTTATGAATCAAAGGAAAACACTCTCTATCTTGAGAATGATTCTAATGATGGTTTTGAAAACCCTTGGTTTGATCACCCGATTTATGATGATGATAATGTTGACCCAGAGGGAGAAATTTTCTTTACTCCAAATCTCCTTCCTACTCGTTTTGATCTTAATGTGCGGGTATTTCATGCGACTCATTTTGAGTATCATGACCCCTTTGTTCACATTCCTAAGAGTGACAAGGTCAACAAGGTTATGCATGTTGATACCACTATAGTTGAGACCTTTACCCCACCATTACCATGTGCTTTATATGATTATGGATTAGCATGGGGGGAAGACATCGTGTTGTCTATTCCTTTCTCTCCCGAGGACGAGGTATTCGATCCCGGAATCATTGATTTAGGGAAATCTCGACCTTTCATCGATGCAATAATTGAAAGATTTTTCGATCATCTTGGTGCGAGTTTATCTCGGGGAGCATACTATTTCCATTTCATGATTTGTGACATTGACCACCATCTCTTTTTGGAGATTTATGTTAGAGTTTCATCCTCTTGTTTGTCACCCGACAACAAGGATGTGATCTTTGACCCTGACATCGTGCTTTATGATGGATTTTATTCCAATATGCCGATTTTCACCACTTTCCCTACGGACCAATGAATGTGGGGATCGAGTCGAGCTCATGACTCGATTAACAAAAACGAGGTGCCTTGTGGGGGAGTCCCATACATTCTATCTTCTTTCTATTTTCTAACACTAATAAGGCTTGATCTTTTCAAGCTCGTGCTCGTGTTCTGTTGTGATGTGAATCTTAGGCATAACCCTAATCATTAAAGACTCTCGTGTTCGATTTTTTCCCGGTTCACTCGAGCTTCCATACTTTGATTGTCAAATGGGGCACTCACTATCCTTTGATTTTTATCGACTAACGTTTTATCTTGAAGCATAATTAATAAACGGCTTATAGATTTGCGTGCTCTTACCATGTTAGGACTTTCGCATTCAACTCTTCGTGTTCTAGCAAGGGAGTGTTACTCTTAAGCTAGGAAACATTAAGGACAATGTTTGGTTTTAGCATGGGGGAGTCAATCGATATAATCGCTTGCAATTGCTTTTGTCATGTTCAAACGTAATCGTTTTTCTTGTTTTTCATTAGAAAAAAATTTTGTGCTATTTTGTGTTTAATAATAAGAAAATAAGTGTTTTTTACACAAATGTAGGCTTTCCGTTGGTGAAAATAAGAATAGTTTTTGACTCGATCAGTTTTTACCTTATCTCTTTCCTTAACGTGTTTAAATCAAGTTTTGCTAGACTTTTATATAGGGAACTTTAAAATGCGAAAGTCTTAACTCATACGGGTTTAAGAACAAGAACTTTTCGCAAGTTCCTATAATTGATCCTAGAAAGTCATTTATCAAGAGAACTTTAAAACACAAATTATAACTTGAAAAAGTCCAAGAAGATGCAAGATCCTATAGATGACTTGAAAACCTAAAACTTTGATTTAATAGGCTAAGTATCCATTAGTCTCACATCTTTGAGATTTTACAATATGGAGAACAAGATATGGTAAAGTTGAATCATAAGTTTAGAGGTTAATTCTTCTTTGTATAAGTATTTTTGTGTAAATTGCTTAATAAATGAAGTTTTTAGCGGTTTGGGCTTAATATCTTAACTCGTAACTCCTTATTTTTCTTCCCTTGTATTTAAAGTAAGAACAAATTGAGGGTGTCAGCATGGACCGTTTGATCATGGGATTGCGGAATTTGTCTTACTATATATATCATAAATAATAAGAAGAATAAATAAAAACATGTTCTCTATGAGCCTTCGGGTGGGAGTCATGTAGCACTAGCCTTGTCATTAGAGCCTTAGGGTGTATGGCATGGTGACGTGTTTAATAAAAATTGCTTCATCATTAAGAGCCTTAGGGTGGAATGGTGAATGTCAATTCCCTTGTTTATGTCCAAGGAGCCGTCGGGTGTGGATTATAGATAAGGAGCACTTTTACATCTTAAAGAGCCTCAAGGTGTATGATGTAAATGTTGCTAATTCCATTAAATAAAGTCAATTCGACTATGGAGGAATAGTTGTTGCTTTAAGTAGTCCTATTAGCCAAATTTTGGATCCGGGAATTTATTCCTCAAATCGTGTTAAGTTATCCTTGATGTTGACTTTCTTTAGTGACAACGGTTTTTGAGGTCGAGGTTAGGTTTTGAGTGTTGGGTTTACACCGTTCTTTCCTTCATTTTTGGACTAATAATTATTCAATAAGTCAAATGAGCCTCTGGGTGAATGACAAAATTTAAAATCTAGAGATACAATTAGGAATAAAGGAGATTGAGTTTAACACAAATTACTTATATGAGTGGTCTTAACATTGGAACTTATGATTGACAATGATCTTGTTTTTGAACTTGGCAAGCAAAGAGTGAAAAGTCAAGGACGATGAATCTATTTGAGTTTTATGATCCTAAAAGTTATTTTTCAAATAATGAAAGCAATACATTATGTCTTTGTTTAAATAAAGTATCAATAGCTGAATAAAAGTGTAGCTTTATTTTATCATTGCGTGAGGACACAGCAATTGCTTAGCAAGGGGGAGTTTGATATGAGTGTAATTACTCATATCATTTATATCATTAAATGAACTTAAATTGCATAAAACACATGAATATAGACTTGTATATGCTTGTTTTGTTCATTTCATGTGTGTAGGTAGCAAGATCACAAAAACCGGCAAAAATCGACACAAGTTTGAAGATCTTATCAAAAGTCAAAAGACAAGATTGTTTTTATCATGGGAAATAATTTTATCAAGGATTTCGGCCAAGTGTGTCCCACATGTGCTTATTGGGCCTGAAAGCCCAATAGTGTAGGTTTAAAGTTTATTGGATCAAAGGGCCCAATAACAAACATAGAGACGGATTGAAGTGTTAAACATCTTTTGGGTCCAAGCCCATTTAATAAACATGAGATGTAGGAAGATTATTTACTTGTTGAAGCCCAAGTCCAAGCCCATCAACAAAAATATTAAAGTTGAGACGGGGGAAGTTATATATGTTAAAGGGTCCAAATAAAGGCCCAACATAAATGAAGTGACGGTGGAAAAGGTTTTATAAACCTTTGGTCAATAATGCTTCGGTCAAACCAACAAAGTAAACACAAAAAAAGAAAAGACGAGAGATATGTGAAAAGGGGAAGAACTAATATTACCAGGATATAAACCTAAAATTTTGGGGATTTCTAATTAATTGGAGATTGATGTACATGCGCAAGCTAATCAGAATAAAGAGGAAGAATTAGAGCGTGGTCTGCACTCAGATTCCTAGTACAAGGTGTCACGTGGCTGTTTGAATCGTCACCAAAAGGGCTCTGTTTGGTATATTTCCTCCCATATTGAAGGGATCCAGTAATATTATGCCAGGTAAGCACTCAACTAACACAAGTTCTTACACCGTCGCAATCCGTGTGACCAAGGGCTTATATCCACCCTTGGATCAAAACAGAAAAGAAAGAGAAAGAATAAAGATGAAATCAAGGGCTGAAATCGATTCTTCATCAACACCCACCCCTCTCGGTTAGGCTATAAATACCCCCTCAAAATAAAGATGTAATCATCCCTTTTTTCTTTACTGTTATAATGCTATTTTATAGATAGGAATTGTAATTTTCTTTTTCTTTAGTATTGTAATGTTGGATTTGAATTAATAAAAGTGAGTTTCAGTTTTACGATCTTTTAATCCCAAGTTTTATTTTATTGTTAAAATCTAATTGCATTTTCTTATCTACGAAATGATATTATAATTTTTATTGTTTATATAAGCTTATTCAATAGCTTTTATGAATAATTAGAAGAGATTAGGGATATAGAAATATATTTATCCACTGATAAATATAATATAAAAAAGATGGTGGTTCGAGATCCTTTGTTGGTTTGATGATGTCTCGAGCTGATGTTCATGATTCGAATGGTGGTGTTTGGTGTCGTTTTGTATAAGGGAGCTCAGCGCTCGCCTTCTTCAACAACGGTTTCATCATTCTATGGTTAAGCTCATTTATTTTATAAGTTTTAGATTTAATTTGAGTGTATGCTAATTTTTATGGTTTAGACTACTTGTTTGGTTAATGATTTTTGGTTTGATAGTTTGATAATATGCTGATATGTTTGGATAAATTGTATCTTAATTAAATATGAATACAGATCAATTTTGTGATGATTTTATTGTTGAATATGGAATCTGCTTATGTCCAAGAATTTGATCTGCTGTTTGGGTAAGTTTTATAGTAGTTTGGAAACTGTATATCTGTTATGTGCATCACTGATTGAATAGAGCTGCTGAATTGACTTGGGTAATCTGTTGAATTTGTTTTGTCTAGCTGGAATTAGGTTTTTGTAGTTAAATCATCTGCTGAGGCATTGCCTCCAGTTTTAAATATAGATTTTATATTAGATCATATGCGTTTTATTTTGGTTAAAATAAATTGTTAGTGTGGTTCGAATATAGGATTTTAGTCTGCTGAATTCATAGTTTTTTTTGGATTGGTTCGATTTGGTTAAATTAAAATTGTATCCATTTACTTTTTGTATGCTCAAATCTGCTTTAATTATTTCGAAATTTGAATGATAGGGAAGTTTTGAATTGATCTAGTATGGCTGTTAAATGTTTTGGGACTTGCTATCGACTTTGTTTCTTTGAATCAGCTTGTTAGATCGATCATAGCTATTGTTATATAGATCTATTCAGGCTGCTTTATTTCTTGTTTTAAGAACTTACATGGTCTGCATTTGCTTAATGTTGTTTAGATTTTGATGATGAACTTGTTTTTTTTATCATATAAGCTGCTGATTGTGGTTTGTTATTAGTTTACTGAATTGTTTGAATTTGATTTGCTGGTAATAAAATTTATTTGCTAGTCTGTAACTGGAGTTGATAGAATTGAGCAGCTGTATTTGTTTTGTACTGTTGTTTGATGTTACTGTTATATCAATTTTATCCTATAACTAAATTCGTATAGAATTCAAACATATAAAAAATAATATCCAAAATTTGTCCCCCACGGGACTCGAACCCTTGACCTCAAGGTTCACAGCCAAACACCTTGCCCAACTGGGCTAGGCTCACTTATTTGTTTATAACCGTGTCTACAGTTTTATATTACTTTAATTTTGAATTGTTATCTTTGTCTAATAGACGTTTTTTTTTTACTTTTGAGTTAAAGAGTTTTATTTAAAATTTATAACTACTTTTAAAAATAAATTGTCTATTTAACATTTGGAAAGAATATTAGTTTAAATAAAATAAGTTTTAAATAAATACATATTTTATAATTTTTAAAATTAATATTGTTCTAATTATTTGGTTATAATTAAAAGTAAAAAATATATATAGTTTAATTTTCGAATTTTAGATTAATTTGGGTAGACGATTCATGCACTTTAGGTTAAAAATGTAGAATTTTAGATAAAACCGAAACCTATTCAAATCAATTGTCCAATTCAAAACGGAAGTCTCAGATTCACAATTTCTTCATGTACAATGAACCGGGATCACTCTCTGTTAATTAATCCGTCTTTAGCTTATTTTAGACTATTACTTTTTCCTAAAGGTAATTTTCTATAATTTGCTCACGTATTATATTAAATACACCGACACTTTTCCCACACATCACATAACCATGCTTGAGATGAAGAAGCTTTAGCCATTAAGCAAATTGGATTTGATGAAGATGTGTCTTGAAGAGTTACTGTGTAGAGATCAGAACCACGAGAACCTGTAAGAAGGTCATTCCCATCGTAGTCTTTAACATAGCATGTAGTTTTCCGAAAATCCACTTCCAAATCTGCAACACAAAGTTGACCAACCGAGAATAAATTGTGATTCAGTCCCTCGACGTAATAAACTCGTTTGATAGTGAGATTTCCTTGAACCAAATCGCCATATCCAAGTATCGTGCAAACTGATCATTTCCAAACCGCACCATACCTAGAAACTTCTCCACGAAGTTACTGAGAAGCTTGAGATTTCCTGTCATGTGCTTTGTGCACCCGGAGTCCATTATGAATATAATGATTTCGACGAGCTGCAGAAGAATTAGGAAACAATGTAGCATTTGACAAATGGGAGCCCTTGATAGAAATGGGTTCCAAAATAGTAGTGGGCCTAGGTGCAAATTCTAGAGGCAAGATGATATTCATAGACCCAATTACTAAAGTGGTTAACTTAGGTACCCATTTGTATCCGGGTGGTGTAAATCTTGAATACCCCCGTGTACATGTCCTAATCATGTTCTCATAAAGCTTCTTTAACCTGTTTTGTTTATGCAGAGTAGTGGATTCTCACGCACTTAGTTTCTTAAGTGGTTGATCAGTGGATTAGTTCAAAGTTCTTGTAGGTTTTCTAGTACTAGTGGGCACAAGAATAGGCTTCCTAGTTCTAGAATTCACGCCATTTTGATTAAAAGCACAAGCATCATGATTGAAAGTACGAACACATTTTCCACCTTTAACACAAGCAAATTCATCATTCGAGGTCTTAGCATTCAAACTGTGATTACATGCAGTTACAAATGTTTTATTCTTAAAAAACTTAAAATTCCTATGGTGGTCTTCTACTTCCAACTTCGTTCCTTGACTATTGTTAGGCATGACCTTATCTTGCATTCTAGTGCTCTTAAGCTGTGGTCCACTAACGCTAGTAGTGGGAATTACTCCTGTAGAAAAAGACACACGTTGATTAGTTTTCCTAATATTATGAGGTAACTGTGATGTTCCAGTTTGAGTGGGCCTAGTGTTCATCTTATACATTCCTGGAGCTATCACATTTGTGCTCTTATCATTTCCTGGCTTAGGCAAAGTCTACGGGGTTTTCCCAAAACAGATGATTTAGGGCATTTAACCGCATTCGGTTGACGAACGGCGGATGGTTTACCCAAATCAGACTTTCCTTTCATTTTCTCAATGATTTTTTGTAACTCACTGATGGCTATGTCCCTTTCTTGTAGCTGAGCTTTCAAATTATTTATTTCGAAACCTTTTTCATTCAATTGACGAACCGAAGAAGCTGCCAGTTCTTGACACTTTTATGATTATGATATTTATCACCTTTTTGTAAAGCAAGTTCAAGAGAAATGGAGTGTTTCTCAAGTTGGGAAAAACTTTTCGAAAGTTTGTTATATGACCGAATTTGTTTAGAAAGCTCAACTTCAAGATTTTGACATTTCGCATCCGTTTCTAACGCTAGACATGCTACATGAGAATATTGATCAAGATCGGTATACACACAAAGTATAGCATTCATATGGTCAGCATAAAAGTATTCCTTAGAAAGTCGATCAATTTCGTTAGAAAGTTGGTCTTCTTGGATCTCTACACGTGTTTCGGGCAGCGGTCTTCATCCTTCCTGTTCGAATTTTGCTAGATATTGAGAAACATATGCGGGCTTTTCTATGGCATCCAGGAGGCTCTAGTAAGGGAAAGGCAAAGGTCGCTTGGGAGACTGTTTGCTTGCCTAAGAAGGAAGGCGGTCTCGGTATTCGCCGCCTTGCTCCTTTTAACTAAGCTCTAATGGTCTCTCATGTTTGGAAACTTATTTCTAATAAGGAATCTTTATGGGTGCGGTGGATACATGCTTATAAACTAAAGAGTCGAAGCTTTTGGGATGTCCCTTTTATAGGTATCATGACGTGGGATGGCGAAAAATTCTCCAACTACGACCGTTCTTACGTACATCTATATGGCACAATATTGGTGATGGCATGTCCACTTTAGCTTGGTACGACTCCTGGTGTCCTCTAAGCCCATTAGCGAATTATATTTCTAGTCGAGACATATCTGCAGGTTTTAATAAACAAACGAAAGTAAGTGTTCTTATTGTGGATGGTCAGTTTCATTGGCCTAATGAATGGCTCGAAAAATACCCTTTGGTGTCTACTGTTCCTGTTCCGGTTTTGACTTCGGGGAATACTGATATTTTAAATGGCGGGATACAGATGGTAATGTTAAGCCTTTTTCCACCTTAGTTGTTTAGAATGTGTTTCGTTTAAGAGAGGCTAAGGTTTATTGGTTTGATGTTGTTTGGTTCACGGGATGTATCCCAAGACACGCATTTAATCTTTTGTTGATTATCAAGAGACGTCTTAAGACACATGATTGTATGCGAGAATGGGATCAGGTGGATTTAACAACGCTGAAATGTGTTTTATGTGAGTCTACTCCAGACTCACATGAGCATTTGTTTTTCAATTGTTCTTTTACTAGGCAGGTTTGGAATGAAGTTCAGGATGTTGCTGAACTTCCTACCTATACTTACTCAATCGACACTATCCTGTAAGATATCATTCCATTTGCTAATCAGAAGTCGACTAAAAGTGTTGTTGCCAAGCTAGTTCTGGCCGCTACTACCTATATTATTTGGAAGGAAAGGAACAATCGAACTTTCAAGCAAGTTAAGAGATCAGTTCTTCAAGTGGTTGCGGCTATCAAGAATGAGGTTCGTCTTAAGCTCTTGTCTTGTCGTTGGAAAAAGTCTAGTAATGTTGCATCTTTAATGCAACAATGGAGGTTATCGGAGACTTTGCTGGATTAGTTTTAATGGAGCGAGCCTTTTGCCTTTGTACATGTAGGTGGTTCTTTCCTATAGGTGTTATATCATTTGTATTAGGTGATTATATGCCATGGCATATAATCTAGTAGTTCAAGGTTATCCTTGAGGTTAACACGATACTTCAGCCGTGTTCCAATGTACTTAATGATTTGGGTGATTAATATATTTTACCAAGGAATGTTCTTCCCTTTTACCCAAAAAAAGTTGGTGTTCTTGTGTCTTTAATTTAATTTGAAGAAAAGCAACTTCATCTTCAAGAGATTTAACATATCTTAAATCAGTTATCATTTCCTCAGTGAGAGCTTTATAAAACATTTCCACATTATTTAAAATATCATCGATGGTTGGAACAATACATTGTTGAATGACGACTTCTACTTGTGGGTTAGGTTTAATATTCCAAACGGTATCTCTAGAAACTTTTTCATAATCGACGACACCTTTGTACAATTTAAAACCCCTTGTTTTATAAACTCAAATTATTGAACAATTTTACTTTTTTCATCCCATTTACGTTTTTCATCCAAAAAAAAAATTTCTAACAAAACTGGTTGCTTTTTGAAACCCATTTTTAAAGAAACTTTCTTTTCCGTTTCAGGACTCGGTGGTGGAACATTTGTAAACATCTTTTGTTCTTTTGAAAGTTATTTTTGAGGAACAAACTTAATATGATTATTAGAATCATAAAGGTTTATCAGATCACTTAAGTTCGATCGACTTTCTTCGTGGTGATGAATGATTTCGTCGCAGTCAGGGAAAGCATAAGGGCAAGATTATCATTATAAAAACCGATATCATAAAGAGCAGGCTTGATACTTTTAATATTCTTGAGATAGTTAGGCTTAACAAAAATTGTTTTCATATTTCTATTGAGCATGTTCATAATTTGAATAGATTGACCCGTTTTGTAAACAATGTTGTTTAACGTGTCGACTCTCTTTTCCAAAGCAAGAATTTTTTCAATGTCCTTTTATTCACGAGTTTTATAAAGTTTAGTTTGTTCTTTGTTAACCGACTCTAATTCAGAAATTAGGAGTTTATGCAACAACAATTGTTCTTCAAGTTTCGATATCTTTTGAATTAACATATAAATTTTATGTGTTACTTTAGAACAATATTGTTCGTTGAGCACCTTACGTTCATATACCAAACCATTAGCTATTGCAACTCGTCGATCAGCTTATTTTATATAATCACACTCTTTAAGCCAGTCTATCTCCTCGGCTAAGGATGTGTTTGCTTGCTTTAAACGTTTATTAGCCTCTTCGTTTTCATCAATTTCATGTTTCAAAGTTTCATTAATAGATGCAAGAAAATCACGATCCTCATCCGATTTAGTATTCTGAGCAGCATTACCGTCATCATTACACATATGCTGTGAATCCGTAGAGATATTGCTATCCTCCGTGTCCATTATGTATGTGTCATTGATGCTTTCGGGTTGCTCAATATGTCGTCGTTCATTAGCAACCACATTATAGTTATCATATGATGGTACCTTTTCAATTGGCTCAGTATCAAAGATAGGTCCAGAATTGTCAGCAGTCTCTAGAATCACTTCTTGAATCTTTGCCATGTACACATAATGTGCCTCCAACTCTTGATCATCGGCTTCATCATCAGTGTCGTCACGCCAATCAACTTCATCAGCTGTGATTGGAATCCCTGCTTCTTCTTTCTTACACATCAACATCTTTTCCTTGTGATATGCAGAATCCTTAACCCGTTTTGGCTTCTTGCATTCTCTAGCCATATGCCCAAATCCCTTGCAATTAAAGCATTGAATCCTAGTCTTATGCACAACCGGGGTACATATAGTATCTCTAGCCCCAACTGGATTAGGCAACCTCTGATTATCATACCTTGCATCACGATCATACCTTGGAGTATTGTCGACTTCCTTATATCGAGCATTGGAAGATGATCTGAGGTTGTTGTTGGTAGGTTTGTAGATCTTCTTGTATGTTGTGGTGAGTAAAGACATGAGTTCTTCAATCTTCTTGCCCTTGAAGTTTGTTCATCATCACTGTCTCCATCTGACTCGTGTCATACTTTGGAGGTGGAGTGGGGAAATTGCTTTTGCTTTGTTTCTAGCGGTAGCTAGAGGTTTGGTGGATGAGCTGGATGACCTTGAGGACCTTGAGGAATGAGAAGGTGTTTGATGACGGTGAACGGGTTGTGTTTAAGTAGCAACCACAAAAGCAATAGAGTTAGCAGACCGTTCTGCCTTTTCAGCCATAAGTTCATTTACTTCATTCTAATGTTGTTTCAAGATATCATAAAGTTTGTGATAAGATATAGTCTTGATATCTTCCCTTTGTTTAACCAAAGTCACAAACCTTTGCCATTTCGGTTTAAGTTGAAGTAAAAACTGAACATTGACATGATGATTGGAGATGGTGCACTGTATTCTGACAAGCTCATTCATCATTTTGTAGAATCTCGAGTAATATGAGTTAATGGATTCACCATCTTCGGATGTGAATTTTCCAAACTCCCAAAGTAGATTAGTCTCGAGATCTTGAACATTGATCGACTCACCTTGCTTCAATCGATGAATTGCATTCCACATTTCCATAGCATTAGGACATGCATCAACTGTGGTATAGATATCGTTATCAACCCCAGTGAGTATGCAGTTTACATCATCAACTTCAGCTTGGAGGAGTTTCTTTTTCTCAGCAGGACATGTCTCAAAATTCTCCACAGCTCGTGTAGTTGATGAAGTACCATCCTCTGCTTGTGTGGTAATTGTTCCGAATTCAAAAACTGGAGGTTGATTCTCAAGGCAATGACGAAGAGCGGTTCGGTCTCTTTTCCATCAAAAAATCTCAGGAAAGGAGATCTCCACTGAACGTAGCAACCGGATGTCAGCACATGTGGATTACCGTTGCCACCTTGTTCTAAACGAATTTGATTAACCGTCGCAATGTTGTTGTTGTTAGACATGGTGAATACTTGTGAATGGATTAGGATCTTAGTAGATGTGTTGTGACGAGGTGTGGTTGTCAATTCCGAAAAATTGTGTGAAATCCCCTAACAAAGTGTGCACAATAAACCAAAAAATTCCAAGACAAACAAAAAATTCATGAAATTTTTTGGGGATAATTTTGCAAGTAATTTTCAGAATATTTGACCTTCGCAATAAAATGACCTTCGCAATAAGGACCTTCGCAATAAACTGGTTAAAGTCTTCGCAATCCTGAAAATGAGTAATCTTCGCAATGACTCACTATACTAATCTTCGCAATACCCAAAATCTTAACCTTCACAATACTCAAAATCTCAACCTTCGCAATACCAAAAAATGGATTCTTCGCAATGTGAAAATTCCAACACTTCGCAATGTCTCAACTTCAAGGTCTTCGCAATACTCAAACTACTATTTCTTCGCAACGCAAATGACTATCTTCGCAATACAATGAAATATCTTCGCAATACAAGCACAAATTCTTCGCAATACCACAAGAAAGATCTGTCGCAATACCTGTCGCAATAACAAAACCCTAATGGATTGCGAAGAAGGACATTTCACAATCTGAAAACCCTTGTGTATTGCGATAGAATGATTTCGCAATAATAGTTACTCTTCCGTACTTTTGAAGAAAAAAATGAGATTTTTGCTTAGAAATCCGTGATTTTAACCAAACCAAAGCACCCAAATCTCTACCACAACTATGTAGAAGATAAGTGGATCACTTGGAACAACAAAAACACGAAATTTTTTTTGAAGCTTGGGTATAAATCAATCAAAAACTCACGAGATCAATGAAAAACACACTACTAATCTTCAATCACCTATCCACTATAGGCTCTTGATACCAAATGTTAATCCCACTTTAATCCATAACACAAGATTTAGAGTAGATCTATAGAGAGAAAGAGAAGAAAGTTAGAGAGAGAAAGTAGAGAGAATGGTGGAAGGTTAATTACTATTAGAGTGAGAAAGTAAATGAACCAACACCATCTTCCACACATGGAAGAGGGTTTATATACCTATGAGCTTGGTGGGCTCATGGGCTTGTTTCCTTGGGCCGGGCTTGGCTTGACTTGGGCTTAGAGCCCCTAACTTATACAATATTAGCTTAAGTCCAAGCCCGGTTAACCCGACTAACCTATGACTATAGAAGACCATTAATAACTAACATGACCTATTATATTCTTGTTTGACTATATAAAATATAGGGCTAACAAACAGTTTGTTGAAATTTTTAGTATGTTTATCTCATGATGAAGTCGCACGGATATTTTGAAGACAATGCATCAAAGTTACCATTTGATAAATGCTTTAGAAACTATTATGTATCTTTTTTACTTTTGGGACCTCTTGTAAACTCTGATGTTTATTAAATCGAATGTGTAACTTACTTTTTAAAATATCTTATTTAGAGGTTGTTTTCTGTAATTGTACTTTATGCTATAAAGTAACACCTCAGTGACCCTTCCGTTGTGATTCAAATTTGGGGGATGTTTCAAGTGGTGCCCCCTCCTTGGGTTGTACAAGGGATGGCATGCTTCTTATGATGTGCGACATGTGTCTCCCAGTGCCTTATGTCACATTGTACATTTTAACCTCCAGTGGTAGTTTAGGACATTTGTTTCCATCACATATACTATGCGGCTTGTGAAATGTGGCCAAGCAAGATGTAGCATGTATTTATATTGTTCTTATCATATGCTGATTCATGAATTTTGAATGACGGGTTAACCTGAGTGTGTCGTTTATGGGCTTGGCTTACTGATATTAATACGCTATCAATAAGATTTGTAATCGTCGAGCTTAAACGCGTGTTATTAATTATATGCACAAGATATTATATAATACATGAACACTTATATTCAGTAAAATGTTAAAATATCTAATTAAATACCTAAGTAATAACATTGAAAATAAACTTTGATCATACTTTCAAACATAAATAAAAATAGTTAAGCTATTGTCATAAGTTGTAGTGACCGTTAAAACCTAAACCGTATTTAGTAATCTGCACGGTTTAAAAATTAAAATACAGCTAAACTTAAATTATTCTAATTATTATGCATGAACATATAAATATGAAACTAACCGCATCTTCAGTGCTCAGGTTATTAATATATGAATTTTTCAATTCTTTTAAAAGTCTATTTATCGTTCCTCAAATCGTCTCGAATTGATCTCAAATAATTCACAAGATTTATTCGTTTTTGGTTAAGATATATTTTTGGTTTTTATGTTACTTGAATGCACGTAAAAAGATAAAAATATTACTATAGCTACGTAAAATACTTACTAATCTAAAATAAAGTGCAATTACCGCAAGTAAATATCACAAAGTATAAATAGAAATGCGCAAGTAAAATGCAAACGAGAATTGTTAAAATACAAAATGAAAATAAAAGTACAAATGCAAAAATGTTAAAAATATAAATGCACAATTATTCTAAAAAATATAAAACTTATTTTTTTATACTTTTTTATTATGTTTTATTTATTAAAACTATTTTTATTTTTAATAAAACTAAGTTCTATTTAGTTTAAAACTTGTAAATAAAAAGAAATTGAAAATATAAAGAATAGTTATGTAATGAAATGAAATGTAAATGTAATCCGAAACCTTTTGTAATGAATATATGCCCTATTTGAATTTTTTAAGCCCAAATATGATACTTAAAACCAAAAAGCAACTTTTATTGTGAATAATATTCGCAACACACAGGCCCAAAATCAAATAAAGGAAAATAAACTTAGCAGATTCAGAATTAAACTTCTTATATAAAACAACATTAAAATAAATCAATAAAATTAATTTAAGCAGATCAGAACTCAAAAGATTCAAACCATTAAGCAAACATAACTATTAAACAAGTAACAACAACCACTAAATCGAATTACAGATCCATATTCAACCCATATATTTATTCAGCAGACTATGTATTCAATTAAAATCGTTAATTAAATCAGACTCATAAACAGCAAGCTTAAACAATACTCACAAAATCAGAATTATCTAAACCCACATCTTTCAAATATTCAAAGCAGATTCATACACACCTTATAAGACATAAACATAAAAGCAGATTTTATGCAACTATTAAACTAAAAACTTAAAAAGAAAATTAAACGAGCTTGACCTTAAGTGAAGTAAACCGTTGGGAAGAAGAGCGGCGCTGAACCGTCTTACTAACTCGACACAACCATCCGTTTACCATCAAATACCTTCTTCGAACCAACATAACACCATCGAATGAACCGAACCACCATATCATCCGAGCGAACTACACCTTTTCTCGAACCAGATTCATCAGACGAATCAGGTTCGAACCAAGTAGCTTTTGATGTGAACTTTTCCAGTAGGGAAGAGTTTTTCCCCAAAATTTTACTTTAATTATTTAATAAAAGTTATTATTTAGCTTAATTAAATAACATTAATATTATTATAACAAAATAGATTAAAGCAGGAATAAAAATTGCAACAGACATTTTAACAGAAAGTAAAACGAAATTATATTAAACTCCAAATAAACTTTTATTAATCTCTTGAAACTGATTACAATACTATTAAAAAGAAATTACAATTTAACCTAAAACTATTTTTGCATAATAACTTTAAAGTAAAAAAAAAAATGGGATCCAAATTACACAATAATTGGGGGTTTTTATAGGCAAACCCCCAAGGCCTGCTGATGGAGTTTGTTGAGCAGCTACTTAATCTTGACCGTCCACTCTTCTTTTCTCTTTCTAATCTTTGATTTTATGGTGAAAATAACACCCCTTGCACACGGATTGCCAACGTGGCAAGGGGTTGTGCTTGTTGTGCTAGTTTCAGGCTGACTTGGCCTTCTCTAATTGGTAGATGATGATGGATGAGGTGTATTGGCCAATCATATGGGGCTGTGTTGAGAGAGGGGAGCCACGTGGCCTGGATAGGGGCATATTCTTGCTCCGATAAATTTGGGAATTAATTTCCCAAGCGTGTGTGTTCACGCGCTGTGAATATGTTACCCCCAATTTTAGGTTAATTAGGGTTTGGGTGTGAAAAAGGGTGGCTGGTTTATTTTGAGAGAGAAAGTGACATAGAGGGTAACGAAAGTTATGTGGTGTGTGGTAATCGGTTTGACCAAAGAAAATGAATAAATATAACTTTTCACTTGTAAACCGTCCATGTTAAGATAATACCCTAATGGGCCTTCCACAACTTCACACGTCTTCAATTTGTTAAGACTTTGGGCTTTTGGCCCAAATAATTCCATCCGTTTGGCATAGCTTGTTGTTATGGGCTTTGTATTGGGTGGCTGGTTTATTTTGAGAGAGAAAGTGACATAGAGGGCAACGAAAGTTATGTGGTGTGTGGTAATCGGTTTGACCAAAGAAAATGAATAAATATAACTTATCACTTGTAAACCGTCCATGTTAAGATAATACCCTAGTGGGCCTTCCACAACTTCACACGTCTTCAATTTGTTAAGACTTTGGGCTTTTGGCCCAAATAATTCCATCCGTTCGGCATAGCTTGTTGTTATGGGCTTTGTATTGGGCTTTAACTCCAAAAGTGAATAATACTTCCTCCATAAATAGGCTTTTGAGCCCATTAATCAAATGTTAGACCCACTAGGCCCAATCCTTCATAAATTTAAATCCGCAAACAAAATCGAACTTGATTTTTGGCTTCTTGCTTTTTCTTCAATCTCGTGTCGATATTTGCGGTTTTCGTGCTCTCGGTACCTTTGGAATTTTTGCACTTTTGGTTCTTCGACTTTGACTTTGTCTCTTTCTTTGACTTTTCTTCAACAATTGACCGTGAAATCCCGTGTTTTCTTTCCCTTTGATCTTTTGTACCTATTTCACATAAAAACATAAAACCACGCGTAATTCCGACTTTTACGATATTAAACACATGATTAGGTCTTGTTTTTCATTGATTTTAGTGGTAAAAGGATAAATGTGTACACACTTATTAAATCCCCTACACTTGACCATTGAATTGACCCCATGCAATGCATATTTTTAAAGCATAAAGTTACATTTTCCTCATAATTAACCCATCTTGGCCTTTCTTACGATACGCTATTACTACTAAAGAACGATGAAAAGATAAAAACTTTATTAAAGGAAACAAAAGTTATAACAATTTTCACTTTACTTGAAATCGTTTTATGGAAGAAACTCGTAAAGAAATCTAAGACTTACATTAGGGATTTGGTGTCATGAATGTTTATCACCCTCAAGTTTCACGTTCCTCGTACCAAGCTTAAAAACAAGATCATTGTTTACCATAAGTTCTCAAGTTAAAACCACTTATATAAGACAATTGTGTAATACTCCTTCTCTAATTCCTAAGTTGTATCTCTAGATTTTAAAGATTATCGTTCACCCGTAGGCTGATTTGACTTATTTAATAATCTTTAGTCCAAAAATGAAGGCAAAACGATGCAAACCCAACACTCAGAACCTAACCTCGTCCTAAAAAACGTTGTCACTAAAGTACGCCCACATCAAGGATAATTTAACATGATTTGGGGAAAAAATTCCCGGATCTGAAATTTGGCCAATAGTACTACTTATTATTTCCTCCAAAGTCATGTAGACTTTATGTGGAGTTTAGCAAGTTCACATCATATACCCTTTAGGCTCTTTAAGATGTAAAAATGCTCCTCATCTATGGTCCACACCCTAAGGCTCCTTGAACCATAAACAAGGGAATTGATTATTGATCAATTTTTATTCAACACTTACCATGCCATACACCCTGAGGCTCTAATGACAAGGTTCGTGCTACATGCCCCACACCCTAAGGCTCATTGAGGTCATGTTTTAATCTTATTATTTCTTTATTTATGATATATATATTAGGCCAAATTCCGCGGTCCCATGGTCTGAATACCTCCTACTTAGTGGTTATGAGCCACCTTAGTCGAAAGTCCACAACGCTGGCATCCTCAGTGTGTTCATGATTTAATTACAAGGAGATAAAAGATTTGGCTAAGAGCTAAGATATCGAATCTAAACCGCAAAAATCCTCATTTATTAAGCAATTAAATATACAAGCGGGAAGAAAGAGCCACAAAAACTCATATAAGCAAGAATTAACCATTAAACTTATTATCAACTCTATCATTTCTCGTTCTCCACAATTTAAAATATCCAGTAATGAGACTCGTGGATGCTTAGCCTAATAAACCAATTAAGGTCCATATGGTTAAGGATACTAGCTAGAGTAAACTTGGATAAGTAACCTCGGGTTGAGTCAAAATATTCACGACGGGCCTAATATATCAAAGATATCTAAACTTGTTAAAACCATTTTATTTATTTATTTATTTTTGACTTTATTCTTGAAATGGAATATATACCTACGATGTGATGACAAAAGGAAAGAAAATAAAAGAAAATAAATGAAAACTACGAGGCCAAAATAGATAAAATTTTTTTTGAAAAACGTTGAAAAATTAAATTTTCTGGTTAAATGAGGTCAAATTCATGGAAAAGCCCATTAAAATTCGATAGAAGTCCAATCTTCTTTTCTCTTTCTACTCTTTGATCTCACAGTGGAAATAACACCCCTTGCACACGGATTGCTAACGTGGCAAGGGGTTGTGCTTGTTGTGCTAGTTTCAGGCTGACTTGGCCTTCTCTAATTGGTAGATGATGATGGATGAGGTGTATTGGCCAATCATATAGGGCTGTGATGAGAGAGGGGGGCCACGTGGCCTGGATAGGGGCATCTTCTTGCTCCGATAAAGTTGGGAATTAATTTCCCAAGCGTGTGTGTTCACGCGCTATGAATATGTTAACCCCAATTTTGGGTTAATTAGGGTTTGGGTGTGAAAAGGGTGGCTGGTTTATTTTGAGAGAGAAAGTGACATAGAGGGTAACGAAAGTTATGTGGTGTGTGGTAATCGGTTTGACCAAAGAAAATGAATAAATATAACTTTTCACTTGTAAACCGTCCATGTTAAGATAATACCCTAATGGGCCTTCCACAACTTCACACGTCATCAATTTGTTAAGACTTTGGGCTTTTGGCCCAAATAGTTCCATCCGTTTGGCATAGCTTGTTGTTATGGGCTTTGTATTGGGTTTTAACTCCAAAAGTGAATAATACTTCCTCCATAAATGGGCTTTTGAGCCCATTAATCAAATGTGGGACCCACTAGGCCCAATCCTTCATAAATTTAAACCCGTAAACAAAATCGAACTTGATTTTTGGCTTCTTGCTTTTTCTTCAATCTCGTGTCGATATTTGCCGGTTTTCGTGCTCTCGGTACCTTTGGAATTTTTGCACTTTTGGTTCTTTGACTTTGACTTTGTCTATTTCTTTGACTTTTCTTCAACAATTGATCGTGAAATCCCGTGTTTTCTTTCCCTTTGATCTTTTGTACCTATTTCACACAAAAACATAAAACCACGCGTAATTCCGACTTTTACGATATTAAACACATGATTAGGTCTTATTTTTCATTGATTTTAGTGGTAAAAGGATAAGTGTTTACGCACTTATTAGTTATTATGACTTTTTACTATTCTAGAAAGCTTTATTAATAGTTTTTTATGCATTGAACTTTAAAGCCTTTTGAAAAGGTTGTAAGAAAGACTTGGTATCTATAACACTATGTTCTCGAGTTATTATTAGGATGAAAAGAAAAGAATTAAAAACAAAAGAAAGGAAGAGAAGAAAAGAAGGAGAATCATCCCAAAAGTGGGAAGAAGATTTTCTACCTAAAATAGCTTGTATCTTCCTTTCTTTTCCTTTCTTTTCTCTTGTATAAAAATCTCGAGAACACAACTAACTTCTAGTTTCTTTCCGAATACTTTCCTTTCTCTCCAAAATAAATCTCCAGAACATAGTGTAAGTGTTTAAAGCTTCTACTTTTCACTTGCATCCTTATTAATGAAAAACTTTTAGGATAGTTTTTGCATTGGAAGAACTTTTACAACATGAATTTTAATTACAAATATTGATTAAAAAATTATATATTAAAGGCATCAAATCTTTTTTTTTAATAAAAACATTATATTAAACAAACAACTCATGCTCTAAAAGCACGATGTATAAATACACATGAAATAAATATAAGTGAAATACAATTATTTTTATAATCTGAGCTTCATGCTTGATATATCAAAATTACAAAACATTAAAGACGATAAAATTAATGACAGCCATTAGAGCTGTGTTTAAGAGGAACCTTTTTACTACAATTGAATGTAAGAAATGAAATTAACCAGAATTAAATATTTGATGTGCATCCGGATTTTTAGGAATTGTGTCCATGTTTTTCGTGATTTACATCCAATCATAATGATTTATAAATAACTTTGTAATACATTTGTTCTCTTAAACACAACCTTAAATGCTACCATTAGCAAAACTCAATTATCTATACTAATATATAAAGCATTTAACATTTTTTCTATAATTAGAAGTCTTAAAATTTAAGCCTCAAACATTTCTTATAATGGAAAGATTTATGTTTTTCTAAAAAATTAATGCACACTTATGATTAAATGTCTAGAAATTAAAGTGCTATTAAATCTTATTTGTAACAACCTATATTATTAATGATAACTAAATGATTTAATGGAATACATATACATACTTGTAACATGTAAAACTACAAAAAAATAATTAATATAAAGTGTTATGAATCTTAATATAAAAAAACTCAAAGTTCATGAAAAAGAAAAACTACAACACAAACTAATTTAATCATACTTCACATAGAATATACTATCAATTGAGTTGTTCAAGTTTCGTCTCGTCATCGAACCTCACCTAGCCCCTCTTCCAATACAACATCAAACATAACTGAAACACATAAAATATTACAATTACCACACTCACACACTAAAAATATCACATGGAGCATTCACACAAAACTCACACAAAACTAAGTGAATAAATTTATAATGGTATTTTAATATTTGTAACAATTCATTTAATATAAATACTTGTAATAACACATATAAAAGTTTAAAATAATTTAATATCTAAAAAACAATTGTTCGTAACAAAAAATAATCGTCGAGTACCCGTCGCCGCATTGCGCGGGTACACGACTAGTAAAATATCAAATTAAAATTCCAAAATATATTTTACTCATGCGGGTAGAGTGATAACTAGTGAAGAAAAAGTGCCTCACTTTAACTTTCCTAAAAGCTGACGGGTCTATTTGCAATTATGATTTTCACATAGTAGTGGTTGAGTTCCATTTTTACACCACTGAAAACACAGTACAACAATCATCACTTGAGATAATAAACTGATAAAAAAGATGAGCCATCATCAACAATCTTAAGAAAAAAAAAAAAAAAAAAAAAAAATCATGTCAGATGTTCCTATGCCACCAGACATACTTTCACAAATCTTATCATGGTTACCAGTTTCATCCCTTTTGAAATTAAGGCTTGTTTCGAAAACATTTCGTTCCTTAATAGATAGTTCTTATGTTATTAAGCTACATATCAATAATTCACTTGATACCAATACCAATAACAATCTTATCTTTGGTGGTGATAGATCCCTTCATTTTCTCAACTTAGATTCATCTTCTTGTACTGATTCTAATATTAATGTTACTGTTAAGAAGATTGATAACCCTTTGTACTTTGCTTTATATGATACTGTTATCTTGGGTTCTTGTAATGGTGTGGTCTGTTTGTGTACTACTGAGCCTGATAACGAAGTCGCCTTTTGGAACCCGTTGGTTCGCAAGTTTAGGAAGATGAGATTGGTTCCTGCCAAGAACATTGATGGGATGGGGCGTGGGATTTGTATTAAAGGCTTTGGTTATGATCGTGTTAAGGATGATTACAAGGTTGTTAGGCTGGTTCAGTATGTTAGTTTGTTTAATGAGATTGAATATTCCAAGATTGAGGTTTTTGGTGCCAGGAGTGATGGGGTTAGGAGAGAAATTGGGGAGTTTCCGTATTATTTATGTTATCGAAGGTATTTTAATGTGTTTGCGAATGGGGCGTTGCATTGGTTGGTTAGTGACAAACCTGGGCGGAAAGGTGACTTTTTGATTGCTGCGTTTGATGTTGCCAAGGATGAGTTGAAGCTGGTTCCTAATCCGGATATTGTGAAGGAGAATGTTAAAGTTGATTTGGCTATATTGGGTGGGTGTGTTTGTATGGTGTGTAATTACCCAAAGAAGAATGTTGATATTTGGGTTATGAAAAGTCATGGAGTTCAGGGATCGTGGAGCAAGTTGATTTCGACTTCGGATGTTAAGCTTATTGGGGAGTTGGATTTCTTGAGGCCGATAGTGTATGATAAGAGTGGGAAAGAAGTGTTGCTGGAGAAGAATTTCCAGAGACTTTATTGGTATAATCTCGAGAGTAAGATGGCGAAAAGATTTAAAGTGGCTGGTATGCCGAGGATGTTTGTTACTGAATTGTTTACGGGAAGCCTTGTTCAAGCGACTGTCGGTAATGCTTCTAAAAATGGTAAAAAGAAGGAGAAAACTGAGAACAAGAAGGAAAGAAAGAAAGATGACTTTTTATCAAAAGGCTTCAGACTTGTGCTCTAAGAAAAGAAACAAAAAGTAAGTTAGCTAATTTTACCGGCAAGTGTTTACTAAAATTTTATCTGCAAATTATTATCTGAGACAGTTGGGTCATCACTCTTGGTTGAGCGATGTTTGTCTGGGGCTAAAAATATACTTTAGGAGAATGGCACACGGTTTGACATACGAGTTAAGATGGACTAAGGTTCAATCGCTAAATTGGTATAGTATCTCTGCACCAGGAAGTAAGTATATTATGATATAGTTACAACTCAAATTATGATTATTACTTTAGAGGGCAACCATTAAAATAAGTATATCGTGTTGAAGAAGATTTGGATAATCCGACCACCTTGGAGTTATGATGAAGACACCCATGCACATAGAAGTATATTACACCTACAGACTAAGAACATGCACTATATGTAGTTATAGCATACGCCCTAAACACTACACACAGACGCTACCTTTGATGCCAATCTTCTAAGGGCAGCACTAGATTCAGCCTGTTATAACCCTATGTGAGACAAATAAATCATAGGGCAATATCCAAAACAATGGATCTACACACAACTGCATAAACTGTCTTGTTTTTTCTGGTTTTCAGTTAGTCTATACTACATCTACTCCAAAATAAATGCTTTATTTCCTTTTTTTGTCAAATTTTAATTGTCCTTAGAACACATTCTAACTTCGAGTATCAATGACTTCTATTGATTTCCTGAACGTCCTTTTTTAGTCATTATTGAGATCTAGTATATATTATTTTCTTGAAAGTATATAACTTCCATAGAGTATATGATCTCAGTCTAACGTTTCATATATTATGTGGTGAATATAAGAACTAAAATAGGTATATACAGTCCTCAGTCCTGCTAAAATTTAAAATACCGATATGTATGACCTAATAAGTAGGTTTGTATTCGTTTCGTGGGAAACTGAGGTAGTAGTAACTTATCGCATTCATTCCGAACATTTATTAAGTTCTTGCTTAAAGGACAGTATATTTATATATGTGGTAATTGGTTTATCGTCTTATTGTCCTACTGCGTGCTTTGAACTACATACCTTAATATCGTGAGTCCATGCACAGTTCATTTTTTTTCTGTCTTTTTTTAAACTTGGTAGGGTGGGTTACTGGGTTTATTCGCCATATTAGAATGCCCTTTTAAACAATAATATATAGTATTAAAGAAATATATTTACAATGTTAGATAGTATTAAAGAAATATATTTGTCCTAGTATTTCGTCTACCTATAGCTGGTGGTGTGACAGTGGCTGTGATTTCATTTTCTGCCTCAAAATGTCGCACGTTTTTTCTATTTATTCTATATCGCAATGCAATTTGCTATCGTGGAAATTACGCATATTTATCGCTTTGTTCACCTTCTGTCATTTCTAATGAATGAACTTAAAATACCTCCGACATCTGTAGAATACCATTCAAACACTGCATAATTGCTGTCATGGCTTTTCATTGTGTGCTTCTTGGTCATGTATTATGTAATGGTTTGTGAACTGCCATTTATTTCTTAAGCAATGTATCATGCTTACTTATGGCTGACTATCTATTTGGCCCCAATATCCATGGATGTGGGTGGACAAAAACCAGAGCAAGCTGTGGTTATCATGCTTTTGCTTATTGTTTTAGCATGTCATGATAGAGTTTTTCAGTTTCTCAGCGCATAACTTCAATGTGAAATTTTGTTCTCATCAGTCTAGATGTTGATATAGATTCAAAGTTAAATATGGACTTCTTTTTGCAACTGCCGTAATGTTTTACATTACTATTGTTGTATCTTATGTTATTCAGAACAAGAAAGCCTCGTTTCTGAAATTCATTTTAGTTCTTATATGCGCTGGTAGTTGATTTTTTAGATAGTTTTTACCTATTACAGAAGATTTTTCTACTTAGCTATTTTTCCATTTTACACCGACTGAATTTCAACCCATTCAACCCGTTTCCTTATGAGCTCTTTTTCTATTTCACCTGTTTGACCTGTTTTAGGATCTAGTCTATTTGCAATTTTAAATTCTGTTTCCGTCAGGATAACACATTTAGTCTAAAATTTACAAATAAGTACATTTAGAGTCAAATATCGACTTTTCTGCAAGCTGGATTGATGCATGGGTTATAGTCTGCATGTTGGTGAACGTCAGGAGTTCGACTCCTGGCTGGAGCGAATATGGGGGATTTTCCCTGAACGGATGCCGGGTTCGAATCCCAGCTGATGCCTTGAAGCCCTTTATGGAAACTGGATGGCTAAGGTGGGGGTGGTTATTCTCTTTGGAGAGGTTTCGAACTCGGGGCGTCGTGCCTTGGTGCACAAGGTGGCACGATGAAACTCCGTAGCACCAACAGGCGTTCAAAAAAAAAAAGTCAACAAACCCGCTTTTCTGATATCCGTTTTAGTTTTTTAAATGCTTTTCTTGTTGACTTTGTAGAAACTCCGTGATTCTGTGTCTTTCTTGTCCTTGACACATAGATCACTATTTCACGTATATCATCATCTAAGATAAATGCATGCTAAAAGTTGACCTATGGACACCTACTCTGTCTCTTGTACCCTATCGTTATGGGTGAGGGTGAGTAAATTTGTGTGGGTTGGTTAAAAGATCAAAATAAGTCACTTTATGTGTAGTTCGAACTGGGTTGACCCGGAACATTTTTTCCGTCAGAAAGTTATAAATAAAATTTGGATCTAGTATAATCACAGAAATTATCTTCTTTAGTGCTCGATCCATGTCCTTTTTAGCTATTATTTTCATGTACCTGTTTGAACTATTTGGACTAAGACGTAACCCCACTCGATTGTCCATAAGTTAATGGGTTGAAATTGCACTTTTAGCTGTGATGTTTGAGTTTAACCATTAACAAGGTGTTCCACTGTTGTAAAAAAGTATAGGGAAGCTTCGATATGTAGTATCTTCATGCAATTGTACTGTACATTTTTATCCACTTTTTATAATTCCCCATTGTCAAAATAGAATACATATATTGGCTCCTAAAATCTGAACGATCATCAATGAAGAACCAAGAAACTATACATTCTATTCCCCCTTAAAATCTTTTGATAGTTATTTGGTCAACAGTAGTTTTATTTTTAATATGCTATAGCATCCCAGAAATACTAATTCTTCTATTGCAGGACTCGCAACGACTTTAAGGGAAATCGCATGGGAAGATTTGAGGGCTTTTGGTGTATTGCAAGTCTAACTTAGATTAGGGTTTGGATTAGTTATCTTCAAATGCAGCATAAAGTTTTAATGGTTGTAACATATAAATTTAAGCATCGGATGTGTTTTTACCCTTCTTGTTTAGCTTTACCGGATAGCTTCAAAAGATCGCCTGTTTGTCTAAACAACTTATACCAAAGGATCTGCTTTGGCTACAGAATAATATGCTTTTACTCCGTTTATAAATACATATGGGGTGTTGCAGGTAGAGGTGGCAAAATGGCGGGCGGGCTAAACGGGCAACGGGCTAAACGGGCGCGGGCTAAACGGGCACGGGCGAAACGAGCGGGCAAAACGGGCGGGCTAAACGGGCGCAAGCTAAAAAAGGAAAAAAACATATAAAAACCTACAAATAAAAAATAAAAATACTTGTTTAAAAGCCGGGATAAAAAATTTAATAAAAAATAGTCGTCGAGTATACTAATTTGTATTTTACAAGTGCGCCCGTTAAGTCATTTAGTTTATTACATATGCGTCTATTTAGCCCATTATTATAAAGAATGGGCAAAAAGTGTCTCATCTTTTTTTGAAAATGAGCAAAAAGTGTCCATATGTATCGAAATGGGCAAGATTTGCCACCTCTAGTTGCACGTATTGGCCAACCAAGATAAGACATTTTAATTATTTGCATATGCAGTTTGTAAATGTGGCAGGCATACCATGTTTTGTATTCTGGTGGGTGAACATGTTTTGTTTCAACGTCTGTTATGAAACGGTTTGAGTTTCAGTTTTTACCTTTTAAAAGTGTTTTTATGCTGTGATTGTGTAATTAACTAATTATGGCGTTGGATGTGTTTTGTATAAGAGCACTAGGAGTCATGGCTTGGAGTGAGTGTATTTTGGGGTGCCACGTCAGCAAAACTCACTCACATGAAAAAAACAGGGGAGTCATCACTCCAAGTGATTTCTAGTTTTTTAGAATTTTACAAAACACCCCCTAAACAAACTTAAATATTTCATTAAACATAACCAATATTACAATACTTTTAAAATAAAACGAACATAATAAAAAAAGACATACGAAAATTAAAAAATCATACGACCCGCTGTTTAGTTTTCTTCATCTTCATATGCATTTTCATCTCCGTGGTCAATTTGATTCCAGATATGATCCATACGAAAATTTAAAAAACTTTTCACGCGACGTGATTATACCCACGTAGGGTTCCCACGCCGCGATTTTTGCCAAGCAGGGGAGTCATCGCGCCATACGCGCCGTGGGTTTGACACTCCACGGCGCCAAGACTCCGAGCGCTCTAAGCTGCAATCAAAATGGGATGTCCAAGATTTATCAAAGATTCGGTATAGACCGAATACCATAACTTGCCAAACAAGTCGCAATACGAAGACATTTTAGAAACATCATACTTTTTTAATTCGACTCACACATAATTATATAAAAAAGATGGATTGATTATATGACATAATCTTTATACCATACGGGCTTGGTTGTGGTTCTTTTGGCTCGTGACTTCATGTTGGGCTTGATTGTGACATTCTTCGCTCCTTCAGAAATCACCTTGTCATTAAGGTGGTAAATGGGTAAGTTGGCTGAAACTCCGCTAACCACTCCCAAGTTGTTTCCCAAGTTGCTTCTTCAAGCGAACGGTGTCGTTGAAACCGTCACACAAAAATATAGATTTTTCTTGTAATGTATGTGTTCGAGTATATTTTAATTATTATATTAAAATGTTTTAACTTTTCTTTGAGTTGTCATTTCAAATAATATTTTAATAATTATTTATATTTAGTTATTATTAATTATAACTATAGAGAACCAGCGGTTCGTTACGGCAGATCTTTACTTGCACAACGCAGCTCATGATTCTGAGATATCAGTTGTCCAAGTTGACATAAGAAAGTTCCACCAACAAACACCGACATTAGAAAGTTCCACCAACACCTCTACAAAAACTTCTGTATATATAATAAGTTGACTTTAAAACTTATATACGATAGAAATATGAAAAAAAGTTGATGTTACCTTCATGTGCTAGCAAATATATGCACCCAATTGTACATACACGTTCTAGACTCCACCTGTATTTATGCCGAAAAATGATAGACACTGTAGGATCGTGTTTTCTAAGGATTAGGCATGTTATGATTAATCTATTGAGATGGATGGGAAATGAAGAACTTAGAGAGAGAAAGAAGAGAGAGAAAGGAGAGAATGAAAGAAATGGTTGATTGAATGGAATGTGTGTCTAAACATGAATGACCAACCCCTCCTAACATGCTAGGAGGGGGTATATCTATCCCACCCTACATGTGGGCTATATAGACTATATTGGATCACGAGCCCAATATCATTGGAGTGACCGATCCTTTTTAAATACGTAAAAACGTATTTCCAACAATCTCCCCCAAAGGAAGGTCACTCCAAGTTACAATGTCCTAAATAGTCTATAGCTCGTGATCTATGCTAACAATGATGTGACCGAGACTTTTCTTGGAAAAACGTATTTCCAACAATCTCCCCCAAAGGGAGGTCACACCATTTTACAAAATCTTAAACCTAGCATACTATGCTTGAGTCTTCGATCTTGTTCTTGTGAATATGCTTATGAGATCTTTGACTTTGGTCTTGAACATGTGTCCTTGCTTTGACCTTGTGCATTCATCACTTGTGATATTTGCCTCCTCGTGACTTTATGTTCCACATACTTATACTTTTATAAATTCTTGAAGGCTTCAGAGTTTGATACAACGGAAGACTTGACTTTTAGACTTTCTTGAATTTGTTGAAGTATTAAGTGCATACAGTATAAGCATGTGGTGACAACTTCTTCTGGATTGTACACCGCAATGCCACCTTCTTGTTACGCTGCATAAGACAGTTAGCAACAAAACATATACACGGATGAAATGGCCTTGAACATTTCATTCTAATTCGGTAGCATTTTACCTCCGGTCGGTGAAGACCGTTGGACGATATAAAATATCGTACTTGTGACAGGTGGTTTCAATTAAGAACCTCCTTGAAAAGATTTCGTGAGAAAACCCGTTCTCTTTATTCGATCGTCCAAAGCTGACTGCGAACATAAAGAGTGAATCATTTGGATAATAATATTCGCATGATTTGAAGCCGTCAATTCATGTTCCTGGAACAAGTGAAATTCAATTAAGAACCGCACCATCGTTGCTTTCTAGTTGTCACGAGCTTGATTCGTATAGAATCTTGCAAGTTACCTACCAAGTGTTGTTTGAGGTTAACACTAGAAGGATTTCCACTCATCACTGTGAACATTAAGGTATCACTCTGAGTGTTCTGGCAAGATCACTAAGATACTGCGTAGAGACCTGGAACGTGTTTAAATTCATTTAAGAATTAAACCACTGTTGCTTTCCAGTTATCACAAGTTCGATTAATAAAGAATCGCACAAGTCACCTACCATGAGATTTTTGATATTCGCTCAAGAAGTATTTCCATCTTCATTGTAAATACTTTCGTATTACTCGGATGTTCAGTCAAGATCATGAAGATTTTGCGTAGGACTCTTATGATGTATCTTACTTTTCACAGTGTGTGAAGAAGCAAGGAATTATGAAAGTGTGTCCTAAAGAGATTATTAATGACCTCAAATGGCTCTAGACTTAATCGTGCATTTTGGATTTTTAGTGATCGGAGGCTGGAGAGGAGTTCCACCATTTCAATACCAATTTATTCGGAGTGAATAAATCAACAGATAATGTGTTGTCTCCGTGTGATTAAAACAAATATCTTTTGAGAGATATCTGAGTTAGCTGGGATGGGTTGTGCATTGCATCACTGGGTCCATGATGTCTTATCTTCAATATCAAGCATCATTAAAATGATCTCAATAGCATATGAATTGACCCGGTTTCTGCCTAAGTTGTAAGGAGGGCTTCTTTCTTTTCACCCTTTATCTTTACAATTCTTTTTCATTCTTCAACCCCTTCAATGCTTACCAATACGTCATAACTAGCACCTTGTTGTGATTGTTCCAGTGCTAACTTAAGTACTTAGCCGGCATTCAGCTACGTTCACAATCTTTCTCCATCTTTCCTAAGGACTACTATTTCTAGCTATGGAATGTCCTTGGGAAGATTCCTCCGGTTCTAGAGGAATCATTGGACTTTAACCTATCCTACCATCCTTATGTCACCACAATCTTCACCGTCGTGAATATAGATGTTTTGGGTAAGTGTATGTCACCATGAAATCCATTTTGAAGTGCAAATCCATTTTGCTCCCACTTAACATATGCCACGATATCTGAAAACATTTTGCACATGTTGGGATGAGCTAGCACAAAAAGTCAAACCATTATTGATCTCAATATTAAATCATATTTTCTCCCCCATATTAAAAATATTAACCCAATCGATGTTTTTAATATCAATTGATTTAATAGCATTTTAAGAAACTTTGGGAAGAAAAATGCAAATCTAATTATCTTCATTATTTACACAAGCTCCCCTCAAATTAATGAGGGTGTACTTGAAACGTGAATTAAATACCTTTTAAACACAAGTGTAAGGTACTTATCACGTGCAAAGATCATATATGATAATGTATTCACAAGATTAGTAATTTACGAGGTTGGACCTGAATGATGGAGAACATCATATGATAGAATCACATGGTTCTTATTCACGAATGTTGGTCGCCTTGTCACGTCTGAAGTTATCTCTTGACTCCATGTGTATGATTGATATCGTTGTCTTGACCCCAATATGTGAACTTGGCACTCTCGGCATCAAGGATTCTGAATGCTGGACAATTGCTCCCCCTCAATTGTTGACCCGTGTTCTATTGAAAGAGCTGTAGTCACCATTTGAGTAGTCGCATCGTCGAGTATGTAGATATCAATTGTAAATTTCTACGGTTGGTGGAGATGATAACTTCATAAAAACAAGATTTCTCTTGTTTTAACAAATAAATGCACTGACACGTACATTTATTCGTGTTAGATTGTGTTATTCCGTAAACACAATCCCTTACATGGTTATAAAGTAAACCATGCCCGAGAAAATTAATTCCCGTTGTTGAGTCAAAGCTTTCCGGTGAAATGCTTGACTTGAGTATGAAAAGCGGGTTACTATCTGAAATAATAGCAAACTATTTTGAGCATGTTTTAAAATGTTTGAACTTCTGCTCGAACTTTATTTACAACCCCGTGTCATTATTGAATGACATTTCTAGTATCGTAAATATTATCGATTCCAGAAGACATGCTCTTTTTATCAAAACATTTTTGAACACACAATTTTGAAAGATTTAGAAAAACCTTTTGAGAAATTCTCGAAAAATTGTGTTCAATGTTTTGAAAACCAATTACTTGAGCTTAAGATGATGAATATCTTATAAAACGAGCTCAAGTCCGAGAAGTTGTAAACTTCCCGTTGTGAAGGAATAAGTTTATCATCGGTGATAAACTTTCCTTTTAACTGAAGACCGAGTTCTAAGCTGACATTTACTTAGAAGTCGTTTTCACGAGCTTGAAAAACTTTGAATGTTTTAACGTAAAGCTCATGACCGAGAAAGATGAATTTCCCGTTATGAGAAAAAGTGTTGGGAATCAAATGTAGCCAGTGCACTTGAACGCTGACAAGAAGAAAACAAGCGTTGATAAGAAGAAAACAAACGCTGACAGATCAAGCGTTGACAGGAAGAATTCAAGCGTTGATAGGTTGAAGACAAGCACTGATAGAAAGATATGGTCTACGCGTATTTTGTTTCTAGGTTGTTTCTAGTAAAGATAGGATCAACAATGTATTTTCTATATTTATCTTTATCTAGAATAGCTGATACGTAGACTCTTGTACAAGGCTTCTTATGTCTATAAAAGAAGACCTTTAGGTTATGTTTTATATAAGTTTATATACATTTAACACTTTCATTGTAAGCAAGTTCGTTACTATCAATCAAGTGAAAGTTTGTTTTACAACTGTTTGTGTGTTCTTGTTTGAGTGTTAATTCCGCATAACACTTAAATTGTTTTATACATAAACAAAGTTTCTCTACGTGTTTAACTTGATCTAATCTCGTTTACACAAGCTAAATCGATCTAAGTTTGGGATCAACAAGTGGTATCAGAGCCTCGTGGCTCGTGATGCTAGGACCAACAAGGTGTTCGTGTTTTGAGAAGAAAAGAAAAATCCGTCTAGGGTTTTTCTGGACGATTTTGTGTGCACAGCAGTATTCAGAAGGTCATAACTTTTGATTGAACCGTTGGATCGTCACAAAATTTCTTGTGTGTGTTCTATACACATATATCTAGACATCCACCGGAGGGATTGTTTAGTTTTATCCCCAAGAAAAAGTTATTAAGCGTCAAAGTCAACAACAGGATGTATGCAGTTTTCTGTGGACAGCCATGTTCAAAACACGTTTTCTCCTTCGTTAACCCTTGGATCTTCGTGTTTTTTGAACTGTAGATTCTTGTCACTTGTGTCTAGAATCTCACCGAAGGGATCTTCGATCTGAGCTCTAATACAGATGTTATTCAAGGTTGAAGTTCGCTGATTAAGGTATTGATGTTTTTGTTTTTTCACATGAAATCATGAACTAGGGTTACACAAACCCTAGATCGACATAAAAAAGCAGAAGGTTATAAGGATTGTGGCTGTTGTGATTCAAGATAATACGTGATCTAAGGTTAATCTATAAACCCTAAGTTAGGGTTTCGGTGCTTAACTTTCAAAAAACCCTAGATCGTGCTTATTGCAGCAGCTTAAAAGTTCATGGTGGCTGATTTGTATGGTATTCTGGACGGCAAGTCATAAACTAAGAACAGGTAGCGTGTTTTCACTGATCCACAAATATTTTTCACGTCATGATTACAATATATTTTTGATATATTTGTTTCATGGCTAGAATACAATATACAGTTTCCTATTTTAAAAGATATGACAACTGTATACTATTATCATGGAATACGCTACATGGTCCTATTAAACAGACGTGAGGATATAATTTTGTCTATTGATGGAAAAGATATTCTTTTGTTCAAATGGTGCATTTGCTTTAAGCAAACAGGAAGTAAGTATTATTTATCTCAAATCTGTTCATGGGATTTGAAGTATGTGGTTCAGGATATTGTAATTATCACATACAGATATGCTATAAATTTATAAGTTTTGGAGGATAAGTATTACTTCCTGATTTTTAGGGATTTGGTCTTCCAAATTTTTAATATTACTGTTCGTTTGTTAGTGACGTCCTTGTTACACACGTTTAAGTTCTACATGGGCTGATCTTTCGACATTTTATGGGCCTTCATTCATGGATTGTTTGTGGGATAGATAAAGGTGATACTCTTATTATTCTAGCTACGGTTATATGTCTCTAGCCACAAATGTTGTTAGTATTTGAAAGATGCGCTGATGATGAGACTGCTTTTATACATAGTCTCATCGTCCAAATAGGGCTTAAAATGCATTAAATATCATCAAAATACCCATATATATGCTTGTGTTTGTTACTTGTGTATTTTAGGTACGGATATTGAGAAAATGACAAAAGATCACAAGAATCATACAAAAACGAACACGGGAAACGAAGCCACACAATGAACCAAGCCCTAATGAAGACTTTCCCAAGATTTACCCTTGAAGATTTGAAGAATTATGAAGAAGGGTCCTCCAATATGGAAGAATTGACACTTTATACCCTTGTATCTTCATAATTACAAGATTGGTCCCTAAAGTTTGTCAAAATTACAAAAAGGGCCCTCCACTTTGAAGATTTGGCAATTTTAGCCCCTCAACAAAGCTAAATTGTCAACCAATATCCTCCACAAAGTCAAACACATCATGAAGTCCTTCAAAGTACAAGAAATTACAAGTTTGGTCCTTTGAAAATCCCAAAATTACAAAAAGGACCCTTGACTTTCAACATTTGGCAAGAATGGTCCCTCATCAAACAAGACTTGGCAATTTTAGTCCTCCAAAATATCAATCATACAAGTCATGACCATTATCCATCAACAAAATGCCAAATCAGCCCTTGAAGAATCACAAAATGGCAAGAAATACCCCTGAAAATACTTTGGAAAAGTATTTGGGGCAAAAGTGTGAAAAGTAAAACTTGAATTACAAAGGGAATCCGGTTTTGTGCTATTATTTGCAAAGTGAAAGAACGAAAGAAGAGAAGGGACTTAACTTGGCCAGACATGAAACTTACCTTAACCTACCAAATGGTGACATGTGTCCCACTTACTCCATCCCACCAATCAGCTTTCTTCATTTTGCCACATCACTTCCCACAACTAACTGATTTAAACTAATCCTATTAGTTTAATAAAAGTGGCGCCTAACACATGTTTAAATACTAAACCGGATTAAAAACACTACTATTCCCTCAAGAACACAAATTGGGTTTTCTTAACTGTGTTGAAATTAAACCATAAAACCTTCCAGATTAGTGATTAACCATGTCATTATCATAACCCAATCCTTAAACATGGCACCCCACCAACCCACATGCTGCATGGGGCCTCCCCTGCTACGTCAAAAGGGAAGAAGACAAAAACTTACCAGCCATCCAACGTGTAGGATTGCTGCTTACTTTCTAAGCTCAATTTGAGCCTTTGGATGCATCTCACTCTTGCCAACTCACACAACCAGCCAAGAGAACATCACATGATCCTCAAGATATTCAAACCTTCAAAGGGCATTTTGGGGACTTCATCAACATTAGGGCTACGTTTTTATGCTTTCTAGTAGTTCAATGTAGCCTATATAAAGGCCTTAGGACACAACATTAGCTTTTGCTTTTGGTTTTTCCTTGTTCAAGCACTTGTAAATCCCTTTTTCAGTTTAATGAAATTTGAGTTAAAAGTGTGTTGAAGAAAGACCAAGTGCCATCTTATTATTGCTTGTTTATGTTCTTAGTTTACTGAATTTGAATCAAAAACTTGTTTTCAAAAGAGGAGTGTGCAAAAGTTTGCACATTTTCTTCATTTTCTTGATATTTTGCTAAGTTCTTGGTCTATCTTGGAATTCTTGGGTTATAGGGCTGATCATAGCATCCTAATTGTGTTGATTAAGGTGTGGTGAGGCTTATAACTTGGGGATAATCAAGTGTGGAGGACAAGAGTTGCATCAATCAAGAATTTTTCAAGTTTCTAATTTTATACTTGTGCTTCTAACCTTGTTGATTCTTAGCAGGCTTTGTTGTGGAAGCGTGTGCTTGTTCTTGCTAGCACATAAGCTCAAAATCTGTGGGTGTGGATTTACATCCATGAGGTACACACCCTTAATCCCAAAATCTGATAATACTTTGGATTTTTGTGATATTTTAGTGTTGCCTTTGTTCTTGTGTATTTTGTGGCTTATACTTGCTTGATTGTGTTAATCTTACTTGTTATTGTGTTAATTGATGCTTGGGTGGTCTTAAATCTCACTTTTCCTTTGAAAATTTTGATTTTGAAAAGATAAAGGGGTGTTTGGGTCTACCTGTTTGAGCTTGAAACTTGTTATTGTGTTGTGGAAAGTTTGTTTTTGTGTTCTATATCTGATATATGCTTGGTTGAGAGTGTTTTGCTGCAAGTTTTTGGGTTTGAAGCCTTGAATCAAACAATCTGCTATAAAATCTTGTTACTACCTGTTTTGACCTAGGATTTTGGGAACACTTAGTGTGTATGCATGCTTAGGGCTAAAAGTGGTTTAAACAAAGTCATTGTAACCTGTTTGAAAGATTTGATGTGTTGAATCTGGCTTGTGTGTCAAATACATCAGCAAAGTGTAAAACTGCATGTGTTAGTGTTCATCAGTAACATTCATTGGCTTGAATCTTGCTTAATTCTTTAAATCATTGCATGAAACCTGTTTAGACTTGCTTATTTGAGTTTAATATAGCTTGTGTATGCATTTGGTTGAATTTGGCTGGCTGATTTGTGCTAAAACTGCTCATAAGTGCTTAACTGCTTAATTGTTCATGTTTGTGTAATATATGGGACTTTATTGATTAAACTGTATCAATTGGGTGTTTGTGATTGTGATATTTTGATTGTTCTTGACTCCTTTTGATCCAAAGATCATTTGGGTGCCTTTGTGTAATCTGAATCTCCAAAAAAGTCACTAAAGACAAAAAGTCAAACAAGTCAAGCAGTGGAAAAGGTTTCCACTGCTCAACACCCAAAACTAGCCCCTGCTAGTGTTATTTTGAACTCAGCTTATCAATAAGCTATTTTAGCTTATCCAGACTTGCAACAACTTATTTTTTGTGATAGATCTTCATTATTTGACCCATTTGAGTAGACTGGAGCTTATTGGACTTTGACTTTGACTTTTTACTAGAAAACCAACTTATTTGACTTTTACATAAGTGCTTATTTGCTTTTTCCAGCTTATTGAGTCAGCTTATTTGAAAACTCTTTGTTGATTTTGCTTAATTAAGTCATTTAAAAGCTTTAGGAACTTGAATCAGCACTTGGGGTGGCCTAGAACTCAAAAACGACTATTTTGTCGTTTTCTGTAGATTGCTTATTGCATTTTCAGGCTTATTCCTTGGGCTTATTTCAAATTTCTTTTTGCAGAAGTCTTATTTAGGACAAAATAAGCTTGTGTGTTTAATTTCAGCTTATGGCATTGGCTTATAGCTTAATGGGCCAAAAAGCCCATTAAGAATAAGTTGTTTGGTATAAGCTAGCTTATTTCACACTTTTAGCTTTTGGGCCTTTGGAAAAAGTTGTTTAAAATCAAATTTTGAGTCAACCTGTGCTTTTTGGCTTATTTTGAACACTTTTTATTATTGGGCCCAAATTTGGCCACATAAGGTACTGTTTTGGGTTTAGCCTATTTTCTAGGCCCATTAAGGGTATTTAGGTAATTTCACTTTCATTTATGTGTTACTTAGGTTAAATTAAGCTAGTTTGCAAGTTTATAGAATTTTTTATGATTTTTGGATTTTTAATAATATTTTTAATATTATTTTATTGTTAAAAATTAAAAGTCTGATTTTCTAAGTTTTTATATTTTTCCTAGATTGTAAACACTTAATTAGGAATTTTGCAACTTTCCAAATATTTTTAGAGTCTTTTAATCATTTTCTAGAATTAATTTAAGTTTTAATTGATTTTAGTAGTTTTTAATTGTTTAAAAATAGTTTTTAGTGGTTTTAAAATTTTGAAAAATACTTTTTAGCTTAATTAGGGTATTTTTGAGGTTTACAAACTTTAAGATCTTGTTTGGGACTTTTTAATAATTAATTTGATTTTTAGGGCTTTAATTAGCATTAAAAAGTCATTATCTAATTAATTAAAAGGTTTTAGCAAGTTTGGATTTTTTGTAAACTCTTAGAATATTATTGTGGATTTTTGGTAATTTTTAGGAATTTTTAGGGTAAAATTTTAATTTTAGTGCTTTTTACGGTTTTACGTGTACACCTTTTTCGACTTAGTTTAATCCGTCTTCGTAACCGTCATTCTCTTCTAATCTCATTTCTATTTTTCTTTCTCAACAATATAATCATAAATCTAATCCAATTCATTACACACATAACACACTAGCCTCCTTGAGAACGAACTCATCTTAGGGTCATTAATACACGGTTTGCCTAAATCGTCGTATTCACTACTTGCCCTATTTGCACTCTTTTCCTAAAGAGTTGTAAAAACTCAACTATCATTTTGGCGCCGCTGCCGGGGAGGCGTATTGTGTTTTGATTTGGAATTATTGTTTTTATATACTAACCATAAATAGTATTTGTATTAGTAGCACTCTACTAATACGTATTATCGGTTTTCGGTTTTTGTGTGAATACTATTACTATAGTGTATACGTAGAACAATAAATTCACAAGTACTCCAAATACGTGAGAAATCACAACCTTGACTTGGGAGGTCATTACCCAATCATTGTATTCGAATCTCAAACCAAAGAAAAAGGCAAAAATAGATAAATACTTTCGTGAAGCTCAATCTTGAAAAATACAAACTATAAGGTGGGTATAAGGCGGATATTATAAAATATATCCTAAGGAAAAAGGCTCTTAAGTGCTTCGCGCCGCCTCGTTTCCCCGCTTGTTTGTGAGTATTTGATTTTGAGAGCTAATCGAGGGTTTTGCCGCCCAAAGTATTACTAAGTATCATATATATTTTCTTGGTTTTCATTGATTAAACCCTCTTGAACGTTTTGATGTTCCACCAACGTTCTAAAGTCATCGAAGGCGTTCACTTCACGTGATCGTTTTCATTCCTTGAGGCTTCTTTAATCGAGAGATTTGATTAAGGAGGAGATTTGTAGATTTGTGTCTACTTAATACATTCACCAAGATCCAAAAAGGTTAATACAATCAAAAACCACAAAAAAAAATTTGAAAAATACAAAACACCAAAAAGAATCTTCTTTGCTCGTCCCCTCGTTGTACGTGACGTTTATGCTAACTCGTAATCAAGCAAGACGTGCACGTAAACGAAAGAACAAAACTCCCACTCCAAATCTTTCTAGTGAGGAGTCTCCTATTGACGAACCCATTGTAAGAGAAGCACCAACCATGGCGAATCGAACTATGATGGAGTTACTTCAAGCACCCACCGAGGGTTATGGAGAGGCTATTGTGATTTCCGCTATCTTTGCGGAGAATTTTGAGGTGAAAACGGGTTTGTTGTCGATGATCCAAAACAACAAATTCCGTGGTGATGAGAAGGACTATCCACACAACCATATCCGCCAATTCAATCGTCTTACCGCCACTTGCAAGTTTAAGGATGTCTCGAATGACTCGATTAAGATGATGCTTTTCCGTATTCCTTAGCGGGGCCCGCTAAAATTTGGTTAGAGAAAGAGCCACCCAATTCTATATTGACGTGGAAGGATCTCGTGTCTAAGTTTGTGAACCAATTTTTTCCGCCCTCTAAGACTACGCACTTGAAAAACGAGATTTCAAAGTTTTCACAAGAGTTTAATGAAAGTTTTTCAACGGCTTGGAATAGGTTTAAGGAAATGTTACATGAATGTCCTCATCACGGTTTTTCTGACTTGCATCAAATTGACACGTTTTACAATGGACTTAATGATCATGAAATGGATTATTTGAATGCCGCCGCGGGTGGTAATGTTTTGTGTAAAACGGTTGAGGAAGCTTTGGTGATAATTGAGAATAGATCTAAGGTGTATAGTTGATATGAGCTTAAACTCATATCCTTTTATCAAAATATAACCCTAAAACATGAAGCAAAATACCAATTTATTTGGCAAAAACAGTATTATGTGGTATGTTTGTGTTTGTGTGCACTTGTGTAGGTAAAAAGATACATTTTCAAGCAAACAAGGAAAAATCAAGCTCATATGGATGAAAAAGACAAAAGAGGATCAAAAGTGACAAGACTTTGAAGTATAAGGACCTATCTTGACAAGTTATGAAAGTTGAAGGACTAAAAGTGCAAATAATGAAAAGTCAAGATTCAAGTCAAACTTGGTCAACTCTCAAGTCAACTCAGTCAAAGGACCATTTTGCACAAGTTATGGAAGTTGAAGGACCAAATATGTCAAAAGAATGAAGATTGTAGCTTAAAACAACATTCTGCCAAGTCAAGGGGTTTGTTTTGCCAAGATTGGAAAGTTAATTGAGTTTGATCCATGTGATAACTAGTTCAACCAATGGGAGAGGAGGAAGTCAATCACACGGATTGCCACTTAAGCACATTTATTATCCACTACCGCCGCCTCACATTTATTACAAAATCTAAACAGTTTTGATCCGTGTGACACATTTTAAACCAATCAGAATTCAACACGTGTCATCTTCAAGAAAAAGAAAAATTGCCAGGATCGTGATTGAGATAGAAGCCATTTCATGGGAAGATTAAAACACCAAACTTGCTTAATTTTGAGAGACGAGTTCAACGGTGCAAACCAATTAACAAGACATTCATCCAATCAAAAATACCCAATTCATTGTTCATACCTTCAAAATGCGGATTTGCAGATTTCTCCACGTGGCAAGCTGGGATTGGCCCTGACACGTCACCAACCCCAACTAACTCTCCTCTCATGCCTATAAATACCTAGTTTAGTCTTCATTTGAAAAGCGTAGCTTAAATTTGTAAAAACACCTAGTTAACTTTACCTTTCCTTTTTCCCTCAATTTTCCCCTAACTACTCAAGAGTCTGACAAACTCTTGAGTCAGTTAGTTAGTTACTACCTTTGTAACAACTTTGTAACCGTTTTTCAGCAATAAAATTCAAATTCACTTTTTCCCGCCAATTCTGTTCTTCTCATTCCAGTTTGATTCTTGCTGCTGTTGGATATTGTTGTTGTTGTTGAATGTTTGTTATGATCAACCATTGATCATAACTGACATTGGTGAAGTTTGTTAGCTGTTTGATCACAATTCAGTCATTGCCTAGTTCCTATGGAGTTTTCAAGCAGTTTGATGGATTCTAGTTGATTTGTGGGTTGATTCTTGTTGATTTCTAGTGATAGGTGGTGGTTATCACTAGGGCAAGAGAGCTCAGCGCTCCTCTTCTTCTCAAAGGCTATCTACATTAGGTTCTATAGTTCTTGTTTTTGTTCCACTCAACAGTCAAATGCCATGCTTCATTTTCCTAGTTTAAATCTAATGGCTGCATGATAAAGTTGTTAGTAGTTGATGTTTGATTGATCTTTGTGTGTTTGTAGCTTAATCTTGCATACTTGTGTTTTGATTTGGATTTAGTTCTAGTTAACTGCATCATTTCAGTCATTTTTAGCCTTGCACCTTAATTGAAGTTCTTGTTGTGTTGATTGACTGCATTTAGCTCTTATACCTTTAATTTTGATCATTGAGTTTAACCTGCTAAAGCATTTGAGTCAGCTTAATTCAACACTTAATAAGTCTTTGAAAAATTTTGTTAAAAGCAGTTAAAGGAGTGTTTGGTAATAGCTTAAAAGTAGATTTCAAGTATTGAGAATTAGTGTTTAGAGTTCATTTCCAGTCCTTTAGTGATAACAAGTGGATTTAAACCTTTTACAAGTCAAATGCAAAGTCAAACAGGCAAATGGCACTTGAATAGTTTGGGTCAGCTTTTATTCAGCTTTGGTTTTAAAAACTTGCCATTTTCATTTGCTTAGTTCTCATTCATTTCTAAATGAAATTTCCTCAAATTTGTTTCCAGTCCTAGCTTATATCATATAGTTTTAGTTTCTAAAAGGAATTTCTACAGTATTAATCAATAAGCTGGTAAATAGCTTTTTGGTCCAAGACTGAGCAAAGCTCATTCTCTGAGATAAAATTGTTACTGTTTTCTTAGATCTCCATATCTACTTCACAAATCTTGTGATTTTCTTTCATAAAATCAGTTAGTAAGTATTCCTAGTTAATTTCTGAAAGTTTGAGCTTTTTGCAAATTCTGGTCAACGCTTGGTCAACATAAGCTCTTTTTAGCTTATTTCAGATTTAGAGCTTATTACTGGATGAAATTTGTTCTGGTTTGATTTCCCAATCTTTAAATAAGTTGCTTAATCAGTTTCAAGAGAAAAATCCAGTTGTGGTTGATTAGTTTTGGCTAGAGCTTATTTTGAGCTTATCAATAAGCACTCTTTTGCTTATTTTTGATCTTTAGCTAAATTCCTTGAACACACGTAGCTTAAATGAGATTTTAAGCATTTTGCAAGTTGTTTCATCCGATTTGGTTGAGTAATAAGCTCAAACGAGCTTATTGATTCACTTGTCCCGTTTTTAGTTAAAAACTTTCCAAAATTGCATTTTGGTCCCTTCATTTCTATCAGTGTTTAATTTTTGGCTAATCTTCCTAGAATTTAGGGTTTGCATAATTTTGGTCCCTGGACTTTGTAAGTTGTTAGATTTCAGTTAGTAGTTTGTTAGTTTGTTACATATTTGGCAAGTTTGTTATTGTTTTTGCATTTTTGATCCTTTTAGTTAACAGATTTACATTTTTAGTCCTTATAATTGTTAGAATTTACATTTCAAGCATTTACATTTCATAGAATTTACAATTTCAGTCCTTTTAGTTTCAAGTTTTGCAATTTGAATTTTTACTTGAATAAAAACGTGGTATTTGCAATTTGTTTTACATATACGTAGGTAATATTTTTCCATTTTGCAAGCTTTTGTTGAATTAGCAATATATTACCAAGCAAGCTTAACAACCAAGAACAATTAAAAACCCGATATTGGTTGGACTTTCTATTGGTTAAGAATCGAGAGAAAACGAACTGCATTATACTACATTTCAAATGGCGCCGCTGCCGGTTCTTTGACTACACGAGAGACTATCGATTGACGGTTTTCATTGGCTTTTGGGATCCGTTCACTTTGTGAACGTTATTTTTACGTATCATAAATCAAAAACAAATAAAAAATCAAAAATATAAAAATATATAAAAACTTAAAAAATAACAAAACAATTCTTTTCCTAAAGAATTGACCAAAAAAATTAAAAAAATCCAAAAAAGCAATCTTTTTCCTAAGAGATTGCACCCAAAAATATATATTATTGGATTCTCTCGGTTTTTATGTACATATAGTATTTTCCCTTAAAAAACTCATAAATACAAAAATATTTTCCATATATTATTATAAGTAAATACGTATACGTATAAGAACAATCAATCTACATATCTTCCATAAGTATTGCCGAGGCAATACACCGTGTTGAGGGGCGCTCCGGTCCTTGACACGTGTATCGATCAAACAAAATAAAGCAAGAATAGATAAATACTCTCAATAAGCAACAATTCGAAGAATACGAACATTTAAGTGAATAGAAAGGCGATGTGCTATAAAATGCCATCTAAGGGTCAATAGGTACTTAAGTGCTTCGCGCCACCTAACCCCCCGTTCACTTGGGAGTATTCTAAGAAGGAAGGCTTCATTGAGGGTCTTGCACCCAAAGTAGTAACTACATATATTGTTATTTTCTTGTGGATATTTAATATTGAAACTCGAAGAGGATAATCCATTTCTCTTCAAAGTCACACGAGAGCTTCTCTCTCATTCCTCGTATTGAGTTGCATGCTCACTCGCGGGCGTGCACAAATACCGATTGGTGTACAACCTCTTCCTCCGAAAAGGAAGAAAAAGAGAAAGAGTAGGACCACCACCGTCCATCAAGCCGATCACGAGAATCGTGCTTTGTCACCACCACAAGAAGCCATGGCTATTGATAATCGTACTTTGTATGAACGTATGCAATCCAACATTCATGGATATTCTAGTGCCATTAAGATTCCCGACTTTCCCGCTAACACATTTGAGCTACATACATCTATGATCAATATGGTTGCTTTATCACCTTTCTTGGGAAAACAAAATGAGGATCCTCATGCTCACCTAAAGAGATTCCTTTCACTTTGCAATACCATTAAGCATAATGGGGTTCCACATGAGGTCATTAGATTGATGTTAGTGTCATTTTCTTTAGATGGGAGTGCTAAGCATTGGTTAGACACCCAACCACCCGATAGTATCACCACATGGGACGGTTTTACCACTAAGTTTTTGAACAAATTCTTTCCTCCACAAAAGACTATGGCTTTGAGGAATTTAATTATGGGCTTTACACAAAAACCTAGTCAATCCTTTAGTGATGCTTGGGAAGAGTATAGTGAGTTGTTGAGGCGATGCCCTAACCATGGATTGGATGATGTAAACCTAATCAATACCTTCTATAATGGCCTTAAACCTCACCACCAAGATTCACTAAATGCTTCCGCGGGAGGGAGTATTCTTCTTAAAACATACCACGAGGCTTTGAACATTATTGAGACTAAGGCAATGGTTCAAACAAACAATCCATTTGAAGAAAGGGTTCATGTTATCCAAAACACTTCTCAAACTCCTTGTGACATCCAACTTCTTAAAGAGATCCTTCAACAAGTCAAACAAGGACAAGAAATGACTCATGACATGGTTCAAAATTTTAAGAGCATGACATTGAACAATTCCTCAAATAATGTGAATGCCATCACCATTTCTTGTGTTACTTGTGGAGGCCCCCACTCTTATGAACAATGTGATAAGGTGCAAGGGTATCAAGGGGAATGCTATGCTTACCAAGAGGAACATCGTGAACACTTCAAGCCTAACATCAATCCAAATAACCTTTCTTACAAATCCCAAAATTACCTTACTCCACCCGGCTTCCCACCCCAACCACCCACCCAAATTCCACAAAATCCTCCTCAAATTTTAGCAAGGAATCAAGGGCAAAGACAACCATACCAAGGAAATAACTACAAGACACCCAATCAATTTCAATCTCAAGCAAATTCCTTTTATCCACCACAACAAGGATTTAATCAACCACTTTCATTTATTCCCAATCAAGCATATGCTCCAATACCAAATCAAGCTTACCCTCAAAATCCAAATCAAGGATATGGGATGCAAGAGACCCAAGAATATGTTGACAAGAAAATGCGTGAAATTGAGAAGAGAATGAATGACCAATTGAAACGTACAATGGAGGAACAAATCAATAGGGTTTTAGTGGCGGTAACTCAAAGACCACAAGGGGCTTTACCTTCTAACACACAAACAAACCCTAGGGCCAATGTCAATGCTATTACAACAAGGAGTGGAACAACAACAAAGGATCCTTCACCTCCTAAACCTACTATTGTTCAACCAACTTGTGCTCCTACTTGTGACAAGCCTTCTACCTCTACTTCACCACCTCAAAATGCTCCCATTTCTCCAATTTCAAAGCCTATTCATGAAACACTCAATAAGGAAAATCCTTCATCCACACCTCAACCACAACCAAAACCAAGTCTTCCTTATCCCTCAAGATTGAGAAAAGAAAAGCTTAAGAACAAGGATGATATCCAAGTTTCTAACTTTTTGAGGATGTTCAAGCAACTTAACATCAATATCTCCTTTGCGGAAGCCTTAGCCAATATGCCTAAGTTTGCTAAGATGATTAAGGACTTGCTTTCTAACAAGGAAAGATTGGTGGATTTGCCTAATGCTTCTTTGAATGAAAATTGCTCCGCGGTTTTGCTTAAGAAGTTGCCTACTAAGCTTGGAGATCCGGGGAGGTTTTTGATTCCTTGCAATTTCCCGGGGGTGGAAAATTGTATGGCTTTAGCGGATTTAGGAGCAAGCATAAATCTTATGCCATTATCGGTTTGGAAGAGACTTTCACTTCCCGAGCTCACTCCTACTAAGATGACTCTTGAGTTGGCCAACCGTACTATAGCTTATCCGGTGGGAATTGCGGAGGATGTTTTTGTTGGGGTTGATAGATTTACTTTTCCCGCGGATTTTGTGGTAGTTGATTATGATGTGGATCCTAGAGTGCCTTTGATTGTTGGTAGGCCATTTTTGAGAACGGGTCGTACTTTAATCGATGTGGCGGAAGGCGAACTTACAATGCGGGTAGGAGATGAGAGAGTTGTGTTTAACATGGGAAAGTTGTCCAAAAAGTCTAATGAACCCGAAGCGGTAAAACATATTGATGTTGTCCATGAGGAGGAAACACAAGATGATCTTCTTGATGAAGTTTGTGAAGAGTACTTTTATGAAGCTTGCTCAAGTGGAGACTATGATTACCCTCATATTGAGACCATTGCTTCCATTACTTCCTCCTTGGATTTTCATGAACCTCAAGAATTAAACTTTAGTGAAATTCCATATGACACCCCACTTTTCCACCATACTAATCACTTTGATGAGGACTTAAGTAATGAGGGATCTTTTCTTTGTGATTCACCAACATATGATGATTATAGTGATGATGAGCTTTCTACTTGTGACTCTCCATTTGTTGATGATCATACTTCCTTTGGTTTTGAGGGATCACCCATCTTTGATAGACCAATCTATGATGTTTATGGTGATGAGGAGGATTCTATCATTCATGAGAGTGATGAGTTTTTAATGGAGGATATATCTTTTGAGTATACTCTTGGTTACCTTGATGAGGAGGGGGACATACTCTATCTAGAATCTTTATTGCTTGAAGATCCTTTACCTTCTTTGTCCACCCCAACCTTTTTACAACCAATCACTCTACAATCCTTCTCTCACCTTGTGAACTACAAAGGAGAATCTTCTAAGGCAACCAACACTTGCTGTTTTCCCATCAAGGAACGGATTTTTGATCCTGGCATAGAGCTTGCTAAACTATCTCAGTATCCACCTGATGCAATAAAAGGAAACCTTGTGAAAGATTTGAGAGCTTTACCTTATCACCTTGGGAAGAACATATGGGAAACCATTTTAGAGAATTACACCTCATTCTTTTCACCATTGCTTGGGAAGCTAGTTGTTGAATTGTGTTATAAGTGGGAGGGTAATTATGTATTTGATCCTGGTGGATATTTATGGAGTTTTGGTAAATGAACACTTGTTTTACCTCATCATGGAGATTTTTCTTCAAAAGGGCAAAATTTTTTTTCTCCATGATAGGTTTTAGACACTTTTGAGTGTGGGATGAGTCGAGCTAGAGACTCTTTAAATCAAGCTTGAATAACTAGGATTAGATCATCTAGTATAGAGTGTGATAGGATAGGAATCATAAAGAGGTATATAGTCAAGATTAAGTGTAGGGGGGTGCCTTCTTTTGTCTTCATGCTTGTTTGTAGGGTTGCTCACTCATCTCATGCTTTGGAGCTTATGGAGGAGGCTTTGTATCCGGTTCACTTTGTTACTTTAGTGAATTTTCATTGACACCTTGTGCTTAAACATGATTTCACTAATAGTTGTCCTTTCCTTAACTTGGGTTAAGCAAAGTCTATTCATTGTCATAAGTGTAGGGGAAGTTGTTATACTTCCATGCTCTTAAACATTGAGGACAATGTTTAGCTTAAGTGTAGGGGGGTCTTCTATCGAAGTGACCTTACCTAGAACTTGTCATTGTCTTGCATGATAACATGGAAAATTGAATTTTCAACATTTTTCAAATTTTTGATCTACTTTGGCCAACAAAAATATGCATTCATAATTTTTGCATCAATCATTTTTGCATAACACATTTGCATTGTATATATTTCTTCTTTTGTTTTTCATCAAAATATATAAAAAGGAAAAAAATATAATAAAACATGGTTTTAACAAGTTTAGATTTCTTTGACATATTAGGCCCGCCATGGATATTTTGACTCAACCCGAGTTTGCTTATTTTAGCACTCTCTAGCTAGTATCCTTAACCATGTAGTCCTTCATAGGTCTATTAGGCTAAGCATCCACCAATCTCATTATTTGAGATTTTAAATTTGTGGAGAATGGGAAATGATAGAGTTGAAGCAAGTGTAAAAGGGCTAGATAGACTTCATGGCAATTACTTGTGGCTAAACCCTTCTCTTCTTTGCCTCTATTTTCTTCGCATGTATATAATTGTTAATAAATAATCAAGTACGGTTTTAATTGGTTTGTAATCTCTTATGCATTTTTGGCTAATCATTTACGGTTGATATGAGTACGTTTTAAGATTCTAAGTTAGCACGTTTTATGTGTACTAGACTTATGTCATGCTCCATATTTAGCGGGTGTTTTTCCTTTTCTTCTTTTCAAATTTCTTTGTGAGGAATAAAGAAAAATAAGAGCGGCTTATGAAAAAAAAATGAGTGGCTAGAAAAAAAAAAGAAAAAGAAAAAAAAATAATGCAAGACTCCCAAGAGGGGCAGTGTGGTGTTAATTATAGTGACTATTGAGTTCCAATATTACCTTGACGGGTTGCGGGGATTCAATAGATTGCTCCAATCCAATATTACCTTGACGGGTTGCGGGGTTGAAGATCCAAAATCTCAAAAAGATGCGGATGTAAATTATTGCGTGAGTTTTATTTTTCTTTCCTTAGCGAGTGTGTAGCTACTTATGAAAGCATGACATTAGGATTTTACACATAAGGCAAATGACTTATTACTCTTAATACGGACTTATATTAATTGTGAGCGGTTTTTCAAGTAATGGATGAGAGGATTACTTAGGATTAAAACCGTGCTTCCTTATTTTCGGATTTTACATTTCTTATACTTCACGCTTGAATAATGACAAATTTGCCTCCAAGCAATTTGATCAAATAATAACCGGTTCCACATTTAATTGTCATGAATAAGTTGATGCACTTTTTACTTGTGAATGCAATGATTCCATTTATATGCTTGGTATGGGGAAAGTGAAACTTGAGGGTGATAAATGTCCATGGTACCCAAGCCCTAATCTAAGTCATTGAATTCTTTATGAGTTATTTCCATCAAAACCATTTCAAGAAAAATCAAAAAGATATAGATAGAATTGTATTTTGATTCATTGCATTATTAAAAGTCAAAATCATGCATCATTTAGTTTAGAGTAGTGTAAATGCATCTCATATGGCCAAGGTGGATTAATTATGAGGGAAATGTAAATTTTTGAGCCTTAAAATATAATATTGCATGAGGACATGACAATGTTCAAGTGTAGGGGAATTTGATATGAGCTTAAACTCATATCCTTTTATCAACAAATAACCCTAAAACATGAAGCAAAATACCAATTTATTTGGCAAAAACAGTATTATGTGGTATGTTTGTGTTTGTGTGCACTTGTGTAGGTAAAAAGATACATTTTCAATCAAACAAGGAAAAATCAAGCTCAAATGGATGAAAAAGACAAAAGAGGATCAAAAGTGACAAGACTTTGAAGTATAAGGACCTATCTTGACAAGTTATGAAAGTTGAAGGACTAAAAGTGCAAATAATGAAAAGTCAAGATTCAAATCAAACTTGGTCAACTCTCAAGTCAACTCAGTCAAAGGACCATTTTGCACAAGTTATGGAAGTTGAAGGACCAAATATGTCAAAAGAATGAAGATTGTAGCTTAAAACAACATTCTGCCAAGTCAAGGGGTTTGTTTTGCCAAGATTGGAAAGTTAATTGAGTTTGATCCATGTGATAACTAGTTCAACCAATGGGAGAGGAGGAAGTCAATCACACGGAGTGCCACTTAAGCACATTTATTATCCACTACCGCCGCCTCACATTTATTACAAAATCTAAACAGTTTTGATCCGTGTGACACATTTTAAACCAATCAGAATTCAACACGTGTCATCTTCAAGAAAAAGAAAAATTGCCAGGATCGTGATTGAGATAGAAGCCATTTCATGGGAAGATTAAAACACCAAACTTGCTTAATTTTGAGAGACGAGTTCAACGGTGCAAACCAATTAACAAGACATTCATCCAATCAAAAATACCCAATTCATTGTTCATACCTTCAAAATGCGGATTTGCAGATTTCTCCACGTGGCAAGCTGGGATTGGCCTTGACACGTCACCAACCCCAACTAACTCTCCTCTCATGCCTATAAATACCTAGTTTAGTCTTCATTTGAAAAGCGTAGCTTAAATTTGTAAAAACACCTAGTTAACTTTACCTTTCCTTTTTCCCTCAATTTTCCCCTAACTACTCAAGAGTCTGACAAACTCTTGAGTCAGTTAGTTAGTTACTACCTTTGTAACAACTTTGTAACCGTTTTTCAGCAATAAAATTCAAATTCACTTTTTCCCGCCAATTCTGTTCTTCTCATTCCAGTTTGATTCTTGCTGCTGTTGGATATTGTTGTTGTTGTTGAATGTTTGTTATGATCAACCATTGATCATAACTGACATTGGTGAAGTTTGTTAGCTGTTTGATCACAATTCAGTCATTGCCTAGTTCCTATGGAGTTTTCAAGCAGTTTGATGGATTCTAGTTGATTTGTGGGTTGATTCTTGTTGATTTCTAGTGATAGGTGGTGGTTATCACTAGGGCAAGAGAGCTCAGCGCTCCTCTTCTTCTCAAAGGCTATCTACATTAGGTTCTATAGTTCTTGTTTTTGTTCCACTCAACAGTCAAATGCCATGCTTCATTTTCCTAGTTTAAATCTAATGGCTGCATGATAAAGTTGTTAGTAGTTGATGTTTGATTGATCTTTGTGTGTTTGTAGCTTAATCTTGCATACTTGTGTTTTGATTTGGATTTAGTTCTAGTTAACTGCATCATTTCAGTCATTTTTAGCCTTGCACCTTAATTGAAGTTCTTGTTGTGTTGATTGACTGCATTTAGCTCTTATACCTTTAATTTTGATCATTGAGTTTAACCTGCTAAAGCATTTGAGTCAGCTTAATTCAACACTTAATAAGTCTTTGAAAATTTTTGTTAAAAGCAGTTAAAGGAGTGTTTGGTAATAGCTTAAAAGTAGATTTCAAGTATTGAGAATTAGTGTTTTAGAGTTCATTTCCAGTCCTTTAGTGATAACAAGTGGATTTAAACCTTTTACAAGTCAAATGCAAAGTCAAACAGGCAAATGGCACTTGAATAGTTTGGGTCAGCTTTTATTCAGCTTTGGTTTTAAAAACTTGCCATTTTCATTTGCTTAGTTCTCATTCATTTCTAAATGAAATTTCCTCAAATTTGTTTCCAGTCCTAGCTTATATCATATAGTTTTAGTTTCTAAAAGGAATTTCTACAGTATTAATCAATAAGCTGGTAAATAGCTTTTTGGTCCAAGACTGAGCAAAGCTCATTCTCTGAGATAAAATTGTTACTGTTTTCTTAGATCTCCATATCTACTTCACAAATCTTGTGATTTTCTTTCATAAAATCAGTTAGTAAGTATTCCTAGTTAATTTCTGAAAGTTTGAGCTTTTTGCAAATTCTGGTCAACGCTTGGTCAACATAAGCTCTTTTTAGCTTATTTCAGATTTAGAGCTTATTACTGGATGAAATTTGTTCTGGTTTGATTTCCCAATCTTTAAATAAGTTGCTTAATCAGTTTCAAGAGAAAAATCCAGTTGTGGTTGATTAGTTTTGGCTAGAGCTTATTTTGAGCTTATCAATAAGCACTCTTTTGCTTATTTTTGATCTTTAGCTAAATTCCTTGAACACACGTAGCTTAAATGAGATTTTAAGCATTTTGCAAGTTGTTTCATCCGATTTGGTTGAGTAATAAGCTCAAACGAGCTTATTGATTCACTTGTCCCGTTTTTAGTTAAAAACTTTCCAAAATTGCATTTTGGTCCCTTCATTTCTATCAGTGTTTAATTTTTGGCTAATCTTCCTAGAATTTAGGGTTTGCATAATTTTGGTCCCTGGACTTTGTAAGTTGTTAGATTTCAGTTAGTAGTTTGTTAGTTTGTTACATATTTGGCAAGTTTGTTATTGTTTTTGCATTTTTGATCCTTTTAGTTAACAGATTTACATTTTTAGTCCTTATAATTGTTAGAATTTACATTTCAAGCATTTACATTTCATAGAATTTACAATTTCAGTCCTTTTAGTTTCAAGTTTTGCAATTTGAATTTTTACTTGAATAAAAACGTGGTATTTGCAATTTGTTTTACATATACGTAGGTAATATTTTTCCATTTTGCAAGCTTTTGTTGAATTAGCAATATATTACCAAGCAAGCTTAACAACCAAGAACAATTAAAAACCCGATATTAGTTGGACTTTCTATTGGTTAAGAATCGAGAGAAAACGAACTGCATTATACTACATTTCAATAGTCCTCGTAGCTCGTCTAGTGTTCGTAAGGCTTCGTCTTCGGCTTCACCTTCTTTGTCTACTACCATCGATGCTTGCCAAATTGAGGCGAACTTGGAAAACAAGATTTTTGATAAGCTAAAAGGACTTTTGATTGAGTTTAAAGTTGGTGAACAAAGTGCTCCCGCTACGGCTAAAGCGGTTGAGGTTTCTTGCATGTATTGTGGTGGAGGTCATGATTTCTCCGAGTGCATTACCAACGGTGGTAACACTTCGAGTGCCTTCGCGGCCACGGGAAATTACAACCAAAACGGTCAAGTTTCCCGCTCTAATCAAATGACTCCACCGGGTTTTGGTTCAAATCAAAATGCTAACAACAACTATCGCAACAATCAAGTTGGTTTCAAAAACAATTTCAACAAGGGAAACTATGGGAATCAAGGGGCTAATAATCAAGTTTCAAACAAGAATCAAAATGATTTTCAAAACAACAACAAAGGTTTGCAAACATCGAAAGATCTTCCAAATGAATTTGTTGAATACGCTAATGGAAATGATGCTAGGTTTGACAATATTCAAAGAGAAATCATTAGCCTAAGATCCGAGTTTAAGAACGACTTGAAGAAAGAGTTGAAAAATGAGTTAGCTAATGAACTTAAGATCCACACCAACAATATGGAAGGAAATGTCACTAGGTTACAACAAAACCAACAAAAAATAGAACAAGGGCAACACGAGATTAAACAAGAGATGATTAAGGCCGAGAAGAGGCAATCCGTGTTTGAAGATAAAATCTCGTCTATGTTTGAGGCAATAATGTGTAAACTGTCTTCGAGTAGTCTTCCTAGCAACACAGTATCCAACCCTAAGGGTGAGATGAAAGTGATTACCACACGTAGTGGTAAGACACTTAAGGAACCGACTCCTCAACCAATTGCTCCTACGGAGGAAGCAATTGAGGAAGAACCCGAGGTGGTGGTCCAAAAGGAGCATGTCCCAATCCCACGAAGTACCGCTCATGCCACACCTACGGTTGACCCATTACCATCATTGGAACCCGAGATTCCAAAGGCTATGCCTACTATGCCTCAACCCACACCACCTTTTCCCTATCCATCGAGACTTAGAAAGGAGAAAAGTCAAGAGCGCGACAATTATCAATTTGAGCTTTTTATGAAAATGTTTCGTGATTTGCACTTTAATGTGAGTTTCGCTGATGCTTTGGTCATGATGCCTCGATTTGCCGCTAACTTTAAGAGTATGTTGAACAACAAGGAGAAATTTCACCAATTATCTATTTGTTCGTCGGTTTATCTTAATCGCATACCTCAAAAAGTCGGTGATCCCGGTAAATTCTTGATTCCATGTGCAATCCAAGATATGGAGGAATGCTTCGCCTTGGCCGATCTTGGTGCTAGCATTAACTTGATGCCACTTGCAATCTTCAAGTCGCTCAATCTTCCTAATCTTACTCCTTCACTAATGTCTATCGAGTTGGACGACCATTCCACGATTCCCGCATGTTGTTTGGCGGAAGACGTTTTTGTGAAAGTGGGTAAGTTCTACTATCCCGTAGACTTTATCGTTGTTGATATCCCCACGGATCCTCAAGTTCCTCTCATTTTAGGTCGTTCGTTTTTAGATACGTCTATGGCTTTGATCGATGTTCATGCTAGAAAGATCACCTTACGTTTCAACGACGAGGAACTTGTTATAAACGCAACTCAAAACTCTCAAATTTCTCATGTTTATTCCGTTGCAACCATAAACCTCGTAGATATGATTGACGTGGTTTGCGAGGAATTTTCACAAGAAGTTCTAGGTTTTTGTGATGAAGAAACTAGTGGCAATCCCACTATGTTAGATCCAATTCTTGATAATTCGACACCAACCTTCACTCCATTTGAAGGTGGTGGTTTTACGTTGGAAGAATTTGATGTTCCACGTACTTGTAACGAAGACCTCGACAACGATGAGGACTTCTCGATTATCAAGGATTTTCTTAACGATTTCCCATTTCCTCCATCCGAGGAGGTTATGGGTATCGAGCCCAAATCTTCACTTGAGGAACCACCTATCCTCGAGTTGAAATATTTACCTCCTCATCTCGAATATGTCTATTTGGAGGAGGACGACAAGTTGCCGGTTATTATTGCGAAGGAACTTTCAAATGATGAAAAAACCGCACTTGTCGATGTTCTAAAGGATCACAAAGGGGCAATTGCGTGGAAGTTATCCGACATTAAGGGAATCGATCCCAAGTTTTGTACTCACAAAATATTAATGGAGGAGGATTACACGCCCGCAATCCAAAGTCAAAGGAGGGTGAACCCCAAAATTCACGACGTCATAAAAAAGGAGGTCCTTAAACTCCTTGACGCGGGAATGATTTACCCTATTTCCGATAGCTCTTGGGTGAGTCCTATTCATTGTGTCCCTAAAAAGGGAGGGATGACCGTTGTGCCAAACGATGCCAAGAATTGATTCCCACTAGACTCGTGACCGGATGGAGAGTGTGCATTGACTATCGAAAGTTGAATGAAGCCACTCGAAAAGACCATTTTCCCTTGCCCTTCATGGACCAAATGTTGGAGCGTCTTGCGGGAAACGATTTCTATTACTTTTTAGATGGTTATTCCGGTTACTTCCAAATTCCCATCGATCCTCGTGATAAAGAAAAAACTACGTTTACGTGTCCATATGGAACGTTTGCCTATCGTAGAATGCCATCCAGACTTTGTAATGCACCGGGAACCTTTCAAAGGTACATGATGGCTATTTTTCATGACATGATCGAGAAGACGATGGAGGTCTTCATGGATGACTTTTCCGTGTTTGGTAATTCGTTCACTTCGTGTTTGTCGAACCTTGAGAGAATGTTGAAACGTTGTGAGGAAACCAACCTTGTGCTCAATTGGGAAAAGTGTCATTTTATGGTTAAAAGTGGAATCGTCTTAGGGCACAAGGTCTCGAAAGCGGGGATTGAGGTAGATCAAGCTAAGGTAGACGTCATCGCCAAATTACCTTATCCCAAAACGTTAAGGGAGTTAGGAGTTTCCTAGGCCACGCGGGCTTTTATCGTCGATTCATCAAGGATTTTTCAAAGATTTCTCGACCCATTACACATCTTCTTGAAAAAGAGGCACGTTTTGTCTTTGACGAAGATTGTGTACGAGCCTTTGAAATCCTTAAGAGGAAACTTACCGAAGCTCCCATTCTTGTTGCTCCCAATTGGAACCTCCCCTTTGAGCTCATGTGTGATGCTAGTGATTACGCTATTGGGGCCGTTTTGGGGCAACGTCATGATAAGCACTTCTTGCCTATTCACTATGCAAGCAAGACGATGACCGAGGCTCAACTAAAATACACTACAACGGAGAAGGAGTTCCTTGCCGTGGTGTATGCATTTGAGAAGTTCCGACCTTATCTCGTCTTAGCTAAATGCATAGTGTATACGGATCATTCGGCTATCAAGTATCTCATGGCACAGCAAGATGCTAAGCCTAGATTACTTCGTTGGATTCTCCTCCTTCAAGAATTTGATCACAAAATCGTTGACAAAAAAGGAGCCGAGAATCTAGCGGCCGATCATCTTTCTCGTTTGGAAGATCCTCACCAAGGTGTTTACGAGCCCAAGGAAATCACCGAAACATTTCCGCTCGAGACACTTGGTGTAGTGAATTCTAAGCTTGATTCTTCCACCCCATGGTTTGCGGATTTTGCAAATTACCATGCGGGTAACTTCATCATTAAGGGTATGACGACTCAAGAAAAACAAAAATTCTTTCGTGACGTCAAGTTCTACTTTTGGAACGACCCTTACTTGTTTCGAACTTGTGCGGATCAAATCATCTGACGTTGTGTATTTGGCACCGAAGCTTCTAACATCCTTAGAGCTTGTCATGAGGGACCCACGGGTGGTCATCACGGTGCTAATCTCACGGCTAAGAAGGTGTTTGATGTCGGCTTCTTTTGGCCTACTATTTACCGAGATGCACAAGATCTTGTGAAGTCTTGTGATTCATGCCAACGACAAGGAAAAGCCTCACAAAAAGATGAAATGCCACAAAATATCATCCAAGTGTGTGAGATCTTTGACGTTTGGGGTATAGACTTTATGGGGCCGTTCCCATCATCTCATGGTAATAAGTACATTCTCGTTGCGGTTGACTACCTATCTAAGTGGGTGGAGGCCAAATCCTTGCCCACCAATGATGCTCGTGTGGTAGTCAAGTTTTTGAAAAGCTTGTTTTCTCGGTTTGGAACCCCTCGTGTGATCATAAGCGATCGTGGAACCCATTTTTGTAACGACCAATTCGAAAGGGTCCTAAGGAAATATGGGGTTACACATCGGCTTTCTACGGCTTATCACCCACAAACGAGTGGGCAAGTCGAGGTTTCAAACCGAGCTTTGAAGAGGATCTTGGAGAGATCCGTTGGGGAAAACCGACAATTATGGTCGAGATGATGGTCCTAACTTCAAGGTGAATGGACATAGGTTGAAGCACTACTTTGGCGGGGAAGTTCCATCCTTGAACTACCTCGACCAAGTCACTTTCCCCAATGATAATTAGTATTGAGGGGATCAAGTTGAGCTCATGACTCGGTAATAAAAAACAAGGTGCCTCGTGGGGAGTCCCATGCTTATCCTATGTACATATTATCGCTTTCTAATGTAGCTTACGTGTGGGGATTTGTGCCCTTCCAACCTTTGTTCCGTGGTTGTTTGTGCATTGTGGTTTTTAGATCATGATCTTCACGATTGGAGCCTCTCGTGTTCGTTTTATGGGAGCACTCGATCGTTTGCTTTGGAGACATTTCTCAATATCCATGATATATCCTTTTGATGTTCTAACCTTAGGTTTTTAGCACACTTCATAAACGGCTTTAAATTTATTGGTTACACCCTTTCCATGCTAGATTAGGCATTCGACTACGTCTCTAGTATGGGGTGTTTGCACCCCTAGACTCGAAACATTGAGGACAATGTTTAACTTTAGTATGGGGGGGTGAATAGATACTTGCCTTGCCAAACCTTCACGCTTTCCAAAGTTTGTCTTTTTGTTTATCGTTTTTGTTGCAAAATAAGGCTAAAAATGACCAAATTTTAAAATTTTTCTCATGTTTTATAAGTGTTTGAAGACACGAATGTAGATTTTCCAATGGCGAGAATAAGAGTAATTTTTGACTCGACCGTGCGTGTTGAGCACTTAGCTTTGATTCCTTAACTACACATTAGGCTAAGTCTCTTAAATGAGGACGAGAAATGATAGAGTTAATTATAAGTTACTATGCTAAACGTAGAGTACTCGTACTCTTTCAAAAACTCATGTGTTCTCGTTGTTTGCTTATTCTCCCTTCGCTTGTAAATATTTTTTTGCTTAATAAATATTGACTTAGCGGTTTAGTTAGGATTGTTGGGTTTCTAGTCTTTTCTAGTAGCTTCCGTGTAATTAAATTGGGAAGACATTAAGGTATCGCCAGCGTCACGGTTTTGAAGTATTGGCAACCCGAATAATCGAAAGCTTCACCCAATAATAAGATTTCAAGTGCTCACCTAAATCTAGCAAACCATTTGAAGCCCCACAAGGCCTAAAATCTATGCAAAATTGAAAGTGAATCAAGCCTTAATCTTCGAAGCTTTAAAGATCCAAAATTCGCCTTAGCGTGAGGATATACGTCTTTGGGTAATAAAACCACCGATGAGGCGGATAATAAAAGGCAAGGCAAGACCAAAGTCATAATAAAAGCTTCATGGCGAAGTTGAATAAAAGATGGAGGTAAACCAAAGATAATAAGGCCCTTCCGTTAGGGGGCGTATAAAAGTCTTGGTAATAAGTCTCATGTTCAAAACCGTTATAAAACCGTGTTTATCGATTCTTCTTGTCAACTTAATTTTTTGACATCGTTGTCTATTAGGAGGGGTTATTGATTTGATGGTCTTAGTTACACCGTTAGGACTCTATTTTTAGACCTAAATCTCTATTATCGCATAAGTCAAACAATGTATCCTCGTGAAACATTCAAGACAAAATAAAATATAAGAGATACAACTTAGGAATAATGGGAGGATAAGTACGTGATTAGGGCATATGAGTAGTGTTAGCATTACTAACTTATAATGACAATGATCTCGTTGCACGCTTAGCTTGGAATTAGGGTGAAAATCGAGGACGATGAAATTATTTCTACTGAAGCATTCACGTGTTCTTATTCTATGAACCTAAACGTCCCATTTTGCGATGAAAATCATACATTATGTCTAAAACACAAGTAGTAGTAATAGTAGTAGTGTAGCTAGTTTATCATTTCAATAAAGTGAATAAAAATGAATTTTGGAGGTGCTAAGATACTTAATTCTAGCATTGCGTGAGGGCACGACAATGGTTTAGTATGGGGGAGTGATGAGACTGCTTTTATACATAGTCTCATCGTCCAATTAGGGCTTGAAATGCATTAAATATCATCAAAATACCCAAATATATGCTTGTGTTTGTTGCTTGTGTATTTTAGGTACGGATATTGAGAAAATGACAAAAGATCACAAGAATCATGCAAAAACGAACACGGGAAACGAAGCCGCACGATGAACCAAGCCCTAATGAAGAATTTTCCAAAGAAAACCCTTGAAGATTTGAAGAATTATGAAGATTGGTCCTCCAAGTTTGAAGAATTGACACTTTATACCCTTGTATCTTCATAATTACAAGTTTGGTCCCTAAAGTTTGTCAAAACTACAAAAAGGACCCTTAACTTTGAAGAATTGGCAAATTTAGTCCCTCAACAAATCTAAATTGTCAATAATGGTCTTCCAAGAAGTCAACAAACAAGTCAAAGCCTTGGAGTATGAAGACATGTCAAAAACAGTCCTTGAAGAAAGAAGAAATTACATGTTTAGTCCTTGTTTTAAGTTTCTAAAAGTACTTGTGCCAAAATTACCAATTGCCCAAAGTTTTTATCAAAGGAAAAAGGTTTTTGAGCTGTTTAATAGCAAATGAACAAAGGAAGTGATATGAGCATTAAACTCATATCCTTTTATCAACAAATAACCCTAAAACATGAAGCAAAATACCAATTTATCTTGCAAAAACAGTGTTATGTGGTATGTTTGTGTTTGTGTACACTTGTGTAGGTAAAATGATACATTTTCAAGCAAACAAAGAAAAATCAAGCTCAAATGGATGAAAAAGACAATGAAGGATCAAAAGTGACAAGACTTTGAAGTACAAGGACCTATCTTGACAAACTGCCAAAGTTGAAGGACTAAAGTGCAAATATTGTAAAAAGTCAAGATCAAAGTCAAAATTGGTCAACTCTTAAGTCAACTCAGTCAAAGGACCATTTTGTTCAAGAATGAAAGTTGAAGGACCAAATATGTCAAAAGAATGAAGTTGCTAGCTCAAAAATGCAATCTGCCAAAGTATAGGGACTAATTCTGCCAAGTTTGGAAGATTTTTACTAGCTTGATCCATGTGAAACCATTTCAACCAATGAGAGATGAGAAAAGTGAGCACACGGATCACCAAGCTATGCAATTAATTCCCACTCACAGCCGCCATGCAATTAATACCCAATCACAACAGTTGGATCCGTGTGATCAATTTTTGGCCAATCACATGTTGACACGTGGCATCTTCTTCATCAAAAATATTTGCTAGGATCGCGTTTGAGCTACAATCCATTTCATGAAAAGATGTCAACACCAAAATTGATCATTTTGAAGAGACGAACACAATGGTACAAGTCAATTAGCCTGAAGATCAATAATAAAGAAAAGCCCAAATCATTGTTCATACCTGCAAATGCAATTATGCAGAATTGTCCACATGGAGAGCTGGGATTGGTCCTGACACGTCACCAACCCCAACAAACTCCTCCTTCATGCCTATAAATAGATGGATAGGACTTCATTTGTAACTAGTAGCTTAGTTTTGTAAAAACACACACTTCTAAATTTCCTTTCAATTTTCCTTCCCTTCTACCCTAACTACTCAAGAGTCTGACAAACTCTTGAGTTAGTTAGTTAGTTAGTAGCTTCCTAACAACTTTGTAACCGTTTTCCATTAATAAAATTTGAATTCATCCTTTCCCGCCAAAACTGTTCTTCATATTACTGTTCATTACCTGCTACTATTGGATACTTGTGTTGCTGTTTTGTGTTTGTTATGATCATTGATTGATCATAACTGACCTTGAAGAAGTTTTGGGAGTATTTTGTTGTGATTTCAGTTCAAAACTAGTTCCATTGGAGTTTTCAAGCATTTTGATGATGTCTGTTGATTGTTAGCTGTTCTTGTTGATTGATTGTTGTCCTAGTGATAAGGTGGTGGTTATCACTAGGCTAAGAGAGCACAGCGCTCCTCTTCTTCCCAAAGGTTTACTACAAAAGGTTTTAAAGCTCTTGTTTTTGTTCCACTCAACAAGTCAAATGCATGCTTCTTTTCATAGTGTAATCTTGATGTCTGCATGATAAAAGCTGTTTAGAGTTGCTGATTGTTTGATCTTTGATTACTTGTAGCTTAAGCTTGATTTACTGCTTATTGTTTGTGGATTGTGTTTAGTAATAGCTTTAATTCAGTCTATTTCCATTCTTATACCTTAATAGAGTAAAAGTTGTGTTCACTGCTTGCTAGAAGTTTAAAACCATCTCATTTAGAGTCTAAAGTTTGGTAGTCATAAGCATTTGATTCAGTTTAAACAAGATCTTAAAAAGTCTTTGTAAAAGTTTGTAATATCAGATAAAGGAGTGTTTGGGATTAGCTTAAAAAGAGTTTTCAAGAATTGAGTTTTGGCTTGTTAAAGTTCATTTGCAGTTAAAAAGTGGTTATAAAGTGTTTCAAGACATTTACAAGTCATTTAGTAAGTCAAACAGGCAAATGGTATTAAAAAGGTTTGGGTCATTCTTATGCAGTTTTGCCATTTAGAAGTTATCATTTTGATTTGGTTATTACTCACTCATTACTTGATGAAATTGTACCAAATTTGTTCTCAGTTGTAGCTTATATCATATAGATTCAGATTCCAAAAGCATTCAATACAGTTTTCATTAAGCAAATAGGAATAAGCATAATTCAGATAAGCAAAGTTAAGTCAAGTTTCTGTAAATGGAAACTGAAAATTTGTATCTCTTAATCCTCTTCATAAACATTTCCATTTTTCTTCACAAATCCACTTAAAACATAGAGTTACTTGATTTTTGAAAGTTTCAGCTTTTTGAAAAATAAGTTGGTCAACGCTTGGTCAACATAAGCCCATTTTCAGCTTAATTCAAATTCCCAGCTTATTACTTGATGAAAAATGTTCTAGTTTGATTTCCCGTTCATTACTTGAATAGCTTAATCAGTTTCAACAAAAAAATCAAGTTGTGATTGTCTAGATTTTGCTGTAGCTTATTGTGGGCTTATTGATAAGTTCTCATTTGCTTATTTTGCAACTTTAGCCAAAATCCTTTTACACACGTAGCTTATTTGGGATTTAAAGAGTTTTGCAACTTGTCTCATTGAATTTGGTTCATTAATAAGCTCAAACGAGCTTATTTCCATGCTATACCCGTTTTGGCTTAAATAGTTCTAGAAATTGCAATTTAGTCCCTAATATTTTAAACAGATTCTAATCTTGGCTAAACTTCAATGTTTTTAGGGTTTGCAATTTGTAAGCCCTTGTAGTTTTGGAAGTTGTTATTTTCAGTTAGAAAGTTGTTAAGTTTGTTACATTTTGGCTAATTGGTTATAAGTTTTGCATAATTGATCCTTTTAGTTGACTGATTTACACTTTTAGTCCCTAGACTTGTTAGAATTTACATTTCAAGCATTTATCTTTCCTAGAATTTACATTTTCAGTCCTTTAAGTTTCATATTTTGCATTTTGAATTTTACTTGAATAAAAATTTGGTATTTGCAATATGTTTTACATATAAGTAGGTAATAATTTTTCCGTTTTGCAAGGCTTTGATGAATTAGCAAATAGAATATCCAAACAAGTTTAACAACCAAAAACAATTAAAAACCCGAAGTTGGTTGGACTTTCCATTAGCAAGAACTGAGAAAAAACGAACTGCATTATACTCAATTTCAAATGGCGCCGCTGCCGGGGAAATAGATACCAATTAAACTTTTACAACAAAAAACAATCAAGTCAAGCTTTAAACGTTATATCAATTCGAATCGAGCTGAGAAGACAACTACACTAAAAAAACGAAATTTCAAATGGCGCCGCTGCCGGTTCTTTGACTACACGAGAGACTATCGATTGACGGTTTTCATTGGCTTTTGGGATCCGTTCACTTTGTGAACGTTATTTTTACGTATCATAAATCAAAAACAAATAAAAAATCAAAAATATAAAAATATATAAAAACTAAAAAATTAACAAAACAATTCTTTTCCTAAAGAATTGACCAAAAAAAAATAAAAAAAAATCCAAAAAGCAATCTTTTTCCTAAGAGATTGCAACCAAAAATATATATTATTGGATTCTCTCGGTTTTTATGTACATATAGTATTTTCTCTTAAAAAAAATCATAAATACAAAAATATTTTCCATATATTATTATAAGTAAATACGTATACGTATAAGAACAACCAATCTACATATTCTCCATAAGTATTGCCGAGGCAATACACCGTGTTGAGGGGCGTTCCGGTCCTTGACACGTGTATCGATCAAACAAAATAAAGCAAGAATAGATAAATACTCTCAATAAGCAACAATTCAAAGAATACGAACATTTAAGTGAATAGAAAGGCGATGTGCTATAAAATGCCATCTAAGGGTCAATAGGTACTTAAGTGCTTCGCGCCACCTAACCCCCCGTTCACTTGTAAGTATTCTAAGAAGGAAGGCTTCATTGGGGGTCTTGCACCCAAGTAGTACATACGTATATTGTTATTTTCTTGTGGATATTTAATATTGAAACTCGAAGAGGATAATCCATTTCTCTTCAAAGTCACACGAGAGCTTCTCTCTCATTCCTCGTATTGAGTTGCATGCTCACTCGCGGGCGTGCACAAATACCGATTGGTGTACAACCTCTTCCTACGAAAAGGAAGAAAAAGAGAAAAAGTAAGACCACCATTGTCCACCAAGCCGATCACGAGAATCGTGCTTTGACTCCACCACAAGAAGCCATGGCTATTGATAATCGCTCTTTGTATGAACGTATGCAATCCAACATTCATGGATATTCTAGTGCCATTAAGATTCCCGACTTTCCCGCAAACACATTTGAGCTACATACATCTATGATCAATATGGTTTCACAATCACCTTTCTTTGGTAACAAGAATGAGGATCCTCATGCTAACCTTAAGAGATTCCTTTCTCTTTGCAATACCATTAAGCATAATGGGGTTCCACATGAGGTGATTAGGTTGATGTTAGTGTCATTTTCCTTAGAGGGAATTGCTAAGCATTGGTTAGACACCCAACCACCCGATAGTATCACCACATGGGATGGTTTCACCACTAAGTTTTTGAACAAGTTCTTTCCTCCACATAAGACTATGGCTTTGAGGACTTTAATTATGGGTTTTCAACAAAAACCTAGTCAATCCTTTAGTGATGCTTGGGAAGAGTATAGTGAGCTATTGAGGCGATGCCCTAATCATGGATTGGATCAAGTTCACCAAATCAACCTCTTCTATGATGGCCTTAAATCTCACCACCAAGATTCACTCAATGCTTCCGCGGGAGGGAATATTCTTCTTAAGACCTACCAAGAGGCATTGGACATCATTGAGACTAAAGCAATGGTTCAAACAAACAATCCATTTGAAGAAAAGGTTCATGTTATCCAAAACAATTCTCAAACTCCTTGTGACAACAAACTCCTCAAGTTTCAAGAAGAGATTTTTCAAAGGATGGATAGAAATAGTGAGAAGAATTTACAAGTACAACTAGAAATGCTTCAAGCTTTTAAGAACATGTCATTGAACAATTCCTCAAATAATGTGAATGCCATCACCATTTCTTGTGTTACTTGTGGAGGTCCCCATTCTTATGAACAATGTGATAAGGTGCAAGGGTATCAAGGGGAATGCTATGCTTACCAAGAGGAACATCGTGAACACTTCAAGCCTAATATCAATCCAAATAACCTTTCTTACAAATCCCAAAATTACCTTACTCCACCCGGATTCCCACCCCAACCACCCACCCAAATTCCACAAAATCCTCCTCAAATTTTACCAAGGAATCAAGGGCAAAGACCACCTTACCAAGGAAATAACTACAAGGCACCCAACAATGTTCAACATCAAGGAAATACCTTTTATCCACCACAACAAGGATTTAATCAACCACTTCCATTTATCCCCAATCAAGCATATGCTCCAATACCAAATCAAGCTTACCCTCAATTTCAAAATCAAGGATATGGGATGCAAGAGACTCAAGAGTATGTTGACAAGAAAATGCGTGAAATGGAGAAGAGAATGAATGACCAAATCAATAGGGTTTTAGTGGCAGTAAATCAAAGACCACAAGGGGCTTTACCTTCCAACACACAAACAAACCCTAGGGCCAATGTCAATGCTATTACAACAAGGAGTGGAACAACAACAAAGGATCCTTCACCTCCTATACCTCCTATTGTTCAACCCACTTGTGCTCCTACTTGTGACAAGCCTTCAACTTCTATTTCACCTCCTCAAAGTGCTCCTATTCACTCAAACACACCTTCTCAACCACCTCATACTTCTCCTTTACCTTCCACACTTACCAATGAAGAAGCTAACAAAGACAAATCTTCCACTACTACACCTATTCCACCTACATCAAAACCTACTCTTCCATATCCTTCAAGGTTGAAAAAGGACAAGTTAAAGAACAAGGATGACATCCAAGTCTCCAATTTCTTAAGGATGTTCAAGCAACTCAACATCAATATATCCTTTGCGGAAGCTCTTGCTTATATGCCAAAGTTTGCTAAGATGTTCAAGGATTTGCTCTCAAACAAAGAAAAATTGGTTGATTTGCCCAACACATCCCTTAATGAAAATTGTTCCGCGGTGTTACTTAAGACCTTACCAACAAAACTTGGAGATCCGGGGCGCTTCTTGATACCTTGTAATTTTCCCGGTGTTGAAAATTGCATGGCTTTGGCGGATCTAGGGGCGAGCATAAACCTCATGCCTTTATCGGTTTGGAAACAACTATCTCTTCCCGAGCTCACTCCCACTAGGATGACTCTTGAACTAGCCAACCGAACCATAGCTCACCCTGTAGGTATAGCAGAAGATGTGTTTGTAGGTGTGGATAAGTTTACCTTTCTGGCCGACTTTGTAGTGGTTGATTATGACATGGATCCTAGAGTGCCTTTGATTGTTGGTAGACCGTTTTTGAGAACGAGTCGTACCTTGATAGATGTGGCGGAAGGAGAATTAATTATGAGAGTAGAAGATGAGAGAGTGGTGTTTAAGTTAGGGAAAGTTTGTGATAGGAAAGAGGTTAAGGAGTCTAGACCTTGTGAGACTATTAACATTGTGGATGTGCTAGATGAAGTGTGTAATGAACACTTTCATGATGCTTGTAAGAGTGCTAGTGATGAGATGCCCCATGTTGAAACCGTGGCCTCAATTGCTCCCTCTTTAACACCTTTTGGAGAGAGTGATTTCCTCTTGGAGGAATTTGAGTCCAACTTTCTTGGTGATGATGATTCTCCCATTAATTGGGAAGAAGATATTCTTACAATCCAAAAGTTGCTCAATGAGGACCCTATTCCTTCTCCTATTCCACAAGAGATTACCGTTGAGGAACCTTTTATAGTTAAACCTTCCATAGAGAGTCCACCTCCCATTGAACTTAAGGACCTTCCATCCCGCTTAGAATATGCTTTCTTAGAGGGCAAAGACCAATTACCGGTGATCATTGCTAAAGAGTTGAAAGAGGATGAGAAAGAGCAACTTATTGAAGTTCTTAAGAAACATAAGAAAGCTTTAGCATGGAAAATATCCGACATAAGGGGAATTGATCCACATTTTTGTACACACAAAATCCTTATGGAGGATGACTATAAACCCGCCATTCAAAACCAAAGGAGAGTTAACCCAAAAATCCATGAGGTTATTAAGAAAGAAGTGATTAAACTCTTAGATGCGGGTATGATTGATCCCATTTGCGACTCTCCATGGGTTAGCCCGGTTCATTGTGTTCCTAAGAAGGGTGGAATCACCGTGGTGTCTAATGAGAACAATGAGCTTATTCCCACGAGACTTGTGACCGGTTGGAGAGTTTGCATTGATTATAGAAAACTCAATGAGGCAACTAGGAAAGACCATTTCCCGCTTCCCTTTATGGATCAAATGCTTGAACGCTTAGCGGGAAATGAGTACTATTGTTTTCTTGATGGCTTTTCGGGTTATTTCCAAATACCCATTGACCCTAAGGATCAAGAAAAGACCACATTCACTTGTCCCTACGGTACATTTGCTTACTAGAGGATGCCTTTTGGCTTATGTAATGCACCGGGGACGTTTCAAAGGTGCATGATGGCGATTTTCCATGACATGATAGAGCAAACCATGGAGGTTTTTATGGATGACTTTTCCGTATTTGGAAACTCATTTAGCTCATGTATCACCAATCTTGAGAGAATGCTTAAGCGTTGTGAGGAAACACGTTTGGTGCTTAATTGGGAGAAATGTCACTTTATGGTGAAAGAGGGGATTGTTTTAGGACACAAGATATCCAATAAGGGATTAGAAGTTGATCGAGCTAAAATTGATGTGATTGCTAAGCTTCCCCCACCCACCTCGGTTAAAGGTGTGAGGAGTTTCTTAGGTCATGCGGGATTTTATAGGCGCTTTATACATGATTTTTCTAAGATAGCTAGACCGATGACTCACCTCTTGGAGAAAGAGGCTCCTTTCATTTTTAACCAAGATTGTTTAGACTCTTTTGAGACTCTTAAGGAAAAATTGACTAAGGCTCCCGTTTTGGTTTCTCCAAATTGGGAATTACCTTTTGAGCTTATGTGTGACGCTAGTGATTATGCGGTGGGGGCCGTCTTAGGACAACGAGTTAATAAGCATTTTCAACCTATACACTATGCGAGTAAAACCATGACCGGTGCACAACTTCATTACACTACCACGGAAAAAGAGTTGCTTGCTATAGTATATGCTTTTGAGAAGTTTAGACCATATCTTGTGCTTTCCAAAACCATAGTGTATACGGATCATTCCGCTCTCAAGTATCTTATGACAAAACAAGATGCTAAGCCTAGGCTTTTGAGATGGGTTTTGTTGCTTCAAGAGTTTAAGATAGAGATTCGTGATAAGAAAGGGGCCGAGAATTTAGCGGCGGATCATTTGAGTAGACTTGAGCATCCTTTTCAAGGAGATTTCCCACACCAAGAAATCAATGAATCCTTTCCATTAGAGGAGCTCATGTCTATCTCTTCCCAAGAGGATGCCACACCTTGGTTTGCGGATATCGCAAACTATCTTGTGGGCAATGTGCTTATTGAGGGTCTTACTTATCAACAAAAGAAAAAGTTTCTTAAGGAAGTTAAGTATTACTTTTGGGATGATCCATATCTTTTTAGGCAATGTGCGGACCAAATCATTAGACGGTGTGTAGATGGGCCCGAGGCATTTAAGATCTTAGAGGCGTGTCATAAAGGACCTACGGGTGGACATTTTGGGCCTAACTACACCGCCAAGAAAGTCTTTGATTCGGGTTACTATTGGCCTTCCATTTACAAAGACGCCCATGAAATGGTGAAATTTTGTGATGTTTGTCAAAGACAAGGAAAAATTACACAACGTGATGAGATGCCACAAAATTTTATCCAAGAGTGTGAGATATTTGATGTATGGGGCATCGATTTCATGGGACCTTTTCCATCCTCTAAGAGAAACAAGTATATACTTGTGGCGGTGGATTATGTGTCCAAATGGGTGGAGGCTAAAGCTTTACCTACCAATGATGCTAGAGTGGTGGTAAAGTTTTTGAAACAATTGTTTGCTAGATTTGGTGTACCTCGGGCCATCATAAGTGATCGTGGTACGCATTTTTGTAATGATCAATTCACGAGAGTTATGAAGAAATATGGAGTGAATCATAGACTTTCTACCGCGTATCACCCTCAAACAAATGGTCAAACCGAGGTCACAAATCGTGGTTTAAAGATAATTTTAGAGAGAACGGTGGGAGAGCATCGTGCTTCTTGGTCGGATAAGCTTGATGATGCTTTGTAGTTAGAACATAAGGCATCTTGGGCTCTCAAGTGGGCTAATTTTGATTTAAACCAAGCCGGTTCACATAGGAAAGATCAACTCAATGAGATGGTTGAGTTGAGAGCCAATGCCTATGAGAATTCTTTGCTTTACAAGGAAAAGACTAAGAAATTGCATGATGCTAAGATGAAGAATCGTGAGTTCAAAGTTGGAGAGCCGGTTCTCCTCTTTAACTCAAGATTGAAGCTTTTTGCGGGCAAGCTTAAGTCGAGATGGTCCGGTCCATTCACTATTGCTCAAGTGTTTCCTTATGGAACTCTTGAGTTGTCCCAACCCGATGGTCCAAATTTTAAAGTGAATGGTCACCGTGTTAAACATTACTTTGGGGAGGACATTTCCGTTGAAATGGTCCAAGAGGTCCCCATTTTCCCCATGAATTAATTCATTGAGGGACGAGTCGAGCTAGAGACTCAGTAACTCAAGCATCGTATAACTAGGTTTAGAGTGTAGTAGGTTAGAAATAAAGGTATAGACTTGGAGATAAGTGTAGGGGAGACCTTCTTTTGTCTTCATGATTGTTTGTAGGGTTGCTCACTCATCTCATGCTTTGGAGCTTTTGGAGGAGGCCCTTGTATCCGGTTCACTTCGTTACTTTAGTGATTTTTCATTGACACCTTGTGCTTAAACATGATTTCACTAATAGTTGTCCTTTCCTTAACTTGGGTTAAGCAAAGTCTATTCAATGTCATAAGTGTAGGGGAGTTCACTTCCATGCTCTTAAACATTAAGGACAATGTTTAGCTTAAGTGTAGGGGGGTCTTCTATCGAAGTGACCTTACCTAGAACTTGTCATTGTCTTGCATGATAACATGGAAAATTGAATTTTCAACATTTTTCAAATTTTTGATGTACTTTGGCCAACAAAAATATGCATTCATAATTTTTGCATCAATCATTTTTGCATAGCACATTTGCATTGTATATATATTTCTTCTTTTATTTTTCATAAAAAATATATAAAAGAGAAAAATATAATAAAACATGGTTTTAACAAGTTTAGACTTCTTTGACATATTAGGCCCGCCATGGATATTTTGACTCAACCTGAGTTTGCTTATTTTAGCATTCTCTAGCTAGTATCCTTAACCATGTAGTCCTTCATTGGTCTATTAGGCTAAGCATCCACCAATCTCATTCTTTGAGATTTTAAATTTGTGGAGAATGGGAAATGATAGAGTTGAAGCAAGTGTAAAAGGGCTAGATAGACTTCATGGCAATTACTTGTGGCTAAACCCTTCTCTTCTTTACCTCTAATTTCTTCGCATGTATATAATTGTTAATAAATAATCAAGTACGGTTTTAATTGGTTTGTAATCTCTTATGCATTTTTGTCTAATCATTCATGGTTGATATGAGTACGTCTTAAGATTCTAAGTTAGCACGTTTTATGTGTACTGACTTATGTCATGCTCCATATTTAGCGGGTGTTTTTCCTTTTCTTCTTTTCAAATTTCTTTGTGAGGAATAAAGAAAAATAAGAGCGGCTTATGAAAAAAAATGAGTGGCTAGAAAAAAAAGAAAAGAAAAAGAAAAAAAAATAATGCAAGACTCCCAAGAGGGGCAGTGTGGTGTTAATTATAGAAAAAAAAAATGAGTTCCAATATTACCTTGACGGGTTGCGGGGATTCAATAGATTGCTCCAATCCAATATTACCTTGACGGGTTGCGGGGTTGAAGATCCAAAGTCTCAAAAAGATGGCGGATGTAAATTATTGCGTGAGTTTTATTTTCCTTTCCTTAGCGAGTGTGTAGCTACTTATGAAAGCATGACATGAGGATTTTACACATAAGGCGAATGACTTATTACTCTTAAAACGGACTTATATTAATTGTGAGCGGTTTTTCAAGTAATGAATGAGAGGATTACTTAGGATTAAAACCGTGCTTCCTTATTTTTGGATTTTACACTTCTTATACTTCTCACTTGAATAATGACAAATTTGCCTTCAAGCAATTTGCTCAAATAATAACCGGTTCCACATTTAATTGTCATGAATAAGTTGATGCACTTTTTACTTGTGAATACAATGATCCCATTTTTTAAGCTTGGTATGGGGAAAGTGAAACTTGAGGGTGATAAATGTCAATGGTACCCAAGCCCTAATTCAAGTCATTGATTTCTTTATGAGTTATTTCCATCAAAACCATTTTTGAAAAGTCCAAAAAGATGTAAATAGAATTGCTCTCTTTTGCATTGCATTGTAAAAAATCAAAATCATGCATCATTTAGTTTAGAGTAGTGTAGATGCATCTCATATGGCCAAGGTGGATTAATTATGAGGGAAATGTAAACTTGAGCTTTAATATATAATATTGCATGAGGACATGACAATGTTCAAGTGTAGGGGATTTTGATATGAGCATTAAACTCATATCCTTTTATCAACAAATAACCCTAAAACATGAAGCAAAATACCAATTTATCTTGCAAAAACAGTGTTATGTGGTATGTTTGTGTTTGTGTACACTTGTGTAGGTAAAATGATACATTTTCAAGCAAAAAAAGAAAAATCAAGCTCAAATGGATGAAAAAGACAAAGAAGGATCAAAAGTGACAAGACTTTGAAGTACAAGGACCTATCTTGACAAACTGCCAAAGTTGAAGGACTAAAGTGCAAATATTGTAAAAAGTCAAGATCAAAGTCAAAATTGGTCAACTCTCAAGTCAACTCAGTCAAAGGACCATTTTGTTCAAGAATGAAAGTTGAAGGACCAAATATGTCAAAAGAATGAAGCTGCTAGCTCAAAAATGCAATCTGCCAAAGTATAGGGACTAATTCTGCCAAGTTTGGAAGATTTTTACTAGCTTGATCCATGTGAAACCATTTCAACCAATGAGAGATGAGAAAAGTGAGCACACGGATCACCAAGCTATGCAATTAATTCCCACTCACAGCCGCCATGCAATTAATACCCAATCACAATAGTTGGATCCGTGTGATCAATTTTTGGCCAATCACATGTTGACACGTGGCATCTTCTTCATCAAAAATATTTGCAAGGATCGCGTTTGAGCTACAATCCATTTCATGAAAAGATGTCAACACCAAAATTGATCATTTTGAAGAGACGAACACAATGGTACAAGTCAATTAGCCTGAAGATCAATAATAAAGAAAAGCCCAAATCATTGTTCATACCTGCAAATGCAATTATGCAGAATTGTCCACATGGAGAGCTGGGATTGGTCCTGACACGTCACCAACCCCAACAAACTCCTCCTTCATGCCTATAAATAGATGGATAGGACTTCATTTGTAACTAGTAGCTTAGTTTTGTAAAAACACACACTTCTAAATTTCCTTTCAATTTTCCTTCCCTTCTACCCTAACTACTCAAGAGTCTGACAAACTCTTGAGTTAGTTAGTTAGTTAGTAGCTTCCTAACAACTTTGTAACCGTTTTCCATTAATAAAATTTGAATTCATCCTTTCCCGCCAAAACTGTTCTTCATATTACTGTTCATTACCTGCTACTATTGGATACTTGTGTTGCTGTTTTGTGTTTGTTATGATCATTGATTGATCATAACTGACCTTGAAGAAGTTTTGGGAGTATTTTGTTGTGATTTCAGTTCAAAACTAGTTCCATTGGAGTTTTCAAGCATTTTGATGATGTCTGTTGATTGTTAGCTGTTCTTGTTGATTGATTGTTGTCCTAGTGATAAGGTGGTGGTTATCACTAGGCTAAGAGAGCACAGCGCTCCTCTTCTTCCCAAAGGTTTACTACAAAAGGTTTTAAAGCTCTTGTTTTTGTTCCACTCAACAAGTCAAATGCATGCTTCTTTTCATAGTGTAATCTTGATGTCTGCATGATAAAAGCTGTTTAGAGTTGCTGATTGTTTGATCTTTGATTACTTGTAGCTTAAGCTTGATTTACTGCTTATTGTTTGTGGATTGTGTTTAGTAATAGCTTTAATTCAGTCTATTTCCATTCTTATACCTTAATAGAGTAAAAGTTGTGTTCACTGCTTGCTAGAAGTTTAAAACCATCTCATTTAGAGTCTAAAGTTTGGTAGTCATAAGCATTTGATTCAGTTTAAACAAGATCTTAAAAAGTCTTTGTAAAAGTTTGTAATATCAGATAAAGGAGTGTTTGGGATTAGCTTAAAAAGAGTTTTCAAGAATTGAGTTTTGGCTTGTTAAAGTTCATTTGCAGTTAAAAAGTGGTTATAAAGTGTTTCAAGACATTTACAAGTCATTTAGTAAGTCAAACAGGCAAATGGTATTAAAAAGATTTGGGTCATTCTTATGCAGTTTTGCCATTTAGAAGTTATCATTTTGATTTGGTTAGTACTCACTCATTACTTGATGAAATTGTACCAAATTTGTTCTCAGTTGTAGCTTATATCATATAGATTCATATTCCAAAAGCATTCAATACAGTTTTCATTAAGCAAATAGGAATAAGCATAATTCAATAAGCAAAGTTAAGTCAAGTTTCTGTAAATGGAAACTGAAAATTTGTATCTCTTAATCCTCTTCATAAACATTGCCATTTTTCTTCACAAATCTACTTAAAACATAGAGTTACTTGATTTTTGAAAGTTTCAGCTTTTTGAAAAATAAGTTGGTCAACGCTTGGTCAACATAAGCCCATTTTCAGCTTAATTCAAATTCCCAGCTTATTACTTGATGAAGAATGTTCTAGTTTGATTTCTCGTTCATTACTTGAATAGCTTAATCAGTTTCAACAAAAAAATCAAGTTGTGATTGTCTAGATTTTGCTGTAGCTTATTGTGGGCTTATTGATAAGTTCTCATTTGCTTATTTTGCAACTTTAGCCAAAATCCTTTTACACACGTAGCTTATTTGGGATTTAAAGAGTTTTGCAACTTGTCTCATTGAATTTGGTTCATTAATAAGCTCAAACGAGCTTATTTCCATGCTATACCCGTTTTGGCTTAAATAGTTCTAGAAATTGCAATTTAGTCCCTAATATTTTAAACAGATTCTAATCTTGGCTAAACTTCAAAGTTTTTAGGGTTTGCAATTTGTAAGCCCTTGTAGTTTTGGAAGTTGTTATTTTCAGTTAGAAAGTTGTTAAGTTTGTTACATTTTGGCTAATTGGTTATAAGTTTTGCATAATTGATCCTTTTAGTTGACTGATTTACACTTTTAGTCCCTAGACTTGTTAGAATTTACATTTCAAGCATTTATCTTTCCTAGAATTTACATTTTCAGTCCTTTAAGTTTCATATTTTGCATTTTGAATTTTACTTGAATAAAAATTTGGTATTTGCAAGATGTTTTACATATAAGTAGGTAATAATTTTTCCGTTTTGCAAGGCTTTGATGAATTAGCAAATAGAATATCCAAACAAGTTTAACAACCAAAAACAATTAAAAACCCGAAGTTGGTTGGACTTTCCATTAGCAAGAACTGAGAAAAAACGAACTGCATTATACTCAATTTCAGGAAGGAAGGCCAGGGACCAATATGGGCAAACATCACAACTTGCTCCAGCCTATCACCTCTCCACACGTGTCCCACTCACAAATATTAACCAATAAAACACACCCCATCACCCACGTCAGCTTTCCACTCGGTTTATATTAAACTGATTATGAAAAATGGAGGCAAACAAAGATTTTAAAAATAATTAACTCTTAATCCTAATCTATCACAACTATTTACCCACCTTCAACCTTTAAACCCTAAAAATAACCCAGAATTAATCACCCACGAATCTTACCTTAATCCTAATTAACCTTAGGGGTTTTCATCCCAGCCCCACTCCCAACACACCAGTACACCCAGAAAATGACCTCTCCACACCATTGTCCCCCCACCAGCTATCACATGTCACGGGTTCCACTTTTTCAACTTTTAAGGAGACTAAATCAACGACCCATGTGATTTTCTTGCTCCCAAAGCTACAAGGAACGTCTCAGATCACTTCATCACAGCCTGTCATCACATGTTGATCCTTGACCAAGTTCAAACAAAGGGGCAATTTTGGAATTCAACTTATTAGGGTTAGGACTTAGTATTATTTTATTCAGAGCTCTAGGACCTTCTATTGAGTCCTATAAAAAGTGACTTCGACTTGTGAAGCACTTTGGTTCCAGTTTTATGTATTTTTTTTCTATGAATTAATGAAAAGTTCTTAAAACTGCATATGACTGAGTTCCATTTTTATTTTCCATTATTCTAGTTTTAAGTTTGGTTTTCCCTGAAATCATTTTAAACCTTCAAGTTTTTTTTGAAGAATTTCACTTGTTTACAAAATATTTCAGAAACTTGTTCTTTCTGAAAAGTTTGGATCCAAGTTCAAGTTTGAATTGAATCTGTCTTGACAAGACAGGTTTGATTCCTGGAGTTGAACTTGTTTAGGTTCTTTGTTTGGTTCAAGAGGTTTACAAGTTTTCCAAGCTTGGTTCTCCAAGATTTTTACAAAATCTTATTCATCTTTTTTTCAGCTTATTGCTATAAGTCATTCAATAAGCTTATTAAACCAAGCTTATTGAATTTCTTATAAGCTTGTTGTTTCTTTCTTTGTTGTTTGTGGTGTGCAGGAAACAAGGAACAGTCAAGGCCTATTTTCACCCAATTCTTGTCATTTGTGCACAAGCATATCCAACTCCCACAAGGCTCAGCACAAGCCCGAGCTTGTAGGAGGTGGCAAAACAGCCACTGAGGGACCTGGATGTAGGTGCCTCTTGGTAAAATCTTTTTTCCATTTTAAGTTTTCAGTATTAAGTTTCATTGTGAATGGTTATGATTTTTGGTGCAATCTGCTTACTGGTTTGTTTGAATGCTGGATTTTGCTTAGCTGAGGTGTTGTATGCATGTTTCAAGTAGTTTAAATTAGTTTGGTTGGATTTGTTAAAGTTTTGCTTTGAAAAAAAATTGAATTTTAGTTATAAAGGGGTGTTTGGATTAGGGGTTAAGAAGGGTTTAAGGTTTTAAATCTTCTTGTAAACCTGTCAAAATACACTTACTAGGCAGTTGTAGGTTGTATGTGCACTAAGTTTTCAGTTGGATAAGATATTGTATACATTTGCATGTTTAAATATTGAAAACATAGCTTAAATCAGATAAGGCCTTGTTGACTGATATTTTGTGGAAATTTGTTCATCATAACTTGTTATTTGTTAGATTCTAGTATTAAGCAGGGATTGCTATTGTTTAATTGTCACTTGATTGGATTGTATTCAAGTTCTCAGCCATTGAAATTCGGATTTGTGCATATAATTTGTCAATTGTTCATCAAACATAACCCATAGCTTAATCAGTAACTAGTTGAGCCCTTTGTGCGAAATTTTGTGTTGTGACTTGGTGTTTTTTGTGTGTATTCAGACTCCCCACAACCCAATTGGTGTGGGGGTGCCTTGCTGTCTAAAAATAAGCCACCAATTAAGCTTTCCTAAGCTTTTTACTCAACTGCACAAAAATTAACACTAGTAGTGGGAACTCCTTTCCCACTGGTAGCACACTAATTGGTACTGCCAAGCTAGCAGACAAAACTTGTCAAGATGTCACTATCAGTTTGTTTGGTTTTTTGTCTTTAGTGCTCAAAAATTAGAGTTAGAACTTGAAACCACTTTTATAATTTTTCTAATTTTATTTAGGATTTTTCTATTTAATTATTTTTTATTGTACTGTTCATTTGCTAATTTTTAGGTTTTATAGCATTTTTAATTAACTTTTTAAGTTACTGTTTTTGGCATTTAGTGCCAAAATTATTTCTTTTTCAGTTTTAACAATTTTTCTGGACTTAGAATATTATTTTAAGTTTTTTAGTTAAAATTTTTTTTACTGTTCATCTTTAAATTATTTTTTAGAATTAATTTAAGCTAATTAGGGTTTTATTTTAAACTAGTTTTGTCTTTTAGTGAAAAATTTATCATTTTTCAATCTTTTTCATTTTTCTACTGATCATTAGAGTAAAATAGGATTTTTAAAATTGACAAATTATTTTTAGCATTATTTTATTATTTTTTTATAATTATTTTAGTTTAAAAATAGTTTTTAGTAATTAAAAAAAAAATAAAAATAGAAAAATAGTTTTTAAAAATTAGGAAAAATACTTTTTAGTCTTTAAATAATATAAGTAACTTATTTGTTCAATAAAATCATATTTTGGACATTTTGATTAATTATATTTAATTTTAGGGTTTTAATTAGCATTTAAAATTGAATATTTAATTAATAAAAGGTTTTAAAATATTTTTATTGGATTTTTATTCTTATTTATATCATTTTAGACTTATTTTAGCTTTTAATTAATTTTTAGGTTAAATTTTTAATTTTGTAGTTTTTTTTACGGTTTTACGTGATCACCTTTTTCGTCGTAGTTTAATCCGTCGTAACCGTCTTTCTCTTCTTATCCTATTTCTTTCTTTCTTTTTCAATCAATTAATCACAAATCATTAATCAACTCAACACACAACGCACTTGCCTCCTCGAGAACGAACTCACTTTGGGTCATTCACACATGGTTTTCCTAAATCGTCGTGCTCACTTGCCCTATTTTTACGCTCTTTTCCTAAAGAGTGGTAAAAACTCTACAATCATTTTTGGCGCCGCTGCCGGGGAGGCGTGTTGTGTTTTGGTTGAACCATTGTTGTTTTTATATTAGCCATAATTAGTATTTGTATTAGTAGCACTCTACTAATACGTATTATCGGTTTTTCGTTTTTTGTGAATACTAGTACTATATTGTATACGTAGAACAATAAATTTACAAGTACTCCAAATACGTGAGAAATCACAACCTTGACTTGGGAGGTCATTACCCAATCATTGTATTCGAATCTCAAACCAAAGAAAAAGGCAAAAATAGATAAATACTTTCGTGAAGCTTAATTTTGATAATACAAACTATAAGGTGGGTATAAGGCGGATATTATAAAATATATCCTAAGGAAAAAGGCTCTTAAGTGCTTCGCGCCGCCTCGTTTCCCCGCTTGCTTGTGCGTATTTGATTTTGAGAGTGAATCGAGGGTTTTGCCGCCCAAAGTATTACTTAGGTATCATATATATTTTCTTGGTTTCTATTGATTAAACCCTCTTGAACGATTTGGTGTTCCACCATCGTTCTAAAGTCATCGAAGGCGTTCACTTCACGTGATCGTTTTCATTCCTTGAGGCTTCTTTAATCGAGAGATTTGATTAAGGAGGAGATTTGTAGATTTGGTCTACTAATACATTCCAAAAATCCAAAAAAATTAAAAACAATCAAAAACCACAAAAAATTAAAAAAAATACAAAACACCAAAAAGAATCTTCTTTGCTCACCCCTCGTTGTACGTGACGTTTATGCAAACTCGCTCCAAAGCAAGACGTGCTCGTAAACGAAGAAACAAATCCACCACTCCTTCTAGTGAGGAATCTCCTATTGACGAACCCATTATAGTGAAAGAAGCACCCATGGCTAATCGAACTATGATGGAGTTGCTTCAAGCACCCACCGAGGGTTACGGAGAAGCGATTGTGATTTCCGCTATCCTTGCGGAGAATTTTGAGGTTAAGACGGGTTTGTTGTCAATGATTCAAAACAACAAGTTTCGAGGTTACGAAAAGGACAACCCTCATAACCACATTCGCCAATTTAATCGTCTAACCTCCACATGCAAGTTTAAGGACGTCTCAAACGACTCGATTAAGATGATGCTTTTTCCGTATTCCTTAGCGGATCCCGCAAAAATTTGGTTAGAGAAAGAGCCACCCAATTCTATATTGACGTGGAAGGATCTCGTTTCAAAATTCGTGAACCAATTTTTTCCGCCCTCTAAGACTACGCACTTGAAAAACGAGATTTCAAAGTCATCACAAGAGTATAATGAGAGTTTTTCAACGGCTTGGAATAGGTTTAAGGAAATGTTGCACGAATGTCCTCATCATGGTTTTTCCGACTTGCATCAAATTGACACGTTTTACAATGGCTTGAACGATCATGAGCGTGATTATCTTAATGCCGCCGCGGGTGGTAATTTTTTTGTGTAAGACGGTCGAGGAAGCATTGTTAATCATTGAGAATAGGTCTAAGGTGTATAGTCCTCGTAGCACGTCGAGTGTTCGTAAGACTTCGTCTTCGTCTTCGCCTTCATTGTCACACACCGTCGATGCTTGCCAAATCGAGGCTAATTTGGAGAACAAACTTTTTGATAAGTTGAAAGGATTGTTAATTGAGTTTAAAGTTGGTGAACAACCCGCTCCCGCTACGATTAAAGCGGTTGAGGTTTCTTGTATGTATTGTGGTGGAGCTCACGATTATTCCGAGTGCATTACCAACGGTGGTAACACTTCGAGTGCCTTCGCGGCCGCGGGAACTTATAACCAAAACGGTCAAGTTCCTCGCACTAATCAATTGACTCCACCGGGTTTTCCACCAAATCAAAATGCTAACAATTATCGAAACAATCAAGTTGGTTACCAAAGCAATCAAAATAACAATTACAAGGGTAATAACAACTATGGGAATCAAGGGAGTAGTAGTAGCCAATTGCAAAACCAAAACCAAAACCGTAATTTTCAAAACACGAGTCAAGGTCTTCAAAATGTTTACACTAAAGAACTTCCAATGGACTTTGTGAATTACGCCACGGCAAATGATAAGATTTTGGAAAACATTCAAGAGCAATTGGCTAATCAAGCTAGGGACACGGCTAAGAACACCAAGGAGTTAGCTAATTTTGTTAAAGAAAATCTTAGCATGAGGAATGAATTGAAAAATGATTTTGCTAACCAAATTCGAGGTCGAAACAACAAGATAGAGCAAAGTCATGCTAGGCTTGAACAAAGAATTGACCAAAAAGCCGCTACTCCAGATTTGAAGTTTAATAGTTTTGATGCTAAGCTTAATGCCATTTTAGAAGCCGTCATGGGGAACAAAGCCTCTACTTCGAGTAGTTTGCCTAGTAACACCATTTCAAACCCGAAGGGAGAGATGAAAGTGATTACCACACGTAGTGGTAAGGCACTTAAGGAACCGACTCCTCAACCAATTACTCCAACGGTGGAGGAAATTGAGGAAGAACCCAAGGTGGTGGTCGAAAAGGAGCATATTTCAAGCCCACAAAGTACCGCTCATGCCACACCTACGGTTGACCGATCACCCATTTTGGAACCCGAGATTCCAAAGGATATGCCTATGCCCCAACCCACACCACCCTTGCCTTACCCATCGAGACTTAGGAAGGAGAAACGACAAGAGCGCGACAATTATCAATTTGAGCTTTTTATGAAAATGTTTCGTGATTTGCACTTTAATGTGAGTTTCGCCGATGCTTTGGTCATGATGCCTCGATTTGCCGCTAACTTTAAGAGTATGTTGAACAACAAGGATAAATTGCACCAAATGTCTAGTTGTTCGTCGGTTTATCTTAATCGCATACCTCAAAAAGTCGGTGATCCCGGTAAATTTTTGATCCCTTGTGCAATTCAAGATATGGAAGAATGCTATGCCTTGGCCGATCTTGGTGCTAGCATTAACTTGATGCCACTTGCAATCTTCAAGTCGCTCAATCTTCCTAATCTTACTCCTTCACGAATGTCTATTGAGTTGGCCGACCATTCCACGATTCTCGCATGTGGTTTGGCGGAAGACGTTTTTGTGAAAGTGGGGAAGTTCTACTATCCCGTAGACTTTATTGTTGTTGACATTCCCACGGATCCTAAAGTTCCTCTTATTTTAGGTCGTTCATTTTTAGACACGTCTATGGCTTTAATTGATGTTCATGCTAGAAAGATCACCTTACGTTTCAACGACGAGGAACTTGTTATAAACGCAACTCAAAATTCTCAACTTTCTCATATTATTCCGTTGCTACCATAAACCTCGTTGATATGATCGACGTGGTTTGCGAGGAATTTTCACAAGAAGTTTTAGGGTTTGGTGATGAAGAAACTAGTGGCAATCCCACTATATTAGATCCAATTCTTAATAATTCGACACCAACCTTCACTCCATTTGAAGGCGGTGGTTTTACGTTGGAAGAATGTAATGTTCCACGTACTTGTGACGAAGACCTCGACAAAGATGAGGACTTCTCGATAATCAAGGATTTTCTTAACGATTTCCCATTTCCTCCACCCGAGGAGGTTATGAGTATCGAGCCCAAATCTTCACTTGAGGAACCACCTATCCTCGAGTTGAAAGATTTACCTCCTCACCTCGAATATGTCTATTTGGAGGAGGACGACAAGTTGCCGGTTATTATTGCGAAGGATCTTTTGAATGATGAAAAAACCACACTTGTCGATGTTCTTAAGGACCACAAAGGGGCGATTGCGTGGAAGTTATCCGACATTAAGGGAATCGATCCCAAGTTTTGTACACACAAAATCTTAATGGAGGAGGATTTCAAGCCCACCATCCAATGTCAAAGAAGGGTAAACCCCAAAATTCACGATGTCATCAAAATGGAGGTCCTTAAACTCCTTGACGCGGGAATGATTTACCCTATTTCCGATAGCCCTTGGGTGAGTCCTATTCATTGTGTCCCTAAAAAGGGAGGGATGACCGTTGTGCCAAACGATGCCAACGAGTTGATTCCCACTAGACTCGTGACCGGATGGAGAGTGTGCATTGACTATCAAAAGTTGAATGAAGCCACTCGAAAAGACCATTTTCCCTTGCCCTTCATGGACCAAATGTTGGAGCGTCTTGCGGGAAACGATTTCTATTTCTTTTTAGATGGTTTTTCCGGTTACTTCCAAATTCCCATCGATCCTCGTGATCAAGAAAAAACTACGTTTCGTGTCCATATGGAACGTTTGCCTATCGTAGAATGCCATTCGGACTTTGTAATGCACCGGGAACTTTTCAACGATGCATGATGGCTATTTTTCATGATATGATCGAGAAGACGATGGAAGTCTTCATGGATGACTTTTCCGTGTTTGGTGATTCTTTCACTTCGTGTTTGTCGAATCTAGAGAGAATTTTAAAACGTTGTGAGGAAACCAACCTTGTGCTCAATTGGGAAAAATGTCATTTTATGGTTAAGAGTGGAATCGTCTTAGGGCACAAGGTCTCGAAAGCGGGGATTGAGGTAGATCAAGCTAAGGTAGACGTCATCGCCAATTTACCTCATCCCAAAACCGTCAAGGGAGTTAGGAGTTTCCTAGGCCACGCGGGCTTTTATCGACGATTCATCAAGGATTTTTCGGAGATTTCTCGACCCATTACACATCTTCTTGAAAAAGAGGCACGTTTTGTCTTTGACGAAGATTGTGTACGAGCCTTTGAAATCCTTAAGAGGAAACTTACCGAATCTCCCATTCTTGTTGCTCCCAATTGGAACCTCCCCTTCGAACTTATGTGTGATGCTAGTGATTACGCTATAGGGGCCGTTTTGGGGCAACATCATGATAAGCATTTCTTGCCTATTCACTACGCTAGCAAGACTATGACCGAGGCTCAACTTAAATACACTACAACGGAAAAGGAATTCCTTGCCGTGGTGTATGCATTTGAGAAATTCCGACCTTATCTTGTCTTAGCTAAATGCATAGTGTATACGGACCATTCGGCTATTAAGTATCTCATGGCAAAGCAAGATGCTAAGCCTAGATTACTTCGTTGGATTCTCCTCCTTCAAGAATTTGATCACACCATTGTTGACAAAAAAGGAGCCGAGAATCTAGCGGCCGATCATCTCTCTCGTTTGGAAGATCCTCACCAAAGTGTTTACGAGCCCAAGGAAATCACCGAAACATTTCCGCTCGAGACACTTGGTGTAGTGAATTCTAAGCTTGATTCTTCCACCCCATGGTTTGCGGATTTTGCAAATTACCATGCGGGTAACTTCATCATTAAGGGTATGAAAACGAAAATTCTTTCGTGATGTCAAGTTCTACTTTGGAACGACCCTTACTTGTTTCGAACGTGTGCGGATCAAATCATCCGACGTTGTGTATTTGGCACCGAAGCTTCTAACATCCTTAGAGCTTGCCATGAGGGACCCACGGGTGGTCACCACGGTGCTAATCTCACGGCTAAGAAGGTGTTTGATGCCGGGTTCTTTTGGCCTACTATTTACCGAGATGCACAAGATCTTGTGAAGTCTTGTGATTCATGCCAACGACAAGGAAAAGCCTCACAAAAAGATGAAATGCCACAAAATATCATTCAAGTATGTGAGATCTTTGACGTTTGGGGCATAGACTTTATGGGGCCGTTCCCATCATCTCGTGGTAATAAGTACATCCTTGTTGCGGTTGACTACCTTTCTAAGTGGGTGGAGGCCAAGGCCTTGCCCACCAATGATGCTCGTGTGGTAGTCAAGTTTTTAAAGCAATTATTTTCTCGGTTTGGAACCCCTCGTGCTATCATAAGCGATCGTGGAACCCATTTTTGTAACGACCAATTTGAAAGGGTTCTAAGGAAATATGGGGTTACACATCGGCTTTCTACGGCTTATCACCCATAAACGAGTGGGCAAGTCGAGGTTTCAAACCGAGCTTTAAAAAGGATCTTGGAGAGGTCCGTAGGAGAAAACCGACAAACTTGGTCGGATAAGTTAGACGATGCTTTATGGGCCTTTAGGACCGCTCATAAGACGCCCATTGGGTGCACTCCCTATAAGCTTGTGTATGGAAAGAATTGTCATTTGCCTATCGAGTTAGAACACAAGGCTTATTGGGCCCTAAAGCATTGTAATGATGATATGGAGACCGCGGGAAAACACCGGAAAATGCAATTAAATGAATTGGATGAATTAAGGGATATTGCTTATGAAAATTCATTGATTTATAAAGAGAAAACCAAAAAGTTGCATGATTCTAAAATTAAAAACCGGGTTTTTAACATTGGGGATCAAGTTTTGCTTTTTAATTCAAGATTGAAAATCTTTTTCGGTAAGTTGAAATCCCGTTGGTCCGGTCCATTCACCGTGACTCAAGTGTTTCCGTATGGGACCATCGAGCTAGCTCAAGATGATGGTCCTAACTTCAAGGTGAATGGACATAGGTTGAAGCACTACTTTGGCGGGGAAGTTCCATCCTTGAACTACCTCGACCAAGTCACTTTCCCCAATGATAATTAGTATTGAGGGGATCGAGTCGAGCTCATGACTCAGTAATAAAAAACGAGGTGCCTCGTGGGGGAGTCCCATGCTTATCCTATGTACATATTATCGCTTTCTAATGTAGCTTACGTGTGGGGATTTGTGCCCTTCCAACCTTTGTTCCGTGGTTGTTTGTGCATTGTGGTTTTTAGATCATGATCTTCACGACTGGAGCCTCTCGTGTTCGTTTTATGGGAGCACTCGATCGTTTGCTTTGGAGACATTTCTCAATATCCATGATATATCCTTTTGATGTTATAACCTTAGGTTTTTAGCACACTTCATAAACGGCTTTAAATTTATTGGTTACACCCTTTCCATGCTAGATTAGGCATTCGACTACGTCTCTAGTATGGGGGTGTTTGCACCCCTAGACTCGAAACATTGAGGACAATGTTTATCTTTAGTATGGGGGGGGGGGGGTGAATAGATACTTGCCTTGACAAACCTTCACGCTTTCCAAAGTTTGTCTTTTTGTTTATCGTTTTTGTTGCAAAATAAGGCTAAAAATGACCAAATTTTAAAATTTTTCTCATGTTTTATAAGTGTTTGAAGACACGAATGTAGATTTTCCAATGGCGAGAATAAGAGTAATTTTTGACTCGACCGTGCGTGTTGAGCACTTAGCTTTGATTCCTTAACTACACATTAGGCTAAGTCTCTTAAATGAGGACGAGAAATGATAGAGTTAATTATAAGTTACTATGCTAAACGTAGAGTACTCGTACTCTTTCAAAAACTCATGTGTTCTCGTTGTTTGCTTATTCTCCCTTCGCTTGTAAATATTTTTTTGCTTAATAAATATTGACTTAGCGGTTTAGTTAGGATTGTTGGGTTTCTAGTATTTTCTAGTAGCTTCCGTGTAATTAAATTGGGAAGACATTAAGGTATCGCCATCGTCACGGTTTTGAAGTATTGGCAACCCGAATAATCGAAAGCTTCACCCAATAATAAGATTTCAAGTGCTCACCTAAATCTAGCAAACCATTTGAAGCCCCACAAGGCCTAAAATCTATGCAAAATTGAAAGTGAATCAAGCCTTAATCTTCGAAGCTTTAAAGATCCAAAATTCGCCTTAGCGTGAGGATATACGTCTTTGGCTAATAAAACCACCGATGAGGCGGATAATAAAAGGCAAGGCAAGACCAAAGTCATAATAAAAGCTTCATGGCGAAGTTGAATAAAAGATAGAGGTAAACCAAAGATAATAAGGCCCTTCCGTTAGGGGGCGTATAAAAGTCTTGGTAATAAGTCTCATGTTCAAAACCGTTATAAAACCGTGTTTATCGATTCTTCTTGTCAACTTAATTTTTTGACATCGTTGTCTATTAGGAGGCGTTATTGATTTGATGGTCTTAGTTACACCGTTAGGACTCTATTTTTAGACCTAAATCTCTATTATCGCATAAGTCAAACAATGTATCCTCGTGAAACATTCAAGACAAAATAAAATATAAGAGATACAACTTAGGAATAATGGGAGGATAAGTACGTGATTAGGGCATATGAGTAGTGTTAGCATTACTAACTTATAATGATAATGATCTCGTTGCACGCTTAGCTTGGAATTAGGGTGAAAATCGAGGACGATTAAATTATTTCTAACGAAGCATTCACGTGTTCTTATTCTATGAACCTAAACGTCCCATTTTGCGATGAAAATCATACATTATGTCTAAAACACAAGTAGTAGTAATAGTAGTAGTGTAGCTAGTTTATCATTTCAATAAAGTGAATAAAAATGAATTGTGGAGGTGCTAAGATACTTAATTCTAGCATTGCGTGAGGGCACGGCAATGGTTTAGTATGGGGGAGTGATGAGACTGCTTTTATACATAGTCTCATCGTCCAATTAGGGCTTGAAATGCATTAAATATCATCAAAATACCCAAATATATGCTTGTGTTTGTTGCTTGTGTATTTTAGGTACGGATATTGAGAAAATGACAAAAGATCACAAGAATCATGCAAAAACGAACACGGGAAACGAAGCCGCACGATGAACCAAGCCCTAATGAAGAATTTTCCAAAGAAAACCCTTGAAGATTTGAAGAATTATGAAGATTGTTCCTCCAAGTTTGAAGAATTGACACTTTATACCCTTGTATCTTCATAATTACAAGTTTGGTCCCTAAAGTTTGTCAAAATTACAAAAAGGACCCTTAACTTTGAAGAATTGGCAAATTTAGTCCCTCAACAAATCTAAATTGTCAATAATGGTCCTCCAAGAAGTCAACAAACAAGTCAAAGCCTTGGAGTATGAAGACATGTCAAAAACAGTCCTTGAAGAAAGAAGAAATTACATGTTTAGTCCTTGTTTTAAGTTTCTAAAAGTACTTGTGCCAAAATTGCCAATTGCCCAAAGTTTTTAACAAAGGAAAAAGGTTTTTGAGCTGTTTAATAGCAAATGAACAAAGGAAGGAAGGCCAGGGACCAATATGGGCAAACATCACAACTTGCTCCAGCCTATCACCTCTCCACACGTGTCCCACTCACAAATATTAACCAATCAAACACACCCCATCACCCACGTCAGCTTTCCACTCGGTTTATATTAAACTGATTATGAAAAATGGAGGCAAACAAACATTTTAAAAATAATTAACTCTTAATCCTAATCTATCACAACTATTTACCCACCTTCAACCTTTAAACCCTAAAAATAACCCAGAATTAATCACCCACGAATCTTACCTTAATCCTAATTAACCTTAGGGGTTTTCATCCCAGCCCCACTCCCAACATACCAGTACACCCAGAAAATGACCTCTCCACACCATTGTCCCCCCACCAGCTATCACATGTCATGGGTTCCACTTTTTCAACTTTTAAGGAGACTAAATCAACGACCCATGTGATTTTCTTGCTCCCAAAGCTACAAGGAACGTCTCAGATCACTTCATCACAGCCTGGCATCACATGTTGATCCTTGACCAAGTTCAAACAAAGGGGCAATTTTGGAATTAAACTTATTAGGGTTAGGACTTAGTATTATTTTATTCAGAGCTCTAGGACCTTCTATTGAGTCCTATAAAAAGTGACTTCGACTTGTGAAGCACTTTGGTTCCAGTTTTATGTATTTTTTTTTCTATGAATTAATGAAAAGTTCTTAAAACTGCATATGACTGAGTTCCATTTTTATTTTCCATTATTCTAGTTTTAAGTTTGGTTTTCCCTAAAATCATTTTAAACCTTCAAGTTTTTTTTGAAGAATTTCACTTGTTTACAAAATATTTTAGAAACTTGTTCTTTCTGAAAAGTTTGGATCCAAGTTCAAGTTTGAATTGAATCTGTCTTGACAAGACAGGTTTGATTCCTGGAGTTGAACTTGTTTAGTTTCTTTGTTTGGTTCAAGAGGTTTACAAGTTTTCCAAGCTTGGTTCTCCAAGATTTTTACAAAATCTTATTCATCTTTTTTTCAGCTTATTGCTATAAGTCATTCAATAAGCTTATTAAACCAAGATTATTGAATTTCTTATAAGCTTGTTGTTTCTTTCTTTGTTGTTTGTGGTGTGCAGGAAACAAGGAACAGTCAAGGCCTATTTTCACCCAATTCTTGTCATTTGTGCACAAGCATATCCAACTCCCACAAGGCTCAGCACAAGCCCGAGCTTGTAGGAGGTGGCAAAATAGCCACTAAGGGACCTGGATGTAGGTCCCTCTTGGTAAAATCTTTTTTCCATTTTAAGTTTTCAGTATTAAGTTTCATTGTGAATGGTTATGATTTTTGGTGCAATCTGCTTACTGGTTTGTTTGAATGCTGGATTTTGCTTAGCTGAGGTGTTGTATGCATGTTTCAAGTAGTTTAAATTAGTTTAGTTGGATTTGTTAAAGTTTTGCTTTGAAAAAAAAATTGAATTTTAGTTATAAAGGGGTGTTTGGATTAGGGGTTAAGAAGGGTTTAAGGTTTTAAATCTTGCTTGTAAACCTGTCTAAATACACTTACTAGGCAGTTGTAGGTTGTATGTGCACTAAGTTTTCAGTTGGACAAGATATTGTATACATTTGCATGTTTAAATATTGAAAACATAGCTTAAATCAGATAAGGCCTTGTTGACTGATATTTTGTGGAAATTTGTTCATCATAACTTGTTATTTGTTAGATTCTAGTATTAAGCAGGTATTGCTATTGTTTAATTGTCACTTGATTGGATTGTATTCAAGTTCTAAGCCATTGAAATTCGGATTTGTGCATATAATTTGTCAATTGTTCATCAAACACAACCCATAGCTTAATCAGTAACTAGTTGAGCCCTTTGTGCGAAATTTTGTGTTGTGACTTGGTGTTTTTTGTGTGTATTCAGACTCCCCACAACCCAATTGGTCTGGGGGTGCCTTGCTGTCCAAAAATAAGCCACCAATTAAGCTTTCCTAAGCTTTTTACTCAACTGCACAAAAATTAACACTAGCAGTGGGAACTCCTTTCCCACTGGTAGCACACTAATTGGTACTGCCAAGCTAGCAGACAAAACTTGTCAAGATGTCACTATCAGTTTGTTTGGTTTTTTGTCTTTAGTGCTCAAAAGTTAGAGTTAGAACTTGAAACCACTTTTATAATTTTTCTAATTTTATTTAGGATTTTTCTATTTAATTATTTTTTATTGTACTGTTCATTTGCTAATTTTTAGGTTTTATATCATTTTTAATTAACTTTTTAAGTTACTGTTTTTGGCATTTAGTGCCAAAAATATTTCTTTTTCAGTTTAAACAATTTTTCTAGACTTAGAATATTATTTTAAGATTTTTAGTTTAAAAAGTTTTTACTGTTCATCTTTAAATTATTTTTTAGAATTAATTTAAGCTAATTAGGGTTTTATTTTAAACTAGTTTTGTCTTTTAGTGAAAATTTATCATTTTTCAATCTTTTTCATTTTTCTACTGATCATTAGAGTAAAATAGGATTTTTAAAATTGGCAAATTATTTTTAGCATTATTTTATTATTTTTTTATAATTATTTTAGTTTAAAAATAGTTTTTAGTAATTAAAAAAAAATAGAAAAATAGTTTTTAAAAATTAGGAAAAATACTTTTTAGTCTTTAAATAATATAAGTAACTTATTTGTTCCATAAAATCATATTTTGGACATTTTGATTAATTATATTTAATTTTAGGGCTTTAATTAGCATTTAAAATTGAATATTTAATTAATAAAAGGTTTTAAAATATTTTTATTGGATTTTTATTCTTATTTATATCATTTTAGACTTATTTTAGCTTTTAATTAATTTTTAGGTTAAATTTTTAATTTTGTAGTTTTTTTTTACGGTTTTACGTGATCCCTTTTTCGTCGTAGTTTAATCCGTCTTCGTAACCGTCTTTCTCTTCTTATCCTATTTCTTTCTTTCTTTTTCAATCAATTAATCACAAATCAATAATCAACTCAACACACAACGCACTTGCCTCCTCGAGAACGAACTCACTTTGGGTCATTCACACACGGTTTTCCTAAATCGTCGTGCTCACTTGCCCTATTTTTACGCTCTTTTCCTAAAGAGTGGTAAAAACTCTACAATCACCTATCGAGTTAGAACACAAGGCTTATTGGGCCCTAAAGCATTGTAATGATGATATGAAGACCGCGGGAAAACACCGGAAAATGCAATTGAATGAATTAGATGAATTGAGGGACATTGTTTATGAAAATTCATTGATTTATAAAGAAAAAACTAAAAAGTTGCATGATTCTAAAATTAAAAACCGGGTTTTTAACATTGGGGATCAAGTTTTGCTTTTTAATTCTCGCTTGAAATTTTTTTCCGGTAAGTTGAAATCCCGTTGGTCCGGTCCATTCACCGTGACTCAAGTGTTTCCGTATGGGACCATCGAGCTAGCTCAAGATGATGGTCCTAACTTCAAGGTGAATGGACATAGGTTGAAGCACTACTTTGGCGGGGAAGTTCCATCCTTGAACTACCTCGACCAAGTCACCTTCCCCAATGATAACTAGTATTGAGGGGATCGAGTCGAGCTCATGACTCGGTAATAAAAAACGAGGTGCCTCGTGGGGGAGTCCCATGCTTATCCTATGTATATATTATTGCTTTCTAATGTAGTTAACGTGTGGGGATTTGTGCCCTTCCAACCTTTGTTCCATGGTTGTTTGTGAATTGTGGACTTTAGATGATCATGATCTTCTCGATTGGAGCCTCTCGTGTTCGTGAGCACTCGATCGTTTGCTTTGAAGACTTTCTCAATATCCATGATATATCCTTTTGATGTTCTAACCTTAGGTTATTAGCACACTTCATAAACGGCTATTAATTTATTGGTTACACCCTTTCCATGCTAGATTAGGCATTCGACTACGTCTCTAGTATGGGGGTGTTTGCACCCCTAGACTCGAAACATTGAGGACAATGTTTAACTTTAGTATGGGGGGGGGGGGGGTGAATAGATACTTTCCTTGCCAAACTTTCACGCTTTCCAAAGTTTATCTCTTTGTTTCTCGTTTTGTTGCAAAATAAGGCTAAAAATGGCCAAATTTTAAAATTTTTCTCATGTTTTATAAGTGTTTGAAGACACGAATGTAGGTTTTCCGATGGCGAGAATAAGAGTAATTTTTGACTCGACCGTGCGTGTTGAGCACTTAGCTTTGGTTCCTTAACTACACATTAGGCTAAGTCTCTTAAATGAGGACGAGAAATGATAGGGTTAATTATAAGTTACTATGCTAAACATAGAGTACTCGTATTCTTTCAAAAACTCATTTGTTCTCGTTGTTTGATTATTCCCCCTTCACATGTAAATATTTTTTGCTTAATAATTATTGACTTAGCGGTTTAATTGGGATTGTTGGGTTTCTAGTCTTTTCTAGTAGCTTCCGTGTAATTAAATTGGGAAGACATTAAGGTATCGTCAGCATCACGGTTTTGAAGTATTGGCACCCGAATAATCAAAAGCTTCACCCAATAATAAGATTTCAAGTGCTCACCTAAATCAAGCAAACAATTTGAAGCCCCACAAGGCCAAAAAATCTATGCAAAATTGAAAGTGAATCAAGCCTTAATCTTCGAAGTTTTAAAGATCCAAAATTCGCCTTAGCGTGAGGATATACGTCTTTGGCTAATAAAACTACCGATGAGGTGGATAATAAAAGGCAAGGCAAGACCGAAGTCATAATAAAAGCTTCATGGCGAATTTGAATAAAAGATGGAGGTAAACCAAAGATAATAAGGCCCTTCCGTTAGGGGGCGTATAAAAGTCTTGGTAATAAGTCTCATGTTCAAAACCGTTATAAAACCGTGTTTATCGATTCTTCTTGTCAACTTTATTTTTTGACATCGTTGTCTATTAGGAGGTGTTATTGATTTGATGGTCTTGGTTACACCGTTAGGACTCTATTTTTAGACCTAAATCTCTATTATCGCATAAGTAAAAAAAATGTATCCTCGTGAAACATTCAAGACAATATAAAATATAAGAGATACAACTTAGGAATAATGGGAGGATAAGTACGTGATTAGGGCATATGAGTAGTGTTAGCATTACTAACTTATAATGACAATGATCTCGTTGCACGCTTAGCATGGAATTGAGGTGATAATCGAGGACGATGAAATTATTTCTAACGAAGCATTCACGTGTTCTTATTCTATGAATCTAAACGTCCCAATTTGCGATGAAAATCATACATTATGTCTAAAACGCAAGTAGTTGTAGCAATAGTAGTAGTGTAGCTAGTTTATCGTTCAATAAAGTGAATAAAAATGAATTTTGGGGATGCTACGATACTTTATTCTAGCATTGCGTGAGGGCACGACAATGGTTTAGTATGGGGGAGTGATGAGACTGCTTTTATACATAGTCTCATCGTCCAAATAGGGCTTAAAATGCATTAAATATCATGAAAATACCCATATATATGCTTGTGTTTGTTACTTGTGTATTTTAGGTACGGATATTGAGAAAATGACAAAAGATCACAAGAATCATACAAAAACGAACACGGGAAACGAAGCCGCACAATGAACCAAGCCCTAATGAAGACTTTCCCAAGATTTACCCTTGAAGATTTGAAGAATTATGAAGAAGGGTCCTCTAATATGGAAGAATTGACACTTTATACCCTTGTATCTTCATAATTACAAGATTGGTCCCTAAAGTTTGTCAAAATTACAAAAAGGGCCCTCCACTTTGAAGATTTGGCAAGTTTAGCCCCTCAACAAAGCTAAATTGTCAACCAATATCCTCCACAAAGTCAAACACATCATTAAGTCCTTCAAAGTACAAGAAATTACAAGTTTGGTCCTTTGAAAATCCCAAAATTACAAAAAGGACCCTTGACTTTCAACATTTGGCAAGAATAGTCCCCCATCAAACAAGACTTGGCAATTTTAGTCCTCCAAAATATCAATCATACAAGTCATGACCATTATCCATCAACAAAATGCCAAATCAGCCCTTGAAGAATCACAAAATGGCAAGAAATACCCCTGAAAATACTTTGGAAAAGTATTTGGGGCAAAAGTGTGAAAAGTAAAACTTGAATTACAAAGGGAATCCGGTTTTGTGCTATTATTTGCAAAGTGAAAGAAAGAAAGAAGAGAAGGGACTTAACTTGGCCAGACATGAAACTTACCTTAACCTACCAAATGGTGACATGTGTCCCACTTACTCCATCCCACCAATCAGCTTTCTTCATTTTGCCACATCACTTCCCACCACTAACTGATTTAAACTAATCCTATTAGTTTAATAAAAGTGGCGCCTAACACATGTTTAAATACTAAACCGGATCAAAAACACTACTATTCCCTCAAGAACACAAATTGGGTTTACTTAACTGTGTTGAAATTCAACCATAAAACCTTCCAGATTAGTGATTAACCATGTCATTATCATAACCCAATCCTTAAACATAGCACCCCACCAACCCACATGCTGCATGAGGCCTCCCCTGCTACGTCAAAAGGGAAGAAGACAAAAACTTGCCAGCCATCCAACGTGTAGGATTGCTGCTTACTTTCTAAGCTCAATTTGAGCCTTTGGATTCATCTCACCCTTGCCAACTCACACAACCAGCCAAGAGAACATCACATGATCCTCAAGATATTCAAACCTTCAAAGGGCATTTTGGGGACTTCATCAACATTAGAGCTATGTTTTTATGATTTCTAGTAGGTCAATGTAGCCTATATAAAGGCCTTAGGACCCAACATTAGCTTTTGCTTTTGGTTTTTCCTTGTTCAAGCACTTGTAAATCCCTTTTTCAGTTTTATGAAATTTGAGTTAAGTGTGTTGAAGAAAGACCAAGTGCCATCTTATTATTGCTTGTTTATGTTCTTAGTTTACTGAATTTGAATCAAAAACCTGTTTTTAAAAGAGGAGTGTGCAAAAGTTTGCACATTTTCTTCATTTTCTTGATATTTTGCTAAGTTCTTGATCTATCTTGGAATTCTTGGGTTATAGGGCTGATCATAGCATCCTAATTGTGTTGATTAAGGTGTGGTGAGGCTTATAACTTGGGGATAATCAAGTGTGGAGGACAAGAGTTGCATCAATCAAGAATTTTTCAAGTTTCTGATTTTATACTTGTGCTTCTAACCTTGGTGATTCTTAGCAGGCTTTGTTGTGGAAGCTTGTGCTTGTTCTTGCTAGCACATAAGCTCAAAATCCGTGGGTGTGGATGTACATCCATGAGGTACACACCCTTAATCCCAAAAACTGATAATACTTTAGATTTTTGTGATATTTGAGTGTTGCCTTTGTTCTTGTGTATTTTGTGGCTTATACTTGCTTGAATCTGTTAATATTACTTGTTATTGTGTTAATTGATGCTTGGGTGGTCTTAAATCTCACTTTTCCTTTGAAAAATTTGATTTTGAAAAGATAAAGGGGTGTTTGGGTCTACCTGTTTGAGCTTGAAACTTGTTATTGTGTTGTGGAAAGTTTGTGTTTGTGTTCTATATCTGATATATGCTTGGTTGAGAGTGTTTTGCTGCAAGTTTTTGGGTTTGAAGCCTTGAATCAAACAATCTGCTATAAATCTTGTTACTACCTGTTTTGACCTAGGATTTTGGGAACACTTAGTGTGTATGCATGCTTAGGGCTAGAAGTGGTTTAAACAAAGTCATTGTAACCTGTTTGAAAGATTTGAGGTGTTGAATCTGGCTTGTGTGTCAAATACATCAACAAAGTGTAAAACTGCATGTGTTAGTGTTCATCAGTAACATTCATTGGCTTGAATCTTGCTTAATTATTTAAATCATTGCATGAAACCTGTTTAGACTTGCTTATTTGAGTTTAATATAGCTTGTGTATGCATTTGGTTGAATTTGGCTGGCTGATTTGTGCTAAAACTGCTCATAAGTGCTTAACTGCTTAATTGTTCATGTCTGTGCAATATCTGGGACTTTATTGATTAAACTGTATCAATTGGGTGTTTGTGATTGTGATATTTTGATTGTTCTTGACTCCTTTTGATCCAAAGATCATTTGGGTGCCTTTGTGTAATCTGAATCTCCAAAAAAGTCACTAAAGACAAAAAGTCAAACAAGTCAAGCAGTGGAAAAAGTTTCCACTGCTCAACACCCAAAACTAGCCCCTGCTAGTGTTATTTTGAACTCAGCTTATCAATAAGCTATTTTAGCTTATCCAGACTTGCAACAACTTATTTTTTTTGATAGATCTTCATTATTTGACCCATTTGAGTAGACTGGAGCTTATTGGACTTTGACTTTGACTTTTTACTAGAAAACCAACTTATTTGACTTTTACATAAGTGCTTATTTGCTTTTTCCAGCTTATTGAGTCAGCTTATTTGAAAACTCTTTGTTGATTTTGCTTAATTAAGTCATTTAAAAGCTTTAGGAACTTGAATCAGCACTTGGGGTGGCCTAGAACTCAAAAACGACTATTTGGTCGTTTTCTATAGATTGCTTATTGCATTTTTAGGCTTATTCCTTGGGCTTATTTCAAATTTCTTTTTGTAGAAGTCTTATTTAGGACAAAAGAAGCTTGTGTGTTTAATTTCAGCTTATGGCATTGGCTTATAGCTTAATGGGCCAAAAAGCCCATTAAGAATAAGCTGTTTGGTATAAGCTAGCTTATTTCACACTTTCAGCTTTTGGGCCTTTGGAAAAAGTTGTTTAAAATCAAATTTTGAGTCAACCTGTGCTTTTTGGGCTTATTTTGAATACTTTTTATTATTGGGCCCAAATTTGGCCCAATAAGGTACTGTTTTGGGTTTAGCCCATTTTCTAGGCCCATTAAGGGCATTTAGGTAATTTCACTTTCATTTATGTGTTATTTAGGTTAAATTAAGCTAGTTTGCAAGTTTTTAGAATTTTTTATGATTTTTGGATTTTTAATAATATTTTTAATATTATTTTATTGTTAAAAATTAAAAGTCTGATTTTCTAAGTTTTATATTTTTCATAGATTGTAAACACTTAATTAGGAGTTTTGCAACTTTCCAAATATTTTTAGAGTCTTTTAATCATTTTCTAGAATTAATTTAAGTTTTAATTGATTTTAGTAGTTTTTAATTGTTTAAAAATAGTTTTTAGTGGTTTTAAAATTTTGAAAAATACTTTTTAGCTTAATTAGGGTATTTTTGAGGTTTACAAACTTTAAGATCTTGTTTGGGACTTTTTAATAATTAATTTTGATTTTTAGGGCTTTAATTAGCATTAAAAAGTCATTATCTAATTAATTAAAAGGTTTTGGCAAGTTTGGATTTTTTGTAAACTCTTAGAATATTATTGTGGATTTTTGGTAATTTTTAGGGTAAAATTTTAATTTTAGTGCTTTTTACGGTTTTACGTGTACACCTTTTTCGACTTAGTTTAATCCGTCTTCGTAACCGTCATTCTCTTCTAATCCCATTTCTATTTTTCTTTCTCAACAATATAATCACAAATCTAATCCAATTCATTACACACATAACACACTAGCCTCCTTGAGAACGAACTCATCTTAGGGTCATTAATACACGGTTTGCCTAAATCGTCGTATTCACTGCTTGCCCTATTTGCACTCTTTTCCTAAAGAGTTGTAAAAACTCAACTATCACCTGACAATAATGAAGTAGACGCTGTCATTTGTTAAATTGACGCTGACAAGAACAAGTCAAACGCTGATGGGAAGCGTTGACATGTGTTGTCCGAGGAATGCTTATTCAAGCGCTGTTAGGTATTGTCCGATATGGGACAATACACATGACAGAGATATTGGACAATGAAGGTTCTCGGATAACAAAAGGATAGCTGCTGTTTGAGAAAATTGATACGTTTTTAGCACACATAAAGGAGGTATTTACACGCAAAGGTACATGGAATCTCCGTTTTTATTCAGAATATCAAGTTGATATTTATGGCTCGGATATTTTTAAAAGGGATTAATGATTTTAATGCGAGTTAGCAACTATTCATGGGGAATTTGATGGATATTAGATTATGTAATCGGGGTAGCCTTGTGAAAGAGTTATCCGTCAAGTCCTTTTACATATGGTGTGAAGATGTTATTTCATTAAAATTCATCATGAAAAGGTGTTGGCTTAAGGGGAAGAATTCTTATGGTAAGTTTGATGTTCGAAGTAGATTTTCGCGAGTTTGTGTTTTATCATATCTTTAAATCATGGATAGATCCTATTGGTTTGAAGATAACTTGTCCGTGCTTTAAATGTTTGGTGACGAAGACTTGTCATAACACTTGAAGGAGTTACATTATCGTGCTCAGTGTCTCACAAAGGATGAGAATATTGACAAGGGATCGAGGTCTACTTATATTTAATCATCAGTATAAGTTCTTCATCACATGGATAGTACAAGACATGGAACATAGGTTTGGGTTACTCTACTTCTACATCAAGAATATTATATTTATTTTTCTTCAAGATCATTACATAGAGCCTACATTTGGAGAATCTTCAAGATTGCATACATTGTTTACTTCCCTGTTGATGTGACAAAAAGGGGAAGACATATATGCTACACTTGAGGGGAAGCAATTTGAAGATCATGTACAACTTACAAGAGATACACAAAGAGTTTTGTCGACATCAACTAGGGGAAGATTGTTGGGTCAAAAAGTTGATGTGGCAGAAACTCAAAAACAAAGAAAATATGAAGGCATTTGTCTAAGCGTTGTCAAGAGCAAATCAGGCGTTGTCAAGAGCAAATCGGGCGTTAACAGAAGTCAACATTGACAAGCATTGTCATGTGCAATCCAAGCATTGTCACATGTAATCCAAGCATTGATATAAACGTAGACAAGTGTTGTTGGAAGCTTCTATTTAGATAAGTATGCAGAATATATTCTGTATAAGTTTATTTGAATAGAAGATTTACATGTTTATTTGATATTATCTCTTGTAAACCCTAATCCTTACACTATAAAAGGAACCAAGGGTATTAGGTTTATTCATAACTTTCATATACAATGTAAACCTAAAGCGTGTGTCGACTAGACGTAGGATTCAATGTATACACGTCTAGTGATTGTTGATTATTAATATAATTAATAATCACGTCTAGGCTTGGGTTCCCAAAGAAAACTAATTTGTTTTCTTTATGTGCAGGGCATTCAAAAACAGGTGAATGATTATGGCTATTGGGATAGTGGATGCTCTAGGCACATGACTGGGAAGGAAGATTATCTCACAAACTTCACTCCCATTAAGGATGGTGATAAAGTTTACTTTGGAGGCGGATATGGAACTATCACAGGTAAAGGAACTCTTCTCACCTACAATTTGCATTTTGAAAACGTGTTTCTGGTAAAAGAACTTGATTATAATCTTTTTAGTGTATCACAAGTTTGTGATAACAAAAATAAAGTTATTTTTACTGATACTGAATGCTTGGTGTTGATCAAGGATTTTAAAATACCAGATGAGAAATTCATTGATTATAGAACACCTAGGCATAAGGACATTTATAATGTGAATCTTAATGGAATTAGGATGAATAATAACATGTCATGTTTTTATGCTAAAGCTTCAGTTGATGAGAGTAATCTATGGCATAGGAGACTAGGGCATATTAACTTTAAAAATATAAACAGACTTGTGAGACTTGGTTTGGTTGATGGTTTGCCTGAAAAGGCTTTCCACAATGACCACTCTTGTGTTGCATGCCTTAAAGGCAAACAACACAAGGTCTCATTTAATTCTAAACAGGTGCACTCTAGTTCTAAACCTCTTCACTTGCTGCATATGGACCTGTTTGGTCCAACTAATATAGAGAGTTTGAATGGTAAATCTTACTGCTTTGTCATCACTGATGACTTTTCTAGGTTTACTTGGACTTTCTTTTTAGCCATGAAAAGTGACACTGCTGATACTTTAATTAACTTTATTAACCAAATAGAGAAGAAGACTGGTAATGAAGTTAAAATGCTTAGAAGTGATAATGGTGGTGAGTTTAGAAATAAACCGTTGGATGATTTTTGTGCCAAGAAAGGGATTACTAGACAGTTTAGTGTTGCCAGAACCCCACAGCAAAATGGGGTTGCTGAGAGAAAGAATAGAACCCTAATTGAAGCAGCCAGGACTATATTGGCTAATGATCACTTTCCTATTGCATTTTGGGCTGAGGCTGTGAATACAGCTTGTTATATTCAGAATAGAGCATTAGTCAACAAGATACATAACAAAACACCTTATGAGTTACTTTCGGGAAGGAAACCTAACATTGGTTTTCTTAAACCTTTTGGTTGTCATGTAGTTGTGTTGGATACTAGTGATGCCTTAGGTAAATTTAGTGCTAAAGGTGATGAAGGCTACTTCATGGGTTATTCAGTGCAGAGCAAGGGATATAGGGTTTACCTTAAGAAGGAAAAACGTATACTTGAAAAAGTACATGTTAGGTTTTTAGAGAGTAAACCTAGTGATCCTGAAAGTGGTCCAAATTGGTTGTTTGACTTGGAACCTCTATCTAGGACTTTGAATTATATGCCTGTTACTAATCCAGACATTGTGAAGGTAACTTCAAGTGTTGTGGAAGAACTAGTTGTTGATGTTTCAAGAACTAGTTGTTGATGTCCCCAAGTATCACCAGTTAACAACATGCATGGTCTTTCAGGCGCTGACAAAGGGAAATCTGGCGCTGACAAGACAAATTCAGGCGTTGATGGCTCAAAGGTTGACAACTCTAGTTCAGGCGTTGATGACCCGAACGCTGACAACCTTGGTTCAGGCGTTGACAACTCTTTTGAGCATATTTTCTCTTCCAATTTTGAACAAGGTGAACCTTCAAGCAGAAATGGAGAGGTTCATACAGATATTGATGGAAGAGAGTCTGAAGAAGATATTGGTAACTTGGATGATGAGATTGAAGACAACAGACTTTTTGAGGGAGGAGTTCTTACTTCTACAATGAAGGACCACCCCTCTTCTCTAATTATTGGAGATGTTATGTCTCCTGTTCAGACTAGAAGATCTCATCAGAATCTTGGAGGATTTATTGCCAATATACACAAGAAGGTTGATACCCCTCTTGTTCAAGCATGTTTGTTTGCTTGTTTTCTGTCACAACAGGAACCCAAGAAGATTTTTGATGCTCTCAAAGAACCAAGTTGGGTGGAAGCAATGCAGGATGAGCTTCACCAATTTGCTATTCAGGATGTTTGGGAGCTGGTTGATTGTCCCAGATATGTAAGACCTATTGGGACAAGATGGGTTCTTAGAAACAAGAAAGATGAAAGAGGCATTGTGGTCAGAAACAAGGTACGTTTAGTGGCTCAGGGATATACACAGGAGGAAGGGATAGACTATGAGGAGGTCTTTGCACCAGTTGCAAGGATTGAGGCTATAAGGATATTTCTAGCCTATGCTTCCTGCATGGGCTTTACTGTCTATCAAATGGATGTGAAGAGTGCTTTCCTTTATGGCACAATTGTTGAGGAGGTTTATGTAATGTAGCCTCCTGGTTTTGAAGATCCAGAGCATCCAAACAAGGTGTATAGAGTCAAGAAAGCTATGTATGGACTTCATCAAGCACCAAGAGCATGGTATGGCACTTTGTCCACATACCTGGTGGAAAATGGATTCAAAAGGGGCACCATAGACCAGACCCTATTTACAAAGAAGACTGGTAAGGATGTCTTACTTCTTCAGGTTTATGTGGATGAAATCATCTTTGGCTCTACAAACCCAAAGATGAGTGAAGACTTTTCCAAGCTTATGACAGACAAGTTCAAGATGAGTGCAATGGGGGAGATGAACTTCTTTCTAGGGTTACAAGTTCAGCAGAAAGAAGATGGTATCTTCATCTCTCAGGATAAATATGTGGCAGAAATCTTGAAGAAGTTTGGCTTTTCTCCACATGAAAAGCGGGCTAGTACTCCTATGGATAGAGAACACCCTTGGGGAAAAGTTGGAGATGGAAAAGATGTGGATGTCAGGCACTATAGATCAATGATTGGTTCATTGATGTATCTCACAACCTCAAGACCTGATATTATGTTTGCTGTGTGTGCATGTGCACGCCATCAAGTGACTCCCAAAGAGTGTCACCTTCATGATGTCAAGAGAATCTTTAGGTACCTTAGATGTTATCCAGATCTTGGATTATGGTATCCAAAGGATTCACCATTGGAGCTTATTGCATATTCAGACAGTGACTATGGTGGTGATAAATTTGATAGAAAATCCACAACTGGTCGATGTCAGTTTCTTGGGAGTAGGTTGATATCTTGGCAATGCAAGAAACAAACAGTGGTGGCCAATTCTACAACTGAAGCAGAATATGTAGCAGCAGCTGCTTGTTGTAGACAAGTCTTATGGATTCAGAACCAGTTGTTGGATTATGGGTATAATTTCATGCATACCAAGATCTTTGTAGAAAATAACAGTACTTTATGCATTATTAAAAATCCTGTACATCATTCTAAAACAAAACACATAGAAATTAGACATCATTTTATAAGAGATTGTTTTGAAAAGGGTTTAATACAACCAGATAGGGTTGACACAGAAGAAAATGTGTCTGATTTATTAACTAAGCCTTTTGATGTTGGAAGGTTGCAATACTTGGTAACAAGTATTGGAATGATCAAACTCACATAATATGTGTTTTGGGGTCTTATTGTAAAAGTATGTACAGGATATGCATTGTTATTGGTCTTTTTGAGAAGTTAGATTTTCCACTATATTTGTCTAACGCTGACAAAGGTTATCTTAACGCTGATAAGTGTTATCGTGACGTTGTCAGCAACATGTTAGTTTTGTGGTTTTTGATCTAAGTGTGTAGGTGGTGTTAGCATTGTACCATTTGATACAGAGTTGCTTATGGATCCTTGGAGAATCAATTGGAGCATGTTTCAATTTATGGATGATGGTTGGAATATTTATATTCCTATCTTGACATAAATTTTTATATTCATGCATATTATTTGGCAACTTGTGTATCACAGTTTAAGGGGAGGTTTTAGGAACCTTTAGGACTTTTGGGTATTCTTATAATACTCTTATCACAATTCTAGATTGTGTCCACAGGTGAGTATGAGTTAGTTTACTAAATCATGAGGCACTGTAGCATGCAAAGTTGACATACTATGCATGCTGCCAAGACATTTTTGGCCTAGAATTGGATGTGGTCTGTTGGGAGACTTGGGAATGATTTGTAACGGGTTTACCTGGGAGTTACAAGGGATTTTATGAGATAACTTAATTGTTAAGAATTTTGGTTAGCAAGAGACACTAGAGGACTGTTATGTCTATCTTGCATAAGCAAGTGTGCATAACTGGACAGTGCTTGCCGCCCTATAATAATTATTAATTTATAGGTTATCTTCACTAGGATAAATTACTTTGTTAAGGTCCTTTTTCATTTTTATTACTTTTATTTTTGGACGCTGACAAACATTTTTCCAAGCGTTGTTGTGACCAATTTAGACGCTGACATGGCTTTGGCAAACGTTGACAAGAATATAGCCGTTGGGCGTTGATGGGTTATTTTTGACCGTTGACACTCATTGGGACCTACCCAATTGTTATTTTTGACGAATTTTGGGGCCGTAATTTTGGGAGTAGATAACTTTTAATTAATGCACAAGATAACTTATTTTCTTTTCAATATTTTCATCATTATATTTTGAAAATACTTGCCTTATTTTTGACCAATCACATGTGCCTATCTCTCCTATAAATTTGGCTCCTATTTTTTTAAACAGAGGTATCTCATATTCTTGTCTAACATTTTTTCACCTATAATTCATCTTCTCAATAATTCACAAACAGCTTTCTTCAACAATGGCACCAAAGTTTAAACCAAGTGACTTGGTATTGGGATTCAGGAGTCAACACAACATGATTGCTTATTTGGAGGCTGATGATACTTTGTTTCCACAATACACCCAGATGGTGGCGTATTTGAATGCATCTCCAATTAGGTATGCACTTTCTCATGCTCCTCTCATCCCTGTCACTCATATTAAACAGTTTTGGAACACTGTTAGTTCCTCAACAATTAATAATGTGACTACATTATCAGCTATTGTTCATGGGCGTACTTGGGTGGTTACTGAAGCCTTGGTTCGCCAAGCTTTGCATCTTAATGATGCAGATGGTATAACCACCCTTCCCATTAATGAAATAGAACAAGGACTTCGGGCTTTGGGGTATCCTTTACCTGATGAGGGAACTTCAAACAAATATCATAAACAAGAGTTTCCCCCAGCCTGGAAGTACCTCATACATGGCATCCTTCAATGTTTGAGTCCCAAATGTACTGCACAGAATGAAATTAATAGATCAATTGCTAGTTCAATTGTGTGCATTGCAAATGGGCAAAAGTTTAATTTTTCAAAACTAATTTTTGATGGCATGTGTAAAAACAAAGGGAATAAGATGACTTTGGCTTATCCCAGATTTTTGCAAATTGTTTTTGATGTGCAAAATTACTACACAAGGGATCATGATGATTTTTATGAGATCCCTATACAAAAGAAATCTATTTTTACCAAGATGAACTCACCCCCTCACCGTGAATTACCCCTCACCCAAGCTATGCTTGCTGTTATTGCAGCAGCACAACCCCAACAAGACCCACAACCACAACTTTACCCAATACCAGAACCTTTTCCTTCACCTCAACACATGGAAATTAACCAAGAACCCTTCAACGCTGACACATTAAATGTTGGCGTTGACATGAGTAATCCAAACGTTGACACCTTTCCTTCACAGACCCAAACACCCCTTAACCTTCAAACTACCACCCAATCCACATCATCTTCTAACCCACCTAAATATAGGTTGATTAAACGCCCAAGGACTACTGGAGTGTTCTCCTCTAGTGGTCCTAGCCATGTTGCAGAGAGAACCACCACCACAAGTGTGGTTGGTGCTATGGATGAGGCTGGGACTATTGGTACTGGCTTAGATGCAGGCCAAGACAGTCCTAACATCTTTAAGACCTCATCCATGCCCCATGACTCTACTTTGGGAGGTCAAATACCCATTCTAGAGGAGGGCAGATTGGAACCATACACATTGATGGAATTGACGGCTGTCTGCATTAGCTTCCAAAAGCAAAATGCAGACTTGGTACAAACAGTCAGTACACAAGGCCTTAAACTCAAGCAATTGAGGGAGAGGATTGTTATTTTGGAGGATGCTAACACTAGGCCTGGAATGGAGGAATCTTCCAAAGGGGAGGATGAGCAGATCCATGTGAGTGACAAAGGCTCACATGATGGAGAATCTTTGGGTGTTGCTGAAGCCCTCACTGAATTGAAGAAGCAACCAGGTTTTGACACATCTCTGGTTACTCCTACAAATTTGAACTTCTCTTTTACAGCTATGATGGAGTAGTTCACAAGAGGCGCTGAGACAAGTAATTTGGGCGTTGACAAGCAACATTTGAACGCTGACACACCAAGCGCTGACAAGAGTAAATTGGGTGCTGACACAAGGAATTTGAGCGTTGACAGACCTGCAGATATGGTTGATGTATTCCAGTCATCAGCTATCATCAAAGAAGTGTCTTCACAGGTATTGCCATTATCCTTACCCATCATTGATCCATTAGATAAGGGTAAAGGAATCATGGTAGAAGTAGAAGTTCCAAAGAATGCAACACAAGTAGAGTTTGATTCAAGGTTGGTTGCACAACTTATGGAACAAGAAAGGAAGAAGGTTGGTGAATCACCATTTGTTGTCACTTCTGAGGAACAAGAAGGAAGTGATGAAGAAAGTTCAGATTCAAGTGTGATGATAATTGAACAACCAGAAAGACTTGAATATGGTGATGACTTGGCAAGAGAGAAGCTTAGAGAGTTAAAATTGCAAGTAGACTTTGATATGCCAGAAGTAGTTCAGATGTACCATGCTTGGGAGAATAGAGTAATGGAGAATCCAAATTTGACAATTTCAGACCAAATTTGGGGATTGGAGATTCTTCTAAGAGTTCAAAGAGACTACAAGGTCATTCTGAAACATAAGGCTAGCAATGTTTTCTCACTGCTGAAGAGGGATAGAAGAGAGCTTTACTACATGGTACTCAGATGTCATGGAACTGGATGGACCTTTAAGAAATTGTAGGGATTATCCTTTCAAGAATTGGAGTACAAGGCTTATCCCATTTGGGCAAGAGTGTAGGAAATGAACACTCTTAGACTTCTTTCAGATGAAAGGAAAGAATAACTTGCAGAAGAGATGGAGATTCAGAAGGCAATGATTGTTCCAAGGCCTTTGAAGAAGGGAGTTCCACTTGAGTTTCCTAAAGATCTAAATAAAGTGGTTCCTAGTGAAGCTGTTTTTAGAAGGAGCATTAAGCTCTCACCCATGGAAGCTTCAGATATGGTACAAGTGTTACCTCTTGATGCCAGAAACCCTATCATTAGCTATGAAGAAGATGCAAGTGGGTTTTGGAAGATTGGCAGATATGGGAAAGAGGTACATACATTTACTACTCTTATGTCTCTCTTTGCAAGTATGGATAGAGAATACTTGGCAGACCTTTGGAGGTTGTTGATGGCCAAGTATGAGACTGAAGCACCTACTTCAGTCAATGGAATAAAGCTTTGGTCAACATTCAAGAGAATGTGTCTATATTTATCTTTACCTAGAATAGTTGATACGTAGACTCTTGTACAAGGCTTCTTATGTCTATAAAAGAAGACCCTTAGCTTATGTTTTATATAAGTTTATATACGTTTAACACTTTCATTGTAAGCAAGTTCGTTATTATAAATCAAGTGAAAGTTTGTTTTACAAGTGTTTGTGTGTTCTTGTTTGAGTGTTAATTCCGCATAACACTTAAATTGTTTTATACATAAACAAAGTTTCTCTACGTGTTTAACTTGATCTAATCTCATTTACACAAGCTAAATCGATCTAAGTTTGGGATCAACAGAAAAGTTCTCTTATTTAAAAGATACACTTTCCTTTCTGAGCTTAAAACTTGGAATGTTTTAATACAAGCTCATGACCGAGAAATTTTAATTTCCCGTTACGAGGATAAGCTATCTTTAAAGACAAGCTATCCTAAATATGAAATCCGAGTTACAGTCTGATATTTAACTGTAAGTCATTGTGCATGAGCTTAAAAAACTTCGAATGTTTTTAATATTAGCTCATGCCCGAGAAAAATTAATTTCTCGTTGTAAGGATAAGTTTATCATCGGTGATAAACTTTCCTTTTATACTGAAGAACGAGTTCTAAGCTGACATTTACTTAGAAATCGTTTTCATGAGCTTGAAAAACTTTGAATGTTTTAACGTAAAGCTCATGACCGAGAAAGATGAATTTCTCGTTAAGAAGAAAAGTTCTCTTATTTAAAAGATACACTTTTCTTATGAGCTTAAAACTTGGAATGTTTTAATACAAGCTCATGACCGAGAAATTTTAATTTCCTGTTACGAGGATAAGCTATCTTTAAAGATAAGCTATCCTAAATATGAAATCTGAGTTACAGTCTGATATTTAACTGTAAGTCATTGTGCATGAGCTTAAAAACTTCGAATGTTTTTAATATTAGCTCATGCCTAAGAAAAATTAATTTCTCGTTGTAAGGATAAGTTTATCATCGGTGATAAACTTTCCTTTTAATTGAAGAACGAGTTGTAAGTTAACATTTACTTAGAAGTCGTTTTCATGAGCTTGAAAAACATTGAATGTTTTAATGTAAAGCTCATGACCGAGAAAGGTGAATTTCTCGTTAGGAGGAAAAGTTCTCTTATTTAAAAGATACACTTTCCTTGATGAGCTTAAAACCTGGAATGTTTTACTACAAGCTCATGACCGAGAAAAATTAATTTCTCGATACGAGGATAAGTTATCATTAAAGATAAGCTTTCCTAAAATTAAAGTCCGAGTTACAGTCTGATATTTAACTGTAAGTCATTGTGCATGATCTTAAAAACTTCGAATGTTTTTATTATTAGCTCATGCCCGAGAAAAATTAATTTCTCGTTGTAAGGATAAATTTATCATCGGCGATAAACTTTCCTTTTAATTGAAGAACGAGTTCTAAGTTGACATTTACTTATAAGTCGTTTTCATGAGCTTGAAAAACTTTGAACGTTTTAACGTAAAGCTCATGACCGAGAAAGATGAATTTCTCGTTAAGAAGAAAAGTTCTCTTATTTAAAAGATACACTTTTCTTTATGAGCTTAAAACTTGGAATGTTTTAATACAAGCTCATGACCGAGAAAATTTAATTTCCCGTTACGAGGATAAGCTATCTTTAAAGATAAGCTCTCCAAAAATTGAATTCCGAGTTACAATCTGATATTTAACTGTAAGTCATTGTGCATGAGCTTAAAAAAACTTCGAATGTTTTTATTATTAGCTCATGCCCAAGAAAAATTAATTTCTCGTTGTAAGGATAAGTTTATCATCGGCGATAAACTTTCCTTTTAACTGAAGAACGAGTTCTAAGTTTACATTTACTTAGAAGTTGTTTTTATGAGCTTGAAAAACTTTGAATGTTTTAACGTAAAGCTCATGACCGAGAAAGGTGAATTTCTCGTTATTAAGAAAAGTTCTCTTATTTAAAAGATACACTTTCCTTTCTGAGCTTAAAACTTGGAATGTTTTAATACAAGCTCATGACCGAGAAAATTTAATTTCCCGTTACGAGGATAAGCTATCTTTAAAGATAAGCTTTCCTTTAATCGAAGTCCGGGGCATAATCTGAAATATAATTATACACCATTTACACGAGCTTAAAACTTTTGAATAGTTTTAATCTAAGCTCGCGTCCGAGAAAATTTAATTTCTCGTTAATGAGGATAAGTTTATCATCGGCGATAAACTTTCCTTTATTTGAAGATTGGATCATCATCTGATATTTAATGATGAGACTTATACACGAGCTTAAAACCTTTGAATGGTTTTAGGATAAGCTCCTGTCCAAGAAAACTTAATTTCTCGTTAATAGGGTAAGTTATCGTTGCGTAGATAAACTTCACTGTCTCCGAAGTCCGGGTCATCGTCTGTCATTTAACGAGGAGCCATATACACGAGCATAAAACCTTTGAATGGTTTCAGGATAAGCTCGTGTCCGAGAAAACTTAATTTCTCGTTTTGAGGGTAAGTTATCGTTGACGAGATAAACTTCCCTTTCTTTGAAGTTCGGGTCACAAACTGTGATTTGAATGTGAGCCATTGTGCATGAGCTTAAAAAACTTGGAATGTTTTGAATACAATCTCATGCCCGAGAAAAATTAATTTCTCGTTATAAGGATAAGTTTATCATCGGCGATAAACTTTCCTTTCTTTGATGTACGAGTTACAGTCTGTGATGTGACTATAAGTCCTTTTACACGAGCTTAAAACCCTTGAATAGTTTTAAATGTAAGCTCGTGTCCGAGAAAATTTAATTTCTCGTTTTGAGGATAAGTTTATCATCGGCGATAAACTTTCCTTTCTTAGAATGTGACTGCAAGCCGTTTACACGAGCTTAAAACCCTTGAATAGTTTTAAATGTAAGCTCGTGTCCGAGAAAATTTAATTTCTCGTGAATGAGGATAAGTTTATCATCGGCGATAAACTTTCCTTTCTTTGATGAACGGGTCACAGACTGTGATTTGACTGTAAGCCTCTGCACGATGTTTAACTGCGAATCCCCTGAGACACTTGTTTATCTGATATCAGCTTCTTCAGTAACCAAACTCTGAGAGTGTCCTTAGTTGAACGATATGTAAAGATCGGACCGCTGTGTTCTTGTTGAACGTGGACTTTGGTACCTACATTTCTCATTAGGAGTTTGTATGCTTTTGTAACACTTGGTAATTTTCCCTACTTTGTAAAATGACTATTTTACCCTTTGACTTTTTATTTAGTCAACTATGTGATTTAACTGTGTTGGAACCGGGAAGTTATCCCGCGTTTTCTAAAAAACTGTTTGCTGACGAGTAATGACCTGACACTGTGCTCAATCATTATTCTGAACATTTTCTGTGAATCTGACCAAAGTGCTGAGACGGTCAATGAATTGACGATAATCCATGAGATTATTCGTTATCTGTGAATTATGTGCTCAACTGTTTAGTTTTTAACAACGTGATCGTATTTTCTTAAGCAGCGTATTTAAATATTTCTGTATATGTTTATATGCCTGTATTTTAATATTTTTGCTATTTATAGTAATAAATCGTATTTACTGTGAATATTTAATTAACGTATCGCGTTTTCGTATTTTACGTCGTTTTTATGTTTAACCGTCGTTAACATGCATAAAATACTTTATAAACTATAAAATGTCAGTTTTCGTCGAAAAATCGTAAATTTAATATATTTCGTCAAATTTTTAAGTTTTACGTAATTTTAAACTTAACTATATACTTTTTGATATTTACCTAAAACTAACTAACCTTTTTACCTTAAACCTTTTAACTAGTTACCATAGTAAATTTTTTGAATAATTTACCCCATGTGGGACCCCATAACCGGCCAAACAACATCACACATGCAAGATACACCAAATTTTTACTCCTTACCCTTTTAAGCTTAACTTACAAGCCCTTACAACATTTAACTTATTATCCATATTAACCCTAACTTCACCTCACACTTATTCACTCATTTCACTTCACAAAAAAAACACACATCTCTCTCTTTCTCTCTCAAAACACACGGCACACAAACACTCTCCATTTTCCACCATTGTTGATTTCTCAAAGCTCCATTTTAAGAAGAATTAACACAAAATAAATACACCCTAGAGTTTGTACAAGCATAAAGAAGAATGGTTTTTCTTGGTTTGTTGATTTGAGTAGTTTTTGGGTTGAAGTTATGGAAGTAGAGTTCTTGTTGATTTTTAGTGGGTTAGAGCGTAGATCGGGTTGTTGTGGTTACGTAGAGTCGTTACTCAAGGTTACTTCTTAAACCTTTTTCATCTCTTCATTTTTCATGCATAATCTTTGTAGATCTATGCATGCATGTTACTCATCAACTATTTTCTTGAAATAAAACGATAAAAACTATTTTTGGTCATGAAATATTTTAGATCTATGAAAATTATGTGTGGATCTATTAGATCCATGCATGAAAATGGTTTAATTGAAAGACTTTTGAAAATATAAGTATGTATATTTTAGATTTGTGGACTTGAAGTAAAATCTTTGATTTTGATGGTGTTTATGAATAATTGGAGGAAACAAGTAGTGTTACTACTAGTGGTTACGCTTGAAAATGGTCGAAAATGAGTTTTTACGAAAAACATACAATCTGTCCGATTTTTATAAGAGGCGTAGAGGGTCGTAAAAATTGTTTTGACACTAGTTTACTACGATATTATGAAAATATAAGTTAATACCTTCGTTTCGATATATAATGGGCTAAAAACGGAGCTAAAATGAGTAAGATATTCCGTTTAAATTTCGTTGTCGGAAAACTTAATTTTTGTGAAAAACACTATAAGGTGTTTGCTGTCTAGATTTTTAAAGTGGTCGAAACGACGTTTTCGAGTCAAACGGAGTTGTTTTAAGTGTCGAAATGGTTACTAAAAGTTGTATATGAATGTTGGACTCGTTTTGTAAAAGGGTATTAGCGCGAAATTTGAATACTTGGTGTACCGTTAAAAGTTTGAACGTTGGAAGTGGAAATTGATACTATTGCGGAAAATGACTTGTTGAAATATTACCGATTGAGAAAGTGTTGAAAATAGGGGTTTTAGGACGGGATTTGAGTACTTTCTAAAAATGGCAAATTTTTACGTGACGCCGAAAGGCTGCCGAATTTTCGTTAGAAATCGTGTTGGAAAATTTATTAAGATAAATTTTGGTAAATTAAAATTTATGCCGAAAGGCTGTCGAAATTTCGTCGAGTCAAAAATAAATATTTTTGCCTAAGTATATATATACTATAATGTTATAACGATATGATATTTACAAGTCACTATTTTAACAACAAAATATATACATGATTGATGAGTAACGTACGTGACGAACTTTTGTGACTTATTTTCTAGCGCCTAAAATATAGTATTATATTTAGGTTGTTGCTAGAGTTGCTCGCTACTATTTGATCTTACTTGTGCGGTTTGAGTCGTTGCTTGAGGTGAGTTTATAAATCCCTATTAAACTACTTTCTATGTTTAATGTTTTGGGATGTGATAAATGTTTTGATGCTTGCTTCTGGACGCAAGTAAAACTTGATTTCTGTGAACGCTTTGTGAACACTGTTTATGAGATATCTTAAGTTGCTTTAGACATAGTCCCCACTATCGTGAATTGTTAGTTACTCTGCTGGAGTAAGCTCTTATGTTACGGATAGATCTATTGAGGGTTGACAACCTCCACTCGGGCATTCTGACGCCGGACGAGTGTGTACCATTTGTATGAACGGAGTTATCTTGGCTAGGTACTCCATTGGGCCAAAATTTATGTATGCAATCTATTGTATGCACTGGATCACTAGTTTCGATGTCACGAACACCCAATTTATCCTACACTTGGCACTATATCTCCTATAGTTGCACGTGTACTTGAAATGAAATCTGAAATTGAAATACTATGAACTTTTACTTGAAACCTATATTCTCACCAACTTTATGTTGACCCAATTTAGCATTTATCTCAGGTAATTGATGATATGTTGTACCTGCTGTGTGAAGTACTTGGAGTCCGCATGCATTTCTTGGCTATCTTCGGACAATTATTTACTTATGCTTTTGAACTATTATCTTGTTGATGTTTAAAACTTTTACATTCCGCTGCACTATCTTTTGAAACTGAGACCTTTTGTACTGTGATGCTTCTAATTTAAATTCAACGAGGTATTTTTATAAAACGTCTCATTTATAGTCGTTCTCTTGTACCTTGAACTATGATACAATGACGTAACAGCCCCCGAGCTTCACCGCTTCCGCATATCACATTTTGGGGTGTTACAGAATTGGTAATCAGAGCCTTGGTTATAGAGAACTAGGTTTGCATCTTAGGCCTAGACTATAACCGATGTGGCTACTTGTTACTCTGTATATATATGTGTACTACGTAATGTATTACGTAGGATAACACTATAAGTAATATGTAATATATATTATGTAATACGTAATATGTATTATATACATATGCATTTCGCTGATTTGCATACTTTAATTTCTATACATGATTATTTCATGCATACCCTACAACTGCTTTAATACGCATTTTGGTTGTTACAGGTTATGTCGTCATCTACTGTTACTTACCAGCCCGACTCTGCTGACGAAGAGTGGGAAGACGAGATTGAGATGATACCAGATCATGTTGAGCCGGAGAATGACCCAGAGGAGGCTGATCCTGAGGAGGAAGGTGCGAAGTATGACCCTGACGAGGACCCGGAGGAGGATGATGAGGGTGAGCCTGATGTGTTGTCGGATACTTCCGATGTTGTTGATGGGATGCCACCTGTTGTGCATCGTACTTTGATCGAGTGGGTTAGTGGTAGTGAGGACGATGAGGATGACGTGGATGGTATTGAGGTAGATCACGAGGGTGATGAGGGTATGGATGGACATGAGGTAGGTCATGAGGATGATATGGATGGTGTTGAGGTAGATCATGAGGGTGATGATGATATGGATGGATATGAGGTTGATCGTGAGGATGATGAGGACATGGATGATGAGATTGAGAGTGATACTGACGTTAGGATTGTTGTGGCTAGTAGTGATAGCGAGGGTGCTGAGGCTGATGATGATATTAGGGTTGATGCTTTGACTATTGTACCTGAGAGAGTTGAGCCTAGTAGGAGGAGTGAGATTAGGAAGACGTCCAACTTGAGGAAGAAGCCTACTGTTCCATGTCAGCGGTTTAGAGAGGAGAGGGAAGCCTTATGGGGTACGCCACCAGCTGAGGTTTATACTGATTCCGATGATATTGTACCACCTACTGATGGGGCTGGACCATCCGGTGTTAGCTCTCGAGCTTTGTCCGATTTTGATTCGTCATGCCCACGGAAGAAGGTTCGTATGTCTGATTCACACACTACACCTGAGGCAACGCCTACTCATGGGATTCGAGCTGCTACTACTGTTTCTACACCACCTACTCATCATGTTGGAGAGCCCTCTAGACCTAGGTCATGTGTTGTTATGATATGATCTGCTAGGGATTCAGATGCTGTTCGTTTTCGTCTACTTGAGGATGCGGTTTTTGGATTGTTAGAGGATAACGAGGATACCCGTGACTTGTTGGATACCACACTTGAAGAGGTTGCTAGGTTGAGGCGTGAGTTAGAGTCAGTTCGTGGAGGAGACCGAGCTGCAGATGGAGACCCGAGGAGTGATTCACCGAGATGTGCTGAGTGTGATCGTCGTCGTCGCACTTAGAGATTCATCATTATTGTGCTTAATTCTAGAGTAGATTGACATCTTTATCTTCTGGGTATTGTATCCACTAAACTAGGGTAGTACTCGGTTAGTTGGAGTAGACTAGATGTAATCATACTCTTATTTTATGACTATGTACTTGATATTTTGATTATGAATGGGAATTTAACTTTATGACCTTGACTAGTGACTATCCTTTTTATGTTGTTGTACTGTTAAATTCTCCATTCTATTTTAGCATAAGAAATATATAACGTGTATATTCGTGCCTGAACCTTAATTGCATTGTTGTCTTAACGCAGAGAAACAATGGTGAACACACGTAACGGAATGACTGACGCACAATTGGAAGCACTGATTACGCAACGAGTGACTGCTGCACTGGCAAACGTTCAAGCTAACAACAACGTGAACGAAGCACCACCGAACAATGTTGACAATCGACCGCCTAATCCGTGTACTTACAAGGACTTTAGGAGCTATGACCCTTTGAATTTTAATGGTACTGAAGGAGCTGTCGGATTAGCTCGTTGGGTTGAAAAGATGGAAGCTGTGTTCCGTGTCAGTGGATGTGCTGTTGAAAACCAAGTGACTTATTCTACTTGTACTTTAGCTGTTGGAGCGTTGACATGGTGGAACACCCATGTGCAGACGGCTGGAGCCGAGGAGGCGTATGGAATGAGTTGGGAGGAACTTAAGAAGTTGTTGACGAAGGAGTACTGTCCTCGTAATAAGATTCAGAAAATGGAAATCGAATTGTGGAACCTGACTGTGAAGAACAATGACATTGGGACGTACACAAGGAGGTTCCAAGAATTGTGTTTGCTATGTCCTGGAATGGTTCCGGATGAAGAAAAGAAGGTTGAGCGCTATATTTGGGGTTTACCTGGTAGAGTTCAAGGGAATGTGACATCGTCTGGACCGAAAAAAGTTAGTGATGCTATAAGGATGGCTCACAGTCTGATGGACCAAGTTGTTCGAGAAAATGCTGGGAATGCCGCGGACAACAAGAGAAAATGGGGGAATAACCAAAGGAACAACCATGGGAACTATCCTAATAAGAGGCAAGACACCGTGAAAGCGTACACTGCTGGTACTGGGGAAAAGGGAGTATACAATGGGACGTTACCTTTGTGCAATCGTTGCAAGCGTCACCATAATGGACAATGCAATGTACAATGTCACAACTGCAAGAAAACTGGACACATTGCTAGAGATTGTAAGTCACCACCCAACACGAAAGCCAACGTCACTTGCTTTGAACGTCAGCAAAAGGGACACTACATCAATGAGTGCCCAAATAAAAAGAACAAGGAACAAGGAAATATTTCTAAAGCTGGGGAAGCTCGTGGAAGGGTCAATGTGATAGGAGGAGGAGAAGCGCAACAAAACCCCGACGTCGTGACGGGTACGTTTCTTCTCAATGGTCGTTATGCTTCTATTTTATTTGATACTGGAGCCGATAGGAGTTTTGTGTCGACTGCTTTTAGTGTTTTACTTGATGTGACCCCTTCGCCCTTAGACACTAAGTACACTATTGAGTTAGCAAATGGGAAGTTGATAGAAGCCGACACTATACTTCGTGGATGCACTTTAAATCTTCTAGGTCATCCTTTCGTAATAGACCTTATGCCTGTTGAGTTAGGGAGTTTTGACGTGATTGTCGGAATGGATTGGTTGTCGAGATATCATGCTACAATTGTATGCGACGAGAAGATCGTTCGTTTACCATTTGGTGATGAAGTTTTGGAGGTACAAGGGGATACAAGTAACGGAAAAGGGAAGTCACGACTGAACATTATCTCGCGTGTCAAGGCTCAGAAGTTTTTATCGGAAGATTGCCACGTATTTTTAGCCTGTGTTACTGAAAAGCAGACGGAAGAAAAACGGTTGGAAGATGTACCTATCGTACGGGATTTTCCGGAAGTCTTTCCTGAAGATTTGCCTTGATTACCGCCGGCTAGACAAGTTGAATTCCAGATCGATTTAATATCGGGAGCTGCACCTGTTGCTCGAGAGCCTTACCGTTTAGCACCGTCAGAATTGCAAGAACTAGCGACGCAACTACAAGAGTTTACTGATAAAGGATTCATAAGACCGAGTTCTTCACCCTGGGGAGCTCCAGTCTTATTTGTAAAGAAAAAGGATGGGAGTTTTCGGATGTGTATCGACTATCGTGAGCTGAACAAACTTACCATCAAGAACCGTTACCCATTACCTAGGATCGATGATCTGTTTGACCAGTTGCAAGGATCGAGCGTATACTCGAAGATTGACCTTAGGTCTGGTTATCACCAATTGAGAGTCCGTGAGGAAGATGTTGCAAAGACTGCTTTTAGGACTAGGTATGGACACTATGAGTTCCAAGTGATTCCGTTCGGTTTGACAAACGCACCTGCTGTGTTTATGGACCTCATGAACCGGGTGTGTAAACCGTATTTGGACAAGTTCGTCATTGTGTTCATCGATGACATATTGATTTACTCAAGGAATGAGAAGGAACATGAGGAACATCGTAAGATAATATTGGAATTGCTTAAGAAGGAGGAATTGTACGCTAAGTTCTCGAAGTGTGATTTTTGGTTGCCAAGAGTACAATTTCTAGGTCACGTTATTGATAGCAAGGGGATTCATGTTGATCCTGCAAAGATTGAGTCAATTAGGGAGTGGACTGCTCTTACGACACCGACTAAAATTCGCCAATTCTTAGGACTCGCCGGATATTACCGAAGATTCATCGAGGGATTCTCGAAGATCGCGAAACCATTGACGAAGTTGACTCAAAATAAGGTGAAATACGAATGGGGAGATAAGGAGGAATTAGCATTCCAGAAGTTGAAACAAATGTTGTGTAGTGCGCCTATTCTATCGTTACAAGAAGGACCAGAAGACTTTGTGGTCTACTGTGATGCATCAACAAAAGGATTGGGAGCTGTGTTGATGCAAAGGAAGAAAGTTATCGCCTACGCGTCACGACAATTGAAAACACATGAGAAAAACTACACTACGCACGACTTGGAGCTAGGAGCGGTAGTATTTGCCTTGAAATTGTGGAGACACTACTTGTATGGAACCAAGTGTGTCGTCTATACCGATCACAAGAGTTTACAACATATTCTTGACCAGAAGGAACTGAACATGAGACAACGTCAATGGATCGAGTTGCTCAGCGATTATGACTGTGAAATCCGCTACCACCCTGGGAAGGCCAATGTAGTGGCGGATGCGCTAAGTAGAAAGGAACAATTGATGACACGTAGAGTTAGATCGTTAGATATGCTTATCAATCCGAACTTACCTATGCAAATTCGTGAAGCACAAACCGAAGCCCTTAAGCCTGAACATGTTGAAGCTGAGAAGTTAGGAGGAATGGTTACTAAGAAATTGGAGACTAGCACTAATGGAATGCTATGTCTGAATGGTAGAAGTTGGTTACCACAGTTTGGAGGACTAAGGGACGTGATTATGCACGAGTCGCATAAATCTAAGTATTCGATTCACACAGGATCTGACAAAATGTATCAGGATATGAAGAAGCTATATTGGTGGCCAAATATGAAAGCTAAAATCGCTACGTATGTAGGGAAGTGCCTGACTTGCGCTAGAGTGAAAACAGAACACCAAAAACCATCTGGATTGTTGGTTCAACCTATAATTCCTATGTGGAAGTGGGAAAACATAACCATGGATTTCATAACTAAGCTACCTAAAACGACCAACGGATACGACACAATTTGGGTAATTGTGGATCGACTTACGAAGTCTGCACACTTTTTGGCTATGAAGGAAGATGATTCAATGGATAAGCTTACGAGACTTTATCTGAAGGAAGTAGTCGCAAAACATGGAATACCGATCTCGCATAATTTCTGATAGAGATGGTAGATTTACTTCGGAATTCTGGAAATCACTTCAGAAAGCGTTGAGTACGCAATTTGACATGAGTACTGCTTATCACCCGTAGACTGACAGACAGAGTGAGAGAACTATTCAAACGCTGGAGGACATGTTGCGTGCTTGTGTGCTTGACTTTGGAAAGCAATGGGACAGACATTTGCCTCTAGTGGAATTCTCTTACAACAATAGTTATCATACCAGTATTAAGGCTGCACCGTTTGAAGCGTTGTATGGTCGTAAATGTCGCTCGCCTGTGTGTTGGAGTGAGGTTGGGGATAGTCAACTCACTGGCCCTGAACTCATCCGTGAAACGACTGAGAAGATTGTTCAAATCAAGAGTTGAATTCAAGCAGCCCGTGATCGCCAGAAGAGTTACGCCGACGTTCGACATAAGCCTCTGGAATTTCAAGTGGGAGACAAAGTGATGCTAAAAGTATCGCCTTGGAAAGGTGTGGTACGTTTTGGTAAGCGGGGAAAGCTGTACCCCCGTTATATTGGACCTTTCAAAATTCTGGAAAAGGTTGGAACGGTAGCCTATCGTCTCGAATTACCGCAAGCGTTGAGCCGTGTGCACATCACTTTTCATGTGTCGAACTTGAAGAAGTGCCTATCTGATGAGACACTAGTTATACCATTAGAGGAACTCCGAATCGACGACAAGATGCAATTTGTCGAAGAACCTGTTAAAATCATGGACCGTGAGGTCAAACAATTGAAACAGAGTCGTATTCCGATCATCAAGGTGAGGTGGAATTCTAAACGTGGACCTGAATTCACTTGGGAGCGTGAGGATCAATTTCACAAGAAATATCCGCAACTCTTTGACAACTCTAGAAACCGTGACACTCCTAAGCTTTGAGGACAAAGCTTCTCTATCAAGGGGATGATGTAACACCTGGTAATTTTCCCTACTTTGTAAAATGACTATTTTACCCTTTGACTTTTTATTTAGTCAACTATGTGATTTAACTGTGTTGGAACCGGGAAGTTATCCCGCGTTTTCTAAAAAACTGTTTGCTGACGAGTAATGACCTGACACTGTGCTCAGTCATTATTCTGAACATTTTCTGTGAACCTGACCAAAGTGCTGAGACGGTCAATGAATTGACTATAACCCATGAGATTATTTGTTATCTGTGAATTATGTGCTTAACTATTTAGTTTTTAACAGCGTGATCGTATTTTCTTAAGCAGCGTATTTAAATATTTGTGTATATGTTTATATGCCTGTATTTTAGTATTTTGCTATTTATAGTAATAAATCGTATTTACTGTGAATATTTAATTAACGTGTCGCGTTTTCGTATTTTACGTCGTTTTTACGTCGTTTTTACGTTTAACCGTCGTTAACATGCATAAAATACTTTATAAACTATAAAATGTCAGTTTTCGTCGAAAAATCGTAAATTTAATATATTTCGTCAAATTTTTAAGTTTTACGTAATTTTAAACTTAACTATATACTTTTTGATATTTACCTAAAACTAACTAACCTTTTTACCTTAAACCTTTTAACTAGTTACCATAGTAAAATTTTTGAATAATTTACCCCATGTGGGACCCCATAACCGGCCAAACAACATCACACATGCAAGATACACCAAATTTTTACTCCTTACCCTTTTAAGCTTAACTTACAAGCCCTTACAACATTGAACTTATTATCCATATTAACCCTAACTTCACCTCACACTTATTCACTCATTTCACTTCACAAAAAAAAAAAACACACACATCTCTCTCTTTCTCTCTCAAAACACACGGCACACAAACACTCTCCATTTTCCACCATTGTTGATTTCTCAAAGCTCTATTTTAAGAAGAATTAACACAAAATAAATACACCCTAGAGTTTGTACAAGCATAAAGAAGAATGGTTTTTCTTGGTTTGTTGATTTGAGTAGTTTTTGGGTTGAAGTTATAGAAGTAGAGTTCTTGTTGATTATTAGTGGGTTAGAGCGTAGATCGGGTTGTTGTGGTTACGTAGAGTCGTTACTCAAGGTTACTTCTTAAACATTTTTCATCTCTTCATTTTTCATGCATAATCTTTGTAGATCTATGCATGCATGTTACTCATCAACTATTTTCTTGAAATAAAATGATAAAAACTATTTTTGGTCATGAAATATTTTAGATCTATGGAAATTATGTGTGGATCTATTAGATCCATGCATGAAAATGGTTTAATTGAAAGACTTGTGAAAATATAAGTATGTATATTTTAGACTTGTGGACTTGAAGTTAAATCTTTGATTTTGATGGTGTTTATGAATAATTGAAGGAAACTAGTAGTGTTACTACTAGTGGTTACACTTGAAAATGGTCGAAAATGAGTTTTTACGAAAAACATACAATCTGTCCGATTTTTTTAAGAGGCGTAGAGGGTCGTAAAAATTGTTTTGACACTAGTTTACTACGATATTATGAAAATATAAGTTAATACCTTCGTTTCGATATATTATGGGCTAAAAACGGAGCTAAAATGAGTAAGATATTGTCGTTTAAATTTCGTTATCGGAAAACTTAATTTTTGTGAAAAACACTATAAGGTGTTTGCTGTCTAGATTTTTAAAGTGGTCGAAACGACGTTTTCGAGTCAAACGGAGTTGTGTTAAGTGTCGAAATGGTTATTAAAAGTTGTATATGAATGTTGGACTCGTTTTGTAAAAGGGTATTAGCGCGAAATGTGAATACTTGGTGTACCGTTAAAAGTTTGAACGTTGGAAGTGGAAATTGATACTATTGCGGAAAATGACTTGTTGAAATATTAACGATTGAGAAAGTGTTGAAAATAGGGGTTTTAGGACGAGATTTGAGTACTTTCTGAAAATGGCAATTTTTTACGTGACGCCGAAAGGCTGCCGAATTTTCGTTAGAAATCGTGTTGGAAAATTTATTAAGATAAATTTTGGTAAATTAAAATTTACGCCGAAAGGCTGTCGAAATTTCGTCGAGTCAAAAATAAATATTTTTGCCTAAGTATATATATATACTATAATGTTATAACGATATGATATTTACAAGTCACGATTTTAACAACAAAATATATACATGATTGATGAGTAACGTAAGTGACGAACTTTTGTGACTTATTTTCTAGCGCCTAAACTATAGTATTATATTTAGGTTGTTGCTAGAGTTGCTCGCTACTATTTGATCTTACTTGTGCGGTTTGAATCGTTGCTTGAGGTGAGTTTATAGATCCATATTAAACTACTTCTATGTTTAATGTTTTGGGATGTGATAAATGCTTTGATGCTTGCTTCTGGACGCAAGTAAAACTTGATTTCTGTGAACGCTTTGTGAACACTGTTTATGAGATATCTTAAGTTGCTTTAGCCATAGTCCCCACTATCGTGAATCGTTAGTTACTCTGCTGGAGTAAGCTCTTATGTTACGGATAGATCTATTGAGGGTTGACAACCTCCACTCGGGCATTCTGACGCCGGACGAGTGTGTACCATTTGTATGAACGGAGTTATCTTGGCTAGGTACTCCATTGGGGAAAAATTTATGTATGCAATCTATTGTATGCATTGGATCACTAGTTTCGATGTCACGAGCTTAGCTATCATAAATATTATGAACACCCAATTTATCCTACACTTGGCACTATATCTCCTATAGTTGCACGTGTACTTGAAATGAAATCTGAAATTGAAATACTATGAACTTTTACTTGAAACCTATATTCTCACCAACTTTATGTTGACCCAATTTAGCATTTATCTCAGGTAATTGATGATGTGTTGTACCTGCTGTCTGAAGTACTTGGAGTCCGCATGCATTTCTTGGCTATCTTCGGACATTTATTTACTTATGCTTTGAACTATTATCTCGTTGATGTTTAAAACTTTTACATTCCGCTGTACTATCTTTTGAAACTGAGACCTTTTGTACTGTGATGCTTCTAATTTAAATTCAACGAGGTATTTTTATAAAACGTATCATTTAGAGTCGTTCTCTTGTACCTTGAACTATGATACAATGACGTAACAGCCCCCGAGCTTCACCGCTTCCGCATATCACATTTGGGTGTTACAGCTTTCATGTGGGTTAGCGATATCTATCTTAGAACCTTGCGGGGATTCACAGTTTTCTTTTCTAGTGCCAGAGGTGACTTGAGGAGATGATTCACTTGTCCTAGCTGGCAAACGTTTCCTTTTATAGAAAACCTTAAGTTCAGGCTTAAGTGATGTATCATCCTTTTCCATTTCCTCCCTGGTAGTCTCAGTAGAATAAGAGACTATCCTAGTTAAAGGGTACTCGTTTCCTACAAGAGTGAAAGTTCTACCAGTGGGGCGCCACATTTTACCAATGGGTTTGATTTTAGCTACCCACTGGGATTTAAGTCTAGCACGGGAGTTCACCTCATTAAGAAATTTTTTGATACAGGAATCATGATTGGCTCTAAAGACACATTTCCTACATGCTTTAAAAGTAGCATATTTAATGTCCGAGTAAATCCTAGATGATTGATCGGTGCTCCTAGGAGATGACATGCTACGGTTAGCAGTGTTGGGTAATCTAGAATGCATCTAACTAGGTTTGACATTGCTATCTCTTATATGTGTCTTTTGCTTAGCTTCCCTTAGACCAAATGTTTGGCGAACGTCATTTGAACTATTTCAAGACGTGTTCTTTGGACTATGTCTAGGGAAACTAGAGGCAATCATGTGATTAGGTCTTGCAAAAGCTGTTTTAGTCACATTGGGCCTAGATGGTGGAGTGACTGTTCTAGAAAGATGAACCATATCAACTTGGGAGGCAAACCGCGGTCTCGAGGATTGTGATCGCTCGGATCTAAATGCAGTCGGTTGTCGAATAACCTGATTTGTAGGCGGTTTCCCCAAGATTGATGGTTTTTCAAGCTTAGTGTCCACACTAGTTCCTTTAGTTTTCCTTAATTCATTTCTCAAAGCAGCTATAGAAAAAAACTTTTCATGTACTTGAGCTTTTAAAGTCTCATTCTCTTTGAGCAAGTTATCTTGGGATGCCAATTTAGATTCAAGCAACTTAATTTGTTTCAAAAGATTATCATTTTCAACTTTAGAATCTAGAACAGTTTGATCCAATTTTCGTTCAAGAACAACGTTTGACTTTTCAAGTTTTTCAAAATATGTTTCAAATTTCTCCGTTTTCTTTAAAAATTCAATTTTGGCATCCTCAAGCTCTTTGGATTGCTGAGCTAAAATGGTTTCAAGCTCTTCAGTCCTAGACACAGAATTGGTTAAAGAAGCAGGCGTAAAACGATTAGCAGGATTGTTAATTAGCGCATTCATTTCAGACAACATATGAAGAATATTATCTGTACCTTACATGCTACTTGGTTCCTGTTTTCCTCCTGATTCTATGCGCTTGTGACTGCTTCTTGTATCGGCTTGCAATATATGCAATTCTCCCTTTTGAAAAGTCGAAGTCAACGACTCCATGGAATGTCAATGAAAGATAATTGTGATTTATTGTCGAAAGACCAATACGATATTTGACAAGTCGTAGAAAGACCGTGAAGTCGAATGTGTGAGGTTTTACACACCAGCGAATAAACCGTAAAACTCTTTAACACTCTTATTTGGTAAGACCGAAAAATGGTATAAACGATTAAGCACTTTCGTTCGAAAATTAAAAATTTACCCGAGTGCTTTTTAAGAACAATAATAATACTCGTAAATTTTTTCAAAACTCCATTTACATTTGACGAAAAGAATAATAATACCCGAACCCACTAAATAAATCAAATTGAAAAATAAATCTGATCACTATAGACTTGATATGCGTCTTTTCTAAATAACAACTTTATAAAAAAACAGATTTATAGAAATCCAACTACTCCACACGTGGCTTATAAAATAAGAGTCCCAAAACGCCCACTATCTCACCACTTAAAACGTGATTTATATAAAAAAACATATTTATAAAAACGTCCAAAACGTGGCTTATAAAACAAATTTATTAAAAAAAACGTCCACATGTGGCTTATAAATTAAAATGTGGAAGTCTGTTCACTTTGTTTCCTCTGCCTACAATACCAATATAAAAAAAAACTTTCCCAACAATCTTATCAACTTTGTGTTATCCGCCCCCTTGTTTTTCTCTCCCACAAAAAAATCTGCTCTCAAAAGTCTTCAACCTAGATCTATCACAACAGCAAAATACACCTCAAATCCTCAGTTTTTGAATCATCCAAACCACATCAGCCGACACCTCTCTTTCACCTAATCTCCAATCTCCTCACAAAATTAAGCAAAGCTTTATATCCTTTAAACCAAGCAACTCAGTGAATAAGGACGGTTACTCACGGGGTAACACGCAACTTATTCATTGAACGAACCAGAGTGAGAAGACATAAGCTTCAAGATCCATAAGGGTCTCGGGTAGGTTGTAAATATTGGTTTTTTTTCTGTTTGAGTCTTGGATCGATGATGGTGTTGAATAACTTAGATCTTGTTGTGAGTCGATGTTGAGGGTGAGGGAGTCGAGGGTGGTTTTCGAGGCTGTTTTAGTGTTGTGTGAGTGGTTTGTTTTGTTGAGAGTTTAGAAAATAAGTTTAAACTTGGTCTTGTGTTTGGTTTGTGATGTTGAGGATGAACGTGAATGAATAAGTTTTTGGTGTTTGGGTGTGGGTTGTGAGGGGGTGTGGGTGAGAGTCTGTTGAGAGGCTGTGTGGATGTTGAGTCTTTGAGTTTTTTCAATCGAGTGAGGGTTGGTACGAGTGTGTGTTCAAGGGTGAGTTTTGGTGTGAGTCGAGAAACAAGGCAGTCGTGTGTATTAGTTTTCGAGTCGTATGAGTCGAGGGTAAGGTTCGAGTCGAGTGAGACGAGGGTAGGTCTGGAATTTATTGTTGGTCGAAATGGTTTTGTTTAGTCTTCTATTTTTATAAAGTTCATCAAAAAAATAATTTCAAACCTATTCCATCGCAATATCAAAAATATTCATCGCAATATAGTCCAACTCCCATCGCAATATTTAATATTTTCCATCGCAATACTCTTTATCGCAATATCTTATACTTACTCCATCAGAATATCAAACATTTTACTATGCCATCGCAATCTCAATAACACTCACCATCGGAATAATCAAAAACACTTTCATCGCAATGTTTAAAAACTCACCATCGGAATGTCACGAAGAAATTTCAGCAGAGTTTCGACTCTATGAACCTTAATCCCGTCGCAATCACAATCGCAAAGTGGAATTGCAACCCACGTCGGAATAAGGGTGTCAGAATGATTTGATCGCAAAGTAGAACCAATGGTTATTGCGATCGGAATGAGTACTGGCAACCTTTTATCAGAATATGACAAAAAAAAATCCATCTGAATGTGGGAAAAACTTTTCCGATAAAAAACTTGGAATCCTGATGAATACGAGAGAAAAATTGATATGCTAGACAAGATGACTGAAACTTAAACTCGAATAAGACAAAAAACAAAACCAAAAAAATTGATTAAAAAAAAAATTAAAAAACAACAAACTGATACTTTTGAGAAAATAAAAAATTGATATTTTTCAAGAATGGTATATGAATATGTAAAAAATGTGATCCGTGACCAAAAAAAAAAACTTTAAAAGAAAGAAAGAAAAAGATAAGATTAAACTTTACCAAAACAATAGATTAAAAACGCGCCAATCAGAAGAATCAACCAAGCTCTTGATACCAATTGTAGGATCGTGTTTTCTAAGGAGTAGGCATGTTATGATTAATCTATTGAGATGGATGGGAAATGAAGAACTTAGAGAGAGAAAGAAGAGAGAGAAAGGAGAGAATGAAAGAAATGGTTGATTGAATGGAATGTGTGTCTAAACATGAATGACCAACCCCTCCTAACATGCTAGGAGGGGGTATATATAGCCCACCCTACATGTGGGCTATATGGGCTATATTGGATCACGAGCCCAATATCATTGGAGTGACCGATCCTTTCTATATACGTAAAAACGTATTTCCAACAGACACAACAAAACTCTGCCATATACATTCACGCTGACACATTTTCTAGTATAGGCTCAAATAGGTAAATGTTTTTTAAAGAGATGACCCACTCACCATGGCTACAACCCCTATAGGCTGCCCCGCCAAGATGTGGGCAGGCTCAGCTCTTAGCGGGTATATTTAACATCATCACAACCTTAAAAGTTCGAAGTAATGACACTATTTTATATTCTACACTTTCCAACTCTTAAAAAGTAGATTCATATAAGAGACAATCTAGATAAAAGCGGATAGACCCGCCATGGCGACGTTAAGGCTTTTAAAAAGGTAGGCTCGGATAAGACACATTCAAGGAAACAGCAAATACGCACGCCATGGCTGTAACCGTAACAGGTTGTCCTGCCAAGACGCGGGAGGTTTTAACTTTATCCGTGTCTGTTATTGATCATCATGGCCAACAAATATATTTATGTCTGCCAAAAAAATGCAGAAATAGTAGTGAAATACGTTACTGTTCATATGTAGATAGATGGTAGATCCGACCGTCACCAACTCGTCAAATATTGGGGGCAACATTCCTGGTCAAAACCATGTATAAACTACGTCTATCCTCAGTTTCTGTTTACCCGAAAGTCACCAAGAGATGAATAAGATTGTGAGAGACAAACATGAATAGAATAGGTATCTAGCAAACATGCATGGGTCAAAATTTAGGAAATCAATTAAAAACTGCGTTACTAGCCATTACACACAAAGAGTGTGAATTATAAACTATAATAAGGCTGCATCACATATAAATCAAATCCACCACAATTCCCATTTACCCTGGCATCGCCAACCCATTAGAGACCGGGGGCAACAATCATGATCAAAAGAAAGCACCGTGCCCGCTGTGTTACTGTTCCATAACACACATAGAGTGTGAATGATAAACCAAAATAAGGCTGCATCACATATAAATTAAATCCACCCATAGTTTCCATCACAACATTCATGGTCGAAATATAACGTTAACCACTATCTGTTTACAGTAAACAGTCAAACATGCAACTGCCACAGTGTAAGCGCTTACCCTATCGTCACCAACCCACCAAAAACCGGGGGGAAATCAGAGTAACACAGTTACGAAAAAAAGTTTCCTAAACCAACCATTAACCGAAAATCCAATATCACTTATCTGTTCATCTCAGAATATAAGACACATTTAAAAGGGTGCATCATATAGAAACTAAATCTGGCCACTGCTTTCATTCACTCGACCGTCACCAACCCGTCAGAGACCGAGGGCAACGATCATGGTCGAATGAAAGCTATCTGGCACATCAAAGAGTGGGGTCATTGGTGGCAAGGATACAAAATTCATAATCATAATGACCAACAAAGTCTACATATCTAAAATAATTTCTATAAATGAAGTATTATAAGTGCTACCTCGTTCAATTAAAGGTTCCTACGCCCAAAAATAGCTATAAGAAAACCAAAACCAATTGTCAGTTATCATCAACTAGGAAAAACGATCCAAATAAAAAGAAACCGTCTCATCACCGTAGCTCAACCGTCACTGGCCCATCAAAGGCTGGGGGCAACAATCGTTAGCCATAGTCAGACCGTCGCCTACCCACCAAAGATTAGGGAAAACGATCGTCATCAAATTATAACTTATTATAGTTTATCATTCACACTCTCGAAATGTTATGAACATTGCGAATCATAATCGATTGGTGGCAAGGATACAAAATTCATAATAACCAACAACAAGTTCACAGATTAAAAATAACTTCTATAAATGAAGCAACATAAATTTTACCTCATTCAATTAAAGGTTCGTACGCCTAAAAACGACTATAAAAAAAAGAAACCATCATCACCGTAGCCAACCCGTCAATGACCTGGTGAAAAAAATCCTTAACCATACAATCAGGGAAAACGAAACCATCATCACCGTAGCCAACCCATGAAAGACCAGGGGAGAACAGTCCTTAGCTGTAGCCCGACCGTCGCCAACCCATCAAAGCTTGGGGGAAACGATCGACATCAAATTAGCATGAATCCCATATGTACTTTGTGAGAAAGAGTATCATGGATCCCAGATCTGCTCTCTGAGATTGAGAGAAAATTATTTGGTTGTGGGAGAATGATGAGAGAAAAAAAAGAGTTGTTAAGAGAGAGAGAGAGAGAGAGAGAGAGAGAGAGAGAGAGAGAGAGAGAGAGAGAGAGAGAGAGAGAGAGAGAGAGAGAGAGAGAGAGAGAGAGAGAGAGAGAGAGAGAAAGAGAGAGAGAGAGAGAGAGAGAGATCAAATAGATTAGCAAACATGTATTGATCAAGTAGCACAACTAGAACATTAACATGACAGCTGGAGTATTTAGGAATTAAAAAAAAATTGAGAAAACAATAAAAAAAACTCGATTACTGTTCATAACACTCAGAGAGTGTGAATGATAAACTATAATAAGTTATAATTTATTATATTTAATTATTATTTAATAAATTTATAATAATATCTTAATGTAATTTTTATTTAGCTAAATATAAACATATTAATAATAAAAATAATAATATTCTTTATTATATTTATCATATTGTATATATTATTATGATATAATATTATAATAATAATTTTATTATGTTTGGTTTTCTAGTTCTTATATTATTTCTTTTATTAACAAAAAATAATACAATTAATTATTATTAGTTTTTATCTTTATATTATAATTATAATTATATTTATTATATATTATTAAAGTTATTAATATTATATTAAATTATTAATTTCATAATATTTTAGTACTGTTTTTATATTTATTTGTTTATTTAAATTCCTTTAGTCAACCAAACATAATAATAAATTTTTTTAATCACAATTCAATATATTACAATTACAACAAATTTCAAATTTTCAGATTATAACTCATTAAAATAACAATTCCTTAAAAAAAATTGCGAACAAAACAAGACTTATACGTTTATCAAATTGTTTTGGTAAAATATATACTCCCTCCGTCCTAAAAAGCAGGGGTGAGCATTAGGCGATTTTTAACTAAAGCCAAACCTCGAACCGAAAATTTCAATATGAGTTTACCTGGTACTAGCAGCTTTATCGGGAAATTTCTCATCTTAGTAGGAGCTTTTCAAAGAAATAACTTAGTAGCCACATGCTTGTTCTCTTGCAAAGCGGCAAAGCTATAGCTGTTTAGAAAAAGAAAAGATTTAAATGTGCAAAGAAAGGCGTGTCACATAATCACATAAATAAGAAAAGAAAGTGAGTGAAGGAGTGACTATCGGTTCTTATTATTGTTATACACGGGTAACCTCTTAAACCCCTCTTTCAACCCTAAACTTGATTGTTGATCTCCAAACTTTCCTAATGAATCCTGAATTTTGCATTGAGACTTCCAGTAAAAAACTTCGAATTGAGAGGGTGTCAATTTAATTTTAAGTCTTTTAACTTGGAATCTTCTTAGTTGTAATCGAACTTTAAATTAATGCAAGTAATATTGTTTTTCTAATCTTGTAAAACCCGCTTTTAAATCCATGAACATTAATTACACGCAGTCACAAAGTTAATTACAACGTTACGTAATTTATTATTTATTAAGAATAATAAATAATATTATTTATTCAAGTATTAAGTATATTATTATTTATTCAGTAAAATAAATAATACATGTCAGAATTTAGCACGAGAACTAAAAATACGAACACGTACGTAAATTATTAAGACACGAAATGAAAACAAAATAACACACGGGTGTGTCTTGGGCCGCGACGTCAAAAAGAAAAGAAGAGAATAATGGGCTTTGAGCCCAACCCATGTTAGAAATAAACAATTAGGATTTTTCATTTACCTCATTTTCAAGAAAACAAAATAAAAAAAAACTAGGGTTTAGAGACTAAGGGTGCCGCCGGCTAGAGAACAAAGAAAAAGGGAGTCAGGTTTGAGTTTTGATTTGTTGAATTTAGATGTGTATTAATTGGTTATTCCTAATCACGTATAATTGCTAATCATCCTCCTTCTTATTATTTTATAACCACGAATTTATTATGTTATGAACAAGAACACATGATTTTTGGTAAATTAAACATGTAATTAATCAAGTCATGACCGGGTTTTGTTTGGGTTTCACTAAAATCGAGAGTCTTAGACTCTCGATGTGGTTGTTTTAGACCAGCCGCTAGGGCGGTGGTGGTTTTGGTGTAGGCGGCAGCAAACATAAACAAACAGGGGGAAATGTTTGTTTTCGTAGGGGGTGTTTGTTTGTAGCAGTGGCAAACGAGAACTCTAAGGTCTCGGTGGGTACTTAGGTCACAGCAGGGGTAAACCGGCACGTGCCGGTGGGAACCCATGGCCATCAGTGGCAACACGGTAGCAGCCCTATGGCTGTGTAGCCGCCGACAGAACCAACAGATGCCGGCTGTTGGTGTCCAGTTTGGTGTCTGGGGTTTTAGGAGCTCGGGTACACGGGATTGATATTTTTGCAAGATTAACTTTTGGGTAAATTTATTATTAACTACATGTAATAATTAATTAATTATGGGACTTAGGCTATAAATTATTTTACATAATTATTCATGAATTAACCTAAGTATTTTATCATGATATAATTAAATTAATAACTATGCTTTTATTTAATTATCAAGCTAAAGTATAGTTTTATTATATAAACCATGTCTTATTATTAATTAATAATCATAAATAAATCATGCATTATTATTATTAAATAATAATAAGTTTTTAGCCTAATATATTTAATTTAATAAACTTTACTAATATGACTTCATGACTTATAAAATATGTATATTAAGCTCTAGTTTATTTTGGACTTATTATGTGTGGTTTGTGTTTTAGGACCAAAAGATGAAAAAGGAAGAAAACATGGGCTATCACGGGCTTTATCAAAGAAAAAGACAAAAGACGAAGTCAAAAGATCGAGAATGCAAAAAGAACGGAAGTCCAAGGCCTATTCTGAAGATTTATCGAAGAAAAAGTCTAAAGACGGAAGTTTAATGAAGTCGAAGAACTCAAGTCTAATCATAGGAGAAAATTATAAGACAAGTTCTATTTATAGCGACAAATCCCAAGACGACGTCGAAGAAATTAAATCGAGTCGAGACGAGAAGAAAGAAAGAAGAAAGCTTAAACACTTAACCTCTCCACCTCCTATAAATACCCTCCTAATATGTCATTAGGAGGGTGTTAGTTGTTAGTTAGTTGTAGTTAATTTTTAGTTTTTATTAAGTGTTTTCATTTTCTCTCTAGTTTTTCTCTCAAGCTTATTAAATCTTTACTTTAATCTTGTAATCTTTTGATATTTATCTTTAATCAAATCAAGCTTATTTCCTTAATTCTCATTCTACCTTTCTTAATTTCTTTTAAATCTTGATAATCATGTAGTTTTATTTTAATTTTGTTGATGGTTTGATTGTGTAGCTTATTTGATTGTGCTTATTGAATTGGTGATTTTAAAAGTTTTAGATTAAAAGTGCTTATTTTCTTAATTTTTATGATTAATAGTTCTTAAAATAAGTTGATTTTAATAAGCTTAATTTTTTATAAAAGTGCTTTTTGATTTCTAGCTTATTTAGTGTTTTAAAAGTTTTTAAAATTCTAGCTTATTTACTTTTTCTTAAAATCCTTTTGGTTAAGTTTCTGGTAAAATGCTTATTGGTTTTTAGCTTATTTTCTTAAGTTTTCTTGTTACGGAATAATTTTTCCAAAACGCTTTTATTCAGGATAAGCTCTCGGATTATACATTCCGGATAGTCACCACTTAATTATTCCGGATAAGTTGCATCTCTATTATTCCGAATAGCTGCACCTTCAAACATTCCGGATAAGCACATGTAACCAGTTTCCAGATAAGCCTCAGAATTAGCATTCCGGATAAGCCTCAAGACTCCATATTCCGGATAAGTTTCCGGATAAGTTGCATTTTTGTATTCCGGATATTCATTCCGGATAGTATTCCGGATAAGGTTCTCAACAAGGTATTCCGGATAAGGACTCGCATAAAATTTCGGATAAGCCTCTTGATTTTCACATACCGGATAAGGATCCGTATTCAATATTGCGGATAAGGTCCAGAACACCATTTCCTGATAAGCTGTCGAACATTATTCCGGATAAGCTGCTGAAAGACGGATTGCGGATAAGCCTAGGGAGAATTTATTCCGGATAAGGCTCGAAAGCCATATTCCGGATAACATACAGAATCCCCAATTCCGGATAAGTCTTACACTCCTAGTATTCTGGATAAGCCTCCCAATTGATTCCGGATAAGGTTTTGTTATTTCTAGTTTTTAATTTAAACTTTATTTTTCCCGCCTTTTTACTTAGAATTATTTTAACTTGTCTTGTTTTAATTCAATCTTTAAAGTTTACATTTTTATAAGTTTTCATCATTTATTTTTTTATTTTTATAAGTCTTTATTTTTAGTTTTAAATTTTCAAGCTGTCATTTTTTCTTATTTACTCAACGACATTTTCATTTTTAGCTTTAAATAGATAATCAAACCTTTTTTTTTATTTTCCACCAAGAACGACTGAGTCGCACTTTTAACTAGGAATCAATTCGAAAAGATCGGAACAACGAATTTTCATACTTGGCCAAAAACCTTGTATTAAAATGGCGCCGCTGCCGGGGAAAAGATCGGACGATAACTTTAACCCTAGCAAAGCCATACTATTAAATGGCGCCGCTGCCGGCTCTTTTGGTTAAGATTAACGGTTTTTAGTGAGAGACGCGTTGGATTTTGGGATCCGTTCACTTTTGAACGTTATTTTTCTTGCTTAAAATTTTTTCAAAAATCCATAAAAATTAAAAATTTTAAAAAAAAAATTCAAAAAAAAAAGAAAGACATAAAAAAACCAAAAATATTTCTTGTCTATTTTTATTTTCCTTTTGTAGGTGTGTATGCGTACTCGTGCTCGTAAGAAGAAAGCAATTCTAGCCGAAGTTATAACTCCACCTATTGTCACCATGGACAATCAACCAATGATCGAGCTTTTGCAATCGTACGTAGAGGGCAACACTGATGCTATTGTCATACCCGAGATTGGAGCCAACAACTTTGAGCTCAAATCCGGCTTCATTCAAATGGTCTCTGCTCAACCTTTCTTGGGGCGTTCACTTGATGATCCTCATGACCATATAAAAAGGTTTCTTCAACTCACTAATACGGTTAAGTATAATGGGGTTTCACAAGAAGTGATTCGCTTGTAACTTTTTCCTTTCTCCTTAGAGGGACAAGCCCAGAATTGGCTTGATAAGGAACCACCACAAAGTATCCTTTCGTGGATGGATTTAGAGACTAAATTCATCAACTACTTTTTCCTACCCTCACGTACTACCGCTTTGCGGAATGAAATCATTACCTTTGAACAAAAGTACGGTGAGACATTTAGTGAATCTTGGGACCGTTTTAAGGAACTTTTAAGAAAGTGTCCACAACATGGTTTCACAAAAGTACATCAAATTAATACTTTTTACAATGGTTTAAGCATGAATGACCAAGATTCACTAAATAATGCCTCGGGGGGTAACATTTTGGTTAAGTCTTCTAATGCCACATGGGACATTATTGAGAATAAGTCTAGAGTGCAAACCAAGAGTGTTCGGATTAATGTGGCTAGTGCTAGATGAGAGCGACAAGAGAATTGATAAGCTTACTTCGCTTGTTGAAACACTTGCTCTCCAAACTGCTAACAACACCAAAGCTATCAATGCTCAAGTTAATGCTATGAGTCAATCATGTGAAATATGCGGGGGATCTCACTCATACACCGATTGTCCTTCGACTCATGACAATCCGGAAAATGTGTATGCCGCCAACGGTAACTTTTCTACGGGAGGCTATCAAGCACGTCCTCAAGGTGACCGTAATTTTCTCAGCTATCGCTCAAACAACTTTCTTTCACCACCCGGTTTTCCCCCACAAAACCCAAACAACCTCAATCGCAACAATCAAAACCCACCACGAGCTCCAAATCAATATCAAACCCAAAGAAACCCATATCCACCTCAAGGAAACATTCAAATTCACCACCAACCCCCTTATCAACCACCTGCATACCATGCTCCTCCTCCCACCCAACCCACAAAATTTCATCAAGACGTTGAAACTTACATGAGGACTAATGACGCAATAGTGCAGAATCTTCAGCGGCAAATGGCTAGCTTGAAAGGAGATATGGTGAAACAAGGGAATGATCTTCGAGCCGATATGCGAAACTCTTTGGCCAGTCAAACGAATGACTTAAGGGATATGATGGCTAGTTTCTTCCAAAGTAATCAAGCCTCTAGATCGGGTTCTCTTCCGAGTAACACCGTTGCTAATCCAAGAGGGGAGATGAAAGCAATCACCACTCGAAGTGAAAAAGGGTTAAAGGAACCCGAGCTTCCTACACCTACACTGGTGATTGTGACAAAGGAAAACGAGTCCCCTTCTCCAATTCCTCCAACTTCTACTTCTCCAATTCCTCTAACTTCTACTTCTCCAATTCCACCGCTTTCTATTTCTACCCCTCCACCACCCAAGGATGTGAGTGAGAATTCCATTCCAAAGCCTTCATCTCAACCCAATATACCTTATCCCTCAAGGTTGAGGAAAGAGAAATTGAAGAACAAGGATGATATTCAGGTTTCTAACTTTCTTAAAATGTTTAAACAACTGAATTTCAATATCTCCTTTGCTGAGGCTATCGCTCACATGTCGAAATATGCTAAAATGTTTAAAGATCTTCTCAGTGATAAGGAGAAACTTCTTGATATCGCTCAGACCCAACTTAACGAGAATTTCTCCGCAGTGCTCTTAAGGAAATTACCCACCAAACTTGGTGATCCGGGTCGTTTTCTCATTCCTTGCAACTTCCCCGGGGTAGAGAATTGTATGGCCCTAGCCGATCTAGGTGCTAGTATCAACTTAATGCCTCTAAGCGTTTGGAAACAATTGTCTCTACCCGAGCTAGTCCCCACACGAATGAATTTGGAATTAGCTAACCGTACGGTTTCTTATCCAGTGGGGGATAGCCGAAGATGTCTTCGTCGGCGTCGACAAATTCACCTTTCCGGCGGATTTTGTTGTCGTTGACTACGAGATGGATCCCCGTGTTCCATTAATCATTGGACGTCCATTCTTGAGGACCGGTCGCACTCTCATTGATGTAGCCGCGGACGAATTAATCATGAGAGTTGGTGAGGATAAAATCGTCTTCAACATGGGTAAACTTTCTAAGCAGCCTTCTAAAAACGAGAGTGTTAATTTCATTGACGTTCTTGATGAGGCTTGTGAAGAACATTTCAAAGATGCTTGTAAAAGTGGTTCTTCTTCTCTACCCATTGTTGAGACCGTTGCCTCTATTGCTCCATCACTAACTCCATTTGGAGAAAGTGATTTCATTTTGAAAGAATTTGAAGCAACTTTGGGAGATGTGGACTTGCAATATGATGATTCTCCCTCCAATTGGGATGAAGACATTCGTACAATTGAGAAACTTCTCAATGAGGACCCTATTTCTCCACCATCTCCTAAGGATATCTCTATCGATGATCCGAATTTGACTATACCTTCCATCGACAATCCTCCGGATTTAGAGCTTAAGGATCTGCCGTCTCATCTCGAGTACGTTTTCCTTAAAGACAACAAGAAGTCACCCGTCATCATCGCAAAGGACTTGAAAGAAGAAGAAAAATCCCGACTTATCGCCGTACTAAAGAATCATAAGAAAACGATTGCTTGGAAAATCTCCAATATTCGTGGAATTGATCCTCACTTTTGCACACATAGAATTCTCATGGAGGACGACTTTAAACCCACTATTCAAAGCCAGAGAAGGGTGAATCCCAAGATCCATGACATTATCAAAAAAGAGGTTATCAAACTTCTTGATGCGGGAATGATCTACCCTATCTCGGATTAACCATGGGTTAGTCCCGTCCATTGTGTGCCTAAGAAAGGCGGAATCACCGTTGTGCCCAATGAAAACAACGAGTTGATTCCTACTCGTCTCGTTACAGGGTGGAGAGTTTGTATAGACTATCGCAAACTTAATGATGCTACGAGAAAGGATCATTTTCCCCTTCCTTTCATGGACCAAATGCTTGAACGTCTAGCGGGTAATGATTATTACTGCTTCTTAGACGGTTTCTCCGGGTATTTTCAAATTCCCATCGATCCTAAAGACCAAGAGAAAACCACATTCACTTGTCCTTATGGAACATTTGCTTATAAAAGAATGCCTTTCAGCTTATGCAATGCTCCTGGGACATTCCAAAGGTGTATGATGGCTATCTTCCATGACATGGTTGAAGAAACTATGTAAGTCTTCATGGATGATTTCTTGGTCTATGGTGATTCTTTCTCTCATTGCCTTGCCAATTTGGAACGTATGCTTAAGCGGTGTGAAGACACTCGCCTTGTTCTAAATTGGGAAAAATGCCATTTCATGGTAAAAGAAGGCATTGTTCTTGGACACAAAATATCCAAAGCCGGTCTTGAAGTCGACCGTGCTAAAGTCGATGTTATTGCTAAATTACCTCCACCTTCAACCGTGAAGGGTGTGAGAAGTTTCCTTGCTCATGCGGGCTTCTATCGTCGATTCATTCAAGATTTTTCTAAAATCGCTCGCCCGATGACCCACCTCTTGGGAAAAGATACTCCTTTTATCTTTTCTAAAGAGTGTCTTGAATCCTTCAATCTTCTTAAGGACAAGCTAACTAAGGCACCGGTCTTGGTTACCCCTAATTGGGAGCTACCTTTTGAATTGATGTGTGATGCTAGGGACTTTGCTATTGGAGCGGTTTTGGGCCAAAGAGTGAACAAACACTTCCAACCAATCCATTATGCTAGCAAGACAATGACGTGGGCTCAATTGCATTATACCACTACCGAAAAAGATCTTTTAGCTATAGTGTATGCTTTTGAGAAGTTCCGCCCCTATCTTGTCCTTTCCACCACCATTATCTGTACCAACCATTTCGCGTTGAAGTACTTGTTAACTAAGCAAGATTCTAAACCAAGACTTCTTCGTTGGGTTTTGCTCCATCAAGAATTTAAAATTGAAATTCGTGACAAGAAGGGAGCTGAAAACCTAGCCGCGGATCATCTATGTTGACTTGAGGATCCTTATCAAGGGGATCATCCGAATCAAGAGATCAATGACTCTTTTCCCTTTGAGACCTTAATGTCTATCAATTCCAATCTTGATGACACCCCGTGGTTTGCGGACATTGAAAACTACTTAGCGGGTGGTATTCTCATCGAAGGGTTAACATCCCAACAAAAGAAGAAGTTCTTTAAAGATGTTAAGACTTACTTTTGGGATGATCCTTATCTCTTCAAACAATGTGCTGATCTGATTATTCATCGGTGTGTTGATGGACCCGCAGCTTTAGACATTCTCGAAGCTTTCCATAAAGGACCCACCGGTGGTAACTTTGGTCCTAACTACACCGCGAAGAAAGTGTTTGACTCCGGATTCTATTGGCCCACCATTTATCGTGACGCTCACGAGATGGTTAAAAATTGTGATGCTAGCCAACGCCAAGGCAAGATCACACATAAAGATGAGATGCCTCAAAATTTCATACAAGAAGGTGAAATCTTTGACGTATAGGGTATCGACTTTATGGGGCCATTTCCATCATCTAAAGGGAACAAGTACATCCTCGTAGCCGTTGACTACATATCAAAATGGGTTGAAGCTAAGGCTCTTCCTACGAACGATGCGAGGGTGGTTGTAAACTTTCTGAAGTAACTTTTTGCTCGATTCGGTGTTCCTCGTGCTATAATCAATGACCGCGGGACTCATTTTTGCAATGATCAATTTGCACGAGTCATGGCTAAGTATGGTGTCAATCACCGTCTTTCCACCGCCTATCATCCTCAAACAAATGGTCAAGCCGAGATATCTAACCGTGGATTGAAGCGAATTCTTGAGCGTACCGTGGGAGAGCATCGTGCCTCGTGGGCTGATAAGTTAGATGATGCTTTGTGGGCTTTACGTACCGCTTATAAGACCCCGATTGGTTGTACACCTTATCGTCTTGTGTATGGGAAAGCATGCCACCTCCCTATCGAGATGGAACATAAGGCATACTGGGCCTTGAAGTGGGCCAATTTTGACATCAACAAAGCCGACGATCTTCGGAATATTCAACTCAATGAGCTAAATGAACTAAGGAATGAAGCTTATGAGAACTCATTGATCTACAAGGAGAAGACCAAGATCATCCATGATGCAAGGATTAAGAACCGAGAGTTCCACGTTGGTGATCAAGTTTTACTCTTTAACTCTCGGTTGAAGATTTTCTCGGGAAAGCTGAAGAGCCGCTGGTCTGGTCCATTCACCGTCGCCAAAGTCTTCCCATTTGGCACCATTGAGTTTTCTCAGCCAAATGGGCCCAATTTTAAGGTGAATGGACAGCGCGAGAAGTTGTACTTTGGTGAGGACATCTCTCATGAGATGATTCCATCCCTCACCACGTTTCCCTTGAATTAAGTTCTGGGTCGAGTCAGGCTCGTGACTCGGTTAACAAAAACAAGCGCTTCTCGGGAGGCAACCCGTGATCTATCCTTTACCGTTTTCATAGTAAGTGTAGGGGGAGCCCCGTATGTGTTTTTTGTCTTGTTTCTTCTAATGTGCAGGGATTAAAGCTTCAAAGATCCATTATCGATGAATTTTAACGAACCGTGATCCCGTGTACCCGTCTTCCCGGTTCTATCCTAAACTGTCGTGATTCAATATTTCATATCTTATATGTTCACATTGAAATCACTATAGTTGTCCTTTCCCTAGCAAGATTTAAACAAAGTGCACAATGTCATAAGTGTAGGGGAGTTTACTCCCACATGCTTAAACATTGATGACAATGTTTATATCAAGTGTAGGGGGACTTCTATCGAAGTAAGTGGTCTTTTCCATGAATTTGTCCTCATTTTAACCGGAAAATTTGATTTTTCGACATTTTTCAAAATTTTAAATCTATTTTGGCCTTGTAGTTTTCCTTTGTTATCGTTATTTACTTTCTTTGTTAGAATAAATTTTCAATAAAGTGGTTTTAAATTTTTCAAAGTCGTGAATATTTTGACTCAACCCGAGTTTACGTATCTAAGTTTACTCTAGCTAGTATCCTTAACGTGTTTAAGTCAAGTTTTGCTAGGCTTTTATATAGGGAACTTTAAAACGCGAAAGTCTTAACTCTCACAGGTTAAGAACAAGAACTTTTCGCAAGTTCCTATAATTGATCCTAGAGAGTCGTTTATCAAGGGAACTTTAAAATACGATTTCTAAACTTGAAAAAGTCTAAGAATTCGCAAGATCCTATAAATGACTCAAAAACCCAAAACTTTGATTTAATTGGCTAAGCATCCACGAGTCTCATTCCTTGAGATTTTAAATTGTGGAGAACGAGAGATGATAGAGTCAATTATATGTTTGTTATTCTTTCATGAATTTATGTGAGTTGATTATAAGCTTTTTCTCCCATCGCTTGCTAATAAATATATTTGCAATAAATAAGGTTGTACGATTTGAAAAGTTACTTAGCTTCTAACACAAGATCGTTTAAAAGTTGCTCGGTATTAATTAGAGTTCATAGCCAAGGCATAACTTATTGAAGCGGGATGCGAAGATTGGTGAGTCTGAAAAGGTCCTAACAAGACATGAGGGCTACATTTTGTTGCTAAAGTTCCAAAAGTGACGTGAAGAATCATTTATCAAAAATCAATATGAAGGATCGAGACACACGACGAAAAGCAAATACTCCCCTAAATATCATGGAGAAGTCTATCCAAAAAGGCCCTAACAAGGTATGAGGATAAATAGATCCAAGTCCTAAAAGGAGGCGGATCGTTGTATATCAAAGTCCAAAATAGAGAATGGAGAAAAATGAAGAAGTCGTGGTCCAAATATGAAGAATCTCTCAAAAACTTCAAGTGAAGAAATTCCTATTATGAAGAGAAGACCATTATTTCATGAACGTATCTCAAGATTTGAAGTATGAAGTCGCTGCCAAATATCGGTCCGAGAAAAGTCTCAAATCGTGAATCGAGTTATGCCAAGATATGAACTTTATGAGGTCCCGAGAAGTAGTTTTAAAAGATTTTGTCCTTTAGCTAACTATTGATTAAATCATCCAACTTTATTGTCAGCCTAATAAACTATCGAAATAAGTCAAACAATGCATCTTCGTGATCATTTAAGACAACAATAAAATATGAGAGATACACCTAGGAATAAGGGAGTCTAAGTAAAAAATTAGGCCACATGAGTTCGTGTTAGTTTGCTAACTTATAATAACAATGATCTCGTTTTTAAGCTTGGTATGGGGAACGTGAAACTTGAGAATGATGAACATTCATGACAACCTAAAACCCCAATGTAAGTCTTTGAATTCTTTACTTGTTTTGTTCTTTTTGTCTCCCTAGAGTTTAGTATTTAATAAAGGCCAAGGTGGGTTATTTATGATGAGAAATGTAATCTGTGCTTTGAAATTAATGCATTGCATGAGGCATTGCAATCGTCAAGTGTAGGAGATTTAATAAGTGTGAAAACACTTATCCTTTTACCACTTATTTCCAATAATAACAAGACCAAAACGTGTATTTTATGTCGTAAAAGTCGGAATTATGCGTGGTTTGTGTTTTTATTGTGTTTTAGGACCAAAAGATGAAAAGGAAGAAAACATGGGCTATCACGGGCTTTTATCGAAGAAAAAGACAAAAGACAAAGTCAAAAGATTGAGAATGCAAAAAGAACGCAAGTCCAAGTCCTATTTTGAAGATTTATCGAAGAAAAAGTCTAAAGACGGAAGTTTAATGAAGTCGAAGAACTCAACTCTAATTATAGAAGAAAATTATAAGACAAGTTCTATTTATATCGACAAATCCCAAGACGACGTCGAAGAAATTAAATCGAGTCGAGACGAGAAGAAAGAAAGAAGAAAGCTTAAACACTTAACCTCTCCACCTCCTATAAATACCCTCCTAATATGTCATTAGGAGGGTGTTAGTTGTTAGTTAGTTGTAGTTAATTTTTAATTTTTATTAAGTGTTTTCATTTTCTCTCTAGTTTTTCTCTCAAGCTTTATTAAATCTTTACTTTAATCTTGTAATCTTTTGATATTTATCTTTAATCAAATCAAGCTTATTTCCTTAATTCTCATTCTACCTTTCTTAATTTTTTTTAATCTTGATAATCATGTAGTTTTATTTTAATTCTATTGATGGTTTGATTGTGTAGCTTATTTGATTGTGCTTATTGAATTGGTGATTTTAAAAGTTTTAGATTAAAAGTGCTTATTTTCTTAATTTTTATGATTAATAGTTCTTAAAAATAAGTTGATTTTAATAAGTTTAAGTTTTTATAAAAAGTGCTTTTTGATTTCTAGCTTATTTAGTGTTTTAAAAGTTTTTAAAATTCTAGCTTATTTACTTTTTTCTTAAAATCCTTTTGGTTAAGTTTTTGGTAAAATGCTTATTGGTTTTTAGCTTATTTTCTTAAGTTTTCTTGTTACGGAATAATTTTTCCAAAACCCTTTTATTCAGGATAAGCTCTCGGATTATACATTCCAGATAAGCTGCATCTCTATTATTCCGAATAGCTGCACCTTCAAACATTCCGGATATACACATGTAACCAGGTTCCGGATAAGCCTCAGAAGTAGCATTCCGGATAAGCCTCAAGACTCCATATTCCGGATAAGTTGCATTTTTGTATTCCAGATATTCATTCCGGATAGTATTCTGGATAAGGTTCTCAACAAGGTATTCCGGATAAGGACTCGCATAAAATTCCGGATAAGCCTCTTGATTTTCACATTCCAGATAAGGATCCGTATTCAATATTACGGATAAGGTCCAGAACACCATTTCCGGATAAGCCTTCATTTATTTTATTCCGGATAAGCTGCTGAAAGACGGATTGCGGATAAGCCTAGGGAGAATTTATTTCGGATAAGGCCCGAAAGCCATATTCCGGATAACATCCAGAATCCCCAATTCCGGATAAGTCTTACAATCCCAGTATTCCAGATAAGCCTCCAATTGATTCCGGATAAGGTTTTGTTATTTCTAGTTTTTAATTTAAACTTTATTTTTCCCGCCTTTTTACTTAGAATTATTTTAACTTGTCTTGTTTTAATTCATTCTTTAAAGTTTACATTTTTATAAGTTTTCATCATTTATTTTTATATTTTTATAAGTCTATTTTTAGTTTTAAATTTTCAAGCTGTCATTTTTTCTTATTTACTCAACGACATTTTCATTTTTAGCTTTAAATAGATAATCAAACCTTTTTTTTTATTTTCCACCAAGGACGACTGAGTCGCACTTTTAACTAGTAATCAATTCGAAAATATCAGCACAACGAATTTTCATACTTGGCTAAAAACCTTGTATTAAAATGGCGCCGCTGCCGGGGAAAAGATCGGACGATAACTTTAACCCTAGGAAAGCCATACTATTAGAGGGAGTGATTTCTCGTAGCGTCCCTTTTATTTCAGTTGGCCATTTATCAGTATTTTATCAGTGGGGCGTATGGGTGCATCCTAGTTTATCAGTTTACAGTTCAGCAGGTGAATGTGGTGTGTGCTCTACATCCTTCACATTGGAGCTGATCCCTCCACCTAGTTTACCAGTTAGAGGTTACCCCTCTGACAGCATGACGAGGTCACCCCTCTAAGTATTCATGCTCATGTTATTATATTACATGACTTATATAAGCTCTTGGCACTTAAAATACAGTACATGCATGTTTTCAGATTTAACGGTTAATAGTTCAGTTTTACAAGTTATAAACCAGGTTTTCCAGGACATACACAGTTTTCCGCTGCATTTTACATATCAGTCTTCTAGCTTCAGTATTTGATATATGTTTCATTTCAGTACTTCTTATCATGCTTTTATATCCGTTCACTGGGCGTTATGCTCAGCCGTAGTTTCTTTTCATATTCCAAACGACAGGTACACAGGGACGCTCTTAGGATTCTGAGAGTATGTGGATTTGGATGGAAGCTATCCAGACTTCTTTACTTTATGCACTTCATACATTACTTTGCTTGTTTAGACATTGTTTATTCTTTCCTTTAAGTATTTACTTTTACATGTTTGAGCTTATGTTTGGACTATCGACGTTTGATTCCGGTATTTCCTTTATGGTCAGTTAATGTTTTTAAGACATTTACCTTGCATGCTTTGATGATACGCTATAAATACACGTAACGGTCCAATTATCCAAGTGGGGTGTTACAAATCTCTTGTTTATTGTTAATTCGAATAAAAAAAAGATTATGTTGTTCTTATTTACTTTCTTGTTACTGTGATACAAGAAGAAAAAAGTGTTTGTTTTCTTGGGTACTCTTGATAACAAAACAAGAAAAAAAAAATAGGGATAGTTGTTTACTTTGGTGCTGCCGTTCGAAAGAAAAAAGTTTGGTTTCTATTGTGCCTAGAAGAAAAAAAATAGGGATATTATTGGTGTTGTTGCTGTTGGGATATAAAAAAAGGAAGAAAAATAGTTTGGTTATTGATTCTGGTCACAAGAATGATGTGGGCATTGTGGTCAAATGATTAAAGGCTTCAAAGTGGTTAATTGTTAAAGGTGTATTAGTTCGGGTCGAGATTCGAAGTTTAATTCAGGGTTCGAATTCGATATCACTTTTGAATTGTTGACACTTTCGGTTTATAGGTTTTATTTCTTGTTCACTTCTTTTTTGTTATAAATCTGCTTACAATTTAGATTTAGTAGAATCACAATTCTTTTTACAAACCTATTGTGTTACTGTGTAATATTGGTGGTTCTAGCCTGTAGCCAATGCGTTAAGTAGTAGGATAAATTATTCAGTAGTATTTTACTTGTAACAAACAAAAAGGAAAAAAAGAGTTGCAAAAATTGTAATCTAGGGGGACTCGAACCCCAAACCTTCAAACATCCCCAACGACTTATACAACACTAATATTACCAACTGTGCTACTTGATCTTTTTGTTACATGTTTGTTTTAACTCCTTAATATAGGTTTTTTTTTTCTTAAGTCTAGTTTTTAATTACCAGCTTTTTAATTAAATAAAATATTTTTTTGTTAATACTAATTTTATAAAAAGTTAATTTAGTCCGTTTGTTATGATTTAAATAGTTTTAAATTTTTTTTACTATTTTTAATCATTTTTAGATTCGAATATTAGTTTAAATGCATTCAAAAAATAGTTAATTAATTTCAAAAATAAAAATAAAATTAAAAAATTAATCAGAAAAATATTTGTGTTTTTTAATATTAGCTAGGAATTATTAGTATAAAACTTTTTATTTTCACACTTTTTAGATTTTAAATTTTATGTTTTAGCTTTTAAATTAAGTGTAGAAATTACTTAAAGATAGTTTAAATTTTTTGAATCTTTTAAAAAAATAATATTATTTTATCACGTTAGAGGTTTGGAAACTAAGTTTGAATTTCTAGGTCGTTATTTGCCTTAGTTATTCGTTTTATGCTTATGTTTTGTAATTCTAGCTTGCCTAAAATGTTTCCCATAGATTTTTAGGTTTTCCCTTGCCTAATTATCATCTCCTTAGATAATTAAAAAAATAAAAAATCAAGAACCTATCATTCAAGCATCAAATACAAAAATCCGTCAAAATGATTGTACGTAAATTACACACGTTTTAGGAAAAACGCGTATATGCGGTAAGTATTAAACGTTCACGTTTAGGAAAACGCGAATGCTCAACAAGTGAGTTGGTTCTCGGTGGAGGTGTGTGTATGTTGGCCAATATTAAAAATAAAATTTGGATTAATAACATTTTTGGAAGAAAGAGATTGGAAATTAAAAGACGAGTTACGAGAAAATTTAAGCTACGACGCGAAAAACATAAAATCGTAAAATACGACAAAAAATAAAAGTTATCTAAAAATTAATTTAACATCCTAAAAATATATCTAGGGTTTACAAATCAAGAAAAATTGTGGAAACTTTTTTAATTAATTAATATTTAATTTTTAAATGCTAATTAAAGCCCCAAACTCAAATAAATTAATAAAAAGCCCAAACTAAAATTTATAACTTGTAAACTCAAATATACTTAATAAACTCTAAAAAATAGTTTTCTAAGTTTTTTTTACTAATTAAATCTATTTTTAAATGCCTAAAAACAGTTTTTAACTAAAATAGTAATAAAAATTAAATGAACAGTGGAAAATTCTAATTTTTTTTCTAAAAATCTATTTTATTCAAAATAACTAGGGAAAAATTAAAAAAATGCAAGAAAAGGTGAATTCTAGCCTAATAAGACAAAAATTGATAAGCTGATAGTGACCTTTTGGTTAATAAAACTAACAGTGGCTATTTTACACAAGCAGTGGGAACAGGGGTTCCCACTGACACCTTTGTTCAAAAAGACAGAAAGGTGTAGGGTTGTTTTGGTTGCGTTTCTTGCTGTTTTCTGGTACAAAGGGCACCCCCACTCCAACTGAAGTGTGAGGAGTCAAATAAAACACACTCAAATCAGCAATACAACACAATTAACCACAAAATCAAACAAGAACAAAACTTCATACAACAACTATGTATCTTGTGGTCTAATATGGTGCACAGTGAACTTCTAAGGCCAATATAAACTACCTAAAGCTATCTAATCACTAATACCAGATAACTTAAACCTATACTAACCTAAGATCTATACTTGAGCCAAACTACTAACCCCAAAACTCCAATATCAACAAGAACTAGGCTACTTTTATTACAGACAGCAAGTTGCTGATGTTTTGGTTATGACAGTGACTATCAACAGGAAGTATGAGCCACTAAAAGTCAACCAAACCCAACTACTAGATAACTAAGCCCTAATTGTAACCCTAAACTAGATATATTCCAGACCTTAAGTCATAAAACAAAGAATCAAAGCCTAGAGGCCTGCTGATGTGTTAATGCACATAGAATGTGGCAACTACTGATGCAGTTGACCTTTTGGTGAATTTTTATCTAGCAAAACTTGGTTTTAAGTTAAACAAACTTAAAAAACATGGCATAAACCCCTAGGATATCAAGCGAGCTAAGTGGTTACAAGATTCCAGGTCACCAAACTCAAAAATAAAGATTTGCTAGCCTACTGATTATGTGACTGCCAATTTTGGACTAAAAATACAAAAAACTTGCAAACTTTCCTTTAAAAATCTACAACCTAAGACAAATCATAAAATGCTTATAAACAACTTATATGAGTCTGCTGGGGCCTATCTTGTTCATTGTTTGTCACCAGCAATTGAACCAAGGGCAGTCCCAAACACCCTTTATTTAGTTTTAAGCAAATTTTTAAAGGAATTTTCACACAAATTTATCCTAAACCTTAACCAAATGATCTAGATCATGCATATAAACAGAAAGAAAGTGGGTCAATCAAATACCTAGCATAAAAACATACCACAACACAAATTAGCATACCAAAAATGCAAACAAGCATAAAAAGTTATAGGGAGTTCAAACCATACCAAATCTTGACCATTTCAGGTTAAGTGGGATGGTGATGCCACCAACCATATCTTTCATAGCTTTTGAAATTAATGAAGGCTTTGTGAAAGAGGGAGTGATATTTGGGGACTACCACAGTCCCAAAATTTCTTCATAATGGAACAAGAAATGGAATGAAATATCTTTTGACACCCTGGTTAACACCACACAGAAACAACAAGTGAAAGCTTCAAAAGCTCAAGGCTCAAGCTAGTTGTCCACTAGCTTGAGCTTATAGCTTTTGAGGCTGTTAGTAAAAAAAGTATGAGAACAATGAGATTTTTTTCAAAAATCTTAAAAATCAAACTTTGTAAAACCAATTTAAAAACACAGAAAAGTTAACAAAGTTTTGAATTTTTAACCTACAATTAGGTGTCAATTAATCCTAGACCTCAAGTCCAAAAATCCGGATATCAAAAACAATTTTTCCAAAAATTCTCTTGAACAAAAATGATTTGATAAAAATATTACACTAATGCAGAAAAATGTAAAGATTTAAAACTAAGAACATTAATTAAAAACTTGGAACACTGTTGAAAAAAATTAAACTTTCATTGTCATTTATGATATAAAAATTACAAGCTGGAACAAAATACAAGGTACATACCACCCTTGTATTCATACTACACTAAAAAAATTACTAGAAGAAATAAAAGTGTATAAACCCTAAACAATGACTTACCCTAAGTGCCTTTTGAAAAAATATCTAATTCTTGGTCAAACTGAGGTCTTCACGTGATCCTTGGGGGAGACAACTGTTAATATCAAATCTTGATCGTCCAAGAAAGATTTGAGGAGAAGAAAGTGATATTAGACGTTGGATGTCTATTTTTGGAGGTTTATGGAAAGGGATGAGTGCAGGGAACCATGTGGGGTGGTCCCTGGTGTGAGCTGGAGTAAGGTTTGGGGTGGGGTTCGACTAAGCTTGGTGTCAATCATTGACCTGTAAATGAATTATCAAAACCCCTTTGATCTTAGTTAGTTTTGGGATTAGGGTTCTTTGGTTAGACTTTGGGGGTGTTAAGGATACAGTAGGTGTTGCCCGGGACGAAATTATATTAATTAATTCGCTTTAAAAACTAATTAATATGATTGTATTTTAGGTTTGGGCTGTAGTGTTGGGTCGGGTAGGTGGGTTTGTTTGGGCTAAGGGTATAGTGGTTTGGGCTATATCCGGGTATGAAGAGGGTTTGGGTTTCATTTGGTACAACATGCCCCCTTGAACTTTATAAAACATAGCAAATAAAGTTTCCAACAGCATACACTCCATTTTCTTTGATATCAACTATGAGAGAATGACAATTCAGTCCTTGTCTTTTATAATAAGTATACAAGGACCATTCTTGCAATTTTGGGCATACTTCAAGGGCTTGTAATGTCAAATCTTGAAACTTTAGGACCAATCTTGTATAAATGAGATTTACAAGGTCCAAAAGTGACAAGTCTTCAATTCTTGAGGAACCAAACTTGACAAATCTTCAAACTTCAAGGACTTCTTTGGAAATTCATGATTCGAGTCCGGTTCTTTGTGCGGCTTTGTTTCCCATGTTTGTTTTTGCTTGATTCTTCTTCTCTTTTATTGATTTCACAATATTCGTACCTAAAATACACAATAAAAAACACAAGCATATTTTACGGTATTTTATGACATTTTATAGCATTTTAAGCCCGATTTGGACGATGAGACTATGTATAATTATAGTCTCATCAGAGATCGATCCTCCCGGTGAACTCAACGTACCCTAAATATCTACTGCCTTGTTCCTCGGCTGCATACTACTCCATCCGCTCGTTGTAATAGCTTGCTTCTCGGGTGGCTCACACCCAGGGTGGTGCGGCTGAGCCAGAGTGGGCTCAGCAGTCGGCCTATCTTTCTGGGCGCACGCATAAAGGCATGATTAGTTCCACAAATCTCACTACACTAAACTCATTCTTTTTGTACTGAAATAAAGATTTGATTTAAACAAACAGAAAGGTGAAAGGTTGCTTGTTTGACTTTGAGAAAGAAGTAGAAATAAGGTATTATATAATAAAAAAAGTACAGGCTACTTTCATATTGTATTCAGGCTTTCATTAGCTTCTTCAGGATGGGATTGACTCAATGTGATCAAATACGAAAGTTAAAAAATTGAAAAGTATACATCACAATTTCATACGGAGGTTAAAATGGTAAAATTTACCTAACTCGTGTACTGAAACCTTCTTCATCTTCCTTTATTTTCATTAGTTTTGGCGTTATCTTCCTCCTCTTCTTCAATCTCACTACTACCGTAAAATCTTCCTCCTATTTCACTTCCATTCTTAAGTTTCTCTTTTGTTTCTTCTAGCGATTAGAAGTATCCTTGACATTTTCGATTTTCAAATTAGAAGCTTTCTCTAGAGTCACCATAGATGGAAACCACCACTATCTCTATTAAGCACCTTTCGATTATCTGTTTTGCAGAATCAATATTACAAAACTATGAGATAACAAACTAATCAAGATTTGAACTTACATACACCATTAGTGTGCCTCTAAATTTAGACCGGCTTGGAAAAAAGTGTATTGTATCAACTTATAGAAGCATTTATCAAAAAGCAGAACTAAAGGGTGTTTTCTCTGTTAGGACAATTAACACACTTTCCATTTGAAATATTTCATAACAAATAAAAAAACTCACGTGACGCATTCATAATCAACTGGGTGAAACTTGCCAACTTTAACAGATCAAGTACACCTACAACTCTATACTCAATATACTACTTATATATCTCTCATATCTAACAAAAACTGTTATAACATAAAGAAAAACAAATCAAGGTTTACTGTTATAACAGCAGATGTTGGTGGCGTAAACAACGTTAAGCCATCGTCTAATGAGTACTATATATCTGCACATGACATGATTTTTTAGTTTTTTTTACCAGCATTATTTTTTAGTTTTTATATTGATGTTAAAGTAAGTACCACTAAGTTTTTCTATAACACCCCACTTTGATAAGTGGACCGTTACATGATAATTAATGTGTGTCATCAAAGCATGCAAGGTAAATGTCTTAAAAACATAATGACCATAAAGGAAAACCAGAATCAAACATCGGCTCCCAAACATAAACCCAAAACATGCAGAAAGTAAATGAAGTGCAAAAGGAAAAGAGGCATAAGGTAGCTCCCATCCTGTGCACGTCCTCTAAATGCTCAAGTCTGTCCTTGGGTACCTGCCGTTTAGGTGATGGAAAGAAAATACGACTGATCAATGCGCTCAGTGAATGGATATAATGACATAATAAGAATAACTGAAATATAAGCAAAAGATTTAGAATGCATCGAATATGTGTATGTCCTGGAAGTTGTTTTAAAAACGGATTTATACTGAAAAGACTTATGATTATGGATTTATACTAAAAAGTCTTATGATCATGGATTTATACTAAAAAGTCTTATGTTCATGCATGCAAAGTAATTTAAATGCCAAAGATCCCATATAGGTCATGAAAGGTATCAACGTGCATGAATACATAAAGGGGTGACCTCGTCATGCAATTAGAGGGGTGTCCTCTAATTATATTAGTCTGGGTGGAGAGATCAGCTCCAATGTGACGGATGTAGAGCACACACGACAGTCACCGTGTAAATCTGCAAAACATGTACTAAAATTGTAACACCCCACTTTGATAAGTGGACCGTTACATGATAATTGTGGCGTGTCATCAAAGCATGCAAGGTAATGTCCTAAAACATAAATGATCATAAAGGGAAAACCGAAATCAAACATCGATTCCTATACATAAGACCAAAACATAAATAAAGTAAAAGGAATAAGAAGGACAAAACAAGTGTCCAAGAAAGAATAAGTATATGAGGCAAAAGGAGAAGAATTCTAGGGTAGCTTCCATCCTATGCACGTCATCCAAATGCTCTAGTCTGTCTTTGGATACCTGCCGTTTGGGTCATGGAAAGAAAATATACGACTGAGCAATACGCTCAGTGAACAGATATATGACAATGATATGAATGGCATAAACATAAGTAAAGTATGCAATGAAATAAGTATGAAATGATAGTGCAGCGGAAAAGTGTAAGTCCTAGAAAACCTGGTGTATGTTTATAAACTGGTTCATATTCTAAAAAGACTTATGTTTATTTTTAAACTGAATACTGTATTTTAAGTATGCCCAAGAGCCCATATAGATCATGAGATATCACCGTGCATGAATACATAGAGAGGTGACCTCATCATGCAATTAGAGGGATTGCCTCTAATTATAATAGTCTGGGTTGGAGGGATCAACTCCATGTAACAGAGGCAAGGCACACATCGCAGTTACCATGTAATCTTACTAAACTTGTCCTAGGATGCACCCATTCGCCCCACATGATAATAATAAAATAGGTCATATATCTGAAAGGGACGCTACGAGCAATCACTCTCACCGCAGAAGAGTCATAACACCGGTGCCTATAGTGCTATGGTTATGGAACCCCCATAACTAGGTGAAACTGGCATGCATGTATATAGCTCAGGCAATCTAAAATAAACATAACATATACTGAAAGTGTTTAAGACACGTAAACTATTGGGGAAATCAGATGGCTGCAAACGGGGAATCCTAATATAGGAAGAAGATGTCCTTACTGAAGGACGGAATATCCGTACCTTATGTCCAGTATGAAGGATGAAAACGAAAGTGGAAGATCACTCCGACTTCACGATAGCGATTCGTGAATGATTAAGGATCAAGAACTCGAACTATACTCGTAAATAAATCCAAGAACCAAAAATATCTTCTCTCCCTATTTTCTTGGTGTCAGTCGACGGCATAGAAGAGAGGAGAACAAAAATAGGGTTTTTCTAATTTTATTAAAAGTGTATATATGTTTTCCCTGACAATATTCTTGTACATGTATAATTGGTCTTGGGCCGGGCCAAAGCCCACTCTTTCTTCCTCTTTTTCTTGTCATCAACCCCCCCACACACACATATATGTTTTGGTTTTTGTTTTTCGTACTTGAATATTACGCGTGTGTGTTCGTGTTTTTAAATGTCGTGTTTTATTCTGGATACGCTTTAAATATTATACGTAAATGTTTGTCGTGTATTAATAATATACGTAACACTTGTAGAAATTTATTAATATACGTAGTTCTTGGATTTAAATGTTTGTGACACGTGTCGTATATTAATTAGCATAAAGTTTTAATTTAATCGTGATTTCAAGCATTTAATATTCCTGGTATTTTATGCGGGTTTTACAGCTCTTCCCCTCTAAAAGAATAATTCATCCTCGAATTAGAGATACGATAGGCTGAAAGGGACATGAATGTGACGCGACTGAAGAGAACACACAACGTGACGTGACTGAAAAGAACAAAAAACATGACGTGACTGAAAAAACATATCTGAATTATGGAAGGAAAAGAGGATAAGAACTCTAAATAGACTCCTTCGTTTCCAAGTGGCTTCCCCCCTCGGAACGGTTCCTCTAATGATCTTGACGAAAGGAATAATCTTGGTCTTTATGACCTTGTCTTGACGATACGGAAAGTTTTTGGTTCATCAACGTACGATAGATCCTCATGAATCTGATCAAGTGGATAAGAAATATCGTGCACGTATAAATGAAATGTTATGATGCAAAGATAACCTGGAATAAATGACATTAAAAATCTCAGAGCAATGATACGCGAGACATATGGAAAACGTAGTACGTGAACAATTGTGAACGTGATACGTGAAAAATTGTGAACGTGATACATGAACAATTGTGAACGTGATACGTGAACAATTGTGAACGTGATACGTTGAGATATGGTGAAAGAACAGGTACAACATACAGTGAACGTGACACGTGCAACATATCGTGAAAGTGATATGAAAGGCGTAGGGTGAACATGATATGTGAAACATATCCAGAACATGGGATAACTGAGGAGGTAACTCCAAACGATGCGAAATGAGACGTGAAATGTCCGTCTGAGGATGGAAAGTTATGCTAAACTTGATTCTGGTCTCCAAAGCTTTCTGCAAAACCTTCCAGAATAAAACTCGAACGTAAGTCGGAAGATAGAATACGATCATGAACATGAACAACATCATGAACGTGAGTGAGAAAAGCAAACCGTGAAGTGGAATAAGGACGTGGACGCGTACAAAGTCGTGAACGCGAACGCGAAACGTAATTGTGAGCGTTAACGTAACGTGAATGTGAACGTTAACGTGAACGTGGGTGAAACTTCTAGTTGATATGATCGTAGACAGAATATCGTGAAATCGTACGATTTCTTGCTGAACTCCCTGCAGACTTGCTAACTACATAATTATTTCGGATGAAAGGAAACGTGTAGGTTAGTATAAATGGTCGTATGACGGCCAGATAACACTATGCTTCTTCTAAGCCTGCGGTGGTCCAGTAACAAAATCCATGGAGATCTTGTCCACTTCTAATCAGGAATTTATGATGGTTGAAATAACTACTAACATGTTGGCATTCTATCTTAACCTGCTGGTAAGTCAGACATCTAGGTATGAACATAACTGTATCTTGTTTCATGTCGCTCCACCAAAATGTGGTTTGAGATCATGATACATTCGTAGGAATTGGATACATAGAAATTTTTTGAATATTACGAGTCTCGGTAAATTAGACCTCTCATAGCGTAGGATCTTCTGAGACACATAAATTTATGCAGGATTATCTTCTTTGCGTATAAGCTTAGTCATGGTGACTAACCGTAAGAACAATGTGATTTCGCGTGTCACTGTGATCGACCAAAATTCGTACTTGAAAGAATTCAGTAAGAAATTTATTATGTCATAGAATTGTAACATAATGCGAAGATGGTCTTCATGCCCTTCTCTAGACTTAGAGAAGGTCAGAATGTTAGAAATGATCAAAATGACGAACTTGTCCAGAATTCCTAGAAACTCGATTTCTTAAGTCTATAGTTACTGCTGGGCATTCGTGAGACCTAAAGACGTAAACACGAATTCATACTGACCATAACGTGTGCGAAAAGCAGTAACATAATTGGGCATGCTCTTTCACTCGCCACTGATGGCGTGAATTGTAAATCGATCTTGGAAAGTGTTTAGAGTCTGGTAGTTGATCGGATAGATCATTAATACTAGGGAGGAAATAACTATTATAAATGGTGATCCTGTTCAATTTATGGTAATTTATGCATAACTCCATGCTACCGTCCTTCTTCTTTGATAATTTGGACTAGCGCCCCTAGGGTGATACACTCGACGAATAAAACTTCGTTCCAGCAACTCTTGCGGTTATTCCTCCAACTCCTTGAGCTCCAAGTCAAACTTCTCTTCTCGGATAGGTGGTGTGCCTGGTAGTTCTTCTGGAATCCTTCTGGAATTTCTGGCAAAATCGTCCGGTTATGGATTTAATAATTTCAGAAAATCTCGTCATGAAGGGTAGCTAGAAAGTCTTCGTAGCCATGAGTAATGAAGTATGTGCTCATAAAGTAGAAATATTTTGTTTATTTTTTCCCGGTATCAAAACATGATGACTGTATTCAGGAACCTAAATATCGCCGAACATTACTCGATGTGAACCAGAAATCAATCATAGCATGGTGTGCTGCTACTCAATCCATTTCATGTCTGGATTCATATCGAACTTGCACATACCAATGGAAAGTGCGTTAGCAGAATGGATCTTGTCATCGAACTGAGAGGAAAACCTTGTACCCATGGGTGATACACCGGCGTTTTTAAATAAATGAATGACATATGAGATCTAGAAATGAAGGTGTAATATCAATACACTAAGTAAAAGTGGTAGATCTTACTGCATGTGTTTCGTCCGTCTTACACAGAACGAACACTGCGTGTCCAAACATGAACAATGTGCTAGAGATGGTACTGAGATTTTTAGTGGCCTGATTAGTACATGGCACAACAAGATGGTATACCCCTTGGAAGGTACCCTGAATTACTGAGTCCTAGTTCAGAAGTTATGCGTGAGTCGTGTGTCTTGACTCATGGTTGAGAAAATATGCGTATGATACATGTCTTGACTGGTGTCTTCAGAAAATACACGTGAGACATGTGTCTTGACGGATGTCTTGACATGTGTCTCTAGATGTGAAATGACTAGAGTTGAAAATTTTGGTCCTAATGCCAGAATTGGCGGATCGGTTGGACTGCTGACCCTCTGTATATCTGGTCACGGCCGTTACCGGAGTTTCTGTCATTTACAAAGTATATTGTCACAGTATCTATCACTACCTCCTCGTCTGTCAGTTCCATAACGGTCATTATCATGATGGTGATTCATGTAACTATTCAGCTGAGTGGCCGGTTGGTACCGGTTCCCACTCATATACCTGAACAGACAACTGGATGACGTCTGACCTTTAACGAAAAAGGTAAGGACATGGATTGTGATGGAAATCGTCTGGTGGTGAAGCATCTTTCTCGTCTGATCGTTCTGATCTAACGCCTTTGTCTTTGTCTTGTAGGATCTCCAGGTTGTGAGAAGCATCAACATCTTGTAGAATCTCCAACTTATGAGCAACATCAGCATCTTGTAAATCTCCAACTTATGAGTAGCATCAGCATATTGTAGAATATCAGTAAGTGGAATACGCCTGAAGGGATTGAGAATCGACTAACAAATACTCATGGGGTATTGTAGTGAAATACACATGGTTACGATACGTGTAATACACATGGGATACAGTACATGGAGTACACATGGAATTCACATGAGATGATTAGTGTGGGTGTCAATTATCTGATATGCTTTTAAAGAACTAACTGATTAAACGGTTAGGCAATCAAATTAAAGCGAGCAACATGATAGCCTACACCTTCCGACGTAGACATAATTCTAGTTGCATAGAGAAACGCAAAAGTATGATTAGACGAAATTCAACGATGATTAACATGAAAGCATGATCAATGAAAACCAACCATGACTATCATAAAAGCAGGATTAAATGAAATCCATCAATGTCTAGCATGAAAGCGTAATCAACATGATGAAAAAGTAATCAACATAAACAGACGTAAGACATAATCAACATGAAGAGGAAATCAACATGAGAGTATGAAAACATCGTCATCATAAGGAAAATAAAATGTAATCAATGGATATTAAACATAGACTGGTGTGGATGGCTATGGTTCCATCCACAAGATTTGAAGAAAAAGACATGTGACTAAGTATGGATGATTATGGTTCAATCCATACTAGTCGAATTTCAAGGGAAAATATCATGGATAGAATTTAACAACATAGGACTAAATATGGATGGCTAGGGTCTAATCCATACTAGTCAAAATTTCAATGGAATTATACAGCCATCTGATAGTTTAAAATAGGAACAACATAAAATGATTAATCTGTTAGAAACATAGGATAAACATAAGAGATGCATGAAATAGTTCATGAAGGCATATCCAACTGAAATTGACATGAGTAAGGGTGAACGCCTATGGATCGGTTCAAAAAACAAAATTGACATGAGAAGGGTGAACACCTATGGGTCGGTTCAAAAAACAAAGTTCGAATGAAAAGCACATGCGACTAAATATGGCTAGTCCTGCCCCAACCATTACTTAGTCAAAACTTAACTGAAAACAATGATATATGAAATAAATAAATGAAAATCAACTGTCAGTTTAAGAAGACGGTAGTGACTACCCACTAGTCACAGGTAGATTTTAAGAGCCTAAAGGTCGAAACCTTGGCTCTGATACCATAATTGTAACACCCCACTTTGATAAGTGGACCGTTACATGATAATTATGGTGTGTCATCAAAGCATGCAAGGTAATGTCCTAAAACATAAATGAACATAAAGGGGAAACCGGAATCAAACATCGGTGGTTTCAAATCCACCTTGTGTACTAGAATTTGGGCTTGCTTTTATGTGTTTGTGATTGTGTTTCAAAATAGCCTCCGTCAAGACCATAAAACCATTGTGGTTTTCAACATTTTGACTGTAGTAGTCAAGGTTCTTTTCTTCCATTAGTCCAAGACACTCTTAGGCCTATTCAGTTGTGAATAGGACCTAAGAGAGCTTTGATGACCCTCATTTGGATGTAAGTGAAGGAGTTGCTCATTTTCCTCCTTTGTTTTTAAATTTTGTCACAAAATGCATGTTACATGAATCTGTTATGCATGCTATGTGACTTAGTTTTCTTGGTTGATTAATAATTCATTAGTATCCTTAGATCTTAGTCAGTAGTTATCTTGTGTGTTCATGGTGTTATGATCTAAAATCTTTTGAAAATTTTGTGAAAACAAGAATTAAGGGGTGTTTGGATTGAACTGTCCAGTAGAGATTAGGTGTAGTTTGTGTTTAAAATTGGACCCAATCACTTAGGATATCATAAAACTTAGACAAAGATCGGGTCTGCATGTTTTGTTTATTTATTAAGAAGAAAATGGTAAAATTTGTTAACAAATGCTAAAAACAGACAAATTCATATTCCATGTTTATTTGTGTGAATGAAAGCTTGAAATTGGTTGAGTAGTTAGTTCTTAGGTTTATACAGCTTGCATTATATGGTCTCTGGATTAGGTGGGTTTTTGTAGTTTGTAGAAGCTCTTAAATCTCACTTTTTGGTTAAGTATATTAGCAAAGTTACTTTTCTGCCTTACCACATACACCAGCAGCTCCTTAGGGTTTAATCTTGTGTTTTAGAACTCAAAAATTGGTGCAAGGATAGTTGGTAGGATACTCTAGGTTCCTAACATATGTTATTAGTAACTTAGAAGCTTTAGGGTAGCTTTTGGATAGCTTATAGGCACTGTGAGTCCACAACAATAACTTTAGGCCATTTGCTTGCATTTTCTTGATTCATCAGGCTTAAATTGTGTTCGAATACTTGTTTCTTTGTGTTTATTGTGACTCCCCACACTGCCATAGGTGTGGGGGTGCCTTTTGAGCCCAGCAAAACATCCACATTCCCTCAAAACAGGCTCTCCAAAACCCCTTTGTGCTAACTGTTAAAAGCAAAGCTTGTTCTTCATTTTACTTAGTTACTGTAGACAATTGGTCCACGTTTTTTAGGCTTAATTTGTGTTAACATCAAGTTAAAAAGTGATCAAGTGTTGTGTTTGAGTGTTGGATTAATCAAGATAAAAAAATAGAATCATAGGAAGTCAAGGGGAACCCTGAGATTCGAACCCTCGACCTCACACATGATCAACCCCTTTAAACAACTTAACACACCACACACAAACCACTCCGCCCTAGGGATTTTACTGTCATAGGGTGGGAGTGTTTGTTATTTAAATACAAATTCAGATTGCTTATCAAAAAGAAAGCCGTAGCTTATTCTTAGCTTTTGAGCTTATTGGGTGCATCTTTCTAGCTTATTTAATTTTTCTTGTCATTCTATCATAGTTTAAGACTTTTTGGTATAGTTTGGGATTTTTCCCATTGTTTAAATATTTTCTAGCATTATTTTTATTCGTATTTAAGTTTTAGCTCATTAAAAATAGATCTTGTTAATTAAAAAATTATAAAAAATACTTTTTAGTCTTATAATAATACATTAAGGGTTTACAAACCATAAAAACCCAAATTAGACTTTTTAATATTTTATTTGATTTTTAAGGTTTTTATTAATCTTTAAAAGTTAATATTAAATTAATTAAAAGGTCTAAAAATTTTTTGTTGGTTTTTAGATCTTAGTTATATTATTTAAGACTTTTTGGTGAATTTTATTTATTTTTAGGTCAATTTCATTTTTTGTCACGTTTTTAGGTTTTACATTTTTAATTCAAAAAATTGTTTTTAGGGTTTAAAAATAGAACTAATTAGTTTAAATTTTTGCTAAAATATTTTTTAGCTTAATTTATATATTTTGAGGTTTACAAGTTTTAAAATCTTAGTTTGGGCTTTTTTTAATTTATTTAATTTTTAGGGCTTTAATTATCTATTAAAGTTTAAATATTAATTAATTTAAAAAGTTACTGGAAATTTTATTTATTTGTAAACCTTAGACATATTTTTAGGTATTTAATTTGACTTTTTGTTAATTTTTAGGTAAAATTTTAATTTTGTCGATTTTTACGATTTTACGTTTTGTACGTCGTAGTTTAATTTTTAGTGTAATCCGTCATTCCAGTTAGATCTTTTTCATTCCATTAATATTAATTCAAAACATAACAAGTTTAACACACACAATTATCCTCCTTGGTTAACGAACTCACACATTGGGTCATAACTATTTGATTTTCCTAAATCAAATTACTTAATACTTACCGCTTTATACTTGCTTTGTTTTTCCTAAAATAAAGTCAAGTGTAATTTTACTGTTATCATTTTGGCGCCGCTGCCGGGGAGGCGTGTTGTGTTAAGTTTGGAAAATTTTGTTTTTAATATTATCTATAAATAGTATTTGTGTGTTTAACACTCTAATCACACGTATTATCGATTTTTATCGTTTTTATGAATATCAATATTAATATATTGTAGTACGTATCACAATAAATCCAATGTATCTCCAGATACACGAGAAATCACACCTCTTTAGCGGGCGTTTCGGTCGTTAGTGAGTGTATCAAATTCAAGCAAAGAAAAAGGCTGTTAGAAGTAATTAAAGTGATGGTCATATAATATATCGTTGCGAAGCTCGTGAAAAATGTTATTTAATGATGTCGAGAGTTTTTAGTTATTATTGTTTATGTAACGGGATTTAATCCCGAACACACAAATGAGGAAGGCCTCCTAAGCATTTGTTAGTTAGTATAAAAGGCTTCCTAATCCTCATTTGTGTGTGTGCTTTCCATTTTGATTTGTTCTAGAGAGAGAAAGGTGTTTGGTTTCTCTCACTAGGAAATCACCAACTTTGTATTTCTTTTCTTTTCTTCATCTTAATCTAATCCTTCTTTTTTAGTTTAATCATCATCATGTTATTTGTGTTTGATTAGTCGTGTGATTTAGTCTTACAAGTGGTATCATTCGCCAAGGGATTCGTAGTTAGCGTTGGTGTTGATTTGGTGTGGATTTGGTATTGTTTTCGTGGAGGTTTTTAGTTTAGGATATTGGATTCGATTTGTATTTGAGGTTTTGAGGTGTTGTTATTGGGGTGATCGAAATAGTTATTGATTTTGGTGGATTCGTGATTGTGTTGTGGTGGTTTTGCATCATCTCTGTCGACTCATACGGTATTTCTTCTTTTTTCGGATAAATCTTCGGTAAAGGGTTTGTTATTCCGAAATTTTCCATTTCGGAAAAGTGTTTATAAATCTCGGAAACGTTCATTTTTTCCGAAGAATTTTCTGAAAATCAAGTTATTCCGAAAAAGCTGTTTTTACTGAAAACCCATTTATTCCGAAGAATTTACTGAAAAAATCTCTTATTCCGAAGATTTTACTGAAATCCAATTATTCCGAAGATTTTACTGAAATCTTTTTATTACGAAGATTTTACTGAAAATACACTTTTTCCGAAGATTTTATTGAAATCTTTTTATACCGAAGATTTTACTGAAAATACACTTTTTCCGAAGATTTTACTGAAATCCATTTTTTCCGAGGATATTACTGAAAACCAATTTTTTTCGAAGATATTTCTGAAAACTTCTTTTATTCCGAAAAACTCATTTTTCCGAAAAAGCAATTATTCCGAAAAAGCAGTTTTTTCTGAAAATCCAATTATTCCGAAAAAGGTTTTTTTTCTGAAAAGCCATTTATTCCGAAAAAGCATTTTTTTCTGAAAAAGCCATTATTCCGAAAATATTTTCAAAATTTGTGTTTTTGAAAATTTTTATCGTGGAATTTTTGGTTTCAAGAGAGTCTTTTTAGGGGATTTAATCATATTTAGGGGATTATAACTTCAACATTCTGCTTTCTACGAATTGAGATCCTGTTTTTCACACGACTTCTAAGATGACGTCTCAACAAGATATTTACGTTGCGGGTACTGAGAATCGTCCTCCCATGCTCACCAAGGAGAACTACACTACATGGGCTAGCCGTCTCCTTCGTTATGCAAAATGTAAACCTTTGGGAAAATTGATTGTCAAATCGATTCAAGAATGTCCGTATGTTAGAAGAACCATCATTGTGCCTGGGGATCCTATGAATGCTAACCCAGTGGCTGACTCAAGTCATGAGCAAACGGATGAAGAATTAACTGAAGCTGAATCTAAACAACTCGACGCTGATGATCAAGCAATTCAAGTCATTCTTAGGGGACTTCCCGAAGATGTTTATGCTGTTGTCGATAGTTGTGAAACGGCACACGAGATGTGGCTTAGGATTCAGAAAATGATGAAGGGGAGTGAAATTGGTTTACAAGAGAAGGAAACTAAGTTGCTTCGTGAATGGGAGAAATTCACGTCTACTGAAGGGGAACAAATTGAACCTTACTATCATCGATTTTCAACCCTCATGAATCATCTTAGAAGAAACAAACATGAACCTGCACAAATTGCTGCAAACATCAAATTTCTTGATAATCTTCCTTCTGAATGGTCAAGATATGTCACTCTTGTCAATCAAACCAAGGATCTTCATGTAGTGGACTACACTCAAGTATATGATTATTTGAAGATGAATCAAGATGAAGCTAATGAAGTTAGGGCTGAAAGACGTGCCAAGACACAAGATCCATTGGCTTTGATGGCAAACTCTCCATCATCGATGTCATATCCCATGGTACCTTACCATCAACCCTCATCAAGTAACTTTATGCCACAAAAACAACAACAACAACTCACTCCTTATGGATATCAACCTCCTGCTGCTGTGAACTACTTACAACAACCCATTGCCTGTTTCGATGACATCACCGATCCAACTCATGCGATTAACACTGGTCTTGCACTTCTTGCAAAGGCATTAAATTTACCATTAACCCCACCAACAACAATCAGAGAATCTCCTCGAACACTAGAAATAGGCAGATTGCTCAACCTTTCATGAATGCGAATCAAGATCGTCAATTGGTAGCTGCTGGGACACAATATGGTCAGAATGTTGGGAATGCAGGAAATCAGTATGGACAAATTCGTGGTCAGAATCCGAATGTTCCAAATGTGGGTAATCAGAATGGGTTAATAGTTGTGCCAACGGTTGGTAATCAGATGGGAAACATTATGGCTGCAAGGGCTGAGAATACTGGTACGGAAAATGGAAACAACAATCTTCAGGTTCAGTGCTACAACTACAGGGGAATTGGTCATTATGCTCGAGATTGCACAACCAAAAAGAAGAGGGATGATGTTTATCTTCAGACTCAGCTTCTCATAGCACAAAAAGAAGAGGCAGGGATTCCACTTCAAGCTGAGGAATTTGATCTTATAGCTTCTGCTGCAGAATATGACGAGGAAGAAGAGGTGAATGCCAACTACATCTTGATGGTAAACTTACAGCAAGCATCAACGTCAGGAATGCATGATGACAAAGCTCCCGTCTATGATTCAGACGGTCCCTCTGAGGTACACCCAAGTTTTGATGGTAATGATATATATAATATGTCTAATCAGGAGGAAGAGTATACTGAGATGCTTGAGCCTTACATTGAGACACACGAGGATCAAACGAATAATAGTAATATTATTTAAAATGAGCCTAGTGTGGACCTTAGTGTGGATCAAGTTTCTTAGCCTACAACCCTTTCTGATGAGACTCATGCATATTATAAATCTCTATTTGATAAGCTTGCTAAGGATGTAGATCATGCTACGGTGGTTAATAATAAGTTTAGAGAAACTAATGCCAAATTGACCACTGAGCTTGCGGGATATAAGGAACGGGAGAAATGTTTTGAAATTCATCAGGCTAAAATTAAAGAACTTGAACAAGCTCATGCTACATCGGTTTATCAAGAAAAATGCACAACTAAGAAATTAAATGCCTTACATTTAAGTAGTGCTAAAAAGATAAGCGAATTGAATGATGAAATCACGTCTCTTAATAAACAGCTTTCAACTGAAAAATCTACCATTTTGGAGTTAAAAGAAGAACGAAAAAAGCTGAAACATGATTTCAAAATTCGAGAAGATGGGCTTCTTGAGGATTTTTGCAAAGCTCAGGATAGGATTAGAGAATTAGACAACCTTTTAATTAAACGTGGCCAAACTATGCAGACGATAAATATTCTCGCACCAAAAGTGAATGAGATAAATTACACTCGATACAAATTGGCTTTAGGTTGTCCTCTTCCCCCTAATCCCAGATACCTTAAGCAAGTTCAGGCCACTAATGAAACATTATATAATGGTAGTGTGCTATTGTCTGATGAGCATGATCCTCCTATTGTGCATGATTCTGAGGAAACTACTGAACTTGCTGAAGAGACTCGTTTAAGAATGAAAAAGCTTGATAAAGAAGTGACACCCGTTTATTATCCGAAAATCAATCCTCCAACTGTTTTTGTTCGGTCTAAAACAAGTACTGAAATGCTTATGCTACCAAGTGAGGAATTGTCTGATGACCCTCCTAAACCGAGTATCACACGCCGATTTTTAAACGAGCTTAAAGATAACTATGTCATTCTTAAACGTGTCGTTAATTCCAAAATAACTGGAGGAAATTTTACATCACCTGTTCAGATTGTGGTCCAGAAAATTCTTCAAACGATATTAATCCGATTATTAATCAAGTTGATGCAAGGTTAGGTAATTTGGAAAACGATTTTCAAAAAGAATTTGCCAACTTTGTTGAAGACTTTAAATCTTTGGCGAAGGAAGCTGATGAATCTCTTGATAAAATCAAAGTTTTGGAAAATGATCTTGAACGACTCTCTAAAGCTCGTGATTGTATTGATAGTAGCCCTATTGAGTTAAGTACCTCTGTGTCGCATAATGAAAACCTTCAAACTGAGCTTGATCTTATAAAATAGAAAATGGAATCTTATGTCATTAAAAAGGATAAAGAATTCACCGATCTTTGGAATAAATTTGTCAAAAAATGTGATGAATGCAAATATGACAAGATTTCGTATGAAAAAGCTTACAATGAAATGCAACAAACTATCACACGATTGCAGGCTCAGTTAGGAGGGGTTAAGGAAACGAATTTGGCCTCTTCAGGGTTAGAGAGTGCTAGTGATGGTAATGTTCAGAAGCTTAAGGCTAAGATTACAGATTTAGAATCTGTTGTCGTTTCATATAAGCGGGCTATTAAACAAAGCAAGTCTGTCTATCAGAAACTTATTGATAAAATCTGTGAGAACTATAAATTAAAGGCTTTGTTAAAAGATAAGACTTCTGAGTGTAGCTCGAGTGCAAAGACGATGATCCAGAAACCAGCAACCTGGGGACCCACTCGTATTGCTGTAACACCGTTTCCCAAGGCTGCTGGAATGAAAGCTGCTGTTATAGCCCCAGGAATGTTTCGCGTTAGACCTTCATCTCAAACTAGGGTAGATATCTCTGTGCCTAGCAACCAACGTAAAGCAAGCGTTAGGACAAAACCGACCACTATTGCACAACCACAAGTCATTGATTTAAAAAATGCTATTCTAACAAGCGTGTGTCTTTTTCTACATGAATGAACAATTACACTAAGAGTAGAAGGCCACAACCTACGAGCAATACAAGGAATGATAGGGTCCCTTTTGCCTCTAGAAGTAGTCGTCCCAAGGCTAATAATGTGGAAGTAGAAGAACACCGTAGGAATTTATCGTTTTTTATTCATAATCAGAAACTTAATTCTTCTGAATGTAATGACTTTAAACTCGCTATTCGGAATGAAAAATCTGAAGTTATTTGTGCTAAATGTAATAAATGTTTCTTTACTTTTAGTCATGATGTTTGTGGTTTGACTATGAATGGTTTGCACTATGGTGGTTACACTCACCTTGACAAGTTTTCTATCAACGAAACACATAGCACTCCTAAGGCTAAAGTGTATGTTCCGAAAACTAAGCAGGTAGGGTCCAGTGAAAGTCTTGCTACGCCTAGAAGTCCTAGAGTTATCTCTAAGTGGTTGCCCACTGGAAGATATTTTGCCTCTAATGGTCATGTTATTGATTCTAGTAGATCTCATACTGACAGTGAAATGTCGGTATGTGATATGGCTTGATTATTACCAAACCATACAGGAACCTATTTCTTCGGTTGCCAAATTTTCTCTTCTCTTATCATTGGCAGGCTTGAAATTTGTCTCTGGTGTGTGGACTCGGGCTGTTCCAAACATATGACTGGGAATCGAAGTCTTCTCAAGAACTTTGTATGGCGTTTTATGGGAACTGTTTGATTCGGAAATGATCATGTTGCGGCAATTCTAGGCTATGGTGATCTTCATTGGGGAAATATTATCACCACCCGAGTTTCTTTTGTTGATGGCTTGGGACACAATTTGTTCTCGGTTGGGCAATTTTGTGATTCAGATTTGGAGGTTGCCTTTAGAAGTCATACTTGCTTTGTTAGGGATCTTGAAGGAATTGATCTGTTGAAAGGAAATCACACAACAAACCTTTACACCATTGATCTTTTTCAAATGTCTGCTGCATCTCCAATTTGTCTCATGGCTCGGGCCACTTCAACAAAGTCATGGTTATGGCATCAAAGGTTATCTCATCTCAATTTCGATGCCATCACCCAACTTGCAAAAGATGATCTCGTTACCGGTCTTCCAAAGTTCAAATATACTAAAGACCATCTTTTTCCATCATGTGAGCAAGGTAAAAGAAAGAAGAATCCTCAAAAACCCAAACCTGTTCCAAATTCGACGAATAGGTTGCATCTCCTTCATATGGATTTGTGTGGCCCAATGAGAATCAGAAGTATTAATGGAAAGCGGTATGTCCTTGTAATTGTGGATGGTTATTCTCGTTACACATGGGTTTATTTTCTTCTTCGAAAGATGAAGCCCCTGATGTAATTATCAATTTCTTAAAGAAAACATCAGTGCTACTTCAAGCCTCTGTTATCATTGTAAGAACAGATAATGGTACAGAATTCACCAATCAGAAACTGATAGCTTATTTTGAAGAAGTTGGGATTTCTCATTTAACTTCGGCTGTAAGAACTCCAGAGCAGAATGGAGTTGTAAAACGGAGGAATCGTACGTTAGTTGAAGCTGCTCGGACGATGCTTCTCTCCTCCAGTGCACCGTTATTCCTTTGGGCTGATGCTATAGCAACTGCATGTTATACTCAAAACCGCTCCATTATTCACACACATTTCAACAAAACACCTTATGAGATCATTAATGGAAGAAAACCGGATATTTCATTTTTACATGTCTTTGGTGCTTTATGTTATCCGAAGAATGATCTTGAAGATATCGGTAAACTTGAACCTAAAGGTGATATTGGGTATTCTTCAACTACTTGTGCTTACAGGGTTTATAATCGAAGGACAAGAAAGGTAATGGAGACTATGAATGTTACTTTTGATGAACTCTCGGGTATGGCCTCTCAAAATAGAAGTTCACATCCCGAGCTTCAAGCTCAGACTTCTGGACATGTAAGTTCAGGACTCGCGCTTCAATTTGCACCGTCAACAATCTCATGGTTACAACCTTCGGAACGTGACTTGGAAGTTTTATTTGGGCCAATTTATGATGAATATATGGAGGGTCCTTCGTCATTTGGTGTTCCTAAAAATGCCCCGGCTGCACCTGCTGCGGTAGTTCTAGAACCACCAGCTGCACCTACACCAACGACATCCGTTTTTGCACCATCTACGTCAACCTCAACCATATTGACTCCAAACATTCCAACCACGTCTCCGACTGCTGACGCAACTCAACAACATTCTCAGCAAATTCCTACTCATGTTCATCTTCAGAATGAAATTGTTGCTAAAAATGCAAACAATGCGATGCTCAACGAACACGAGTTTCTTAATCCATTTGCGGCTTCCACAAGTTCTACTCAGCCTTCAACATCATATGTGGATCCGTCGAGCTCGCATCAAGTTTCTCATACACTTCCACATGAACAAAAATGGACTAAGAATCATCCTGTGGTTCAAGTGATTGGTAATCTCTCAAGACCAGTCTCAACACGAAATCGGCTGCGTACTAACGGTGATATGTGTATCTATGCACTATCAATCAGCACAATGGAACCAGCTAGTGTGAAAGAAGCAATGACCGATGCATCATGGATTGAGTCTATGCAAGAAGAACTCAATCAGTTCATCCGGCTTGATGTATGGGAGTTAGTACCTCGACCGGACAATATTGATCCCCTCACTCTGAAATGGTTATTCAAAAAAAAGATGGATGAGGAGCAAACGGTCATTAGGAACAAGACTCGGTTAGTTGTGAGAGGTTATAAACAACCGGAGGGAATTGAGTTAGCTGAATCCTTCGCCCCGGTTGCTCGAATGGAATCTATTAGGATTTTCTTGGCATACGCTGCACACAAATCGTTCACTGCGTATCAAATGGACGTGAAGACGGCTTTCTTGCATGGACCGTTAAAAGAAGATGTGTATGTATGTCAACCTGAAGGATTCATCAACACCGAACATCCAAGCCATGTCTACAAGTTGAAAAAGGCAATTTATGGTTTGAAACAAGCACCGAGGGCATGGTACGACGAATTAGCATCATTTCTTCTACAAAATCACTTCAGCAAAGGAACCATTGATCCAACTTTGTTTATCAAGCACTACGGCAACGACATATTGGTGGCTCAGGTCTATGTAGATGATATTATATTTGGTTCTACTAACCCAAAATATTCCATATTATTTTCAAACCTTATGAAAAGCCGATTTGAAATGTCCATGACGGGGGAAATGAAGTTTTTTCTTGGTCTCCAAGTTCACCAATCCCCCCTATGGCATTTTCATATATCAGGCCAAATATGTGCTTGAAATTCTAAAGAAATTTGGAATGGAAAACTGTGATCCTATTGGTACTCCAATGGACACTAAACACAAGCTTGATTTGGATAAGAAAGGGACATTTGTAGATGCTACAAAATACCAAAGTATGATCGGGTCCCTTATGTACTTAACCTCAAGTAGACCGGACATTGTGCATGCTATTTGTTTATGTGCTCGGTACCAAGCTAAGCCAACCGAGAAGCACCTCAAGGAGGTTAAAAGGATCTTTCGTTATCTCCGGGGAACCATTCACATGGGTCTCTGGTATACGAAGGATTCTGGTTTTAATCTCACTAGTTTTTCAGATGCCGACCATGCAGGATGTGATGATTCATTCAAGAGCACTTCCGGTGGAGCACAATTCTTAGGTGAGAAGCTAGTGAGCTGGTCATCAAGAAAACAAGACTGTACGGCGTTGTCCACCACGGAAGCAGAATATGTGTCTCTATCCGTGTGTAGTGCTCAAGTCCTTTGGATGAGAACACAACTCACGGATTATGGCTTTCACTATAACCAAGTGCCTATCTATTGTGACTCACAATCCACCATAGCCATATCCTACAACCCTGTCCAACACTCTAAGACCAAGCACATAGCTGTCCGATTCCATTTCATAAAGGAGCATGTGGAAAGAGGAACGATAGAACTGTTTTTTGTCAAGACGGACTACCAACTAGCCGACATCTTCACCAAAGCTCTTTCTCAAGACATATTTGAATTCTTGGTTCGTCGATGGTATGCGTAGTTTCACTCCTGATGAACTTGAACGTCTTGCACATTAGCAGTAACCTTGTATATATCTATCAGAAAATCAAAATACAAAAATATAAAACCTATAAAAACAAAATAAAAAATTGAGAAAATCTTTCAAAATACCAAAAATATTCTCCTTCGACATGTCTCTCAGCATCGATAATATGGACGTACTTAGAAATGTTGTTCAATAACGACACGGGTACGTACATAAAGTTCGAATGAGAGTTCAAATGTTTTCAAAACATGTCTTTTCTATTTTTCTTCTCATAATGGCTTATAGTCACATGTCAGACTATAACCCGGTCCCTAAATATAGGAAAGTCTTTGACTTATCCTCAACAACGAGAAACTCGTTTTTCTCGGTCATGAGCTTATATCAAAAGATTCAAAGTTTTAAGCTCATGAACACAATTTTTCTCGGACTTTTGAGCACAATTTTTCAAAGTATTTCAAAACAATGTGCTCATATACTCCCCTATTTAAATAGAATCTCTTTTCGAGGGGGAGTATAATGATTTCATAAACATTTGTTCCAGAGTTTCATGACACATTATTCTCTCCATGTTTCATCACTAGTTTCACAAAAATTTCAATTTCATGCAATTTTTGAGGGGGAGAATAGCGATTAAAATGTGTTATCTTGGATAAGATCTTTGATATAAGTGCTTTCTCTTCCTAATATGTGCAAAAACCTTTCCTTTTATGATGCACATATGTAGGGGGAGTGTTTTGGGTGATACAAAAACCTTTAAGGTGTAAACGCTGATTTCATCAACACCTTGATTGCTTTTTCAACAGGTTTTTCTGGTTACGATATCTATACCCTTCAACACATTAATTCACGACGGTATTGGTGTCAAAAGGTGGTTAGGTATTCGTCCTATAATCCAACCAGAACCGGAGGGATCTTCCCAGGTATAATCTATTAGAATTTAGATGTCCTTAGGAAAGATGGAGTAGTTGAGTGTACGGGAAAAATGCCGACTAATGACTTAAGCTAGCACTGGAACAATCACAACAAGGTGCTAGTTATGACGTCTTGGTAAGCATTGAAGGGGTCGAAGAATGAAAAAGAAATGTAAGGATAAAGGGTGAAAAGAAATAGCCCTCCATACAACTTAGGCAGAAACCGGGTCAATACATCTATTATCAGAATCACTTTGATGATTTCTGATACTGAAGACAGAGCATCATGAACCCAGTGATGCAATGCACAACCCCTCCCAGCCTATTCAAGCTTCTCTCAAAAGAAGTTTGTTTTATTGTCACGGAGTTCAACTCATTTTTATCGACTTTCTCACTCCGAGATAGTAGATATTGAATAGGTGGCTGCCTGCTCCAGCCTCCGATCACCAAATAAACGTGCACTTATAGAGTCTAGAGCCAACGAGATTCATCAAAAATCTCATTAGGACACTTATTCCATATATCAATTGATGTTCATCATTGGAACACAAGCGATGATTTATAGAGTCCTACGCTCTATCCTTGTGGTATTGCTAGAACATTTAGAGTGATACTCTCTAGTATTCACAGTGATGAATGGAAATCCTTCCAGTGTTAACATCAAACAGCACTGCCGTAGGTCATATGTACGATTCATTTTGAATTAAACATATGCTAACTGGAAAGCAACAGTGGTTTGATTCTTAATTGATTCAAACTCGTTCCAGGTCTTTACGCAATATCTTTATGATCTTGCCAGAACATTCAGAGTAATACTCTTCAGTATTTACAGTGACGAATGGAAATCCTTCCAGTGTCATTCTCAAACAGCACTGCGGTAGGTAACTTGTGCGATTCTATATGAATCAAACTTGTGTCAACTGGAAAGCAACGATGGTTTGATTCTTAGGTGATTCAAACGTGTTCCAAGAAATTAAATTGACGACTTAATCAGCAGAATGGAACTGTATGATTCACTCATTACTATGAATTATCTTTCGATAAATTCAAGTATTGAGAACGGCTACCACAGCCGGAAACCCTGTCAAGGAAGTTCTTTGAACTTACCTAATCACACGTACAATATTCGTACTGTATAACGGGAAACCGGTGGAATGAAACGGTGGTGTAACATCAAGAGTCGTAATTCAAGACCACATGCTCATGTAAATGAAGAAAGCTCAAGAACATCTAAAGACAAAGACTTCCGCTATTCTGATGATCAAGGGAGATTGTTAACAAACTTTCAAGGCAACACAAAATATGAGTATGTGGGGAAAGACACAAGAACACAAGTTGGCAAAGTTTCAAGATCAAGTCAAGGAAAAGATCAAATAACCAAGATCACTAGTCATGAAAGGAACTATGAAGAAACTCTCAAGACATCGAGCTTCAAAGTCTGCAACAACAAAGAAGTGAAGTCACATATTACATGACCACCCCTTAGGGGGAGATTGTTAGAAGTAATTAAAGTGATGGTCATATAATATATCGTTGCGAAGCTCGTGAAAAATGTTATCTGATGATGTCGAGAGTTTTTAGTTATTATTGTTTATGTAACGGGATTTAGTCCCGAACACACAAATGAGGAAGGCCTCCTAAGCATTTGTTAGTTAGTATAAAAGGCTTCCTAATCCTCATTTGTGTGTGTGCTTTCCATTTTGATTTGTTCTAGAGAGAGAAAGGTGTTTGGTTTCTCTCACTAGGAAATCACCAACTTTGTATTTCTTTTCTTTTCTTCATCTTAATCTAATCCTTCTTTTTTAGTTTAATCATCATCATGTTATTTGTGTTTGATTAGTCGTGTGATTTAGTCTTACAAAGGCAAAATAGATAAATACTTTTAAGAAGCTTTATCTCGATAAGTACAAACTATAAGGTGGGTATAAGGCGGTTGTATTTCACGAACTAAAGGAAAAAGGATCTTAAGTGCTTCGCGCTGCCTCGTTTTCTTCCGCTTGCTTGTGCGTACTTAGAAAGTGAGGGATAATTAAGGGTTTGCCAACCAAAGTATTAATCTACGTATCATATATACTTCTTGTTTTGAATTATTGAACCCCCTAAACATTTTGGTGTTCCACCAACGTTTTAAAGTCATCGTAAGCCTCCACTTCACGTGATCGTTTTCATTCCTTGAGGCTTCTCTAATTAAAAGTTTGATTCAGGAGAGACTTGTAAATTTTTGTCTACTTAATTCACGAGAAAAATAAAAAAGAGTAAAAACAATCAAACGCACAAAAGACTGAAAATCAACAAAACCCCCAAAAGAATCTTTTTTGCTCACCCCCACGTTGTACGTTACATTTATGCTAACTCACTCACAAGCAAAATGTGCACGTAAACGCTGAAATCGAAAGGAAGGAACCCCAACTCCTCCTATTGAAGAATCTCCCATTGAAGAACCCATTGTAGCACAAGAAGTCTCCATGGCTAATCGTACTATCATGGAGTTGCTTCAAGCACCCACCGAGGGTTATGGAGAAGCGATTGTGATTCCCGCTATTCTTGCGGAGAATTTTGAGATTAAGACGGGTTTATTGTCCATGATCCAAGCTAACAAGTTTCATGGTGATGAAAAGTACAACCCTCATTATCACGTTCGCCATTTCAACCGTCTTACCACGACTAGCAAGTTTAAGGACGTCTCGAATGACTCGATTAAGATGATGCTTTTTCCGTATTCCTTATAGGGGGCCGCCAAAATTTGGCTCGAGAAAGAACCACCCAATTCCATATTGACGTGGAAGGATCTTGTGTCCAAATTCGTGAACCAATTTTTTCCGTCCTCTAAGACTACGCATTTGAAAAACGAGATTTTAAAGTTTTCAGAACAATATAATGAGAGTTTTTCAACGGCTTGGAATAGGTTTAAGGAAATGTTTCATGAATGTCCTCATCACGGTTCTTCCGACTTACATCAAATCGATACTTTTTACAATGGATTGAACGATCATGAACGTGATTATCTTAATGCCGCCGCGAGTGGTAAATTTTTGCGTAAAACGGTCGAAGAAGAATTGACAATCATTGAGAATAGGTCTAAGGTTTATGGCCCTCGTAACACATCGAGTGTTAACATGGCTTCGTCTTCATCATCACCTAACATTGATGTAAAACAAATTGAGGCTAATTTAGAAAACAAGTTGTTCGATAAGTTTAAGGGATTGTTTAAAGAGTTAAAAATTGGTGAACAAACCACTCCCGCTACGGTTAAAGCGGTTGAGGTTTATTGTGTTTATTATGGTGGAGCTCATGATTTCTTCGAGTGCATTACCTCCGGTGGTAACACTTCGAGTGCCTACGCGGACACAGTAACTTACAACCAAAACGGTCACGTTACCCGCACTAATTAATTGACTCCATCGAGTTTTCCACCAAATCAAAACAATAAAAATGCTAACAACTATCACAACAACAATCAAGGTGGTTACCAAGGAAATCAACGGAATTATATCAAGGGTAATTACAACAACAATGGGGGGAACAATAGTCAACTGCAAAATCAAAACCAAAATTGTGATTTTCAAAACACTGATCAAGGTTTTCATAATATTCTTTCAAAAGATCTTCCAAATGACCTTTTGACTTACGCTAAGGCAAATGACGATAGGTATATTAACATGGCAAGTGATATAGCTAACCTAAGAAACAAGTTAACAAAATCGATGGTAATGTGGTTAGGCTTCAACAAAATCAACAAAAGCTCGATCAAAATCAACACGAAATACAAAAGGGACAAAAAAAGATCGAGCAAAGTGTACTTTGGTGGGTATAAAATCAAAGGGTTGACAAAAAAGGAAAATAAGAACGAGCTATGTCGGAAAGTAGGCTTTTGGATATTATAATGATGAGTAAAGCATCTACTTCGGGTTGTCTTCCTAGCAACACCATATCAAACCCGAAGAGAGAGTTGAAAGTTATTACTACACGTAGTGGTAAAACTTTCAAAGAGCCTATTCCTCAACCAATTACTCATAAGGAGGAGGAAATTGAGGAAGAACCCGAGGTTGTGGTAAAAAAAGGAGAATATTTCTATTCCACAAAGTACCGCTCAAACCACTCCTACGGTCGACCCTTCACCAATATTGGAACCCAAGATTCCAAAAGATATGCCTATGTCCCACCCAACACCACCCTCGCCTTACCCATCGAGACGTCATAAGAAAAAATTGCAAGAACGTAACAATTACCAAGTTGAGATTTTTATAAAAATGTTTCGTGAATTGCATTTTAACATAAGTTTCACCGACGCTTTGCTTTTGATGCCTCGATTAGCCGCCAACTTTAAAAGTATGTTGAATGATAAGGATAAATTGCAAAAATTGTCTAATTTTTCATCGGTTTTTCTTAACCGCATACCTCAAAAAGTCGGCGATCCCGGTAAATTCTTAACTCCGTGCGATATTCAAGATATGGAAGAATGCAACGCCTTGGCGGATCTTGGTGCTAGTATTAATTTGATGCCTCTTTCGATGTGGAAATCGCTCAATCTTCCTAATCTTACTCCTTCAAAAATGTCTATCGAGATGGCCGATCATTCTACAATTCCCTGCCTGCATATGGAACGGCCGAATACGTTTTTGTAAAAGTGGGGAAGTTCTACTATCCGGTTGAATTTATCGTGGCGGACATTCCCATGGATCCTCAAGTTCCTCTAATTTTAGGTCGTTCACTTTTAGATACTTCGAAAGCAATCATTGACGTGCATGCTAGAAAAATCACTTTACGCTTCAACGAAGAGGAACTTGTTATAAACGCAACAAAAAATTCCAATCTTTCTCATGTTTATTCTATCGCGACAATAAACCATATTGATTTGATCGATGTGGTTTGCGAATAAGTTTCACAAGAATTTTTAGGCTTTGCCGATGAGGCAAATAGTGGCAATCCCACTATGCTCGATCCAATCCTTGATAATTCATTACCTTCTTTCACTCCATTTGAGTGAGGTGGTTTCACTTTGGAAGAATTCGATGTACCTCGAACTTCTAACGAAGACCTCGACAACGATGATGATTTTTCTATTATCAAGGATTTTCTAATCGATTTCCCATTTCCTCCGCCGATGGAGGTTATGAGTGATGAACCAACATCTTCAATCGAGGAACCACCAACCCTCGAATAGAAAGATCTTCCTCCTCACCTCAAATACGTATTCTTGGAAGGAGACGATAAGTTGTCGGTTATTATTACGAAAGATCTTTCGGATGATGAAAAACCGCACTTATCGATGTCTTAAAAGCTCACAAAGGGGCAATTGCATGGAATCTTTCCAACATTAAGGGTATCGATCCAAAATTTTGTACTCACAAAATTTTAATGGAGGAGGACTACAAGACCGCAATTCAATGTCAAAGAAGGGTAAACCCCAAAATTCACGACGTCATCAAAAACGAAGTTTTAAAACTTCTTGACGCGGGAATGATTTACCCTATATATCCGATAGTCCGTGGGTGAGCCCAATCCACTGTGTGCCTAAAAAGGGAGGAATGACCGTTGTGCCAAATGATGACAACGAGTTAATTCCAACTCGACTCGTGGGCGGTTGGAGGGTGTGCATTGATTATCGTAAATTAAATGAAACCACTCGTAAAGACCATTTTCCATTTCCCTTCATGGATCAAATGTTGGAGAGTCTTGCGGAAAATGATTTCTATTTCTTTTTAGATGGTTTTTTCGGTTACTTTCAAATCCCCATCGATCCTCGTGATCAAGAAAAACTACGTTTACGTGTCCTTATGGAACGTTTGCCTATCGTAGAATGCCATTCGGACTTTGTAATGCATCGGGAACCTTTCAAAGGTGCATGGTGGCTATTTTTCATAACATGATCGAGAAGACGGTGGAAGTTTTCATGGATGACTTTTCGGTGTTTGGTAATTCATTCACGTCGTGTTTAGACAACTTAGACAAAATGTTAAAACGTTGTGAGGAAACCAACCTTGTGCTTAATTGGAAAAAATGTCATTTCATGTGTAAAGAAGGAATCGTCTTAGGGCACAAGGTCTCGAAAGCGGGGATTAAGGTAGACAACGCTAAGATAGACGTCATCGTCAAATTACCTTATCCCTAAACCGTCAAGGGAGTTAGGAGTTTCCTAGGCCACGCGGGCTTTTATCGTCGCTTCATCAAAGATTTTTCAAAGATATCTCGACCCATGACACACCTTCTCGAGAAAAAGCTCATTTCGTCATTTCCGAAGATTGTGTTCGAGCCTTTGAAACTCTTAAAAGGAAACTAACCGAAGCTCCCATTCTTGTTGCTCCAAATTGGAACCTCCCCTTTGAACTTATGTGTGATGCTAGTGATTACGCCATAGGGGCCGTTTTGGGGCAACGTCTTGCAAAACACTTCTTTCCTATCCACGTATGCTAGCAAAACGATGACCGAGGCTCAAATGAAATACACCACAATGGAAAAAGAATTACTTGTCGTGGTGTATGCTTTTGAGAAATTCCGACCTTATCTCGTTTTGACGAAAAGCATAGTGTATACGGATCATTCGGCTATCAAGTTCCTCTTTGCTAAACTTGACGCTAAGCCGAGATTGCTTCGTTGGATTCTTCTCCTACAAGAATTTGATGTCATAATACTTGACCAAAAAGGAGCCGAGAATCTCGCGGCCGATCACCTCTCTCGATTAGAAGATCCTCACCAAAGTGTGCTCGAGAACAAGGAAATTACCAAAACATTTCCTCTCGAGACGCTTGGTGTAGTAAATTCTGAGGAAGATTATTCGACCTTATGGTTTGCGGACATTGCAAATTACCATGCGGGCAACTTCATCATTAAGGGTATGACGACTCAACAAAAATGAAAATTCTTTTATGACGTCAAGTTCTGTTTTTGGGATGACGCTTATCTGTTTCGTACTTGTGTGGATCAAATTATTCGACGTGTATTTGGCACCGAAGCTACCAACATCCTTAGAGCTTGTCATGAGGGACCCACGGGAGGTCACCATGGTGCTAAGCTCACGGTGAAGAAGGTCTTTGATGCTGGTTTCTTTTGGCCTACTATTTATCGAGATGCACACGTACTAATCAAGTCATGTGACTCATGCCAATGTCAAGGAAAAGCCTCACAAAACGACGAAATGCCACAAAATATCATCCAAGTGTGTGAGATCTTTGACGTGTGGGGCATTGATTTTATGAGGCCGTTACCATCATCTCGTGGTAATAAGTACATCCTTGTCGCCTGACTACCTTTCTAAGTGGGTGGAAGCTAAGGCTTTGCCCACTAATGATGCTCGTGTGGTAGTCAACTTCTTGAAGCAATTTGTTTTCGGTTTGGAACCCCTCGTGCTATCATAAGCGATCGTGGAACCTATTTTGTAGCGACCAATTCGAAAAGGTTCTAAAGAAATATGGGGTTACACATCGCCTTTCTACGGCTTATCACCCACAAACGAGTGGGCAAGTTGAGGTTTCAATCCGAGCTTTAAAAAGGATTTTAGAAAGGTCGATAGGAGAGAACCGACAATCTTGGTCGGACAAGCTTGACGATGCTTTATGGGCCTTTCGTAACGCTCATAAGACGCCCATTGGGTGCACTCCTTATAAGCTTGTGTATGGGAAGAATTGTCACTTGCCAATTGAACTCGAACACAAAGCTTATTGGGCCCTAAAGCATTGTAATGATGACATTGAGATTGCGGGAAAACACTGGAAAATGAAATTAAATGAATTGGATGAATTGAGAGACATTGCTTATGAAAATTCATTGATTTATAAAGAGAAAACTAAAAAGTTTCATGATTCTAAAATTAAAAACCAGGTTTGTAACATTGGAGATCAAGTGTTGCTTTTTAACTCAAGATTGAAAATATTTTCCGGCAAGTTAAAATCCCGTTGGTCCGGACCATTCACCATCACCCGAGTCTTTCCATATGGGACCATCGAGCTAGCTCAAAATGATGGTCCTAACTTCAAGATGAATGGTCATAGGTTTAAGCACTACTTTGGTGGGGAAGTCCCTTCTTTGGAAGACCTCGACCAAGTCACCTTCCCCAATGATAATTAGTGTTGAGGGGATCGAGTCGAGCTCATGACTCGGTAATGAAAAACGAGGTGCTTCATGGGGGAAATCCCATGCTTATCCATGTACATGTTATTGCTTTCTAATATAGTTTAATGTTAGGGGATTTGTTCATTTCCAACCTTTGTTTATTGGTTGTTTGTGAATTTTGGTTAATTAGATCCTCATCTTCACGATTGAAGCCTCTCGTATTCGTTTTAAGAGAGCCTCGATCGTTTGCTTGAAGAATTTTCTGATATCCAAATGATATATCCTTTATTGTTCTAACAATAGGTTTCTTAGCACACTTCATAAACGGCTTAAGATTTAATTGTTATACCCTTTCCATGCTAGATTAAGCATTCGAATCTTCGTCGCTAGTATGGGGGTATTTTACCCTTAGACTCGAAACATTAAGGACAATGTTTAACTTTAGTATAGAGGGTGAACAGATACTCGGCCTTGCTAAACCTTCACGTTTTCCAAATTTTATCTTTTTGTTATCTTTTTGTTGCAAATAAGGCTAAAAATGGCCAAATTTTAAAAATTTTCTTAGTTTTCATAAGTGTTTCTAAGACATGAATGTAGGTTTTCCGTTGGGTGAAATAATAGTTAATTTTTTACTTGATGGGCATTTGGAGCCCTTAACATTCCTTATCACACTTAAATCAAGTTTTGCTAGACTTTTATATAGGGAACTTTACAAGCGAAAGTCTTAACTCGAAAGGGATTAAGAACAAGAACTTTTCGCAAGTTCCTATAATTGATCCTAGAAAGTCACTTATCATAGGTGATTTTAAAACCCAAAACTTTGATTTAATATAGTCTTAATGAAGCTAATCCAAATTTAGCTAAATTTTGACTTGCATGGCTAAGTATTCACGAGTCTCTTTAATTAGAGGTCTTTAAATAGTGAAGAACGAGAAGTGATAGAGTTAGACAAGTGATCATGCTAAATGTAGAGCATGAAAATGTTCTTTCAAAAACTCATGTGTTTTATATGTGTCTTTTTCTCCCATAAGATCAATGAATTAGGACAAATAATTGCAATAAATAAAGTCATACGGTTTATAAGGTATTTAGCTTCTAGAACAAGATCGTTTGAAAGTTAATTATGGTTGCATAAAGTACATTTTCAAAACATAATTTATCAAAAAGGGATGCGAAGATTGACGAATCCAAAAAGGCCCTTACAAGGCATGAGGATTACCTTTTGTTGCTAAATCCAAAATGATGTGAAGTTTATGAATCCAAATCCAAAATGAGGGATGAAGACACACGACTAAAAGCAAAATACTCCAAAAGGTTGCGGAAAAGTCTATGAATCCAAAAAGGCCTTACAAGGCATGAGGATGAATTTATGAATCCAAGTCCGAAAAGGAGGCGGATCGTTGCATAATCAATGTCCCAAAATGAGGAAAAGGAAAAGTGAAGAAATTCGTGGTAAAAAATGAAGAATCTCGAATCAAGAAGAAGATGTATTCCCAAAAATGAAGAGAAGACCATAACAAAGATCGTCTCTCAAGATGAAGTTCGAAACGCATGCCAAATATCGGTCCGGGAAAGGCCCTTAGTTGTGATTAAAGTTATGTCGAGATATGGACTTTTTATGATTATAAGAAATGTTTTTAAAGATCGTGTCCTCTAGCTACTTACTAAATAAACCGTGTCAACCTATATTTTCGGCTTAATAACTATCAAAATAAGGCAGTATGAATCCTTGTGATCCATGATAAAAATAGTTTAAGAAATTTAGATAACTTTTCATAAGTAGGATTGCGGGGAGAAAAAGTATTACACAATTTGAATGCATAAGTAGTGTGAGGATTGTGACTTGTACCAACAATGATCTCGTTTTTACGCTTAGCATGGAATGTGTGACAATCAAGGATTACAAATTTTACTCTTCAAAACATTTACTTGTTTTTATTCTTAGACCCTAAAAGTGACGATCTCGTGATGAAAATCATACAATATGTCTACAACACAAGTAGTAGTAGTTTAGTAAGTTTACATTTCAATAAAAGTCGATAAAAATGAATTTTGGAAATGCTACGATACTTTATTCTAGCATTGCACGAGGGAAAGACAATGGTTTAGTATAGGGAGTGATGAGACCGCAATTATACATGGTCTCATCGTCCAAAATCGGGCTTAAAACGGTCAAAATATCATGAAACGTGTTATATATATGCTTGTGTTTGTTCAATGTGTATTTTAGGTACGGATATCGAGAAAAAGATAAAAGATCACAAGAATCAAGAAAAAACGAACACGGAAAATGAATCCACAGAAAGAACCGGACCCAAGTGTTGAATTTTCCAATAAGACCCTTGAAGAATTGAAGATTGTCAAGAATGGTCCCTCATCTTTAAAGACTTATCACTTAAGGCCCTTGTAAATCTCAACATACAAGTTTGGTCCTTTAAGTTTCAATAATATGCCAAAACACACCCTTGAAGTTTACAAAGATAAACATTGTTAGTCCTTGATCCCATTATAAACAACACAAGGACTAATGGTGCAAATACAAAAGGATTAATGATGTAATGACACAAGGACTAAAGTTGCAAAGCTTATTGAAGCCATGGATAATGGGAGGGGTTAATTGTGCCATAAGCCGAAACTATTTAACCCTAAACAATCTAACAACCCATTACTCCATCCCAGTCATACTCCACTCACTCCTCCCACCAATAGTGACTCACCACCTCACCTCATCTGCCACATCACCCCCATCCCACAAAACCTACTTAATAATATTTAATCAGTTTAAGTTGATTTTTATATTATTAAGTTGGGTGCAAAACACTCTTTAATACACAGTTAATAATCAAACACCCCAGTTCATCTCCATAAACCCTAAAACCTTTAATTTCTTAATTACTTAAAATTAAGGTTTATGATTTTCCAGAATGATGATTAAGGTTGTAACAAGCAAAACCCTACCCCTAATCACCTTTCACCATCAGTCACATGGTTACATGGACCATCCCCTGCCCCATGTTTTTGCTACAATCCAAGGTTTTGACAGCAAATCAACGAACCTATGCAATTTCATGTCTCCAAAGGATTTTCAAACGGCCAAGATCACTACAACACTTCTGGCATCTAAGCATACTGCCAAAAATCATCACATGGCCTAATTTCTTGACCAAGAATTCAAATTATTCAAAGGGAAATTTAGGAACTTCTATAGTTAAGGTTTTAGTTTCTTTTTCATTCTAGAACCATTGTAAACCATCTATATAAAGGGTGTTAGGGATAACTTACTTTCTGTTCTTGTTTTTCCTTGTTCACCATCTTGTAATTCCTTTCTATGATTTAATAGAAGTTGGTAAATTTTTTGGTGAAGAAAGCAAGTCCCAATTTTACTTTTATGTTTGAATGTTAATGTTAAAATCCGTTTCAAGTTCAAGTTTGGTTCAAGTTTTCAAAATTTCTTATTTTTCTAAGTTTTCTTGTTTAAGCACTTAAGACTTTTGGGATTTTGATTGATCATGTCACCCTGATAAAAGATTATCAAGGTGAAGTGAGGTCATTGGCTTGGGTGGTTTAAGTTGTGGGGACTGAAAACCCTCAAATTCTCAAAAAGTTGTTCATTTTTTGATAAGTTCTTTTAAGCTATATTTACTTAACCACTCACTGCCCAAATGACTAGTCCATAGGTGGTTTCAAATCCACCTTGTGTACTAGAATTTGGGCTTGCTCTTTTGTGTTTGTGATTGTGTTTCAAAACAGCCTCCATCAAGACCATAAAACCATTGTGGTTTTCAACCTTTTGACTTTAGTAGTCAAGGTTCTTTTCTTCCATTAGTCCAAGACACTCTTAATCCTATTCAGCTATGAATAGGACCTAAGAGAGCTTTTCTGACCCTCACTTGGATGTAAGTGAGGGAGGTGCTCATTTTCCTCCTTTGTTTTTAAATTTCTGTCACAAAATGCATGTTACCTGAATTTGTTATACATGCTATGTGACTTAGTTTTCTTGGTTGATTAATTGTTCATTAGTATCCTTAGATCTTAATCAGTAGTTATCTTGTGTGTTCATGGTGTTTTGATCTAGAAGCTTTTGAAAATTTTGTGAAAACAAGAATTAAGGGGTGTTTTGATTGAACTGTCCAGTAAAGATTAGGTGTAGTTTGCGTTTAAAATTAGACCCAATCACTTAGGATATCATAAAACTTAGACAAAGATCTGGTATGCATGTTTTGTTTATTCATTAAGAAGAAAATGGTAAAATTTGTTAACAAATGCTAAAAACTGACAAATCCATATTCCATGTTTGTTTGTGTGAATGAAAGCATGAAATTGGTTGAGTAGTTAGTTCTTAGGTTTATACAAGATTGCATTATCTGCTCTCTGGATTAGGTGGGTTTTTGTAGTTTGTAGAAGCTCTTAAATCTCACTTTTTGGTTAAGTATATCAGCAAAGTCACTTATCTGCCTTACCACATACACCAGCAGCTCCTTAGGGTTTAATCTTGTGTTTTAGAACTCAAAAATTGGTGCAAGGATAGTTGGTAGGGTACTCTAGGTTCCTAACATTTGGTATTAGTAACTTAGAAGCTTTAGGGTAGCTTTTGGATTGCTTATAGTCACTGTGAGTCCACAACAATAGTTTTAGGCCATTTGCTTGCATTTTCTTGATTCATTAGGCTTAAATTGTGTTTGAATACTTGTTTTTTTGTGTTTATTGTGACTCCCCGCACTGCCATAGGTGTGGGGTGCCTTGTGTGCCCAGCAAAACATCCATATTCCCTCAAAACGGGCTCTCCAAAACCCCTTTGTGTTAACTGTTAAAAGCAAAGCTTGTTCTTCATTTTTTATAGTTACTATAGACAATTGATCCATGTTTTTTAGGCTTAATCTGTGTTAACATCAAGTTAAAAAGTAATTATGTGTTGTGTTTGAGTGTTGGATTAATCGAGGAAAAAAAGGGAATCACAGGAAGTCAAGAGGAACCCCGAGGTTCAAACTCTCGACCTCACACATGATCAACCCCTTTAAACAACTTAACATACCACACACAAACCACTCCGCCCTAAGGACTTTACTTTCATAGGGTGGGAGTGTTTGTCATTTAAATACAAATTCAGTTTGCTTATCAAAAAGAAATCCGTAGCTTATTCTTATATTTTGAGCTTATTGGGTGCATGTTTCTGGCTTATTTCATTTTTTGTCATTCTATCATAGTTTTAGACTTTTTGGTTCAGTTTCGGGTTTTTCCCATTGTTTAAATATTTTCTAGCATTATTTTTATTCGTATTTAATTTTTAGCTCATTAAAAATAGATTTTGTTAATTAAAAGATTATAAAGCATTATTTTAGTCTTATAATAATATATTAAGGGTTTAAAAACCATAAAAACCAAAATTGGACTTTTTTAATATTTTATTTGATTTTTAAGATTTTTATTAATATTTAAAAGTTAATATAAAATTAATTAAAACGTCTAAAATAGTTTTGTTTGTTTTTAGATCTTAGTTATATTATTAAGACTTTTTGGTGAATTTTATTTATTTTTTAGATCAATTTCATTTTTGTCACGTTTTTAGGTTTTATGTTTTTAATTCAAAAATTGTTTTTAGGGTTTAAAAGTAGAATTAATTAGTTTAAATTTTTGCAAAAATAGTTTTTAGCTTAATTAAGATATTTTTGAGGTTTACAAGTTTTAAAATCTTAGTTTGGGCTTTATTTTAATTTATTTAATTTTTAAGTATTTATTTAGCATTTAAAAATTAAATGTTAATTAATTTAAAAATTTACAGGAAGTTTTATTTATTTGTAAACCTTAGACATATTTTTAGGTATTTAATTTGAACTTTTGGTATATTTTAGGTAAAGTTTTAATTTTGTCGATTTTTACGATTTTTCGTTTTGTACGTCGTAGCTTAATTTTTAGTGTAATCCGTCATTACATTTAGATCTTTTTCATTCCATTAATATTAATCCAAAACATAACAAGTTTAACACACACAATTATCCTCCTTGGTGAACTAACTCACACATTGGGTCATAAGTATCATGACACCAAACGACATGAGATGAGACGTGAGATATGACGTGAAACGTCTGTTTGAGGATCGAAAGTTGTGCTAAATTTGAGTCTGGTATCCCAAGCTTTCTGTAACCCTTTCTAGAATGAAATGTGAACCGTAAATCGTAAGATAGAATACGATCATGAATGTGAACAATGTCATGAGCGTGATTACAAAAAGCAAGTCGTGAAGTGCAACAAGGACGTGAATGCGTACAAGGTCGTGATCGCAAACGCGAGTCGTAATTATGAGCGTCAACGTAAACGTGAACGTAAATTTCTATCTAATATGATTGTTGATGGAATACCGTAAAATTGTAAGATCTCATGTTGAAATATCTCTGTCAACTGGTTGACTGCATAATTCTTACGAATAAGGAGGAAATGTGCAGACTTGTCAACGGTTGGCGACAACTCCGATTGCATCATGCCTCCTCTAAGTCTGTGGTAGTCTGGTAACAAAATCCATGGAGATCTTTTCCTACTTCCATCCGAAAATTTCTAATGGTTGAAAGAAACTACTAGCATGTTGGTGTTCTATCTTCCTGTTTGTATGTCAGGCATTTAGATATGAACTTAACTGTATCTTGTTTCACACCGCTCCACCAAAACATGGTTTGAGATCATGATACATTTTTGTAGAAGTGGATACATAGAAGTTGGAAAAACTATGAGTCTCGGTAAATTAGACCTCTCTTAGCGTAGGATCCTCTGGAACACATAATTTAGTGTAGGATTCTCTCCTTTACACGTAAGCTTAGTCATGGTAAGACTAACCGTGGGAAGCAATGTGATTCAGAATGTCACTGTAATCAACCAAAATTCGTACTTGAAAATTCCATTGTACTATTTCTTCTGTCGTAGAACTTGTAACATAGTGTAAAGATGATATTTGTGCTCTTCTCTAGACTTGGAGAAGATCAGAATGTTATCAATGAACATAATGACAAACTTGTCCAAGTATTCATGAAGATTCGATTTAACAAGTTCACAAATATCGCTGGGGCATTCGTGAGACCGAAAAGGCATAACCACAAATTCATAATGAACATAATGTGTGCGAAAAGAAGTCTTGGAGATGTCCTGCTCTTTCACTCGCAACTGTTTGAATTCTGATCGTAAATCGATCTTGGAAAAGTGCTTGGCACCCGTTGGTTGATTAAACATGTTATCAAGACGTGAAAGGGGATAATGATGACGAATGGAGATTGTAGAAACTAGAAGGGGGGGTGATAAGTGTGAAAACACTAATAAATAATGATCCAAAAACCACTCAAAACACAGTCAAATACATTATGTTTAACTGAAAAATATCATAATTACGTTGGTATTTGTGTTTCATGTGTTTTCAGGTAAAAAGATGCATTTTTGAGCAAATACGTGTTTTCAAGGATTTATTTGATAAAAAGACGAAGAAAAGGACGAAAGAGCTTTCAAGGACCTTACTTGCTAATATTACCAAGATGGAGGGCTAAACTTGTAACTTTCACAAGATGAAGGATGAAAAAGGAGTTTAACTTCAAAGTTATCACTCTTTTATATAACTTAAGAAAAATAAAAAGATAAAGGACCAAAAAGGAAAATTTGGAAAGTAAAAGTTTAACTTTTATATAACTTGGTCAATGACCAAGTCACGGTCAAACAAACTCATAACACGTCTTCATCTTCAACCGAGCAAGAGAACGAAAGAAACGAATAACAGTCGGTTATAACTTTTTCCACCACCAGACATGCAACTCGATTTTAATGGAGATCCAAGAAGATTCAAGTAAAGCTTTTAACTACAAAAATGATCAGCATCATCTCCTCTACAAGAAGATGGAAATTAATTGAATCAGGATGGAGTGATGAAGAAACCCCCAATTTGAAGAATAAAGAACCCTAGTGAATTCATCCTCGTATTTTCCACGTGTCACGAAGGGATTGGAGATTGCACGTCACCAACACCTCACCTTTCTTCTAAAATGGCTATAAATACAATATGAAGTCTTCATTTTCGACGGTTAGCTTTGGTGTAGCTTCACATAGTTGTAGGTGTAGGATTAGACAGATAATCTTTCACAAATTCTTATTCTTGTTAGGTTGCAATTAGAGTGTAACCGAATCTTGTTAGTCTTTTTGTAACAGATTTCTTCCATATTCAATTAATGAAGTTCTTCTATTTTCATCACTAATATTCTTTACCTGTTTTCTTAAACATGTTCTAGTTTGTTAAGTCTGATGAGATAGTTTTTGATTCTATTACATTTCTGTTACCAGTTTGTTAATTTTGTAACCATCAATTCCAATAATTAAGTTTTCAGTTATTACATCCTTCTTCTCTCTGTTTCTATATTGGTACTGTGAAAATCGAAGTGTATGATTGTTTTCAGAAACTTAAATCAGTCTTCTTTTGCAGCTTGTGCAATTAACGAGTAGTTTCTAGACTTCATTCCTGAAGTTTGTTGATTCAAATGCTTCCAAATAGGTTGATTTCAGGATGAGTTTCAGTTACTGTTGGTAGAAGCTTATGATATGTTTTTTTTGTTAAGTAATTGAAAATAGATTTCTTTTCCTTCATTGATTTTAGTCTGAGTTTCAGAATTGTGTTGACTTGTCATTCTTTCATCCTGAAATTGAGTTTTAGAGCTTATAATAGTCATAGTTTTTATCAGTTTAAACAATTTTTTTGTTAAGAAGCTAAAACCAGGTGATCGTTACAATTCTATAGTTGGTAACGAGTAATCGAACATATATATCTCTTTTCTATGTTATGCAAGTTTTTCAGGTTATGAAGGAAGAGTAGAAGATCAGTCAGTTATTTCTCTCGATTACAGTTGAGTTCAGCAGGTTGACTGGTTCGTTTTAGTAGGAGGACTAGAAGTGGTGCAGGAAGTTAGAAGGATTGGTGAATTGTAGATCAAGATTAGACAAGTTGGCTCGACGCTAAACTTCGACATCCAAGGACTTAACGACGGAAGTACAGGTCAAGCGAAATTTCATTTTTCTGCAGTTTTAGTATTTTGATATCTGCAAATTTATAGATTGGTTTACTGTTTGGTGTGTAGTGTAAATTTCAGCTCACAATAAACTGATATTCATTTGTTAGTTGCTAGTCGCTACTAGTTATCTGTTTTAGCTGAGCGTTTTATAACATTCAGCCTTGTGGATTTAGGTGATCAGTTAAGGTGCGTTTGGGACTGTGGTTTGTTGATGCTTTCCGTATGTTAAGATAGTTTTGGCTTAATTACAGCTAGCTTGTTTACTTTAAGAAAAGTCAAATTTGATTCTCCTATTAAAGTGATAAGATTAGTTTTAAAAAATTTGATTTACTTCCTTTTGTAGAAAAAGTTCTGAATGTAATAGGTTTTGTAATTAGAAAATTTAAGTATTTGCTTAAGAGTAGTAGTTATGAAAGTTACACAATGGATATTAGGAGCAGTAGACAGATTTGAGTATGCAAATGAGTTTTTCAATTCATTTTGGCTAAGTTTAGTCAACGTACATGTTTAATCCTTCATTCTGTGTACACTTGTTTCAGTTGTCGTCCAATACGGTTAAGTGAGGATCCTCTTAGATCCTTATGTTGTAAAATAGTTGCAAAATCAGTCGTTGCTGTTAGATTGAAGTAAATGGGCTATTAGTTTCTTGTTGGACCATAGTTGTTTTCTTTGAAACGTTATTTGTTGAGTGTAGGTGATTAGGTGTTATAGAATTTGTTTTTACAAATTTAAATTTCATTTTAAGTATAGTTTTAATAGTACAATAACATTAGTATAATAATAATAGAATATAATAACAGTTCAAATTCTCGATTTTCATGCCATTTTACGTTTTTGTCGAAAGTAGATATTGTGACAACCGTGGTTTTGAGGTTCGTCACTTGGTCTTATTTTAAGGTTAATTTATGTGTGACTATGTGATTTGCGTGTTTACATGTTATTTTGCGTGAACGAGGTTGGTGTGGATATCGTTTATGGCTATAAAGTACTCATAAGTAAATCGAGGAACGGTGATTTCATGTTCATGAGCTCACAAATTAGTGACTATGAAATGAAATGGTGTTATATTGGTGTTTTACGTATACGTATAAGTATTATAGTAAATCGTATTTTTTTTACGATTTGGGGTTTAGCATTTAGAGGTCTCGGGTAAGGTGTTTAGTCATGTGAGTACTTTTAGGGATGGTTTAAATCATTTAAGACTTAGTTATAAAGTTTATTTCAAAATTTAAGATTTTTTTTTAAAACTGTATATTTTACGTTTTTCCCGGTATACGCGTAAAATTAACTAGTTTTACGGTTTTAAGGTTTTGGAGGCTTTAGGAGTTGAAATAAATTAAGGTAAATTAAGGTATTATTAATAACATAATAATAAGTATTAAAAAGAAAAAAAATAAAAAAATATATGCTAAAGTCGGTTTAGGCCGATTAAAAAGAAAGAAAAGGGAAAAAAAGGAAAAAAAGGGAACCGGGCTTTTGTAATGGGCCAAGGACTTATTAGGAAATTATATAAATACTTTTTATTAACTAAAAACACATCATAATCCCCTGGAGATCAAGCTTAAGTCGAAATCAATGGAGTCTATTTAGGGTTCTTCATAATTTTCTTGTCTTCTAAAAATTCTAAGGTAAAACCTATGTTTCTCTTTTCGAATAAATTATTTTTAACTCGTTCTTAATCAATACATGATGGATCTAGGGTTAAGTTAACTATTAATTCTATATTATAATGGTATAAACATGATTAGATTAATTAGAGATAATAAAAAAGATCTACGAGAGTTCTTTCCTGAATCCGAAAGAGAGTACTTGGGTTCTCCCTTATACATGGTGATGGTAATTAATTAAGCTAATTGTGTTAAATTCGTTTTTAAAAACTGGGCAAAATTTTATGTCACTTGTTTTGATCATAACTAGAGTTATAAAAACCCTTATTTTGCGATCCAAGCATCCCTGACAAAGTAATTGAAGTAGCTTTCAAATGCAAGAAACGAGAACTAAATTGGAGGTCGGGAGGTGGGTCAAAAACAGGTTACAACAGTCGGAGGTCAAAACAGTTTTGAAATCAGTCGGATTTAATTTAACGTTTTAAGGTGATTGGGGTACTTAGGAATGCACTTGAGCCCTATAATGAGCATGGGTGTTGGTTTATATATTAAATAAGAGACCTGAAGGGTGTCTAAGCAAATGGGTTAGGGTAAGACCCCCTAATCATAACAAACTTTTTGTATGCCCAAAATCGGTAAAATGCGGATAGGCAGAAGTATATATATATATATATATATATATATATATATATATATATATATATATATATATATATATATATATATATATATATATATATATATATATATATATATATATATATATATATATATATATCGGGGCCTTAACAGTAGCCTTAAGGTTGGGGCAAAAGGAATGAGTTAGCTAACATATGTAAGGGAATAGGGTTTCCTCTATAGAGATCATGGGTATGTTTAGGTGGGCGTTTGGCTTATAGTTTGGAGACCTAAAAACCGGGACTGTTTTGGGTAAAATGTTAACGTGATGGGTTATGAAGTAAACTGAGTTAAGGGCTTTATAGAGGGGTGTAATGAGATGCTTAGAGCATATAAATGAGGTATATATATGGGAGAAGGTTAGATGTCCATCATAGGTTGATGAGCCATCTTAGTGTTTGGTTCATGTTTTGATTGTGTGCTTTTGTTGTTAGCTTTTTGCTAGTGCGCGTACTTTTGGAGAAGCTCAATCAGGCGAGTTTCATAGTCCCATGTCTTTTAATGATTTTGACTTCCAGATGGGATGGAAGAGACACTGTTTGGTTTTTGTAACTAATGTTGTGAATGTTTTTATGGTTTGTGATGGACTTGTGTGTACACTTATGTGATTAACTGCTATGTGATTCTTGATTGTGTTTATGATTTGGATCGGGGGACACGTACCGTCTTAGTTATTGTGGTTTGACTTGGTACCAAGGGGATGTTGACAAGGCGGGGCCTTGGGGAGGTACATAGATGTGTGAGCATCTATGGGACCAATGGATAATGACAAGGCGGGGCCTTGGGATTGGTAGATAGGTGTATGGGCGCCTATGGTACCATGGTGTTTGGTAAGGCTGGGAGCCTTGGATTTGCTTTGGAATGATTGATCTTGAATGTTAGTTGTTAATGCATACTTGTAGCACATTGTCCATATGTTTAGTGGTTTATGGTTGTTCACAGCTTATTATAATCTATTTTCGGTTGGAGTCTAAACCTATGACTCTCACCAGCATTATGTTGACGTATTTTAGTGTCTCTTTCAGGTGATTAAGTGGTTAAGCATGAGAACACATGTGGCTAGGATTGGAGTCGCGTAGGAATGCATTTAGAAGGAGATCCTTGTTCCTTCTTAGTTTATTTTTCTATTTGTTTCAATAAGTGATACTATGAACCTATATGTTGATTTGTTTGTGTTATTTGTTTGTATTGGGTAAGAGGTAGGACTGTTACCTACTTACCTAGACTCCTGCATTGTTGAGATATTGTCATGAAATTTATGTCACCTTTTATGACATTTCTAATTCATATAGTTGTCTATATAGACACGCTGTTGTTGTGATGATATCCATACGTCGCGCCCTATATTCCGCCATGTTGGGGTGTGACAGAATGGTATCAGAGACAATGGTTATAGAGAATTAGGTTGCCTAGTCTAGTAACCTAGTCTATAGCTTAAGGGTCCCTGCATATAGGCGTCTTAGGAGTATGTGTGCATTTTATATTAATTAAAGTTTTCTGGATGTTATTGGGTTTTACATGCGATGTTTGTTAAGTTTTGACTAGTATGGGTCGAACCATAGTAGTTCATACTTAGCTTAATGTTATTTTCTTTTCGGGTTGTGACTAGTGAAGGTTGAACCATAATCATCCACGCTAGTCATTGTTGTATTTTGCTTAAATTGTACATTATAGTACATAATTTGGTACATGGTAGTTTCTGTCTTTTGTTGAGTTATTTTATGTACCTGAGGTATAGTATTTTTCTTTTGATGTTTAAGTCATGTCCCTAAGAATCATGTGGTGGATCGAGTTATTAGGAGTAGGTGGATATGAAGGATTTTAAGCTGTTTCCACTCTTATGGGCGACATGAGTTATAACTGATTAAGTTTTCGTTTTGGATTTAGTCTATGCTGTTTTAGCTAGACTATGGATTTATGTATTCCAATAGTTTGATTATTTTTTTTAATGGATGGATTTTTTTAGACTTTTTTTGGTTATGTGGTTATGAGCTTATGTGAGTAGATGGATATATGTGTTATGTGTTGTATTAATTATTATAAGTGTCATCATAGGAGGGAGTGCGTTGGGGAAAGGGTAATTGTATAAGTATGGTGGCCAACATAGTTATACAAGTACCACAACTTCAATTGATTCCTAAGTATGATTGCATGAAAGAGGGTTAATACATGCTTGTATAGTATATGTTGGACGGATTTAAGTATATGTATCCCGATATGCCTACATATGTATGATCCCTCGCTATTATCGATTTTATTCGTAGTAGGGTTTGCTAGCTCGCTTTTTTTAGGTATTCAACCTCTGTTGTGGCGTATTCTTCAAGTTTCCTTTTTCACGTGTCCGTTTTAAAATGGTGTCCTTGGTGTTAAGTATATTGAAATAAATTGAGATTTCTTTTGGGATAATGAAATCTTTTGTGTTGAGTCTTACATTCCTTTTTGGTCGGTATATATAGAAAAGACTTGAAAATATACTATAGAGTTGGATAGTTGGTTGTATACGATAAAATAAGGGTACGGTGTTAGACTCGTGTCTGAAACAAGATGTAACATAATAAATTTTAATCAACACTTATTTATTTCAAAATTGTAAAAGACTCTCTTTAAAATAAAGCGAAATAAAATTTCTTTCTACTTACATAGTTTATATAATTGAGTTTAACTGATTTACGTCATTTATAATTATTTATACAAGGTTAAATTGAGTTCATCAAAATTTCACATACCATTATTTCTTTCATTTAAAAGGATTGCATTAATCACTAAGTTTATTCTTTAGTTTTTAAAACAACTAGTATAAAATTGTTTTGGTCATAACTTGTTCGTTTTTAAAGCTTTTTGGGTGATTCAAAACCCTAAAATTATGTACTCGGAACGTACTTTTCAAATATTCAGAATGTATAGTCATGGGAGGTCAGTATCCTGGTCGAAATTATTGTACAAGTGTCGGGTTAAAGGTTGAGTTTTGAATAGTAGTTTATTTTTATGATTTGGGATGCACGGGATACCTAGTCTTTGAGTTGAGTTTTAAGTTTGTCAAGAGGGTTGTTTGTAGATTGTTTGAGTCACATAGATGTGGGGAGGTAAAGAAAAAAAAATATTTTTTGGAAAAGTCGATCTTGTGCATGGTTTAAATAATATGTCGCGGGGCGTAAGATGTTTTGGTTCCCATTAAGTGTTTCTTGGATCATTTTTCTTTGTCATGAGTCATTTGAATTGGTACCTGTTTGAGTTTTCCTTTTGCGTTTTCGTGGTTTTGGTCTGTTATAACTCGTGTACGTGAAATGTCGTTAGTTATCCGTGGGTTTGATTCGTCGATCGTATCTAGTGGATTCAGGATGTAGTTTTGGTTGCGTATTTATTGGGAGCGTTGAGGTAGTCATATGAAAGAATTGGTCGCGCCTACACGATTAAGTAGGTGACCATGAGAGAATGGTCGGAATGCCCTTAGTGGGGAGGGAAGAGTTAGAAGTTCGTAGGCGAACTAATGTGGTCATGAGGTCTATTAGGAGTGCCAAGGGAGATGAATAGAGTTTTGTATAATGTATGGATATTGGCACAAGTAACGCGCCATAGAGAGTGTTGGAAGGGGATATAATACCTCAAAGGTATTTATGATTGTTCGTAAGGCATGTAAGTTTTCTGAAAACTTCCTGAGATTTAGTAGGTTTGCCTATTACTTTGAGGTAGAACCATGAATAGAGCAAGTAGGAGAAGTGAGAGGAGTTGTAGTTAGTGCCTTTCCAAGGTAATTGTTGATGGAATGATTTAAAACAGGAGTTGTTAGAAATTGCAAGGAATGCAAGATAAAAGTTGAGTTGCTTAGTAGTAGATTGGATGTGGAAAGCGGTTGAATAGTTTGATAAGAGGAAGTATTGGTCTTTTAGAATGCGTGTAGAATTTTTCGAGTAGAATGAGGTAGGAATTTATTCGTATTGCCACTAAGAGAGGGTGCAAGTAGGACGCAGTTAAAAACTGCTAAGGATGTTGTATGAATGCTTTGGGTTACGGTTATGCATTTAGGTTCGCCAGAGCACTAGCGGTTTTTCATGGAGTCAATGAACTGAGTGTGCATGAACGTATATAAACGAGTTGTCATCGGGAGTATCGACGACATCTTGATCTACTCAAAGTCTAAAAGAGTGAGGCGAATTATGAGTTGGTTTTGGAGTTGTTAGGAAAGGGAATTATACGTGAGATTTTCAAGTGTGAGTTTTAGGATTAAGTTGACCAGGATGAGTAGTTAGAGATGATGGTATATTGATATGAGTGTAATTACTCATATCATTTGTAGCTTAAAACAATGAAATATTGCTTGAATTATATCAAATATGCCTTGGATTTGCTTGTTTCTTGTTTGAATGTGTGTAGGTACCGAGTTCACGAAAACCGGCAATGACCGGCACGAGTTTGATGAAAAAGATCGAGGAAGCCGAAATCGAGCTCGACAATAGTGGATTTAATCATTTAAAGAGGAAATGGGTTTAGTGGGTCCCACAATTGGTTAAATGGGCTCAAAAGCCCATTTATATTTCAAGTAAATATAATTTGATTTGAAAAGTCCATTTGTAGGCCCAATAAGGTGAATTATCAACGGATGGAGTATTGTGATTATGGGCTAAGCCCAAAAGCTTCAAATAAACGAAGTAAATAAAATATGGGCCTGCTAGGGTTTGTCAAAATGTGTATACTCGTTTTTCACCCACTCAAATACTCTCAATCACACGTCACAACAATAATAAAACAAAACCCCTCCACTCGTCATGTTTATTATCCCACTTTACCACATTTATTAGTTTTCATTCACATCCACTCACACACAGATTAACTTTCGTTATTTCCAAGAATGTCTCATCTCCTACCTCACAAAAATAAAACCAGTAACATCCAGTTACTGTTCATTCATAACCCTAGTTAAATAAATAGTTGATATTATTTGGGGGTTTTTATTCCCACGGTTGATTCACACGAGTGGGAATAAAACCCCCTTAATTTCGGAAGTTTGGAGTGGAAGAGCAATGAGACGTGGCAGTTTTTTATTGGTCTTGATACATCATTTCCATATTTCTTCCAATCAAGAGAAGACACATCAGCAAAGAAGAAGCACAGGATTTGCCACCTGGCAATCCGTGTGAGGATGGGCTTATGACAACCCTTGGATCAAAACAGAAAGAAGAAAGAGAAGAATGGAGGGTCGAGATGAAAGATTCGTTTTTAACAAACCATCACCAAATAGCCTCGGGTTTGCTATAAAATCCCCATCATTTTACCGAAAAGAGATATCCCTTTTTCTTTCTTTTTAGTCTTTATAATATTAGATTTAGATTTTAGATGTTGTAATTTCTGTTTTAAAATAGTGTAATATGATTTGATTTGAGATTAATGGAAGTGATTATTTTAAAGTTCATCTTGCGATTCTACATTTAATTTCTGTTAAAGTTTTTGTCAGATAAATCTTATCAATATTATAAATTGATTATATTAGTCATATCTGCTTAAAATATAGCTTTTATGATTAATGAGTTTGAATAGGGGAAAAAGTTTAATCTAACTGATTAAACTTCAAATAAAATTACTGGTTCGTTTTCACTGCTGTTTGGTCGATGTTTGATGGTGTTTATTGGTTCGAAAATGGTGATTATTGGTTTGGTGTCGAGTTTAAGGTAGCTCAGCGCTTCACCTTCGTCCCAATGGTTTCTTCGTTAAAGGGTTAAGCTCTAATTTATCATTTCTAAAATGTTTAGTTTAATCTGTTTGAATGTGTACTTTGCTGTAAAATCTGTTGAGGTTTGGTAATGTGAATTTGCATTTGGTTATGAGTTTTAAACTGTTAGGAGTTTGTATGTCATTTATTTACTGTCTGCTTGATGCACTATTGGTAGACCTTTCTTTTGTTACAATCTATTGTTTGATGATAGATTATTAATTTTGTATAACTGCTGAATTGGTTAAGGAGTTGCATGTTAGTTTAACTGAGTAGCGTTGTCTGCTTAATTAATTGAGGGA